>CM038221.1:93564280-95039897 GCA_021442155.1 Cymbidium sinense
CTCCATGTTAATGTTGTTGTTTAACAAATTTTGGAAATGATGGATAACCAGTCTTTAATATCATTTTGTCCGATATCCAATTATCATTATTGTTTTTAATTTTCTTAATCGAAGTTTATAACTTTTCTGAAAAGAGCGTGGAAATATTTTGTGTTTCACGCCATCTAATATATGTTTAGTAGCCTTTTTTGCCGCCAATAAGTTTCCTCCATGTTTTGATATTTAATCAAGTTATCTCTAGCGTTGAGTTCATCATTTTATTAGTCTCAAACGACTTCTTCAAGAGAGCAAACAAGATCTTCCATAGTTTTAAGATTTGCAAAATGTTTTAAAATGATGTTTATTCCACCAGCTCAGTTTGTTTTAATCTTTTAAGTTTAAGCCAAAAAAGGATCATGCCTTTAATGGAGTTATCGGGTGAATAGGTCATTAGTGAAACAACAGACATAAAGTCATTATGTTGCAACCACATATTTTGGAAACGAAAGGGGATAGGGTATTGAAGTAGTGTTTTCAGGATCAAGAGAGCGATCGTGTTCTACTTAAGTGTTCTACAGGTATTAGGCCATTGATCAATCCAAAGGTGGTTAACAAGGATACCATCGACGCTAAAGTCTAGAATTGTTCCACGTGTAGGAACCCGAGAACCCTATATGTAGGGTTACGCCGTAATCATACAGTAAATCTTCCATAGAATTAATATTAGAGATGACCTCCCCTCTTTCTCGTAGAGAGGATGGTGTTGAAATCCCAACCATCTAGGTTGAGTGACGAGGAAGCTAAAGATCTTAAGTTATTCCATAGAATGTTCCTACCGCTCTATTACAAGATGCATAAATAAAAGAGCACATCACGGTGAAAACACCAAACTGGCATTAATCAATTGTTGTTGGTTGTCAAGATATTGATGTCGATAGAATTATTCCAAAACAACCAAATTTTGTTGTTAATGTTGTGAGAAAAATTAGGAAACCTAGTGTTCTAGCGGTACGCAATCTTAGAAGAGTGGATAAGTGGTTGATAGTAAGGAGAGATATGTTATGAATGCTAAGAGGCTTCTAACGCACATAACTAGAGTAGTCCCAATACCACTAATGTTCCAAATGATGAAATTAATCATGTTTGTTGGAATGGAAAAATTGATTGGATGAGAATGAGGAGAAAAGAAATTATTGTTGATGTAGGGTTGATGAAGATCTTGTGATTCTTGCATTTTAGAGTTATTTTGGATTTGAATGATTTTTTTTGTTTATAACAGTTTGAAAGGGTCTGTCGGTGTCCAAGGTATCTCCGTCTAAAAAAGAGTAGTTAGTGTGATCCAAAGTTTCATTATTAAGCAAAGGAATCGTGATGGTAATTTCCTTCTTCCATATCGAGAATGACGATTAGTTATGCTATCATTTTGGCCATTCAAAGTGTTGGGGATGTAGGAATAGTTTCATCTTCTTTTCTAGATTAATGGTTTGTTTTATTTTATTTTGTTGCTGATCCAAACTAAGATTTACAATCGAGGTGATGTTCCCAAGCCTAATTTCATCGAATTTCTTTGTTTTGGGTCTTAGTTGTAAGTGCATGTTACCAATGGGAATAGTAGTAGGCATATTTTCTAAGTTCCCAAAACCAACTGTCATCAATGTCATTGTTCAACATGATTAGCCTCCTTGCAATTCATATATTCTAGTAAAGAGTGATTTTGTGGAGGATGATTATTTTGGTTAGCTTTTGGCACATATGTCATTTTAGTTGGTTGTTCCTTAGTCAAAATAGTAGGAATAGGAAGATTGTTTTTTTGAGATGTGGATGTAAGATAAAACAACTGTGTGTTCATGCCCATGAATTTTGAGGTAGTAAAGAGGGAAAGTTTTCAAATTCAACCTTTTGATTATAACCCATTTTTGATCCAAATTTCTTTTGGATGTTTTAGTTATATCAACTTCAACAAGTATCCGAGCTAGGGGGATCTTGAAGCTTGATCAATTTGAAGAGGCACCCAAAGATAGCCCCACAAGAAACAAACTGACGAACAAAGTGTATGCGATATTGGGCAAAGCGAGCCAAATAGAACAAGGATTCCTCTTTAATATCAAAACTAGGTGTCCACTTAAGAAGTCGAGGCGTTAAAAACTAAATAAGAACGACATGCAAAAAAAACTCTTGAATAATCCAAATCATTTGATAATTGAATTAGCACATGTGATCGATCATCAATCCCACGTAAAAGTGCGAGTTTGACATGAAAAAGAGGATATTTTCTAAGTTCGAGTTTCAAGTTGAATTTACCCACCAACGAGAATTCAAATGGCTTAGCAAGAATTTCCACATCGAATCCAACACATTGCGTGCATACCACAAATCGACATTAGTTTAACCCGAGGGGGAACGGATTTACCCGAGAGAGCATCCTTGAAAGATTTAAAAGCGTAGGTGGATAATCGGATCGAGCACGGGTGCTTTTCCGAGCAAGCGAAAGCCATTTCCGCCATCCAAGAGAAGCGGTTACATTACCAACTAGAGCGGGGGAGATCGATACCAAATCGTGAAGAACAACGTTGATTGCGTAATCAAGGAAAACACGGAGTCGCGAACGCGCGTGAGCATGATAAATATATATATATATATAGCATATATATATATATATATATATATATATATATATATATATATATATATATATATATATATATATATATATATATATATATATATATATATATATATATATATATATATATATATATTACATATATAACCTGAGATCCATTTTTTGAACATGAAATCTAATCATTCAAAACCATATCAAATTTTTATCATGACTTTAAATATTTTATTATTAGCTATTATTAGTACCAAATCTATGATCATAATTTTATTTATTTCTTATATAATTGCATTATAAAAGTCATATTGTGTAGTGTATATATATATATATATATATATATATATATATATATATATATATATATATATATATATATATATATATATACCAAAATCCCTTCTAGCGGCCTCTCGATTTTGAGCTCTCCTGGATTGGTTGCCTTCTTTGGCGGCTTCTTCTCGCCTGGCGGTCGGGCTCTCCGTATGGTGTGACGCCTCGGATTACACAAATGGCGAGGCTTTGGTCTCTGAATCGCCCGCTTCTTCGACGCAAGAACGCTTTCGGCCTCGACACGTGTTTTCGGATTCAATTGCACTGTTAATGCACCTATTGTTAAATCATTCAAAGACGCTTTATCCGGTAAGATCCTAGCGAATGCTTGGTTAATCTCATTTCTACATCTTAGACCGGCAGAATGTGTTGTGATCGATGTTGAGAACTTGCTAAGCCCTTCATCGCTTTGGTGGGTAAATTCTCCTTCGACGCCCGACTCTTGATAATATTCGCTTTTTTTTCATAGTTTAAAATTATCGGGTACTTTCACTATTTATCGATCCGTCACATATTCTTATTCAACTCTCAAATGATTTAGATTATGCGGTTTTCGCTCGTTCTTATTTTGTGCATAATTGTCATATGCTATTGAAATGGTCGCCTCTTTGATGTCAAAGAGGAATCTCCCATTGTCCCTCTTTGGCTTGCATTTCCTAACATGCATACATTATGTCACTCATCAAGTTTTATTTGTGGCCTTTTGGTAGACCTCTCCAAATTGACCAAACAGCCACTAGATCTAGCATTCCGCCAGTATTCTTGTTGAGATAGACATCATAAAAAAATATTCCAAAGAGGTTTGGATTGGCTTCGAAAAATTTGGATATAGTCAAAAAGTCAATTTTAAAAATTTTTCTGTCTTTTGCACTCACTGCAAGATTCACGCACACCACTCGAATGCTTTGTGCTTCATCTAATCTCGAAAAAATTTACCAGAATAAGACTACCATTAATGGAACGGGAAAACCACTATTCTAGCATATGTACCTAAAGATACTCAAAAAGAACCTCTCCTTCCCACACCAACTACTGATTTGTCTAGTGGAAAACACTCGGACCTTGGTACTAAAATGCACATTGAGGGGTGTGACGATACCAATGACAATTTACCTAACCTCACCCCTGCTTGTAATAATCTGGTTCCCCAAGATAGCTCTTTGATGCATTTAAATCCTACTAAAAATCTGAATGGTAGCCTTATATTGGACACCCAACTAAACAATTTGAATGAGAATCATATAATGGACCAAAACAATGATGACCCTATGGCTTCAGAACATATTGAGAAAGATATTTGTATTACGACTGGTGCTAGAACTTCCCCATCTATTTCCCTTCAGAGTGATAATCAACAATTGAACCAAATTTCTCACACTCTATCCAATAGGGAAGAAGGTGAAATCCCCTCTTCTAAAACATTGATAGATCCTTCTACTATTCCGAACTTAAAATCAATCTCTTTGATGGAGATAATTTGGATTGATAGACCTTTTCAAATTGTTAAACACAAAACCCTACAAAGCAAAAAAATTTCTAATAATTTCAATAACCACTCTCTTCTTCCACCCCAAAAAAGTAATGTGGGATCATCCTCTTTCCTTTCTTTCTTCTTTTCCCTTTTGGTTGTCTCCTTATGATTAATTTTCTTATTTGGAATATCCTGGGACTCTTCCCGTCCGCAATCGTAGTTAGAGTCTTTGTGTATCCATAATATTAAGTTACTTGTTCTTATTGAACCTCTCATTAATTCTTCTAAGATTGCTTTTGTCGCTAGATCCCTTGGTTTTCATAATTTCTTCTTCAATCTTAATAATAAAATTTGGTGCTTTTGGCACAACTCCATCACCATTTCCATCATTGATGATCTTGACCAATTGGTTAATGTCAAAATCTCCTTAGGTGATTTATCGACTTTTGGCTCTTTTATCTATGCTTCTTGTAATAGAGTGGTAGGAATCTCCTTTGGAATCACTTACACCTTCTTCGCCTCTACCAACCTTCCTGGTTGGTTGGAGGTGATTTCAATACTATCATAGCTAGGAAAGAAGGGGAGGATGTTCTCCTAACCTTCATTCCATGGAGGACTTCTCAAATATGATCCGGATTGCACTGACGATCATTGGTCTAATTACACGTGGCACAACTCTAGACTTTGGCATAGATAGGACCCTCTTTAATTCTCTCTGGATCAATCGGGTCACTACCATTGTTGAGCATTTGAGCGAACTTTGTCCGACCATGCTCTCTTTTGATTTCTTCAAAATCCCCTACCCCGCCTACTCCCTCCTTTGATTTCAAAATATGTGGACCCAACATAGTGACTTCACCAATGTCTCCTCACTAATTGGATGGCCCCTTTTCGGATAATTCTTAAAGGTATGACTCGCTGGCTTAAGCTCAAAAGACTTAAACAAAATCTCAATTGGTGGAACAAACACATTTTCAAAAACCTTTTCACAAATCTTAAAGCTATGGAACAAGAGGTTTGTTCTCTTGAAGAGGTTGTCTCCACTGATCCCAGTAAACTGGAGGAGTTGAACATTGCCAAGAATACCTTGGCTAATTATCAAAACATGGAAGAAACCTATTGGCGTCAAAAAGCCGCAAGCAAGCATATTGCTGATGGTGACAGAAACACCAGGTATTTTCATGCCATTTGTAATAAACGGAGAGCCTTAAACTCGATTAAGAAAATTAAGAACTCTAATGGTGAATGGATAACCGATAATAATGATATTAAGGATTATCATTCATCATTTCCAAACTTTATTAAATTCTAATCCGTTGGAAACTTTATCAAACACTCATCTTATCCCCTATATTAAATAGTGAGGACAATCATTTACTCACTATGTGTCCTTCCGAAGAGGAGATTAGTAATACTCTTAAGAACATGAACACCGATTCTGTTGCGACGGCTATACGACCCACTTCTTTCAGCATTGTTGGTCATTTATTAAAACCGACTTAGTTGATGCTGTTATTGATTTCTTTGATGGCAATCCTATACCCAAATACTTTTCTAGCACTTCTATTGTCCTTATTTCCAAAACTAGCAATCAATCTTATTTTAGACCGATTAGTCTTTGCACCTTTTTCAAAACTTATTGCTAAATTAATAAACAATAGACTTAGCTCTTGCTTCCTAAAATCATCTCCCTAATCAAACTGGTTTTGTTAAAATAGATTAATATTGGATAATATTCTTCTTGCACAAGAATGTTCATGACATTAATGTCCCTTCTAGGAGGCAACATCTTATTCAAATTGGACATCACTAAAGCCTTTGACAATCTCTCATGGGAGTTTCTCTTTCAAATCCGAATTTGTTTGGTTTTGATAGTTTTATCCGGATTATAAAAGGTGTATCAAATGTCTGGTTTTGGTTATTTTGAATGGTGAGTCCAGGTTTCTTTCCTTCTAGCCATGGTTTGAGGCAAGGTGACCCACTATCACCTTCTCTTTTTATCATCGCTATTGAATACCTGCCAAGGAGCCTTAACAATCTTTTCACTAATAATCCCAATATGTCTTTTAAAACTCATGGTGGCTTCCCTATTTCTCATCTTAGCTTTGCAGATGATTTCATTATCTTCTGCAACGGCTCTCTTCATCATGTTAAAGCCATTAAGAACCTTCTAAATGATTTTGGTAAAGTTAGTGGCCTTTTTCTTAATGAAGGAAAATGCAGTTTTATACCTTCATCTAAGATTCCACCTAATAGACTTAACCAAATATCCAGAATTACTAATTTTAAGCAAAATCAACTCCCTCTTAATTACCTTGGGGCTCCGCTCTATAAAGGCCATAAAAGATCACACCTTTTTGATGATCTAATTCAAAATTTCTAACAAACTTCTTACGTATTGCTTTTACTCTCTTTGATTGGTAGGCTTACCTTGATCAGAGCACTCTAAATTCCATGCCATATACCTTCTCCAAACCATTGTGCCTACCAAATCTACCATCAATAGAATTGAGCCTTAAACAAATTCTTTTGGGGAACCAATACCTCCTCTAAAAGAATGCTTGGTCATCTTGGACCAAAATTGTGGTACTCTTGAAGGGAGGTGCGTTGTAAATCCATTAAAGAAGTAATCAATGCCTTCTCCTACAAACTTTGGTGGAATTTTAGGAGCAATAATAGTCTTTGGGCAAAATTCATGACTTCCAAATATTGCCAGGGTAAACATCCTCTCATTTGTCCCTTTAAATCGGGGGATTCTCCCGTATGGAGAAGACTATGTTCTGTCAAATGGGATGTAGAATCCTTAATTTTTTGGGGCATAAACTCTGGCAATTCCTTCTTTTGGCAAGACAACTGGGTGGTTGTGGATCCATTGATGACTTACTCTACACTCACTCCATACGCTCTTAGAGTTAATTCATTCGGCAAAATCACAAGTGGAATACTAGTAAGATTCTTGATTCTATTCCTTCCTTTCTTACATATGATTACTAATATTCCTATCACTCCTAACAATCATGATCGATTATCTTTAAGCTATCTCATAATGGGATTTCAACCTTAAAATGTGTGGCTTCACACTAAGACACTCAGGATTCTTCTATTGTGTTCTCCAAAATCTGGAATAACAATATCCCCTCTTCTTACTCTGTCTTAACTTGGCGTATCCTAAAAAACTTTATTCCTGTTGACTCTTTGTTGTGGGGTAAAGGGTTTTACTTACCCTCTAAATGTCAATGTTGTTCTCATATTGAGAATGTTAACCATGTTTTTATTAATGGGGCTATTGCCTCTAAAATTTGGATTTGGTATGACGATCTATTCAACACTATCAATTTTAATTGTTCTTTTAATTTATATCAACTTCTTGAGTTTACTTTGACAATGCAATTAAAGGTCATATTAAAATCATAATCGCCATTACTCTTATTTGGTTCATATGGATGGACCGAAATGATGCTAAACATCGTGGGATTCGTATGAATCACATGAGGATTATTGCTAGAACTAAAACAAAATTTGTGAATTGTTTAAAGCCAACTTAATTCATCACAAACATTTTAAAGGCTGTAAATCTGTAGCTAATAATGGGCCTCAACCTTCCGACAAACTTACTATCGAAATGATAGAATGGTTTTGGAAGAAACCTCTTGATCATATTATTAAAATTAATCTTGGCTGTCTCATAATGGCTCTAGTTGTGGAGGCATTTTTAATTCTAAGCATAGTCCTATGTGCTTTTGCTTATCCCCTTCTCCTTGTACCTTATCTTGAGCTTATGGCGTCCACAAAGCTTTAGAAATTTGTATTCAAAATGGCTCAATATTTGGATAGAGGTGGGCGCTCTTCTCGATTGATCTTTTGACTTCTACCAATATGAGCAATGCTTGTTTGTACCTCCTCAAACAAACTAGGGTTCTTCTCTCTGAATTTTACCATCACTCATGTTTGGCATGAAGGTAACTTCTAATTACCTTGCAAATCGGGTGCAGATTAGACGGTATCATCTTCTTTGATCAATTTACATTACCCAAATACTTGCGTGGCGGTTAACTTGGACAACTCGGGCTTCCTTACCTCAGTCTAATTCTCCTCTTTGCCTCCCTTTTTTTTTTACGGTTTTGTTTCCTTGTGTTCTTTATGGATACTCCTCATAGATATTATTGTTGTCTTGTGCTCTTTGCCATGACTTCTGCCTACCCTTCTCCGTTGGAAGATTTATATTTTTGGCATTTACAATATTAGATGTTGAACTATATGCAATCTCTTGAATTGGAACCCTTTGCCTTGGGTTACATTCTTGTTTTATAACTACAATCCCACTTGGGACTTTAATTTCATTGATACAATTATTTCTAAACCGAAAGAATTAATCATTCTTTGGAGGAAGTTATCTACTCGATGGGCTTAGATTTTTATACTAACTCCTTTAACTAGCTTTTCTCACGACAATAAGGCTTGGAGCATTGCTACTAACTATGTTATAGGCATCGGATTAGTGTGCATTATCGGTTGTAATTTTATTTTGATGATTATAGTATCTTTTTTGGCTATTGCTTACATTCCTTGGGACTCTTTACTCCTTAAAGGCCTTATTTATAAAGGTTCCATCACTTATCTTTGAAAGGATTTTGGTTGGTTGTTGGGCTTGATTTTCATGCAGTGCTTGTATAATGTCTAACCTCGATGCTTTGCAAGGGAAGAAATTGTAATACCACGGTCTCTTTTAATGGTTATTTTGGTCAAATCCTTATCTTGGAATGGATTAGGTTTAATTATTTTTTGGGTTTTGGAGGTTTCTTTGTCATGGTTGTTTGTTGATTTGTTTGTTGATTTGGTTTTTTTTTCATCTTGTGGGTTCGCAGATTTTTTTCTGCTCTCCCAATTTTCCTCTGTCTTTTGCCATCTTGCCTACTCTGTCTTAGCAAGTTCGGTTTTGGACCTTTATTTTCTTAAAATTCACGATTGGTAATGATGTCTCTACTTGGAATCATCTTCTTATTTTATATTCTAGTGGCTTACAATGTTGCATTAGTTTCTCTCATGGGAGTGACTTTGATTGCGGATTATTTCTTTGGATTCTTTCTCATTTCGGGGTGGTTGAATCATATTTCAGTCATTGTTTATATTGTAATCGCATCTAATGGGTTTGTCTGTTGTTACCTTCTTGGATTGGAGTGTCATTTACTTTGAGAAGTATTATAGTCTGTTGCTGATGTCTTAAGATTTTGGATGTTTGTGGATTTGGTTTATCGATTAGTTGTCCACAGCTCTTGTCGTAACCTGCTATAGTATCTCCTTTACTGCGCTAGTATTGCGGATCATTGTACTGTCAATACTGGATCTTAACATATGGTTTGTATACTCTCAATGATTGTTATTATGGCAAGCCTGTGGGGTATTTCTCCAAAGATTGTGGGCTGAATTTGGATAGTGTTGCTACTGTTATGAATGTTCCTTATGTGGTAACTTTTAGATTTTCAACGATCGGTTGTTCTCGTCGACATTATCCTTGATCTCTTAATCGCGGTACTTTAATCGCTATAAGTTCGTGGTAATTTAGGTTTGGGACTTTCTTTGATTACCTTTCATTTTGGTTTCTTAATCAATGCATGATATTTGTTTGCTCTTAGGGTATATTGAGCACCTATTGTTCGATTTTTCTTTATTGCGATTATTTTTTTTGATTGGGATATCCCATCTCTACAATAATATCTCTTTGCGAATGGAATTATGTTATTTTTTCTATATTAGTCTTGCTTTTACGGTTTTGCTTCCCATGATCGGTAGGTTTGGAGTTTTCAAGGGATTATCATTGTGTATCTCTGGGATTGTGGATGCTTACTCGATGGTTCTTTGTTTAGGTTGTCTCTTGTCTTGAGATTTATCTTTATTTTTCCTTGTCTCCTCAGTTGGCTCTTTCTTTGTTGGTTGTAACATTGTCCTGATGGTGAGGGTTTCTGATTTCTGTCTGTTTTGCTACCTTCAGGATAACTATCTATATGCCTTAATTTTTTGTTTATCTACTATTGCCATGTCTACGATTGAGAGTTTTATGGCCAATTCTTTGTAACTTCCTATCTTGGATGTTGCTGTCTTAACTGTTGTTGTTTTCTAGATTTTAATGTTGAGCCTCATTTCTATTCACTTGTTGATTTCTTTTATGGAGGGTTCCAATGTTGTATTATTTGTTTGGTATGGGGTTGGCTTTTGGTTTGCGTGCTATTTATCTCCTATTTTCTCCGATCGCATCACACACCTCTTTTTTGGTTAGTTGGTCTTATGAGCTTATTCTAAAGAAGGATTATTATGGCCACTTTAGTCTTTGCCTATCTTGGAGGTTTTTTGCCTTTTTTGTCGTTCTTTGGATTGATTTTCGGATGGATTATTTGAATGGTGATTCAATCGCTATTGGGCTCTCTAACTTGTTCTTTCTGTAATTACGGTTGGTTGCTTCATTCCTTGTGTGAGCTATGTTGTATTTCTTTACTATTGCTTTCTCCAGACATTAACAAGGGGAGTTTCTGGGTTGTTTCTGCTTGAAAGATTCATTTACATATCATGTGATTGGGATGGTGTTAATTATAGGCTCATTGACTTATTTAACATATTTTCTAGTTGTCTCCTCTGTAATCTTATGGAGGGATTATATCTTGAACTAATTCCTTCCCAACATGGCTATTCGAGATTACTAAGATGGCTCACTCAATTATGTTTATGTATTCTCATGTCAAGATGGCTATATTGATGATAATTCTCTTGAATGAGACTCCTTATCCTTCCTCTTGCAATTACCTATATATTTTAGATATGATTTTGCTTAGGTTTTGCGGTAATAAAGCTCACAAGAATATCAACAACTGGTGCTTCCTTCTCACGGGTTTGTTGGCTATGATGTGATGTTCTCACTCCTTTTTTGGTTGGTAGCTCATGTGATGTAACCCTTCTTCTGAAGTTTGGATGCTCATATTTGCATCGCAACATGGTATGATTGAGCTGAGCCTTCTATCCCATTTTCTTATTATCATACTCATATTATACTATTTTCTTCTATCTTTTTTGTCTATATTACCTTAACTGCTCTAATCTCTCTCGTTAACTTTGCGGTGTTTCTCTCTTTTTATCTTCGGGTTTGCTCCATATTACCAAGCACTCTTACAACCATGAGCATTGGCCTTATCTTTTCTTTAGCTTATTATGTTAATCATCTTGTATCTTTTGATTGCTTTAATGTTCTCTTTTGCTCTTGGATGTACTTAGTTGGGGATTTACTCCTTAGGTGATTGTAGCTCTTTGAGCGATAGTTTTGAGTTTATCCCTTTAAGGATCTTGTAACCTTTTTTTGTGGCAATAAAATACCCCTATCATGGGGTTTCCCTAAAAAAAAAAAAAACTAGTTTTCTAACGCAATAGTTTGGCATCGTATGTGGAAAAGAATCCCAATCACAATTTTTTGAACACCATTATGGCCAATAGGCATACTGTAACTAAGCCTCCGCTCCAACTCACGTCACTCGAAACCAATCCTTGAACTAATGGCGTAAGCCTCCACGATGCTGACCGTCGAAGTGACAGAATCTCTTTAAAAGATGTTGGCGAATGGAAGAGTCTTAAAATGAGATGATCCAACTTTTATGATGAACACGATAGCCTACCACACATCTCCCCAAGATCGATTGTTGGCGTGGGAGGTCAAAATAATCTCCTTGACGAAGTTCTCGCTTCCGGGGTGATGATCTCGCTTGACGCTTCTTACCATCATCACGTGCTCCAAGCTAATCCCATTGTGTGGCAGTTCTCATGTTGATCCACTGTCAATATTATATGCAAATTACGACGCTTAATACAAGACGAATTTCACATTAAAGATGAAAATCATCTTCCCTCTTATTGAAACTATCAGGAGTCTTCACCTCTGACTGAAGCTATTCTTCAACATCCCATTCCCGTAGGATTCAAGTTTCTGAGCATTGAATCTTATGATGGGATAACTGACCCATATGAACACATCAATCATTACAGAACCATCATGCTTATCCAACGAGCTTCTGACACACTGCTTTGTCAAGTTTTCATCACCTTACAGTCGGGCCCGCAGTTCTACTCCCTTCAAGGGATCCATCCATACCTTTGATGAACTCGCCAAGATTTTGTAGAACAGTTCATTGCAAATCAAAGGATCATTAAAGATTCCTCCCATCTCTCCAGTATTCATCAAAATGATGGTGAATCGCTTAAGGAATACTTCCAGAGGTTCTCCTTAGAAGCTCGCCAAATACCTAGAGTAAACCATGAGCTATTAAGAGGAGTTTTCCTTGGAGGGCTCCGTCCAAGGCCTTTTTACTCATCACTAATGCGAGATACGGTCCGCTCATATGCCGACTTAGTTCATCATGTGGAAGCACAAATTTCTGTCGATGAGGCTATTAATGCCCATCGCAAATAATTTAAATAATCTACAGGAAAATGTAAGAGCGTCCCAAGTAATGCGGACCAACAGTCCCATCAAAAGTAACAAGGTGGTGATCTCCCTCCACCTCACATCGATGTAACCACCGAAAAGGAATACACACCGAACACATCTTGTGTTAACCTCGATGGGTTGAGATGAAGAAACCATCAAGTGGCCACATCCACTGAAACCAAATTCAAGAAATCAGGAGCAATATTGTCACTTCCATCGAAGTCATGGACATACTACTGAGGCATGAAAATAACTCAAAGAAGAAATCGAGAGGCTCATTCAACAAGGATATCTACATCGATTTGTGAAGAATCAAGCAACTCAAATAAACATAACTCCAACTGGGGGGCAACCATGACAATCATCATAAATAGTCATCAAATAGTTGGGAAAATTGAAACAATCGTAGGAGGACCAATACTATCTAATCAAGTTCTCATTACCACCTCTAAAGAGCCAGAGTTAAAGAAGTCTTGTATTGATCATTCCATCACTTTTAATGACTCAAACTTAGAAGGAGTTCATGTTCCTCATCAAGATCCACTTGTCATCAGTGTAGGGATCGGTGAATCATACTATAATGTTAGAGAATTTTGATTGACAATGACAGTTCTGTTGATGTCTTATTTTACTCCATACTTTTTAGCATGGGCTTGGTTAGGGAAAAGCTCCAACCCACTGTATGACCATTATACGGGTTTGATAATCGCCCTGTGTGAGTAGAGGGGACAATCACCCTTCCTGTTGTCCTCAGAGAATTCCCTCGACAAGTGACTCATTCAATCCAATTCATGGTGGTTAAGTCAGATTCAGCATATAACGCTATCTTCGTAAGACTCCAATCAATTTTCGGTATAGTCACTTCAATATCTCATCTTAAGATGAAATTTCCAACCTGTTGGGGTTGGGGTGGTCTGTGAAAATCAACGGATAGCATAATCATGTTACCTCAGACAAGCTCAACCACACCCTTCTGTGACCTTCATCATTGAAGATTTTAATTTTTGAGATGAAGAAGTACCCCAGAAAGCTTCACCTGTAGAAGACTTGCTCTCTGTTGCATTATCAGAAGACCAACCACTACAAACATTACAAATGGGATCTCTGCTCTCAGAAGAAAAAAAAAAAAGAAAATTACATAGACTTCTTGCACAGAAATCAAGACATCTTGCTTGGAGTCAGGATATGCGGTGCGACCTCGATCATCATGCACTCCCTCAAGATTGATCCAACATTCAAACCGATCATCCAAAAGCGAGTTTTGCACCTAATCTCCTCTATTGAACAAGAAGTTAACAAGCTCCTAGAAGCGGGATTCATACGAGAGGTACATTACCCTACATGGCTAGCAAATGTTATCATGGTTAAGAAAACAAATAGAACATGAAGAATGTGTATTGATTACACTGCCTTTACAAAGCTTACTTGAAAGATAGTTTTCCTCTTCCTCGAATTGATCAATTGATCTTGCTAGACGACAAATGCTCGATTTTAGATGCTTACTCAGTTACAACCAAATAAAAATGGACCCTACGGATGAAGAAGCCACAACATTGCAAATGTTACCAAGTTATGCCATTTGGGTTAGAAAATACTGGTGTTACCTATCAACACCTTATGAGTAAGGTTTTTAAAGACCTATTATGCCACACAATGGAGATATATGTGGATAATATATTAGTTAAAAGCTTGAAAGAATCACAACATATCTCTGACTTAGAAATATGCTTTAATCTTCTTCGACGTTATAACATGCGACTTAACCTGACCAAGTGTGCTTTGGGGTTACATCGAGAAAATTTCTTGGGTTTATCGTAACCCACCGTTGGATAGAGGCTAATCCCGAGAAAATCAAAGCTCTCAAAGATATGACTCCTCGAAGAATATCAAAGAAGTTCAATGCTTGAATGGATGAATTACTGCCTTATCCCGATTCCTAGCCCATTCTGGGGATAAATACTTGTCATTCTTTAAAATATTAAAGGAGCTAAAATAATAATTTTCGATTGGTGATGAATGTCGATCCTTTTGAGAAACTAAAAGAGTATTTAGCATCTCCACCCCTACTATCTAAGCCTATTTAAGGAGAGATGTTAGACTTAGAGATCTGGTAGTCTCTTCCCACGTGACAAGCTCAATTTTAGTGCGAGAAAAAAATGAGATACAATGACCAATTTACTATCTCAGTAAAATTCTCTATGATATAGAAAGTCGTTATCCACTAGCAGATAAGGTGGCTCTAGCTTTAATTTTCTCAGCACAAAAATTGCGTCCATACTTCCAAGCTCACACTATTGATGTTTACACTCATTTACCATTAAGGGTCATTCTACGAGGTAATGGAGGTTAATTAAATGGTCTGTAGAATTGGGAGAGTTTGATATTCATTTCTTACCTCTGCATGATATAAAGTCTCAAGTACTCGCAGACTTTATTGTGGAATGCACTGCCCCAACTCCAAATGAGCTATCTATTACACTCCTTTCGTCTCCTCAATGGACCCTCTATATTGATGGAGCTTCAGGAAATATTGGTGCCGGAGTAGGAATCTTACTTATTTTCCCCCAGCATAATACCTTAGAGTATGGACTTCACCTAAAATTTCCTGCAACTAATAATATGGCTGAATATGAGGCTCTCATCGCAATGGAGTTGAGATTGCCATTGATTGTGAAGCTCAAGACTTAGTGATCCATCGCGACTCTCGACTTGTCGCCTCCCGGGTTGAGGGATACTTTAATACTCATAATCCTTAAGCCTGATACCAAACTTAGTAAAGTTCTTGCCCATTTCAAGACACATCAAATCATTCACATCTTGTGAGAGAAGAATACTTGAGCTCGCTCTAAGCTGCTACATGTTCTTGGAGATCTATTTAAGAGAAGGCATGTTGAAGAAATATATTTTTCTGTATCCAAGGGTCATGGGTAATACAAGCAATTAATGAGATAAAGGAACCTTCTGGATGGACCCCATCTGTCTTTTCTACAATAAGGGACCCTTCACGAGACCCAAACTATGCTCATCTCAGAAGACAAGCTTCAAACTTTTATTATGGAGGTGAACTATATAGCTTTTTTGGGTCATACCTCAAATGCCTCTCACCATCGATTATGCATTATTAAGAGGTTCACTGGGATGTATAGAGAACACCTAGGAGGAAGGCTATCCCTTAAAATTATAAGGCAAGGGTTCTATTGGCCTACGATGAAACAAGACGCCTTGGAGTTCATAAAAAAATGTGCAAGTTGTCAGTTGCACTCTAACCCCCTCACATGCCGCATACAGAGCACTCATCCATTCAAAGCCTGAGACCTTTTGCTTAGTGGGGCATCAATATCATGGGACCTTTTCCGATAACATCAGGACAACGAAAGTTTATCATTTTAGCGGTTGACTACTTCACTAAATGGGTGAAAGCTGAACCACTCGCTAAAATCATGGAGGCAAATGCTAAATAATTTGTTAGAAAAATATAGTATGTCGATTCGGTCTTCCTACAATGATCATCACTGATAATGAAACCCAATTTACTGGAAAAGTATTTACGTTCTTTTGCAAAGATCTTCACATTCACATATGGTAGCATCCTCATCCTAACAAACTAGCTATCAGCAGACTATACTCAAATGACTGAAAACACGTCTTAAGAAGGCTGGGGGGCAAGGGTTGATGAGCTTTCTAATGTTCTTTGGGCTTACAGCACTACATCGCGAACCCTGACTAGTGAGACACCATATAACTTGTGTTTTGGCACAGAAGCTATTATACCAGTAGATATTGGGGATCCAAGTCCAAGAGTTCAATTATTCGATCATGATGGTAATGAAGAAAAACTTCGATAGCACATGGACCTACTTCCCAAAACTTCGTGATGCCCCCTTTAGCTTCCATCACCAAAGGGTAGCGTCACTTCAACGGATGAGTAAAACCTCATCCCATGTCTGTGGGTGACTTGGTCTGTGAAATCAGAAACTTGGAACAGAATCTCAAAATTATATGTCTATTGCATAATTATTGCAACTTTTATTTTGTTTTGTTTATCATTTCCTCTTCAAACTCATATATGTATTAAAATCATCTTATGATTGTATCACCGACCTTATCAGAGTAATGAATTTATAGCTTTTTCTTTCAAGCTTGTTGCATATAAACAATCTCCTTCATTTAATCCTCCCACTTGAGAAATGTGTAACTCACGTTGTATCTCAGTCGGGGCATGATCAATCCCATGGGAACTTGATCGGACCTCTTCCATACAGATAAGAAGTCAAGTAACACTTTAGCTAATACCTAGGATAGGTCAAAAGGTCCTTGGTGGACATCCCACGGCCTCTTCCATACAGGTAAGATGTCAAATAATGTTTTGACTAATACCTAGGATAGGCCAAAAGGTTCTTGGTGGACTTCCACACCTCATCCATCCTGAGGTTAGCGTCGAATAATATTCAGACCAATCACCCGAGATAGGTAAAAAAACAAGCATATAAAAAAAGATTCATTGTTAACATGTTGATATAAGAAAGAATCAAAATTCGATACAAAATAATAACAATATATAGATAAAAAAAAAAATGCATCTTCAAGTGATACATGATATCAAAGTCCTCCTCACTACTTGGAGATGCTCCTTGGACTCACTCTCCTTCATCTCACGAATCAGAGGGTCTTGGATACTTGGCTGGAGATAGATTCTCAACACTAGCTCATTTTGATGTACTAAGTTCCTTTTAGGAACCCTCGGATGAAACCCTCCTCTAAACATTGGTGCTCCAAGTCCTTCACTTCAACATCAAGAATATGATTACGAGCTTCCTGGACATGGTCTTCAATAGTATCACGATAAGCTAGGGAGTTCTTAAAGTCTTCCACTGCCTTCAAGAAGATTTTATTTGTTTCTACTTCTAACATTATAAGCTCCTTCTCAGAAAGACGATCTTGTAATGCTTTCTTCTCTAGTTCGAGAGCTTTCTTCTCCGCTATAAGTGCCTTGAGTCTTTTCTCTTTCACGGAGTCTCGCCTCATCTCAATCAGCTCATCACGGTCGCTCCCTCCGGCGGAGAAAGAGAAGTCGACATGTTATTCTTCTACACCCGCTTAGTTGATCCTCCGAGTCACCACTTCTTTGACATTAACACTCATCTTGCTCATACTGCCTTGCATATTTTACTTTCACAAATTCGTATTCCACTTTCGTCAGAGCGACAAATGAGCTATCGATGATATTTGAGCTACCTACAAAAAAAATCATCACAAATGTTACATAAAGAAAAAAAGAATGAGGAAGAGAAGACAATGTGCTAATTCATCTGCTCGTTGATGCCTAGTACATACGTGCTTTAACACCTCTTCAAGAATATGCGGCTTCGAGAAAAGAACTTTCCCATTATGAGTTGAAATAAATAAACACTCGGTCGAACATCTTCTCCATAAATATTTGTGATTGGCCTCTTTCGAGAAAATGAGCTCGCTATATCAACTAGCTTTGATTGCCTCAACCGTTGATCGGCGAGGCGGTTGGCCCTTTTCGAGGGAAAACAGTCTGCCGTATGAACTACGGGCGATCACCTCGAACCCGGTCGGTCCGGCGATTGGCCTCTTTTGAGGGAAAATCGATTCGCCTGAACTACACTCGATCGCCTGACCGTCGGAGGGCAGTTCGCCTCTTTCAAGGGAAAATCGAGCCTGTATGACTACTTGATCACCTCCAAACCCGGTCAGGCAAGGATGTTACGCCTCTTTCAAGAAAGAGGAGCTTAGCATTATGAACTACGAGCCTTGATCACCTCAAATCGGTCGGCGAGGATAGTTGACACCTCTTTGAGAAAAAAGCCTCATATGAGCTCCTAGATAGCCTCGAGCCGGTCGGTCGAGGGACAATTGGCCTCTTCGAGGAAAAGCAGAACCTACCTATGAACAGATCCCTCGACGACATTCTCTTGAGAAGAAGAGGAACTAGAGCATGAGATTTGTGCCTTCTCTCGGCTATATTTATAGACTAGGGCAAAAAGGTAAAAAATTAAAGAAAAATAGCTGAAAATTGCCAAAATCAAGAAAACTGAAAAAAAGCGCTCATTGGCATGAGTTTGTCGCGGTGCATCGACCCTTGCTACCGCAGCGACGCGCTCCGTAGGCCTTACTGCCCAGCGACGCGACCGTTTCCGCTTTTGTTTCACCGCCATTGACCAAACCATTCTGCGACATGCGTCAGAACCAGCGGACCTGCGTTCGTCACCGACCAAACCGATCCGCGTTCGCGATCACACCACACGCCCGCGTCAGTGGTGCTGACTTCCATGGGTGTATCCCGGGCCCGCGCACCCTCTGTAAGTACGGATGGGTCCATAATCCACAATCTTGCGCGTACACGCATCCAGGCCACGCACCCCAGTGATTATAATGTTTGTTTCCATGAAGATCTTCTCTCAAAATGTATGGTTAATGGACCGCAAATTTAGTTGAAGAATTTGCTAGTATTTGTCATATATATTTTGGATGATTGAATTAATGTCATCCAAAAATAGGGGCAACGATATGACACGAAAATTCTACTAGTGAAACAATCTTGATGTTGAAAGTATGATCAATCAACTTCAGTTGGCGATATCGACTCTTAAACATGGAGTGTTTATAGTCAAATCGAGCGTCTTGTGACGGATATAACAAGCCCAAGATCTCATAATTCGACTTCATTTGAGCATTCAAATACTTAAAATCAAATCAAAGGAATCTTAAGATGGATGAGTGGTTCAAATTTTGTATGTACTACGTCCTCTAATATATAAATAGCCTTCTTCATGAGAGGCGCAAAGAGAGGAGAGAGCTCTAAGAAAATCCTCCAAACATAATCGTGCCACCATTCGGCGATCGAACCACCCGTTTATACCACGTGGCCTGCGCCGCCATACCACCTCGCCGATCCTCATTGGTCTTCATCACCCGTTATTACACTTATCAGCGGCCGTCATTGTCGCCGGTTGGTCGGCCACATTCAGCCGTATGACTACCATGTCGGTCCGTAGATGACCATCGCCGACATCTTCGGTCATCACCAGACCTTCATCGTCGACCACATTCCCTTTTGTCATCACTACCAAGATTCTGACTGAGCGTTATAGTTATTGTTGCGATTACGGGATTCCCATCTTCTCTATCAATTATGTAATCCCGTTATCGGGAAAATTTTGTACTCTCGAACAGATATATAGTGTAAGATTTTTCTGGTAGGCTCCGTGATTTTTTCCTCTTTTCGAGATTTTTTAACATAAAAATTCTAGAGTTTTCTTATTAATTCTTCAAACATCTGTGTGTGTGCTGAACTCCACAACAAATCTAAGGCGTAAACTTTACTCTACTGCAATTGGTTTTCTAGCACACAACAATTATTATAATTAAATTAATAATTTTACTCTGCTTTTTGTCTGATAGTTATGTCAAATAAAAAGTGTAAATAATTATAATTATCATTATTATTTATATTTATTTATTATATAGATTATTGTTGCGTGCTAGAAATCGTGATGCGGTAGAGTAAGGTTTATGTCTTAGCCTTGGTATAATCGAGCACACATATTTAAAGAGTAGGGGAGCTTGAATTTTTCGTGGAAAACCTCGAAAGAGGAAAAACCTGGCTAAAATATGTTCCAATATGTTGCAAGTACAAATTCTTCCCAATGTGGGATTACAAGATGGTGTATGAGGTAGGAACAATAACTATGTAACAATGATTAGGTTGTAGATTCTTGATGATGGAGATCGGGGTAACCGATGCGGGGTAATTTACGGTGCGGGGTGGTGATGGCCTCTTTTCTTCCTTGCTTGGTTTCTTTCTCTTCTTCTTTACTTGTTTGACTCCTCTTCTTCTTCACTTTTTCTCCCCTTCATGTGAGGGATAGAGTTCTATTTATAGATGGGAGGAGGCGTTTACGTAATTTATGCAAAGTCAGTGCCACTCCTCTTGATCGGACGGCTTAGAATGGTTCCTTGATCATTTGATGTATTTTGAGCATTTGGATGCCCAAATGAAGTCAATTATGAGATCTTAGGCTCGTTAGATCCATTTCGTCGAGCGCTCGATTTATTATAAACACTCTATATTTAAGAGCTATTTTGGGATGTAATTGATATCCCAAAGATTCGAGATATTTCAGTGCTTAATCTCGATCGGTCTTGACTCGAAATCAGGTCGCTTTTGATATTAAGATTCGGACTTTGATTAGCGGTATTTTGAGCACCATATCAGTTGCTATTTTGGATGAGATTGTAATCATCCAAAATATATCGAATATATTTCAAATATTCATATAAATCAAGATTACGATTATGGAAGCAAATCTACGGTCTTTGGCATGAGATTCGAGGTTATGAATTTATTTGGATGCTCACGGAAGTTTTGAGCATTTTTTGTCCGTTGGCACCGTGGGTGCTCTCGGCACCGAGCGCTCGCCTGGAGTTCTGGCCAGCCAGCCATGGTAGGGCATGGTCGAGAATCGAACCCATGCCGAGTCAGCGGCCGCTTGTCGAACGTGAGCAGCCGGCCGGCAGTCGTGTCCATGACGCTCTGAGTGGCAGCGCGGTCAGCGTCAGGGGCAGCGTTCGGGCAGACGTCACGGTCGGGTATGACAGTTAGCCGTGACAGTTCGAATCCATATGACAGTTCAGCGTCGCTGACGGTTAGTCGCATGACGGTTCAGGCCAGCGGATGCCCCGGCGGATGCATGGGCGTCTTGTAGCGCCCTGCGCCAGCGTATGCGGCCAGCGCTACTTAGCCCTT
This sequence comes from Cymbidium sinense, assembly GCA_021442155.1. Taxonomy (NCBI): domain Eukaryota; kingdom Viridiplantae; phylum Streptophyta; class Magnoliopsida; order Asparagales; family Orchidaceae; genus Cymbidium; species Cymbidium sinense. The sequence goes on from CM038221.1 coordinate 93,585,918, forward strand.
GTAGCCTGCTGCATGTCAGCGTCTGGCCCATGCCATGGCCTTGACTGGCCTTTGACTGGCCGGAGTTTTAAGAATTTAATCTCGTTTTTGAGGGTTTTACCCTTTTACCCTTGTGAGGGGCTATAAATACCCCAGGTGAGGGAGAAAGGCACACTTTCCCTCTCCCTTTCTTCTTGAGTGAAAGTCCTTTGGTGGCGTCGAGGCGATCGAGACCTACGGTCATCTGACAGGCTCAGTTTCTCCACGAAGGTGTAAATAACTAATTGGACGGCCAGGGGTTGAAGCGATCAAGACGTTCATGACAAGGCTCAGTTTCTCCCGAAAGGGGTGTAAACTAACCTTGGACCGGCCGGGATTGGAGGCGATCAAGACCGTAGTCATGCGGGCTCCGTTTCTCCCAGAAAGGTGTAAACTGTAGTCGGACCGGCCGGGATTGGAGGCGATCAAGACCCGTGTCCTGCAAGGCTCGGTTCTCCCGAAGGTGTAAACTAACTGTGGACCGGCCAGGGTTGGAAGGCGATCAAGACCGCGTTCATCTGACGAGCTCCGGTTTCTCCCGAAGGTGTAAACTAACCTAGTTACCGGAGGATTGGAGGCGATCAAGACCGGTAGTCATCGGCAAGGCTCCAGTTTCTCCCAAAGTGTAAAATAACCTAGTCGGACCGGAGGGATTGGAAGCGATCAAGACCCGTGTAGGGTGCCATGATTCCATGGCGGATTGTCGGATGGGATAATCGGGGCCGTCCTTGCATGAGTCAAAAGTTTAGGAGGTAGTTCTCATACTCTATTGGGGAGGAATAGTGTCTCTTTCCCTCTCCTTTTTTTTTTTTTTTATGCATAGCGCGTCTTTTTTTTTGTTAGATCGGAGGCGAAAAATTCTAGCTAAAGTCCATGGCGGCGAGTCAAGAGGGATGTCCAAGCAAGGGGTGAGTGGCGACTTTACAAAACTCTTAGATTTTGATGTTTCTCCCTTCCTCTACTTATTCATAATATATTTACCTGAGGCGATGGCGGAAGAGGCTAATATTCTGACATTTAGATGATAGACGTCCATTACATCCGGACTTAATAGTGTTTATAAAAATTTCATTTTCCCAATGATTTAGTGGCTATAGGCGCCAAGAGGTCGATCGAGCGTTCGCCTCCACCGGGATACTTTCTTGTTTACGAGATGATTTTACGTGCGGATTGCGATTTCCTCTAGCTCACGAGGCGATTGAGATCTTCAAGACATGTGGTGTGGCTCTATCCGCAGTTCATTTTAGGGCTTTAGTGGTCATGTCGGTTTGGTACGTCTTTTTTGAAGGCGTGGCGTTATTTTGAATATTCAATACTTATGCGAATGTAGATTTACATGTGATGCTGAGCGTTTCTTATCGAGCCATAAAATTGGATAGAGTTCTTGGCGGGATCCCTCGAGGTAGTCAGTGGATTCTTTTTTGTGAAGAATGAGTGGGGCCTCCCGGAGAGATGGGGAAGGTTGAATGACCTCCCAGATCCGTTTTCAATATCAGAGAGCGAGATTCTAGCAACTTAATATTCACGATGTAGAAGCTTGCGGCATGAGTTGCATTATATTGGAAAATATACAATAGAAGATAGGATGTTCAAGGTTGGCTTTTCCATCCGAGCGGGGAAGATCTCATGCTCTTCCATTGAAGAGGTCGAGCAAAGGTGTTGAGAAGTCTCCTCATGTTCATAAGGTTCTTTCGAGGAGTCTCGCGGATGGTAGCAATGTTCCATCTTCTGAGAAAATAGAGACTTCGTCTTTGAAATGATCGTCGGATATTCTGGAGATAATGTTCCCTTGGCATCGAGAGTTTAGTTTTGACTCATGATGGGGAGTTCGTTACTCTAAGCCACAAATTCACGAAGAGATTAAATCACATATGTCTTGGGCGTCAAGGCGAGATGAATTGGTGCGTTATTTTTCCTTTATTCTTCTTCTTCCTTTATATAATATTGATGCTTGAATTTTTTTTTTTTTTTTTTTTTTTTTTAGGTAACCAGTCATTAGGAATGATGGCTCATTTGGGTGTTGCCTTAGATGAATGGAAATCTAGAATTTGTAAAGATAAAATATCTGCAGTATGAGCGAATCTTAAAGTTAAAGAGGTGGCGACCTTGGAGGATCGGTTGAGTGTAGAAGCGGTGGCGAATATGTCGACTTTTTTCTCTCAGTGTCGGAGCGAGCAGCTCGTGATGGTGAAAGCGAGACTATGAGAAGGGAAGAAAATCAGGACACTTGTCGAGATAAAGAATTACAAGATCGTCTTTACGAAAGGAGCATAGAATGTCAAGGAGGCAAGTGAGATCTCCTTGAAGAAGACTTCAAGAATTCTCGCTTATCGTGGCCTTATCGAAGACTTAGTTGAAGCTCGTAATCATATCTTTGATATTGAAGTGAAGGACTTGGAGCAGCGGTGTTTAGAGGAGGCTTCATTCGAGGGTTCTGAAAGAATCCGTGTGTAATTTTCATAGGAGCTAAGATAGAGGTATATCCCGAGCATCGAAGATCCTTCACGGATTAGGAAGATGAAGGAGTGGTAAGTGGGCTCAGGAGCTTCTCTAGTGAGAATGAGGATGTTGATATTATGTAGTATCGGTTGTCATTTGTTCTATGCAATATCATTAGTGTATCGAGAACTTAATTTCTTCTTATATCATCATATTGATCTTTGTCGATAATATCTGGATATATCCTCTTCTTTTTTTTTTTTTATTCTTGCCCATTGGGTAATTGGTGAATATTATTTGACATTGCTAATATGGATGAATTGGATCCAGGATTTTGACCTATCAAGGTTGTTGTCGAGTGTTACTCGATGGCGTTAACGTATGGAAGAGATGGTGGAAGTCCATGAGGACTTTTGACCTTTCTAGGTTGTTTGTCGAAATTTTTGCTTAATGACATTAACACATGCGGAAGAGGTCGATCAAGTCCCCGGGATTGATCATATCGCGATTGAGATATAACATGAGTTGTGTATTTCTCAAGTGGGAGGAAAAGCGACCAATCTTGTTAGAGCGAGCTTGCAAATTCAGTTCAATGATATAATCATGATGCGGGTATAAACTTCAAGAGAAAATGACAACAATCACGCAACAATACTGACAAGAACAACAACAAGTCTTGACCCACCGGTGGGTCAGTTATCTAAGGTGAAATGACAAGCGAGATAAAAGTCACAATAATCATAGTGAGGATTCGATAATATTTAGAAGATTCTTAGTATTCCAAGTTGAGGTAGAGTTTTCCTTCTTGGTCCTTGAGCTTGAACGTTCCTGGCTTGACCATAGCTATAACCACATACGGGCCATCCCAGAGGTGAGAGTTTATTGCGTTGAGGGCCTTTTCTGCGCCTCAAGACTTGAGGACCAAGTCATAGGATATGGCGAGGTTTTACTCTTACATTGAAGTGGCGAGCCCGTTGGTGATATGAAGCAGTCCGAAGTAGGGCCATATCACGAGTTTCAGGGAGTAGATCTAGGTGCTGCTGGAGTTTTTCTTCATTACTTACCATGATCAAAATTGGACTCTTGGACTTGGAACGATATCCGGTATGATAGCTTACGTACCAAAACACAAATTATATGGCGTTTCACGGTTGGGTGCGTGATGTAGTGCGGTAGGCCCAAAGAACATTGAAGTTCATCAACCCATTGCCCCGGTCTTCTCAAGAGCGTTTTAGTCCTTTGAGTATAGTCCTATTGGTAACCGGTTTGCCCATTGGTTTGAGGATATGTGTATATCGGCGGTTGAATGTGAAGATCTTTGCAAAAGGGCGTAAAGACTTTTCCGATAAATTGAGTTCCGTTGTCGGTGATGATCTTTGCGGGAAGGCGAATCGACATATTATATTTTTCCAACAAATTGTTTAGCATTTGCCTCTGATTTTAGTGGTCCCCATTTGGTGAAGTAATTAGAATGATGAACTTTCGTTGCCCGATCGAAAAGGTCCCATGATATCAATCCCGAGCAAAGGGCCGGGCTTTGAATGGATGAGAGTTACGTATGCGGTATGTGAGGAGGTTAGAATGCAATTGACAACTTGCACATTTTTTGTGAACTCAAGGTCTTGTTTCATTGTAGGCCAATAAAACCCTTGTCTCATGATTTTAAGGCCAATGCTCTTCCTCCAAGGTGTTCTCCACATATTCCTAAGTGGACCTCTTTTAAGCGTAATCGACCTCACGAAAAGGCATTTGAGATCTGGACAGAAAGCTTCGCTTGTATAATTCTCCTCAATAACAAAGTTTGAAGCTTGTCTTGGGAGGCAGTTCGGAAGTTGGATCTTGAGGAAGGGTTCCTTCTTGTAGAAAAGATAGGATGGGTTTATCCATGAATATTCTTTTCCTCATCAATAGTTTGAATTTCCATGACCCTTGGATCTAGGATAATGTATTTCTTCAACATGCTTTCTCTTAAATAGATCTCCAGTGGTAGAAGTAGCAAGCTTAGCAAGCGTCGGCGGTATTCTTCTCTCATAGTATGTGGATGATTTGATATGTCTTGAAATGAGTAAGAAGAGATTTTACCAAGTGAAGATATTGTGCGGTTGAGGATTGTGAGTATTAAAATCTCCTCCAACTTGGGAGGCGACAAGGCGGAGTCGGTGAATTACTAAGTTTTGAGCTTAGTCGATGCAGTCTCAATCTACGATGAGAGCTCATATTCACCATATTATTAGTTGCGGAATTTTAAGCGAAGTCCATACTCTAAGGTATTCTGGGGAAATAAGTAAGATTCGCACCGGCACCGATACTCAAGCTCCATCGACATAGAGGGTCCATTGAGGGAGGAAAGCAAAGAGATAGCTCCTCTAGAGTTGGGTTGGTGCATTCCACTATAAAGTCAAGTACTTGAGACTTTATTGCGAGGTAGAAAATTTATATCAAATTCTCCCGATTCTGAGACCATTTGATTAATCTTCCGGATGCTTGGTTTACGTAGATGGCTCTTAATGGTAAATCGTGTGCCGATGGTGTGAGCTTGAAAGTATGGACAATTTTGTGAAAAACTAATGCGAGCCATCCACATCAGTGGATAACGACTTTCTATATCGGAGAATTTTCTTGACATAATAAATTGGTTGTTGTGTCCCATCTTCTCGTCTAAAGCGAGCTTATTGCGGAAGAAAGCTCAGATACAAGTATACGTTTCTCCTTGAATAGGTTTGGATAGTAGGGGTGGAGATGCTAGATACTCCTTTAGTTGTTCAAAAGCACACATTCATCGGTCCATTGAAAATTATTATTTTTAGCTCCCTTCAATATTTTAAAGAAGCGGTAAGTATTTATCTCGAGCTATAGAGCGGGATAATGCGACAATTCGACCATTCAACGTTGGACTTCTTTGATATTCTTTGGAGGATCATATCTTGGAGAGCTTTGATTTTCGGGGTTGGCCTCTATCCCGGTGAGTTACCATAAATCAGAAATTTTCGAGCCCCAAAGCACATTTGGTTTAAGTCGTATGTTATAGCGTCGAAGAAGATCAAAACATGTTTCCAAATCGAAATATGTTGTGACTTTTCTAAGCTTTTACTAACATGTCATCCATACCTCCATTGTGGCCTTGGTCTTTAAAACCTTATTCATAAGGCGTTGATAGGTAGCACCGCATTTTTAATCGAATGGCATGACTTGGTAGCGTATAAACCTTTATATGTTTGAAATCTTTAGCCTCTTCATCTGGGTTCATCTTTATTTGATTGTACCGAATAAGCATCAAAAAGCGAGCATTTGATGTAGATCCACCAATTGATCGATTGAAAACTATCCTTTGCGACATGATCACACATCTCCATGTTCCACTTGTTTTCTTCTTGTTCAATACTTTGAAAACTTGATAAATGCAGCTTTGCTTCTTTTGGATGATTGGTTTGAGCGTTGGATTAATCTTGAGGAGTGCGTGATTACATTGGGGTCAACCCGGCATATCTGGACTGCAATGTCTTGATTCTGCGCAAGAAATGATATTCTTCCTTTGTTCTTGAGTAAGATCCCACTTACCTTGTTAAGTAATGGTTGGTCATCGATAATGCTATTGAGTAAATCTTCTACGGAGAAGCTTTTTGAGGTACTTCTTCATCTCGAAATTAAATCTTCAATCTTGAAGGGTGATGGAAGTGGTTGAGCTTGTGCGAGTAACATGATTGATTTTCTGATTTCCACAAACCACCAACTCCAAGGGGTAGAAATTTTATCTTGATGAGGCATGAAGTGATAGCAGAAAATTGATTGGAGGGCCTCCGAAGATATCTGAATCGGACCACCATGGGAAATGAGTCACTTGTCGAGAAATTCTCAGAGGTAACAGAAGAGTAATTGTCCCTTACTCTTGGGTGATTATCAAACCCATATAATGGTCGGCTGGTTGGAGCTTTTCCTAAGCCCATATTAAGAAATGTTGAGTAAAATAAGACATCAATGAGAACTCCCATTGTCGATCAAAATTCTTTAACATTATAACAGGATCACGATCCTGCATTGATAAAGTGGATCTTGATGAGAACATGGACTTTCTAAGTCCAGTCATTGAAAGTGATGGAATGATCAATACGAGACTTCTTTAACTCCGGTTCTTTGAGGCGTGCGAATTTGGTTAGTATGGTCCTCTGCGATGTTTCAATTTCTCCAATTATTTGATGATTATTTGGTTGTTTTTGATGATGATTGGCACGGTTGCCTTCAAGCGGAGGTGTGTTTTGTTTGAGGTGGTCGATTCTTCACAAATCGCCGTAGATATCCTTGTTGAATGAGTCTCGATTTCTTCTTTAGTTGTATGCATGCTTGATGGTATGTCCGACTTGATGAAAGTGGCAATATTGCTCCTGATTTCCTGAATTTGGTTTCAATGGATGCGGCCACTTGATGCTTTCTTCATTGCGAATAGTCATCGAGATGTTAACGAGATGTGTTGGTGTGTATGTTTTTCGCGAGGTTCATCGTTGATATGAGGGGCGTGGAGGAGATCACGATTACCTTGTGCTTCTTTTGATGGGTCTGGGTCACTTCACGGGGTGCTTTTCGCTTCCGCGGTTGTTCAAATTGTTTGCGATGGGCATTAATAGCTTCATCGGCGGAGATTTGTGCTTATCGATGAACTAAATCGGCATATGAGCGGACTCGCATTGATGAATAGAAGGCCACGGGCGAGTCCTCAGGAAAACTCCTCTTAATAATTGATTACACTGGTATTTGGCGAGCTTCTAGGAGAACCTGGAAGTATTCTTTGAGTGATTCACCCTCATTCGTGATCTGAAAGATGGGAGGAATCTTTAATGATTCTCCATTCGCAATAAACCTGCTCCACAAAGATCTTAGCGAAGTTCGTTAAAGGTACGATGGATCCCCTAAGAGAGTAGAACCAAGTGCGAGCTTGCCCCTTGAGGGTAATAGGAAAAACTTGACAAAGCAAAGGTGTCGAGCTCGCTGGATATGCATGATAGTCCCGTAATGGTCGATATGTTCATGTGGGTCGGGCTTGCCCCATCATAGGAATCAATGCTCTAAGCTTGAAACCTACGGAATGGGATGTTGAAGAATGGCTCCAGCCTAAAGGTGAGGACTCCACATAACCGCTGTGTGGGTGAAGATAATTGCTTGAAGATGAAATTCATCTCGCATTAAGCATCATCGCCAATGTCATGACGAGCAGGATTAACAGGATGAGCATGTGTGAAGCTATCGACAACAATCGGTGGATTAGTAATCGGTTGAGTTGCACGCGATGGATGAATGGAACTAGCGTTCAGAGATCGTATGGTTTCTGCGAGGAACTATAACGCCGGAAGATTAGCATTTTGACCTCCTCCCGCAACGATCTTGGGGTTCATTTGTCGGTTGGCCGTTGTAGTCCTTGCAAAAGTCGAATCATCTTATTTTGGGACTCTCCATTCGACGCATACCATCCTCCAAAGAGATTCTCGCCCGCCTTCGCCAGCGTCATGCCTATCGAGGGATTGAGGCAAAACTTGACGTTCTTGGTTCGTGGACCTGGTTTGAGAGTGACGGAGTTGAGCGGAGGCCCGCTTGTGGCGAGTGTTGCCTATTGGCCATGACGCGGGATATTCACTAAGTATGATTGAAGGGTTTTTCTTCCCACGACGGCCAAACTGCTGCGCTAAATCGATGCGTAGAGTAAGAGTTTATGTCTTAGCCGTATAATCGAGCACACACACGATATATTTAAAGAGAGGGGAGCGAATTTTTTACGGAAAACCTCAAAAAGAGGAAAACCACTGGCCCCCAAGAAAATGTTCCACTATGGATATGTTGCAAAGTACAAATTCTTCCCAATGTGGATTACAAGATGGTGTATGAGGTAGAAACAATAACTATGTAACAATGATTAGGTTGTAGCAGCTTCATGATGGAGATGCGGTAACTTCGATGCGGGTAATTTCTCTGGTGGTCGATGGCCTCTTTTCTTCCTTCGCTTTTCTTTCTTCTTCTTTACTTGTTTCAGCCTCTTCTTCTCCACTTTTTCCTCCCCTTCATGTGAGGGATAGAGTTCTATTTATAGATGGGAGGGGCGCTTCTGTAATTTATGCAAAGTCGTACCCTCTTGATCGGACGGCTTAGAATGGTTCCTTCGATCATTTGATGTATTTATGATCTTAGGTTCAAATGAGATCGGCTTTAGATTAGAACTTGAGATTGATTAATCTTGATATTTAAAGGAATCTATTTGACTGAATTGTTTTTTTGATATTAAGATTCGGACTTTGATTAGCGGTATTTTGAGCACCATATCAATTATTTTATTTATTTATATGTATATTATTATTTTTAATAAAATTTATCACCCCATTTAAATGGTGCTGCTTCCAGGGAAAGAGGTTGGCCTAATAAAAAATAATTTTGATCATTAGAGGCAATACGAAAAGTTGGGAATTTTTTTTAATGTTTTACAGCTCACTTTTATGGGAGCTTTTTTAATGAGATGCACCCAATTTGGGGCTATATCTTCGAGGCATAAGGTGCAGTACACCCCTGATAATAAAATTTTTTTAATTCATTTTAAGATGTGGTAACACATCATAATTTTGTTATATATATATATATATATATATATATATATATATATATATATATATATATATATATATATATATATATATATATATATATCAGCATGTATCACACATTCAGACTTCAGTATGATTCTTGACACCACCAAATCTTGATTTCCTCCATTAAGTTATAGGCTCCAATTCTCCTTATTGTTGAAGCTTGAAATTGACCTAATTAAGCAACGTGTATCTTATATTTAAGCTTTAGTGTGATTCTAAGCTTTTCTATGTAAAGGTTTCAAACAATCTTGGATAGACGATGCATAAACCTGCTTCGTAGATTCTAGGTCATTGTCGGTTAAACTTTTAACCCCAACATAAAAATACATATTTTTTGTATTGAAAAATTTTTGTCCTCCAACAGAGGTAAGAATTCCATATCCATTTCAGACATATGCTCTGAAATGAATGTATATATATGTTCTAAAGTTTTTCATATATATGTACTTTCTGAAGCTTCTATCATCTAAAGTTTTTTATGTATATACCTTTTGAGGTTTCTCAATGTACCTTTTGAGGCTTTTGATTTCTAAAGTTTTTAATGTATATAGCCTTCTGAGATTTTTGATATACATATACCTTATGAGGCTTTTGCATTTTAAGATTTTTGATATACATGTACTAGTAACTTATGAGGCTTTCACCTTCTGAAATTTTTGATGTATATAGCCTTCTGAGACTTTCGCATTTTAAAATTTTTGATATGCAAAGAGGGATATATTATTATTTTAATTTTATGTTGAACAAATTATTATTCTCCCTCCACGAATAGTGTGTGTGTTATTATTATTTTTATTATTAGATCAATATTACTCATATTGATCTACATTGTAAGGATTATAATGTGATCATTTGTAGAATATTTGAATATTGATTTGTTATGCTAGAAAATCAGATGGTAAAATAAAGTTTACTTTAGCTTTGTGGAGTTCAAACACACAAATGTTTGAAGAATTAATAAGAAAACTTCAGAATTTTTATGTGAAAAAATCTCGAAAAGATAGAAAAATCATGAGGCCTAGCCCAGTAAAAATTTTCCACTATGTATCTATTTCAGAGTTCAAAATTTTCCGATAACACGATTACAAAATTGCATATGAGAAGCGACAATGGAATCTAAATCGACAACAATATACATAGTCAGCTCAAATCAGAATGCTTGTAGTAGTAGATGATGGTGAACAATGGGTCCGACGATGAAGGTCGTCGTGGTGAATGCAAGATGGCCGTGGTATGGCGCCGATGATGAGTAGTCGGCGGTGGCCGATGATGACCTACGACGATGGTTTGGCGGCGGCGATGACATTATCACGGTGACGCACCGCGAAGATTGACGACGATGAGGATCTGGCGTACCGAATGGCGGTAACCAGGGGTGGTCCGACCGGATGCGATTATGCTTGGAGGATTTTCAAGCTTGAGTCCTCTCTTTTTGTTCCCTCATGTGAAGAATGAGGGGATATTTATAGATTAGAGGAGTGACGTTTCTGTAAATACATGCAAAATCCAAACCACTTCCATCGGACGGCTCAAAATGATTCCTTTGATCATTTGATATATTTTAAGTATTTGAATGCTCAAATGAAGTTAGAATTATGAGATCTTGGGCTTGTTAGATTTGACCCGCCAAGACGTTCGATTTGAATATAAACACTATATGTTTAAGGGTCGATTGATAATAAGCGCTTGATCTAAGTTAGTTTTGATTCAAAAAATTTTAATGTCATATCAGTTGCCCCCTATTTTTGGATGACATTATTTCAATCATCTAAAAATATATATGCCAAATACTTGAAAATAACAAATTCTTCAACGATATTTGCGGTCCATTAACCATACATTTTGAGAGAATAGATCTTCATGGGAGCACAAAAATTATGATTCACGGTGTGCAAGGATGTGTCGCTAGTGGAAGATGATTATGAACCTATTTGGGTACTTACAAATGCCAGCTCGTGGCTTAGGTCGCTACGGGCGCCAGCGCCCATGCGTCTGAGGTCACGGCACTCGCGATGTCTGTATGGACGCGAGCACCTCGCACCATGAACGGCCGCGAGCCGATGCCGCTACGGGCGCATGGGTATGCCAGATCGGAATGCGAGCAGCCCGACCGGTGACCGGCCTGGCTGCAGGACGACCGCTGGTTGGGCGATGGAATGTCGAGCGACGGCCGTCGAGTTGGTCTCGCTGACGGGTCACGAGAATGGCGAAACGGGTCAGGTGAGGCCTGGGTCATGGGTCGCCGCAGGCGTCGACGGGCCAGCGCGCGGGCGAAGCAGGGCGAACGCACAATGAGCGCCGCAATTGTTCTTTAATTTTTATCTTTTGTCCATAGGTCTATAAAACTCCAGGGCCAAGGAGAAGGCACAACCAGATGCTCTGTTCCTCTTCTTTCAAGAGAAGGTCGTTGAGGCATTCGTATTCATACTGGCGAGTTTCCCCTCGAAAGAGGTATAAGCTCGTCGGACCGACCGGTTTGAGGCGATCAAGGCCCGTAGTCATAGGGCTTCCGCTTTTCTCTCGAAAGAGGCCAACTATCCTTGTCGATCGATCGGGTTCGGTTGATCAAGGCGTAGAAGACACGACGAGGTTCATTTTCTCAAAGAGGCGCCACTGTCCTTGTCGACCGATCGGGTTCGAGATCAAGGCCCGTAGTTAATCTAGGCTCCAATTTTCCCTCGAAGAGGCGAACCGCCCTCGCCGACCAGTTTGAGTTGATGGCCCGAGTCATCTGCGATTCTCGATTTTTCTAAAGAGGTGTCAACTATCATCGTCGGACTGACTGGGTTCGGAGGCGATCAAGACTCATAGTTCATATGATGAGGCTCCGGTTTTCCCTCAAAAGAGACGTCAACTGTCCTCGTTGGACCGACCGGGTTCGAAGGCTATCAACGTCCGTAGTTCATAAGGTGAGGATCCAGTTTTCCCTCGAAAGAGGAATCAACTGTCCTCGTCAGACCGACCGGGTTCGGAGGCATTCAAGGCCCGTAGTTCCTACTTCTTCTTGTAGGAAATTAGATTTCTTGAAACTTCAATGGATGGTTTAACAGTTGATAACTGCCAAGATGGCAGGGAAGCGTTAATTAGAACCGCCATTCAATGACTCAAAAGTAAGTGTAATGAGCATCAGAGAGAGGAATAACTTCTCTTTTTTTTTGATCTCATATGTATGTATATCCTTTCGTCGATCAGAAAAATTTTATCCCAAGTCGTAGTGAGCGATGAAATGAAAAGGATATACCCAAGTATTGCGAGTGAGTTACTTCACAAAATTCTCGATTTTGGTCATTTCTCTCTCTCTCTCTTATTTATTTATTATGTATTTTCACAGATGATAGGAAGAAAACCTATAGTGACTACTGATGATATACCATCCACCGTCACATCGATAGTTTAATGGTATTCTGAGAAAATTTTGCTTCCTAATGAGTTGGTGGCTATTGTTGCCAAAAGTTTGATCGAGTCCGTTTCACCTGCCGATACTTTAGTTTAAGATGATTCTTCATGCAGGACTGCAATTCCCTTTGGCTCCTGAGTTGATTGAGATCTTTAAAATATGTGGTGTAGCATTGTTACAATTTTCATTTCGAGCTTTAGTGATCATCATCGCCGTTTAACTTTCTTTAGAGTGTGGTGTTGTTTTGAACATCAAATACTTATGTCGTGTAGAATCACATGTGATGCTGGGACGTTTTGTCGCTATAAGGAATTGGATAGAATTTTCAGCACGGGATCCATCTAGAAATTGGTTTAATGGATTCTTTTTTGTGAAAAATGAGTGTTAATGCTAAATAAGTGGTAGCTCTGGAGGATCAGCTAAACAGTGAACCGAGCTAACATGTGACTTCTCTTTCTCTAGCGTAGGAGGTGGAGCACACTCATGATGAGGATGAGTGAGGCGAGACCCGTAAAGAGAAAAGACTCGAGGCACTTGCAGCGGAGAAGAAAGCTCTCAAACTGGAGAAGAAAGTATTACAAGATCGTCTTTCAAAGAAGGAGCTTATAATGTTAGAAGAGAAAGTAAATGAAATCTCCTTGGAGGCAGTGGAAGACTTTAAGAACTCCCTGGCTTATCGTGATACTATTGAAGACCATGTCCAAGAAGCTTTTAATCATAATCTTGATGTTGAAGTGAAGGACTTGGAGCACCAATGTTTAGAGGAAGGCTTCATCCGAGGGTTCCTAAAAGGAATCCACTTAGTATATCGCAAAATCAGAGCTAGTGCTGAGAATCTATCTCCCAACCAAGTATCTGAAGACTCTTCGCCAGATTCAGGAGATGAAGGAGTCGAGAGTGAGTCCAAGGGAGCATCTCATATTAGTGAGGAGGACACTGATATCATATAGTATCACTTGAGGATGCATTTTTTTCTTTTATTTATGTATTGTTATTATTTTATATCAGAATTTTGATTCTTTCTTATATCATCATGTTAGTGTTGTAAATGAAAAAAAAAAAATTTTAGTTGATATGCTCTTGTTTTATTTTTACCTATCTAGGGTGATTGGTCATTCGACGACGCTAACCTGTACGGATGAGGCCATGGGAAGTCCACCAAGAACCTTTTGGCCTATCCTAGGTATTAGTCAAAATATTATTTGACATCTTACCTATATGGACGAGGTTCGATCAAGTCCCCATGGGATTGATCATGCACCGACTGAGATACAACGTGAGTTGTGCATTTCTCAAGTGGGAGGATTAAATGAAGGAGATTGTTTATATGCAACAAGCTTGAAAGAAAAAGCTATAAATTCATTACTCTGATAAGGTCAGTGATGAGTTTGAAGAGGAAATGACAAACGAGACAAAATAAAAGTTGTAATAATTATGCAGTAGGAATTACTGATAATATTTTCGGAGATTCTCAGTATTCCAAGTTTGAGGTAAAGTTTTTCCCTTTGGATCCTTGAGCTTGAATATTCCTAGCTTGACCATAGCTATAACTACATATGACCCATCCCAAAGAGGTGAGAGTTTATTGCGTTGAGAGCCTTTGCCTGAAGTTTCGAGACATCGCAGGACCAAGTCACCGACAGATATGGGATAGGGTTTTACTCTTCTGTTGAAGTGACGAGCTACCCTTTGGTGATAGAAGCGGGCCATATGTCACGAGTTTCGGGGAGTAGGTCCAAGTGCTGTCAGAGTTTTTCTTCATTACCATTATGATCGAATAATTGAGCTCTTGGACTTGGAACCCCAATATCTACTAGCATAATAGCTTATGTGCCGAAACACAAGTTATATGGTGTCTCACCAGGTTCACATGTAGTGCGTAAGCTCAAAGAACATTAGAAAGCTCATCAACCCATTGCCTTCTCTCAAGACGCGTGTTTTTAGTCCTTTGAGTATAGTCTGGTAGATCAATTTCGTTAGTTTGAGGATGTGTTACAAGATGCGAATGAATGTGAAGATCTTTACAAAAGGACGTAAAGACTTTTCCAGTAAATTGGGTTCCATTGTCAATGATGATCTTTGCAAGAAGACCAAATCGACATACTATATTTCCAAATAAATTATTTAGCATTTTCTTCCATGATTTTAGCTAGTGGTTCGGCTTCCACCCATTTAGTGAAGTAGTCAACCTCTAAAATGATAAACTTTCGTTGCCCTGATGCTATCGGAAAAGGTCCCATGATATCAATTCCCCACTGAGCAAAAGGCCACGGGCTTTGAATGGATAAGAGGTCTATATGCGGCATGTGAGGGAGGTTAGAGTGCAACTGACAACTTGCACATTTTTTTGTGAACTCCAAGGCATCTTGTTTCATCGTAAGCCAATAGAATTCTTGCCTTATAATTTTAAGGGCTAGCGCCCTTCCTCCTAGGTGTTCTCCACATATCCCCGAGTGAACCTCTCTTAATACGTAATTGGCCTATGATTGTGAGAGGCATTTGTGGTATGACCCAGAAAAAGCTCATTTATATAGTTCACCTTCGATAATAATAAAGTTTGAAGCTTATCTTCGGAGATAAGTTGCAACAGTTGGGTCTTCAGGAAGGGTCCCTTCTTGTAGAAAAGACGGGATGGGGTCCATCCACGAAGGTTCATTTATCTCATTAATTGCTTGTATTACCCCTGACCCTTGGATACTCGAAAATATATTTCTTCAACGTGTCTCTTAAATAGATCTCAAGAGTGATGTAGCAAGCTTAGCAGAGCCAACTGAGTATTCTTCTCTCACAGATGTGAATGATTTCATGTGTCTTGAAATGGGCAAGAAGTGACTTTACTAAGTTGAGGTAACCTGAGGATTATGAGTATTAAAGTTTCCTCAACGGGAGGCAACAAGTCGAGAGTTAGTGGATCACTAAGTCTTGAGCTTACCAATCGATGGTGAGTCTCAACCCTGTGATGAGAGCCTCATATTCAGCCATATTATTAGTTGTAGAAAAATTTAGGCGAAGTCCATACTCTAAGGTATTATGCTGGGGGAAAATAAGTAAGATTCTCGCACACGAGATTTCAAGCTCCATCAACATGAGGGTCCATTGAGGAGATGAAAGGCGTGTAGTAGATAGCTCATTTGGAGTTAGGGCAGTGCATTCCACTATAAAGTCTGTGAGTACTTGAGACTTTATATTAGGCCGAGGTAGGAAATAAATATCAAACTTTTCCAATTCTACAGACCATTTAATTAACCTCCCAGATGACTCTAGTTTATGTAGAATGACCCTTAATGGTAAATGAGTATAAACGTCGATAGTGTGAGCTTGGAAGTATGCAAATAATTTTTGTGCTGAGAAAACTAAAGCTAGAGCCACCATATCTGCTAGTGGATAATGACTTTCTATATCAGAGAGAATTTTGCTGACATAGTAAATTGGTCATTGTATCTCATTTTCTTCTCGCACTAAAATTGAGCTTATCGTGGGAAGAGACGCAAGATATAAGTATAACATCCCTCCTTGAATAGGCTTAGATAGTAGGTGTGGAGATACGAAATACTCCCTTAGTTGCTCAAAAGTAGACTGACATTCATCAGTCCACTGAAAATTATTATTTTTAGCTCTCTTTAATATTTTAAAGAATGACAAGTATTTATCCCCAGAACGGGCTATGAAACGGATAAGGCATAAATTCGTCCATTCAAATGTTGAACTTCTTTGATATTCTTCGGAGGAGTCATTTCTTTGAGAGCTTTGATTTTCTCGGGATTGGCCTCTATCCTATGGTGGGTTACCATAAACCCAAGAAATTTTTCCGACGTAACCCCAAAACATACTTGGTTAAGAGTCGCATGTTATAACGTCAAGAAGATTAAAGCATATTTCTAAGTCGAGATATGCTATGATTCTTCCAAGATTTTACTAACATGTCATCCACATATACCTTCATCAGCGCCTAATAGGTCTTTAAAAATCTTATTCATGGCGTTGATAGTAGCACTATTTTTTAACCCAACGATATAACTTGGTAAAGTATAAACCTTTATATGTTTGAAATGTCGTAGCTTCTTCATTTGTTGGGTCCATTTTATTTGGTTGTAACGAAGTAAGCATCCAAAAAATTGAGCATTTGATGTCCATACGTAGCATCGATCAATTGATCAATTCGAGGAAGAGGAAAACTATCATTCGGGCAAGCTTTATTAAGGTCAGTGTAATCAATACACATTCTCCATGTTCCATTTATTTTCTTAGCCATGATAATATTTGCTAGCCATGTAGGGTAATGTACCTCTCGTATGAATCCCGCTTCTAGGAGCTTGTTAACTTCTTGCTCAATAGCTTGGAAGCGATCGTGCAAAACTCAGCTTCTTTTGAATGGTCGATTTGAATGTTGGATTAATCCTGAGGGAGTGCATGATCACATTGAGGTCAACCCACGACATATCCGTCAGACTCCAAGCGAAGATGTCTTGATTTTTGCGCAAGAAGTCTATGTAATTTTCCCTTTATTCTTCTGAGAGCAGAGATCCCACTTGCAATGTTCGTAGTGGTTGGTCTTTTGATAATGCAATAGAGAGCAATTCTTCTACAGGCGAAACTTTTTGGGGTATTTCTTCATCTCAAAAATTAAAATATTTGATGCTGAAGGTCATAGAAGGGCGTGGTTGAGCTTGTCTGAGATAACATGATTGTGTTATTTATTGATTTTCATAGACCACCCCAACCTCAATGGGGGTTGGAAATTTCATCTTAAGATGAGATACTGAAGTGACTGCACGAAAATTGATTGGAGGGGCATTCCGAAGATAGCGTTATATGCTGAATCTAAATTAGATTGAATGAGTCACTCGAGGGAATTCTCCGAGGATAACAGGAAGGGTGATTGTCCCATCTACTCGCACAGGGAGATTATCAAACCCGTATAATGGTCCTGCAGCAGGTTGGAGCTTTTTCTTAACCAAGTTCATGCTAAGAAATATGGAGTAAGATAAGACATCAATAGAACTCCCATTGTCAATCAAAATTCTCATAACATTATAGCATGGGTCACCGATCCCTATGCTGATGATAAGTGGATCTTGATGAGAAATATGGACTCCTTCTAAGTCCAAGTCATTAAAAGTGATGGAATGATCAATACGAGACTTCTTTAACTCTTGCTCTTCAGAGGTAGTAATGAGAACTCGATTAGATAGTATTGGTCCTCCTACGATTGTTTCAATTTTCCCAACTGTTTGATTACTATTTTATTATTTCTGTGATGATTGTCCTGGTTGCCCCCCAATTGTAGTTATGTTTGTTTGAGTTGATTGATTCTTCATAAATCGATGTAGATATCCTTATTGAATGAGCCTCTTGATTTCTTCTTTGAGTTGTTTGCATTCCTCAATAGTATCTCCACGACTTCGATGGAAGTGACAATATTGCTCATGATTTCCTGAATTTGGTTTCAGTGGATGTGGCCACTTGATGGTTTCTTCATCTCTCAGCCATCGAGGTTAACACGATATGTTCAGTGTATTCCTTTTCCTCGGTTGTGGTTCACGCCATTGATGTGAGGGTCGTGGAGGGAGATCGCCTTGTTGCTTCTTTTAATGGACTGTCTCGCGCATTCCCTCAGCTCTACATTTTCGTAGATTGTTCAAATTGTTGATGGACATTAATAGCTTCATCAGAAAGAATTTGTACACGATGAACTAAGTTGGCATATGAGCGCATCAGTATTAGTGAGTAAAAGGCCCTGAGCCCCCTAAGGAAAACTCCTCTTAATAGTGGTCTACCTGTGCGGCTTCTAAGGAGAACCTGGAAGTATTCCGATTCAATTCCATTTTGATGAATACTGGAGAGATGGGAGAAATCTTTAATGATCCTTCAGTTTGCAATGAACTGTTCTACAAAAATCTTGGCGAGTTCGTCAAAGGTATGGATGGATCCCCTTGGAAGGGAGTAGAACCAAGTGCGGGCCTGACCCTTAAGGGTAACTGGAAAAACTTGACAAAGCAGTGTGTCAGGAGCTCGTTGGATATGCATGATAGTTCTGTAATGATCGATGTGGTCATATGGGTCAGTTGCCCCATCATAAGAGTCGATGCTCGGAAGCTTGAACCCTACGATAATAGGATGTTGAAGAATAGCTTCAGTCAGAAGTGAAGACTCCTGATAGTCATGATAAGAGGGAAGATGATTTCCATCTTTAAGGTGAAATTCATCTTGCATTAAGCGTCGTAATTATGCATGTATAACATGACGGTCAAGGATGAGAACGCGCTGCTAAAGAATAATGGTGGATTAGCCGATTGAGCCGCCGTGATGGATGAGTAGAACTAGCGTGCAAGAAGATCGATCACGCGGAAGCGGAGGAACTTCAGTGTCAAGAAGATTAGCATTTTGACCTCCCACGGCTAACGATCGATCTTGGGGGAGATGTGTTTGCCGTGGTAGTGGCTATCGTGTTCCTCGTAAAAGTAGGATCATCTCATTTTGAGACTCTTCCATTCGGCGCACACGATCTCTTAAAGAGATTCTGCACTTCACCTATAGGTCACACCTATCGGGGAAGTGAAGCTTAGCCCTTGGTTCAAGGATTGGTTTCGAGAGTGACGAGAGTTGGAGCGGGAGGTTCCGTTGTTATGAGTATTGCGCCTATTGGCCATAATGTGAGTGTTCATAGAAATTGTGATTGAGGGATTTTCTTCCATCGACGGCATCAAACTGTTGCATGCTAGAAAACCAGTTGTGGTAGAGTAAAGTTTACGCCTTAGCTTTGTTGCGGAGTTCATCACACACACAGATGTTTAAAGAATTAATAAGAAAACTTCAAAATTTTTACATGAAAAAATCTCGAAAAGAGGGAAAAATCACGAGGTCTAGCCCAGTAAAAATCTTCCACTATGTATCTATTTCAGAGTTCAAAATTTTCCCGATAATGGGATTACAAAATTGTATATGAGAAGGGCTGACAATGAGAATCCCAGAATTAGACAACAACAACTATATAGTCACGTTCAGGTTGTAACAGTTGCTAGTGGTAGTAGATGATGGTGAACAACGGGGGTCAGCGACTAACAATGGAGGTCGTTGTGATGATGACTGACGAAGATGGCCGGCGATGGTTGGAGGTAGTGACCGACGATGGTAGTCGGCGGCGCTGACCAGCATCGGTGGTCAGCGATGATGATCGGCGATGATGGTTGACGGCAGAGGTGGCCGGCGACAGTGGTCGGCGGTGATGACCGGCGATGAAGATTGACGACGATGAGGATCGGCGGTGGTTGGCAACCATCGGGGGTGGTCGGCGACCGTCGAATGGTGGCACGATTATGCTTGGAGGATTTTCAAGCTTTAGAGCTCTCTCCTCTCTTTTGCTTAGGCTCGCCTCATGTGAAGAATGAGGGCTATTTATAGATTAAAGTAGTGACATTTCTGTAAATATATGCAAAATCCGAACCACTCCTCCATCGGACGGCTCAAAATGATTCCTTTGAATATTTGATGTATTTTAACTATTTGAATGCTCAAATGAAGTCAGAATTATGAGATCTTGGGCTTGTTAGATCCAGCTCATCAAGACGCTCGATTTGACTATAAACACTCCATGTTTAAGGGTCGACTGATAATAAGCGCTTGATCTGAGTTAGTCTTGATTCAGAATCATATTGATTTCGACATCAAGATCCGTGCATCGACTAGTAGAATTTTCAGTGTCATATCATTATTAAATTTGTTAAAGATAATACATTATTTTCTATATAATAATGCCTTATGATTAAAAGAAAAGAAATATTATGTATTTGAAATATTTTAAAAGATACCTACTATGAATACAACGGCTAAACAACTCACTCTCTCTCTCTCTCTCTCTCTCTCTCTCTCTCTCTCTCACTCTCTCTCTGCATTTCCCACATTGTTCATATGTCATAACATGCATGTAACAATAAGATAAATTGAAGCTTCTTATATTATTACATACATATTGAGAATATTGGGTTCTTACTTACGTAATTTTAGAAAAGCACTTCTTATTTTGCAAGCCAAAGCATGCTTCTTTTAAAAAATTATCATTATCAATATGTAGGGCTAGCTATAGGGGTATACATGAGTGAGTCAGAACCTCAATAATAAGCTCACTAGTTGAGCTTATAGATGAGCTCGAGCTCAAATTATGAGCTCAGATATTATTCAAGCTCAAGCTCATGTTTTACTGACATGACTTGTTGGCTCATTGAGCCATATAATAAAAGTATTTAATTTTCACTGAAAAAAGAATAGATCAACCAATCAAATAAAAAAGTATACTTACTTTAATAAACTCCACTTTTTTTTTTCTTTACCCTTCAGTTTACAGTGGAGGCAAGGGACTAAGGAGGATAGAAATGAGTTATCTTGCATTCTTTATTTATAGAGAGATCATCTTTGTAGAGCTCACATTATTGAATGACAAATATATGCAGACAAAAAAGTTATCTTATAAAATATTTAAATGATTCTCATTCATAAGAATGAACATTTTCATGTATTATGAGGATGATATCTCAAAGTTTGTATAAAATAATAAAATCATGCACATATATTATGAGATAATGATTATACTTTAAATCCAATGTCTGAAAAATATGCAAGCATTCTTCAATGATATGCATGCTTTATGAACAAATTCTCTAAATTTAATTTCAAATGCTTTAAAAGCATAATTATCTCTTCAATCGCATGAAAATTAGTAAAATTGAAATTAGCTTTATGTGCCCTGATCATTTGCCAAATGCTTAGTATAGTGTTTGAAGATGTTTCGTAGGCTGAAAATAATAATTGATTGTTTTACTCTCTCTCTCCCTCTAAGAAGTGTATAAATTTTTTAATAAAGTAATTATTAATTTAAAATATATGTGTTTCTTAAAAATTTAAATCTTTAAAATTGATACATGTGTATGCTCTTCAGCATGATGTTTTAATTTTTGTAAAATTTCTTATGATTTGATTATGACAAATCCTGATATCTGAGTTTGATAGTTTAAAATAAAAATAATTAGAGTATTAGATTTGTAAATATATAAACTTGGGTGATATGTATGTAATTCTCAATTAATATTAATGATTTTTATTAGATGTAAATAATAATTCATTCATTGCACAAGAAAGCCATAATTTTTTTTATTCTGCATTTTTGGTTCTATATTAGATTCAGTGCACTTGAATTTTTAATAATTAAAGAAATCAGCAATAAAATGATTCTTCCTCCATGTGTCAATAGCTTATTGGAAGCCAACTTTTTCTGTTAATGGTCATATTAAATGGTGATTAAATTTTTTGTGATATACATATAACTTATTTTTCTGTGAAAAATATTAAAAAATACTAATGATTAGAAAAAATATTACGTCATAAAACTTTTTGACCTAGAAATTTTTTAAAAAAATAATAAACTATTTTTACTTTGACTTATTAATTTTATATGTGCATGAAATGTTTTTTTAATAATAAAATAATGTAAAAGTAGTTGAGAAATAAAAGCAAAACTATGTAAAAATTGAATGTATTTAATTGATTATTTAAGATATTTATTTTTAATATAATGTGCAATTGAGCAAATATCCTCGTTTATATTTTATTAAAAAAATATATTAGAAAGTTCTTTTTAGTGAGACTATCCTTAATAAGGGATAATCTTTTACATTGATGGATTGCTTATTCGAATAGGTGAGAAGTCATATTAATGCTTTCCTCTGACATTTCAAAATGATATCATGAAATGAGCTATCTCTCTTTTTATTTATGGGGAGATGGAGTGAATCTTTGTGAATTCTACCACATTTAATATTAAATATATAAAGAAAATAAAATTATATTGTGAAATGAGTTCATACCATCTTTTTAATAGAGAGAGAAGAATCTTTATATTGCCCGTCTCATTTAATACTGAATATATATATATATATATATATATATATATATATATATATATATATATATATAATTATATTGTGAAATGAGTTATCTTATCCTCCTTATTTATAGAGAGGATAAAGAATCTTTATGATGCCTTTCTCATTTAATAAAAAAATATATGAGAAAAATTACTTCATGAAATGAGTTGCCACACTCTTGGAGAGAGAATCTTTATGAATTCTATCTCATTTAATAATGGACATATATATATATATATATATAAAGCTATATCTCCTATTTATGGAAGAGAGAGAATCCATATAGAGCTCAACTCAATTTAATAACAAATATTTAATGAAAAAATTACCATTCGTTATTTATTTATAGGGAGGGAACCCACTAAAGACGGACTTACATATATGTCAGGGTGGGCAATTTGCCCATCCAAGATGAGAAATTTGCCAATCCTCAATTTTATCATTTTTATATCTACTATTTTGCTTATATAAAATTTAGTTTTTTTGCTCATTACCTGCCTGCAGTCTTAAAGCACGCCGCAAAATAATGCGGGGAGAGGTTGATCGCCGTTTTTATTAGTTTGTGTCTGATTAGATTGGTACCTCATTGAGCTACGATAAGTTAAAATTTACTTCTCCATGATTTGCTTATATAAAATTTAGTTTTGATCCCAAAAATGCTGTTTGGGAACATACTTGAGTTGCATTAATCTTAACACAAAAATTAGTTGCAACGTGATGTGTTAACTTTAACTTAACTTGAAATTGATATGCTTATATAATTTGGGTAAAACGATTCAATAAAAATAACAACAAATTTTTAGTGAGTTTTAATATTAATATTATTGAATAATTATTGATATGAAAATTAATCTTTATTGCATTTAAATGCTCGATCTAATCGCCGATTTAGAATTTATAAATAACCACCGGTCACGAGATAACATAAGAACATAAGTTAGTGATGAGCCGAATCATTATTTATATGAGATGAAAATGGATCGATCAAATGGTCACCAAAATATATTTATAGATGGTCGCTCGACAATCCAACGAATCAAGATCAATGGCATATCATTAAAGGATCATCAAAAATACACCGCTCACGATCTCATGGAGAGGAGTTTTCCACGAATTTAGCTCACAAAAGTCTATAAATAGCTTCATTCTCACTTAGAGAGGAGACATAGAGCTTGAGAACCACCATTACACGAGATCTATCACCATGACCACCAAGATCAAGAAATCCCTGAGATCGTCAGGAGGAGAAGAAAAGACCAATTACGCTTTTTCTCCTCAAGATCGAGGTTGCTCAAGATCCGCTCGCCGCTTTCGGGAAACTTCTCCTTGAGTGACCGATATTATATTTACAATATTGCATCAGAAACACCTTCTTCTCCAACTAACGAGAATAAAATTATCTTTGACACAAAATGAAGTTCTGATACGTGATTTTTTAATCTTAACGAGTTTTAATTATAACTTTATGCCATTTGCGATAATTTTTAAAAAAGTGATCTATAATAAAATTTTAGAGTTAAATAATATATTAATATTTTTTTAATTTTGATTAAAAAAATTAGAAGAATAAAACCATTTTAAATTTGATTTCTATATAATATACTATATTAAAAAATGGCCCCACGCAATTTATGATGAAGTCATGGAATTTATTGTAAATATTTTTTATATTTTTCAAAAATTTTTTTGAAGCTTAAAAAACTTAAAATGCCCTTAAATTAATAATTACAAATTCATATTCAATATTAAAAAAAATTAAAAAAAAATTAAAAAATTCACCTGACCTTTTCCCCTTGAATTGAAAGAAAGTTTTTTAAGTTGTTCTGATTGGAGATTTACCAAAAATCGACACGTCAAATCATAGCCCTAAAAAATAAATTTATTAATCAAGATTCGTGCCAGCAAAAACTCTCCAGCTTGTCATCCAGTATTTATTATGACGAATTTACCCTCCTACGCGGCTGACCCCGGCTTTAATGTCAGACTGTCGTCATGCACATTCCGCATTGTGCTTTCCTGCTTTCACATGTAATCGTCTTGCTCAATCCTTCATGTGTATATATATATATATATATATATATATATATTTATTTATTTATAATTATGTTTATGTTTATATTATTTTATAAAAAAAGACCGTGATGCTTATGGAGAGTAGAGATAAGTTGCTACCGTCAGCCAGCAGGGACACGTTTTTTTGTGTGTAAAATGATCACATGATTTTCTTTTAAGAGAATTAAAGTTTATCACATATATTTTCTTTTCAGATACATATGATTTCTTAGTGTTTTCACAGAGTAGCTGCAAGTTCTAAGATATCGATCAGGGGTAATTAGAGCATGATTAGTTAGATTCTATTTTGAAGTTTGTGTTAATTTTGGTGAAATTTTGAGCATGATAACATTAGTCAAACTAGTTGTTTATCCTAAGTAATTTCGAAGTTCAGGATGTAATGGTGCAGTCCATTTAACGATCACAGATCATTTGGTTAAATTCAGCTATGGATTATGTCACTTTTTATTCAAAATTGTTCGTCGTCACTTAGCCGATCGCATGCATCTCGTCCAATTGAGTAACAGCCATTGATATATTTCGTCATTTTGACACTACCAGAGTAATTAATTTCACGAACGACAAAGATATATCATCCTTACAATAAAAGAAAAGTTAGAAAATAAAAGAGATATTTTTCCTTGAAAAGTATTGAAGATTAAGCAGTAAATGGAAAAGAAATAAGACTACAAATAATATATTTAGGATATGTGAATCAAAATTTTAGATAACTGGATTAGAAACACAAGTCAAAAAAAGCAAATAATAAAAATATCTACACAGCAGAATAAATTGATTAAATATTTGTTTTCTACATTTTAGTATCTTACCTTAATAATTATTTTCATTAAAACAGGACAGATAAATTTTGTCATAATGCGAATTACTCTATCCAGATATTCATCAAATATTTTACCATCTCTATGATAATAGTAGAACTGCAAACATGGGGTACCAGACAATTTTGCGTCATCTAGCATTTGACAACATACAAGGCATTAGGCTCTAGGCTTCAATTAATAGAATTATTTATAGTAAAACTAGTGAAGGAACACAACTTTCCTATTTTTTACATAACAATCTGTTAGTATTGCTGTAAAATAGCTTTTATGTTGTGCATGAACATTAAGGTAAGTGTTGTAGCATTTCCCAAATAAAATCCTCTTGCTCAATCCTTCATGTGAATATATATATATATATATATATATATATATATATATATATATATATATATATATATATATATATTTATTTATATTTATATTTATATTATTATTTTATAAAAAAAAAGACAGTGATGCTTACTTTGAACTTATGGAGAGTGTGAAAGCGCACTTAAATTTTATACTGAGAGCTTCAAGATGCCTGGTTGTGGTGTGTGAGTGTATTAAATTCTCTCAAATATCCCTAAAAAAAAAAACTTATGGACAGTAGAGATAAGTTGCTACCGTCAATAGCAGGGACACGTTTTTTTTTTTTTTGTGTAAAATGCTCACATGATTTTCTTTTTAAGAGAATTAAAGTTTATCACATATATTTTCTTTTCAGATACATATGATTTCTTTGTGTTTTCACAGAGTAGCTGCAAGTTCTAAGATATCGATCAGGGGTAATTAGAGCATGATTAGATAGATTCTATTTTGAAGTTTGTGTTAATTTTGGTGAAATTTTAAACATGATAATATTAGTCAAACTAGATGTTTATCCTAAGTAATTTCGAAGTTCAGGATATAATGACGCAGTCCATTTAGCGATCATATATCATTTGGTTTAATTTATGGATTATGTCACTTTTATTCAAAATTGTGGTCATTACTAACGCCGATAGACTGACCGTCAATTGAGTGAACAATTTCATTTGATATATTTCATCGTTTTGACACTACCAGAACAATTAATTTCACGAACGGAGGTCATTTCGGCATCAGCAATCTTTCAACTCCGATATACGTGTTGGCACATTGACGGCTCGATCTCTTGATCGGTCGATCGTCGGATTGTGCAAAATATATATTTTGATCAATTTTGATGTTCTGAATGCAATGAGGAAGTACGTTCATCGATTGGAGATCATTTCAACTAATTTCATCGATGTTCAATGATTTTATTTTGACTTAAGCATTTGCTCGAGAATTTGACTTGTAGGCTCGAACTTAGTAGATGTACGAGGTCAACAATTGTATACAATACTTCTCACACGATTAAGAACGATAAAGTTACCTGTCTTCATCAACCATTTTTATTCCATTTTATTTCACTTTCTTTGCATTCCACAACTTCTTAAATGAAGCCTACCTTTTGTATACAATCCAAAACAATTTCAATTAGGCACTCACATATCAACTTTTTCTTATAAAATTCACTTAAATTCTTTTTTAAATTATGTAATTGTTCTAGTAATCCTTCTTTATTTGGTAACTTCCAAATCACGCCTAATATTCATATATAATAGAAATACACAGTGCCAAAACATTAAAATTATGAGCTAACATATTTTTAAAATTTTAGAAACCCATGTTTCCAAAAGAGATTGTATATAATGTTCTTTAGAGGTGGTGTTGAATTTACTTATCATTACATTGGTATTTTTAATTACTCACACAATTCCTCTATTATTTTGGATGTGAAAAATTTTCTAGTCCAATCTTCCTTCAAAACTAATGGGAACAGTTGAAATTAGCAATATTATATTCTTATATTGTCAGATTAGTTTGAAATCAAAATTGCTTAGTGAAATCTCAGTTTCTAGCATCATTTGGCTATGCATCACAATAAAAATGCTTCCAAGGTCTATCATGATCCAATTCAGAGTTATTCTTAATTTCTTATATTCACTTTCCTAATTGGAGGCTTCTCTATAACCCTGACTTGATCAGCTCATATTATTCTCTTAATATTTCCTTTGGTATAGTCATTTGAATGGGCACGATTACTAGTAAAATTTCTCTTCATCAAATTAGTCTTGAATATGTCTAACTTATGTTATGTAAAGTTCACAACTGTAGTTTTAGAACAAAAATGTGAAGGAGAATTTACAATCTTTTTGGTGAAAACATGGATTTTATTTTTTACATACATTATTCCTCAAGAAGGGATTTAAATATCAAAAGAAAAAAAAAGCAAAGAGGTTTAGGGTGTGAGGTTTAAATTTTTTCTATCAAATGTGCGGAATACTCAAAAAGAAGAGGAACAATAGATATTTTCAAAATCAATATATAGAGAAAAAAAGTCATTTGGTACAACATAATGTACCAAGCAAATTTTTGGATGAATTATAGGCATAGCAAAAAAGTTCGCTCCATTACAAATAAAAGATAGAATATTAATCTTCATGATCAGCCTTTAGATTTGTATCATGATAGTTTTATCCTTATAATACACTAACAACAACAAATGAAACATTAATCTTCATGATAAACTCTTGTATTGTATCATGATACAATTTGATCATGCAGTTTCTTTCATGCAAATTGTCTAATTCTTTACCTTATTTTAGAGCATTGTAATATTTCTTTCATCAACCTTTGCGTTAAAAAGAGGAGTCAGCTAGCTATTTAGTCCAAAAAAAAAAAACACATGAACTATTGAGATATAACACCATAGGTGTCAAAATACAATTAAAAGAAGTGTAGCTTTATCATAGGACACATACACTATGCATCACTGTTACTTGTAATATAATGTATATACTATTACAGAGCACTAACATCGAAGGGAATCATTATTGAATTGCATTATGAAAATAATAGTCTAATAAATTACAAATCTAAGAATGTAATTTTGCTAAACCAAAAATAATAACAGAAAATAAATATCCAACAAATGACAGCGGACAAGCATATCATCCTTACAATAAAAAGAAAAGTAAGAAAATAAAAGATATTTTTTCCTTGAAAAGTGTTGAAGATTAAGCAGTAAATGGAAAAGAAATAAAACTACAAATAATGTATTTAGGATAACTGGATTAGAAACACAAGTCAAAAATGCAAATAATAAAAATATCTACACAGCAGAATAAATTGACTAAATATTTATTTTCTACATTTTAGTATCTTACCTTTAATAATTGTTTTCAGTAATACATGACAGATAAATTTTGTCATAATGTGAATTACTCTACCAGATATTCACCAAATATTTTACCATCTCTATGATAATAGTAGAACTGCAAACATGACAATTTTCATCTAGCATCTAGCATTCAAAAACATACAAGGCATTAGGCTCTATTATTTATAGTAAAACTAGTGAAGGAACACAACTTTCCTATTTTTTTACATAACAATCTGTTAGTATTGCTGTAAAAATAGCTTTCATGTTGTGCATGAACATTATGGTAAGTGTTGTAGCATTTCCCAAATAAAATCCCACTGGCTTTGCGATAGCTTACTCTATCACAAACCAGCTAGAAAGCTCAACAAAACAAGCCCTATCATATATATTAACCCTCAAAAGAAATGAACAATAAAAGAGCCTCAACATGAAAGCTGTTTTTACAGCAATACTAATAGATTGTTATGTAAAAAATAGGAAAGTTGTGTTCATTCACTAGTTTTACTATAAATAATTCTATTAACTGAAGCCTAGAGCCTAATGTCGTGTATGTTTTTACAGTGAATATTGTCAAAAGCTAGATGATGCAAATTTGTCTAGTACCCCATAATTTTCAACGCCAATGAAAATTTAATTTTTCATCATATAGGATGGATTGAATTTTACAACTCTGGAAAAATGTACGTCCATTTCTTTCTTCTCTCTTCACTCTTTAGCATGATAAAAATGCAAGGCAAAAATTTTAGATATTTTATAATCAAGTATCTTCTTAATTTATGCAAGATAATAATTATGTTTGCAGTAAATTCATGAAGAATTTGGGCTTTATTCTTTCATTGTAATTTTTTAAAAAAAATTAATTTGGGTTGAATCGTATATTAATATTACTTGGTGGAAATGTAAGATAAAGCTTGATGTTTTCTTCTTCATGGAAACTAGGGTGATTTTCCATCTAAACAATATTTATCACTTTTATACTATTATTCTTGATATATCCCTCTAAAATTTATAAATGAAGAGCAAATCTCAAATTAAAGTATATATACAATCAAGTTAAACAACTGAGTAAGACGAGTCCAATAATGCTAGAAGCGGGTTAGCTCCAGCCCAAATGAGCTCAAATCAAGCTCAAAAGCTACATATGAACACTTCGAGTACTAACTGGATGATCAAATGACTTTCAAATTTGACGTGCTTATAGTCGAATCGAGCAGCTCGATGAGACAAATCCAACGAGTCTAAGATCACTCAAATCGAAGATCGTTTAGATGGTCAAATTATCAAAAAATTATCTATGATCAAATGGATCAATATACACAGTTCGATATATTGTTTTGAAATTTTGGCTACAATGACTAAAATGCCCCTCTCAGAATCCTATAAATAGGATATCATTCTTTTCATGAAGGAGGAGGAAGGAGCTAGAAGCGAACTTAGGAGAAAGCTGAGAGAGAGCTAGAAGTTCGAAGTTCGAAGTTCATGATCACCACTATTGTTCTGGAGTTTCTTATTCTCTTTTCAACTATCTGTGTGTGTGTTGGAGTTTCATATACATAGCTAAGGCCTGAAGATTTATTGTACCGCTACACGTTTATGGCACGCAAGCATTTGGCCCAGGAATGAAATTTACATTACCTTATCATGTTAGACAACCAAGTTTCTCAACAAGATCGAAACCACCAGCCAGGTGGAGCACTTCATACTTTTTAGGAGCGCATGCGAAGAATGGAGGAACGTCAAGCTCAGATCCTTTAGCTCTTATTAGGAGCTGAATAATCGAGAATGTCACAACAAACTGGAGGAAATCGACCCTATTAATAATATATAGTTCATTTTATTGAAGAAACTAATGAAGAACCCCTCGATCATGTGAAAATTCCTCCACATCATCTTGATATGAATCATGACTATATCTTAGCTCAACTCAACTTACTCGTATTACCCGACCAATATTAAATACCCCTACCTCTTTGATGGGATTGAATCACCCCCATTTCATGGAGACAACTCGAGAAGTTATTAGAGATGAAATACAACGCTTTGTTCAAGATGAATTTTTGTTAAGAGATAAACTGTTCATCCCTCGTCAGAGTATTCAAGTATCTTCTCCTTTGCATGATATGGTTCTTCAACAACCAATTCTGATGGGGTTTAAACTACCTAATATTAAACCTTATAATGGAACCTCGATCCTTATGAGCACATCGATCATGTAACTATTATACATATTCAACAAGCCCTCGATGCTTTACTCTGTCAAGTTTTTCCTATTACTTTTAAAGGGTAAGCTCGTACATGATTTTATTGCCTTCCTCAAGGGACCATTCTCAACTTTGCTCATTTAGATAAACTCTTGTCGAACAATTTATCTCAAGTCGAAGAATCATCAAAGACTCTTCTCATCTTTCTGGAATTCGCCAAAATGAAGGAGAAACCCTCAAAGAATACTTTTAAAGATTCTCTTTAGAAGCTCGTCAAATTCCAGGAGTAGATCCAGAGCTACTTCGAGGTGTCTTCCTTGGAAGTCTTCGAGCCGGGCCTTTCTACTCTTCATTAATGTGAGATACAGTGCGATCTTACACAAATCTTATTCACCGAGTAGAGGCACAAATTACTACTGATGAAGTTATTATTGCTCATAGAAGATAATTTGAGAATAACTCTAAGCGCAAGTACACATCAAAAAATCTTACAATAGTATCTCAAAACAAAAAAGGAAAATATTCAAATGATCGATGACATTATGACACTTCTAGATATACTTCACTAAATACGCCTATGACTGATATCATAATGGAGATTCAAAATTTTGAATATCTCAAATGGCCAAACCCATTGAGAAATCCAAATGGAGAAAACCAATCACAATATTATCACTTTCACTGTTCAAAAGGTGATTCAACTAAAAGCTACGTTCATCTGAAGGAAGAAATTAAACGTTTAATACAACAAGGACATCTAGGATGCTACTTGTTGGAGCAATGCACAGATCATTAAAAAGAAGATCATAAGAATCATGGTAAAGAAACTGTTGGAGTTATTGAGTAAGAAATATCACCAATACTTATCTAAGGAAAGATCTCTAAAAGTGACTAAATAAAGTTAAGTTTCTTCTTTACTCTATTGAAAAGTTTAAAGATTTTATTTTATAAAATAAGTTTTTATTATCAATGAAATCTTCTTTTGTTGCATTCAATAAAACCCCTTAAAAGGCATACCCATGAGGAGGCCTATATGGGAAGCTAACACTAGATAAATACTCACTAGAAAGACCTCAAGAAGGCAAGTGGTAGACAAAGTCTCCACTAATAACCCCTGAAAGGCACGCCCCTCAGGAAGCCTCGATGGGAAGTTAGTAGTGGACAAGGTCCTCACTATAAAGACTCCAAAGGATCAAGTGATTGATATAGTCTCCACTCATTAAAAACCTTAGAAGGAAAAAGCCTCAAAATATACTGGTACATCAAAAACCTTAGATGGCAAAAGCCACAGAAGGTACAGGTACATCAAAAATCAGAAGCAAAAGCCTCAAAAGGTACATCAAAAATCTCGAAGAAAAAGCCCTGTAGGTACATCAAAACCTCAGAAGCAAAAGCTTAATACATTAAAATCTCAAGAAAGCCTTTGAAGGTACAGGTACATCAAAAATCTCAGTAAGCAAAAATCTTAGAAAGTACAGGTACATCAAAAATCTCAGAAGACAAAAGCCTCATAAGGTACACATGCATCATAAATATTATAATGCAAAAGCTATAAAAGATATAGGTGAACCGACAGAGGAGGATAAGCTCATTGCGATCTTTTATGAGGAATAGCCACCAAATCATTTGAAAAATGAAACTTCTTTAAGAAGATTTATCAAGTATCCTTGTTGATGGTTGGTGTTATTTCATGGGATCTCATCTCTCTGATGCTTTTGCAACCCATCTTCTTGTGCAAGATTTACTCGAGAATCTATAGACATTATGATATCTGTAGAAGGATGCTCACCCATGAAGATAGTCTCTATTTTTGAAGTTTAGAATCACACTGAAAACTGAATTCGGGATGCACGCCTCTTAACCAGGTTAGTTGAAAATCTTGAGATCGGGGAGAACTAGAGCTTGCGAGAAGGGTCGACACCATTATATAGATTAGTGGTGGCTACCAAAGAGAAGAATGCGGAAGCACACGAGCCTCTCTTTATGAACTACGGTCCTTGATTGCCTCCAAACTTCGATCTAACGATGGCGATTGCATCTTTAGAAAAACTAGAGCCTCGCCGTATGAACTATGGGCCTTGATCTCCTCCAAACCCGATCGGTTCGACAAGGATAGTTGATGCCTCTCGAGAAAATTGGAGCCTCACCGTATGAACTACAAGCCTTGATTGCCTCCAAATCTTGTCAGATGAGGGCGGTTGGCCTTACTTTAGATGTAAAATCAAATCGTCCAAAGCTGCGGGCCTTGATCCTCTAAACTTCGGTCGATCCAGAGTATAGTTGACGCCTCTTTCGAGGGAAAATTGGAGCCTCACCGTACAAACTACGAGCCTTGATCGCCTCCAAACCCGATCGATCCGATGAGGACAATTGACGCCTTTCTCAAGGGAAAATTGAAGCCTCGCAGTACGAACTACGGGCCTTGATCGCCTCTAAACCTAGTCGGTCTGACGAGGATAGTTGACACCTCTTTCGAGGGAAAATCGGAACCTCGTTGTATGAACGACAGGCCTTGATCGCCTCCAAACCTGGTCGGTCCGACGAGGACAGTTGACGCCTCTCTCGAGGGAAAATCAGAGCCTCGCTGTATGAACTACGGGCCTTGATCGCCTCCAAACCCGATTGGTCCGACGATGACAGTTAATGCCACTATCGAGGGAAAACCAGAGCCTTGCCGTATGAACTATGGGTCTCGATCGCCTCCAAACCCGGTTGGTCCAACGAGGACCGTTGACGCCTCTTTCGAGGGAAAATCGGAGCCTCACTGTATGAACTACAAGCCTTGATCGCCTCCAAACCCGGTCGGTTCGATGAGGACAGTTGACGCCTCTCTCGAGGAAAAACTGGAGCATCACCGTATGAACTACGGGTCTTGATCTCCTCCAAACTCGGTCGGTCGACGAGGATGTTGATGCCTCTTTCGAGGCGGAGCATCGTCGAACTGCGGGTCTTGATGCCTCACAATCGTTCGATGAGGAAGGTGCAAATTTTTCCTTACCATTTTGGGGATATTTTTACTATAAAAAATGACTCGAAAAATTCTTTTAAAAAATAAAATAAAAATACAAAAAAATGAAGAAAACTCTTCGTATACCTCATTAAAAAAACTTTTCATCTTCTAAAGAGAGAGAGAAAGAGATAATTATTGATATTTTAAAAACAAAACTCTTCATATTCCACGTTTAAAAAAAAACCTCTTCACATACCTCATTAAAAAAAGTGAAGAAAAAAACTCTTTATATCCTTCATAAAAAATAAAATAAATAAATAAGTCTTTACGTCTTCTCTCTCTCTCTCTCTCTCTCTCTCTCTCTCTCTCTCTCTCTCTCACGGCAACATGAAAAATTAGCTTAAATAAAATTGACAGTCATTTTGATATGACTTTGATCTCCTTTAGGATGGTGCATATTCCAAGCCATACAATTGCAATATTACACAATAAGAATACAACAATAACAACAACAATTAGCCTTTATGTGTCCTATTATGTGGGGTCGGCTACATGAATCGTTCATCTCCATTGTGTCCTATTATGTGTCAAATTCTCATTTAATTCAAGTATACTAAAATTATTTTTTATACATCTTAACCAAGTATTTTTAGGTCGATCTCTACCTTTCTTAACATAAGGTAAATCTAAAACATCTACTCTCTTAATTTGGATGATGACCGCTTTATAAGACAAATCTAATACATTTACTCTCATAACCGGTCATTTCTCTCCTAATCAGCCATCGAGCGGTGGACTTTATAAGACAAATCTACTCTCTAACTCTGTCATCGTGATGGACGCTTAAAATCTAAAGTGACTCTCTCTAATCTTATCTGCCACTAGAGCTACTCTAACTTTTTTCTGAACACACTCATTTTGCATTTTATCTTCAAGAGTAAAGTCACTCATCCACCTGAGCATCCTCATCTCTACAACACTTAACTTAGTCTTATGCTTCTCTTTTATTGGTCAACATTCTATATCATAAATCAAATATTATAGAATAAGAATATTCTAAATAATTAATTTGGTAACCATTGCCTTCTTGTTAATATGAATATATCATATCAATAAATATTGATGATACATAAATAAGACATAACGTGCTAAGGATGTCCCGACAACTTTGTTCCTTGAGGAAGCTATACTAAGTTGATTTGATTGTTTGAATCTAAACAAACAACTAGACTTAGGAGCGGAACAAGTTTTATTTTGAGGATAGGCAAAAAATAAATTTAAAAATGAATAATTCAAAAGAGAGACTTGTATTACATTATCATCACTAAATTGAATAATATTTACAACCTTTTAAATTTATTTTGTATTTTATGATAATATGGCATAATTTGTTAAAAATCAAATCAAATACTTCTTTTTAGAAATAAAGACACACCTTCGACTTTTTTTAAAAATAAAATTAAATCAGCAACTTATTAAAAATGAAGGCACACCTTCTGCCTTTTCTAAAAATAAAAGTAAATCACTAATTTTCAAAAAATAAAAGCACACTTTCAGGCTTTTTTTAAAATAATAGAAAATTAAGAATTTTCAAAAATAAAGTGAACTTTTTTTAAAAGGAAGATTTACATACATACCACACAAATCTTCGTATTTATATATCTAACACTTAAAGTTAAATATTTACTTATCTAACAATT
The DNA here is from genome assembly GCA_021442155.1 of Cymbidium sinense. NCBI lineage: Eukaryota > Viridiplantae > Streptophyta > Magnoliopsida > Asparagales > Orchidaceae > Cymbidium > Cymbidium sinense. The sequence continues at coordinate 93,621,268 of CM038221.1, forward strand.
TCTTATGCTTTAAAAAGTGCATTTCATTTTTTATACTTATAATCAAATTAAAATAATTAAATTAAATATTAATCAAATTATGAATTTTAATGAAATTAAACATTCAATTAAATTAAGGACTACTAAATTTAAATCAAATATTAATTAAGTAAATCTAATGTCCAATCATATTTAAGATATTTTAATAAAATTATTTAAATAAATAAAATAATTATTAATAAAATTTAAATCTTGTAAATCACATTGAACATAAAATTTTAATTAAATAATTAAAGTCATAATAATTTTATAATTAAATTTTAATTAAATTAATCAATAATTATTCTTTGATCAAATGAAACTCTTAACTAATCTTTAACTCCGATGAATTTAATCAATTATCAAATTTATTTATTTAATTAAATTGAAACCTAATTAACTATTATTTTGATTTTAATTAGAATAATTATTTAACTAAATTAATCAACTTTTAATTTAGTAACTATTGAATTAAAGTAATAATAAAAAATAATAATAAATATACTTTGCTAAAATTTATTTAATTAATCATTAATTAAATCAATATTTTTATTTAAACTTTTAATTAAGTCAATCATTTGATAAAATAAAAGCTTAATTAATTTATAATTTAATAATTATTATTTAATTAAATTAGATACAATTAATTTATCAATTTTTAATGAAAGTTAACGCTTAATCCACCTAATAATAAAATTTTAAATTAAATTAATCAATCACTTAACCAAATCAAAATTGAATTAAATTAATCCTATGAAAATAATAATTCTTAAGTGAACTAAATTTAAATGAAATACTTAATTATTTTTATCATAAACACTCATTAAATCAAATCAATCACCAATAGATAATTAAATCATTAATTTTTATTTACTGAAGTTAATTTTTAATCAATTTAATCATTTAAGGTTAAATTATGTTTAATTAAATTAAACTAGAACAAGTCACATGAAAATAATCCTTAAATTGAGTTTAACTCAAAATAAATGCTTAATTAAATTCATCATAATCCTATTAAATTAAATCTTTGATTAATGTCTATGTAATTTATTTAATTTAATCACTTAATTAAGTTAATTATATTAAACCTAAATCATCTTAAACAAACTAAACTAATCAAATATTTAATAAAGTTTAAATTAATGTAAATAAAATAAATAAAATAATTATTAATTAAAATTTCAACAATATAAAGTAATTGATCAAATTAATCAAGAATATTTGAATAATCATTAATCACATTTTAATCAAGTTAATTATGAATATTCAAACGCAATTTAACTAATCATGTGACTAACCTAACCTAACTAAATCTTGATTAACTAATGAGTCCAAATTAAATGATCTACTCGAATTTAAAAAGGAAATAAACCAAAATCTAATTGAATTTTTAGTAACCACTGAATCTTAGATTAGATCATTAAATAAATCATTCAATCAAATCTTCAATTAAATTAATTATTTAATCAAATTGATCTAATGAAATTTGAATTATCTTTAAATAAACTAAAATGATCAAACATTAACTTAATAAAGATACTTAAATATAATAAATCAAATATACTTTGATTATATCAATTAAAACAAACTAAACATAGATCATTCAAATCAAATTAATTAAATCAACCTAAATTAAAAATCAAACGCAATCAAATTCAACTAAAATAATTTACTTAAAATAAAATTAAATGAATTATAAACTCATAGTAAATAAAATTTAATTATATAACAAAATTTTAAAACAAATACAATAATGATTAAATACAAAGAGAAGGCACACTTCAAATTGTGCAATATAAAAGAAGCTAATTTAATTCTTTTCTTTAGATTTTATTTTTTAAATTTGTTATTTTTGATTGATTACTAATCATATCTCAAAAAACTTGTATCAATGAAATATTCTTTTCTCATGATTGTGGATTGATATCATCAACAAAAAATAAAATGAATTATGGATCAAATCAATAAGAGAATGTATATTTCTGTAAGAAAGATATTTTCTTGTTTATAATTAATATATTTCATTTAAAAATTATTTTGAAATTAACGAACAAACTAAACATAACAAGAGTATTTTTCACATTTTAATAATATGAGGAAATCTTTCGTGACACTTTTCCTATAAAACTTTTAGGTTTGGAGTAAGTCCACTTGATTAGGTTATTGATTTGATTATTTTGTAGATTTAGATTCTTTTTATTTTCATTAAAATTTATATTTTACTTTAAGTTAAAATAAATTTGAATAAATCAATTTAAATAAAATAAATTAATATAATTAAAATTTCAATTATATTAAGTAATTAATTAAATTAGTCATGAATATTTGATTAATCATTAGTCACATTTTAATTAAGTTAATCATGAATATTCAATCTCAATTTAACTAATTATGCGATCAATTTAAATTAGTTAAATGTTGATTAACTGATGAGTTCAAATTAAATGGTCTACTTGAATTCAAAAAGGAAATAAATTAAAACTTAATTGAAACTTGAATAATCACTTAATTTTAATTTAATTGATCATAAAGTAAATATATTAAGCATATTTCATTGATCTATATTTGATCTTTTAAACTTAATTCCTAAAAAAATATTTTATTGAATATTTAATATTTTCATTCATCTATTTTAGATTTTATTTTCTTTATAAACTCTAAGTAGATCATTTAATTGAACTCATTTGTTAATCAAGATTTAAAGATCTAAAATAATTGAATTGTATTAAGTTTTGGTTTGAAGATTTAAAATAGATCAATGAAATATACTTAATATGTTTTTTTATGATCAATTTAATTAAGGATCAATAATAACTAAAGTATCAATAAAGTTTTTTTTGAACTCGATTAAACTATTTAATTTAGGCTATTTAGTTAATCAAGGTTTAATTAGGTTAAGTTGATTGCATAGTTAGCTAAGTTATGATTGAATGTTCATGATTAATTTGATTAGAATGTGATTGATGCTTAATTAAATATTAATGATAATTTGATCAATTATTTGATACAGCTGAAAATTTAACTAATATTTATCTTAATTTATTTTATTTAAATTAATTTATTCAAATGGATTTTAATTTTATTAAGTGTTTGATTAGCTTAGTTTATTTTAAATGATTTAAGTTTAATATAATTAAATTAATTAATTACATATAAACTTTAATGAAATATTTTAAAATTCAATGAAATATTTTTTTAAGGATCTCGTTTGTAAATAACCAATTGGCAATTATTCATGTATTGATCAATATAAAGGATCAATGAGTTTTAAAATTAATAGAAGCATATTGTACCTATTTGATAATCTTTAGTGGAGCCTAAGGAGGTCCTTATAGAAGTTGATGATTTTGAAATTAATGGAGATCTCATAGATCAAATTTTTAATTATAAGTGAGATTGTATAAGAGCAATTTGGTGACAATTTTTTTTTTTGTGTATAGCAATACCGGTCATATCATTTGTTTTATTTATTTAAATTTGAATTGATTTATTCTAGCATGCAATAGAACTGTATATTTTTTATAAATTTTTTTTTATATAATTAATGTATTCTGTGATGAAGCCTGGATGTATTAGGCTCTTAGGATATATTTTGTGATATGTTCTTTTTTGCAATTGATGTGTTTTATAATGAAACATGGATGTGTTAGGTTCATAGATTTTTTTTTAATTATTAAAATGTTATATTATAAAGCCTAGGTGCATATTTCATTGATCTATTTTAGGTCTTAATCAGAAAAGAGGTTGGAAAGACTTTACCCTATCCTAATGAATACATTTGAAAAGGAAAAAAATGTAGTAGAGTTTGTAGATTAATATTTTAATTTTAGTTATAATTCAAAATGGTTTTGATATTTAACTTATTATGATTTTCAAATATATGGATAATTGAAAACATTTATTTGGACCTAATTAATAGCCTGAACATTTTTCAAAATTTAAATTTTATTGATCATAGCTGATTAAAAGTACAATAATGTATAATAATTTTTTAAATATGGTTCATTTACAAGAAGCATGGGACGTTGGCTATAGCAATTTACTAATTGATAAAATTTGCCTTCATAAATCTTCTATATGATGAATGGTCTTTCCCATATTGGTTCAAACTTATTGCTCATTCTTCGATGGACTAAATTAATCTTTGAAGAACCAAGATCAAGTCTCAAACTCAGAAAGTTGAAAGACAAACCAATATGATAGAGTTTTGAGGTCTTGTTGAGTTTGTAGACACTTCTCTTCCAAGCAAAGTACAACAAACCAATAGTCAGTTGTCATTTGATTATTGATTGTGATTCTTAAAGATGGAAGCTGAACTTCTTAAGGGAAAATAATTTTAATTTGGTAGACTAAAGCAAAAAAGAGTAGATTGAATTGATGTCTTATATATGATCCAGTAGGCCCACAATGTTTTAATCAACCTTTCATTGCATTGATGTTTATTTTATCAAGGATTTATTTTTTCATTTCGAACAAGTGTCTTATTAAAAGCCTCGGCAGTATCTAAAAGCATTTTCTATTTATTCACTATTGGCTTTTAAAAAGAACTCTTCCGCCTTAAAGTGTTTCCTTTTAAAATTTCAAATTAACAATTCTTTTAAGACAAGTTTTAAAATTCATAAAGAAGAAAGTTAATTTATTTAATCGAGAGTATTCTTAGGGAGAATTTATTTTCTTATAAGATGTAATTAACTGCTTGGCTTACCCCTCTAAGAAACTACGAACCCTGTAATAAAATATATTAAATTCTATTTTATCATATAATTCAGGGGGAAAATCTCTTGTATATCGTCACTTAAGAATCCTTATTAAATAATTGAATCTATTATATGATAATATATTTATCTATTAAAGATGTATTTGATTACCTAAATAAATATCTCAAATATCTGCGTGGTGTTCCAAAAATTTTTTTCGCACTTATCATATTCTGAGCTACTTTCCCAATACGCACCTGTCATATGCTATCATGACTACTCAGGTGATAGTATGGCAGTTAGGAGGTATGCCACAAGTTTCTTCCGAGAGAAAAGAGACCTTCAGAGTAAGTCTTAGCTGGTGAGTTAAAAAAAAATCTGATAACTCTCAAAGCCAAATATAAAGACCTTCAGACCAAAGTTGCTCGTCAAGAAGAGGAGAAGGAGAGGGCAACTATAGAGCTTACTCACCTTATAGAGGCAAAGAGAGAATATGAGGAGAAACTCACTCGTCAAACTGAAGAATTTTAGAAGATCGAAACCGTGTTAATTCAGTTTTAGATTCTAACAAGTACTAAAAGATATTATAACAGAAGTTCAAGTAAGCCAAAAATTTAAACTTCTCAAATATGTTCACACTCTCGGACTCGAAAGGCGATGACAAAAGCAATTTAAGTTGACATATCCATTCATCTTTTATTTCTTCATAGCAAATTTTTTTGACAAACGTAATGTTTGTATCTTACTTGCTTGACTGTAAAAATATGTTATATGAAATAAAATTAACAAGTACATTTCTAATTGAGTATATTTATCTGAATAGCTATTGAATTACTTCTTAGGTATTTCATGAATGTTCTTTTATTGAGCTAATACTCAATAATCGATGTGTGAGTGGATTTATTTATAACTTAGAATATTTAGATCACTGATTAATAGATACTTCTCTAGGTGGTTGTTTTAAGATAGTGAGCGCTTGTATAGTTGTTAGATTGATACTCATTCATTGGCACACAAACAACTCTGTTTATGATACCGACTATTTGAGAGTCTTCCATAGATAGTCATAAATAATTTGTATATACTCAATAGAATGATGCTCGCTTGTTTTGAATTGGCTCATGACTTATAATTATTTTAATCCATAAACCAATTAAAACACTTTCCTGAATGGTCACTCATTTATTGAAATAACTCTTTTTGCATTAATCCCCTTTTTAAAGGTTAGCTTTGACTTGCCAATTAGAAGAATTAGTTTATTCTTAATCACCAACCTCACAAGGTGTTGATCTTACATGATAATCATCAATTGCATAGAATATTGATCTTCTTTACTTGCCAAATAGAAGAGTTGATTTTTTTTTTAATTTAACTACCGACCTCACAAGGTGTTGATCTTATACTATAGTAATCAAAGCGAATGGAGTATTGGTCTTTCTTGATTTTAGTTGTTGATCTTATGAGGTATTAATCTTATACTATAGTCACATGAAGTGTTAGTCTTTTTAAGTTTAGTTATATCGGCCTCATGGGATGTCGCCTTACGTAATCATTAATTGCATAGAGTTTTGATCTTGTTTGAGTTTGGTTGCGAACTCATGAAAGTTCTTACACTAAGTCTCTAGAATAGATTATTGAATTAGTCTTTTTGGGCCAAGAATGGCACACTAAGTATTCAAGTCTCCTACTCGGGCTTTTGTTGCTCGGTGAGTGAGACATTTTCTTGAGCCAAAATAGGCCAGTATCACGAGTTATCATGCAACTCCACGAGTATTCCCTTTAAGGATTTGCTTTATTGAACATCAATTTTCTCGGGTCAATAGTAGAGTGTCAAGTACTTGAATCTCCTACTTGAGCTTTCACCGCTCACTGAGTGAGACCTCTCCTCTGGCCAAAAATGACGCCCCAAGCATTCTAAGTCCTCACGCAACTCCTTCAGTATGAGTTTCACTTTTCAGCATTCGAGTAGACTCCTTAGAAAATATCATTATCCTGCTAGTTAACTCATTTAAGAAGACAATATATAAAACTTCATTATTAAAAATAGAAATATAGATAATACTCAAAATTAATAAAATGAATAAAATTGTGAGAATTTTCTTTGAAAAATAAAACTTCTTTAGATTTGTGGCGTTCCATATCCTTGATGTGTCTTCACCTGAATGAGATTATAATCGGTATATGCTAGGACCAACTTGCTCTTTGATTATGAAATATCCATCTCAATTGTGGGAGAGTTTGCCCAGAACATTCTGTCAAGCATCAACATCAAATTTTTTTCCCCATGAGATCGTTGCTTTTGAAATGCTCCTTTTCACATAACAATTGTAATACTTAGTCAACCATCTCTTTGTTTCCTCTTCTCTTACCCTCAATTCGAGTTTTAACATATTGATTGTTTTTCATAACCTCCAAATTGCTTGAATTCATTCGCATCTTCATCTCCCATTCTTTCCATTGTTAAGACTATTTGACTTTGGACTTCATACTTAATCGGTAGGATGACTTTGTGCCATGCGATAACATAAAGGGTGAGTGTTATTGGGATTAGTTGGAGTTATCTTCGTCAGTACTACAAAACTCACCAATCGCATTCGATCTTTTCTTAAGCAAGTTGAGTATCTTCTTAGTGGTGGCTTTCATTTGTCCATTACTCTCGTGTGATGTATTGATGTGAATTTTAACTTGATTCATTGAGACTCACAGAATTCCTTTAGACCTCTCTTGATGAATTAAGGCCAATAGTTAGTGATGATCGTTTGTGGTAACTAGGGGTGTGCATTATTTGGTTTTAACCAAAAAACCAAATCGAACTCACAGAATTCTTTTAGACCTCTCTTGATGAATTAAGGCCAATAATTAGTGATGATCGTTAGTGGTAATTAGGGGTGTGCATTATTTGGTTTTAACCAAAAAATCAAATCGAACTAAAGTTTTGAGTAATTTGGTTCGGTTTTGAAATTAATAATTTGGATTTTGGTTTTAATTAATGAAAACTTTAGTTTTTGGTTTTTGGATCGGTTTGTTAAATAAAATTTTGGATGAAATCAAATAAACCAAAGTAATTATATGATATATGGTATTATTAATTTATATATTATAGGCTTATAGTAAGAGTTATAAATATAAATTACTATTGCTTGTTCATTATACAATAAAATATTATGCAAATAATCTTAAATGTAGCGAACTTCGATTTATCCAAAACCAACTAAAATAATCGAACCAAATTGTTATTCGGTTTGTTTAGTTTTACATTTTATTTAGTCGATTTGGTTGAATATTTTTAGGAATCCAAAACCAATTGGTTTTAAAAATTTATCATCCAATCCATCCAAATCAACCAAACGCTAGTGATAACTCATACTTGCAAATAATATCAGTATAAATAAAATATTTGAGATAAATTTTTAAGCTTAAAGTGCATGGAAGAAACTTTATTCATTGAATTATAACTTCTAGAATTCTAACATATGAACTTCATCATTTTATGTAAAATGAATCATTAACTTATTGCTTCAATATCTTTCATAAAAAAAATTTTATTTCTAATATATGAATTTTATCATTTTATATATAATATTATTTATAAACTTTTTAAATTATATTTACATGTGTTTGGTGTACATGTAATTATATAATATAATTAAGTAAATAAAGACCATAAAGTAATATATAGAGCAAATTAGACATTTTTTTACATGATTTAACACTTGATCTACTTACATCAATGTCTAATTTAGGTGTTATACATGTGAAAAATTAAGTTTAGACGTTAGATATGTAAATACATATGAATTGTGTGGTATGTATGTAAATCCCCAATATATATATCACATATGTTCTAACTGATACAGTTGAGGGAGTAAAGTTTTCTGTTAAAAAATGCACGCTTATGATAAAGTTGTATTTTATGAATCGAATATCGATAAGGAACATAAAACGAAACAAATAGAAGCTTCACACGGACCTGAAGAAGCTGGGCCACAAACTGCTCTTCTGCAGCCCCTTGAAGCATTCAGCTTAAGCATAGGCTTTAACCTCTCATCCGCACGGCATCCACCGATAACCTGAAGATCAAGGGCTCGGAGCCACTGCAAAATCCCATTCTCGACCTCCTCGCGTCCAAGCAGAAGATTAGCATCCTCTCTATCACGAAGAACACATCCTCCCAGGCGCACCAACGTCTGAACACATATACACTTATGAGAGAGAGAGAGAGAAAATAACAACATCTTCAAATATTTATTGATTTTAATTTTATTGATTTTCATAGAGATAATTATGCTTTTAGAACATTTCAAATTAAATTTAGAGAATTTGTTCATAAAGCATGTATATCATTCTTATGAATGAGAATCATTTAAATGTTTTATAAGATAACTTTTTTTTTGTCTTATTTATTCAATAATATGAGCTCTCTATAAATAAAGAATGCAAGATAACTCATTTCTATCCTCCTTATTTAGAGGAAAGACAATCTTTGCCGAACCCATCTTATTGAATGAAGAATATATAAAGACAAATAAGATCATCTTTAAAATATTCCAAAGATTCTTATTGTACTGTTAATTATTTCTTCTAATGATCTATCTCCTTTTCTTCGAAATCTAGTAGAGGTACCTTAGTCCCTGGCCGCCACTGTAAACTGAAGGGTAAAGAAAAAAAAATTGTAATCACTTTCATTTTGTGGCTAGAAATGAAAGTGATTAAATGTCCTTTTCAGTATTAGATATTTGTAATCACATTGTTGGAATATTGATATGTTTAATTTGTCGTTAGTTACATCTTAAAATTGGAAGGGGACAGCCGCCTAGCAGTGGGTAATAATTGTTGAGGGATATTTATATACATATCTCTCAAAATTTATGTATTTACACAATTGATATCACTTCATTCTTTAAATGTGATAATTTATAATTTATAATTACTAACAATTAATAATTTAATTTATAACTATTAATAAATTATAATTTGATTTTTTTTGTAAGTGAGATACTTAAGAAAAAAATTAAATGCATGCCATTAAAATTAAATTATGTTATTTACTCCACTCCAAAAAAAAATTTAATTATAGTTAGATAAGAATTTAAAATTAAAATTATGAAATATAAAAATAAACATTTTAAATAAATATTAATTAAATAACGCTATTGGAGAATTAACCGAAACATTACAGCTTTCGACCAGTCTCTCTCTGCACCTTCAACCTCTGCAATTATAGTTGTAAGACGACACTAGAGAATAAATAAACTGCACATTTAGCTTAGTTTAGGATCTAAATCTTTCGGCCATTCCGTCATCAAAAGTAAAAAACTGTAGAGATCAACTAAAATATTTTGTTTGACTTTTCGGAGATGGCTGACGAACGGTTTACCTCCCAAAGACTATTACAATGATGCACGATATCCTCGATTGGCCGTCCGTCGAACTTAGGATCGCTGAACTTTTCGGTGCTCTCGCCTGTGTATGAAGCCCTAGTGTCGGAAAGGAGGAAGGTTTCACACTTCAACACTTGCTCAATCTACAAACCAAATATGAAGGCTAATAATTTTGAGCCATATAGTTAAGAAGTTTTAAGTTCTGCACTTGATCTTGTTCAAGTCATTTAGCTATTCCTTCAAATATTATTTGATAAGACAACTTATATACAACTATTATTTCATTAGTTACTTTCATAATTAATATACCATATCATAGTTATATTTATAAATTATTTCTTTCAAACCATATGCACATAATAGTATTTTTATGATAATTTAATTATATTTTTGTTCTTTTCAAATGTATAAATCTTATTTAATTAATTTCTACATTCATTTAAATTAATTTTGCATAATCTAATTTAATGTTTTTACTTAACTTAATAACAACAAAAGATGAAACATTAATCTTCATAATAAGCTCTTGTGTCCTATCATGATACAATTTGATCACGCAATTTCTTTCATGCAAATTGTCTAGTTCTTTACCTTATTTTAGAGCATTGTAATATTTCCTTCATCAAGCTTTGCATTAAAAAGGAGTCAGCTAGCTATTTAGTCCAAAAAAGGCATAAACTATTGAGACATAACACCATAGGTGTCAAAATTTGGATGAAAGAAACTGCATGATCAAATTGTATCATGATACGACACAAGAGCTTATCATGAAGATTAATGTTTCATATTTTGTTGTTAGTGTATTGCAAGGATAAAACTATCATGATACAAATCTAAAGGCTGATCATGAAGATTAATATTCTGTCTTTTATTTGTAATGGAGCGAACCTTTTTGTTATGCGTATAATTCATCCAAATATTTGCTTGGTACAACATAATGTACCAAATGGTTTTTTTCTCTATATATTGATTTTGGAAACATCTATTGTTGCTCTTCTTTTTGAGTATTCCGCACGTTTGATGGAAAAAAAATTAAACCTCATACCCTAAACCCCTTTACTTTTTTTTTGATATTTAAATCCCTTCTAGAGGAATAATGTATCTAAAAAAAAATCCATGTTTTCACCAAAAAGATTGTAAAATCTCCTTCACATTTTTGTTCTAAAACTATAGAGGATGAGAGTCGTCCTCACGGTTGTGAACTGTACATAACATAAGTCGCAGACATATTTATGACTAATTTGATGAAGAGAAACTTTACTAGTAATCGTGCCTATTCAAATGACTATACTGAAGAAAATATTAAAAGAACAATATGATTTGATCAAGTTGGGGTTATAGAGAGCCTCCAATTAGGACAGTTAATATAAGAAATTAAGAATAACTCTGAATTGGATCATGGTAGATCTTGGAAGCATTTTTATTGTGATGCATAGCCAAATGATGCTAGAAATTGAGATTTCACTAAGCAATTTTGTTTTCAAACTAATCTGATAAGAAAAGAATATAATATTGCTAATTTCATCTGTCCCCATTAGTTTTGAAGGAAGATTGGACTAGAAAATTTTTGACTTCTAAAATAATAGAAGGATTACTAGAACAATTACATAATTTAAAAATAATTTAAGTGAATTTTATAAGAAAAAGTTGCTATGTGAGTGCTTAATTGAAATTGTTTTGGATTGTATACAAAAGGCAGGCTCTTCATTCAGTATGAGCTGATCAAGTTGGGGTTATAGAGAGCCTCCAATTAGAGCTTAATATAAGAAATTAAGAATAACTCGAATTGGATCATGATAGATCTTGGAAGCATTTTTATTGTGATGCATAGCCAAATGATGCTAGAAATTGAGATTTCTAAGCAATTTTGTTTTCAAACTAATGATAAGAAAAGAATATATCCGATAATTTCATCTGTCCCCATTAGTTTTGAAGGAAGATTGGACTAGAAAATTTTTCACTTCTAAAATAATAGAAGAATTGTGTGAGCAATAAAAATAACAATGTAATGATAAGTAAATTCAGCACCATCTCTAAAGAACATTATATATCTCTACCGAAACAAGGGTTTCTAAAATTTTTAAAATATGTTGGCTCATTATTTTAATGTTTTGGCACTGTATGTTTCTATTATATGTGAATATTAGGTTTGATTTGGAAGTTACCAAATAAAGAAGGATTACTAGAACAATTACATAATTTAAAAAAGAATTTAAGTGAATTTTATAAGAAAAAGTTGCTATGTGAGTGCCTAATTGAAATTGTTTTGGATTGCATACAAAAGGAGGCTCTTCATTCAAGAAGTTGTGGAATGCAAAGATGGTGAAATAAAATGTAATAAAAATGGTTGATGAATACAGATAACTTTATCTTTCTTAATTGTGTGAGAAGTATTGTATACAATTGTTGACTTTCATACATCTTACATAAGTCAAGTCGAGCCTACAAGTCAAATTCGATGAACTTGGATGCAATAACGCTTAAGTCAATACATCGAATGTCATTGAAATTAGTTGAAATAATCTCCAATCGATGAACGCATCTTCCTCATCGATATCGACCCAATGCTCATGAGATGATACCCAAATGACCTGCTCATGAAATTAATTGCTCCGTTAGCATCAAAATGACAAAATATATCAAATAAAACTATTTCAATTTGGATGAGTCCATACGAGTGTCAGTGGTTGGAAGCGACAATTCTGAATAAAAAAGTGACCTAATTCCATCTAATTAAAACCAAATGATCTTTGTTCACTAAACACACTACCATTACATTCGTAACGTAAAATTACTTAGATAAACATCCAAATTGACTAATATTATCATGCTTAAAATTTCACCAAAATTAACACAAATTTTAAAATAGAATCTATCTAATCATGCTCTAATTACCTCTGATCGACATCATAGAACTTGTAGCTACCCATTCAAATGAATTCAACGAGTAATAGGCTGCGACATCTCTCTCCCATATAGGGGCGTGTGTTTGGTTGATTTGGATGGATTAGATGATAAATTTTTAAAATCGATTAGTTTTGGATTTCTAAAAATAGTGAACCAAACCGACTAAATAAAATGCAAAACCAAACAAACCAAATAATAATTTGGTTGGTTATTTTGGTTTGGTTTTGATAAATCGGTGACTACATTCAATTAAATTAAGGACTACTAAATTTAAATCAAATATTAATTAAGTAAATCTAATGTCCAATCATATTTAAGATATTTTAATAAAATTATTTAAATAAATAAAATAATTATTAATAAAATTTATATCTTGTAAATCACATTGAACATAAAATTTTAATTAAATAATTAAAGTCATAATAATTTTATAATTAAATTTTAATTAAATTAATCAATAATTATTCTTTGATCAAATGAAACTCTTAACTAATCTTTAACTCCTATGAATTTAATCAATTATCAAATTTATTTATTTAATTAAATTGAAACCTAATTAACTATTATTTTGATTTTAATTAGAATAATTATTTAACTAAATTAATCAACTTTTAATTTAGTAACTATTGAATTAAAGTAATAAAAAATAATAATAAATATACTTTGCTAAAATTTATTTAATTAATCATTAATTAAATCAAGATTTTTATTTAAACTTTTAATTAAGTCAATCATTTGATAAAATAAAAGCTTAATTAATTTATCATTTAGGGCATACTTTCCTATAGCGAAATGACCTTCCCATATTAGTTCAAACTTTCCTCCCATCTTACAATGAGCCACAATTGGTCTCTTCAAAACTAAAATAATCTCTCCAATTTATTATGAGCTTGAATAGTCCTAGCTTTATATTACCGAGGTTTTGGAATGCGGTAGTCTCTCATCAAGACCTTCAAGTTCTTCCAACCGTAGCTTAGAATTTTGCTTAGTTATTATCTTACTACCAATGACTATCCTTAAAGATGAGAGGTGGACCTTCAAGGAAAGAATGGCATCAAACCCATACACTAAGGAGAAAGAGGTGGATTGTGTTGGAGTTTTATATGTGGTGCGGTAAGCCCACAAGGCTTCAATTAACTGCCCGTGCCACTATCATTAGTTATCATCAAGCACTTTCATGAGGATTTGCATGAGGGTTTTATTGAAGGCTATCACTAATCCATTTGCCCACGGGTAGTAGATGGTAGAGTACCTATAATCTATGCTATACCTTCTAGCAAAGTTGTTGATCTTGGTACTCTTGAAGGCAGTACATTTATCAGAAATAATTCAATAAAGTATTCTAAATCTATAAATTATAAGATTCTTAAAAAATTGAAGGAGTTGTTGAGCTTTGACTTCGAAAATCACTGCCCACTGGAGAAATAATTAGTGGCTACTATTATGAACGGTGACCCTTTGATGAAGGGGTAAATTATACTTACTATGTCGATGCTAACATTTTAATGGCTTGGAGGCTTTGGTCGGATGTAGAATATTGGGTGGTTGGTGTAGGACTACCCCATGCACTTACCGATAATAGTGTTTGGCTATACCTATGAAGTTTGTAATCATTGATGGCCAATAGTATCCATGTCTTTTGATTTTGGCCTTCATCTTGGGACCGAATCGATGAGCTTCACATAATCACGAATGTACCTTGGTCATGATCTTATAGTTTTCATGTTTACCTAAATAGTGTAACCACATATGATTGAAGGATCGTCGATAACACAATCAATGATAACATAGGAGGGTCCTCTTTATTTGATATGATAGGACTGAGATTTCTCTTGAGGTAGTTTTTCATTATTTAAGTAGTCAATGAATGATTTTCTAGTCTATCTCCTCATCTTTTGACAACTATAACCTCTCCTTCAAAAGTATACTTATTGATGAGTTCAATATCAAAAGAGGGAGGGCTTGGCTTTGAACCATTATTGATATGGACTCATCATCTAGACATGCCAACTTTTGGTGAGTTTATGAGGCATCTGCTATAGCATTTTGTCCTCGATGGATCTTATACATGGTGACTTCTAGAATCTATGCTAGTAACCCCATGGTATAGTTGTAGTAATCATGGAACTTGGGCTTGAGAACCTTATAGGACCCAATAATTTGGTTAAAACTAGCGTATCCCCATATATCGATGCCTTGGATGCCCAAAGAGTGGCTAACTTTAGACCGGGAATTAGATCCCCATACTCAACTTCATTGTTGGTGCAAGGTTTGGATAGATGGTATGAGAATCTCATCATAACATGATCTAGTGTTAGCAGGACTATTCCTACCCCTACCTTACTTAAGTGTGTAGATTGTGGTTCTACTCCTCTTTAAGAGGAAGCTGCACCATCAAAATACATTTCCCATTGATGGGCATATGTATCCCCTAAAATCATAATTAGTTCATCAAGAAGATCATCATGGAGAGGAGAATCTGCAAGGAGAAAGTGCACTACCAGTCGACGAGTGCTTATCCTTTCACTGCATAGCGGGATATGAATGTGATGTCAAACGGTGATAAAATTATGGACCATCGTGCCAACTGTTCAAATAGCATATGTCATATCATGAGATATTATAGTGGATTGATCCTAGAAATCAAGTTTACTTTATGAGAAATCATATAATTTTATGCAAAGATTAGAGCTAAGCAATGCTTTCCAATGGGTAAATAATTCATCTCAACCGGTATTAAATGTTGACAAAGATAGTAAGCGCATTCTCTTTCTCCTCATCATTAGCTTGGGCTAGCAAAGCACTGAGGGAATCATTTAATGCAGTAGCATAGAGTATGAAGGGCTCACCCAAGATAAGAGCGGCTAAAATTGGTGGTGTCATGACGCTTGATACTTTCAAATGCATGTTCACACTTATCATCCCACTTGAACATGTCATTCTTCTTGACTAGTGCTAAGAATGGTTGAAATTTGCCAGATAAGTTGGATATGAAGCATGTTAGATACACCAACCACCCTTTAAATGATTTGAGTTAGGTTTGACTTTTACTGGGTAGCATTTTTAATATTGTTTTAATCTTCTCAAGGTCGTTCTCAATCCCATAGTGTCAGACAATGAACCCCAAAAACATTCCTAATGTTACCCCAAATGCATACTTCAGAGGGTTCATTTGAATGTTATATTGCCTTAACTACTCAAAAATTACTCCCAAGTCAAACAATGGTCTTCCTTTTCTTTGCTTTTGACCATGAGATCATTGACATAGCACTCAACTTGATGGTGAATGAGATCATCGAAGATCCAAGTCATGGCCTACTAATATGTGGCGCCAGCATTTTTAAGACCAAAAGGCATGACCTCATAGCAATAAATTTTGATCAGGGTTCTAAATGCATTATTCTTTTCATGTTCGAGTGCCATCTTAATTTAGTTATATCCAAATAAACCATCCATAAATAAGAAGACTGCATGAGAAGAGGTAATATCCACCATCAGTTCTTATATTAGTAGTGGGAATTCATCTTCTAGACATGCCTTGTTGAGATCCCTAAAATCAATGAATATATAAATTTGGCTATTTTTGTTTTTAGTTGGGACAATGTTATCCAACGAGAGGGTATTTTTTCTTCTGGATGAAAGAAACATCAATTAATCTCTTGACTTCTAAAATGACTTATTGTTCAATTTCCAATCACATGCATCTAAGAGCTTGCTTGAAATGTTAAGGTGGATTGCTAGTTTATGAACTATGACCTCAGGAGCTAATCCGGGCATCTCTTCATAGATCCAAGCAAAAAAAATCTTTAAACTCTATGAGTAGCCTAACTAGGTCATTGGCTTTAAATTCATTCAATAGGAAATTTATTTACATTGGATGTAGATTATCTTCAATAACCAAGTTCATTTCTTTAAGTTCCTTAATGGTTAATCTGATTTCTTATTTGAATTCTTAGGGTGCATCTTTGACTTAGAGATCATCTGGGATATTTGAAGTTTCTAAACACACCTCCTCATATGAGTTAATGTGGTTAAAGAAAATCCTATTAGATTCCAAATCATTAATGATGACTAAGCATAATCATCATCATCTAATGGGCCTACTGTGCCAAAACCTAGTCCTGGTCTTGGTTGAGAATTCTTGCATTTGTTGTTCCATAGCTTCTCAAAGAACTCTGACCTATGTTTAGACCATTCATATAGAATTAGACCTTTCTTGCCTAAATTTAGAACACAAGGTGAGTACCAATCAAAAGATAATTCAATTTGTTCTTGAATGAATCATCCGCAAGCTCTACATCAACTTCTTAGCTTGGATGCTGCTCTTGGATAAAACCTATGAGGATTAGCATTTGAAATTATTTTTGTAGCTTCCTTAACTACCAAACCCTCTACTTTTTGTAAGAAAAGTGGGTTAGAGCTAAAGTGCTCATATGCTATCTAATAGTTTCACATAAAGAATGTTTAGATACACTCATGCTTTGCTTGGGGACCTAGTCTTCATCAATGTTGAGCACTAGTGTCACCTCTAATAAGGTCTGCTAATGTAGAGAGGTAGCTAGTGTGGTTACTACATAGGACTCATCCTCTAAACTAGATTATAAGTTTATGTAGATGGCGTGCTGCACGGATCTTTGGAATGAATCTCCAGGTAGTCGATAGGTATGGAGGTCTACCACCTCTAGGAATCCCTTCAGACTTGCCTATTGCTTCTATTGGTGGAGATCAAGACATTCCTTTCTGGTGTTTGAAAGGAGTAACAAATTATGGATCGAACACAATCTCAGGCTCTACTCCCTTCTCAATGGTTTCTTCTTGCTCCTTTCTCTTTTCCTTTTCCTTTTCTTTTTCTTTTTCTTTTTCTTTCTTTGCATTTTTTTTCATTTTTACTTAGTATGAGAGAAGACATTTTTCTTCTTAGGGAGATAGTACTCTACCTCTTTGTATATTCTGACCTCATGTACTACAAATGGCTTCAAATCTCCTTTGACATAGTATTCAATGCTGCCCTTGATGAAGTTGATGCACTGATGTAGAAAAGATGGAACCGTGTTATTCATGAATCCAAGGTCGCTCTAGCAAAACTATGGTGTTTATTTTCAGATGGGTCATGTGGACACCATGCAAATTGTAGGGGGCACTTATTGAACTGATCGGGTATGACATCAAGGTATGATGCACTATCTCGAAAGATAGACTCATCACCCAACAATGGACCTAATCAAGTATGAAAGTTCAATTTGGAAAGACTTATTTTGGATTCCAAAGGAAAATAAGTACGGAGCACTCATGATACTAGGAAGCCGAGTGAGCACTCTAATATATCCTATGATGAGACTTTACATGTTTGAAAGAGAAAGTTTATTTTAATTTAAATTGGAAATTTTATTAGAATGTTAGGGCATATAATTCGTCAACACAAGATTATGAAAATGTCTAAGAGATGAGGATTTATACTCATAGCCCAAAAGAAATAAGCAATCTCATATCCTAAATCTAGGAAGCTTTAGCATAAGCTAGAAGCACGACCTAAATCTAAGAAGGAAGGGACATAGTAGTTTAATTCCACAAGAGAGGGTAAACCTATCCCGACTCTTTTAAACTTACAACCACCTCGAGTGGCTGGCAGTTGGCACCTCCTATGATTCAAAACTAAGTAGGCCAGTCTCATCAAATTGTAAGATAGTTAAGCTGTTATTTAATTAGGAAGGAGACTAGAGTCCTAAACTCACTCCCTAAGAGACTAGACCATGATTGGCATGAACATGTTACTTAGACAAAATGCAAAATTTTACAAATTTTATATCATTTTGACATATTGATTTGACAAAGGCTTAGGACAGTTATGCTCAAATGCATGATGAAATTGAATTATTGGCTAAATCAGCATGAGGAGGTGGTCTCCACTATAAGCGATTCCCTAAAAGGTAAACTATTCCCCTATCATGCAAGAGTGGAGACCATCCAATTAAAGAAAGAAACGAGAAGATATGCATGATGTTAGAGCATACATCATTTAGCCAAAGGGTTACTAAATCTTTTCTTATCTTGATTATAGCCTAAACTTTAAAAGTGATATTATGAGTTGATTTCAATTTAATTATGACTTATTAATAGGGGTACAAAAATTAATTTTATCCTAAAAATCCTACCACATCTAGGCCACACATTTAATCATCAATCTTTAAAAAATCTATAAAAATCATGAAATTTTTATTGCGTAGTTTAAATATAACAATCACACATTGGATTAACGTATAAGAATAAGAGGCTGGTGCAGTGCTGCATACTGCCGTACATCCTGCAAAAGAGAAAAAATTGGGTAGCTGAGGGCTACCCTTATACAACCCATATTACAAAAGAACATTACAATTAAAATTGAATATATGGTATGTGGGTCTTCACTCTTCATTCTTTTTTCTTTCCTTTCTTCCTTTGATTTGATTTGCTTCAATGCTTCACAGGGCCTCCCAGGACTTTGCCTTCTAGCTCGTTGCTCATCCTAAACCCCATAGCACTAATCATAATTCCTATTACAAAATTACATGTTTGGAAATTAAAATCTAACTATACCTACAAGATAGAAGTTAGCTAAACATATATACATCTTAAGTAGTTATATTATGTAATTTGGACTTAGCACCCTACACATGGGTTACCAAGCGCACCTGTCTTAATATGGATTATGCTTAGGAAAATAAGCAACCTACAACCAAAAGTATTTATATTTATTTTAGTGACCCCATTAGTATAATCTCCTATATAAAACATTATTAGGCTAATAGCGACCTAACATCCAGTCTACATACAATAGTCCTAACATCAAGTCTAAAATATTACATCATAAAATAAAACACAACATCATTGCATACACCATCTTAACATAGAGCTAGAAGTGGTGACTTAGCATTCTAATGTGTGTACTTAGGCTTAGTGTGGTATGACTTAGCTAGGCTTTAGAATTACAATCATCTGAGTTTGGAATTGTTTAATTTAAACATGAAGGTGGTTTCACTTTAAGTTATTTAGAGGATTGGTGGGTTTTAATTGCATTTTTTATATTCACTTAGTATATAAGTATTGTAAAGAGAAGAAAGAGGCTTAACCCCTTTTATCCATATCTTAAGTTGTTTTCTAAAACATGTTGTTATAATTTTGGTTTCTTTTAGTGAATAGTTTATTAAATATTTTAATTAATCTTATGTTTGAGTTATCTTAAAGAATTCTATTCAACATGAAAGGTATCTTAAGATTAATGAACTTGAATTGTCATCACATAGATAATGTTGTGCCATTTATTTTCATAATTAGTAACATGTATATTATTTTGAACTTCGAGTACTTATACATGCAATGCATTTTGGCATACTTAAATGATTATAAATGCATATACTTTTGTAGAAAAGTGGTATTTTCATTATTTAGCTATGTGCACACACACATGTATTACAGTTTTAAGCATGTGCATACCATTGTTTAAATCAGGGAAGTGAGTTAATCTAAGACTTCCTTGGGGCTACTTAAAGCCTCGTATTCCTGAGATGTCTAGACTATATACTTGTTATCTTAAGTACATATGAATCTATGCACAATAAAGAGAATAAAAACCATGTAAAAGATTGTATTTTAGTGAATTATTTACACATATAAAGTAAAGTTCTATCCAAATTCTAGTACAAGTACACATAGAAATGAAATTAAATAAGTACGTTCCTTTGTTAACCAAGGAAGTGAGGAATCTAACACCTCTATGGGGCTACTTAAAGCCCCTTATCCCTAGGATGTCCAGACTATAGACTTATTAATATTAAAACATATGTAAACACATACATGAATCAAAAAGATAAAATAATACTTTGGCATGTTTAGGTTATAAGCACATGTAAATCCTATGTAATATTCATGACTAATATTGATTTAACTCTTCATTTATAATTTTGAAAATAGTTTAAAATTTAAATAGTGATAATAGCCATTCCATATAATAAGATTAATTCAACACATGCAACTTTACATAAGTATATTCATTTGATTACTTGATTTGAAAAACATGATCACATGATACAAATGGCATACAAAATTTATAATGATTAAAAAGGAGTAATTGAACATTTTCATATAATTCATTCAACTATGTGGTGTTTATTTTTGGAATTTATTGTGGACACCACACACATCGTAGAGGATACTTATGAAAGTGATTGGGTACGACATTAAGGTATGATGTACTATCTCCAATGATAGAGACATCGCCCTATAATGGGCCTAATCACCTAATAAGGACTCTTAAAGAATAATTGGTCTTTCAATATATGAGAGATCTTTCCCCTATGTTACATGGAAAAGTAAAGTAGGGTTTATTTTAAACTGGGTTCTTAAGTTCCCTATGGAGGCAAGCCTCCATAGTTAATTACATCCTAGGAAATGAGATTTTCTAAGAAAACTCTCAATTAAAGTAGCTAGTTATTATCTCTAAATATTTCAAGATTAAGACTATCAAAGGATTGGTTATTTCAGAAAATCAAATGGAATTGTTTAATTAAAAAGATTTATTTCAGAATCCAAAGTAAAAAATAAGTAGAAAATGCTCATGATACTAGGAAGCCTAGTGAGCATTCCAACCTATCCTATGGTGAGGCTTTATATGTTTGAAAGTGAGAGGATTTATTTTGTTTGAGTTAAAATTTTATTAGATTGCTAGGGCTTATAATCCATCAACACAAGATTGTGGAAATGCATGACCTAAATCTAAGTGGAAAGGGGATATAATGGTTTACTTCCACAAGAGAGAATAAACTATCGGACTCTTCTAGACTTATTGCTTGGAGAGGCTGCTAGCTAACACCTCTTATAATTTAAAACCATGCAGGCTGGTCTTATGAAATTGCAAGATGGTTTAAGATATTATTTAATTTTGAAAGAGACTAGAATCCTAAACTCGCTCCCTAAGAGATTAGAGCCTGAATGGTATGAGCATATAACTTAGTCTAAAAATCAAAAATCTTTTTCAAATTTTATGAAATTCTAGCACATTCATTTGTACAAAGGCTTTATGATATTTATGTTTAAATGCATGATGAAAATTGGTTGTTAGCAAAATTGAAAGATAAAGAGGCTAAAACTCCATCATAAAGGGTTGTTCTCATAGGTCAAGCAATACCTAAAGTGCTGAAATGAAGGCCCTCATTTCACAAGAGTGATTCAATATGATATGTGTTATGTTAAACATATAACACATAGCTAGGGGGCTGCTAAATCTTTTAATTATCTTTTTATAGCCTAGGATTTATGATGAAGTTGAGAGTTGTTTAAAATTTAGTTATGAGTTGTTAATTGGGGTAGAAATTAATTTTGATCCTAAGAGCCGAATGCATTTAGGCTACACATTAAAACATCAATCAAAAAGAAACTGTGAAAGAGATACAATCTTGTTGCACAAGCTAAACACACATCAAATATTTTATAAACTATCGTGAAAGAATAAGAGGCCAGTATAGCCAGGTACCACCATACACCCTGGAAAGGAGAAAAGATGGGTAGCCGAGCTCTACCCTTATATAACCTGAAACATAAAAGAATAATTACAATTAGAAATGAATAGATGAAATGAATAGATGCTATGGGGATCTTCATTTCTTCGTATCTTTTTCCTTCTCTCTTTTGATTGGATTGTGCTCCAAAGACATCACAAGGCACCCCAAGACTAAGTATTCTAGCCACTACTCATCCTAGTCCCCATAGCACTAATCCTAATTCATATTGCAAAATTACATTTATAGGGAATGTAAATCTAACTATACTTACAAAATAGAGGTTAGCTAAACATATATACAATCCCAAGCAATTAAATTTATAATTTAGACTTAGCACCCTACATATGGGTAACCAATCCCACCTGTCCTATTTAGGGGGATAAGCAACCTATAAAGAGAATATTTATATTTATTTTTTAGAAACCTCTTAAGCACAATCCCCTACAAAAAATAAGATTAAGCTGATAATGGCCTAAAATCTAGTTTACAAAACATACATCCTAACATCAAGTCTAAAACATTACATCACAAAATAAAATATAACATTACATATACACCAACCTAACATAGGACTAAAAGTGGTGGCTTAATTCTAATGTGTATGCTAAGGCTCTGTGTGGTATGTCTTAACTAAGCATTAAGGTTATAGTTCTCTATGTTTAGAAAAATTGAATTTAACCATAAAGATTATTTTCATTTCATGTGGTTTAGTTGATTTGTAAATTTTGAATAATGTTTGGTTTTATTTTATTTGATTTACACTTAGCATCTAAGTGTTGTAAAGAGAAGTAAGAGGCTTACCCTCTTTCATCCCTATCTTAAGCTACTTTTTAAAGTATATTGGCGAGATTTAGTTCTTTTTAGTGAATGGCTTATTAAATGTTTTATTAGTCCTGAGATTGGGTTAACCTTACAATATTCTATTCAACATGAAAGGCATCTTAAGATTGATGTTGTTAAATTACTATCACATAGAGTATGTTGAACCATTCCTTTCCATAACTTATAACATGCATATGATTTAACACTTAATATACATATACATACAACATACTTTGGCACACTTTAAATTATTATGAATGCATACATTTGATTTAGAATTTTTATTTTTACTTGATTGAATTGTTCAAACATGTGAACTAGAGATCTATGCAAATTCTAATACAAACATACATAAGAATGAAATTAAATAAGCATGTGCCATTAGGGAAGTGGGGTAATCAAATGAACTCCTTGGGGCTACTTAAAGCCATGTATTCTCAAGATGTCCAGACTATATACTTATCATCATCCAAGCATATGTAAATTTATATATAAAACATAGGAAAGAGAGCACTATCTTTACATGTAATGTATTTTAACATGTTGAAGTGGTTATGGATGCATGTATTTTTAATAGAAAAGGGTATTTTCATTCTCTAAATAAGTACACATATACAAGCATGAAATATATAATCAAGTATGTGTCGTTGTTAAACTAGAGAAGTGAGGCAATCGAATGACCCCCATGGGGATATTTAAAGTCTCATATTCTCGGGATGTCTAGACAATTTACATACTATCTAAAACACATGTAAATGTATATATAATTAGAGAGATGAAATTTATGTTAAAGATTATATTTTATTTGATTGAATTGAAGCTCTAACCAAATTCTAATAATAAAATACATAAGAATAAATAAGTATGCGCCGTTGTTAAACCAAGAAAGTGAGGTAATCAAATGACCTCCTTGGAGATACTTAAAGCTTTGTATTTGTTTGATGTCCAGACTATATACTTATTATCATTCAAACTTATGTAAATCTATATAAGAACTTAAGAAAGAAAGCTTCACATTCATATGATTAAGCTATAAGTGCAAAAAAGTCCTATATGTATTCATAACTATTATCATTCCAATCATTATTTTCAATTTATAAACTTTGGAAAATAAATTTGGATTTATTAGAGCTAATAGCCAGACATATGATTAAATTAAGCCAATACATGAAAGCTTACATAAATAAATTTCATTTGATTCATTTAGATTTGAAAAGATGAATGTATGAGATCACATGACATACAACATTTAGTGTAATAGGAAAGGAATAGTTAAACATTATTATATGATTCATTTAATTACATTAATTTTTAAATACAATCACATCAAATAAACTTATTTAAAGGAAACCAAAGCTTCTTATTAATTTGATTTTTGGATTTGGATTATACTTTAAGAGAAGATAAATCATTTTATATTTTAATCCCATTCTCAAGTTGGTAATCTTAATTGGTTTAAAGGAAAGATAATCTCAAGTTGGTAATCATAATTGGTTTAAAGGAAAGATAATTAGATGGATTTTATGAATTAATTAAGTTGGATCATTAGTCAAATCATTTTATTACCCTTTCCTAATGATATGAACATGGATAAAAATAAAATTTCAATGCTCCTAAAGGACCTAATGCAATTGGCTCATAATTAAAGATTAATTAAGCTAAAGAATATAATTAAGTATTTTTATGATTTTACCATACTTATGTATTGATTATAATTTCCTTAAGGGTTTTTATGTCATTAAACAAATAAAGAGTAACCGTTAATTTCATTGTTAATATTCTGAAGTGATTAACATTATAATTTGATTTGATTTAATCATTTAATTTTTTTGAATAAGTACTAAATTAAATCTCACATTAATTAACTCTCTTTAATGAAATAAAATTGGAATAATAATTATGAAAAAGGTCTTAATCACTCTCCCTCATCACCTCATTGTTAATTAGTGATTAATGAGCTTTAATTAATTAAATTTTGCTCTTTAGAACTTTAATTAATCATTAAATTGATTAAAGGGGTAATTAAGATTTGAATTACTAATTTTCATAAAAAAATAAATACCAAAAAAATCATGGGAGGTAGAAGTCATCCCATTAAATCAACACACCAAATTTGAAACTAATTTCCCAAGAAATTAGGGCTTAATTATGCTAATTATAAAAACATTCAAACCCTAATTAATCTTTAATCACTATTCAAAATCAAATGGGAATATTTTTAATAAAATCTCCTCTATGTTACCTTTCGGTTGAGTATTTATTTATATTTTTTAGATTTATATACAATTAATTTTGATTTATAAAATTTAAATAATTTAAATAAATTATTCAGTCTTATTAACCCCTAATCCCATCGGTGCTAGACAAACCATTGACGTGGCAGCACTTTCCACATGGCATCGTAGGATTTGTTATTTAAATAGTCTGATGTGGCGTTGATGTGGCAATAGCGGACGTGCTTTCGTCCCCACCGTCTGATCTAAGAACGGACAGTGGCGATTAATCCTATAGTTTTAAGGATTAGATCAAAATTAAATATAGTGAATAATCATGGTCGTCAGTTCGAATCACATGGAGTAGATGGCAGATGAACCATAATCCCCCGAGCAATAAAAGACGGCATCATCCACTTTCTTCCGCTTGATTTGAGCTCTCTAAAGCTTGTGAGATGCCAGAATCGATCCCAAAATATTCATGAAGTAGATATAAGAGGATTTAATGGTGGGAATTGACGACATCAACATTTCTTTCACAAAAGCCCAAAAAAATTAAAAAATAAATTTTAGTTTTCCTAAAAATACCTTGTCGGAGCTGGTGACCGGTGGCTACTTGACTGAGGTAGCTTCATCTTCAAGAGATGAAGCCTTGTTGAGAAGATGATACCTTCACTTCTCATTGGAAGCTCTATGGATCAACTATCATCATAAAACACATTAGAGTTGGTCTAGGAGGGGCTTCCGGTGCTTAAATCGCTAGGGAAATGATTTATTATGTCGCACCAGAGCTTGGTGAATGTGTGGGTGAAGTTAATTTGAGATAGGATGAGATTTGGTGAGTTGGTTGGATTGAAGCCTTGTCGTATTTTGGGTAGGCTTGATTTCATCATCTTCGGTGATGGGGAGGCCATGGAGGATTAGAGAATGCTTGTGAGAGTTCAGAATGCACTAAGAAAGCTCACTGAATGTTTACTTCCTCAGTTTGGATCGAAAAGAAGGGATATATCCCCTCCTCCCTTGTATCGGATGGTGTGGATTTCATTGGCATCTTGTGGTTGTCCTATTAGTGCAGGCCACCGTGGGTGGCTGGGAATCAATGAGGTGGCTCAATTTGAGTGGCCAAGGGAAGTAGAGTGGTTGCCATGGGCTGAGGTAGCTATCCTTAGGTTTCCAAGTGTTCCAATGGATTTAGAGAGGTTAGCTCACCTCCAGTTGGCTCATGGCTGACCTAAACCACTTTGGGTTAGGTGAGCCAGTGGTCCTTGTGTCCATTTGGAGCATAGGGTGGCTACCAAGGGGAAGAAAGTGGGTTTCACCAACTAGATGTGGGTTTTGTCTCATGTGGGTGGCTTTACCGATTGGATAATGGGTTAATTCAGGTTCAATTTTGGTTGGGTTGGATTTGAGATGACCCAAGGATATCCAAAGATGGGTCATGCCAATTTTCAAAGGGTTTGGGCTTGGTTTGAATGGTTTGGCTTAATTTGACCCATGTAGGTCAAATTTGGCTAGGGTGGGTCAAGTTGACCAATTGGTTAAATTAGCTAAAACCAAGAGTTGAGTCAAGTTCAAATGAGTACTTAGGATGTTATGGTTTAATTGGTTTAGTTTAATTTGGCTTAGATTTTATTTTGACCCATTTGGATTTATATGGGTCAAATAGGTCAAGTTGACCAATTTGGCCAAATTGACCAAATTAGTTTGGGTTAGGCAAAGGTTTATCTTTAATTGATTATTTGATGATAATTGTAGGCTTTGGTTTTAATTAATTTTTATTTAGGGATGATTTAGGCCAAATTGACCCTATAGGTCAATTTGGGCTAAATGGGTAAATTCGGTTCAACCGACGGTTTGATCAAGTTCAATAATTAATCTGGTATGGATTTGTATTATTGGTTTTAATTAATTTGTATTAGATTTTGATTTAACCTAGTTTGGCTATTTAGGTAAAATTACATCAACTTGGGTTTGCTTTGGCTCAATTGATGGTCAAGTCATATTTAAGGATTGATTTTAAGTTAGTATGAATAATTATTAGGTTTAGATCATTTGGATTTGATTTTGGCTTGGTGTTTGGATTTGAGATGGGATTCAATTGATATTAGGTTATATTGATTTGAGGTTGGATTTTTGCTAAGGAGGTAGGCATGAGTTTAGAAAGGCTATAGGCTAGGTGGGTTTCCCTAGGTCCTAAGGCATAGCCTAATCCTATGGCTAATCCTTCTAAGTCTCTACGTTTCGATTAAGTGTTCACTTAGCCACTATAAGTGTTATATGACTAAGAAACTCTTAGTATCTAGAAGACTCCTAGATCTATGATGAAGAGATTAAATCCTTTCTCCAAAAGTGAGGTTAACAAAAGGACCTCCAATAGTTGTGGTGTAACTGACAAGGCACACCACACGTATTGGCATTGACCGAGGCTATCAACAACATCAAAAATGATTGCAAGTGTTAACATAAACCATCTATACCTAAACCAGAAGGTAGATAGAATCACAATCTTACTGCAATACAACTTATATAATGCCAAAGGTATGAGAGAGTCAAAAAGATTTAATTTGAAATGGTCAAAGATTGAATTCATGTCATAGACATGAAGAAGGATTCACCGGGGAATCACACATGAATTGGATTTGGTTCATGCCAAGAGCATTAAAGAGGAGGAAATCTATTGGGGATTGAGATTTGATTGAATATATTTGATTTATTTGGGATGAATCCACTAGGATATAGATTTGATTGAATTTGTTTTAATTTGTTTGATTTATGGAGGGGAGATCTGCTAGGGATACAAGTTTGAGTTTATGTAATTTGGTTTGTTGATTTAATTTGGGGAATATTCATTGGGGATATAAGCTTGAATCAATTGGGGATCAAGATTGGGTTTGTTTTGATTTGATTTGTTATGGTCCATGTTAGTGTGTGATAGACCACACTAAGAAAGAGCCATAAAAGCCTCGGCCCAACATAGATTTACCAATCAAAAGGGGTAGTCTACCAACTGAAGGGTGAGACTATCCAACCTATGGGGTTGCCTTTCGGTGTCCAATGACTATGCTAGGAAGAAAGTACAGGGACTTACATCTTCTAAAGTGGGAGCAGCCACTGCGGTGACTTGTTGGTAGCACAAAAAATTGAACCGACCTAGGATGACTACCGAGTGAGAGTCGTTGGGGATCTTACCTCAACTCAAGAGTAGAAAACATGATTTGATTTGATTTAGTTTGTTTATTTTGATTTAATATGGACCCTGTTAGTGTGCGATGGACCGCACTGAGAAGGGGCTATGTAAGCTTGGACTTATCTTAGATTTACTTGTCTAAAGGGGTAGTCTACCAATCGATGGGTGAGACTATCCAACCTAAGGGTTGCCTTCTAGTGTGTAACGACTTTGCTAGAAAGAAAGCATGGGGACTTACATATTCCAAAGTGGAAATAATTGCTGGGATGACTTGTTAGTAAAATAACAAATTATACCCGACCTAGGGCGACTACTAAGTGAGTGTCACTAGGGATCTTACCACAACTCAAGAGTAGTCAAGGCGATTCCTAGAGGGAGTTTTACTAACACTGCACTTAATTAGGATGCCTACTTGGTAAAAGGTACCGTTAGGGGTGTCCTCCTAATCCATAAGCAATTATATTTTATTTATTTGTAAGTTAAGTGTGGACTCTGTTGTTGTGCGAGGGACCAAATTAAGAATAACCCATAGGGGCTTGGCCTATCTCAGATTTACTAGCCCAAGAGAGAGTCTACATATCTGCAGTATAAAACTTCTAACCACAAGGGTGGTAACTAAGAAAGGGGAACTATCTAATCTGGTAGTAACCCGGGTAGTGCCTAAATGGGATCACAAAGGATGTGATCCAAATAGAGTGCTTACAGGGGAGGTACCACTAAGGGCATTATCCTAATCCCTAAAAAAAGAAATCATGTAGGTATACGATGGCTAACTCAAGGAGAAAGCATAGGGACTTACATTTTCCATGAATGATGTTATCCACCGGGTGGGTTGATGTCAGCATAGCAAACACCAACCAACCTAAGGTGCCCGTCGGTGTTCGATGATCAATCTATGAAGAAAGCATAGGAGACTTACATCTTCATAGACTAAAATGATCATTAGGATAGTCACATCATGGAGCTACTATCCACTGTGAGACTACTAAGTGGGAGTCAAGGAAGGAGCCAAACTTGAAGTAGTCAAGAGAAAAGGAGTTGCTGGGGGACTTACCCTAATCCTCAAAGATAAACTTGTCCTAGCCAGTACACGGTGGCTAGTTCAAAAAGAAAGTGTAGAGACTTACATCCCCTTAAATGAAGCCAACATGAGGTAGCTCATTGGTGTGCAGTGAGACAAACCATATTAACATGGTGCTCGTTGGTGTGTAGTGGTTATGTTAGGAAGAAAGCATAGGAAACTTACATAAGAGAGTGAGAGTATACATTTAGTTAGATGAGAATCTGAGGGCATTATCTCAATTCAAAGCAGCCCGAGATAAAAGATTTATGTTTGATTTGTGTTCATGTTTGTGTGTGATTTATGTTTGTGTTATTCTAATGAGGGATAGGATCTTGGTTCTCTTACATGCCAAAGATCTACAATGGGAAATTTTTTTTTAATTTGAAGAGGTTTTTACCTGAAATGGAATCTTATTGATAAAAATTATTTATTTTTTAAACATAATTTTATGGATAATATTTTTTGAGATATAGCCCATTGATTGGGAGCATTGGTCGTTGTCCTTTATGGTTGATGAGTTGATATGATCCTCCTTAATAGACCTTCTCTATGGCATAAGGGCATTCTTAAGTGGGTTTAAACTTGCCTCCTATCTTGTGACGGGCAATAATTAGTCTCCATAGAACTTAAATAGGCACTCCTAGTTGAGAAGCTATAAGGAAGATCAACTTGTTAAAAGCTTGAATTATCTTGGCTTTGCATAACTCGAGATTTTGACATGTTTGTAAGCTTTTCTCTTCTAAACCTTGAGCTCTTATATCCGCAACTAGGTGTTCTGCTCTATTTTGATCTTACTACCCACAACCATCCTTAGTGATGGGAGTTAGACTTCTAATCGTAGAATGGCATCAAACCCAAATATTATGGAGAAAGGAGTATGTTGAGTTGGAGTTCTGTAGGTGGTGCAATAGGCCCACAAACCTTCAACTAACTACTCTTACCATTAATGCTTGTTGTCATCAAGTGTCTTCTTGAGTATATGGATGAGAGTTTTGTTGAAGGCTTCTGCTAAAACATTCACTTATGGAGTAGATGATAGAGTATCTCCAACCTATGTTATGTCTCTAGGTGAAGTTGTTGATTTTGGTGCTCTTGACTGTAGTACCATTATCGGATAAAATTTAGCGAGGTACCCTGAATCTATATACAATATGGTTTCTGAAGAATTGGAGCACATGATGAGCTTTGACCTCTTTGAACACAATCACCTCTGCCCATTTGGAAAAATAGTCAGTAGCAGCTAAGATAAATCAATGACCCTTGGAGGAAGGAGGATCAATCAGATCCACTATGTTAGTATCCCAACACTCGAATGGCCATAAGGCCAATGTTGGAATTAAAATGTTGGGTGGTTGGTGTAAGACCAGACCATGTAGTTGGCATTGATGGCATTGCTTTGCTACATCATGCAATCTATAATCATCGATGGACAATAATATCCAAGTCTCTTGATTTTGGATTTCATCTTGGGACCGATTGGTGAGCTCCGCATAATCTTAAGTGTACCTCAATCACAATCTTATGGGCTTCCTGCTTGTCTAAACATTGTAACCACATATGATCAAAAGACTGTCGATATAAGAAACCATCCATAGGGGCATAAGAAAGTGCCCTTTATTTCACTTGATGTGCTAGGGACTTCTCTTAAGGTAGTTTTCCTTTATTTAAGTAATCAATGAATGGTTATGTCTAATCCAAGTCTTCTTCTTTTTTAGCAATGGCAACCACCCATTCAAGGGAGTATTTTTTTTTGAGTTCAACATTAATAAGAGGCAAGACTTGCATATTGTGGACCTCTATTGATATAGACTCATCATCCAAACATGCAAACTCATTGGCAAGCTTAGCTAAGGCATCTGATATGACTTTTTCTCATCGAGGAATCTTGTAGATGGTAACTTCTATGATTTGGGCCAACAACTCCATTGAGTTCTTGTGGTAATGATGGAGTATGGGCTTTAGAACCTTGTAGGACCCAGCAATTTGGTTGAACACTAGTTGGGAGTCCCTAAAGATATTGATGCTTTAGATGCCTAGCAATATGGCTAACACTAAACTGGCAATTAGAGCCTTATATTCAGCTTCATTTTTGGTGTAAATATTTGATATATGATATGAGAATCTCATCATATCATGGTATGGAGTTAAGAGAACTAGTCTTACTCCTACCTTTTCTGGAATAGTAGATTATGGTTCTTCTCCTCTTTGAGAGGAAGTCGCACCATCAAAATATATCTCCCAGCAGAAAATGATAGTATCCCTAAGTTGATGATTTGTTCATCAGGGAGATCATCACTATGTGGACAATCAGCAGGAAGTGGGTGTCCTACTTAGAAATCCATGAGTGCTTATCCTTTCACTGCACATAGGTGTACAAAAGTGATATCGAACTATGGTAAAATCATGGACTAACATGCCAACCATCCATGTAGCATTGGCCATGTCATGGGATATTGTAGTGGATTTATTCTAGAGATCATGCTTACTTTATGAGAAAGCATGTAATATCATAGCTTTTGAGATGAAAAGATTAAAGCTAGGCAATGCTTCTCAATGGATGGATAATTTTTTCAGCAAGAATTAGATGATGACTAAGATAGTAGAGTGCATTCTCTTCCCTTCGCCATTGCCTTGGGCCAACAATGCTTCGAAAGAGTCATCTAATGTAGTAGTGTAGAGGATCAAAGGCTTGCCTAGGATAGGGGCGGCTAGGACTGGCGCCATCATCAGGTGCTGCTTGATGCTCTCGAAGGCATGTTGACACTGGTTGTCCCACTTAAACTTAGCTTCCTTTTTGACCAATACTGAAAATGGTTGGCATCTACCTGATAGGTTGGATATAAAGCATCTTAGATATGCCAACTGCCTTTGGAATAATCTCAGTTGAGTTAGAATTTTTGGGGTGGCATTTCTAATATCACTTTAATCTTCTCTAGGTCAATTTGCATTCCACGGTGTCAACAATGAACCCAAGAAACTTCCCTAAAACTGCTTGAAATGCACAGTTCAGAGGGTTCATTTTGAGGTTAAATTATCTTAACCACTCAAAAACTACTCTCAAGTCAAAGTGATGGCTTTCTTCTCTCTACTTTTGACCACAAGATTATCGAGGTAGCATTCAACTTCATGATAAATGAGTTCATCAAAGATTCAAGTCATGGCCCACTAGTATGTGGCACCAACATTTTTAAGGCTATAAGGCATGACCTTGTAGCAATAAATTTTGATTTGGTATCTAAAGGTATTGTTTTTTTCATATTCAAGTGCTATCTTTATTTGATTATATCCAGATGAATCATCCATGAAAGAGAAGACTACATGAGATGAGGTAATGTCCACTATAAGTTCTAGTGGAAATTCATCTTTTAGACTTGCCTTATTAAGATCCCTAAAATTGACGCATATGCAAATTTGGTCATTCTTCTTGATAACTATGATGACGCTAGCAAGCTAGGTGGGGTATTTTTCCTCCCAGATGAAACCAACATTGATCAATATCTTGACAATATAAATGATATGTTATTCAATGTCTAATCACATGTGATTAGTAGCTTGCTTGTTAGGGTTAACATAAGGCTATATTGCTAACTTATGGATTACTACGTTAAGAGCCAAATAAAACATTTCTTCATAACTCCATGCAAAGGAGTCCTTAAACTTAGTGAGTAGCTTAACTAAGTCATTAGTTTTAGTTTCATTCAACGAGGAACTGATGTAAGTCGGGTGTGGATTTTCTTTAATTCTTAAGTTGATTTATTTTAGCTCATCAACGGTTGAATTAATTTCTTCTTTGAATTCTGGAGGTGCATCTCTGACTTAGAAATCATCTGGATCATCTGAAGTTTCTAAGTACACCTCCTCATATGAGTTAATATGATTTAAAAATAACATATTAGATTCTAAATGATTGGTGATGACTAAGCAATAATCATCATCATCAATTGGGCCTACTATATCAAAGCCTAGTCCTAGTCTTGATTGAGAAATCTTGCATTTATTGTCTCATAACCTTTCAAAGTAATCTGACTTGTGCTTAGACCATGTATGTGGAATTAAACCTTTCTTTATTAAATTAAGGACATAATGCAAGTACAAATCAAATGGAAAATCTATTAATTCTTTATATGAATCATCCTCAAGTTCAACATCAACTTCTTGACTTGAGGATGATGTTGCAAGATAGAATCTCTGAGTCTTCATAGATGCACATGATTTAGGAGCCTCATTAACTACCAAACCCTTAACTTTTTGTGAGGAAAGTGGGGTTAGAGCTAATGTTCCCAACTATTGCCCAATAATTTCACATAATGAGGACTTGGATACACATATACTTTGCTTGGGAATCTAGTCTTCCTCAATGTCTAGCTCGAGTGTCACCTCCAATGAGATCTGCTATCGTGAAGAGCTGCTCAATGTGCTAACCATATAAGACTCATTCTATGAACTAGATTCTAAGTCTATATGGATAGTAGGTGTACTTCTAGTAGCTCAAATGAATCTCTTGGTGGGTGGTAAATTTGGAGGTCTTCCACCCCTGGGACTTCCTCTAGACTGGCCTCTTCCTCATCCCGGTGGAGGTTGGGTCATCTTCCCCACATGTTCGAATGGAGTAACAAACTGTGGGTAGATTCTAATCTCAGGCTCCACTTCCTCCCCAAGGCCAATTTTTTATTCCCTTTTATTTTATTTTTTTATTTCTTTTTCTTCTCCTTTTTCTTTTCTTTCTTTTTCTTTTTCTCTTGCATTGGGATTTTGGCTAAATTCATGAGAATAAGGTTTTTATTTCTAAGGGAGGTAATAGGTCGCATCCCCATATATCCCAACCTCATGAACTACAAAGGGTTTAAGATTTCCTTTGACACAATACTCGATTCCTCCTCTTAGGAATTTAATGCACTAAAGAAAATAGGATGGAACCATATTATTCTTATTTCTCCATGGTCTCCCAACCAAAGCATTGAAAGATGTATCTGAGTCTATTATGTGAAACTTGGCTTCTGTCTTCCAATCATCTATCTCTAGTGGAAACACTATGGAGCTTAAGGCCCTCTCGCCCTATTCATTGAATCATTTCAATATCATATCTCCTTTTGGAGTTTAGAGATGTCAATTCTCAGGTAGGCAAGAGTTCTTAGACTTATAATGTTGATTGATGCACCCGGGTCAACCAGAACTCTAGATAGTCTAAATCTGCCAACATCCACTGTAATGTAGAGAGGACGGTTGTGATCGATCATTCCTAGAAGTAGGTCTTCATCTATGAATGTAACTCCTAGGATCTTCTCTAAGTAGCATGCTTCCTCTTTAGTAGCAGTTAGCTGAGCAAAGTATATCTTTGGATCAAGCGCTTTGATTATGATTTTCTCATCTCTTTTGATAAGACAAGGGCATCGTATATGCTTAACTTAGCTTACAATTTTCTAACATGAGCGAGGATGTTGTCATCAACTTTGGACTGATCCTCCATAAGCATATCCATAGGTGGAGTATCTTTTGGAGGGGCTATCGACTCACTAGAACCAATGACATATCTACCCTTATCCTGAGGTGCTACCCTAGGAAGTAAAACTTTGTCACTTCGAAGATTGACTTCAGGGACTTCTTTGAATGATGAATATGTGAAAAGTTCTACTTGTTCATCAGGTATACCTATAGCTTCTCCTAAAGGATCCTCAGAATCGGATGACTCCAAGTCAATCTCAAGAGGTGAATCCCATTAATTCATAAAAAGAAAGAACATTTTTGAATCAGATATGAATTGATCAATATTATTTGAGCTATTATTATTTTGACTTGGAGAGCTTTCAAATATAATGAAATTAGAAGCTTCAGAAGCAGAAAAGATGTAAGTGAAATCAGATTTCTTCATTGATTTCTTTAATTTTGGAGGAGGTACATAATAGAAATCAGGTAAAGTAAGAAAAGAGAGGGGTTTGGTGCCCTCATCCGCTGATATAATTCTCCTGCTATAAGTGGAGGAGCTCATAGAGGGGGTAGTAGTTGCAATGGTGAAAGAAGTGCTAGACTCGGATGGTGGTTATGCTACTAATCTATCCCAAGCAAGTGAGATAGGTTGCGCTGCTACTACTGGGTTTCCACCCTCCTCGAATTGTCCTTCATAATTGGCAAACTTTTCTTGGAAATGGAGGTTCTAGCTATTTCTAGCACCCGTAGAGAAAGTTTCTTGATTTTAGAAATGATCTTTTTATAGGTTCAAGATAAGGAAATATCACAACCTTCTTTCATCTTTAGAGGATTGGAAGTATTCCCAAGGATTACTCTAACAAAACCAGACAGTTGTTCTACTAAGTATTCCATAGGGATAACTATAGCTCCTAACTTGAAGCTACACTCAAGCCAATATTTGAAAGTAATGCAATCTTCTAATACATGGCCTAACATGCGGTGGTAGGGACAGTAGATAGGATCATTACTCCTACCCACTTACTCCAGTTTCTTAGGCTTGGGTAGCTAGAAATTAGGTTTCTTTATGAGATTCTTAAAGATTTTCCTGACTACCTCCTTCTTGAATGAGTATGGTTTATTGAACTTTTAAGTAAGGGTAGGTGGAAAGTAGATACATGGTTGTGGATAGAGATATTGGCTAAGTAGTCGTGGCCATGGTGGCGTGTGGCGTATATTTGGTATAGTGACCGATGTGGTGGAAGAGGAAGTGGCAATGAAGCTTGCTAAAATCTAGGCCTCTCGAATTGAACTCTAGCTGGTTGCTTCTCTCATGTCCACTAACACAACTATCCCAAGTTTCTTCTTAAAGACATTTTGTGACTTGGGCTTAGATGACTGGTCTAAAAAGGGTAACTGTTTGGCTTTCTCTTATAGGTTTATCATGTTGGTGATTAGCTTCTCAAATATCTTTATGGTGAAACCCTTAAGCATGAAAGTGACTAGGCCATGGATATTCTTGAGTAGAATCCCAATGGCATGCTACTCTTGTAGTTTTGGTTCACATTTTATACTCAAATTGTGTCATCTGAGAATGTAATCAATAAGGGGTTCATTGGATTTTATTTCTTTACAATGAGGTCACCTACAATTACCCTTTGTTGAGCTCTTAAAAATCTCTTGATGAAAAGATGCTCTAACTATACAAAGGTCTTCACCAAACCATTGGGTAGTTCGACATACCAATCAAATGAAACACCTACTAGGTCACTGATAAAGAGGCAAAAAAGAAGTGCATCGCTGCCACTGACATTGTAATAATTGGCCTTGAAGTGTGCTATGTGCTACCTTAGGTTCCTACTACCATTAAAGATCTTTAAGGATGGGATATTGAACTATAACAAATTCCTATAAGTAGGGTCTACCATTTGGAATAGATGTGCTCCCCTAGGCTTACACCAACACTTCCTTCACTTGCTGCTCCACCATTTTCTTTATGTCCCTTTCATGCATGGAGGAACTATTGGTGACCTTTTTGTGAAAGCTACTAGCATGATCATCTATGGGAGCGTACTTGGTATGATCTATGGTCTATACTAGATCAGGCTTTTCAGCCTCCAAGGGGGAGGGTTATGCAATTGGGGTTTGTTTCTGCAAGGCTAGAACTACAACCATTAACTACTATACCCTTCGCTCCATCCTTTCGATCTGATCATCTTTCTGTTTGATCTGTTGGAGGAGGTGTTGAGTTGAGTGAGATGTGTCACCTTCCTTAACTACAACACCTTCTTGGTTAAGCTATTCCCTATGTCAGGATCCTCCGGTGTCAAGCATGTGGACTTCTACTAAGTCATCTAACATGTCATCCTCATCGGCATCAAACTCTAGTCGACTCTCCTTTTGGTCAGACTAATCATCTCTAACTATTTTCCTAATTGTGGAATGATAGTCCTCCAAAATAGCGTATAATGAACGGTCATCTACTCGATCCTTCTCTACTGGCACATAGGTTGATTGATGACTGACCACAAGAGTGAGCTGTGTAGAATCTATGCACTGCATAGTCTCAACTAGTGGAGTGCACTCCCTAATTGGCTCATCTATCATGGGGACTACCTCGGCATCCCATCCCCTCTTCTCCTCCAACTACTGTGGTGGAGCGACCATGACACTCTTGGTTTGTCACACCTTCAGCATTATTGGGATGGAAGGTTGAGAAGGGGAGCTCAGCCTCACCTCAATGGGTGGAGTAGATGGAGTGGGATCCTTGGGCCATAGCCCGATCACCAAAGGAGAAGCTCTCTCTCTCTAGAAGGGGGCTTGTGGAACTTGGTAGGGACTATAGATGGTGGAACCTAAACTGGTGAAGGTGGACAACGAGTGGAGTGGTTTGATGTGGGTGGCACCAGCCGCCTCCACCCAAGAGATCTCCTCCACTAACGATTAAGGGACTATGTCATCAAAATGATGGGCTCTATCAGCTCACCGATCTGGGAATCCATCAAAGTTGAGGCCACCGACTGTCTAGTGAACCTCCTCCTCCCTCACTTGCTCTCTTGGGTGGTCACCTTGGCCTTAGTGGCCCTCTCTCAATGAATGTGATCCCTAACACTCCTAAGGATCAGTCTCTTCAGATCATGCAATGTGTCAGACTCTGAGCATCCATGGGCTCTACTAACCCTGTGAAGAATAGGTCATAGAATAGCATAAGGCTTCCTCCTCTCCCTAACTGGTGTCTCGTACTCTATAGGAGGTGGGGGTAATGTAGTTATCCTGCGGTAGTCCTCCTCACCCTCTGAAGCTAAAAGGGGCTGAAACCTACTACCACCCAAGAATGGAGGGGTCTCATAAGGGGAACCCTCCTCAACAACATGGGAGGCTTCATCTACCTCCATTGCTGCACGCTCATGTTGTCTCTTGATCTTGCTATTCTTGTTACAGCATTGAGTTCTAGTGAGAGGGGCAGAACAAGAACTAGAGCTGACCTCGAAAGTGGGGTAGACTATCTCAGAAGCTAAGATAGGCTTCCCCGTCATAGTAGGGGGAACAACAGAGGCAGTACTAGCCCATGCTGGAACTGTAGCAGGGACAATAGACTGAACTACTAGCACTAACACTAGCACTGGCACAGGCCAAGGAACTCCTACTGCCTTCCTCTTTAGAGATGGGAACTTAGAATCAGAATGCACATCAAATTGGAGAAGTGGCTTCTTTCCTACAACCTCCTCTCTACTAACAGTAGTGAGGGCTGGTCCCTCACAATGGACTTTGAAATGATCAAAGCCAAGGCTGAACTTGATGACAGGGGCATCGATGGGTATGGTCTAATCTAGAGCCAAATCCACACTGATGTCAAAAAAGAAAACCAGCCTGCCGAAAGACATGATGAAAAGCTAACTAAAGAAAGGAAGGAAGAAGACGGGTTGATATCTCTACTGCATTATTTGGAAAGAGAACTGAATTAGACCCTTGCTTTGATCTTGAATTGTTGACTTTGATTTGACTTTTTGTAAAGGAACTCTCATTTAACAAATTTTGGCATGCTAAATGGGATTCAATTATATGTTGGAGAGATTTTGGAAATTTGGAGGAGAGATTTTGTTGAACTTGTTCAATTTGATTTTTGATGTTGGAACCCATGTTCAACAAATTTGGGTATGTTGAGTGGGCTTCAATCCATGTAGGAGAGGTTTGAAAATATTTGAGGAGATAATTTTCTTGCTTTGGATTATTGTTATTTTGCAATTTGATTAATTTTGATTTTGTGTTGGAATCCTCATTTAGCAAATTTGGGTATTCTAATGGGGTTAAATTGTATGTTTGAAAATTTTAAAGGCCTTTTTATTTTGATGTGATGTTGTTTGTTGATGTGTCATTTTAGTTTTCTTTTGAAAATATAGCTCTCATTTAACAAATTTGGGTATGTTAAATGGTGTTCAATTGTATGTTTGAATTTTTGAAGACTTTTTGTTTTGATTTGATGTTGTTTGTTGATGTTTGATTTTGTTATGATTTTTTTTTTTTTGCAAATGGGATTAACAAATTTGGGTATGTTAAATGGAGTTAGTTTTGTTTGAAAATATTTTGAAAATTTTGAAGAAGGAATTTGTTTATTGTATGTTTAATTTTATTTTGAAGGGACTCATTTAACAAATTTGGGTATGTTAAATTGAGTTGGTTAATTTTGTTTGAAAATGGTTTTGATATTCATTTTAAAGAAGTGATTTATCGTTGTTTGATTTTATTTTGATTTTGAAGAGGAACCCTCACTTAGCAAATTTGGGTATGCTAAGTGGGGTTCATTAATTTTTGTTTGAAGAAGAGTCTGAAAATTTTTGAAGAAAAGATTTTGTCTTTTGTGTTCTGTGTTTTGTTTTCTTGATTTTGGTTTTAAAAGAGAGAACCATCATTTAACAAATTTTATTATGTTAAATGGGGTTCATTAATTTTATTTTGAAAAGACTTTTGAAAATTTTGCAACAGATTTTATTTACTTTACTTTGCTTTACATTGCTTCAGCAAACTTGTGGTAAGAGGTTCTAAATTTTATTTGATTTATGTTTGATTATGTTTCCTTTCTTTAGTTGATTTATTTTTTTACCAATTAGGGAACCCAATAGGGGTTTTAAGACTTACTAGAAGTGAGATCTTAAGACCTAAAGGATGTTAACCACCTTTTCTTAAGGATCAAATAAGCAAAGTGCCGAAAAAAAAAAGAAAGATAGTCTTGGGATTATATAAAATATAAGCCCACTATCGATACTTGGAGACAATAATTATCTACTATAGATGGAGAAAGGAACAAATCCCTAGCAGAGTCGCTAGAAAAATATGTGATGTTTATTTTTGGAATGTGTCATGGACACCACGTAGATCATATGAGGTACTTATTGAGGTGATCGGGTATGACATTAAGGTATGATGAACTACCTCGAAAGATGGAGACATCACACTGCAATAGACCTAATCACCTAATAAGGACTTCTGAGGTATGATGGGTCTTTTAATATACCAAAGATATTTTTTCTACTTTATATGAAAAAGTAAAGTAGGGTTTATTTTAAATTGGGTTCTTAAGTTCCTTAAGGAGGCAAGCCTCCATAGTTAATTACATCTTAAGAAATGATATTTCCTAAGAAAACTCTTGATTAAAGTAGTCAATTATTATCTCCAGAGATTTCAAGATTAAGACTATCAAATGATTGGTTATTTTGGAAAATCAAATGGGATTGTTCAATTGGAATAGGTTATTTTGGAATCCAAAGAAAAAATGTACAAAATTCTCATGATACTAGGAAGCCTAGTGAGCATTCTAACCTATCCTACGGTGATATATTTGAAAATGAGGGGATTTATTTTGTTTGAGTTAAAATTTTATTAGATTCCTATGGCTTATAATCCTTCAACACAAGATTATAGAAATGCCTAAGTGGTGAAGATTTATGCTTGTAGCCTAAGGGAAACAAGTGACCTCAGATCCTAAATCTGTGGAGGTTTAACATAAGTTAAAGCACAACCTAAATCTAAGAAAAAAGGGGACGTAATGGTTTACTTCCATAAGAGAGAATAAATCGTCCGACTCTTCTGGACTTACAATCGCCTGGAGAGGCCATCAACTAACATCTCCTATGATTTAAAATCATGTAGGCCGATCTTATGAAATTGTAAGATGGCTTAAGCTATTATTTAATTTTGAAAGAGACTAGAGTCCTAAACTCACTCCCTAAGAGACTAGAGCATTAGTGGTATAAGCATATGACTTAGCTTAAAAATGCAAAAAAAATTTCAAATTTTATGAATTTTTGACACATTCATTTGGATAAAGGCTTTAGGATATTTATGCCGAAATGCATGATAAAATTTGGTTATTTGCAAAATCAAAAGAGAAAGAGGATGAAACTCCATCATAAGGGATTTCTCTCATAGGTCAAGCGGTCCCTAAATTGCTAAAATAGGGGCCCTCATTTTGCAAGAGTGATTCAATATGATATGTATGATGTTAGACATACAACATACAACTAGGGGGATGCTAAATCTTGTAATTATCTTATTTATAGCCTAAGCTTTACAATGATGTTGAGAGTTGTTTAGAATTTAGTTATGAGTTGTTAGTTGGGGTAGAAAAATTAATTTTGATCCTAAGAGCCTACCGCATCCCTGCCACATATTAAAACATAAATCATAAAGAAACTTTGAAAAAGATGCAACTCTAATGCGCAAGCTAAACACAATATCAAATATTTTATAAACTATCATGAAAGAATAAGAGGCCATACACCTTGTAAAAGATAAAAGATGGGTAGCCAAGCTTTACCCATATATAGCCCAAAACATGAAAGAATAATTACAATTATAAATGAATACATGCTATGGGGGTCTTTATTTCTTCATGTCTTCCTCCTTCTCTCTTTTGATTGGATTGTGCACCAAAGGCATCATAGGGCACCCCATGATTGAGCCTTCTGGCCACTACTAATCCTAATCCCCATAGCACAAATCCTAATTCCTATTGCAAAATTATGTTTATAGGAAAAGTAAATCTAGCTACACTTGCAAAATAGAGGATAAGTAAACATACATACAATCCCACGTAGTTATAATTCATAATTTAGACTTAGCACCTTGCACATAGGTAACCAAGCCCACCTATCTTAATTTGGATTTTGGCATTTAAATTTATTTTTGAGTAACTCCTTAAGCAAAATCCCCTATAGAAAACAAGATTAGGCAAATAATAGCCTAACATCCAGTCTATGAAATATACACCTTAACATCTAGTCTAAAAGATTACATCACAAAAGAAAATATAACATCACACATACACCGTCTTAACTTAAGACTAGAAGTGGTGGCTTAATTATAATGTGTATGCTAAGCCTTTGTGTGGTATGTCTTAACTAAGCATTAGGGTTATAGTTCTCTAAGTTTAGAAAAATTGAATTTAACCATAAAAGTTAGTTTGATTTCAAGTGGTTTAGTTGATTTGTGAATTTCAATTTATGTTTTTTTTTTTATTTCATTTGATTTACACTTAGCATCTAAGTGTTGTAAAGAGAATAAAGAGGCTTACCCTCTTTCATCCCTACCTTAAGCTAATTTCTAAAGCATATTGGCATGATTTAGCTCTCTTTAGTGAACCATAAAGAATTCTATTCAACATGATAGGCATTATAAGATTAATGTGGTTGACTATCACATAGAGTATGTTGAACCATTCTTTTCCATCACTTATAACATATATATGATTTAACACTTAATATACATATACATACAACATATTTTGACACATTTTAAATGATTATGAATGCATACGTTTATTTTGGAAATTGTATTTTACTTGGTTGAATTGTTCATACATGTGAATTAAAGCTCTATCTAAATTCTAGTACAAACATGTATAAGAATGAAATTAAATAAGCACATGTCATTGTTAAACTAGGGATGTGAGGTAATCAAATGACCTCCTTGAGGACACTTAAAGCCTCTTATTCTTAGGATGTATATATTATATACTTATCATCATCGAAGCATATGAAAATTTATATAAAAACATAGGAAAGAGAGTAGTATCTTTACATGTAATATATTGTAACATGTTGAAGTCATTATGGATGCATGTATTTTTAATAAAAAAAAAAGAGATTTTCATTATCTAAATAGTACACATACACATGTATGAAAGATATAAGAAAGTATGTGGCATTGTTAAACCAGGAAAGTGAGGTAATCAAAAGATCTCCTTCGGGCTAGTTAAAGCCTCATATTCCAGGAATGTTTAGACTATATACTTACTATCTTAAACATATGTAAATGTATACATAATTAGAGAGATAAAAATCATGCAAAAGAATGTATTTTGTTTGATTGAATTGATTAAGCATATGGATTAAAGCTCTATCCAAATTCTAATACCAAAATACATTCGAATATAATTAAATAAACACGTGCCACTATTAAATTAGGGAAGTGAGGTAATCAAATGACCTCCTTGGGGCTACTTAAAGCCTCGTATTTTCAGGATGTCCATATTATATACTTATTAGCATCCAAACCTATGTAAATTTATATAAGAACTTAAAAAAAGAGAGCTTCACATTCATATGATTAAGATATAAGTGCATGCAAATCCTATATGTACTCATAACTATTATCATTCCAAACATTATTATAAATTTATAAACTTTGAAAAATAAATTTGGATTTATTAGTGATAATAGCCAGACATATGATTAAATTAATCCAACACATGCAAACTTACATAAATAAATTTCATTTGATTCATTTAGCTTTGAAAAGATGAATGTATGAGATCAAATGACATACAACATTTAGAGTGATTGGAAAGGAATAGTTAAATATTATTATATGATTCATTCAATTACACTAATTCTTAAGGACAATCACATCAAATAAAATTATTTAAATGAAACCAAAGCTTCTTATTAATTTTATTTTTGGATTTTGATTATACTTAAAGAGAAGAGAAATCATATGATATTTTAAACCCATTCCTAAGTTGTTAATCATAATATTTTTAAAAGAAAGATAATTAGACATATTTTATGAATTAATTAAGTTGGGTCATTAATCAAATCATTTGATTACCCTTTCCTATGCAAA
This sequence comes from Cymbidium sinense, assembly GCA_021442155.1. Taxonomy (NCBI): domain Eukaryota; kingdom Viridiplantae; phylum Streptophyta; class Magnoliopsida; order Asparagales; family Orchidaceae; genus Cymbidium; species Cymbidium sinense. The sequence continues at coordinate 93,665,612 of CM038221.1, forward strand.
TTTAATTATTCCTTTAATCATGAGTCACAAATGATATGAACATAAATAAAAATAAAATTATAATGCTCCTAAAGGACCTAATGCAATTGGCTCACAATTAAAGATTAATTAAGCTAAAGAATCTAATTAAGTTTTTTTTATGATTTTTTCACACTTATGGGTTGATCATAATTCTCTTAACAGTCTTTATGTTATTAAACACATAAAGAGGAATCTTTAATTTCATTGTTATTTATCTAAAGTGATTAACATTTTAATTTGATTTGATTTTGACCATTTACTTATTTAGTTAAGCACTTAATTAAATCTCACATAAATTAACTCTCTTTAATGAAATGATTTTAAAAATGTAATTAGGAAAGAGGTCTTAATCACTCTCCCACATCACCTCACTATCAATCAGGGATTAATGAGTTTTAATTACTTAATTTTTGCTATTTAGCTAATTAATTATTAAATTGATTAAAGGGATAATTAAGATTTGAATTTCTAATTCCCCTAATTACCTAAGCAATAAATTCCAAGAAAATCATGGGAGGCAAAAGTCATCCCATTAAATCAACACGCCAAGTTTGGAACCAATTTTTCAAGTAATTAGAGCTTAATTAAGCTAATTATAAAAACATTCAAACCTTAATTAAGCCTTAATCACTATTCAAAATCAAATGAAAATATTTTTAATAAAATCTCCTCTATTTTACCTTTTCAATGAGTATTAATTTATATTTTTTTAGATTTTTTTATAATTACTTATGACTTTATGAAATTTCATCCATTAAAATGAATTATTAAGCCTAATTAACCCCTAATCCCATCGGCACTAGGTGGACCGCTGACATGGCACACTTTCTATGCGGCATCGTGGGAATGGTTATTTAAATCATCCAACACGGTGCTAACTTGGTGGTGGAGGATGAGCTTTCGTCCCCACTGTCCAATCTAAAGATCAAATAGTGGGGATTAATCTCATAATTCCTTAGAATTAAATCTAACGAATAGTCACGGCCGTCCATTCTAATCATATGGAATTGATGAAAGATGATCCATCAGCCCCAAGTAATGGAAGACGGACACTGTCCACATTTTTTCGCTCGATTCAAGCTCACCAGAGCTCTTGAGATGCTAGAATTGATCCCAAAATATTAACAGAGTGGATCTAAGAGGATTTAATAGTGGGGATCACACGACATCAACATTTCTTTCACAAAAGTCCAAAAAATTTAAGAAAAGCTATATTTGCTAAAAAATATGTCATTGGAGCTCGTGATAGGTGGCTAACCAACCGAGGTAGCTTTGTCTTGAAGAGTTGAAGCCTGTTAGAAGATGGTGCCCAGAGTCCTCGCTAGAAGCTCTGTGGCTCAATTATCACCAAAAACTAATTGGAGTTGGTCTATGAGGGGCTTTCGGTGCTCAAATCGCTCGGGGGAAGATTCGTTTCACCTTGTCCAAGCTTAGTGAATGTGTGGGTGAACTTAATTTTAGATTGGTTAAAATTTGGTGGAGCTGGATGGAGTTTGGCCTTGTCCTATTTCGGGCAGGCTCAGTTTCATTGTAGCCGATGATGGGGAGGCCTTGGAAGCTTTGGGAATTCTTGGGATAGTTTAGAATTCCCTAAGGAAGCTCACTGAATGCTCACTTGCTCGGTTTGGATAGAATAAGGGGGGTATACCCCCTCCTCTCTTGGATTGGATGGTGTGGATTTCTTTGGCCTCTTGTGGCTGTCCTGCCGATGTAGGCCATCATGGGTGGTAGGGAATCAAAGAGGTGGCTTAGTTTGAGAGGCCAAGAGAAGAGGAGAGGCTGCCATGGGCGGAGGTGGTTGTCCTTGTGTTTCCAAGTGTTTTAATGGGTTTGGAGGGGTTAGCTAGCTTCCATTTGGCTCATGATTGACCCAAACCACATTGGGTCAAGTGAGCTAGTGGTCCTTGTGTACATTTGGAGCTTAGGGTGGCTGCCAAAGGGAGGAAAGTGGGTTTGACCAACCAAATGTCAGTTTTGTCTCATGTGGGAGGCTTTACCCAATGGTTAATAGGTCAATTCAGATTCAAATTGGGTTGGGTTGGATTTAAGCTATCCTAGGGTGATCCAATAATGGGTCATGCCAATTTTCAATTGGTTTGGGCTTAGTTTGAATGGGTTTACCTCAATTTGACCCATTTAGGTCAAATTAGGCTAGGTTGGGTCAAATTAATCAATTGGTCAAATTGGGTCAAACCAAGATTTGAGTCAAGTTCAAATGAGTATTTAGGATATTTTGGTTAAATTAGTTTGGTTTAATTTGGCTTAGATTTGATTATGACCCATTTGGATTCATATGTGTCAAATAGGTCAAGTTGACTAATTTGATCAAATTGGCCAAATTGGCTTAGGTTAGGCATTAGTTTATATTCAATTGATCATTTGAAGATAATTATATGCTTTGGTTTCAATCAATTTAGATTTAGGAGAGATTTAGGCCAATTTGACCCTTTAGGTCAATTTGGGCTAAATGGGTCAATTGGGTTCAACTAAAGGTTTGATCAAGTTCAAAAATTAATTTTGATTGGATTTGTATTATTGGTTGGAATCAATTTGGATTAGATTTTGATTTGAGTCAATCTAGCCTTTTAGGTCAAATTGGGTCAACTTGGGTGAAGAGACCAATTGAGTTTGGTTTGGCTTAATTGATGGTCAATTCATGTTCAAGGATTGATTTTAGGTTGGTATAAATTATTAGTATCAATTGATTTGGCTTAGGATGAGATTTGGCCTCATTTGGCTCATGTAAGTTATGTGGGTTGGTTTGGTCAAATGACCAAATTGATCTAGTTTGACCCAATTGATTGTAATTGATCAATCAAGTTTGATCAATAATCATCATAGGAGGTTTTGAAGGTTTGGTTCAATCCAATTTGGGTTTGATTGAGATTTGATTTAAATAGGTCCTTCAGATCACTTTGGGTTAAGTGAACCTAAATGGGTTAATTGGCTTTAATTTTGGGTTGAATTAGGTTGATTTGAGTTTGGTAATTGGTTTGGGATTGATTGATAGCTTTGGTTGCAATTGATTTGGGTTTAATTAGATTTTGGCTCATTTGGATACTTTAGGTCAAATGGGTTAGGTTGGTTGAATTAATTTGATTTTGGGTTTAATTGTTTTGATTGTAGTTTTTGGTATGGTTTGGAATGATGATTGAAGGATAGAAGTGGTTTTGAGAAAACTAATTGAGTTAGGTTTGGATCAGAGGAATTTGGTTAAGTCCATAAGATTGAATTATGGGCTTAGGTTTAGATCATTTGGATTTGATTTTGGCTTGGAGTTTTGATATAAGTTGGGATTCAATTGATATTGGGTTATATTGATTTGAGGTTGGATTTTCCTTGAGGAGGCAGGCAAGAGTTTGGTTAGGCTATAGGCTAGGTGGGTTTCCCTAAGTCCATTGGCATATGCTAATCCTATGGCTAATCCTTCTAAGTCTCTAGGTTAGGGTTAAGTGTTCACTTAGCCACAAGAAGTGTCTTATAACTTAGGAGCTCTTAGTATCTATAAGACCCCTAAATCTATGATGAAGAGATTGAATTCTCACTCCAAAAGTGATGTAAACAAAGTATATTAATTCTTAAGAACAATCAAGTTGGATAAAACCATTTAAGATTAGCTAACACTTCTTATGGAATTTGGTTTTGGTTTCGAATTATTAAGTTTAGATAGTAGAAATAATATTTGATGTTTTACCCTCATCCCATATTAGTGACTTAACATATTTAAAGAAATATAATTAATTATCTTTTATGGATTGATTTAAGTTCAAGTCCTTAAGAAAATAATTTTTTATCTCTTTCCTAATCTTCTTTAATTCAATTAATCATTTAATCATGAACCTCCAATGATATGCAAATAAGAAATTATAATTGCAATGCACTTAGGGACTTAATGCAATGAGGCTCATAATTAAATATTGATTAAATTAAAGATCTAATTAAGTACTTATATAATTTTCCCACACCCATAGGTTAATCATAATTTTCTTAGGGATCTTTATGTTATTGAAAACATAAAGAGGAGCCGACAAATTTAATTAGAGTTATCTATTTTATTTACCATTTTAATTTAATTTAATTTCATCATTAATTACTTAATTATTTCCTTAATTAATCCATACATTAATTAGTCCTCTTAAATGAAATGAATTTAGGGAATGATTAGGAAAGAGGTCCTAATCATTCCACTCCCTCATTTCACTGTTAATAGAGATTAATTAAGTTTAATTAATTAATATTTACTATTTGATTTTTTTAAATTATTAAATACCTCAAAGATGGTGATTAATGTTTGGATTTTAAATTCCTCTAATTACCTAGCCAATCAGTCCTAAGAAAATTATGGGAGGTAGAGGACATCCCAATGAATCAACACATTTAATTTAGCAATGATTAGCCAAGTAATTATGGTTTAATTAATCTAATTAAGAAATATTTCAAACCCTAGTTAAACATTATTCACCAATCAAACCTCATGGATTTTATTTTTATTAAATTTCCTTCTATTTACCCTTTCTAAAATCGGTTTACTCATATTTTTAGGATTTTTCCACAATTAGTTATGAATTTTTGAAGTTTTGGCTAATTAAACATATTTTTAATCCTTAATTAAACACCTAACCCACCGGCACCACGCGGGAGCTAACGTAGCATTGCTTTCCATGTGGCACCATGGGATTTGTCACTTAAATCATCCAATTTGGCATGCTGAGTCAGTGGCCACGAACACACTTTCGTCCCCACCATATGATCTTGGATTGAATGGTGGAGATTAATCTCATGGATTAAATTGAATAAAACTAACAGATTAATCACGATCGTCCATTCTAATTACGTAGAATGGATGACTAATGATCATTCATCCCCTGAGCGTCGGACGATAAACACTGTCTGCCATCCTCTACTCAATCTGAGCTCATTAGAGCTCGTGAGGCATCAGGATTGACTCCAAAATGTTCAGGGAAGAGATCTAAGGAGATCCTACAGTGAAAATCACATGAAGTTACATAACTCTTCATAAAAGACTAACACCTAAGAGGATTTCTTTGGTTTGTTGGAAAAATATATCGTCGGAGCTCAATACCGGTGTTCCAATGATAGAGGTAGATTCATCTTGAAGAGACGAAGCCCTATTGTGAAGCTTGTGAGTTGCCTCCTTACCGATGGATCTGTGGACTAAATGCCATCACAAACATTGTCTGCATTTGTCTAGGAGTGGTCTCTAGTGCTCAAATCGATCAGGAATTGATTCATTTTAGATTGTCAAAACTTGGGGAAGGTGTGGGAGAAGTTAATTAAAGTTTTATGAGATTTGAGTGGAGTTGGATGGAGAGGGAGCTTAGTTTTGCTTGGATTAGGTCTCATCGATGGGAAGCTCATGGAGGGTAGAGAAAGGTCTAAGGATGCTCACCTCGACTAACTAAAGCTCCCTATGTGGTTTAAATTGGATGGGGAGGAGTATACTCTCCTCTCTAATTGATCTAACGACTGGGATCAATCAGCTTTTGGCATGTGTCTAGTCGCGCAAGCAGTCGAGAATGTTAGGGATGGGCTAAGGTGGATGGTCTTGAGTGACTAGAGGAATGGCAAGGGATGATGTGTTGTGAATCTCCTACCCCAAGTGTTCCAATGGGAAGGCTTGGCTTAGCTCACCTCCACTTGAGCCATGTCTAACCCAATCAGCTTTGGGTTAGGTTAGCCAATGGTCCAAGTGTCCAAATTGAGCTTAGGGTGGATGCCAAGGGTTAGAGAGTGGGTTTGCTATCCAAATGGAGAATTTGTCCCATTTGGAGGGGTTTACCCAATGAGTTTTAGCCTAATTCGAGTCAAGTATGGGTTAGGCTCATTTGAGATGACTAATGGTGACCCAAAGATGGGATCATGGCAAGTTTGGTTGGGTTTGGGCTTAGTTTAAATGGGTTTGGCTCAATTTGACCCATATGGGTCAAATTGGGACAAATTGGTTTTAAGTTGACCCATGGGTCGAATTAGTCCAAACCAAGGGTTTGAACATGTTCAACTGATTATTTGGGATGTTTTGGTTAATGATTTGGTTTAATTTGATGTGGATTTGATTTTTTCATATGGTTTCATATGGGTCAAATGGGCTAAGTTGACCAGTTTGGTCAAATTGGCCAAATTAGCTTGGGCAAGGGGTTGGTTTAGGTTTAATGATGATTTGATGATGATTGTAGCTGTTGGTTTGATTCAATTTGGATTTGGAAATGATTTAGACCAATTTGACCCTTTAGGTCGATTTGGGCTAAATGGGTCAATTGGGTTCAATTGAAGGTTGGATCATGTTCAAAAATCAATTTGTGATGAATTTGAGCCATTGGTTTCAATCAATTTGACTTAATATTGGATTTGACCCAATTTGGCCCTTTAGGTCAAATTGAGTTAACTTGGGTCAATAGCCCAAGTTGGCTTGGTTTTGTTTAAATGATGGTTTATTTATGTTCAAGGATCAATTTATGGTTGGTAGGAATCATTGGTTTCAATTGATTTCAATTGGGGTGAAGTTTGGTTAAATTTGATTCATACAAGCTAATTGGGTCAACTTCGGTCAAGTGATCAAATTGGTTGGGTTTGACCCAATTGATTGAAATTAAATAATCAAAGATGATCAACAATCATTATGGAAGAGATTGGATGGGTTGATTCAATCCAATTTGGGTTGGATTGAGGTTTGGATCAAATGTGTTTTATGTCACTTTGGGTCAAGTGAACCAAATGGGTCAATTGAGTTGGATTGGGTTAAATTAGATTGAATTGAGTTTGATAATTGATTTATGATTGATTGATGGCTTTGATTGTAATTGATTTTGGTTTAGTTGGATTTTTGCTCATTTGGAGCTTTTAAGTCAAATGGGCTAGGTTGGGTTTATTGAATTGATTTGATTGGTTTGATTTGATTGTAGGTCTTGGAAGGATTTGAAATAGAGATTTGAATAGTTGGAGTGCTTTTGTGAAGTTCAATTGGATTTGGTTCAATTGAATAGGCTTAAGGTTGGATCCATAGGGCGATGGTAGGATTGATTTAGGTTAAGGGTTAAGTTGATTTGGCTTGGAGCTTTGATATGAAATATGAATCAATTGGATTTGATTTGTATTAATTTGAGGCTAGATTTGCATGAGTGGATAGGCATGGGTCATGGTTTAGGCCATAAGATTAGTAGAACATGTTTACCCTAGGGTATAATCTAAGCTAGATGCTCGCTTAAGTCTCTGAGCTTGGGTTTAGTGTTCCCCTAATCACTAGAAGTATCCTATGACTAGAGAAATCCTAATGCTTAGAAGATTTCTAAGTCTAGGATGAGAAGGATGAGTTGATCCTCACTCGAAAAGTGAGGTCAACAGGAAGGTAAGTCCAACCCATTAGTTCACTGTGGGAACTCAAATTCTATATGACATTCTAAAGGGATGTGAATCTAATTTGTTTGTTCGCCATGCGAACATCAATTTATATGGTATTCTAAAGGTATGTAAGTCCTATCTTTTTGTTCACTATGCGAACATCCAAATCTATCTATCACTCTAAAAAGAGGCGAGTCCAACCTTTTCATTCAATATGTGCACTTTTAATTTACTGCATTCCAAAGGGATGTAAGTCCAAACTAATAGATTTCTAAGAGGTATATGTTCAACTTGTGCTTGCAATGCAAGCACAATCTAAATCATATCGTCATTCAAAAGGGATATAAGTCCAACCTAAATTCTAACTAGCTTTCCAATAGAAGTAAGGCCAATCACTCATTCGTAAATGCAAATTTATCTAAAAGATGGCATTCAAAAGAGATGTAAGGCCAATCTGTTTGTTCGTCATGCGAACATCGTTCTATATGGAATTCCAAAGGAATGTAAGTCTAATTTTTTTGTTCACTATGTGAACATCCAAATCTATCTTGCACTCCAAATGAAGGTTAGTCTAATCTTTTCATTGGCTTTGCAAACTTTAAATCTATTGACATTCTAGAGAGTTGTAAGTCTAATCTAACAACTTTCAAATAGATGAAAGACCAACCTGTGCTTGCAATGCAAGCACAATCTTAATCATATAGGCATTCCAAATGGATATAAGTCCAACCTAATATTTAGCTAGCTTTTCAATACATGTAAGCCTAGCCACTCATTCGCAAATGCAAATTTCTCTAAAATATGGCATTCCAATGAATATAATCCCTGCAAATGTTTGCATATGTAGACTTTATAAAATTAATTTATTAGAGAGGCTTATAATTTAAGTCTAGCCTACAAATTCAATAAACACTTGCACAATAATACCTACACAACAAAGTCTACTAGCGATATTTGAGACAAGGCAACCCATGACTACTAATTATACTCCTTGGATATTACGGCTAGTATCCCTCTAATGTCTGTAGACTAGAATAATGGCAGTCCTAAGATGATGAAATCATGGCATCTTGATCAGGACTTCTCTCATTTTTTCTTTTTGATAGTTATCCACACCACGCCACTAGACACCTAATTATATAAAAAATATATGTTTATTTCAACCTTAATTGAGAGTGCACTCCTACTATGGTAAGAGAGATAAATAACTAGGAATGCTTGCGTTTATAGGAAGTAGAACTCAGATCTAAAAAAAACTCTAACATAATATTAGGGGAAATCTAGTTGAATATAAAACAATCTGTCTCATGAAGGACAAACTGTCTAAACATCCCTAAAAAGATGGCAGAGATTTGCAAAGGCATTTTTTTCTAACCGATCAAATGCTTATTTGCTTTGTAGTTTATTTTTTTTGCTATGATCTTTATTTTATTTTTTCACTTGTTCAGTTTGAAAAGTTAAGCTACTAGTTGGAAATGATTATTGCTTTGGGAATGATTATGGTGCAGAAGAAAAGGATTTGAAAGTTATGTTCTTGAGTTGAGAGGATAAATTTAACTAATAATTTCATAAAAATATTGCTTTACAAATTTATTAATTATGATTGGAAGATGTCAATAAAATGCTAATGATTACATTTGATATTCAATTTAAAATTATATCATTTTTTAACCAATTTAAGTAGTCAATTTTATTTTAAAATTTTAAATTTGTTTGTCTATTCTTCACTTTTGTTTTGACTATTGGTATATAAACGATAGAGATTGATTTAGTGAAACAAATCAATTTTTTGTGATTTTTTATTTTTTATTTTTTTTGATGATGTTCATCTTATTCTATCTCATTTGATTTTATTTTTTCAATATAATAATGATTAACATTTCAAAGATTATGAATTAATTATCACAATTGCTAAAAGTTTTTGTCTCGATGGTTGCCTAATACCTCACATTTGAACCAATTGTTGAACTTCATTACAAATGGAATTTGTTATGCCACGTTATCAAAAACTATAAAATAAGTTGCCACTTGTAATTAATGTTTAATTCATCAATTATATTGAAATATAAGATTTTATATTAAATTTTATTTTTTTAATCTTAATTTATTTATATAATAAATTTATCCACTCTCAAAAGAGAAGTTAGTTTTGCTTAGATAAACATTAAAGTATAGATATTTAAAATATAAAGACATTGAAATTGTGTAGTACGTTTGGAAATCCCTACTGATTTATATTAATGTGAGTATTTTTTTTTTCATTGTTCTATTATGTATTTCTATAAGTTTTATTACTAATCAAGCAATACTATATCACGATTAAATTAATGTTTTCTTTAAATATTTTTTTCTTTTTTTTGCTCCATATGTTTTTATGTAAGTTCTTAAGTTTAATTTGGAAATGATTTATAGCACAGCCACAGGCATTATTAAATTTCCAGATAAATATATTTGCTTATTAATTACATATATATTTTACTAAGTTTCTAAATTTAAATTTTCCCTAAACTATAATTTTAATACAATCTCTTTAATGGAGATAAATCATTTTCCTTATTTGTATTGCAATCCGACAAAAGTGGATATTTTAGAATTTCATCTTTGAAATAATTATTATTTTCTCCATGCATGTCTATAATTTTCAGATGCTTGGTAGGCGCTCCATTAAACGATAATACCTATATACTGAAATAACTATCATTTCCTTATTTACACAGAAATTACAGCTCTTTGATTTTATATATTAAAAGCTCTAAAAACTGTAACGTAGGAATCCAAGTAGACGAAAATGGAGGTGAGAACATTACCGATTTGGGCACATACTGTGCTCGACGATAACAAAGCAATCGATCTCAGGTTTGTCATGCTGAAGAAAATAGATGCTATTGACCTTTCAAATCGCCATGAAACCTTTTACCTCAATGATGAAATTGTGGCATTGAACCTCATTCCTTACCTCACAATTGAGGAGAAGGGAAAGGTAAGCTGGATGTCAGGTGGGCTAAATGTATCAGTTTATGTCCAAGGAGGGTGGAGGGTGGAGCTTCGACTAATATATTTAGGTGCAAGAATGACAATGACTTCAAATGAAGGAAAAAAGACTGTCTTAAGAGGGAAGGAGATCGATCTATTGCGAAATTTTAACAACTTGCAGGAGGGAGATACTGTGGCAGTTTGGATGTTTCGACGTCATGATAGCGATATCAATAAAAAAACTCTTTGTTTCATGCTTGTGAAGGTCTAATTATGATATGTTGGGGACAATTATAGTGAAATGTTTGATTTTTTTAACAACGCATTAGAACTTTATGAAATGAATACTTTTTCATCAAATTCAATAATGTATTCTAATTTGCCTGATAATCATTATGGTCTATGATTATGAGTTAGTTATGTTATAAAAAATTGTGTTAGTTATTTAACAGTTAAATTTTCATTGATCTGTTTGGGAGGAATATATTTTTGTGTTTTTTTAATTTTTAAAAATATACTTATTTAGTAAAATTTTCAAATATTTTAATTTTTAAATAGATAACATTATTTTCAAGTATCTAGATGGTTTAATTTTTTTGCATTGGTACAATCATTAGCCTAGTTTTCATAACTTTTGATCTGTGATGCAAAGAAAAACTTTCTTTTGAGGGCTGAGAAGGACCTGAAATTTAAAATAAAATGAGGTCTGAATATCTATTTTCATATTGTAGATTAATAAATTTTTAATTTTTTATTTTATAAATATTTGTAAAAGATAATTATTTTGCATATAAGGTAATTCCCTTATCTCTTGATTTTGTTAAAATATAATATTTTTAAAATATGCATCTATTTGTATCATATGAAAATAAAATATGGATAAATAAACCAGTAAGATCCTTATGATGATTTTCATTTGAAAAGAAATAAAGAAAAATGAATATAGTTTTGATTTTAAATTTGTAATGTCAAGCTTGATTTAATCTTTCTCAAATTTTGATTCTTATTTTATAAAATATATCATAATTCAATTCAGAATTTGATCATATATTCTTTCTAAAGCCTTAGCCAGCGCTTCATTTCACAATGAGGCGCTGCGCTACCCATTTTTTTATTTTTTTTCTTTTTTTTAAGCCGCTGCACTATCCGTGAATGTAGAGTTTTTTTTTTTTTTTGGAGAATTTGAGAGCCTTAGCTCAATTATATTCCAAAAAAGAGATAATTACAATGTTACAAAGTGACTTCAACAAGTGAAATCGACAAGCAACACAAAAACAGAACCTGTAAGGAAGCTACAAAAATAACAGGAAAGGAACAGCAATTATAGCTCTTCCCAAAAAAAGAGAGCTAATTCTTAATCAGTTGGAAAAATACAAGATAAAGCACCGCAGCTCCAAGACACCCAAAACAAACTTATCGTAAGTGTATAGAATTAATTTGACTCTGGACTCAGACATCGATCAAGCCAAAAAAAGCTCCAACCCGAATAAAACTGATAAGCAATGCAGCAGCACCTTCACAGCCCTCCAATTGGCGAAGACAGAAAGCCTGCCAAGGTTGCTGTGTTGTGCAACCAAGCTGAGCCGAGAACAACCAAACAGATGGTTAATATAAGTGTCATCATCATCCAGTAACCCATCACAAGCAGCCATGAGCATCATTATATCAAATCAGGAGTGTATTCTATTTCGCCAATCCAGAAAAATGTTCAGAACACTAGTAGGCCAAGAATCCTTAACTTTCCATCTTGCAGCTTTAAAGGCAATACGATCCTTAATATGATTAGTTAAAGCAGTGATAGAAGAGGCAGAGCAAGAGATGCATCTGTTGTTCCTTTCACGCCAAATGCAATAGACTAAAACAACCACCGATAAGTAGTGAAGTTTTACAATCATTTTATGCATTTTGGGTGCTAAGTTATTCAGAACTTGTTGCAATGTAGATTGCATTAAATAAAAATTGCCATTAGGAAGAATACTTCTGATCAAATGCATTGAGAATGGGCACTCAAAGAAGAGGTGTGAATGAGTTTCAGGTTCAATATGACAAAAATAGCAAACATTTTGTGTGCAAATCCCTCTTCTAATCAGTAAATCAGAGGTCTTTAAACCACCCAAATAAGCCAACCAGCAATAGATAGAATAGTTAATAGCACAACCTGAGTTCCAAATACCTTTATACCAATTTACCGAAGGCATATTTTTAAAGAGAGCCCCTTTAAAGTCACTAGTTGTTGGAGAACGCTTTGAATCCCATGCAATCCAATCCTCTCCTCCTGTAATAGTAATAGAAGCTATAGTAGCAAATAGCAATGGATATTCATCAGCAAGTTGTGTAGGCAACCTCCATCTACCTTCCCATATAAAAGAGCATAGCTTATTATCATTATATATGGACAGAAAATTTCTGTCATTGGAGTCAAGGGTTTCGATCATTGTTTTACTGACACACCAAGGATCCGATAGGAGAGAAAACATTTTTCCATCCCCAATGTGATAGGATATTTTGTCACGAAAACGGTTTGCATATAGTTTCAATTCCTTCCACATTGGGGAAATTTTGCGAATGGAAATGCTCCAAATTGATCCATATTTCTGATTACACCAAATAGCAAAAAGGGAGTCGTGTTTGAGAGTCTTCCACATGAGTTTGATCTTACATAAGGCATTTAGGGAAACAGCCGAGAGCACTCCAAGACCCCCTTTTTCCTTGGGACGAGAGGTTTTGTCCCAAGAGATAGTAGTTAGTTTATTTGGATCCCCATTATGATAGAAAAAATGTGAAGTAAGAGAATAAATGCTCTTTAAGACACCCTTAGGAATCACCATTGATCTAAACCAAGTGAGATCAAATTGTTTACCAAGATCTAAGTAATTGTAATCTCCTCCAAGAGACAAAATTTGCATTTCCAACCAGCAACTTTGAAGTTTATCAAAGAGACTAGAGAAATTTATAATTTTTGGAGAACCCAAAGTAAGGGGAAGACCAAAATATTTGATTGGAAAGGTACCCTGAGATATATTAATAATGCTACAAAGTCTTTCCACATCTTTAGAACCTTTTGAGAAACAAATGCTAGATTTATCATGATTAACCACAAGTCCAGTATATTTCTTTAAGCTTTCTAGACAAAGTTTCAGGGATCCAACAGAAAGGCAATCTGCCACACCAGTCACAAGAAGGTCATCTGCAAAGAGCAAGTGAGAAATTTTGCATGTCCCAGCAATAAGAGGTCTGTATCTGAATAAATTGACTTCTCTATCAATTAAGCATGAAAAGGTGTCAATGGCTAAAGTAAAGAGGAAAGGTGATAAGGGGCAGCCTTGTCTAAGCCCATGTTTAGAGGAAAAGTAACCTCTAATTTCCCCATTGAGAGTTATTGAAAAAGGGACATCAGTAATACATGCCTTCACCCAATTTATGAATCTAGATGGGAAACCAAATGAGTGAAGCCTATGCAAAAGAGCTTCCCTATTTATAGAATCAAAAGCCTTTCTGAGGTCAAGTTTTGCAAGAAAGCCACCATGAGACTGATTGTGAAACAACTCATTACATATTTCATAAGCCATAGTTATATTGTCAGAGATGTCCCTTCCTTTAATAAATGCAGATTGAGCTGAATTAATTAAAAGGGGAAGAACCTTCTTGAGTCTAAAGGCAAGAGTCTTAGCAATAACTTTATAGAAAGTGTTGCAAAGTGATATGGGTCTATAATCTGACAATGAGTTGGAGTGCTTAACTTTGGGAATTAAGGTAGTGTTTCAACCAATTTGGAATCTTCGAGTTTTGAAAAATGGTGTCTTTGCCTTTAAAAAAGTTTTCCCGGTCACATCCCATGAAGTGGAGAAGAACTTAGAGTTAAACCCATCAGATCCAGGAGATTTGTTCTCACTAATATCGTAATGCCGCTTGAATTTCCTGGTCACTAATATCAGCTTCCAAGATCATAGCAAGATCAGACGAGAGAGAATTCCCGATTGGGAACTCCTGCAATATAAAAGAATCAGAGGAGTTACTATTGAAAAGTGTTGAATAATACCTGCAGATTTCCTCAGCAATGGAATCCTGATCATTTAAAATCCCATTATCAGTAAGAAGCTCCCTAATGCAGTTGGAGCTTCTCCGTTCTTTGATAGAAAAGTAAAGAAACTTAAGATCATCATCAGAGGAGGTTAACCAATGAGCCTTAGCTCTCTGCTTAACCCAAACATTTTCCATTTGTAGTAGAGTTAGGTAAGAGGCTTTAGTTTCTTTAGCTTCAACCATAAGGTGAATGTCATTAGGATTCCTTTCCAGCTTTTCAAGTATGTCATTTTGATTCCTTTTAGCTTCATCTATTTGGATATGGAAGTGAGAGTAACTTCTCATAGAATCTTTGAGTGCTCTTTTAACATTGGAAAGTTTATTAGCAAGGACAAAAATAGGATCCCCTGCAACATAGTTCTTCCAAGCAACTCTAGTAACCTCCAAAAAGTCAGGTGAAAGCGACCAATGATTTTTAAACATAAAGCGGGTAACCCGAGTACTCATATGGTTTAGAAAGATAATGAGGGGGGAATGATCCGAAGAGAGAGGGGGAGGAACTTTGTAAAAAGAAGAAGGATATTTTTCCAGCCAGCTGACATTACATAAAAGCCCTGTATTTTGGAAAAAATAGGATTGTTAACTTGCTGATTAGACCAAGTGTAGAATAAACCCATACTAGGAAGATCCAGTAATTCACAGTCTTGAACACAGTTATAAAAGGATTGGGTGTTAGCATGAGATAGTGGAATACCTCCCGATTTTTCCTTACTCGATAGACAGCAATTAAAATCGCCCATCAGCAACCAAGGATCCGACATGTCAATTGCAACTCCCCTAAGCGAATCCCAAAGAGTATTCCGAGAATGAGGATCATTGTCGGCATATATGCAAGTTAAAAAAAAAAGAAGGGTGACCAATAAAAGAAATAGAACTGTGGATAAACTGATTAGAAATAACCCGAGGCTTAAAATCAATTCACTCTGAACACCATTTAATCCAGATATGGCCACCCGACGCCATATCAAAGTTTGAAACAAGATTCGAAGGAGCATTGAGAATTTATAAAGAAAGGGATTAAGAGAAGCTTCAGAGTTGATCTTAGTTTCCAAAAGGCATACCAAATCCAATCTAAATTCCTTAATAAGTCTCAAACAATCCAATTTACGGCCCTCAGCAGCTAGGCCCCTAACATTCCAGCTTCCTATGATCGGAAAAGTCATTGAGAAGAAGAAGAGGAGGGTTTTTTACCCTTTTTATGTTTACCTTTCTGATTGGAATATGTCGTAATAGAACTTACTTTCGAGTCTTCTCCTTCATGGTTTGTATTGGCCGGGTAGTAAGGAACTTTTCCCGTAGACAGTCCTATAGGTTGTTCTGTCTGCTTAGGAGAAGAAGCGTAAGATCGGTCAGCAACACCACAGCTCAAAAGAACCTGTCCATCCGCAATATTAGTGTCCTCAGAGCAAGAGAAATCTACCTCATGTTCTGGGTCAGGTTGAGGAGAAAGAGAGGGAATTTGGTTTAGATATGTTGAAAGCACACTTTGTGGAATCGTAGCTTCAACCTCAGCTTCCTTATGCACAGTTTCATCCTCTAGAATCTCACCTTGCTCAGCCAAGGCTGAGAAATTATTTGTTAAATCCAGAGTAATGTCAGCTTGACGGCTTCTGCTCCTTCCCCTATTTGGGACTCGGTTGGTATTTGGCTGTTGAGGCAAAGCTTTACTCCTAGAACAAGTATTATCAGTGTGTGTGAACGTTTTGCACTTGGTACACGCAGACGGTTTCCAGTCGTAGACAATAGGCTGATCAATTTTCTTTCCATTCATGTTGATAGGAATAGAATCAGGTAAAATCGAGGATGTAGTGATTTGCACACAGAGCAAAATATCTGAGCTTTGGAAGTCGTAAGATTATCGACTAACGGGACTCCAATCATGCTACCAATTTTGAAAACCCATTTTCATTCCAACAACATAAAGGAAAATTGGGTAGTTTGATCCATAAGGGAAATTCAGTCACCTGATCCTTGGAAGGACAAAAATCCCATGTCCATTTTTGAAAGATAAATGGCGACCATTGAAAAACAAGGCCCATCATTCCAAATAGCTTCATAGTCTTCCACACATGAAAACTTGAATAAGAAATAGTCACCTTCAAGGGAGAGCAATTCAAGAGTCCCCTTAAATCGCCATTTCTTTCTAACCGCCGCCAATAGAGACCCGTAGTAAGGGCGTTTTCCTATGGCATGACCAACAAGGGACAAATTCCACTCCCGCTGACCTTCCAACAGATCTTCCTCCGAGAATGAGACTTCTGGAGAAATCGGTGGAATGAAGGATAAGGGAAAATCCCTACTCTTTTCATTCTGAGCAAGCAACAATTCCTTCCAGTTACATTGGCCACTAGATGCCGCAGCCGAAGTAGAAAGAGGATTGGAAGAAAGAGGTGGGAACATATTACTTGTGGTACCCATAGTGATACGGGAAACACAGATTCTGACCCGGCTAGAGCCGAGGTCGAGAGAAATAGGATCTGAAGGCGAAAAGGAGAGGTTGGATGCTAAGGAGAGAGCTGCGTGAGGAGGAGGGGGCCGGCGACAAGGAGCTCAACACCAGGAACCCTAACCACATACGGGGATTCTAATCTGATTGAATGTAGAGTTAGAAATTATTGCACTAATAAAAGTTTTTTTTATTATTATCCATCTCCTTTGTAGCTTTTTCTTTCTTCTCATACTTTAATCTTCTCACATGCATGTCTATATTGTTATACATTTTTTTACATATTTGGAATTCTTAGTTTATATCTCCATCAATCTTCTCATCTATAATTTTATTTAACTCCATTCAAACAGATGAGTGCATCAAAACATATAATTAATCATTTCTAAATTAGAAATAATGAAATTTCATTTGAAATAAAAGTAAAGTATAACAATTAAATTGCATAAAAAATAATTTTGAATCATAGGTTCTAAGAAGTCACAGCATATAATTTCCCACGAATAAATGCTGAATTTTTCATGTAAGAACGACCAATTAATATATTGACCCAATGATAGAAAATATATTACATACATCAATAGCATCATAATTCATGGTGATGGAACAAATAAAAGTAGCTAAAGCTCAAATATTAAGTGATGGTTTATAGCACTCTAAGAGAGAGGTGAATTGAGATGACTTCACTTCAATTGAATTAGATCCTGAATTAAGAAATAAATTCAATTTTCTTGTTCAACTTTGTGAAGCTATAGTTGTAACCTTCTCTTACAATATGACCTTCTAAGAAGTGATCATATAAACTTGTTCATTTAGCTAAGGTCACCACCATTTTTTGTTCTGGACTCATAATCTTGATAATAAGTTTTCTGCAATCACATCTTTGTCTAATTAAAGCGAACATCCTTAAACACATTCCTATTCTTGATTTGCTCAACTTTAGCTATTTAAGTTTTTGTTTTTTTATTCTAGTGAGGCTTTTTCTAGCTCTTGTCATAAACTACTTAGAACGCCTATGTACTTATGCACTTTCATAATATGGCCTAGTGTGCAACTAGAGGCCCAAAGATAGGGAATTTATTTTAAGACATGGTTTTAAATATGTTTAGGATATATTTGTATTCTAGAAACTAACAGGTTGACCCATATAGAATTATAGGTCAAAGTTGAATAACTCAGGCTATGTATAACTGGGCTATCTAATTTTCTTTCCTTCCATAGATAATTCTCTAAAATATTACAATTTCAACATCTTTCTAGTCTTTCCTTAAAAATCACCTGCATATGAATCATGAGTTTTCCATCTTTTAGTTGATGTCATGAAACCAACATTGAAAATGACAATACATGGTCGCAAATAGGGCACCAAACAATTGGTTTAGGTCAACTTCCTTCCAAAGTTAAATAACCTTAAGCTTGGTAATCTAGGATGATGAACTCATGAAGCCCAAACTAAAGTTATTTTCACTTCTTTCAAGACTTTTCTCCTGATCCATTTACCATATTGAGCCCATCATATTCTTTATTTCAACCTTAAATATTTAATGGTTATAGCATGGGTTTTCTACATGTTAGAGTTATCGTATAAGTTTTTATATGTTTGAGCCATCATCTCACTTAGTTTTAGAAAATCTTCTTTGCCTTATGGATCAATACTTAGTATAGGGATTGCTATATTGATGTAAAAATAGTGAAAAAAATGAGTTTTCTTTTAATAAATCAAATATAACCCACTCAAAATAATAATAAAATTTCATTTATCACAGATTTCTATCAAAGGCACACTCAAGTGTAATTAACCTTAAAAAGCCTAGTTCTTTTTGTGAGATGAATTAACCAATTTTTTTTTGATATTTTTATTAACTTGATGGCATGTGTGCACATAATTTTATTTTCGAAATTTTATATAAAATATATTGTTCTTAACATAATTTGTCTTCTTATCTATTCTTTAAAAATATTTTATATGTGATTTTCAAATCATCATTTTGATAATTTTTATGATGACAATGGTCATAGTGAATTTATTGTGATTCTTGAAAGATGTCTTAAATCATTTGCCAGATTTTTCAATTTTTGGCCCTATTGATCTTGTTGTCTCACTTCTAAAGGATCATGGTTAAATCAAGCTTTGGTTATATGTGAGTATACATTTGTTGTTATGATAATTCAAATTAAAATGAAGTTTCTGTCATGGTTGATGCTTGACTAATATAAATAACCTTCATTTTAATTTTTAAGTTTCTTGAGAACTTTTGGTTATCTCTATATTTTGTTTTAAGTAGGACCACTTCCTCCAACTAATTTTAGAAGGCTTCCTACAGTAGCCTCATTTTTATGTCATAGAATGACTCATTTTTGTGATCTTTTAAGTGTGATATGTGTTTAACTTTAACCTTTACTTTATATCAATAAATTTAATGCTACTTAAAAAAAAATGAAAGGATTATAGTTGTTGTAACATATATATATATATATATATATATATATATATATATATATATATATATATATATATATATATCAAATAGGTTTTTATGTATTTATATTTAACACTTGACACTAATGTTATCAAGTCTTAAGTCCCATATGAGAAAAGAGGTAGGGTTGCATTACATAGTTGGCAATCAATGTAAAACTTATCAGAAAAAATCATGTCATGAATCTTTTAAAACATTTTTGTGAATGTTAGGGGCTTAAATACAATATAAAATGTGCAAGAACTGTTGCACTGGACCCAAGTGTAGTGTCAAATAAGCAAGAGTTCCCATATTTTGGATTGTTGCATGTAAAGAAGCTAGTCCATGAAACTAGAATTAGGATAAGAACTTTGAAGATAGGTACTCTTACAATAATTAAATGAAATTAACATATATTATGGCTCCAATAAAGATAAAAAGTTTATGTATCTAAGAAACTAAATGGGTTGGGGAAAAGGCTAAAAAAGATTAAAAATTTAGATTTAAACTTTTGTATTCATGTAGGAGTGATACTAGAAATCATGTTGGTGTGCTAATAAATAAGTATGAAGAATAATTTTGTAAAAATTAATAGAAATGGTTATAAAATTATAGCTTTAAATATTTGTGTTTATGCTATGACTACTCATGTCATAAGTGTTTATGTCCTACAAGTAAGTTTGGATGTATGTTCAAAATAAAAATTTTGGAATGACCTAGAAGAATTAATACAAAGGATATATCTTGAAGATAAAGTGTTTATTGAAGGAAATTTAACTGGATATGTTGGTAGAGTGGTAAAAGATTTTTAAAGTATTCATGGTGGCTTTGGGTATGGAGCAACAAATGAAGATAGTAGAACTATAATTATTTTTTATTTTAACATTTCATTCTGTAATTGCTAATACTTTACTTAAGAAAAAAAGATGAGCTTATTATGACATATAAGAATGGACCTAATGAAATGCAAATTGATTATTTTTCTTAAAAAATAGATTGCTTCGATGGAAGAGATTATAAATTGATTCCAGGTAAATGTTTTAACACTTAGCATTACCTACTAGTTTTTAATTTTAAGATGAAGGATTAGAAGATGAACAATAAATTGAAGTATTACCCTAGGATTAGATGGGATATTAAAAAATGCTAATAAAAATATTGTTAAGAGAAAGCTATAATATCTTAAGATTTGGGATGTTTATGAAGGATCTAATGCTTTATTGAAGAAAGTAGTAAAGAATATTAAGCAAGTTGTAAAAATTATAAAGAATTAAAAGAAGAAACTTTTAATAATAGAAATAGTTGGTGGTGGAATCAAATACGTAAGAAAAGAATAAAAATAGGATATTTTGTTATAAAAATTAGTTTAGATGTAAAATCTCAAAGTATTGGGAATGAAGTAGAGTGGTCCATAATGATTCTAATAAAATAATATATGATACAAAAAATTAAACATTTAGTAATTTACATAATTGATTTAATTCTAATGAGGGAGAATGCTATTTATATAAGTTTGTTGAGTAAATAAATAGAAGAAGCAAGGACTTAGCTCAATTAAAGAAAATGATGTGTGGAAAAGCAATAGGAACTAATGGTATTTCAATAGAAGTATGAAAATGCATACAATATCAAGAAATTCTTTTGCTTACTAATCTTTTAAATATTATTTTAAAAACTAAAAAGATGGTAAGCGAGTGGACAAAGAGTTTGTTAGTTATAATATAAAGAATAAATGTGGTGTACAATGGCGTGCAAATTATGAGGAATTTTATTAATGTGTCATATGTTAAAATTATGGGAGAGAGTAATTAAGAATTGGTTATGATGTGATAAAAAATATTTTTCAAAACTAGTTTGAATTTATGCCAAGTAGGTCTATTTTGGATGCTAAACATTTGTTGAGAGGTTTGATGGAGGATTATAGAGAGAAAAGAGAATCTACATATGATATTTGTAAATTTAGAGAAAATATATGATAACTTCTAAGATAAGTGTTTAAGAGAGTTTTAGAAATGAATTGAAAATTACTTATATACAAATCATTAAGAATAGGTATACTGGTGTTGTTATTTGTCCTCAAACATAACTAGGATTAACCAACTTCTATTTCATTTGGATTACATCAAAGATTAGATTTATGCACATATATTTTTACTTTAGTTTAGTATGTTCTTACTAAACATTTATATGATGATGTACTAGGTGTACACTTAGATACAAGATTACAAATATAGACATGAAAAGCTTGGCGAAGCAGTAGATCCATATAAGATTAGAGAGATCCACCTTAGATGGTTTGCTCACATATTAGCCAGCCATCTAATGACTCAGTTAAAAGAGTAGATGTATTTTATTTAGCCTATATTCGAAAAGGTAGAGATAGACAAAAATGACTTGATTAGAGAGTTTGAAAAATGACCTTACATGAAAAAGATTATTTCACTAATAAAATAGTTAATGAATGGGTGTTTTTGAGGTGATATTAAAAATAAATATTAAGTTTAAGTGTTATGTACATAAACATTAAATTTTAGGTGATTAAAATGTAAAAAATGTAGGAATTGTGTCTTATGCTTATTGTATACCTAAAGTAGCGGGCATGCCCAAGCGACTTGCTAGTCTATTTATGAAGACAAACACTCCCATCATAAAGGTTCATGACAACAAAGGCTACCAAAATAAGTATAATCACTCGAAGTATCTGACAAAGAAAGATCAACCTAAGCTAGCAAGCTAAGGACTTAGAGAATAATGATCTAGAAACAAGATATGAGTCAGCTCACCGATAAGGTGCAAATACTTTAAAGAATAAGGAGGCTATTCCTCTCACTATTCTTAGTCATGTACTCACATGAGAATGGGATACTCACCCATATTGAGCACCAAATCTATATCCTCTCACATGTATACCCACTACCAGTCTAAGCAGACATCCACTTGCTTAAATTTTCCTTATATAAACTTTTATGTATATTTACCACCTCTCTTATGGGGGAACCTTTTTTTTGTTTAGGTCCTTAGTTTTGTACTTTAATTTTGAGCAATGAAAATTATTATTTCTCTTGCACTTCATTACTTTTCTATTTTTCTATTTATAATATTTCTATCTAACCTTGTTTCCCAAGTATCTTAGAAGATTCCTCCTCCATCCATGGATAAATTTGGATTCAACATCATTTCAAGTGTGGTGAGTGTGGATGAGGTTTAGAAATAGAAGCCAGATATAAAGTGATGTGGGACCATCAGCATGAGATTACTCAGTGAGCATGGAGAAGAATGTTAAATTATTCATAACACAACATGATTTGCATGACATGAAAGATGAAATTACTCGCCTTATGTAGGTAGCCATAGGGAAACCACATTGTGAAGACCCTGGCGCTAAAGAGAATGAAAGATGCATGAGATTGGATACTTGCCTAGTGTACTGAGAAAGAAGAAACCCATCTAACATTCCTCACACTTACCCATCTAAGATTCCCAACTCTTATGATGAATCTTGCGTCACAAGTTAAGAAGAAGTTGTGCAATGGAAGCAATCATAGTTAACTAATGCTTTCTCTATGAAGATCACTAAACCTCGCCCTCCTCACAGGTTCAAGAAACCACATTATGAATCATACAAAAGATTAATATATCTAATTGATAATATAGCCTATTTCGAGTTAACCACTTTGCAATTAAGCTAGGATGGCGTATTGAAGTGCTGACTTTTCTTCACCACTTTTAAAGAGTATGCCTTTCGATAGTTCTCACACCTATTTTTAGGAGTCATAACATCTTTTATAGATTTCAAAAAGATGTTCCCAAATACTTAAATGCTGCTAAAGAGTTCACAAGCTCTCATATATATGAGGCAAGAACTTAGCGGGTCCTTAAGGAAGTTCATTATTCACTTCCAGTGAAAAATGCTAGAAATTAAAAACCTAAAACTTGCAATTGCCTAAGCAGCACCTGCTCAAGGCTTGAAGGGGTAGCCCTTCATTTCAATTATTTATTCAATATACCTTCAAAAGTTATTTTAATTTAAATGTTTTATTATTAACTTTCTTTAATGTATGAAAAAAAATCACTCGATAATTTTTAGATGCTTGCAAGGCTCTACATTAAATAATATTGCCTTTATGTTAAAAAATAACTATCCTTTTATTAATTGACTTCTCAACTATAGTTCTTCAATTTTCCTCAAAAGTGTGATGCAAAAATTTTAGTGGATAGTAATGGAGGCCGAAATATTACCAGTTTGGGTTGATAATGTTTGTAGTGATTGCGAAACATTACCAGGTTTGTGCAAGGGTGAACAAAGAATAGAAAAGTATATAAAATATGATAAATTATATTTTGTTTGAAATTCTAAATGCAAGGATCTCTCCTTATCCCTGATCAAGAAACAATCCAAAAATTAATAAAAGTACAAAAGTGCTAAAAGTTTTTAAAAGAGAAAAAATCACCCCATCTTAAAAATATTATGGTCAAGTTATTTGCTACTTATCTGAGTGATGAAAAAGTTCACTTTATTCAATAGTGGATTCCTTTTCCAATAATGATTCTTATGAATTAGTTCCTTATAAAAATCCAATGATATTTATTTGATGACATTATTTCTTACCATGTTGAGATAAATGTAATTCCATCGAGTCATACTTTAGGGATGGACTTTCCTCCTCTAGAGATAGACATAGTAGCCCTACTCTTTTAAACATCAGAGTGATGAGATTCACTTCAATTAAAATCTATAAGATGATGGCGAGCTAACCTCCATCCACTCATTATGATAGTGGAGAGTTCAAGAAGAACGAGTCATTACATTCAAGGGGAGGTGATGTCGAAGAGGAGCCTGAGTCATCACCTTTTATTGTTGAGTTTTTTCTTTCCAAGGGAGAGTAACACTCTTTGAGGAAGGCATAAACTTGGTGGGATATATGGTAGATAAGGTATAGAAGAGGCTAGAAGCTGTGGATGCTAAGTCGCAATAGAGGTTGATGGTTATGAAGGTCGAGTCAATGTGAAGGCTAGTAGCTTCAAAAACTAAATCTCGAAAGCTAGTGACCATGGAAGTCGAATTGACATTTCTTTTTTGATGAATTGAGTTGAGGGGATATTCTCTCTTTGTCACTAACACTAACTCTATGTTTAAGTACATGTTTATCAAAAGAGCACTTGTTAATGAATGACATTCAGACCCAATAGTAAGTAATTTAAAAAATAATGTAAAATAAAATAAAGGTGAGTGCATATAGCCTATTTTTTGTTATTGTAATAAAAGATTATTTATGTAAATCAAATGCTCATATTTCTTACTCATCTTTTCATTTTATATTGTGTTCTCAAAATGTCTTATAATTGTGATTCATATCTTTAAATGCTTTTTCCTTGACTTGTGCTACCTTTAAATGCTTTTGCCCATGTTCTTGAGACCTTTTTACCATGCGTATAAATTCATCTTGCCTAGTTAAGTAAGTATTTATCGCATTCTTTTTTCTATTTTATTTTACTTCAACTACCTTTCTATTTGCACTAGTTTCTTTCTTTCTTCTCACTAGTCCTTTTCTTTATAGCAAGTTTTTTTTATCATTGTCATGGTGGCTCATAAGAAATCATCTATTAATTTTGTGGTAAGTGTAGTGAATGATTCATTGACTCTTAGCTTAGTGAACAAGCTCTTCAATTTTCATGAGTATTGCTATTGTAATTCTAACTTCTTAGAGGGATTTGCTTGTGAAGATGAGTGACTAAATACTTTGAAAGTGAATAAATTGTGTTCCATTTGACCACTCCCAGTTCAACCTTTGATTCCCTCTCTATGCTGAGTTGGTGAACATTTTAAACTTTTATGGTGTGGTGCTCACTTAAGTACTATCAAACTCCATAGATATTATAAAAACCTTTATTCCATTCTTGAGGTAAGAGAGATTGGTATAGAACTTGACACTTTTTTCCTTGCCTTCTTGGTTAAGGGTCATAAAGAAGGGCCTATTTAGTTCTCAATAGTTCACTTGAAAGTAGTCAACTTGTCAAACAAGGTGAGGAACTGACATTTCATGCCTTGCTTTGTCATGTCCTCGATTAGTTAGTAGTGCTCCCACTCTTTTTACTATTAATAAAGTTGTTGTTCTAAAGCCAAGTGTTGAGGAGGCTAATATTTTGGAGAAACTAGAGGGCAGGATGCTTAATATTAAAAGATTCTTACAACTCACTCAGGAAGAAAATTATCAATAAAACAATTAAAGATTCATAATCCATTGAGAGCAGGCTGAACATTAACATACCTAGTGGGGGAGAGAAGAGAGAAAGGCAAAATTGGGAGCTAATATTTTGGCAAAAACTGACATTTTGAAGCATAAAAATTAATATCGATGGTAGATATTATTACAAAATGGGTATTGTTAGAGTTGGAGGAATATTCAGAGATTAAAAAGGTAAAATCTTCTACACTTTGCAATGCCATTGGGGGGACATTCCCCCCTTCATGCTGAAGTGCTTGCTTACAACTATGCTATCCGGATAGCCTCCCCTCACCCTATGGTTCATTACTAGCTAGAAGTGGATTCTATATTACTCATCAACATTATGAAGGAAGGCAAGGAAACCAATACACCTTGGTACTTAATTAATGATACTAAGCTACTAAAGGAGAGACTGAAGAAACTCAAAGTATACATCTCACATATATATAGAGAGGAGAACCGCCTACTGATATGCTGGTAATGAGAGGAACATCCACACAATCCTTTTACAGTTTACATTTCATGGATCCACAATTTAAACTTCTTATAGATAGTGACAACATCAACTTATCCTATATTATAACTATCAACATGTAAGTCTCAATTACTCTTTTGTTTACTTATTATTATTATTATTAGTATTATTATTATTATTATTATTATTATTATTATTATTATTATTATTTTTGGATTACTTGTATTTTTATAGTGATCAATGAAAATTTCCCTTTTATTAAAAAAATGTAACTTATAACCTCTTAGTGACTTCTTTAAATGATATATTGGCCATTATATTTTGCATACTTCTCTGAAAATAACTAAATTTATTTGGGCTCCTAAATAAAATAAAAGTCCAATAGCATCTTTCCTGACATTGGTTGAGCATTCTTATTAATAGCTTACTTTTTTTTCTCACTTGCTATATAATTAGTTGAGCATATTTTTTGACATTGAGCTTATGGCAAACAACAATGATATTAATACCCATCATCTCAGTTGCTTTCCAAGCAAATCGATCTTTGTCATCTTGGAGGGAATGGATGAGTACTTCTTTGGGCTCACTGTTGAAGATTGAGCTAATCCATAAGACTCACTTCAAGTTCTACACAATCATCACCTCTGCAATTATTTTATTTCTCTCCACTCCAATGTGTGAGACTTATAATTGTAGTACTCTTCTATTTTGTGTGAGTCACCAATTGATCAAAAATAGCAAACTCGAGACTAACTTAAGTTTTTTTGATGTTGATTTATTTTTCTCCCATTGAGAACTTGCAGTTATAAATCCATGTTCTTTTTAATTTGGTGTGATATCCTCTTTGTCCATCCTATCTTTAAATTTATTAACCATCCTTCAAAAATCTCCTCTAGCATTTTAGGCTGAAATGACCCTTCGAAAGCCCTAGGTGAGTTTAGGTTGAAATGACCCTTCGAAAACCCTAGGCGAGTGAGGCTCTCGGTCTTTTAGTTCCAACATCTTGCTATAAAATCAAGTAATTAAGTTCCTAAAGATTAGCCAAGCTCAAATCAAATTTGTTGGAGAGCCTATGAACTTTTAATGCTTTTAGGTGCAAGCATATTAGGTAAAGAACATTTTTTATAACTCTACAAAAAAGTATTAATTCCATTAGTATATGTGTGAATCATCTGAATGCTAACTACCTGTAAGTAATAAGAAATAGTTTGCATATCATTGCATCATGAAGGTATAATAAAAATGTAGAAGTATTGACCTATTTTTTTAATGAGGTTATCTTTCCTTATTATCTTAGCACTTATGATTCCTGATCTTAGTCAAAGAACTCTTTCCTTAGACAATAAATCAAATGAGATATAAATGTCTAAATTGAATATAAGACTAAAATAAATCAAATGAGATATAAATGTCACACCTAAATTAAATGAGACCAAAATCCCATGGTTGGATTAGGTTAGGCTAGTGGTCCCCACCATGACCTAACCTCATCAAATTAAATTAACTCGATCCCACTTCCAAACTAAATGTAATTGAACCAAACTCAAGATGAGATGCATTTGAACTAAATTCTAAACTCAATTGATGTTTAATAAGGCTAATTGGATTAGTAATCCCAAATCAACCCATTTAGGATCTTGATGACATGTTGGATTAATTTAAAATAAATCAAATTGAATCAATCTAAAAGCTTAGAATTATAACTCAAACTTAATTTGATTAGGGTTTAAGTTGGCTAATTAGGCCAAATGACCCATGTGGACCTACTAAGTCCAAAAAAATCTAATTAAAATAAAATCAAATTGAACTTACCTAAAACCTTAAAATCATTCAATAAACTCATTCAAAATTAATCTAAGCCTAATTTAAGTCCAATTTGGCCAATTAGGCCATTTGACACAAATTGACCCATGTGGATCCCCACAAAGTCTAAACTAAAATTAATTGAAATAAAATCAAATTACACTTATTTAAAGGCTTAAAATATATATATAAACTCATTCAAAATTAATCCAAACCTAATTTAAGTCTAATTTTGGCAATTGGGCCATTTAACCTAAATGGACCTATGTGTACCCCACAAAGCCCAATTTAAATCTAATGAAAATAAAATCAAATTTAACTTTCTTAAAAGCTTAAAATCATTGTATCAACTCATTCAAAATTAATCCAACCTCAATATGAGCTTAATTGGGCTAATGGACTTAATTGAACCCAAAATGACCAATTAGGCCATTTGACATAATTTAATATATATAGGTCAAATTGAGTCAAGCTAGGCTTAATTTAAATTAAACCAAGTAATTTAATCATAAGCATTATAAATGATTAATTTGACATAATTCAATCAACTAGGCAAACATGGCTCACTTGACTCAACCCAACATAATCTAGGTTAAATTAAGTCAACTCAAGTCTTAAACTAAAATGAATCCACTCACCTCCCTATACCCTAAATCTAAGCAAAATTTAAGTTTTAATAAAATAAAGGAGGCATGCCAGACACAAGGTAGTAAAAAAATGGGGGAGACAAGCATAAAGAAGAAAATCAAGTTTTACTTCACATGGGAATGCACAATTTTTTTTCTTTCACACCTCTTCTTTTTCTTCTTAACACACTAAAGTCACTTCATTGATTTTCCCACCATGAAACAAACCTCTACCTCTTATTTTATGCTTTCTATGAATTTCTAGCAATAAGTGTTGGTGTTTTGGAAGGCAAGGGAGGAGATCTACACTAGGAATTCATCTCACCTAAGTTTTCCAGCATCCATTGAACGTAAGCTTTGGTGTGGTAACTTCTCTAAACTTTAGACCAACCATAGGTGTCTATATTTTTTCAAAGATATTTACATGAATTTAGAATTTAATCATAGATTTTCTTGCCTTTCTAATCTTGAACATTTTTTGTGAAAAAACTCAAATTTTGATTATGTTTGCAGGCAAATTGGTCTTTGGGTGTGGAAAATCATCCACCACCTCTCTAGTTTTATTGGCTATGGGAGAGGAAAACCTTGACCATCTATCCAATTTGATTAAAATGGATAGCCATGATTAAAATCCCATTAAATTGACCTAAAACTTTTAAAAAAATACTTCATAATAAATTACAAATAACCCCCTCTATGGATTTATCTTTTCAAGAGAAATCCAATGAACCATTTAAAATTTTTTTTTAGGTATTTTAATAATAATTTGAGCTTTAATAAAAATTAAAATTTTTAATTACTCCTAAAATACTATCCCAAGAAAGTTGAAATTCTTAGGGGATGAAGTTGATGTTATTCATTACCTGCTACAAAAATTTCAAGTTAAATAGGCTTCTAGTTTAGAATTTGCTTTTTTGAATGTTTATTAGCTAGTTTTTGTGTAAATAAATGCATACAAAATTATGAAAATTGCATGAACTCAAATTTCTATAATTGATATTCAAAAAAACTTAATTTTTCAAACCCTCTGTATTAAATCATAAAATCAAATTAGGGTAATCATCCATTAATAAATTACTTCAAATTTTTTTGAACTTTAAAAATCCATATAAAATCATTCACTAAGCTAAAACAAGGAAGATATTTTCTCTTTGATTTACATTTAAAGAGGAATCCAAAAATATAAAAATCTCAAAATTTTCCATGTATTTTGGGAATAATTTGAGATTTGTTTAAACTATTAAATATATAATTAATTTTAAAATACATTTTTAATCATGTTTAAAATACTAGTGAAACAATCTCATGAAATGTTGCACTAACCATAAAAATTTCAAATTCAATTGAGTTCTGGATAAATATATATAATTTTTGAACCAAAATTAGGGTAATTTAAGTAAGGTAGTTGATATAAAATTATTAAAATTACCTAAATGCACCAAATGAATTTCAAACTTTTAAATTATCATTTGAGATTTCAAAAATATATTAATTAAGCTCATTTGGTCATGGTTAAATTACAAAATCACTCAAGGCTTAATGATAATTTAGGGTTTAAATTGATAAATTTTTTTAAAAAATCATAATTAATTATAAAAAATCCAAAAATTGCAAATAAATATTCTATGGAATTAGTGAACTAACCAAAATAAAAATAAAATAAAAGTCCCACACATAGAGTATTTACAATTTAATTAAAACTAGTTTTTTATATATAATGTAAATTTAGTTGTCCATATGACTTGATACTTTCAAGGGACATTTCAGTGATGTCTTCTACCTTTAATAATTTTCTAATGCCATTTGGGTGAATGGATTAAAATATTTTATTTTTGAATGCTTAATGGCGTAATTAACCCAATTATTAAATGTGAAGATTATTGAAATGTTAATATTCTTTAGTGTAAGCACTGTTAACAACCATTAAACCAAAGAATTAGAGACCATTGCTCCTACTCAAATAAAAAAATACATTCTAATTGTGTTAATTATCCATTAATTATCCATTAATGAGTCACAAACTTAGAAAATAATTATATTTAATTAAAAGTTTTATCAACCTCTTTGTCAAAAGTTTTAATATTGTATTAATTTGGGATATTTTGAGTTTAACTAAAGATTTAGGGTTTTCCTTATTTATTTAATTAGTCATATATTATAACGCCAAATGAATTATAATTTTTAGGATGTGTTGTTCTATTTACATTAATGTATGTTCCACTATTTTTTATAATTTTTGGGCTTGTATTTTATATATAATTAAAATTGTGTGACTTTTCAGTTTAATTGCACTAAGTAATCATTAAACCATAATTAAATTAGAAAGTAATTTGCTTGACTTTTAAATCAACTAATTAACAAAGAAGGGTTATGGGATAATTTTAGTGTGTTTAACCTTTTCAAATAAGTTTATATTGTTTTAATTCAAAGATCATAAGTAGAAATGCTTAAGTAGGTTTAAGTGGTATTATGGTTATGTAATTAGCCTTAGAATTAATGGCTTAAGTAGGCACCTTTCTAAGACTTAGTCAATTTCATTATTACCTAATATATGTGTGTTTGATCAACATTCATTTGCATCCATGTTTAAAATCTCAAATGCTAAGCTAAATCATGTTAGTATTATCAATAATATTATCACTAGTAAATCTCAAAATTATTTTTTATATACATGACACTTTGACATATAAATTTAAATCAATAAATGACGGTAATTAAAAATAGAGTAATCATGTCTATGATAAATGCATCTTTATAGTAGATAGTCTAGACATCTAAGATCACGGGGCTACTGGTCTAAAGGAGGTGTTGACCTCATATTTTTAGTTTAACAATAACACATACCTATGAAAATGCAAAGACAAATACATGTGAAAATTAAATTAAATTTTAAAATTTATTATCATTAAAATCCTTAAATTATTACATTCATTTGCATACACATGTATGGATACCCATACATAGAAAACATGTATATAATGTGGACACCCAATCATAGGGCTACTACTTCAAATGAGGTTTCAACCTCATATTTCTAGTTTAATAATGTCACATACTTGCAAATGCTAAAATGTATATGTATTCAAATGTCTATTTGTAAATGATTAATTTCTCTTGAATTAAAAATGAATACGTCTTCATATATATATATATATATATATAAAACTTATTTAAACCAATAATTATTATGAAGATAAAATATATACATATATACATGCACACATGAATGAAACATCTTTCAATTGATATCTAAATATAATAAAGTATTTTTTATATTATAAAATATAAAATGATATTTAAAAGAAAAGTATTAAAGTGATGTAAAAAGTTATTTAAGCATCTTAATGAGAATCATAGCTTATGCCTTTAATCTTAAAATATATTTCATATAATCATAATGCCATTTAGACTTAATTAAAACATAAGATTTAATAAAATTTATTGCTTAATTAAGGTGAGTTAAAGCTATAAAATTCACCTCTTTAGATTTAACTTAAGGAATGGTGTTAGAAAGGGATCGATTCCACCTCAAGTGAAATCCACAAGTTTTCTCGCTCTTTAACACATTACATTTACCATGAATAAAATTAAACTAAAAATTAAAATCTATACTTAAATAATTAATCACTTAAATTTAAATTATCAATTAGTAATAAATTGAACTACATTTCTTTGTCATAGTCAAACACTTAAAGCCTAACTTTGTCTCACCACACTAGCCTTCACAGCCACATTAGATTGACAGGTCACCAATCTTAGATTTAAGTTTAGTTGGTGCTTTGTTGTAATGTGATGATTTTTTTTCCTATTTTGTGGTGTATTACTTTAGATTGGATGTCAGGGAATATTCTTGGAAACTAGATGTTAAAATAATATTCATTAGATTAATATTATCTTCTATGAGGGTTGTGCTTAATAAAAAGGGCAGCTATAATAAAAATTAAACTTAATGGCTTTCTCGTAGGTGCTACTTGCTCATAAGAATAGCCTATTAGGATAGGTAGGCTTTGAAACCCGCTAGTGCAAAGTCCCATTGTATGGAATTATTGTTGCTTGGTGTGTGTATTTACTCTAGCTAACCTTTATTTTATGGGTGTAGTTAGAATTTTATTTTTTTTAGAATTTCAAATGCAACATTATATTAAAAGTAGGTTGGAGACATATTATTTAGGATGAGTAGTGTCTAAAAGGTGTAGATCTAGGAGGTCCTATAATGCTTAGAGCACCACACATTGGAGATGAAGATAAAGGTTGTTATCTATAATACTTAACTCTAAGTTGAGCTGTATAAAAGCATAGTTTGGTTGCCACTTTTCTTCTTTCTTCCAATGTTATAGTGAAATTTGGCTGAAGGCTTTATCTTATTTTAATTTGCTTTGATATTTGATTAGTGTGTTTAATTTGATGTGCAATAAAAATGGCATGCTTTTGCTAGGTTTCTTCAAGCATGATGTATTAATATATGTGGCCTGGATTCAATAAGCACTTTAGGATTTAAATTTTTTATCCCAACTTAACTATAAACTCGAACTAAAGTTTATACAACTCACAACATCATCTTAAGGCCTTATGATTAATTAATAAAAGATTCATAAACACTTAGTTCTATAATGAATTCATAACTTAAAATCATATTGACTTTCATTCTTGTTATGAGGATCTTCATTACATGCATGGTAATAAAAGATCTTGACCAATGTGGGTAAACTCCCTTAAATAAAGAACACCTCCTCTCACCAATTTAGCCCATAATGTAATTTCATGAGGCATTTAAGCATACTAAACTACCTAGGAAAGGTTTAAGTTTGAGAGTCTAAAATTTATAAAAGATAAGATTTTTATTGCACTAATTAGGCATAACTCATAACAGTCATGATTTTAGAATCTTAGGAAGTGAGTTTAGGCTCTCAGGTTTATTTCTTAAGAAAAAATAACAACCATCGCATACTTATATGAGACTTGTCCACATGGATTTAAAGCATAGATGGTGTTAGCTAGCAACCCTTCTAGATATTTATAAATTTAGAAGAGGATAAGTTCACATTCTTCGGTAAGAGTGTGCCAATACAGCCCACTTCTTTGAGTAAAATAGGTTGAACTTATAACTTATGCTAAAGCACTCTAGTTTTAAAATCTAAAGTTAATCATTTTTCCTTTGCTATAGGCATAAGTCCTCTCCCCTTAGGCATTTCCATAATCTTATATTATTAAGATATAAGCCCTAGCATGCTAATGAAATGTAAATTCAAATTAATATAAACCTTAATTTTAAAAATATAAAATCAAATCATAGGATATATTGAGGTGCTTATTGAGATTCCTAGTATCAAAGCACTTCTTACTTATCCTTCTTTAAATCTGTTAAGAATTGTTACAATCGAGCCATCCCATTTGACTTTCATATTTAGTAGTCTTGACACAAACCTTGAAATCTATAGGGATAATGGCTAATTACTTAAATTGAGAGTTTTTTTTTAAAGATTCACATCTCTTAGGATATAATCTATTATGGGGGCTTACCCCAGTAAGGAACTTGTAATCCAATGCAATCCAATTTAAAATGAACTTTATCTTACTTCATCTGTATTAAGTAAGGGAAAGATATCTCTTATATGTAGACCCATTAGCCCTTGGAGTCCATATTAGGTTATTAAGTCCATCATAGGATAATACCTCTATCTTTTAAGATGGTGTTTCATTCCTTGATGTTGTACTTCATCATTTTAATAAGTAAATAACACACCCCTAAGATTTACATGTAATATTACATATATTTTTAAACACTACAAGTAGATGCAATGTAAGAGATGTGAATAGCATGGTCGAGGAAATCTTTGTAATAATGCAGATGCTAGATCTCAAACTTCTATGGGTGAAAGCTTTTATAATCTTCATAAATGAGGTATTAGTTGGATTAGTATTCATATATTCCTCTGTGGTATCTTTCTTATTACTCACTTGATAGGACTCATCTCAATATTGAGTGACTTAGAAAGTTTCCATCTTCAATGTCGAGCTTGATGAATCATTGAATAAGAGGATCCTTCATTCTTCTTAATCCTTAGGATTTCATTCTTCACTTCCTCCATAGCTGCCCATACTATGTGAGTGATCTTATCTACCATATTCCTCAAATCTTGTTGTGTGACAAATTATTGAATTCCTGACATCATGTCTATTGAGTTGTTTTATACATAATGACCCATTTTGCTAGGTCCCTGACATTTAGTTCTCAGCCTGATGCATGCTCATCATATCTAAAAGAATGTTGAATCCTAATTTGTTCCTATAGTGAAGTAGAACATTTTATGCACATGGAAAGCAAGGTAATGTCAAGTAAGAAAAATTGAAAGAAGTATAAAGTATGTAGTACATGAAATATGAGAAATTCTACTATGTTAAAAAAAATTAGAAATACAAGGATCTCTCTCCATCCCTATTTGAAAAATAGTCTAGAAATCAGTAAAAGTATAAAAGTGCTAAAAATCTAAAAGAGGAAAAATTCCCTTTTTTTACATAAGAAAGGACTTGCTCGAAGGTGAGTGTTACATGTTGAGTGTCCAGTTCCTTAGTGTGGTTGCTAGTGTTTGTGGGACAAGTTGTTTAATGTGTGTTTTGATAGCATAATCACTTACATGTGGGGGAGTCTTCATACGGGAGACAGGTCACTAATTTTATAAATATTTGTACAAGATAATTATATTGCAAATAAAATGATATTTTTATTGAAATAAGATATTTTCATAATATTTATAAAATATATATCTATTTTAATCAAATGAATATATATTATGAATAGATAAATAATTAATCCTTAATAAGATTTTCTTATTAAATGAAATAAAGAAACATGAATATAATTTAGATTTCAAATTTATGATGTCATTCTTGATTGAATCTTTCTCATTTCATGGGAATCAATACTCTAAAAAATTTTAATTCTTATGTTAAAACTTATTTGGCTTTAGTAAGTTCATAAATATTAATATATATTTTAAAGCATTAGCCAGCCCTTCATTTGATAATGTAGCATTCCATTTTCTTCCAATGTAGATTGGTTACTATTGCTAAGGAAAGTGATTTTCTTTCATCTTTCTTTCGTTTCACATGTATTAGTAGTGTACTTTTTTTACCATCACCATTGTAACTTTGTTTCTTCCCATCATTTGAGTCTTCTCAAAAAACATCTCTTTTGTTATTGATTTTTAAGTTTTCAGATATTCTTTTTTTAGTAATCATCTCATCCATCTCCTTTTATAATTCCACACAAAGCGATAATTGTATGAAAAATATAACTACAAATTTATAAATTCAAGATAACAAAATTTCCTTCTCATCTAATAAAATAAAAATATGAGATGGCATTAGTGTTTAATTAATCTAAATTAACTTCATGAAAGTTTGAAAAGGTCATGATTTTTAAAATTATAAGTAAAGTAAAACAATTGAATGTCATAACAATAATTTTAAATTAATAGTTTGAACAAATCAAAGCATAAAATTTTCTAGGAATCACAATTCAATTTATCATATAAATGTGATCAATTAGTTGATTGACACAAAAATAGAAAAAAATATTATTTATGTTGAATAAAATCATAACTTAAGGAGACTAGATAGACACATGCATTGTTGATGGTGAGGATTATCCTCATTGAAAATATTTTCTTTTTTAGTTATGCAGGTAATTTTATGATTTTATCAATCATTAAAATAATCTTTTGCCATTTATTAAAAATAAGGGCCTATAGTGATACAATCTCTCGTTAGAAGCTCATATCTCTAGCTGACTTGCTTCTCAAGTAACTTGGCATTGATAGATAACTCTTTATGTAGTGATCATATTATGAGTTCTTGGAAGGAGGTATGTTTCTTCTTAGCTTCTTGCCTTTAGCTAAGATAATTGTTCCATTGCCTTGGTTACTATTTCATTTAACTTTCTCCACTGTACTACTTGGGTTTCTCTATTTTATTATAGAAAACTCTTATGCTAGTGTTCTTCCTAATAACAAAGCTACTAATGGGAATACTCCAGAGATTATTAACAAGTTAATCTTCCCTCAGATATATCATGATAACTTTGGTGAATCGATTGACATTTTGAAAAAAGGTTCTTGGAAAAATTAAAAACTTGCCATTTTCTTTTGGATGTTGAAACCTTTATTTTGGTAGAACCATTTAAATTTACTCTTATAGAAAAGTTTACATTTGGACACCCAAAGATTGATTTCATTAGAAGGCATTTTGATGAGTTGAAGTTATTAGGGGATTAGCAAGTTGAAGCTTTGGATGGTAGACATATAGTGATTAAGCTTAATAAAGAGGAAGATTATGCTCTAGCTTCTAAGAAGCTATATCTTATTAATAATGTACTCGTGAAGGTCTTTAATTGGACTCTATCATCCGATTATAGCATTGTGGAGAAAAATTCGTATGAAAGGTAGACATTCAAATCTGTGGTGATAAAAAAAAGAGGGGACCTCATAGAAATTCATCTTTTTAGGATGCCACTTAGATCCATAGATGTACTTATTCAGGTGATCGTGTACATCATCAAGAAAATAGTGTACTATCTCAAAAAACATAAGTCATTAACCTTTAATGGACTTGATCACCTCAATAAGGACTCTTAAGGATGATGGGTCTGCATATGTACTAGAGATTCTTCCCCTACTTTACATGAAAAAGTAAAGCAGGGTTTATTTTAAACTGAGTTTGTTAAATTATCTACAGCAGCAAGCCCTCATAGTTAATTACATCCTAAGGGACGGGACCCCTTAGGGAAACTCTCGATAAGGTAAATGATCATTGTCTTTGAAGATTTCAATAGGAAAGTACTATCAATTGATTGATTTATTTTTGGAAATCAAATCAGATTGATCAAAAGAGAGAGTTATTATCAAAGTCAAAATGGAAGATAAGTAGGAGATGCCCACGATGCTTGGAAACCTAGTAAGCATCTCAAACTAGTTTATAGTTGGGCTTTACATTTTAGAAATTTATTTAGTTTTATTGTGTTACATTTTTTATTAGAAATTTAAGACTTAAGATTCCTTAACACAATATTAAGAAAATGCATAATAGGTGAGGAATTATGCTTATAGCCCACAAAGGGGAGAAGAAACCTTAGAACGTAAATCTAGGGGGCTTTGGCGAGGGCTGGAAGCATAACCTAAATCTAAGGCGAAAATGAGTAATTGGTTTGTCTCCACAAGAGAAGACAAACCACTCGACAACTTGGACATACAACCACCTGGGGTGGCCATGAACTAACTCTTCCTTTGATTTTAAATACATGTAGGCAAGTCACTATACTTATGCAAGATAACTAGACTATTATTTATTTAGAAAGAGACTAAGTCCTTAAAATTCACTCCCTAAAGAGACTAGATCATGTAAAGGGACATGCTTCAAATGACCTAAATATGATGCAATTAAAATTTCATTTTATTTTCATTTTGGACAATTATTTTGACTCAAGCTAATAGGATTTATATGACTAATGCA
The DNA here is from genome assembly GCA_021442155.1 of Cymbidium sinense. Classification (NCBI taxonomy): domain Eukaryota; kingdom Viridiplantae; phylum Streptophyta; class Magnoliopsida; order Asparagales; family Orchidaceae; genus Cymbidium; species Cymbidium sinense. The sequence continues at coordinate 93,703,588 of CM038221.1, forward strand.
TGAGAAAGAAAATTATTGGTCAAAATCAACGAGAAGGGAGGAGGTGAGTTTCTACCATGGCTCTCAAAGGTCAAGCCAAGTTTCTCTGGCAAAGGTAGATGCCCTCCAATCAAGAGTGAAATAAGATGCATTTGTGCATGATATTATAAAAGAAATACTCATCAAGCTAAGCAGTTGCTAATTCTTTTATCTTGATTTTAAACCTAAGCTTTAGCTGAGGTTATAAGTTGTTTAATTTTTATTTGAGTTGTTAGGTTGGGTAAAAGATTTATTTTTCCCTAAAGTGCCTAATCCACATCCAGACATAGACAAATCAAGGAAGAAACTAGATAAATTATCCACTTAATGCAAAAGATAAAGAAATCATCAATCAATTTATAAAGCCAATCACAAAAAGAATAAAATGCCATTGTGGTCGGGCACCATCGCACAAACTCGAAACTATCAAGTGTGGGTAGCCGAGCTCTACCCTTATGCAACCCAGATTATAAATGAATATTATAATTAAGTAAGGAAATCATTGTTATGGGGGTCTTCAAGATTCGTTTCTTTTTTTCTTCTTACTTCTTTCTTCTTCTTTTCTTCATTCTCTTTTGATTCCTTCTTTTAGATGGGTGGAAGGTGGATGCCCCAAGGTTTCACATGGTGCATAAGATAGGATCTTATGACCAATGCTCATCCAATCTCCATAGCAATCATTCCAAAATCCTAATTGCATAAATTTATATGAAAGGGAAAAGTGGAAATCTAACTAACACCTGCAAAATAAAGGTTAGCTAAAACAAACCACACAAATCCCAAGCATGTATATTGGACTTATCACCCCACACATGGGTGACTAAGTCCACCTAATGTATGGATTATGCTTAGGGGTATAAAGCACCTGCAAGCGAAGGAATTTATATTTTTATTTATGATAGCACCCCTTAAGCACAATCCCTTGTAGAAAAGAATAGTTAGACTAAGAATGTCCTACCATTCATTCTATGATCATACACCCTAACATGTACTCTAAAACATATATCACAAAATAAAACTAACATCAAACCATGCACTGACCTAACCTAAGGCTAGAAGTCGTGACTTAGGCTAATGTGTGTGATTTGAAGGCTTGTGTGGTATGCTTAGTTATGGCTTTAAGTTTAAATTTCTAAGTGAAGAACATGTTCAACTTAGAGGAGGGTTTCATTTAAGTTGTTTAGTTATTTTGGCTTGATTTTATTTCATGTTTTGATTTGGTTTAAGTGGGTCCTATAATTAATTGCTAAGTTATGAAGAGAGGGAAAGAGAAGAGAACTTCTCTTTCCTTCCCTAACCTAAATAATTTCTAAAGTAGATTCACATTTTAGTTTCATTTAGCTAAATGTTTTGATTAAATCTTTTAATTAATCCTAAATTTAGATAAACTCTAAACAAACCTATTCAAAAAGAAAGGCATTTTATGATTAAATTAAATAAATCAAAATTCACATAACACATTACTTCATTTCTTTCCCAACATATATAACATGCATATGGATGGACCCTAAGCATATATATACATGCAAATGAGAGTATTAGACACACTTTATGGTGCATGCTAAGTAATCTATTTAATAAAATTTAGAACTTGAATATGCATGATTTTTTTAAAGTAGAAAGGGTTTTCCTTATCCAAATTTTCACAAACCCACATGAAAGTAAGAAAGGCATAAGTGAGTATAGAGCCATTGTTAACCAGAAGTGTAAGGTAAAAGACCTACTTAGGGATACTTAAAGCCACACAACCTCAAGGTTGTCTAGACTAATATACCACTTTCTTTAAATACAAACATATGTATAAAAGAAATGAAATAGAAAAGGAGAATTCAAAAGTTGCATAATGGATTCATTTTTGTTTATGCAATTTATGTATGCTGGTATAGGAAACCCTTCTTAGGTCATAGCATAAGGATAAATAAGGTATGTAATTAAGTAAGTGTTGGGTTCATTTTAAATGAACCCTACATCTTACCAACTCCTATTCAAAACTATGCTAACATACAAAAAAAGGAAACCTATGCTAAGCATACCTTTATAATCTATCACATGCAATCTTATAATTAAAGTATAAGTAGCACACTTTCAAATTTGGTATTTAATTTATATATTTTGAAAATAATTTGGATTTAGTAGTGATAATATCCATTCATATTTCTACTTTAGCAAACACATGCAAATTTACCATAAAGTAAACAATTTCATTTTAAAATTTGAATTTCAAAATTATGAATGCATAAAATCACATGACATACAACTTAACATGTTCGGGAAAGATCCAAAATAATGAAAGCATGTAAACAAGTTCACTTCACTTAAATCCTAAAGACATTCTTATAGAATAAGAAAATTTAGAATAAATCAAAGTGAAATGAAAGTGATTTTTATTTAGTTTGAAATTTGATTTAATTTTGAAAATGTGAGATGAGTTTGCTGTTCCTAACCAATTCCCACATGTGTTTGATATTGTTGTTTAATTCTTAGATAATTAGATCCATTTTTATGCATTGATTAGGTTAAGGTATGAATTAAGTAACTTAATTAACCCTTAACTACACTATCTTAGAAGAATTAACTAAATAATTATGAGCAAATGAGATGACATAAAATACACAAGGAATTTAAATTTGCAATGCACCTGATAAGGAAAAGGCCTAATGCAATTTGGCTAACAATTAAAAGTTAATTAAGCTAAGGGGTTTAGCTTAAGTAATTTCAAAACACCCTTTATGGGGTTTTGATTTTCTTTAATTGAACTTAGGCTATTAAACACCTAAGCATCTACCCAAAGTAGATTAATTAAGTTTTGGAACTTTTTAGAATTCTTGAAAATTAATTAAGGGGATAATTAATGAATTAACCCTTAATTAAGGGGAGATTAAGGAGAGAAGAGGTGGTTTAGGGAATAGCTTAGGGGAAATGCCCTAATAATATTCCATAAATCTCCTACTTACTGGATCTAACCTTAATCAACCCTAATCATTGGTTAAGATCACTAATCATACCCTAATTATGCTTAATTACATAAGGAGGGTAATTAAGGAAACCATATGCAATTAATCTAATCAAGCCTTCAATAAATCCCAAGAAAATTAGAGGAGGCAAAAGTAATCCCCTAAATTATACCCAAGAAATTGGGATTAATCAGAGGCTTAATTAAAAAGTAATTAACAAAATAAAATTTCCAATAAAATAAAAATTCAGAGAAAAGCATAATTCAAAACTCATCAAAATTAATTTTAAAATGTTCTAGGTTTAATTATGTATCCATAAGATCTTATTGCACATTTTTTTGAATTTTGTAGAGGGAGTTATGAATTTTAGAAGATCTCTAGTTTAATTAAGAATTAATTAAATAATTTAACTAATCCTTGGTTCACGACACGATGTGTGGCGACGGTGGTCGTGCACTTTACACACGTCACACCATGAGGGATTGCTTAAATGTCACATCCCAAATGGTGGCTGGAGGTGCACATGCTTTAATCCTCTACCGTCCGATCAAAGATCGGATGACCAGGGATCTCCCTGCATTTTAAAATGGGTGAATGGAATTTTTAACGTACAGAATTATCTCAGCTGTCCATCTAAAATGGGAGGATGGACGGCTGAGATCTCCAAAGTTCTTCCTCTTAATCAATAGTCCAAGATTAAGGGGAAGATCCAAGCTTGTTCTAGCATGGAATCAAACTAAACTCAACCCACACCATCTAAATATAGAGAGCGGCAAATCCAATGGTAAAAAATTCATGGGGTGAAAATTTCTTTCACAAAGCTCCACACCACATTGAGTTTAATGGTAAAAAAATCCCATACCTCCCCAAAAGTGATCACCGGCGCTCGATTCCCTTGGAGAAGCTTCGTATGGTTAGGACAAAGCCTTGCTGAGTGTATGAGCACTTGAGGTTGAGTGGATTGATGTATGGACCTACTCCTCCTTAGGTAGCTTGCAGCTTTGATTGAATTGAACTCTTCCTTGCCTCCAATAGAAGCTTAGGTGCACAGGACTTAGCTCCTTGATGAAGTGTGCAAGAGCAATTGGAAGGAAATTGAGTGAAGGATAAGTTGGAGAAAGGATTGAGCTCCCCTATTTTTGCACTATGTAAAACTAAGAAGTGGCCTTTTCCAATCCTCTCTATGAAGCTTGGGAGTGCTCTCTGATGATTTCTCTGAGTTTCATAGCTTCAATTGATGGAGAGCAATTGAGAATTGAAGTGAATTGAATTAGGGGGAGTATATCTCCCTCTTGAAAGATCAGATGGTCGGCAATGCTCTTATCATTTTGATCCAATTGATTATAGGTTGTGGGTTGTTTGAACAATTAGGAGTGTGCACATGGTCAGTTTGAGCAAAGGAGTGGATTGCCAACCTCCCATGTGCTTGAAGTTGAGCTTGAGAGGGAGTTTGAATTTTCAATTTCTGACCATAGGGTCAGGTTTCTTCTAGGGACCAAATGGGCTGACCCAAACCCATTGGATTGGGTGCACCACTCTCCCCTAAGTCTCCTTGAGCTTTTAGGAAAGACTCAAGTGAATGTGAGGAGGGTATAACCAAATTACCCATGGATTAAGCCAAAATTTGTTCTATGGCCTAGAGATAGGATGGTCATTTTGTTATTCTTCACTTTGGACATGCTGGGTATGTGGAGACACTAGGTTTGGCCAAGTTTCATGAAATTTAGAATTCATTTGATAGGGTTTGGCTAATGTTGAGCCATTTAGGTCAAAATGGGTCAACTTGGGTCAAGTTGACCAGTAGGTCAAATTGGGTCAAACCAAGGGTTGGGTCAAGTTAATATGACTATTTGAAATTTTTTGGTGGCTTTGGTTTGATTCAATTTGGTATAATTTTAGATTTGGCTCATATGACTTTATTTAGGTCAAATGGGTCAAGTTGATCTATTTGACCCATTTTACCTAATTTAGGTAGGTCAAGGGTAGGCTTAGGTTAGGTTAGTCATATGGAGTGGATTGGTATTTTTGTTTCCAATCAATTTGGGTTAAGTTCAATTTTGGCTCAGCATGACCCTTTCAGGTCATGTTGGGTCTAAGGTCAATTGGGTTAGGTTAGGTTTAGTTGGCCAATTGAGGCTTTAATCAAGTTCCACAAGTGATTTGGAATGGACTTGACCCATTTATTTCAATCAATTTGGCTTAGATCAAGTTTTGACACATTTTGACCCTTTAGGTCAAAATGGGTCAACTTGAGTCAAGTGGCCAATTGGGCTAGGTTAGGCTCAAATGTTGGCTTGGTCAAGTTCAAACATAGGTCATGAGTGAACTTAGATCAATGGTTTCATTCAATTTGGTATATTTTGGAATTTGGCTATGTAAGGTTTCATTTTAGGTTATGTATTGCCTTGGTCAACCCTTAGGTTTGACTTGATTTGACCAATTTGATTGATTGATCATACCATGATGATTGTTGATCATTATGAGAGAGATATATGAGTTTAGTTCAATCCAATTTGGTTAGGATCAAAATTTGGCTCATAAGGGTACTTTAGGTCACTTTGGGCCAATTGAGCCTAAGTGGGTCAAATGACTTGGTCAAAGCTTGAGTTGAAGTTGATTGATCTTGTATATGAACATATGATTGAAATATAAATCCATTTGAAAATTTCATATTCAAAGGAAGAATATGAAAGGGTTTTGGGTTTGATTTTGGAACTAGGTTTTGATTGTTTGATTGGAGTTTGGATTTATATATGAGCTCATGATTGTGGGGTTGATTGAACCATGGGAGAAAATCAAGAGTTTGGCTTGATTTGGCTAAGTTCAAGATTTTGACTTAAAAGGCTTAGATTAAATTTTGAGTTGATTTGAGTTTGATTTTTGGAATTAGTTTTGATTGTTTGAATTTATATTTCATATATATGTGAATATAAATGAGAATATAATTTGATCATGAGAAAATTTTAAGGATTTGAAGTGGTTTAATCATGATTTGGGTTAAATCCATTAAAGGGAGTTTAAAGGATTTAAAGAAAATTTTAATTTGAAATTTAATTTTTGAGTTGGATTTGATTGATTTATATTTATATTTCATTTAAATATGTGAATAAAAATGAGGATATAAATATGTTTTGAGAAAATCTCATGAGTTTGAACAAGTTTGATCATGATTTAGGTTAAATCCATTAAATAGAATTTAAAGGATTTAAGGGAATTTTAAATTGGAATTTAATTTTTGGATTTGATTTGATTGATTTATATTTATATTTCATTTATATATGTGAATATAAATGAGAATATAAATGAGTTTTGAGAAAATCCCATTAGTTTGAATTGATTTGATCACAGTTTAGGACTTAGGAAATTTTCATGAATTGATTTGGGATTTGGAGTATAGTTTGACTGATTTGAATTTATTTTTCATTTTTATATGTGAATATAAATGAGAATATAAATGGATTATGAGAAATTCTCAAAGGTTTGAATAGGTTTGAATCATGATTTTGGTTAAGTCCTTAAGGGAAGATTATGGAATTAGGCAAAATTTGGGCTTAGGAATTTTTTATGGATTTTGATCATGGGTTTCAATCATAGAATTCAATCATGGAATTGATTTAGGTTTGGAGAAAATCAAATAAAATTGATTTGGAGTTTTTGAAAGAAGGAAAGTGAGGAATGGTTTAAGATAAGGTAGAAAGTTTCCTAACACCCCTAAGGCATGACCTATTCCTATGGCTAACTCTTCTAAGTATTCTATGGCTAAGTTGAGTGTCCACCTAATCACTAGATGTGTCTTAATACTTTGGAACTCTTAAAGTCTAAGAGGAGTCCTAAGCCTAAGATGGAGGGGTTGAGAGCTCATTCTAAAAATGAGGTCAATAAGCACTGAATCCCTGATAGTCCTTATTTAGATAAAATTTCTAAATCTAAAATTGCATTTTTCATAATCAACAGATGTTGTATTCACTAGCTCCTATCTATGGGAAGCAACTTAAATTGGATTTAACTACATATAATGTCTCAAAACCCTTATCTACTTATGTTCTTGTGAAGATGGACATTATTTTGACTACATTAAAGAAGTTTGGATAGGATCAAATTCCAATGGATATTGGTAGTAAGTGGTTATAGAACAAAGGACACTATTTTATAGCAAATGTAGGAAGTTCGATCACATTTTGAATTGTATCTCTTGCCGAACTAAGACCCACAAATGATTGAAATTAACCTAGAAAGGTTTTGGGACACAATAAGGTAAAAGAATTGCAAACAACAATTGATTCTCGAAAGAAAATATATAGGTTAATCAAAATGAGGGCAATAAACTTATTGGTGCCACCCCTTTGGAGTAAAAGATAAAACCATCAATAAACAAAGAGATGAGTATATTTGTGGGTAGTGGTGAGGAACCTAAGAACAATAAAAGGCTAACACACCAATCCTAAATAAAAATACTAAAGAGTTACTTATGGAGGAGCTGATGAATCCTATATTAGGTTATAGCAGTTTGAAATAAATAGTAGTGTGATGGAGGCAATTGCTAATGCAATTAGGGAAATTGTAGAGTAATGGATGATACATAAGTCAAAGAAGAAAAAATACAAAGTAATTGGAGAGCTCAAGCACTTAAAACCCATACGCTACTAGTAAATTTTCAGGAAGCACATTTGCAAGCATATTAGCTAACATACATGATAGACCTTCCCCCATATCCACTAGGGGAAACCATCTCATTATTAATGAGTAAAACAATCATTTAGGATAATGGGGAAATAACTAAATTGGATGTCTCTAATCATCTCAAAAAGCATAAAAGAACCCAAAAATTAGACTTTTTTTTGTCATTGAACTTATGGTTTAAAACTCAATGCACATAAACTTTAAGAAGTTTCATTGGGTTTGTCATTACTATGGAAAATTTGGTTTTGGTGGAGCCATAACACTCTAGTTGACGTCATTATTAATGATAAATAATTTTCTCACTTAATTATTAGTTGATGTGGTATCAACTTTCAAGTAACAGTAGTCTATATAGCCTATTCGAGAGAACCTAAACATGATCTATTGAATAAAATTATAATCAATAGTCATAATGTTCAAGGATGTTGGATGGTAGATGGTGACTTTAATATGGTAATTAATGCTTCAAAGAGAAAATGATGCAAGAAACTTAAGATATCTATTATGTAAGTATATGCCAACTTAATTATAGAGGTTGGGCTAGTGGATGTTGGTAATTCAAGTTGTCCCTTCACTTGGACTAGAGGTAGATTTTCTATAATGTTGGATAGAATTCTAATAAATAGTGATTGGCATGAGACATTCAAACATACAACAATTAAACATTTAAGTAGGACTAGTTCTGACCACTCACTATTGCTATTATCTATGGACTCTCTCCTTAAACTATCCCACCAAAGTTCCAGATTTCTAAACATATGGGTTCAACATTAAAATTTTGTATATTGTGTTAAGAAAGCATGGCAGGCTGATGGATCTTCATATTCATGGAGTAGATTATAGAAGCTACATAAAAACTTAACAAGTTAAAAGGTTGGAATTGAAATGTATTTGGAAATGTATTCAAATAGCTCCAAACTACTAAAGATAGAGTTTGTAAACTAGAAGAAGAGAATTGAAATGCTCCATAGACTAAATCTAAACAACTTCTCACTCAGAACCCAGATTGATCTATAAAGGCTAATTGACATGGAGAAAATTTTTATAAAAGAAAATGCTAATTTACTTAATTTGTTGAGGGGGGTAGAGATTCCAAATCCATCCATGCCTATATTTAGAAAAAAATGAAAGTTGTATTAAAGATAAAAGATTGCATGTTATGCTGAATTTATAACCACGAAAGAATTGCTAATAGTTATGTGGAACACTTCCAAAATTTGTAAGCAACCAATGGGACTAATATCACAGATTTTAGGGAAGAGATAACTGAGAAAAATAGAACTCGGAGTGATAATATTGATCTAGCCAAAACTTATAACAAATGTTAAATTTATCAAGGTTTAGAGGCTATGGATGTAAATAAGGTTGCAAGGATAGAAGGATTTATAACACTTTTCTATAAGAAGACTTGGAGCATTATGAAAGAGAATGCAATCATGGTAATTTCAAATTTCTATATGAGTTATAGCATGCATAGGTACTTCAAATCCTCCTCCATCAGATTAATACCAAATCAAATGATAAAACTATAGGAATTATTTTGACCCATTAGTCTCATTACTATGTTAAGTAAGATATTTAGCAAAATTGTTGCTAATAGGATGTATCCTCTCCCAACAAATTTGATTTTAGAACATCAAATAGCCTTTGTCAGACAAAGATTGATTACAGATAATTGCTTGCTGGCTCAAGAGCATCTTATGGATATTGATAAAAGAGGAAGAGGTGGTAATGTAATTATGAAGTTGGATCTAAATAAACTTTTGATAGTATAAAATAAAACTTAATATTGGTTATAATGAGGGAAATAAGATTTTGTAATAGCTCTGACAATATAGTTTAAAGAATCTTTAAAAAAAATCTCTTCTTTAATTTTATAAATGGTAAATCACATGGCCTTTTTCAAATATCTAGAGGAATCAAATAGGGTGCCTCCTCTCTCTAATTTTACTCTTTATTGCACAGATTACTTCTTCAAGAGCTTTAATAAGGAACTGGGCACTCATCCACATTCTAAGTTTATTGAGAGAGGTATAATTCTAGTAACTCATTTCACATTTGTTGATGATGTGCTATAATTTGGTGATGATAGTAAGAACTCTATTAGAAGAATGATGAGCAACATTCTACACTTTAAAAGTGTCTATAGTCTAAATATTAATAAGAAAACAAATGTTACTTCATTGTTGGGAAGGGATTCAATCATGAAAGAGTGAGGTGGGTTAGGGAGTACATAGACTTTACTAAATTAGATTTTCCAATAAAGTACTTGGGAATTAATCTCAAGAAAGATAAGATTAGAGCAAACTTATTTGATCATATAGTTATTGATGTTTAGTAAGAAATTAATTCATGTGAGAATAACTTTCTCAAGTTTAGAGAATGGATAACTTTAATTGAAAATGTTTTCAACTCTATACCATTTTATAGTATTCAAGCACTTAAAATTCTATATAAAGGTTAAGACAAGCTACAAAAAATATTCAATAAATTCATATGGAGTAGAAACTAAAAATCTATTCATTAGGCTAGTTGGAAATGAATCAGCAAACCTAAAATTAAAGGGGTTCTTAGATTCAGAGCACTAGCTAATTCCATCAAAATTAATAATATAAAGTTGTTGCTAAGGTTTAGAACTAATAACACTCTTTTGGTCAACTATATGCATAGTAAATATAATGCCAACATCCACCTGATGCAAGCTCCAACTCAAATTACTGATTCAATTAGATGGAAAGCCATGATCGAACATAGAGAAAATGCTAAAGATTTAATTTTTTGGAATCTAGGTAATGGCAATAACTTAAGCTTTTGGTATGATAATTGGACAATGGAGGAACCATTAAAAGATTACTTAGACATCTAAGGTGAGCCTAATTTAATGGTTTCAAACTTTTGGACTAGAAATTAATGTGATCTAAGTAGGCTACAATGAAGAGTACCTAATATTTTGTGTAAAAAAGTGATGAAAGTTACAATTAATACAGATGTCCCAGATTTCCTTGTTCTAAATTTTAAGAGTAATATATCCATATCTAATTGTAATCAATGCAAATAGATTAGTTCATTCAAATAAATTGTGTAGCTTAATTTGGAATAGCATGATTAAGACTTTAGTTTCATTATTCCTTTGGAGATATTTTTAAAGGCTTATTCCAACTGATGAAATCTTAAGCTCAAAGGGCTATGGCTACCCTCTAAATGCTGGTTATGTGGTGTTGAAGAGGAAGAGCTGATGCACTTATTCTTTAAATGTAATTACACTACTGATTTGATAAAAAATGAGGGATATTTACAACATACATAACCCTACTCAGAGTAATGATTCATTACTAGATTATTTGCAAGATAGGAAATTGCTAATTTTAGCCAATTCCAAAGTGGTGGTTTGAATGACTAGCCAATTCTAAAGATAGGATCTATCGGTAGACCCTAAGGTTTTCTTTTCCTAGAAAGGATGCTACTATGGATACTCACTCTTATCTAGAAATGGAAGTTAGAGAAGATGTCAATATGCATATTAACTCTTCTCCAAATAACATGAATCTTAACTAGAAAAAGATGCCACTAAGGGACTTACTCTTTTATGGTTAACTATTAGGATGGGGACTTTAATGACTTAATTCCAACTTAAATAGCTAAGCTAAGGAAAAGGGGCTTTTAACAGCTTAGTTCTTAATTCTCAAGATTTTGACTAATAAGCAGGGGTCGCATGGACTTAGTTTCTAACCTAAGTAGTCTATAGGAATGTGGCCTTATAGTTGTTTATTTCCATCCTTTAATTTCTTTTATTTTGAACTAAAAAAGGGGTCACAAGGGCTTCAATTCTAATCTAGTGAAATTTAGCTAATAAGAAAGGGCCTTTAGTGGTTTAGTTTGAACCTGAATAGCTTGAAAAGGAAAGAGGTCATAATGACTTAATCGTATCTTAATTTTCTTAAAAGGATGTCCACTAAGGGACTTACTCTTATTTTTTTAGCTACTAAGAAGGGTCCTTTGATGGCTTAATCCCTACAAAAATAACTAAAATTAAGAGAATGGATCTTAATGACTTAATCCTAAACCTCATGTTGGTGACTTAATTTTAACCTATGTAATCTTTTTTGACAGGAAGGGATCTTGATGACTTAATCCTATCCTGTCCTATAGAAAGGGAGCCTACTAAAGGACTTACTCCTATGATTAGCTATTATGAAGGGCCTTTGGTATCGTAATTCCTTCCAAAATAACTAAAGTGAGGAAATGGGTTTGTGACTTAATCCTAACTTAGATTATCTTTTTAATAAGGAAAGCAAGAATGGTTCTATAAAGATCTTACTCTAAACATAAGGAATTTAGAAAGTGTGCCACAAAAGGGCTTGTTCCCAACTTATGGAACGTAAAAATTATCCCAGAAGGGCTTGAGGAAATTTGCAAAGGTTTATGGAACTTTTCATAAAATTTATAGATAAAATTTAAATATAAAAGAGATAATGTTTGAACTTGAATAAATTGCAAAAATAAAGATAAACATAATTTTATTGATCATCATTTTTGAAATTGAAGTACAAATTATACATATTATTTCTTTAAGTAGCATCCATTAAAAGGTGGCATTGGATGTTCACTATTACAAGTTATCAGTTAGTAAGAACCTTGTTGTTAACTCATTTTTGGATAAGGTTAACATCATCTCAAATTAGTAATTAGGACATCTAATCCAAGATTAGAAGCCTCCTAATTAAGCAGTTAGGACACTACATCCAATCCTCTAGTGCATCTCTAGGATTTGACCTAATCCAATAGGACTAGGTGGACCTAAACCAAACTCAAATATAAACTAATGATTGAGTCAAATACATTCAAATTGAAATCTAAAAAATTAAGCTTAGACTAAGGTAATTTGGGTGATAAACCTAATTATCCTATTTAAGCTCAAAATTAATCAAATCCATAAAAATTCAAATGAAATAAAAAAAACTCAAATCAAATAAAATAAATGGCATAAAATTATTTTATAAACATGAATGGAGTTAAATCTAAATGAAAGATAACCTTTGAACATAAGCTTAACTTATCTGAGTCCCACCAAGTCAAAGGTCAACCCACCATAATTTGACCGAATTAAATTATTCCAAAAGCTCAAAATCATTAAATAAACTTGTTTAAACATGAATCAAATTAATCTAAAGCTAATAAGGCCTTAAATTGGCTAATTAGATCATTTGACCTAAATAGACCTAAATGGATCTTATTGGATTCAAACTCAAATTAAATTGGTATTAATTTAAATTAATCATTTAAAAATCATCTTTACATATAATTTAACCAATTTTAATGTTTAATTTGATCATTTGACCCAATTAAACCCATGGCGACTTATTTAACCCAATTTTGTTAAAGTTGGTTTGAATTCAAATTTAACATCAAATGAAAAAAAAAATTGATTAACCCAAATCATATCAAATGCTTCAATAAACATAATTAAAGCCAAAACCTAGATCCAATCCATCAAATGTAACAAATGAAGTTAAACCAAAGAAAACAAATGCTTAAGTGAATTAACATATGGTATTTGTCCCTAAATACAATTGAAATGAGTTTGTTTAACTCATGAATCATTTTAAATATGATTTGATCAATTAATTGCTAATTCAAATTAATGACTACTAAACATTGATCATACTTAGCATAATTTATATCAAGTTAAACTCAAATTGATTAAATGTGAAAGTGTGAGCTTAAACCTAGACTAAACACATTCTAATGCATCTAAAATCATCCTAAAATGAGTTTAGAATAAATTGCAGCTAAGTTTAAGCAAATTAAGAAGGTCCAAGTCCATCCAAAAAGAAAAATATGCCATGGAGAAAGAGAATGAAGCATGAAGATAAACCCTTTCCCCAATCCATTTCTACTCCTCCATTCCTCAATTTATTTGCCTTGGGACAGCCCCTAATCAACTGACCAACACTTGGAGCTAGCCTCTAAGGGTGGCAATCACCTTGGCCAGCCATAGCGACTTTCCTCACCATATAGCTCTCGACTTATCATGATAAAAGGCTAGAGAGCTTTTCTTAAGTGGTTCTATCTATTCCATCACCTTTCTCAAGCAAAATGAAGGATAGTGCACCCTTCTCCCAATCCCCATACTATTGGCAAGTTGGACTTTGACTAGACCTGCAAAAAAATGAGTGGAGCTTGGCCTATAGAGAAATTGGTAAGGAGACAATTCAATTCTTTGCAGAAAGATGCTTATCACATCCCTACAAAGTTGTTCAAATCATTTCCACCATCAGAGATCACTGCCGACAAGGTATGGATTCAAACCTTCCACTTTAGCATTCAGTGTTTGTCCTTTTTGAAACAAACTTGATCTCAAGTGAGATCAATCCATATAGATGCATTCCAAATGAAGTCTTGATGGAATTGCAAATAAAATGGAGTGATTTCATTGGATATATCATCGGGAATTCCTTAGATTCAATGAACGGTGCTCGGTTCTCACCATCTATAGGAGAGACGTAATCTCTGCCATTGATTTCTTCTGATAGGAATGGATGACTAAGATCTAGTCGGATCTTTAATTTAAATCCTATAGAAAATCTCAGGATGAATCTAAGTTGTCAAATTTTTGATCGGACGGCCTAGACCAAATCGCATCCCACTTCCAAAATAATGTGGAATCCACATTGATCCTGCTTAGTTAAATCATACGTCGTTGTGTGTAAAGTAGTGATGGATCTCTGCCACGTGGCACCGGCACGGGCAAGTAATAAAATTTAAGTTTTCTGGATTTCAAATTTGCAGAAAAATCACCAATACTTTAAAAAATCAGAGAAAATAATACTCAACTAAAACATGCAAATAAGGGCTCTATGGATTCATCTTAGTGAGGAGAATCTATTAAACCCAAAATTTCTGATTTTTATTTGGTTATTTTAAGTTAATTTGAATTTAAATAAAAATAATCAACCTTAAATTAAAAAAGCCATTGATCTAATTAATTTGATACTTTAGAGAATTAAAATTAATGTTAAAACTTACCTTTGATAAATTTTTCATGATTTATTCAAAAGTAAATCAATGGATATGTAAATTTTAACCCTAAACTATTAATTTATTGAAATAAATTAATAGTAAATTAAAAATATCATGAAAAATTATAAAATTTATTTGAATGGCATAGATTTAAGTTGGAAGCCCAAGGTAGTTCATTCTTTAGGCTTCCTAAGTTATAATTAGTAAACAAAACTTTATCTTAATAAATTGGAACAAGTAATGAAACTTTAACATATAATGTTACATTAAGCTTAATTTGACTAAGAAATTAGGAAGCATAAGATAATGAATTCCTTAAATGTTAACATCAAGACTTCCTAAAGATTGATTAGAACTAATTGAATTAACTTATCTAAATTCATATACATAAACATTAATGAAATGAATAAATAAAATCATCACTTGAAATTAATTAAGTTAACTTATCCAAATTCACCAACATAACATTAATGAAATGAATAAATGAAATTAATTAATATCAAATAAACCTAAATGAAAAATTAAGAATACATAAATGTATAAATCATGAAATTGAAACATAATAGATCATTGAATTGATGAAATCAAAACCAAGTTTGCATTAAGATATCAGCTTAAGTAAGTTAGTTCATTAAAGCTAATAAACATTAATAAACAACAACATAAACATATACATTAATGAAATAAGTAAATAAGATCAATCCAGATCAATTAAACAAATAATTAAAATAAATAAGATAAAATGAACATTTAATCAAATCAAAAGAAACATAAGATCAAATATGAAGCTAAGTAATAAAAAATAATATAAACTAAAAATAATATCAATTGTAAATGAATCAAATCAAACTTAAAATGAAAACTAAATTCAAACTAAATCATGGTATCATTGACTTTAAATTAATATTTAAAGAAGCATTTTGAATCTTAACTAAATTTTATAAATCAAACCAAAGTAAATATTAATTAATGCAAAAGAAGTGAAATAGAGATTAAATTGCCAAATCTAATTAACATAAAACTCTAATCTTAAGAGAAAAAAGAAAAACATAAATCAAAATCAACTTAAAATGAATCACTCAAATGAATCCAAAACATGTTAATTAAGATAGTTATGATCTTAGTTTGCCCCTTAGAATGAATCTTCATCTTAGAATGAAGGTCTCATTTTACTAGGATTTAGGATGTTGAATAAAAATGGGTTCCACCCAAAGTGGAATTTATTTTAATCTTCATTCTTGCAAACATAAATTTCACTTTAACATAAATTAGAGTTAAAGATGGAAATAAAAATACAAATCAATTAAATCATTTATATGGAAACCACTCAATGATAAATTAAACAAACCTTGAAATGTGAAAACTCAAACCTAAAATGTCTAGTATTGTCATACCACACAAACTCATTTCCACACACATTAAATTATGAGGTCTCTAACCCTAGACTTCGGTTTGGTCAATGTTCTATCATATTTTATGACACAAAATATTTTTCTTATATTATGGTGTACTATTTTATGTTGGATGGCTTAGATTGTTTGCCCACTAGTCTGGATGGTAAGACATTCTTTTTAGCTTAACACCATTTTCTATAGGGGTTGTATATTATATATATATATATATATATATATATATATATATATATATATATATATATATATATATATATATATATATATATATATATATATATATTTCTTTCAAGTATAATCTAATAAGATAGGTGAGCTTGGAAAACAACTAATGTTAAGCTCGTATGTTTACAAATGTAACTGTTAGGGTGTTGTCCTAACATCTATTTTGCAAGATTTAGAAATTTATTTTAAAATTTTAACTTTAATTTAAGCCTAGAATTAGTTGGGATATATGAGGTCTACGAATAACAGGGATTGACCCTACTAGTACATGGTATCAATGATCCCCTATGAAGCTCTTGGAGGTCCCTAAAGAAGGCGACGATCTTAGAAGAAGACCCCTATTGATTAAACTTTTAGTTCTAGGCTGAGCTTAATATGGGCAGATCTCGACTGTATAATTTTCTCTTTCTTTTGGGGTTTACAATGGTACCCAACCGCATTGGCCTATTTTAATTAAATTGGTTTGATTTAGTTTCGATGCGCATTAGAAACAACTTACTTTTTAAGTTTTTTCTATGACTGTATTTCTGTAATGAAATCCATGAAGCATTTGGTTGGTACATAAATTAAGTTTTCTACCCAACCTAAATCTAAATAACTTAAACATAAAAAAAATAAATAAACTCAAAACCTCACATAAACTAAAGCCCTAGGCATAACTTAAAAGCTACTAGAAATAATTAACTTTTGCAAAACATGATATCATTTTATTCATTCTCCATCAATTTGATGCTTCACCCATTACACATAAGATGGTATCTAATGATTGAGGATGGAAACCCTTCATGAGGAAGTGTGCCTCCTCATTCGGATTTGGCCCATGATCACTTCTAATTGCATATCATTGTAGACATAAATTGCATACCCATGACCTTAAATAAATTATGAGTCAAAACATAAAAGATGAAATTTGTTACATTAATTAGGTGCATATCATACCTAACATGATCTTAGAGATAAAGAATGAGTTTAGGCTCTTAGTCTCTTTCCTAAACATAGCAGCCCAACCATCTTGCATATCATGAAGGCTAAAGTCATGATTTTAAAATTTCTTAGGTGGTGATAGATGGAAAACCTTCTAGGTAGAAAGTAAGTTTGGAAGAGTTAGGGATATGTTTATTTTCTCTAGTGAAAAGAAAAATTGATAATTCTCAAATTTATAAAATTATATTAGGTCAAGTTTCTGACTAATGTCATAAGCATTATTTTAGACTTAGATTACAAAGCGTCCTGTTGGAATAAGTCTTCAAATCAATAGGCAATTCTACAATCATGTGTTGTCAGAATCTAAGTCCTAGATTTCTAATAAAATATTAACTTAGAATCTTAATAACTTTAATTTTAAAAAATATAAATCCATTAAAAAAGATAGTTGAAATTCTTGCTAGGCTTCCCAATATCTATAAGAATTTCCTACTTAATCCCACTTGATCTCCAAAAGAACTCTTTCCCCTTTGAAAGCATTCCCTATTAAATTTCTAAATTATCATCCTTTTAAGACAAGCTTTGAAATTGATAAAAATGAAAATTTATTTCTTTAATCGAGAGTATTCTTAGAAAGAGATCATTTATTTGTAAGATGTAATAAACTAAAGGGCCTTGCCCTTAGAGGGTACTGTGAAACCTGCAACAAAATAAACTTTGTTCTAGTTCTCCATTTAGTTTAGTTGAAAAATCTCTGATAAATCGAAGACCCATCAGTTGTAGGTGCCTTTATTGAGTTACCAATTCAATTATAGGATAATATGTTTATCTTTTGAGATAATATATATATTCCTTAATGACCTATTTGATTATCCAAATAAGCACCCCTAAGATTTACGTAGTGTTCCAAAAATAAAATTCCAACTAATTTTTTTAGCGACTCCACTAAGGAATAATTCCTCTCCATCTTTAGAAATAAATTTTTATTTCTATATATTGGCATTGTGCTTGTATTTTCACAGGTCAAGATTATCTTTATTTATGTTGGGTATCTCTCCATTTCATAGTTGCTAGAGTATATTCAACATCCACTAAATGGAGTATAGACCTTCCCTATAAGGGGATTCTATAACTTCTACATTTCAAAATAAAAAATTTAATTAAAAAAAAACTCTAGCACTGATAAAAATGGCTAAATTTTTCTAATGGGTCAAAAATTTTCTTTTTGACTACATTATATCAATTAAGACTTATTATAATATATTCACTTTTCTTATTAAAAAAAATGTTTAAGCAATCATTTTCACTACCACATTCAGGATTAGCTTCTCTGTTGATAGTAGCAAATTAGTTAATGGATTATATCATCAAGTTTGGAATTGGATTTGAAAATTATAGTATTACAACTAATGGAGTAACTCTTTCTAGTGTGAGTGAAGTAGCTATTAAAGGCAAAGAACCCATTCTAGAGTTCTTTAGTGTACCTTGTAGTACCCCTGCCATTAGAAAGAAAGTTACTACTGAGATCATTGAAATGATCTAGACGGTCCTTGTGCTAAAGAAGACCAAACTACCTATTATAGAGACATCACATACTTCCTTCTTTCCTTGCACTTTTAAGATAGACCACTTTTGGGCCTCTCCAATTGACTAAGAGTAAAAACAAAAGAAGAAAGGGAAGATACTTAGAAGACAAGCCTTGAAAGATAAGAAATAAAAAGAATGGATAAAATAGAACTAATTAGGGCAAGGGATGGATATACCCTTCTAGATAATTCTCTTCTCTTGGAGGTAACAAATTCCACCCTTTTTCTGTAGCCTAGGGAGAGGAGGATGTGTCCTGTATTGTAAGTTCTCCTCCTCATCCTTTCACTTATGAAAGAAAGAAAAACTTTAGGCTAGTGAATATGGAAACACATGGTATGTTTCAAGATAGTCTTCATAGAACTCTTGGGTCCTCATCTTACACTAAAGAGGAGTTACTTAGGGTCATGAAGGATCAAGTATTAAGAAGCCTTAATAGAGAAATTATAGGGATACCTATCACTTCTGGAAATAAAGGGAATGGAAAGGTGGTCCTCCCTAATAAAATAAGTTCTTATCAACCCATGCCTTTTAGGATAGAGTGATATCACTCTCTAGGAAGGACACTAACTGGCATAGGGAGCAACCTACTAGCTTAGAGAGAGATAGAACTTATCCTAGAAAGAAAAGTAAAAAAAGTTTATGTTATAAAAGTTCCATTGGC
The DNA here is from genome assembly GCA_021442155.1 of Cymbidium sinense. Lineage (NCBI taxonomy): Eukaryota > Viridiplantae > Streptophyta > Magnoliopsida > Asparagales > Orchidaceae > Cymbidium > Cymbidium sinense. Next base: position 93,723,069 of record CM038221.1, read on the forward strand.
CCCTAAGCCTAAGATTCCTTCACCACCACTACCTCAGAGAGTACTTATTACATGACCTATTAAAGAAAAGCCTTCATCATCTTTACATAAGCCCCAAACGGAAGGGCCATCTTCATCATATACTTTTATGAAAGACATAAAATTTCTTCAATTATCTTCTTGTAATAGGGAGATTTTGGATGATGGACACCTTGATCTGGGAACAGCTATAGAAAAAGTCCCCATGTCTATGAAAGTTCTGAAAAAGAAGCATATGATATGATACTCATGGACATAGAAGAAGAGTCTAAAATCATCCTTGATAAAAATGATGTTCCACTCCATTTGACAAAAGAGATGATGGAGACTATTGTGATAGAGGATGAGGAAAATGAAAAAAAATAAATAAAATTAAAGAATAGTTTGACTTAGAATAGGATAATCTATTGGAAGATGACTCAGGACTACTTGTAGCACATATTTTGAAGTTAGACATGAGGGAATCAAAGAAAGAGAAAGATGAGTCACAAGAGAGAATTAGATAAAATTATTCTTTCAAGAGAGAGGTAGTGAGAAAAACTTTCAAAAACTTAAAAAATAAGGTAAAATTCAAGATACCTGATCTAAAAGGACTAGAAGAAGTCAACAAAGTGAATGACCTAAATTACTATCCATATCATCAAATGTTGGGTCACAATACTGAAGACAGCTTCAATTTCAAGGTCTGGCTTGAAAGAGATTTTAAGAGAGGGCTGATGATACCTCTTTAACAAACAGATTCTCTACTCCATAGTTATTATTTATGGAAGAACTCTAAAACTAGATACTCCCACATTTAATCTTACAAGCCTTCAACAGTTAGGATCTGGTTGGAAATAGACATAACAACCCCCTTCAATAAGGAAATTTGGATTAGAACTCATTCAAATGGGTATTGCCAAAAAGTGGAAATTGAACAAAAGCCTTTGTATTGTGGCAAAGGTATGATGTGTGGACTTAGCTTGAAAAAATGTTTCATTACCCACCCAGAACGGAAAATCAACAAAGTTGTTATAAGCAAACGACCTTTGGATACTCCCACCTAAGAAAACCTAGATACTGTCCAAACTTAGATCAGAGAAACTCATAATATAGACTTCCATCCCTCTGGATTGACAAACATGGAAAAATAACATCATTTTCAGGAAGGTATCCTTGATATGCAAAGGCTGCTACATAACCTAAAAAAAAATTAACCAAAGATTTCCCAAGAGAGATTAATTATTAGGCTGATGCAAATATAATAAAACTACTACCCCCATTAAGGATAATATGAAAACTTACACTGATCCAAGATCCTGCAACACACTCTCTATTGAAGGTATAATCGAAGATCTAAACATGGAAGCTTTTGCCTCTTAAAGATTGATTACATCCATTGAACCACTTGATCATGGCTGCTTTCCAGATCAATAAGCAGTGTTGATCAGGGAAAGGAATAAGAAATAGATCCTCACATTCAAACCAGCTCACATGATTAGGTACACTATGAAGACATCCTAAACATAGTTATGGATGAATGGCACACAATTAAAAATAGGAACATATGCAAAGAGGATCTAGGGAGCTCAAACAGTTATTAAATAACATAATTCAGATTGAAAGAACTACCTTATGGGATGAAGGCACTTCTAGAAGACCCACTAGAAGTAACTCCACTCCAAAATGACTAATATCTTAATTTGGAACATTAGGGGCATTGACAAGGCCAATGCCTATAATAGACTTAAAAGGTTTGCTAGATTATACTCCATTGAATGTTTTTCTATCCTAAAACCTCTTATACAAACCCAAAATCTTCAGAAAATCAATAGAAGTGTCTCCAGAGTTAATATCATAACAAATATCAGCAATAAGATATGACTTTTCTACAAGTCAAAATTCCAAATCCAAATCCTTATTGACTCTAATAAACTCCTTCACTTTCAACTACAAGATACTCACTTCAGCATCTTTGCCACTGTTATATATGCCTCATGCAACCATTATGATAGATTGGACTATAGAATGATATGAAACAAATTAGTTAGCACACATCAGGACCTTGGCTAGTAGGTGGAGATCTCAATATGATATCTAACCCAATTAAAAAAAAGGGAGAAAGAAAACCCAATATTTCCACTATTTTTGAATTTACTGAATGTATAGAAAGAGCTAACTTATTTGATGCCCATCTTAAAGGTAAACCATTTACGTGGAGGAGGCATAAAACATGGAAAAGATTGGATCATATCCTCACAAATCTAGAATGGCATAATTTCTTATGCACTTTGGAGGTCCCCACCATCTAGCTAGAATTGCTTAAGATCATTCCCCTTTCTTGATCAACTTCAACCACACTACTAAACCAAATCACAATAGTTTCAGGTTTCTTAATATGTGGACCTCCCATATTGATTTCATCAGCTTCATTACAATGTTATGGAAGAGTGCTAATCATGATAACCCTTGGATTAAGCTAGGTGTACTTTACAAAAACACTACTCAAGGATTAAAAATAATGGAATAAAGAGGTATTTGGCAACATCCATCACAAGGTATAAATAACTTAAAATAAAATTGACAACCTTGAACAAGAATTGGATCACATGATAGATGGTGATACTTCACTCCTTGAATACCAACTAGATACTCTTCAACGGGACCTCCAAAATTGCATTAATAGAGAAGAGGACTTCCTTAAACAAAAAGCAGCCATACAGAACTTCTTACATGGTGACAGAAACTCCAAATTCTTTCATGCATGCATAAGGAAGAAGAGAGAAGAGAAGTGGGTTAATAAAATCATAGATACTCATGGAAATTGGATCATTCATCAAGAAGGCATTATGGAGGATTGCACTAACTACTTCACCAATACCCTATGCCAATCCCAAAATCTCAACAGAACTCCATGCCAAACCAGAAACTTCTTTGATTTTGAAAAAGCTCCTATAAACAATGATCTCCTTACCTTAGACCTTAAGGAGGAGGAGATTTGGAATGCTCTTAATTCAATAGATGGATATAAAATAGCTGGGCCCGAGGATTCACTGCCTTCTTCTACGAGAAAGCTTGGGAGGTCATTAAGGTGGAAGTCATAAAGGCAATTCAAAACTTCTTTATAGACTTCAGTTGTCATAAATACTTCGCCAATTCAGCCATAATTCTGACACCCAAAGATAAAATTTCCATACCTAGGAAAAATTTAGACCTATATGTTTAACCCAAGTTATTAATAAGATTATTAGCAAAATCATAGTGACTATACTCCAAAAAATCCTCCCAAACCTCATCTCTCCTAACTAAACTACAATCATAAAGGGTAAGAAAATTACAGATAACATCTTACTAGCCCAATAGTTGATTAAATACATGGATAAAAAGGTAGAGGGGGAAATGTCATAATGATGATTGACATAAAAAAATCGTTTGACACTATTAGCTAGAAGTTCCTATTCAATTCTATGAAAGAGAGAGGTTTCTCTCAAAAATTTTGTAAGATAGTGGAAACTCTTCTTACCAACAACTATTACAAACTCTTACTCAAAGGGGAAACTAGTGTGCTCTTTGAAGCTAGCATGGGAGTGAAACAAGGTGATCAACTGTCCCCCACTCTTTTCATTCTAGCACTGGACATCCTCTCCAAGAAATTGAATAGTTGCTCAGAATCAAAAAAGAAAATGAACTTCCACTCCACTGGGAACACCAACATTACCTACTTGGCTTTTGCTGATGAACTTCTCATTTTTAGTGCTGGAAAGAAGAGAGCTATCAACACTTATACGAAAATCATCATGAACTTCATGAGCATACTGGTATGTCTTTAAACACTAACAAATGTCTTTTTATCATAGGAAAGCAAATTAAAATGACAAAAATTAGCTGGATCATTGATAAAATAGGATTTACTCATTCCAAATTCCCCCTCCCCTACCTTGAAATCAAACTTCACAAGAGGAAGATCACATCCTCTCTCTTCTATGAGCTTATTGCCAAAATTCAATACAAGATCAGCACATGGGAGAATTCTATCCTCTCTTTTGGTGGGAGAATAACTAAATCAAAAGCTTCCTTAACTCCATCCCATTATATGCCACTCAAGTACAACACATCCCAAAATTGATCCAATTGAGGATTAAAATAATGCTAAATAAATTCATTTGGAGTTATAACCATAAGTCCATTCACTGAAGTAGCTAGAAGAAGTTGTACAAACTATCCAATAAAGAAGGGCTAGGCTTCAAAACCATAAAAGAAAACATCAAATGTAATACCTACAAGCTCTAAAAAAAATTGAGAGAAAATAAATCACTTTGGTCTAATTATATGCTAGGGAAATACTACAAAGCCTCACACCTAATGACAGTGAACAACAAATTGAATGATTCTCCAATCTGGAAAAAGCTGCTTCAACATATGGAGGCTACTGAGGAACTGATCTTTTGGGACCTGGGTGATGGCCATATTGATATTTGGAATGACCATTGGCTTGAAGATGAACCCATCTATCTAGAATTTTCTAGAACCAAACCTCTACAAACCTAGCACATCAAGAATTATGGAAATAAACTCATTGGGATAATGAGAAGATGCATTTGGTTTTTCCTTCACATATATGTAGTAAAATTTACAATCTCCCAATGGATATGACTAGAAAGACAAGTTCATAGTGAAAAGAAAATCCCCTACAAATCCCTTCATAAAATACTATACTTACATGGTGGAAAAACATCGTAATAGTCCCCTAAGGTGCAACTATCTAGAATCAGAACATCAAACCATCAATTGCCTTCTTCTGTTGAAGACTCTTGCATCACTTCCTAGCTATTGATAACATCCCCAAACTCAAGGGCCTTAGACTTTCCTCAAGGTGTCCACCAAATGAAAATTCAGCCCTACTTCATACCTTCATCAAATGAAAATTCAGCAAATAAATTTAGAACAAGTATGCTGATCAGACGAATGGGCAACATGGACATGGTCTCTCTAGCTTACTCTTATTGGATGATTCTCATTATGTAGACTGCAAGCTTTCCATAAAATCATTGAATTCCATCTTTGGTTCATCTCAATTTCAAGAAATGATAGAAAACATAATGGCTCCAACACCATAGCTGACTCCATTGCACTTAAAATCAGATCACTTCTAGTTGATGAATAATGGAAAAAATTAGGAGCTGAACTACAATAGAAACTTTTCAACCACTTGTAGACCTCCAAAATGGAAACTTGTATTATGGAACAAACCATCCCAAAACACTATCAAAATTAACATTGATGTAAGCTTCAACACCAACACCAAGAAGGCTGGAATTAGAAGCATATTCATGAACTATGAGGGTGATTGCACTTTCATTTTCTCTATGCCATATGTTGCTTCTTCGGCACTTCTGTCTGAAGCTACTTCAATATTTTATGCCCTACTTTTTGCTTCTAGAAAGCTTCACCTTAATTACTATATTGAATTTGATTCCATTATACTTATCTAGACCCTTAAGGAAGAACGAATGTAGCATACTCCCTAGCTCATCATCAATCTACTCAAAATTATCAAAAAACTCATGAGAAATATTAAATTATCTTGCTCCCATAATCGGAGGAAAGGGAATAAACCTACTAATCTTTTGGCTAGAAGAGGTTCAAACCTCCAACTATTCTCTTATTCTAAGTACCCTGATGGAGAGCTAAACTCACTTATTCTAAGTGACCAGTTAGGATTACCATACATTAGATTTGCTTTTTTGTAACTTTCTTTTTTTTTACTTTATTTTAGATTTTGGATTACTATACTTTATGTAATTAAAAGTATGTTTACCTTTATGCAAAAAAGAGAGGGATGGTGATAATTCCCAAAGAATACTTGGTGGATAAGGATCCATTAAGATAATCACAAGTGAAATTTCCACTTCTTCTCCTTCAAATGAGTGGGATATTGCTTTTAAAACTATTTAATAAAAAAATTTATAAATTCCATTCAGGATCAGATGAAGACTAGGAAGAAGATCATCCAAATTGATTTACTTACATCAGAAGGCATAGTCCCTTCTCTACCCCATTCAGCATCATTAGATGTTCATATGACTGGAGAGAGTGGTGAGAGAGGAATATTTATTATATATGAGAGACTTTTGTATAATAAGGATGGAAAGGCTAGGCCTTACATTCCTTCATCTTTATGTCCTCATTTCAATAATATGAATAAAAAGCCCACCTTTAAAGACATTTTTTAAATTTTTATCATTTTTGGTGAACATGTTGAAAATAAAGAAAACTAAGAAGATGAAAAAGAAAGTTCTCATGCTGATTGTAATGTATTTTGTCAATCAAGATCAGATAGTGAGTCTTATGGATGATTTGTAAGGCAACCCCATTAGCATAGAGATAGAACTATCAAAATTTGATTAATCATTAGAAAAGGATACTTGTGATAAAAGATAGGTTGAAATTTCCACTAATGATATCACTAAGATTAATCTCCATAGTGGGAAGGTGGAAACTTGTCTACCTCCATCTCCCAAAGACAAAGGTAAACGAATTATTGATGAAAATTTAGAACCTTTGTGAAAGATCCATTAGTCGAGCCAGTTGTTCCTAAAGTCTACTACAATGTTTTAGCCCATCTTAGAAAACTTTCTACTAGATTAAACATTTATGACGCCCTTGTTTTATCTAAAGAAATGAGGAAGTCATTAGTTTAGGCATTACTCGACCTAGAGATATGTTTGACCCAGCTAGCAACAACTTCCTTAGATGAGGATTGCTACTTCAAAGAGATTCCTGGGGTTACTTTCTCCAATGAAGATTTACTTCCAGGAACCACATAACACAATTGGCCCCATTACATTTATGTTAAAGTAGAGAATATCAGATTATTAAGAGTCATTGTTGATCCTAGTGCCTCAGTAAATATTATGAACTTCAAAACACTATCATTTCTATGGATTGATATAAGGGGGATTAGTTTTGATAAGAATCTACTCATGGGGTTTAGATAAATGGGTGAGAAAGCTTTAGGTTCAATCATTCTATTATTGGAAATAGAAGAATTAAAATTTGAAGCAAATTTTAATATCATTAAATCAAAAACTCCCTTCAATGCTTTCTTAGGCAGGCCATGGATACATGAATATAGAATGGTTCCTTTATCACTCCACTAGTGTATTAAGTACATTAGGGATGGAGTAGAATACACTATGAAAGGTGACATACAAACATTCTCTATTCATGAGATTGAGTTTTATGAAGTTGCTTCTCATTATATGGCTAAAAGGCAAGTGTTTGATTCTATAAAATCAAGCATTATTAAAGCATCTAAGAAACTAGAAGAAGAAATTCAAAAAAAATGAAAAAGAAACTATAAAAGAAAATGAGGGAAAAGAAAAAGAAAAATAGAAAGGGAAAGAAACTATGATAATATAGATTAATTTGAAATCTAGTTCTGATGAAGATTCCAATAAAAAATGATGCCATAATAAATTTGAAATTTTTTTGAATCAGATAGTAATGAAGAATAAATACAAGCATTAAAGAATGAACCTGAGCTATCCACCTATGAAAATGTGAAAAGGTATGTAAATACTTTGACTCCTTTTTCTCAAAATAAAATCTCATAATTGGAAGTCAAGGTAGCCTCCAACCTTTCAGGGGATGTTGGAAAGTTATCAAAGTTTTATTTTGTACCTAGATCCTTAAGCTTAGAAAGAGATGTAAGGCTTGAAGATCTATTTTCTAATGAAATATTAAAACTCCCTTTTAACTAGGATCCTGATTGTGTTAGAAATGCTAAAAAACATGTTTTAATTCCTCATACTTAGTCCAAAGTTATGGGCCAACATATAAAAAGCTTATTCAATATAAAAACTATAAATTTAAAATCTAAAGTTCATGTTGGGTTCAGTATCATTGAACCTTTGGATGATAATGAATACTGCTTAATGATAAGTAATCATATAGAATATAATCAACTCTTTAGAATCCTATTTAATTCTTTTGAAGGATCCTATCTTGAAACATTGGATGATTCAGATAATTGCCTAATTGAAAATGCATCCCCAGAATATGATGAAGAAATAAAATTCAGTATTAATGAATTAAGAGAAATTAACTTAAGAACTAAATAAGATCCAAGGTGAACTTTTATTAGTTCATTATTGGGTCCAAAGGATTTCAAAGAGTTGGTTAACCTACTTTCTGAATATAAAGAATGTTTTGCATGGAATTATGATGAGATGCCAAGTTTATCTTTGGAAGTCTATAGGAATTTTATTTGGAACACTACGTAGATCTTTGGGGTTCTTATTTATGTAATGAAATACGTCATTAAAGAATAAATATATTATCTCAAAATATAAATATATTATTTTATAATAGAATTGTTTACTTAATAATGACTCTTAAGATTAATGGATCTTTAATGTACTAGAGATTCTTCCCCTGAGCTATATGGAGAAGTAGAATAGGGTTTATTTCATTATAGAATTTCTAGTTTCTTATAAGGATAAGCCCCTATAGTTAATTACATCTTAGGAGAACTAGAATTCCTCATAACAATACTCTTATTTAAAGAAACTGACTTTTATCTCTATGGATTTAAAAGCTTGTCTCAAAAATATTATTTAATTTATAAATTCAAAAGGGAATTCTTTAAGGAGGAAGAGTTCTTTTCAAAAGCTAATAGAGAATAAGTAAGAAATGATTTTAGATAATAGGAAGCCTAATAGGCATTTCAACTATTTTATTATTGGGCTTTATATTTTAAAATTAAAGTTATTGTGATTCTAAGTTGGCATTTTATTAGAAATCAAGGACATAGATTCTAATAGAACATGACTATAAAAATACCTAGTGATTGAAGACTTATTCCAACAAGATGCATCAGAACCTAAGTCTAAAAGTGCTTCTAACATAAGTCAGATGCTCAACTAATTCTGAGTTTTGGGAATTATCAATTTATTTTCTTACTTAAGAAAATTAAACTATCCCTAACACTTCAAGACTTATTTTTTGCTTAGAAGGGTTGCTTTCTAACACCACCTAAGAAATTTTAAAACCATGACTTTAGTCTTAAGAGTTCAAGATGGTAGGCTATTATGTTTTGGAAAAAAAAAAGATAAGAGCCTAAACTCTCTCCCTATCAAAATGACCATGTTAGGTATGTGTGGTGTTTTAATTTGGAGTCATTGGAAAACCACACATCTTTTATGGGATACTTAGTGAAGTATCATCTCCAAAGATGGAAGCATCACCCTACAATAGACCTAGTCACCTAATAAAGACTCCTAAGGTAGATGGATCTTCATATATACCAAAAATCTTTCCCCTACTTTACATGGAAAAGTAAAGAAGCATTTATCTTATGCCAAGTTTCTTTAGTTTCCTATGGAAGCAAGCTCCCATAGTTAATTACATCATAGGAAATAAGAATTTTTTAAGAATACTCTCGATTAAAGTAGTCAATAAATATCTCCTAAGACTTCAAAGTTTGACTATCAAAGAATTAAGTAATTTTTTTAAAACCAAGTGGGAAAGTTCAACTTGGAACACTTACTTTTAGATTCCAAAGGAAGAAAAGTAGGCAACACTCATTATAATAGGAAGCCTATTCAGCACCTTAGTTTACCTATAATGAGATTTTATATATTTGAAAGAGAGATTTTATTTTAGTTTGAGTTGAAATTTTATTAGAATGCTAGGGCGTATAGTCAATCAACAAAAGATTATGGAAATTCCTAAGTAGTGAGGAATTATACTCATAGCCCGAAGGAAACAAGTAGACTTAGATCCTAAATCTAGAATGCTTTAGCAAAAGCTAAAAGCATGACCCCAGTCTAATAAAATAATGGGACAATTGTTTACCTACACAAGAGAGGATAAACCCATCCCAACTCTTCTAAACTTACAACATGCTGAAGTGGCCACCAACGAACGCTTCCTATGATTCAAAACCATGTAAGCCAGCCATATGTAATTACAAGATAGCTAGGCTGTTATTTAATTAGGAAGAAACTAGAATCCTAAACTCACTCTGTAAAAGACTACATCATGACTAGCATGAAGACATGACTTAGACTAAATGCAAAATTTTACAATTCTTTACATCATTTTGACACATTCATATGGAAAAAGGCTTGGGACGATTATGCCTATATGCATGATCAAATTAGATTATGAGTTGATTAATAGGAGGAGGTGTTCTCACTACAAGGGATGCCCTCAAAGGTTAAGCATTCTTCTATCATGCAAGAATGGGGACCCTACTTATTCAAGAGTGAAAAAAGATGTTATGCATGGTGTTATAACATTCAACCATTTAGCTAAGGGGTTGTTAATTCTTTTAATTATCTTGATTATAATCTAGGCTTTATGGTGAGGTTATGAGTTATATTTAAAATTTAGTCATAAGTCATTAGTGAGGGTAGAAAAATTAATTTTATCCTAGAAAGCTTACACCATCCAGGTCACATATTCAATCATCAAGCTTAAGAATTCTATGAAAAACATGCCATTTATATTTCACAAGTTAAACACAACAATCAAGAAATCATATATTTCATGAAATAATAAAAGCCCAGTGCGGCCGGGTACCACCATACACCCTGAAAAAAAGAAGAAGTTGGGTAATCGAGCTCTAACCATTATACAACCTAGATTACAAAAGGACATTACAATTATAATGAAATGGATGCTTTTGGGGTTTTCATTCTTCACCTTTTGTCTTCTTTTGATTTGATTTTTCTCTAGGCTTCACAGGGCCTCCCATGTCTTTGCCTTCTAGCCACTGCTCACCCTAAACCATAACACTAATCCTAATCATATTTGCAAAATTACATGTTTATGGAAAATAAAATCTAACTACACTTGTAAAATAAATGTTATCTAAACAATCATACAAACCAAGTAGTTATATTCTCTAAATTTTGACTTAGTACCTTGCACATGGGTAAGCTAGCCCACCTATCCTAATATGAATTATGTAAAGAGGGATAAGCAACCTCCAAGCAAAAGTATCTATATTTATTTATTATTTCAATGGAACCATTAGCATAATCCCATGCAAAAAATATCATTAGGCTAATAGCAGCCTAACATCTCATTTACCTAAAAGTAACCCTAACATCTAATCTAAAACATTACATCTCAAAACAAAACCTGACAACACAACATACACCGACCTAACTAAGAACTAGAAGTGGTGACTTAGTATTCTAAGGTGTTTATAGAGATTTGGTGTGGTATGTCCTAACTAAGCTTTAAAATTATGATTATCTAAGGTTTGGAATGTTCATGTTACACATGAGGGGAGGTTTCACTTCAATTTATTAAAAAGATTAGTAAATTTTTAGTTTATAGCTTCTTTTGTTTCAATTGATATTTACTTAGCATCTAGTTGTTATCAAGAGGGGAAAGAGGCTTGACCCTCTTCTTCCCTACCTAAGTTATTTTTTAAAGGCATGTTATTATGATTTTTGGTTTATTTTAGTGAATGATTTATTAAACATTTTATTATTCCTAGGTTTGGGTTAATCTTAAAGAATCCTATTCAAACATTAAGGGCATCTTAAGATTAATGAGATTGAATTACTATCACATGGATAATATTACATCATTCCTTCCATCATCAATAACATGCATATGATGTTGGACTTAGTGTACCTATACATGGCAATGTACATATGTGTATTTTTGGCACACTTGAGTGATTATTAATACAAATATTTTTGGTAGAAAAGAGAGATTCAATTCCTTAGTTAAGTATATAGACACATGTATTTAAGATTTAAGTAAGTACGTGACATTGTTAAACTAGAGAAGTGAGGTAATCTAAGACCTCCTTGGGGCTACTTAAAATCTTGTGTTCTTAGGATGTCTAGACTATATACTTGCTATCATAAATGCATATAAATGTATACATAAATATAAGAATGAATATAATGCAAATGTTTGTATCTTAGCAAATCATTTACCTATGTAAACTAAAGCTCTATCCAAATTCTAATATATGTATACTTATGAATGGAATTAAGTAAGTACATGCCATTGTTAAACCAAGGAAGTGAGGTAATCTAAGACCTCTTTGGGGCTACTTAAAGCCTCGTATTCTTGGGATTTCTAGACTATATACATACTAACATTCAGACACATGTAAACACATACATGAATCATGAAAATAGAACAATCCTTTAACATGTTTAAGCTATAAGCAAATGTAAATCACATAGAATATTCATAACCAACATCATTTTAAATTTTCATCATTAGATTATATCTTTGAAAATAATTTGAAGTTTATTAGTGCTAATAGCCACACCATATAGTAAGATCCATTCAACACATGCAACTTATACATATATAACCATATTCATTTGATTCTTTTATTTGAAAACATGGATACATGATGCAAATGGCATAAAAATTTATAATGATTGAAAATAAATAATTTAACATTGCCACATAATACATTCAACCACATTAATTCCTAAGGACAATCAAGTCAAATAAGTATCCATTAAAATTAACCAAGTTATTATGAAGTTTAATTTTGGATTTGAATTGTTAAAATTTAAAGAAGACAATGATATTTGCTATTTTTCACCATTCCATGTTAGCCATTTAATGTGTGTAAGGAAAACTAATTAAGTAGAATTTTTATGGATTGGTTAAGTTCAAGTCATTATGAAATTAATTTAATTTCCCTTTCTTAAGCCTCTTTAATTTAATTACCCACTTAATCTTGGTCCTCCATTGATATTCCAATGAGGAATTAAAATTTGCAATGCACTTAAAGAGACTTAATGCTATTTCCTCTCATGCTTAAGAGTTGATTAGATTAAATCTAAATTAAGTACTTAAATGGTTTCCCCACACCTATGGGTTAACCATAAGTTCCTTAAGGCTCTTTATGTTATTGAACACATAAAGGGGAAACCCATGAATTCAATTTGAATTATCTAAAATAATTATCATTTCAATTTGATTTTTACTTTATAATTAATTACCTAATTAATCCTTAACTAAGCCAAGAATTAAATAACCCATCTATGGAAATGTAATTAAGAAAAGAACTATGAAAGAGCTTCTAATTATTTTCCCTCATCATTCCCACTATTAATAGTGATTAACTATTAGTAATCATATAATTTTCACTATTTATCATTTTTAATAATTATTCAATTGATCAAAGAGGGTGATTAGGATTAGAATTTCAAATTTTAGAAATTATATGGCCAATAAATCCCATAAAAGTTATGGGTGGCAGAGGACAGCCCATAAGATCAATATATCAAATTTGAGATCAATTGACCAAGTAATTAAGCCTTGATTAGGGTAATTATCCTGAACTTCAAACTCTAATTAAACAAAATTTATTAATCAACCATTATGGATATTATTTTTATTAAATTCTCCTCTAATCACCCTTTCTGAAATGGGTTTACTTATATTTTTTGAATTTTTCTACAATTAGTTATGAATTTTCAAAGTTATATCCATTTAATTACATTTTAATCACCTAATTAATCCCCTAAACCATAAGCGCCACAAGGAAGCCGATGCGGCTGCTCTTTCCATGTGGCATCATGGGATAGGTTATATAAAACATTCAATGTGATAGCTGAGTTAGTGGCGGAGGATGCGATTTTGTCCCTATCATCTGATCCCAGATTGGACGATTGAGTTTAATCCCGTGGTTCCTAATGGATTAAATTGCTACCATCCATTCTAATTAAGCAGAACAAATGGTCGATGATCAATCATCCCTCGAGTGATGAAAGATGGACAATGTCCTCCTTTTGTTGCTTGATTTAAGCTCACTATAGCTTATAGGATGACGGGATCGACTCCAAAATGTGCGAGGAGAAGATCTGAGGATCCTATGGTGGAAATCATGTGCAGTCACAATTTACTTTACAAATGACCAAACCCTATGGTAAAATCTATGGTTTACTAGATTTTTACTTTGTTAGAGCTAGAGACCGGTGGTTCGTCGACTGAGGTAGCTTTATCTTGAAGAGACAAAGACCTATTGAGAAGATCTTGAGCTGCTTCCCTATTGATTCCTCTATGAACTAAGCGTCAGCATGAAACTCATCGGAGTTGGTCTTAGAGTGCCTTCCTATGATCAAATCAATTGGGGATTGATTCAATTCAACTTGTCAGAATGAGGGTAAGGTGTGAGAAGAGTTAATTTGAGTTTGGTGGAGTTTTGATGAGGTTGGATGGATAGGGCTCTTAATTTCAAATGGTGGTTGGTCTTACTGGCAGTGGAGAGCACTAGAGATTTAGGGAAGAGTTTACCACAACTCAGAACACTCTGAGGGAGCTCTATGTGAATATTTAATGTATGGGGAGGTGTATACCCTCCTCCATAAGTTAAAAGAAGGCTGAGATTAGCTCAGCCTTTGACAGTCGTTCAGTCGGGGTAGGTGGTCATAGGTGGTAGTGGGTTGCTGAGGTGGAGGTGCCTGAGAGGCTAAGGTAGTGGCATGGGCTCACATGGGGTGTACCTCCTCCTCCAAGTGAACCAATGGAGTGCCATGGGTGAACTTACCATCTCATGACCCAAGGCTGAACCAATAGCCATGGGTCAAGTTGGGTCAGTGGTCATAATGTTCAAGAAGGGTTAAAGGTGGGTGCTAAGGCTTGGGGAGTGGGTGATCGCTCCAAATGGGAATTTTGTCTTATTTGGGTAGGTTGGTTCAAGGGTTTTTACCCAAACTTGGTTCATCATGGTTTGGGTCCACTTGGGCTAACCCATGATGACCCAAAGATGAGTCATGCCAAGTTTGGTTGGGTTTGGACTTGGTTTGGATGGGTTTGGCTCAATTTGACCCATATGGTTCAAATGACTTCCAATTGGATTAGGTTGACCAATTGGTCAAATTGGGTTAAACCAAAGGTATGGATATGTTCAAATGGTTTTTTGGAATGTATTGGTGCAATTAGTTTGATTTAATTTAAAGTGGATTTGATTTTGTCTCATATGAGTTCATTTGTGTCAAATGGGCTAAGTTGACCAATTTGGTCAAATTGGCCAAATTATCTTGGGTGGAGGGTTGGTTTAGGTTCAATTGATCATCTAAGATTGATAGAAGGTGTTGGTTTGAATCAATTTGGATTTGGGAATGATTTAATTTAATTTGACCCTTTAGGTCAAATTGGGCTAAGTAGGTCAATTGGGTTGGGTTGACCAAATTGAGTTTAATTTAGAGTTGGATCATGTTCAATAATCAATTTGTGAATAATTAGAAGCATTGGCTTCAATAAATTGTGTTTAGGATTTGATTTGACTCAATTAGGCCCTTGAGGTCAAATTGGATTAACTTGGGTCAAGAGACCAAATTGGCTTGTTTAGAATCAATTGGTGGTTGATCCATGCTCAATAATCGATTTATGATTGATTGGATCCATTGATTTGAATCAATTGAGATTGGAATGAGATTTAGTTCATTTTGGTCCATATGGGTGAATTGGGTTAACTTAGATCAAGTGATCAAATTGGTTTTGTTTGACCCAATTGATTGTAATTTGGCAATCAAGGATGATCAACGATCATTATAAATGAGATTTGATGGGTTGATTCAACCCAATTTGGGTTGGATTGAAATTTGAATCAATTTGGTCATTTAGGCCACTTTGGGTCAAGTGGACCAATTAGGTTAATTGAGTCCAACTAGATTAAATTGGGAGTTGAGAAGAGTTCAATGATGGATTTAGGGTTGATTGGTTTCTTTGATTGTAATTGATTTGGGTTTGATTAGATTTGGCTCATTTGGACCTTTTGGGTCAAATGGGCTAACTTGGGCTAATTGGATTCATTTGGTTCAATTGGTTTGATTGCAAGAATTGGAAGAGTTTGAAATGGTATATTGAATGGTTGGAGTGTTTTTGTGAAAATCAATTTGTGTTTAGTTTACTTGAATGGGTTTTGAGTTGGATCAAAGGATCATGGTGGGATTAACTTAGGTTAAAGGCTTATTTGAGCCATATATAAAAATAAAATCCAATTTACCTTACTTATGTATATGGGTCTTGGTTTTAAGGCCACTAGAATATACCTAGAAGATCCAAGTGCCTAGAAGGTTCTTAAACCTAAGATGAGGAAGGTCTATCCTCACTCTAAAAGTGAGGCCAATAAAAGAACCCCCAATAGTTGTGGTGTAACTAGCAAGGCACCCCACACGTATTAGCATTGACCAAGATGATCAATAGCATCCAGGAAGATCAGAAGCTTTAATGATGGCTATCCATACCCAAGTGAAGAGGTAGATGGAACTATGGATCCTAACGTGATGTAATTCATCATCATGCTGAGGGCATTGGTGAGATGAGTAGATTTGGTTTGATTGGTTTAGAATTGATTTTATGACAAGGGCATGAAGAGAGATCCGATGGGTATTTGCACATGAATTTGGTTAGATTATAGATTGATTCATGCCAAAGGCATAAGGGGGATCCATTGGGGATTAAGATTTTATTGAATTTGTTTGATTTATCTGAATTTAGTTATTTTATTTTGATTTGAATTTGAGTTTTGTGTTGATTTGATTATGTTGATTGGTTAGGTTTGAGTTTGGTGATTCATTTCATTTTTAATTTTATGTTAGTTTGTTGAATGAGTGTGGACCCTATCAGCTTGTGATGGACCTCAATAAGGAGAGGCTATGTGAGTCCAGGCTTGCCTTAGATTTACTAGTCCAAAGGGTTAGTCTATCGACTGCATAGTATAGACTATCCAACCTAAGGGTTGTCCATCGCTTCACAATGGTATACTAGGAAGAAAGCTCAAAAACTCACATCTTAAAAGTAGAATCAACCATTAGGGTGACCTGTTGATGGCATAACAAGTCAGACCTTACCTAGGGTGACTACAATGAGAGTGACTCTGTGAGTCTTATCTTAACTTAGATAGTCGAGGAGGTTCATATAGAGAGTTTTGATGACACTGTCCAAAAGATAGAAAGCCTACTTGGGAAGAGCTGGCTCTAGGGGTCTTATCTTAATCCACAAGAGATGTTGTTTTTTTTTATTTCTTTATTTAGCATGGAAGCTATTTGTTTATGAGGGACCACACTAAGAAGGAGCAATTGAGGCTTTGGTCCATCTCAAATTTATTGACCTAAGGGATAGTCTATACATCAGCAGTACATAATCTCCAACAAAAGGGGTGGCTACTATGAAAGGGAAATAATCCAAACATATTGTAACCTAGGTCATGCCTAGATGGTCTTTTGAAGACATGATACAAATATGATTCCCACTAGGATGGTGCTCTAGGGGTCTTATCCTAATCAATGAAATATAGAGCCTATAGGTATACAATGGTCGACTCAGGGAGAAAGTGCGAGGACTTACATCTACCTAAATGGTGTTATCCACCAGGTGGGTAGCTGGCAGCAAAGAAAACACTAGCCAACCTAAGGTTCCTATTAGTTTATGATGATCAATGTAAGAAGAAGGCATCAGGAACTCACATCTTCCTAAGCAGAAATGATCATTGGGATAGTCTATCATCGGTCAGACAACTACTATACGACCTAGGGAAACCACTAAGTTGGGATTCACAATGAAGGACTGAACCCAAGCTTGTAGTAGTCAGGAAGTAGAGGAGCCACTAGGAGTCTTACCCTAATCCTCAAATATAAATTCAGACCCAATTAGTGGATGATGGCTAGTACAAGAAGAAAGCTCGGTAACTCACATCTTTTTAAGTAGAGCCAGTCATCGAGATAGCTTATTGGTCATGCAATAATACATACCAAATTAACAAGGCACCCATCAGTTTACAGTGGTTAAGCTAGAAAGAAAGCACGAGGTATCACATCCTCCTAAGTTAAAAAAACCACTAGAGAGACACACTAGCTAAGTAGTGAATCATGCTCGACCTACACCAACTACTAAGTAAGGGGTCACTAGGGGTCTTATTTCAACTCAAAGTAGCCCGAAGCAATTGGATTTGTGTTGTATTTGCTTTTATTTATGTGTAATTTTGTGTTTATGATGTGCTAATGAGGGATAGGATGCTACTTGGGTTCTCTTATACCTACCCTAAACATATCAGGAATTCAGTAATTAGAAATATTTTAATTTGGAGAGAAATTTAGTCAAAATGGAATTTTATTGATTGAAAATTATTTTGGACATTGTTAATGCATAATATTTCTTTAGATGAAGCCCATTGAATGGGAGCATCACGCGTTCGCCTTTGTGATTTATGAGTTGGTAAGATCCACCATGGTATGCCTTTTCTATGGTTAAAGTGCCTTCCCAAGTAGGTTCAAACTTGCCTCCCATCTCACGATGGGCAATAATTGGTCTCTTTAAAACTAAAATGAGCTATCCTACTCAAAATTCTCTAGGGTGGACCAACTTGTTATGAGCTTGAATCAACTTTGCTTTGTATAACTCGAGGTTCTGGCATGCTCGTAAGCATCTTTCTTCTAAACTTTTGACTTTTTCTAACCGCAGGTTGGCATTCTGTTCGGTTATGATTTTGCTGCCCATAGTTACCCGTAGTGATGGAGTTAAACTTCTAATTGTAGAATGGATTCAAAGCCATACACTAAGGAGAATGAGGTAGATTGTGTTGGAGTTCTATAAGTAGTATGGTAGCCCATAAAGCTTCAACTAACTTCTCATGCCACTGTTGCTTGCTATCATCGATCATCTTCTTGAGTATTTTGATGAGAGTTTTATTGAAGGCTTCTGCTAAATCGTTCACCCATGGGTAGTAGATGGTATAATATCACTAATTTATGTTATTTCTTCAGGCAAAGTTGTTGATTTTGGTGATCTTGAAAGCAGTACCATTATCAGATATGATTCGGTGGCGTACCCCAAATCTATAAATCATATGATTTTTGAAGAATTGGAGCACATGCTGAGCTTTGACTTTCTTGTGTGAAATCGCCTCCACCACTTGGAGAAGTAGTCTGTAGAAGTTAGAATGAACCAGTGACCATTAGATGAAGGAGGATCAATTGGACCCACTATGTCAGTGCCCCCAATACTCAAATGGCCATGAGGCCAATGTTGGATGTAAAATATTAGACGGTTGGTGTAGGACCACTTCGTGTAATTGCCATTGGTGACATCGCTTCACTACATCCATGCAATCCATGATCATCATAGGCTAGGAGTATTCTTGGGACTGGATTGATGAGCTCCCCATAATATTGAGTGTACCTTGGTCATGATCTTACAGGCTTCATGTTTGTCTAAATAGCATTACCACATATGATCGAAAGACCGTCAGTATAATACACCATCCATGAGGGCATAGGAGAGTCCCCTTTGCTTTACCTAATGTGATTGAGATTTCTCTTGAGGTAGTTTTCCTTTGTTTAGGTAATCAATGAAGGGTTGCCACTAATCTAGTTCTTCATCCTTTTTAGCAACAACAACCTCCCCTTCAAGAGAGTATCTATCGATGAGTTCAATATCAACAAGAGGTAAGACTTGCCTATTATGGGTCTTTATTGATATGGACTCATCTTTCGAACATGCTAATTCTTAGTGAGCTTAGCTATGGCATTTTTTTACTTGAGGGGTCTTATATACTGTGACCTCTATTATTTGAGCTAGCAACTCTATGGTGTGCTTGTGGTAGTGATGGAGCTTAGGCTTCAAGACCTTATAAGACCCAACAATCTAGTTGACCACTAGTTATAAGTCCCCAAAGAAGATGATATTTTTAATCCCTTGTGAGATGGCTAACTCTAGACTAATAATCAAAGAATTATATTCAGCTTCATTGTTGATGTAAGGCTGAGATAGATGATAAGAAAATCTTTTTATATCATGGTATGGCATTAGGGGACTATCCCTAACCCTACCTTACGTAGGAGAATAAATTATGGTTATTCTCCTCTTTAAGAGGAAGCTGCACCATCAAAGTACATCTCCCAGTAGCAAATGTCCTTATCCCTTAAGTTTATGATTTTTCATTAGGGAGATCATCTCTGAGCAGTGAATCTACTAGAAGTGGATGTGTTGTTAGGAAATCTATGAGTGCATGTCCTTTCACCACACGGAGGGGGTACAAATGTGATGTTAAACTATGATAAAATCATTGACCATTGTGTTAACAATCCAGTTAGCATCGACAGTGTCATGAGATATTACATCAGATTTATAATATAAATCAAGTTTACTTTATGAGAGAGCATATAGTGTCATAGCTTTTGAGCTATGAAGATTGAAGCTTAGTAATGCTTTTAAATGTGTGGATTATTTGCCTCAGTAGGTATCAGATGTTGACTAAGATAGTAGAGTACAATCTCTTTCCAGTTATCATTGGCTTGGGCCAACAAAGCACCAAGGGAGTCATCTAACGTAGTAGTGTAGAGTATTAGAGGTTTGCTCAGGATAGGGGCAGCTAGGACTAGTGATGCTATTAGATACTGCTTGATGCTCTCAAATGCATGTTGGCATTTTTCATCCCACTTGAACTTGGTGTCCTTCTTGACTAGTGTGGAGAATGGTTGACATCTACCTGTTAGGTTGTATATGAAGCATCTTTGATACACCAACCTCCCTTGGAATGATCTATGTTGGGTTAGACATTTAGGGGGTGGCATTTCTAATATCACTTTAATCTTCTCTTAGTTAATTTCTATTCCACAGTGTTAGACAATGAACCCAAGAAACTTCCATGATGATACTTCAAATGCGCACTTGAGAGGGTTCATTTTAAGGTTATATTTCCTTAATCGCTTAAAAGCTACTCTTAAGTCAAAGAGATGGTCTTCCTTTTATTTACTTTTGACCATGAGATCATCGACGTAGCATTCAACTTAGTGATAAATGAGTTCATCGAAGATTCAGGTCATGGCCTACTGGTATGTGGTGATAGCATTTTTACGGCCGAAAGGCATCACCTTATAATAATATGTTCTAATCAGGGTTCTAAAAGCAGTGTTCCTTTCATCTTGAGGTGCCATCTTTATTTAGTTATATCTAAATAAACCATCCATGAAAGAGAGGGCTGCATGACATGAGGAAATGTCCACCATCAGTTCTAGTATTGGTAGTGGAAATTCATCTTTTGGACATGCCTTATTAAGATCCCTAAAATTCATGCATATGTGAATTTGACCATTCATCTTTTTAACTAAATGACACTAGCCAACCAGGTGTGGTATTTTTTCTCCTAGATGAAACCAGCATCGATCAGTATCTTGACTTTAGAAATGACTTGTTGTTTAATGTCCAATCGCATGCGTCTAAGAGCTTGCTTGATGGTGTTAGCATCAGGCTATATTGCTAGCTTATGAACAGCTATTTTAGGAGCTAGTCCAAGCATTTATTCATAACTCCATGCAAAGTAGTCCTTAAACCCAATGAGTAGCCTAACTAAGTCATTGGTTTAATATTCATTCAATAAGGAATTGATGTACGTCGTGCGTGGATTGTCTTCAGCCCCCAAGTTGATTTCCTTGAGTTTATCGATGGTTGATTTGATTTCTTCTTCAAATTTTGGGGTTGCAACTTTAACTTAAGGTTATCTAAATCATCTAAAGTTTCTAAGCACACCTCCTTATACAATTTAATGTGCTTCAAGAAGAATTTATCATATTCTAGATGATTTGTGATGACTAGGCAATAATCTTCATCATCGACTAGGCCCACTATACCAAAGCCTATTCCTAGTCTTGATTCAGAGCTCTTATATTTTTTACCCCATAACCTTTCAAAATAATCTGACCTACGCTTAGACCTTGTATGTAGAATTACACCTTCCTTTGCTAAGTTAAGAACATAAGGGGAGTACTATTAATTCTTTGAATGATCCATCCTCAAGTTTTACATCAACTTCTTGACTTAAAGATTTTTCTTCTCAACAAAACTTTTGGATTTTATTGTTTGCACATACTTTGGGAGCTTCCTTAACTACCAAACCCTCAATATTTTGTGAGAAAAGTAGGGTTAGAGCTAAAGCACCATCTACTTTCTAAAAGTTTCATATAAAATAGACTTGGATACATTCATGCTTTGCTTGGAGACCCAGTCTCATCACTGTCAAGCTCTAGTTTCAATTATAGTAGGATCTACTGATAAGAAGAGTTGGTTGGCGTGCTAACTACATAAGACCCATCCTTTAAACTAGATTCTAAGTGTATGTTGATAGTAGGTGTACTCCTGGAAGTTGGGACAAATCTCCTGGTAGGTATGGAGGTCTTCCACCTCTGGGGCTCCCTCTGGACTTGCCTCTTCCTTATTCTAGTGGAAGTAAAGTCATATTCCCCACCTGTTCAAATAGAGTAATGAACTATGGGTGGAATCTAATCTCAGGCTCTATATCCTCCCTAAGATCTTCTTCTCATTGCCTTTTCTTTTCTTTTTCTTTTTCATTTTCTTTTTCATTTTCTTTTTCTTTTCTTTCTTTTTCTTTCTTTTCTTATTCTTTTTTTTTGATGATGTTCATGAGCAAAGACATTTTGTTTCTTAGGATGGTAATAGGTTGCATTCTCATAAATCTTGACCTCATGAGCTACAAACGACTTGAGATCTCCTTTGACATAATACTTAATTCTGTCCCTCATGAACTTGATGCACTGATGTAAGGAGGATGGAACCGTGTTTTTCTCATGTATCTCAGGTCACCCCAACAATGCATTGAAAGATATATCAGAATGTATTATGTGAAACTTGGCTTCTATTTTCTAATCATTTATCTCCAAAGGAAACAATGGAGCCTAAGGCCCTCTTTCCTAATTCATTGAATCCTTTCCACATCATCTTCTCTGCTTAGAGTTTAGAGATGTTGATTCTCAAGTATGCAAGGGTTCTTAGACTCATAATATTTACTAATGCACCTAGATCAACTAACACTCTGGATAGCATGAACTTGCCAACATCCACGGTGATGTAGATGGAACAGTTGTGCTCAATTATCCTTAGAAGTAGGTCTTCATCTGAGAATGTGACTCATAGGACTTTCTTTGAAAAACATGCCTCTTTTCTAGTTGGATCAGTAGCGGCCAACTGAGCTAAGAATATCTAAGGGTCAAGCAATACTTTGACTAGGGACTCTCTAATCTATTTAGATAAGACAATGGCATATTATATGCTTAACTTAGCTTGAAACTTTCTAAGGTGTGCTAGAACATTATAGTCATCTTTAGGTTTGCCCTCCACAAGCATATCCAAGGGTGGAGCATCTTATGGAGGGGTTATCTGCTCACTAGAATCGATGACCTATTTATCCTTATTTTGAGGTGCTACCCTAGATGGTAGAACTTTACCACTATGGGGGTTGTCTTGAATGACTTCCTGTGATGAGTTTCTTGTGAAAAGGTTGTACCTGTTTATCAGGTATACCTGCAGCTTCTTCAAAAAAATCATCAGAGTCGAATGACTCCAAATCAACCTCAAGTTTGGAACCCTAAAGATTCAAAAATGGGTAATCCATTTTTAAATCAGAGTGGGATTGATCAAAATTATTTAGATTATTATTGTTATGACTTGGAGAGCTATCTATAGGATTGAAATTCTTGAGATCATCAAAAGTAGACAAGATGTAAGTAGAATCATTCTTCTTCATTAATTTCTTTAATTTTAGAGATGGTACATAATAGAAATCAAGTAAAGTGAGCAGTGTGAGTGGCTTGGTGCCCTCATCCGTATATACAACACTCTTGCTGGTGGTGGAGCAAGTAGATATGGTAGTTGCAATGGTGGAAGGAGGAATGCTGGACTCAAATGGTGGTTGCAAAATGGAACTATTCGGACATGTGATGGCTGCTATTATGGCTGGGCTTCCACCCTCCCTGAGTTTTCCCTCATAACTAGTAGACCTTTATTGGTGTTGGAGGTCTGAGCTGAGTTATG
The DNA here is from genome assembly GCA_021442155.1 of Cymbidium sinense. NCBI lineage: Eukaryota > Viridiplantae > Streptophyta > Magnoliopsida > Asparagales > Orchidaceae > Cymbidium > Cymbidium sinense. Next base: position 93,746,895 of record CM038221.1, read on the forward strand.
CACCTGTAGATAAAGTTTCTTGATTATAGAGATGATATTTTTAGAGATACATGATAAAGAGATATCCCAACCGTCTTTTATCTTGAGAGGATCAGATGAATCTTCGAATATTACTTTAATAGAACTAGAAAACTTATTTTACTAAATATTCTTTAGGGATAACTATGACTCTTAACTTGTAGCTATGCTCAAGCCAGTCCTTGAATGTAAAGCAATCCTCTAAGACATGGCCTAGCATGTGGTGGTAGGCGCAGTAGTTAGGATCATCATTGTTACCCACTTGTTCTAGCTTTTTAGGCTCGAGTAACTAGAAATCAGGCTTCTTAAGAAGATTCTTAAAGATCTTCTTGACTACCTCCTTCTTGAATGAGTATGGCTTATTGAGTTTATCGATAAGAGTAGGTGGAAATTAGCTACCTGGTGGTGGATATTGATAGCATTGTTGTGAAGGCTATTGTGGTTTCCTTCATCGTGGCTGAGGTGGGAGTGGAGGCTACTGAAATATAGGCCTCTCAAACTATGCTCTCACTGGTTGCTTTCCTATCTATTACCACTACTATTTTTGGATTCTTCTCAAATACCTTATGAGGCTTGGGCTTTGATGATTGGTCTGAGAAGGGTAACTATTTGGCTTCCTCTTATAGGTTAGCTATCAAAATTGATTAGTTCCTCAAATGTCTTTATGGCAAAGCTCTTGAGCATGAAGGTGACCGGGCCATGGATATTTTTGAAAAGAATCTCAATGGCATGCTTCTCTTGCAACTGTGGTTTACATTTCATTCTTAGGTTGCGTCAACTAAAAATATAATCAACAAGGGACTTATTAGCTTTTGCTTTTTTGTAATAAGGTCTCCTATAGTCAACTTTGCTGAGCTCCTATAAACCTCTTAATGAAGAGCTGCTCTATCTTTGTAAAGGACTTCATTGAACTATTGGGAAGTTTAGCATACCAATCAAATGTGACTCCAAAAAGGCTATTGATAAACTACCAAAAAATAAAGGCATCACTACCACCGATATTGTAATAACGGGCCCTGAAGTGTGCTATATGCTACCTAGGGTTCCCACTACCATCAAATACCTTGAAGGATGGTGGCAAAAGATCCTTGGGGTATTGAACTACAATGAATTCCTTTAGGTAGGGCCTACCCTTTGGAACTGATGAGCACCCTTGGGCTTGTGCCAATGTTTCCTTCACTTATTGCTTAACAATCTATTTGATATCTTTTTCATGCATGGAGGTATTGTTAGATACCTTCCTATGCAAGCTACTGACATCCTCAACTATAGGAGTAGCACTCTTGGGATTATCCAGGATGTGCACCAACTTAGGTCTATCAGCTTCCATAAGAGTGGGTTGTGAGACGGGTGCTTGATTCTATAATACTAAGAGCACTGCCATCAACTCTTCCACTCTTCTCTCCATCCTATTAATTTAATCATCTTTGAGTTTGATTTACTAGAGGAGGCATTAAGTTGAGTCTGATGCCTCACCTTCCTCAACTACAATACCTTGGGCTTCCTGGCTAGGCTGCTCCTTATGTAAGGATCCTCGAGTATCTACCATATAGCTTTGGCAATGTCATCTAAAAGGTCATATTCATTAGCATTGAAATCTACCATACCCTTTTCTTGATCAGACAGACCATTCTTAACTATTTGCCTCACCGTGGCATGATAGTCCTCTAAAATCTCTTCTAAAGATTGATAATCCACTTGACCCAGCATTATTGGGACATATGTTGAGTGGTGACTCATAAATGGACTATACTTAGATGAGGTGATACGCTGGACATTCTGAACGGGGGGAGTACTGTCTTTAATTAACTTAGCAATCATGGGGACCAACCCTGTATCTTCTCCTTCCTTTTCTTCTGGCTATGGTGGTGGAGCGACTACGATGCTCTTGGGTTGCCACTCCTTCTTCTCCAACATTGGGATGGAAGGTTGAGTGGGGGAGCTCGACCTCACCTTAACTAGTGGGGTATCACCAAAGGGGATGTTTTCTCTCTAGATACTAGCTTGTGGTATCGATAGGCACTTTAGATGATGGAAATTGGATGGGTGATGGTGGTCAATGAGTGGAGCAATGTAAAGGTGGTGACAATGACTTCCTCTCTGCCAAAGATCTCCTCCTATGGCTGGAACTAGTAAGAATGATCAGCTCTATCAGTTCACAGATTAGAATGGTCAATCAAAGCTCAAGCTACCACTATCTAGAAAACATCTTTCTATCTCTCTTTCTTGCTTGGGTGGCAATTTTGGCCTCTGTGACCCATTCTCTATAGATCTAAACCCTAACACACATAGGGATCACTCTCCTTAGATCATGCAAACTGGTAGACTGAGAGTGTCCATGAACTCTCCTTACTCTCCTAAGCACGGACCTCAGACTAGCATAGGGTTTCTTCTTTTCCCTATCTAGTGTCTCATACTCCATGAGTAGTTGGGTGATGCTACAATCTTCTTGACATCCTCCTCTCCCTCTACAATTGAAAGGGGTTGGAACTTACTACCACCAAAAATAAGAGAGGTCTCACGGATAGATCCTGCCTCAGCTACATGGGAGACTTCCTCAACTTCATTAGCCATGCACTCATAATGCATCTTGGTCTTTCTGTTCTTGTTATGACACTGAGTCTTAGTCAATGGTGTAGGACGGGGCTAGAACTGACCTGAAAAGTGGAGGAGACTATATTAGACGCTAGGATGGACTTCCCCTTAAAGATTGGGGTTATTATAGAGGAGGTACTAGTCCTAACTGACGCTATGGTAGGTGCAAATGGTACTCATGGTAGTGGAACCTCTAAGGCCTTCCTCTTGAGGGATGGAAACTCCATGTCTAAATGGAGGTCATAATGTTGAAGTAGCTTCTTACCGGCCACCTCCTCCCTACTGAATGTGTTGAGGGCAGGCCCATCACATGTGACTTTGAAGTGCTCAAACCCCAAGCCAAAATTGATGATGGGGATCAATGTGAGAATAGCTTGATCCATAGCCAAATCTATACTAGAGGCAAAGGAAAATATGAACTTTCTAGAAGACATGATGCTTGACTGCTTGCAAGGGAAGGAAATGGGGATTTCTTCGTCACTATTGGGAAAGAAGAGTGTATATTAGATTTTGTTTTTTATTTTCGATCTTTCTAATTTTATTTTGAATTGGAACCCTCATTTAATAAATTTGATTATGTTAAATGGGGTTCATGTGTATGTTGGAGAGATTTGAAATTTTAGAGAAAAATGTTTTACCTTTCTTTTGAACTTCATTGGATTTTGAAAATATTGAATGAACCTTACTTTACCAAGCTAGTGGTCAAAGGTTCTTGATTTTGTTTAATTTGTTTTTTAGGTGATTTCATTAATTAATTTGCTTTTACCTACTGGAGGTCAAATAAGGGTTTTAACACCTACTTGGAGTGAGGTCCTAAAACCGAAAGAATGTTAGCCACCCTTGCTTAAGGATGAATTAAGCAAGGTGTCCAATAGAAAGATTGATAGTCTTGGACTTACATAAAATATAAGTCCACCAACGATGCTTGGGGATAATGATTGACTACTAAAGATGGAGAGAGGAACTATCTCCAGCGGAGTCACCAGAAAAATCGTGGTGTTTTAATTTGGAGTCGTTGGGACACCACACAGATCTTAGGGAATACTTATTGAAGTGATCGAGTATCACATTAAGGAATGATGTACCATCTTGAAAGATTGAAGCATCACCCTATAATAGAACTATTCACCTAATAAACACTTCTAAGGTAGATGGGTCTTCATATATACTTGAGATCTTTCCCCTAGTTTACATGGAAAAGTAAAGTAGGGTTTATTATATGCCAGGTTCTTTCGTTCCCTTTAGAAGCAAGCTCCCATAGTTAATTACATCTTAGGAAATAGGAATTTTCTAAGGATACTCTCGATTAAAGTAGTCTATAAATATCTCCAAAGACTTCAATGTTAGACTATCAAAGAATTAGGTTTTCTTTAAAAAAAACCATGTGGGAAAGTTCAATTTGGAAGACTTATTTTTAGATTCCAAAGGAAGAAAAGTAGAGAGCACTCATGATACTAAGAAGCCTATTGAACACTCCAATCTACTATATAGTGAGGCTTTATATATTTGAAAAATATATTTTATTTTAGTTTGAGTTGAAATTTTATTAGAATGCTATGGCTTATAGTCCATCAACACAAAATTATGGAAATGCTTAAGAGGAGAGGACTTATACTCATAGTCCAAAGAAAATAAGAAGCCTCAGATCCTAAATTTAGGATGCTTTAGCACAAGCCAAAAGCATGACCTAAGACTAATAAAAAAATGGAACATAGTGGTTGACCTCCATAAGAGAGGAGAATACCATCTCAACTCTTCTAGACTTACAATTGCCTAGAGTGGCTGCCAGCTAACACCTCCTATGCTTCAAAACTATGAAGGTTGGTCTTATATAAATGCAACATAACTAGGTTGTTATTTAATTAGAAAGAAGATTAGAATCCTAAACTCACTCCCTAAGAGACTAGATCGTGATTGGCATGAAGACATGACTTAGACTAGATGTAAAATTTTATAATTCTTTACATCATTTTGGCACATTCATTTGGACAAAGGCTGGGGGTGATTATGCCTATTTGCATGATTGAAATTATATTATTGGCTAAATTAGCTGGAAGAAGTGTTCTCTACTACATGGGTTTCCCTCAAAGGTCAAGCATTCCACTATCATGTTAGAATGGAGACACTCCCTATTCAAGAGTGAAACAAGATGTTATGCATGGTGTTATAACATTCAACCATTAAGCTAAGAGGTTACTAAATCTTTTAATTATCTTGATTATTGCCTAGGATTTAAGGTGAGGTTATGAGCTAAATTTAAAATTTTGTTATAAGTTGTTTGTTAGGGTAGAAAAATTAATTTTATCCTAAAGAGCCTACCGCATCCAAGCCACTCATTCAATCATCATGCTTAAGAAACCTATGATAAACATGCCATTTCTATTACACAATTTAAGCATAATAATCAAACATTCATAGATTTCTTATAATAATAATAAAGGCAGTTAGGTGTACCAGTACACTCCAAAAAAAGAAGTTGGGTAGTCGAGCTCTACCCTTATACAACCCAGATTACGAAAGGATAATAAAACTAGAATGCTATGAGGGTCTTAATTTTTCACCTGTATTTCATCCTTTTGATTTGGTTTGGCTATAGGCTTCATAGGGCCTCCCAAGTCTTTGCCTTCCAGCCACTATTCACCCTAAATCTCATAGCACAAATCCTAATCCTATTTGTAAAATTAAATATTTATGAAAAATAAAATCTAACTACACCTACAAAATAGATGTTGGCTAAACAAACATACAAACCAAGCAATTATATTCTATAAATTTAGGCTTAACATCTTGCACATGTGTAACTAGGCTCACATGTCCTAATATGGATTATGCAAAGGGGGATAAGTAACCTCCAAGAAAAAGTATCTATATTTATTTATTATTTAAATGGCCCCTTTAGCATAATCCCCTGAAGAAAATATCATTAAGCTAATAGTGGCCTAACATGTAGTCTACGCATAAGTAACCCTAACATCCAGTCTAAAATATTACATCACAAAATAAAATACAACATCACAACATACACTGGCCTAACTTAGAGTTACAAGGGTTGGACTGAGTACTTTAATGTGTCTAAGATTTGGTGTGGTATATCTTAACTAGGCTTTAAGGTTATGATTATCTAAGTTTTGGAATGTTCAAGTTACACATGAGGGGAGGTTCCACTTCAATTTATTAAAAGGATTAGAAAATTTTTTATTTATAGCTTCTTTTATTTCATTTGATATTTACTTAGCATCTAGTTATTATCAAGAGAGGAAAGAGGCTTGACCCTCTTCATCTCTACCCTAAGTAATTATATATAGGCATGTTATTATGATTTTTGGTTTTTTTAGTGAATGTCTTATTAAACATTTTTTTAATCCTAGGTTTGGGTTAATCTTAAAGAATCTAATTTGAACATTAAAGGCATCTTAAGATTAATGAGATTGAATTACTATCAAATGGATAATATTACATCATTCCTTTTAATCATCAATAGCATGCATATGATATTGAACTTAATATACCTACACATGTAATGTACATATGTGTATTTTTGAAACACTTGAATGATTGTTAAAGCATATATTTTTGGTGGAAAAGAGAGATTCCATTCCTTAGCTAAGTATAGTTACACATGTATTAATGATTTTAGCAAGTACTTGTCATTGTTAAACCAAGAAAGTGAGGTAATCTAAGACCTCCATGGGGCTACTTAAAGCCTCATGTTCTCGGGATGTCCAGACTATATACTTATTATATTAAATACATATAAATGTATACATAAACATAAGAATGATAATCATGCAAAAGATTGTATATTAGTACATCATTTACTCATGTAAAGTAAAGCTCTATCCAAATTCTATTTTATGTATACATATGAATGAAATTAAGTACATGTCATTATTAAACCAGAAAAGTGAGGTAATCTAAGACCTCCTTGGGGCTACTTAAAACCTCACATTTCTAGGAAGTCTAGACTATATACTTACTAACCTCCAAACACATGTAAACATACACATTAATCATGAAAACAAAACAATCCATTAACATATTTAAGCTATAAGCAAATGTAAATCACATAGAATATTCATAACCAAATTCATTTTAAATTTTCATCATTAGATTATAGTTTTGAAAATAATTTGAAGTTTATTAGTGATAATAGCCACACCATATAGTAATATCAATTCAACACATGTAACTTATACATATACAAGTATTCATTTGATTATTTTATTTGAAAACATGGATAAATGATGAAAATGGCATACAAATTTATAATGATTTAAAAATAATAATTAAACATTGCCACATAATACATTCAATCATATTAATTCTTAAGGTCAATCAAGTCAAATAAGTATCCTTTAAAATTAACTAAAGTTATTATAAAGTTTAATTTTGTATTTGAATTGTTAAAAATTAAAGAGTAGAAATGATATTTGTTATTTTACCCCATCCCATGTTAATGATTTAATGTATTTAAGAAAACCTAATTAAGTAGATTTTATGGATCGGTTAAAGTCAAGTCATTAAGAAATTAATTTAATTTTCCTTTCCAAAGCCTCTTCAATTTAATTAACCAGTCTTTCCTGAGCCTCTAATGATATGCCAATGAGAAAATAAAATTTGCAATGCACTTAAAGAGACCTAAAGCAATTTAGGCTCATGCTTAAGAGTTGATTAGATTAAAGAAGAATATAAAATAAGTACTTAAATGGTTTTTCCAAACCTATGGGTTAACCATAAGTTTCTTAAGGCATTTTATGTTATTGAACACATAATGGTGAAACCCATGAATTCAATTTGAATTATCTAAATAATTATTATTTTAATTTGATTTTTACTTCATAATTAATTACCTAATTAATCCTTAATTAAGCCATGAATTAATTAACCCTCCTATTGAAATGTAATTAAGCAAAGAACTAGGAAAGAGGTCTTAATTGTTTTCCCTCATCATTCCCACTATTAATAGTGAATAATAATTATTGATCATCTAATTTTCACTATTTAGTATTTTAATAATTATTAAATTGATTAAAAGGGTGATTAGGATTAGAATTTCAAATTCTCCACATGAACAATATATGCCAAGAAAATTATGGGACGAAGAGGACATCCCATAGGATAAACCTATCAAATTTGAGATCGATTGGCCAAGTAATTAAGCCTTATTAGAATAATTATCCTAAAATTCAAACCCTAATTAAACATTATTCATTAATTAAAGATTAGGGATATTATTTTTATTAAATTCACCTCTATTTACCCTTTCCAAATTGGGTTTACCCATTTTTTTGAAATTTTTGACAATTCATTCTAAATTTTTAAAGTTCTAGCCATTTAATTGCATTTTAATCACCTAATTAATCCCATAAACTGTTAATGCCATATAAAAGCTGATGCTGTAGTGTTTCCCATGTGGAACCATAGGATAGGTTATTTAAAACATTCAATGTAGCAACAGAGTAAGCAGTGGTGGACACGATTTTGTCCCTATCGTACGATCTCAGATTAGATGGTAGAGATTAATCTCATGATTCCTAATGAATTAAATCAAAAAATCTAATGGATTAAATCATGACCATCCATTCTAATTATCCGGAACAGATGGCTGATGATCCGACATCTCCTGAGTGATAGAAGACAGACACTGTCCGCATTTCACCACTTGATTTGAGCTCACCGAAGATCATAACACAGTGGGATTAACTCCAAAACATGTTGGGAGAAGATCTAACTGTGGAAATCACATGCAATCAGAAATTACTTCACAAAATACTAACACACGAGCTAAAAATTGGTGGTCTCTCGACTAAGGTATCTTTATCTTGAAGAGATGAAGCCCTGTCAAGAAGATCTTAAGCTGTCTCCCCCATCGATTCCTCTATGGACCAAGTGCCATTGTGAAACTCATGAGTGTTGGTCTTGTAGTGCCTTCTGATGATCAAATCGATTGGGAATCAATTCGTTTTAACTTACTGGAGGGTAGGGAAGGTGTGGAAAGAGTTAACTTGAGTTTGGTAGAGTTTTGGTGAGGTTGGATGGATGGGGCTCTCGGCATTGAATGGTGGTTGGTTTCGCTGGTGATGGAGAGCACTAGGGATTTGGGGAAGGGTTTAGGACTACTCAAAATAGTCTGAGGAAGCTCAATGTGAAGTTTTAACAGATGGGGGAAAAGTATACTTTCCTCCCCAAGTGTACCAAGGGCTGAGATTGGCTCAGTCCTTGGAAGCCGTCTAGCCGAGCTAGGTGATCAAAGGTGGAAGTAGACTGTTGAGGTGGAGGTGCTTGAGAGGCTGAGGCAATGACATTGCCTAGCATGGGGCATACCTCCTCCTCCAAGTGAACCAACGGAGTGCCATGGGTGAACTCACCCCCTAATGAAAGGCTGGGGGTGATTATGCCTATTGCATGATTGAAATTATATTATTGGCTAAATTAGCGGGAAGAGGTGTTCTCTACTACATGGGTTTCCCTCAAAGTTCAAGCATTCCCCTATCGTGTTAGAATGGAGACCCTCCCTATTCAAGAGTGAAACAAGATGTTATGCATGGTGTTATAACATTCAACCATTAAGCTAAGAGGTTACTAAATCTTTTAATTATCTTGATTATTGCCTAGGATTTAAGGTGAGGTTATGAGCTAAATTTAAAATTTTGTTAAAAGCTGTTTGTGAGGGTAGAAAAATTAATTTTATCCTAAAGAGCCTACCGCATCCAAGCCACTCATTCAATCATCATGCTTAAGAAACCTATGATAAACATGCCATTTCTATTACACAATTTAAGCATAATAATCAAACATTCATAGATTTCTTATAATAATAAAAGGCCGGTGCGGTCGTGTACCACCGTACACTCTAAAAAAAGAAGAAGTTGGGTAGTCGAGCTCTATCCTTATACAACCTAGATTACGAAAGGATAATAAAACTAGAATGCTATGAGGGTCTTAATTTTTCACCTGTATTTCATCCTTTTGATTTGGTTTGGCTATAGGCCTCATAGGGCCTCCCAAGTCTTTGCCTTCCAGCCACTACTCACCCTAAATCTCATAGCACTAATCCTAATCCTATTTGTAAAATTAAATATTTATGAAAAATAAAATCTAACTACACCTACAAAATAGATGTTGGCTAAACAAACATACAAACCAAGCAATTACATTCTATAAATTTGGGCTTAACATCTTGCACATGTGTAACCAGGCCCACATGTCCTAATATGGATTATGCAAAGGGGGATAAGTAACCTCCAAGAAAAAGTATCTATATTTATTTATTATTTAAATGGCCCCTTTAGCATAATCCCCCAAGAAAATGTCATTAAGCTAATAGTGGCTAACATGTAGTCTACGCATAAGAAACCCTAACATCCAGTCTAAAATATTACATCACAAAATAAAATACAACATCACAACATACACTGGCCTAACTTAGAGTTACAAGGGGTGACTGAGTACTTTAATGTGCGTGCTAAGATTTGGTGTGGTATATCTTAACTAGGCTTTAGGGTTATGATTATCTAAGTTTTGGAATGTTCAAGTTACACATGAGGGGAGGTTCCACTTCAATTTATTAAAAGGATTAGAAATTTTTTTATTTATAGCTTCTTTTATTTCATTTGATATTTACTTAGCATCTAGTTATTATCAAGAGAGGAAAGAGGCTTGACCCTCTTCATCTCTACCCTAAGTAATTATATATAGGCATGTTATTATGATTTTTGATTTTTTTAGTGAATGTCTTATTAAACATTTTGTTAATCTAGGTTTGGGTTAATCTTAAAGAATCTTATTCAAACATTAAAGGCATCTTAAGATTAATGAGATTGAATTACTATCAAATGGATAATATTACATCATTCCTTTTAATCATCAATAGCATGCATATGATATTGAACTTAATATACCTACACATGTAATGTACATATATGTATTTTTGACACACTCGAATGATTGTTAAAGCATATATTTTTGGTAGAAAAGAGAGATTGCATTCCTTAGCTAAGTATAGTTACACATGTATTAATGATTTAAGCAAGTACTTGTCATTGTTAAACCAAGAAAGTGAGGTAATCTAAGACCTCCATGGGGCTACTTAAAGCCTCATGTTCTCGGGATGTCCAGACTATATACTTATTATATTAAATACATGTAAATGTATACATAAACGTAAGAATGATAATCATGCAAAAGATTGTATATTAGTACATCATTTACTCATGTAAAGTAAAGATCTATCCAAATTCTATTTTATGTATACATATGAATGAAATTAAGTACATGTCATTATTAAACCAGAAAAGTGAGGTAATCTAAGACCTCCTTGGGGCTACTTAAAACCTCACATTTCTAGGAAGTCTAGACTATATACTTACTAACCTTCAAACACATGTAAACATACACATTAATCATGAAAACAAAATAATCCATTAACATATTTAAGCTATAAGCAAATGTAAATCACATAGAATATTCATAACCAAATTCATTTTAAATTTTCATCATTAGAATGTAGTTTTGAAAATAATTTGAAGTTTATTAGTGATAATAGCCACACCATATAGTAATATCAATTCAACACATGTAACTTATACATATACAACCGTATTCATTTGATTATTTTATTTGAAAACATGGATAAATGATGAAAATGGCATACAAATTTATAATGATTTAAAAATAATAATTAAACATTGCCACATAATACATTCAATCATATTAATTCTTAAGGTCAATCAAGTCAAATAAGTATCCTTTAAAATTAACTAAAGTTATTATAAAGTTTAATTTTGTATTTGAATTGTTAAAAATTAAAGAGTAGAGATGATATTTGTTATTCTACCCCATCCGATGTTAATGATTTAATGTGTTTAAGAATACCTAATTAAGTAGATTTTATGGATCGGTTAAAGTCAAGTCATTAAGAAATTAATTTAATTTTTCTTTCCAAAGCCTCTTCAATTTAATTAACCAGTCTTTCCTGAGCCTCTAATGATATGCCAATGAGAAAATAAAATTTGCAATGCACTTAAAGAGACCTAAAGCAATTTAGGCTCATGCTTAAGAGTTGATTAGATTAAAGAAGAATATAAAATAAGTACTTAAATGGTTTTCCCAAACATATGGGTTAACCATAAGTTTCTTAAGGCTTTTTATGTTATTGAACACATAATGGTGAAACCCATGAATTCAATTTGAATTATCTAAATAATAATTATTTCAATTTGATTTTTACTTCATAATTAATTACCTAATTAATCCTTAATTAAGCCATGAATTAATTAACCCTCCTATTGAAATGTAATTAAGCAAAGAACTAGGAAAGAGGTCCTAATTATTTTCCCTCATCATTCCCACTATTAACAGTGAATAATAATTATTGATCATCTAATTTTCACTATTTAGTATTTTAATAATTATTAAATTAATTAAAGAGGGTGATTAGGATTAGAATTTCAAATTCTTCAAATTACATGAACAATATATGCCAAGAAAATTATGGGAGGAAGAGGACATCCCATTGGATAAACCTATCAAATTTGAGATCGATTGGCCAAGTAATTAAGCCTTATTAGATTAATTATCCTAAAATTCAAACCCTAATTAAACATTATTCATTAATTAAAGATTAGGGATATTATTTTTATTAAATTCACCTCTGTTTACCCTTTCCAAATTGGGTTTACCCATTTTTTGAAATTTTTGACAATTCATTCTAAATTTTTAAAGTTCTAGCCATTTAATTGCATTTTAATCACCTAATTAATCCCATAAACCGCCCATATGTGCTGATCGCAAAGTGTTTCCCATGTGGCACCGTAGGATAGGTTATTTAAAACATTCGATGCAGCAGTAGAGTAAGTGGTGGTAGACACGATTTTGTCCCTATCGTACAATCTCAGATTAGATGGCAGAGATTAATCTCATGATTCCTAATGAATTAAATCAAAAAAATCTAATGGATTAAATCATGACCATCCATTCTAATTATCCAGAATAGATGGCGATGACATCGAGTGATAGAAGATGAAGACCGCGGCATTTCGACTTGATTTGAGCTCACCGAAGATCATAAGACAGTGGGATCGACTCCAAAACATGCTGGGAGAAGATCTAACTGTGAAAATCACATGCAATCAGAAATTACTTTACAAAATACTAACACTGGAGCTAAAAATTGGTGGTCTCTCGACTAAGGTAGCTTTATCTTGAAGAGATGAAGCCCTGTTGAGAAGATCTTAAGCTGTCTCCCCCATCGATTCCTCTATGGACCAAGTGCCATTGTGAAACTCATGAGTGTTGGTCTTGTAGTGCCTTTCGATGATCAAATCGATTGGGAATCAATTCATTTTAACTTACTGGAGGGTGGGGAAGGTGTGGAAAGAGTTAACTTGAGTTTGGTAGAGTTTTGGTGAGGTTGGATGGATGGGGCTCTCGGCATTGAATGGTGGTTGGTCTCGCTGGTGATAGAGAGCACTAGGGATTTGGGGAAGGGTTTAGGACTACTCAGAATAGTCTGAGGAAGCTCAATGTGAAGTTTTAACTGATGGGGGAAAAGTATACTTTCCTCCCCAAGTGTACCAATGGCTGAGATTGGCTCAGTCCTTGGAAGCCGCCTAAAGCTAGTGATGAGGTGGAAGTGGAGCTGAGGTGGAGGTTCTTGAGAGGCTGAGGCAATGACATTACCTAGCATGGGGCATACCTCCTCCTCCAAGTGAACCAAATAGCCTTGGGTTAGGTTGGGTCAATGGTCCTAGTGTCCAAGAAGTGTTAAAGATGGCTACCAAAGCATGGGGAGTGGGTGAACCTCTCTAAATGGTTATTTTATCTTATTTGGGTGGCTTAGTTCATGGGTTCTGACCCAAATCTGGTTCACCATGGCTTTTGACTACTTGGGTTGGCCCATGGTGACCCAAGGATGAGTCATGCCAAGTTTGGTTGGGTTTGGACTTGGTTTGGATGGGTTTGCCTCAATTTGACCCATATGGGTCAAATGGGGTCCAATTAGGTTAGGTTGACCAATTGGTCAAATTGGGTCAAACTAAGGATTTGGATATGTTCAAATGATCATTTAGAATGTATTGGGGCAATTGGTTTGATTTAATTTGAAGTGGGTTTGAGTTTGACTCATGTCGATTCATTTGGGTCAAATGAGCTAAGTTGACCAATTTGGATAAATTAGCCAAATTGGCTCGAGTAGAGTGTTGGTTTAGGTTTAATTGATCATTTGAGAATGATTATAGGTGTTGGTTTGAATCAATTTGGATGTGGGAATGATTTTGTTCAATTTGACCCTGTAGGTCAAATTGGCTAAGTAAGTCAATTGGGTTGGGTTGACCAAATTGAGTTTCATTGATTAGAGGCATTGATTTCAATCAATTTGGTTTAGGATTTGATTTCACTCAATTTGGCCCTTTAGGTCAAATTGGGTCAACTTGGGTGAAAAGACCAAATTGGCTTGGTTAGGATTAATTAGTGGTTGGGCCATGCTCAATAATCAATTTATGATTGATGGGGGCCATTGAGTTCAATCAATTGAGGTTGGAATGAGATTTGGTTAATTTTGGTCCATATGGGTGAATTTGGTCAAATTGGGTCAAGTGATTAAATCTATTTGGTTTGACCCAATTGATTGGAATTGGACAAGCAAGGATGATCAGTTGATTCAATCCAATTTGGGTTGGAATGAAGTTTGAATCAATTTGGTCATTTAGGCCACTTTGGGTCAAGTGGACCAATTAGGTTAATTGAGTCGAATTGGATTTTATTGGGTGTTGAGTAGAGTTCAATGATGGATTTAAGGTTAACTGGTGGCCTTGATTGCAATTGATTTGGGTTGGATTGGCTTTTGACTCATTTGGACTTTTTTGATGAAATTTGTTAACTTGGGTTAATTGGATTTATTTGGTTCAATTAGTTTGATTGCAAGCATTGAAAAAGTTTGAAATGGTCTATTGAATGGTTTGAGTGCCTTTGTGAAAATTAATTTGGGTTTAGTTTTCTTGAATGGGGTTTGAGTTGGATCTGAGGATCATTATGGGAGTAACTTAGGCTAAGGGCTAAGTTAATATGGCTTGAAGCTTGGATTGGGAAAAAAAACCTAATTGAGGTTGGTTGTGTGGGCTTGAGCTTGGTTTTGGATGAGTGGATAAGCATGGATCTTGGTTTAAGCCATAGGATAGGTAGAACTTATTTACTTTAGGGTGTATCCTAAGCTTAAGGTATGCCTCCCTAAGTCTCTAAGCTCGGCTTCAGTCTCCACTTAGCCACTAAAAGTATCATATCACTAAGGAAATCCAAGTGCTTAGAAGTTTTCTAAACCTAAGATGAGGAAGGTCAATCCTCACTCCAAAAGTGTCATATCACTAAGGAAAGTTTTCCTAAAATAAATCAAACCAAATTTAATTAAAATATAATAGGCTAATGCGCTCGAGTACTGTTGTACACCATGAAAGAAAGAGAAAAATGGGCAACCTAGCTTTGCTCTTTTACAGCCCTTCCTAAAACTAAAAGTTTAATCTATGGGAGTTTTCTTTTAAGATCATCGCTTCAGGGACCTCCTCGGGCACATATAGGACCACTGAGACCATAAACGGATAGGGTCAGCTCCTGCTATTCATAGATCCCATAGATCCTAACCTAATTTTAGGCTCAAATTACATTTAAAATTCCCAAAATAAATTTCTAAACCTTGCAAAATGGATGTTAGAAAATATAAACACCACTCTAGTAGTTATATTTTCAAACATATGAGTTTAACATTAGTTGCTTGCCAAGCCCACCTATCCTATTGGGCTATTCTTAGCGACTTAAGCATACTCGCAAGAAAAAAACATTTATATTTTATTTATTACAACTATCCCTTTTAGCATAGTCCTTTGTAGAAAATAATGTTAGCCTAAAAAGAACATCCTACCATACAAACTAGTAGGTTAACTATCCTAGTCATCCAATATAAAATAATACACCACAAAATAATAGAAACATCACATCATATCACATAATATTACATAACATTACAGATCAATCTAACCTAAGTCTAGTGTTGGTGACCTAATAATCTAGTGTGTGAAAATGGGTTTGTGTGGTATGATCGTACTAGGCATTTTATGTTTCAGTTTTCATGTTTCAAGGTTTGTTTAATCTACCATTGGGTTTCAATTTAAATGACTTGGTTGATTTGTGATTTTATTTCCATTTTAAAGTTTGCTTTAATGTTAAAGTTGAAATTTAGGTTATAAATAATGAAGAATGAAATAAGTCTCATTTTGGGTGGAACCCATTCTATGCAACATCCTAAATCTTAATATAATAGATTTTCATCCATTCTAGAAGGTCAAGCTAATATCCAAAGTATCTTGATTATCATCTTTTGAATTCATTAAGTGATAAGTTTTAATTTGAGTTTGATTTGATTAATATCTTAGTTTTCTTTTTAAAGTTTAGAATTTATGTAATCTAACCTTATGAAGATTTGAAGATTTCATTCATGTTTCATTTCTTTTTATTTGATTAATGTTTCTTTAGTTTGGTTTATGATCTTTTTGTTCATAACATTTGGTGAAACTTAAAGTGTTTCCTTATGAAGATTTAAAGATTTCATTCATGTTTCATTTCTTTTTATTTGATTAATGTTTCTTTAGTTTGGTTTATGATCTTTTGGTTTATAACATTTGCTGAAAGTTAAAGTGTTTCCTTTTATTTAATTAAATGTTCATTTGATTTGATCTTACTTATTTATTTCATCAATGTTTATGAATTTGATGAGTTGACTTGATTTGATGACCTTAATAACATTGAATTTTAATTACTTGATTTATTTAAAATTTAATTTAATTAATTTATTTATTTCATTAATGTTTATGTTTATATTTATTAATGTTTATTAGTTTGAATGAACTAACTTAAGTTAATATCTTAATTTAAATTTTATTTTGGTTTTATCATTTAAATGATCTATTATGTTTTAATTTCATCATTTATTCATTTATTTATTATTAATTTATCATTTAGGTTGATTTGATTTTAAATAATTTCATTTATTCATTTCATTAATATTATGTTGGTGAATTTGAATAATTTAATTTAATTGATGATTTCATTCATTCATTTCAATATATGTATATATATATATATATATATATATATATATATATATATATATATATATATATATATATATATATATATATATATATATATATAAAGTTAATTCAATTACTTTCAATCACTCTTTGGGAAGCTTTGATTTTATCATTTAAGGAATTCATTATCTTATACTTACTAATTTCTTATTCAAGTCAGTTTAATATGACATTATGTGTTAAAGTTTATTACTTGGTCAAATTTATTACAATAGAATTTTGTTTACCAATCATAACCTAGGAAGCTAAAGAAATGAACTACTAGTGGGTTTCCAACTTAAATCCAAGCCATTTTAGTTCTTTAAACCATTTAATTAATTCAATTGGTTATAACATTTTCATATAAATTTAGAATTATGTTATTTATTAACTCAAATGGTTTCAAAGTATTTAATGAATTTTATATTTAGGTAAGAAATTCAAAGATTAATTAATTTTACATTTCAATATATTAATTTAATTCACTGTGAATGTAATAAATTATTAAACTAAAGTTTCATGAGCTTTTTATATTCTTAATTATTTTATTAAACCCTAAGTGTATGCTTAATCAAATCCCATGACTTCACAGGGTTGGAAAAGTTTCCTTCAATATTTTGATGTTAATAATAATGTTTTAATTTGAATTTATGAATTATTATAATTTCTATAATTTTCTAATTTATTATTTCAATTATATTGACCCTGAGATTTGAAATTGAACAACTTCAAATCCAGATGCCATTTGACCATGAAATGTTTATGGCAAGTGGGGTTTCCTGCAAATTTAAGTTCTCTAAACTTTCATCCAATCAAATATGTAATTTAGGATTAATTTGGTTTTAATTATTTCAATAAAACATAAATTAAGCCTAAATTAAAAGAAATTAATTAGGGTTTTAATTTTCTTAAATTCTTCTCTAGAAGATGCATCCATGGAGAGTTCATTAAGAATTTTTGAAATTTGGTTGGTTTATTGTGATTTTTTGAAATTTAGATTAATTAAATTGATTAATTAATTTATTAATTAACAAATAAGGTCATTTTAAGAATTATGGGGTTTCAAAAAGTTTTAATGATGTGTTTAAATTTATTAAGGTTGATTGTAATGATTCAAGTTGATTTTATAATTTTCCATTATTTTCTTAATTTAATATTAATTTATTTCATTAAATTAAGGCATATGACTTGAAAATTTTGTACTTTAAGATTTACTTGCCAATAAATCATGGAAAATTTATCTAAGGTAGATTTTAATCTTCATTTCAATTCCCCAAAGTTTTAAATTAATTGGATTAATGATTTGAGTTTGATTATTTTCATTTAAACTTATATGAATTCAAAAATACCTAATAAAATTTATTGATTTTGGGTTTAGTGGATTCTCCTTATTGAGATGAATCGATAGAACCCTTATTTTGTTTTTTAGTTGTGTATTTTATTTTTATGAATTTTTAATGTTCTATGCTTTTTATTATTTTTTAAATCCAAAAACTCTGGATTTTCCATTTTAAAGAGTTAGCACCACGTGGCACTGACGCGGTGTTGTTTGCCAGGTAGACAACATTATTGGCTAGCTGGATCCACGTGGATCCAACTCAAAAAGTGGTAGCCATGCGAGATGATTTACAACCATTAGATCTTCAATTGGAAAGTCCCAATTTCACCTATGGATCATACATAAGATTTAATTAGATGTCCAACTAGATCTCGACCATCCATTCTTAATAGAAAGAACTGATGATGAAGATAAGGCCTTCTTTATTGATGGTGAGAACTGAGCACCATCCATTAATTTCAAGGGATTTATGAAAATCTTTGTCACATAATTACTTGATTTCATTTGTAAATCCAACAAGAATGTATTTATAACACATATATATAGCTTGATCTCACTTGAGATTAAGTTTATTTCAAAAAAGAGTAAAACTGAATGTTTAAGTGGTCGGGTTAACCCATACAACACTAGCGGTGATCTTCGATGGTGGGGATGATTCAAAAAGCTTTGTGGAGATGGGTGAAGCTTTGGGAAGGATAAATTGGATTGCTTCCTCATGGATCTCTTTATAGGCTAAGCTCCTTCTCTTTTCTAGTGGCTTTGGCCGAATTATAGTTTTGCTAGTGGTGTGGGGATCGAGGGATGGGTGCTTGAATTAGGTTTTAAAAAGAATTTAAAAAATAAATAAAATTTCACTTTTCTATAAAACTTAAATATTTATTTATAATGTTTTAGACAAATGGAAAAAAAACAATACCAGAAAAGTAAAGTAAAAAAAAGCAAAGAAAGAGAATATAGAAATTTTTATGTGGTTCACTAAACCTAAGTTGAGAATATATCCATGCCTTGCTACCAGGGTTAGGAATTCACTAAACCTAAGTTGAGATTGCAACAAATCTCCCATACTCTCTTTCACGGGCAAGTATAACCAAACACATACTCTCCTTAATGGAAAAGTACAACCTAATGAAAATTCAAGATAAGAAAATGATAAAGATACAAGTCTGACTCTCAATTTTAAAATATTTTTGCACTCAAAACCCAATCTATATAGATATTAAGGAACTGAATATGAATGAAAAAGAGAGCTCACTTTAACTTTAAAAGAAATTAAAACAAGATCTTCAATCAAGTATATAATTTAATGAAGTAACTTAATATTGCTTAAAAGATCTTTAAAAGTTTGAAATAATTTTCTTTAATAATTTTGAAATGCAAACTAAAATGTAATCTCCAAAAACTTTACTTTAAATTCTTTTTCACACAAGTTAACTTTCATTCAAATGATAAAAGTATTTGTAATTTGAATGACTAAAATATCACATGAATATGGATTTGATTTACATCACATGAAAGCTATCACATAACATATGCATAAACTAATTGAATACAAGTAATCAATAAGTGTAAAATAATTTATGCAAGATGTGAAGTGGTTGGCCAAATGGAGAAAGAGAAGAAATAAGATGTTAAGCACAATCAAATTTAACTAACATACTAAAACTTTAAGCCAAAGGGATAAACAATGATATTCAAATAATTATCTTATGAAATTAATAACCTTTATAAGAGACTTAAGCCTAACAAGAAACAAATGGAATATTCAATGATTAAGCACAAAATAAATTGATTTCCTTATGTTAGCTTTAGGCCAAACATGAAATCAAAAGATTATCAAGTAGTTAAGTCCACACAAATTGATCTTCTTATATTTGTTCTTGGCCAAAAAAAATCTAAAGATTTATGTCATGAATGAACACAACAAAATTTACATAATCTTGTAAACTTCAAAGCCCAAAAGAAATAAAAGAAGTTTAAGAATGTATCACCTTAGAAATTCAACACTAAGGAATTGATGTTTTCAGCCAAGGGAGGAAACACACAAAACCTATCACTTTTCCCAATCAATCTGCAACTCAAATAAATGTCCAAGATATAGAGAAGAATGATGAGGAATTCTTGCACTTTAAACACCAAAAATCTCCAAGAATTACTTATGCAATAATCGAGAATTATGGAGAGGATGAGCAAGAGAGCAGGAAAGAGTTTTTAACTTTTTGGAACCTTTTTCAAGTTGAAACAAGACTCTTAAATAGATGACAGAGGAGTCTAGGGTTGGCCAAAAACTTATCCAATGATAGTGAAATTTATTTGGCATCAATATGAATTTCAAATTCAAGGGAGAAGGGATCGACCAAAGAGATCTTCCATAGACTCCTTTACAAATTTGTTTAAACCCAATATGTAATGTATTTATATGATTCATAGCTAAGGTTAGAATAATTCCCATAGGAAATTCATGCAAAGAAGTTTATATATGAAGGAGAAAATTTTGAATAAAATAAATCCATGAAAAATCCATTCATGATTTTGGCCAAAAGGAGTTTTTTAAAATAGGCATTTCTTAAAATAATGTATGAATTAATTTAGATCAAAGCTAATTGTATTCTATAATTTTTGAATATTTAAATATTATATACATATATTAAATTTAAATCATAGTCGATGACCTCTCTTAAACTTTCCTAAAATAGGTCAAATTGGAATAAGGAAACGAATTATTTTGAAAAAAAGGGCTAGTTTGAATTTAAATTTAAAATATCTTGAAATAGATTAATTAGGAAGTTAATAAACACAATTAATCATGCACTGGACGTTCAAAATATTCCATAAAAAATTGATTTTATTTAACAAATACATGTCTTGCATGAAGAAGTTTGAAATTAAAAATAATTCAATTTCAAAAATTCAATTAAATGAATTTTAAAATATAAAAATGAGGAAAACTAATATGA
This sequence comes from Cymbidium sinense, assembly GCA_021442155.1. NCBI lineage: Eukaryota > Viridiplantae > Streptophyta > Magnoliopsida > Asparagales > Orchidaceae > Cymbidium > Cymbidium sinense. The sequence goes on from CM038221.1 coordinate 93,767,918, forward strand.
AAATATTTTGAATGAACTTCACACAATTTATTATAGAAAATACATTAACAATTTCGGCCAAAATAATTTTAAGATGAAAATGATAATAAGAGAGAGAAGAAAGAATAATATGAGAGAGAATAGGAGGAAAAAGGATAATTTTGGGATAATTTAATTTTCATGCACTAAAGATTATGAATAAATTTTATGAATGGCATGGAAATAATTTAATAAAGTTTAAACATAATTTATCTTGCTTGAGCATACATTTAATAGAACTTATATCATGCCTTTTTTTTCATACTTTCCAAAATGGATAACATAATGAATAATTGCCATATTAAGATATAGAAAACTATAAATAATTTTAGAATGATGAATCTAAAATAAATGAATCATTTATTTTAATTTAGTTAGCTTTTTATTTTCCTTAATAAAGTAATTTGTAGAAAAATTCTCACCCAGTACATGTCCAATAGCTTTAGCATTATGATATAACTGATGAACCAGGAGCTGAAGAATTTTTTTATGCACACTTGAATACAAGCATTTAAACATTTATTTGTTATCATCAAAATTAATCTCATATGAGACGGTGCTCAAAGAGTCAACTCATTCTTTATTCTCTTTCTCCATGGTGTATTTCCCTTTTTGGATGGACTTAAGCCCTCTTAGTTTGCTTAATCTTGCCTACCAATTAGCCTAAACTCATCTTAGGATTAGTTTAGATACTTTCCAAGGTAATTAATTTAGGTTTGAGTTCAAATGCTTTGATTTATGTCACTTAGGTATCATTCCATTTTAAATTAGTCTAGTTTGTTCTATTTGATGGATTGATCCTATATTTATCCCTTAATTATGTTTATGTAGTCTTTTAAAATGTTTACAATTAGTGGGTTTCATGAGATTTGGGATTAATTGTTTATTTGTTTCAATACTTAACCCATTATGGCTTAAATGAGTTAGATTGAATCCAATAGAGTCAATTGACTATCTTGATTCAATCAAAATGTATTTACCCTTTAATTGTACTCAACAAAGTAATAAGAATAGTTTGGATGAAGGAATTTAATTTGTTTTGAATTTAAAACCCATTTTGATCCAATTTAGGTCTTAATGGTTTAAATTTAGTATAATTGGGTCAAATGACCAAATTAATCAAATTAATCACTATGACTGGTTAAATTATATTTAATGATTATTTTCAAATAAATTTAGACAATTAATTTGGGTTATTTTTTATTCAATTTGAGTTTGAGTCCAATATGGTCCATTTAGGCTCATTTAGATCAAATGATCTAATTAGCCCATTTAAGGGCTTATTACTTTTAGAATCATTTGATTCAAGTTTAAAAATATTTTTTTTATGATTTTAAGCCTTTAAAATGATTTAATTTGGTCAAATTATGGTACATTGACCTTTGACTTGGTGGCACCCACATAAGTTAACCCTATGTTCAATGGTTGACTTTCATTTGGATTTGAATCCATTCATTTTCATGTAATGATTTCATGATTTTTATTTGATATAATTTGATATTATTTTGATTTTATTTGAATTTCTTTTGGGTTCAAGTGATTTGGAGCTTAAGTGGGGTAGTTGGGTTAGTCATTCTAATTTCCTTAAACTATGTTCAATTATATTTAATTTTCAATTGGAGTGTGTTCTGGTGAATTAATAATTCATATTTGTGTTTGGTTTGGATTTTCCTAATCCCATTAAGTTATTTCAATTCCCAGGATAATTCACTAGGTCACTAAGCATAGTGATCTAAGTACTTAATCAAGGGGCTCCTAATTCTTAGTTTTAGAAATGATGTTGAGCTCACCAAAAATAAGGTCAACAATGCCACAGTTCAGAAATTAGAGATTAAATCTATTGTAATTCCAGTAAAGCATGCTCCTAGGCATATGTGCATAGAAATTGAACAACTAGTGATCACTGAAGTAAAAAAAAATTAATTGAGGTTGGGTTTATAATAGAAGAACAATACCCATCTTGGCTAGTAAGCATTGTCATTAATTGGACTTTAGAGACTTGAATAAGGCTTGTCCCAAATATGAGTATCCACTGCCAATATCGAAACTTAAGGTAGACATAGCCTCTTCACATGAAGTCTTTTCATTCATGGATGGATCATTTGGGTATAACCAAATAAAGATGGCTCTAGAGGATGAAAAATATACTATGTTCAGAACTTTTATCAGGATATTTTATTACATAGTCATATCATTCAGTCTTAAAAATATCAGGGCCACTTATCAAAGAGAATTGACTAGAATATTCAATGATTTAATTTATAATCAGGTCAAATGTTATATTGACGATCTGGTTATTATGAGTAAAGAAAGAGAAAATCATTTGTATGGGGATTATCTTTGAACGGTTACCCCACTATAACTTAAAAATGAACCCCTTAAAGTGTGCTTTTAGAGTAACTCCAAGAAAGTTTTTGGAATTTGTAGTAAGGTACCATGGGATCGAAATTGATCCAAAAAAGATAAAAGCTATTTTCTAAATGATGCCCCTAGGAGTCTTACATATCAAAGGTTATTCCAGGGAAGGCTAGCAAATTTAAGAAGACTTTTATCAAACTTATCTAAAAGATGTCAACCATTTGCAGCATTGACAAAGAAAGATTATAAATTTATCTAGGATGATAAATGTAAGAGTGCATTTGGAAGCCTAAAAGAACACTTGAGAATCCTCCTATTTTTGCTTGTTTGATTCCATGATTTGAAAGCCATTAATCTTGTACACTTTAGCTTTAGATGAATTGCTTGGAGCTTTATTGGCTCAAGTTAATGAAGAAGGTAAAGAAAATTTCTTTTATTATCTAAGCCATAGACTCATCCTGGTAGAAATGAATCATCCACCTATTGAAGGCATTATCTAGCTTTAGTTTTTTCCACTTAGAACCTAAAGCATTACATGCTTTCTAATAAAGTAACTTTGATTTCTAGTGTGAATCCTTTGTAATATCTGATGACACCTGACATTGCTTAGACATCTAGCACATTGGTATATGATCTTATTGCAATTTGAGATCGCATTTATTCCTCTCCATGCTATGAAGGATCAAGTTATAGCTGACTTCTTAGTAGGACATCCTTTACCCAAGGGTTTTCCTTTAAATGATGATCTTCTAGATGAACAGATTATGATCTTAGAGGAAGAATCAAATGCCACATGGGAGTTATATTTTGATGGTTTAGCATCATAAAATAAAAATAAAGTAAATTCTTCTATCCTAGGGAAGAAAGAATTTGGTTGATTTTATTACTCAAGATAAAGGAATGATGTGATATTCCTACCATTTGTCTAAGCCTTGTACAAATAATGAAGCTAAATATGGGGCTCTTATAACTGGGCTGGAGTTTGCAATCCTTATGGATATTAAGAATATAAAAATATATGGGGATTCCCAACTAATTATTAATCAAGTGAGTAGGATCTATAAAGTTTTGCATCCTAAGCTTTTCAATTATTATCAGTACACAATGAATTTTCTTCAAAAGATCTCTTTTATAACTCTCTATAAAATATCATGCAAAGATAATTTTATAGAAAATACTTTGGATAAGCTTGCTAAAGAAATCACACTCTAGAAAAAGGAATCTATATTTATAGATGTTTTTAATCAAAAAGTTCTATCCCTTATAGATTTAGATAATATAAATAAAAAATAGAAATCCAAAGTGTAGCCACTCTTACTGAAGGTCAAGAAGAATGTGATTGGAGATAAACATTCATTGATTATTTAAGTGAGGGGTAGCTCCTTGAAAACAAGTTATTAGCAAATCAAATTAAGAAATGTACCTTATCCTATTAGTTAATCAATAATGTATTATATTTCAGATCATTCGATCAAATATGGCTATGATGTTTGGATAAATAAGAAACCCATAAGATTGTAAGTAAGATAAATTCTGGATTATGTGGCGCTCATCAATCTGGACCTAAAATGAAATTAAAAATTAAATGACTTGGATATTATTAGCCTTCAATGTTAAATGACTGCATGGAAACTGCACATCATTGTCATAAATATTAAATACATTGTGTGGTATTACATCAGTATCCTAATGTTCTATACCAAATTATTGCCTCTTGGCCCTTTGAGAGTTGGGGTACTGACATCATATGGCCTATTTATCCTCCTTCATCAAAGGGGCATCATTTTATATTAGCTGCAATTGGTTATTTTTTTTAAGTGGGATGAAGCAGTTCCATTGAAAGAAGTGAAAGAATACCATGTGCTTAAATTCTTTCAAGAATATATCATATATTGATTTATAATTCCTCACTAAATTATATTTGATAACTAAATTGAATCATTTTATGGCTAAATAGAAAATTGATTGGAGATATTTAACTATCTATGAACCTAGGAAAAATGGATTGGCCAAAGCATTTAATAAGACTCTTGTATGAATTTTGAAAAAGACACTTGATGAAAATAAGAATCAATGGCATGAAAAGATGGTTGAAGCCTTATGGGCATATCGAACAACATATAGGACACCAACTCAATCTACACCATATGCTTTGGTTTATGGAACTAAAGACATTCTTCCATTGGAAATACAACTACCTTCATTGAGGATAGTAGTTAATAACAACGTTACAACATATCAGAATCATAAACATCAACTGGAAGACCTTGAAAGCCTTGAAGGAAAATGTATAAAATCTCATCAAGACCTTGAACTTTACCTATCTCGTATGGTTCAAACACATGATAAGTTGGCCCATCCAAGAACATTCCAAGTAGGAGACTTAATCTTTGTTCTTAAATGACAACAAATTTGAGCCAACTTAGGAAGGACTATTCATGGTGAAAAAAATTATGAATGATTGATCACTCAGAAAAAAACACCTTCGAGGATGCGCTCTGCCATCTTTGAATGAGATGGGTAGAAGTATTTTTTTCATGAGGAAAATTGGTATATATGCACAACCAAATTTCCCCTAACATTATGCTAGGGTTTATTTAGATCTGAGTTCTACTTCCTATGAACACAAGCCTTCATAGTTAATTACACATCTTACTACAACAAAAGAACACTCTTGATTAAGATTAGAAATGAACATATCTATCTGATATGTAATTTGTATCTTAGAGATGCGAGTGGCATAGATAACTATCTTGTAGAATATAAGAGTGCAATCCTGATCAAGATACCATGGTTCTGTCATCTCGAGATTATGTTATTCTAGTCTACCAACTTCAAAGGGTCATAGCTGTAATGTCCAGAGAATCTAATTAGTAACCATGGGTTGCCTTATTTCAAGTATCTTGAGTAGACTTAAATTGTTAGTGCAAGTGGTGTAAGAGTGTTAAAATGGTGAACAAATTAGAAGGTTCTTGCATGTGAATGAGCATATGTTCACCTGGTGAAGAATATAAAGTAGGGCTTACATTCCTTTTGAAATGGAAAAATTAGGGTTTTCCTCGTGGTGGACATTTATGAATTTGTTCACGTGGTGAATGAATTATGTTGGTGTTTACACAACAAATGCGTAGATGTTGAGATGGTGAATGAATATGGGGCTCGACTTATATCACTTTTGAATGCCAAGATTATAGTTTTCCACATGGTGGACAAATATAAATTTGTTTGCATGGAGAATGAATTATGGTGTGTCCACATAATGAATGGACAAATGTTAACATGGTGAATGAATGGAAGGTTGGCCTTACATCCCTTTGGGAATGCCAAAAATTATGGTTGTTCACATGGTGAATGAATATAAATTTGTTCACATGATAAATGAATTATGTGGTGTGTTCACATGGCGAATGGACAGAACACTAGACTTGCATATCTTTTTGGAATGCTAAAAATTAGGGCTACAGTTGAAGACTATTTTTTCTTATATTTTACTATATTTTATTAAAGGGGCAGCACCTTGATACTATGATATGGTGCTTAGGTGCCACTACTTAGATGGCGGTCTAGGTGTACATGTGAGTTATGAGGTCCAATGCCTTGGTGTTGGTAGTGATGAGGTGCGAGGATTAATGGTCGATTTGATCATTTAAATAGTGTCGTAGCGTTACCTTATAGCACCGTGGTGTTGGTCAAGATTCTTGATAGCTATATCGCAGTTAAAGAGGAAACAACAACCTCATTTTAATGTGCACCACGGTGCTAAGTTAGAGTGCCATGACATTGCATTGCTTTTTGTATGCGTTAGTTACAAAATCTATTATAAGGAAATTTATCTTTTTGACCATACAATAGCTGATGGGATAGGCAAGCTAACACCTCAACACTGCATGTCAAGGCTGTGATATTAGGTCTATGTTCTACAACCTAAGAGGCTTGGGCCTTAGTGCCTTGTTGGGTCACCATGATGCTAGGTCTAATTTATAAATATGACCCAGGGCTATTAAAGATTTTCATTCAGTGGTCTCTCTCTATATAGATTTTCTTTCTCTGTCTCTCTTAGTTCATATTCTTCCTCCAATTAACATGTTCATCATGGTTCTTAGAAGGGTGGTGAGCAAGAAGAAGGCATCCAACAATGTCGATAGATTCATCAGTGCAAATGCCGAGGAGCAATATTAACACGCTCTCGTCCACAAACACCTGATCCTGGAGAGGAGCTTCCAAGGTCATGACAATAGTGTCAAAGGGGAGAAAGTGAAATGAGGCTAGATGAAATTAGCGTACAACAATAGCTCGTGTGTTATCCTGGTGGTGTGCAAATTCTTTGAAAATTAAAGTGAAATCCAAGACAAGTGTATGTATAAGGGAAACTGGTAAGTTTTGATAGTAGTGTTATTAGTGCGTATTTTAATCTATAAGATATTGATTATGATCAATATCTTGCTTATTATAATAATCATCCTGATTTTATGAGATTCTCCATTTTATTTCTAGCAGAAATGCAAATGTGCAGTGGAATTGATGGATAGAAAAAATTATAAACTTTCTTACTGTCAGTCTCATTGCTAAATCTAAAGCTTGACATTATTTCATTTTTGCTAAGTTTATACCTAGTGGTAGCATAAGCGAGGTTATAAAAGATAAGGTTATTTTGATTTTTTCTATTCAAAGGGGATTTACTATCGATATCAAGAAAGCCATTCATAATTCTATTTGTAATATGTTGAAGGGGAGTACTACTATAGGTATGGCCACCCTTCTTAAATTTATGGTTTATGTACCACAACAAGAGCGGTATGAGAACATGAAGAAATAATCATTTAGAAGGCTCCTCTAATAATGGGGAATTTGGGCTGAGGTTTGAAGTGGGGGAAGACTCACATTCCCCTCAACCTCGACTCCAATCTTCCATGTCCTGGCCCAAGTAATTCCAGGAAATTGGAAGTCAGGTCACAGACTTAAGAAAAAGGCTCGACTAGAGCAATCATAGGCAGGAGATTTTGGAGTGTAAGTTTGACCATTATTTGGGTCAATAGCAGATGCAATTTTTCTACAAGGCTCAATTCAACACTGCACTGGTCAACATGTTCCAGAATTGTAATCATGCAAATCTGAGCCTAGTCTACTTCCTTATGGTGCCTCAATATTAGCTTTGTGTGATTATTCTGTCATTATTAGGCACGAAGGAGGATGAAGAAGAAAAAGAGGAGGGTGATGATTACAATTATTAGTTTCCCCCATTTTATACTTTTCTCTTTTTTTATTTGTAATTTTTAATTTTCATTGAGAAAATAAAATTTCCCTTTTTATTATTTTTGTATTATATTCTTGTATGTGATTAGCATTGTGGGTTTATCGATGTAGGATTTAATAAGAAAAATTCAAACATATTCATCTGAGTGATAGAGCCTCAACTCTATAAATTAGTGCCTCAGCGCTATGAATAGAATTAAAAACACGAGAGCTTGGCACTCTGATGCTGACCCTATGGTGCTGCAATGCTAAGGTGATATTTTTTCCTCTTAGCAAAAAAATTTTCTAACCTTTTACTTATGCAAGAGAGATATAGGACTGAGGCACTAGTCCTTTGGTTCTATGATGCTTAGGGATTTATTAAAAAGTATTTTAAGTCATATTTGAGCCAAGTGAGCATGGAACATCGATGTGGATGCCATGGTGTTGCGGCGTAAGGAGGTTTTCAGTACGGAATCATAGAGATCATGTTTGGATGATGTGGTGCTACCTATTATAATAGGCATACTTTAGGGCATAGCACTGCAACTTATCATCGAGGTGCTATGAGTCAAAAATTGAGTTTCTTATGAATTTTTTTAGAAATTTTTTTTCAGCATTTCTCTTTTGTATGTAGATTTCAAAATCATAGTATGAAGCACACTTCTCCCTTGTTCTATATTTAAGAAAGATGGAGAGGAGGGGTTTCATACAAGAACAAATTTTAATGCAAGAGGTCTTCAAATCTGCAATATTCTTTTCTTCACTGGATCTTTGATCAATAGTGGAATATGATTTAACATGCTTTTTTTAAATGTAAAATGGCATAAATCTTATACCTAAAGTGAATACAATGTCTCAAAATGATAGAAGATCTCTGGGAGCATGTTAAAGTGCAATGAGAACAAGAGTGTTCAGAGAGAGAGAGAGAGAGAAAGGGGAAGAGAGAACATTAGACTAAACACTATTATTTATAGCAGTGTTCCCTAAAACTATTCCCTTTCAATAGCAAGTGCAATTCCTCAGCACTTAGAATGCAATGTTATGGTGCTATACCAAAATTTTGATAGTTGGTTCTGAGTAGTTATCCTTCTAGGAGGATAGGGTAGTGCTGTGGCACCCTAAACATAGTGTTGTGGCTCCATGGCTAGAGGAAAAAAATTATTTATATATGTTTTAAAATTTTTAGGTGAAGAAAATTGCCCCTGAATGAAGGTGTCATGTCATTAAGACATGATGAATTCATTGCCTTACTTATCTATTAGTTGTATCACACATGCATAGATATAATTAAAGAATGGATTGAAACCTCTGATGTATTACTCTAATACTTTTCATGTATTACACAATAATAGAGAGACAATTTATTGGAGAAACTTTTAGCTAAAATAGTTAGCTTGGATTTCTATAATATGAACAAAAGTTGTATGAGCTATTTAGGCTATAATAGCCTATCTCTCTCATGCCTCATATAGATGTAGTGCAGCATCTTGATCACACTCTAATGAAGAAAGAGTTTGCTCAAGTTTGGACACCTGAGCATCTACTTGTGAACAATCTTCTTCTATGGCTGTGTAGCTTGTCTGATCATAGCTCTCCTTTCCAGCATATATTATCTCCTCTATTGTAGTTCTCTCAATTTAGTAGAGATATCGAAGAGTTCCTTATGTGCTCTTAAAATTCCCTTTTGGAAGGATCTCAGGGCTTTGAGACTATTCGCTATATCTTGGCGAATTAGCGAGACTTGATACAAAATAGAATTAGCTAATATTTTTGTAGAGGTAAGTGTATCTAACAAGACCTCCTCATAGGTAAAGCATAAAGAGAATAGTCTGAATTCAACATCTCTACAAAGGGATTCTCATAATTATGATTCTTACGCACCATGATCTAGAGCAACAACTCAATCTAGGAAAGAATTTGCTTCTACAAAAAAGCTGGATAGATCAGGAAAAACTTCTAAGTTGACATTTAGAAGAAGTTGATGCAAGGCTACTATTATATGATATATGCTTTTTGAAGGACTACCATGCAAGGGAGTTGCAACCTTGGGGCATAATTTGAAAACAAAATATGAAATTTCAAGACCAAATGAGTGCCTTTGAAGATTTTCTGCATAAGAATTCATATTTGTGGAGTCATCTTACATCGTACTCACCATCACCTAAGTTAAATTTGATAAAAGTAGCTCGAAACTAGTAACCATAGTGTCAGACTCTTCTATATGTGTATTTATTCTAGTATGTATATGATCAGTACTAGTAGGTTAGATGTACAATGGAGAAATTGTAGTAGTATATATGAATAACACTAGCATAACATAACTCTTTTTTTGCTATGCTGGTAATTCAACTACTATTGGTGAGGCAATGATATGAATAGAGTTGTCTATGTCTACAACTCATACAATAGAATCAACATGTACGGGGTAGTAAAGATCCTTGTCATTTTTCTCTTGGGTATTTGAATTTTGACACCATCATTTCTTATGACCTTTGTAGTTGTCTAATGCTCTTTTATAAGAATTTGTCATATGTGGTATAGGTTGGACTGGTATGGTCTTTCACATTTTATGGTTTTATATGTGAAAGCCTAGCTCCAAGAATGAAGACAAGGTGTGAGGGATCCACATTAACCATAAATGACTGATTCCTATATGTGTCTCCTCTAGAGCTATATAGAAACTTGACAGATCCCCAAGTGTATTATGAAGGTCCATGTTGTAGAGGCTATCTGATGGAGGTGGGCGTTCTTTCTTTTGATGAGATTGAGAGAGCGTGAGAATTGGAGGTGAAGGAAGAGGATATGTTGGATAACTAGCACTCCCACCAAGGATTGCCAAGGTTTGGCCACCAAGCTCTCAAACCAGAAGAATAACTCAAAATTTTGTAATTGCCAAAAGACCCCTTTCATTCTAGTAAGATGGTCTATTTACAGCCATTACAAGCATCTTTCCAAAGAAAAGAATTCAAAACATGGAGGGAAAGGTGGGTGGCCACATTAATGTGAAGCATTAAATTACCTCATTATTTTATGCCATCCACCCATTTCACATGCTATTATTTTATGTGGATTCAACCACCTCACATGTCATGCTTTGAATTTTTAAATGCAAAATTTCAAACATGGAGTTTCTAGAAGAAAATTAAAAATTAAATAAATAAAAAGGATGAAATCATAAAATGGGCCTTAGCAGGATAATGGGCTAAGCCTTCTTCTTTCTTGAATTTTCTTGGGCTTTAGCTTGAGATCTTGTAAATAGACCTTGAGCTCTAATTTTAGATCCTCATGATGTTCTACATCAACTCCCCTGAGCTCAATTGAACTCTGCTCCATAGAGTTGAAATCTAAGAAGTCTTCTACTAATTGTGGCTAAAGTCTCCAAATCAGTACGGGTCAACCATGTGTCTTCAGCTGGTGGCTTATTCTTCCACCGAACTAGAAAATGATTTTAGAAGCTAGATTAATGGGTGCTTCCTCGGTGATAATATAGTCAACTTCAAAGGAAGAGGGCTTCTGCAAGTATGATGCTATATCTCCGCTAAAGAGTTAGACTGAACAAGTGGAGGTTTTCTAATTCCGTCATATGATAGAATATCTTCAATATTTATAACTGGATGAATGAGCATATCAGCAGGCAAATCAAGGTGATAAGCATTAGTTCCAATTTTCTTAAGAATTTTAAATGGACCACAAGCTCGTGCATGTAATTTTTTATATCTAGTAGTTTGATAATGCTAAGGCTGAATGCGAACCAATACATTATCACATTCTTTATATTATTTTGTTGAACAATTATGATTTTTCATAGAAGCATAGTTATCATTACTTATAGTAATTTATTTTCTTATATCTTCATGGAGGCTTTGAAAATTTTTAGCAAATGAGAATGCTGCATCAGAAAATACATGAGATGGTAGGTTTGCTATATCTATTGGTCGCCGTGGGTTTTAACCATAGACTATCTCAAATGGTGATTTTTTTGTAGTTCTAGATATAGTACTATTATAGGAAAATTCTTAGGTTGGTAAATATAAATCCCAATTTCCTAAACTTTCACCTACTAAACATCTAAGCAAATTTCCTAAGGTGTGATTAACTACTTCTGTTTGTCCATGAGGGTGAAAGGAAGAAAATTTTAATTTGGTACCTAATAATTTCCATAATATTTTCCAAAAATATGAGACAAACTTAACATCTCTGTCAAAAATAACGATTAAAGGGAGACCATAGAGTCATACTATTTCCTTAAAATATAATTTGGCTATATAAAAAACATCATTTGTTTTTGAACAAGGTAAGAAATGAGCCATTTTTAAGAACCTATCCACTAGAACAAAAATACTATCATGACCTCGAGCTATCCTAAGTAATCCTAGAATAAAATCCATTGATAGGTCTTCCCAAGGCCTATAAGGAACAGGCAAAGCTATGCATTGTCCAGACCTTTGTTTGATAGTTTCAGCTTATTTATAAATAAAATATTGAGCCACTAATTTTTGAACATCTCATTTTAATGAAGGCCAATAAAATCTATTTTCTAATAAACATATGGTCTTATCCTTTCCAAAATGACCAGCTACACCCCCAACATGTAGCTCAATGATAAGGAATTCTCTAAGAGAAGATCGAGGAATGCATAATTATTTTCCTTTATATAAATATCCATTTGTTATCAAGAATGTCCCTTGTAAAGTTATTGGTTTATCTAGGTGTTCAAGATAAATTAGGTGAAAGTCAGGGCACACAATATAATCATCTTTAATTCTTACAAATCCTGGGATTCTTAATTCTAAAGAAGAAATCATTAGGTATACCCTGGATAAAGCATCAACAGGCTTATTCTCAATTCCAGGCTTATGTTTTAGAATAAAAGAGTAGTCTTGTAAAAATTCAACCCATTTTGCATGCCTATGACTTAATTTTCATTGAGTATTAATGAATTTTAAGGCATGATGATCGTTAAGTATAAATTCTCTATGTAAGAGATAGTGTCGCCAATGCCTTAAGGATTGAATTACAACATAAAACTCTCTATCATAAGTGGAATATCGTTGTTTAGCTTCATTTAACTTTTCACTAAAGAATGCTATAGAATGATTCTCTTGACTTAAAATTCCACCTATCCCAATTCCTGAAGCATCACATGTCACTTCAAAGGCTTTAGAAAAATCAGGAAGCCTAAGGATTGGTGTATAAGTAATAAGAACTTTAATTTGCTCTGAGGCCTTTTGTGCATTAGAAGTCTAACAAAATTTATCTAATTTTAATATATCAGTTATCGGAGAAACAATGGTACTATAATTCTTAAAAAATCTCTGATAAAATGTGGCTAACCCATGGAAGCTTCTAACTTCAGTAAAACTTTTAGGTGATGGCCAATCTAAGATTGCTTTCACTTTAGAAGGATCAAGTTTAAGTCTAGTAATGGATATAATAAAGCCTAAAAAGATTACCTTAGCTTGCAAAAAGAAACACTTTTTAAAATTAATGTATAATTTCTCTTGTCTAAGTAGTTCAAAGACTTTTTGTAAGTGTTGTAGATGTTCATTTTCACTTGGACTAAAAATTAGAATATCATCAAAATACACCACTAAAAATTTACCTATATAAGGTTTAAGAATAGTATTCATTAGTCTCATAAATGTGCTAGGAGCATTTGAAAGCCCAAAGGGCATGACAAGCCATTCATAACAATGGCCTTAAAAGTAGTCTTCCACTCATCTCCTGATCTAATCCAAATTTGATGATAACCACTTTTTAGATCAATCTTAGAAAAAATATTTGCTCCTGAGATTAAATCTAACATATCATCTAATCGGGGAATAGAAAACCTATATTTGATAGTAATTTTATTTATTGCTCAACTATCAACACACATCCGCCATGTTTCATCTTTCTTTAGAGTTAATAATGCTGGGATTGCTCAAGGGCTAAGACTCTCTTGAATAAAACCCTTTCTTAATAATTCCTCAACTTGTCTTTAATCTCAACATGCTCAGTAGGGTTCATCCTATAATATGGAAGATTAGGAAGTTGAGAATCGGGTAAGAACGCAATAGCATGTTAAATGTCTCTTAGAGGAGGTAGCTCATCCGGAAGCTCATTGGGTGCAATATCATTAAAATCAGAAAGAAGAGAAGAGACCACAACAGGTATGTGAGTCTCATTTGGGTCTGCTATGACTTCTTTTACATGTAATATATGAAAAATAAATGGATCAAAAAATTATTTTTGTAAAACTCCAAAACCTATTATTTCTATCTTTTGGGTTAAAGGAGGAAGAGTAGGTGTTTTAAAGTAAGAATTAGAAATGATAGTATTAGGCACAATAGTAGGATTTTCTATGATAATTAATTGAAGTTTGACATTTTTCTTCAATAAAGGCTTAGGTTGCAAGTCAGAAGTTATTTTGTGTGGTGTTATGGAGGGTGTTTTTCTACTGGCTTTATTGGTATGAGTTTAATAGTCTTATTATTATGTTTAAAAATGTAAGTATTTTCCCTACCATAGTTAATAACATTCATATCATATATCCAAAGTCATCTTAAGAGAATATGAGCAATATCCATAGGGAGAACATCACACCAAATTTGATCCTCATAGCTTCCTATTTTAATAGGAACTAAACACCGGTTGGTGATGGGAAGAGATATATGATTTACCCAACTAACATGAAATGGTTCAGGGTGAGGTTCAGATTTTAGGTTGGCTCGAGTTAAGGTGTGTGTTGAAATGACATTCATAGCACTCCCTCCATCTATAACTAACCTACATCTATTTTCATTACACAAAACATACATGTTAAAAATGTTCTTTCTCCTCCAATCTTCTGCCTTATTTTTTATTACAGTAAGACATCTCATCACATTAACATGAGGGTCATCAGTTAATTCCAATTCTTCATTAAATAATGGGGTTTCATCATAAACTTCTTCTAGATTATAATCTATTAGATTTTAAATTTCTTCTAAAAATAAGATTTGAGCTTTACATTGATTTTGCATATGACCCTTTTTATACATTTAAAACATATTACTTCCCTAATGTTCTTAGAGCTTCCTTCAATTGAAGTTTTAGGCAAAGGGGACGGGCCATTGGATGGGCGAGTCTAACAGTAGATCTATGAGATGAAATGGAAGGTACTGGACTTTTAGTTTTAGAGAGGGAGACAGATTTCTTTTGTTGTTTAATGAAATGCTTCCTCTAAAGATTGTGGGTCAAATAATTCAACTTCATTTCTAATGTCAGCCCTAAGTCCAATAACAAATTTATTGGCTAATTGCCAATCATTATCAGCACAATCAGTTCTAGAAACTAGATCTTCAAAAGTATTCAAGTATTTAGTTACAAGATAATTACCTTATCTCAAAGTTACTAATTGACTATGCAGCTTCTTATCATGATGCCTAGGATAGTACTTTGCTCTTAACATTTCTTTCATTTCTATCCAAGTGAGGTTTGTCCTTCGTAATCTTTGTTCTTTAACTAAAGTATTTGTCCAATAAATTTTAGCTTTCCCTATTAATTTTATTTTAGCAAAAGTAACCCTTTGGTAATCATCCATTTTATAACAATCAAAGAAGCCATCCATTTGAACTAACCAATCGAGAAATTTATTTGGGTCATGTATACCATCATAAGTTGGGGCTTCTACTTTAACTCTTTGAGATGGATCATTAGAGTCTTCTATAGTCTTAAAATAATTTTCTCCTATTCCACCATTTCTAGCAATTGATGCTCTTCTAAGTGGTTGATTTTCTCTATGGTTTGGATATGAATCTTCTTCATCTATCCCTATTGGCATAGTTTGAGTTGGTATTGGAGGAGGAGTTGGTACTCTATTATTTTGTAGATGTGCTATAAGAGTTTGCATTTGTTATTTAAGTCCTTGCATTTGATTCTTACTTTCTTCTAATATTTATTGAGTTTTTAATTCATTATCTTGGATCTTTAAGATCTAAGGCATCAACTAATCTAGTTAAATTTTTAACTTGATCTTGAGAAATAGATTTTGGTGCCATGAGATTTTTTTTAAAATAAAAAAATATATATTAAAAGGGATCAATGAAAAAAGAAATGAAAAAAAAAACAAAAAAAAATAAGTATAATATAATTGTGCAATCAAAGTGAAATATTAGGCTAAGAGAACTTCGAGGTGAGGAGGGGGGGTACAATACCACTTAACTCCCAAGCTCTCCTTAAATAGTTTAGGTATTTTTGACAAAGTTCTATTTAGCTTCCGAAATCACTAGGTTTGACACACTTATATTATTGTGCATGCATATTTTTTTATTTTTTTTAATGCAATGAAAAAAAATGCTCAAATTTATCAAGCCTCTTTTATTTTTTCTTAAGAAAACAAGTTATCATAAGTTAATTAAAGAAAGTTCTAAAATTAACCATAAACAGTAACAAAGATAATAAAGCAAGAAATTAGATTTTGATTTGCATTAATGGCTAGGTTGTTTTAGGTGAAGAGCTACCTCCTAAGGTGCTCTCTTAATTATTTTTCTTTTATTTATTTATTTTTTTGAGGGGTGTACAAGTTCACACAATTGGAAAATGGCTAATATATAATGGAGCTTACTAATTGAAATTTATGCTATCACCATAAACTTGCAAGTAATATATATCTTTCGAAGATATTAATATGAATTTAAACTATCATATAAAAGAAAATTGAAAAACTCACAAGTTTGAAGACAAGTCCAGCACTTGAGATGTTCCCTTTGTTGAAGCAAACTTTTGACCAAATTTTCTCCTTCCAGGCTTCGCTCTGATACCAAATTTGATGGAGGTTGGCATTCTTTCTTTTGATGAGATTGAGAAAGCATGGGAATTGGAGGTGAAGGAAGAGGATATGTTGGATAACTAGCGCTCCCACTAAGGATTGCCAAGGTTTGTCCACCAAGCTCTCAAACCACAAGAATAACTCAAAATTTTGTAATTGCCAACATATCCCTTTCATTCTAGTAAGAGGGGCTATTTATAGCCATTAGAAGCATCTTTCAAAAGAAAAGAATTCAAAACATGGAGGGAAAGGTGGGTGGCCACATTAATGTGAAGTATTAAATTATCTCATTATTTTATGCCATCCACCCATTTCACATGTTTGAATAGATAGAGTATAGATGGATGATCTAAAACTGGTCTGTTATGCACACTATGGCAAACATAAAGGTTCATATCTGATTTATATCTTTAGAAATTGTAGCTCTATTCAATTTCATAATCATGGAAAAATTTTTTTCTCTGAAATAGGATGGAATCTATGGCTAACTGAAGTCTCTTGAAATATGAGCTTGAATCTATCCATGTATAGTGCCAAGGGGCATCCACATCACAACATCGTGGATAGGTCATGACAGTTAATCTACCTAACCCATGCTATTGATAGGCTAGTGCTACAAGTGCTAATGATATCTTTTTACCACGAGAGAGTAGGCTAGCCATCAGTAAGGTAGAAGGATAGAATAGTCTATTGTGCCTAGGGAATAAAAAGTACATAGCCAAGTGGCAATGAAAGCTATTAAAGATAGCTCATTGTTAATATATGTAGCTAATATATGGTGAGAATTGGGCTCTTCCCTTCAGTTCAAATTTGGTACTACTATATGTATAGGATCTATTGTCAAATGGGTCCTCTAGCCATGCAAAATGTGGTAGATGTATCTTTGAATGGAGGAAATTTTTTGACCATGTATCTAGAGTGATTATATTTTGACGTCTTCAACCTATCCTCCATTCTTTGGATAGTCTTTGATAATGAGCTATGGAATGTTGAAGCCATGAAGAATATATATAACTGCCTCTCCCTCATTGGCCATATGATTAGCATTGGATAAGCTCATGATCTGGTGGGATGCATTCTTCATAGGGAGTCCCTATAACTGGAAGTCCTACTTTATCTTGCATGACTACCATAGTTATTATCATCTAATGTGGATCGATCCAGCAAGTTTTGGTGGCCTTATCTCAGTGTTCCATTATGCTTCTAATCCATGTGAAAGGAAGATGACTATAATCAAAGAGTGAAACATAGACTGTCTCATATATGACAACCATTATGATAACATCACCATGCATTCATAGGTAGTGCAATATATGTATCCATTGACAGCTTATAATGGTGAGCTAAAAATTGACTTTGGATCCTTATCTTTTGCTTCATGATGTAATATACAGTAACCCATTAGCTTGACTATGCTTGTAGGTGGAGTAGTGCCTTCAGCTAGTTGGAGCACATTCTGATTGCCAAAGCTAAGATGATCTTCGACTCGCTCTAAAGGGACATCATGACTATGTCTTAATTTTAAATTGGTTATCCAGTCAACTGCGTCATAGCTAGCTAGAAATTAAGAATCATATATTGGGAGATATGATGATCAAATAAATGAGTGTTCAAAAATTTCTTTGCCTCTTAACATATCTCTGTGCCATGACAACCTATCCTGTATCTTGGCTGTACCACATGGATCATGGGCTTCAAAAGTAACCCATATTTACTCTTCAATAGGCTCAGTGGAAGGTATATCATCTAGTCTTTTCCAAATAAACATTATAGCCAACCTACAATATATCTGGAATAGAGAAGCACATAGCTTTTAAGAGTTTTATAAATCAATAATAATATTTGAATTTATTCATAGGCTATACTTATGGGCTTTCTCAATTTAGTCTTTAATGCAAGTTAATATTTAAGCTCACTCCTCTTGGTTATATTATGATCTAAATATAGATATAGATTTGGCCCCTTTTGACATGGTTGATTTTATCTAGCCCCTTTTAGGCATGATGTATCTTAGCTTTTTTAGATATAGAATCTAAACTTTATGATTTGAATTAGGCCCCTATTGGCATTGTGGATCTTAGTTTAATTTTGATCCAACCCCTTTAGGTATGATAGAATCTAAATTTATGATTAAAATCTGACCCCTTTGGGCATGGTGTATTCTAATTTAATTTAAATCAAAACCCATTGGGTATGATGGAATCTTAATTTATTGGATTTGATCCCTTTGGGCATGGTGGATCTGATCTAGCCCTTTTGTGCATAATGGATCATAGTTTGATTTAGATCCAACTCCTTTGGGTATGATGGAATCTAAATTTATTGGATTCCACCATTTTGGACATGGTGGATATGACCTAAACCCTTTGTGCATGATGGATCTTAGTTTAATTTGCTTGATTGGATAGTGTTTCCTTTTGATGAGTAATCTTATTATGCAAGATATATAAAATTGAACCTATAATAAGGGAATTTCTCATTAAAATGAGAATATCTTATTCATGATTATGCATAATATCTTTCAAGATATTGTCCATTTATAGGGGGCATAGGTCTGACGCCTTTTGCATCGATGAGCTGATAAGCTCTACCTTTGTATACTTATTAAATGATATAAGGTCCCTCCTAATTTGGATCAAATTTTCTACCAACTCGTTGATGTGGAACAATGGGCTTTCTTCATACCAGTGCTAGTTCACATGCTTTGAAGCTTCTTGGGTGAACCATATAGTCATGAGCTCAAGTCAATCTTATGTTGTAAATTTCTAAATTTTGTTAAGCTTGTAATCATATTTCATCTAAGGCTTTAAGCTCTTCATATCGCATTTGAATATTTTCTTCCGTCGAAAGTTTGTTTTGAACTACTTTGCAGAGTGAAGGTAATTCTGCTTCGAGGGAAAGTATTGCCTTTGCTCCAAAGACTAAAGAGTATGGTGTTGTTTCTGTAGCAATTTTATAAGTGGTATGATATGCCTATAATGCTTCTATTAATTTATCATATCACTTTCTTTTATTTTTGAAATGAATTTTCTTAAACAACTTTATTTGCATTTTGTTAAATGCCTCTGCCAAACAATTAGCTCTCGGATTGTATATTGAGGAATATAATCAATCTATCCAATATTTTTCAATAAAATTATAAACTTTAATATTCTTGAAGGAAGTTCCTTTATAAGATATAATCCTTTGAGGTATTCTAAATCTATAAATAATATGGTCTTGAAAGAACTTTATGACATCATCTGCTTTAACTTCTCTTAATGGGATTGCTTTTGCCCATTTTGAGAAATATTCATTAGCAACTAGAATGAAACAATGTCCTCTAGGGATCTATTAAAGCTATTATATTAGTTCCCCAACCTTCAATTGGCCATGACACTGTTATTGGGTATTGTGTATTGGGTGGTCGATGTAATGTGTCTGCATGTATTTGACACTTATGACATCTTTTAGCATATTATTTGTAGTCTTAAACCATGCTATGCTAATAATATCTCATTTGATTAACTTTTATTTTTATTTTAGTGCTAGATTGGTGTGCTCCACATAATCCCTCATGAACTTTAGCCATTACTATCTTGACTTCATCTAGTCCAAGGCATCATAGCCACATTTGGTCAAACACATGTTGATATAATGTATCATTTATAAGAGTAAATCATAATTCTCTTTGACAAATTTGAAGAGCCTTTGATTTATCTTTTGGTTCTCCACCACCATTGAGATAGGTGATGAATGGTTCTGTCAATTCATCTTCTTCTAATATGGTCATGACTTCTTGACTTTCTTTAGCTTTAAAGGCATGCAAGAGGGTTAGTGCTATTACTAGCCTATTTTTTACTATTATTGTAATTTGATTTCACTTAGGATTATTATTTTTTTAGCTAATTTAGCTAATGTGTTGGCTTTGCCATTATCTCAATGTGACACCCTTGTGATGGTTGATTTAGTGATTTGTTTTAAAAGCTTTAAGACATGTTTAAGGTAAATCACTAATTATAGTTTATTATCTTAAAATTTCCAAATACGTGTCAGATTATGAGTTGGAAATCTCCAAAAATATGAAGTTTTTTAATTTTATATTAATTTCTTTCTCTAAACTTACAATTGATGTTTCATATTTGGCCTCATTTTTAGTTCAAGGATCAAAAAGACTATAGGAATATTGCAGTATATCCCTTGGAGGTGTTACGAATATCAGGCCGATTCCAACTTGTACTATAGGTAAGTTAGGTGGCTTAGCTAATTTTATGAATGAAGCTCCATCAAAATAAAGCTCCCATCCTGATGGTTTCTGACCTTTTTCAACTTCAAAAATCTATTTATTAGTCAACTCATCATCAAGTGGGGAGTCTACAAACAAGGGATGAGTTGCTAGGAAGTCAACCAAAGCTTTCCCTTTTATGGCCTTTTGCAGGACATATGTTATATCGAATTACAGTAATAGGATAGTCCATTTAGCTAAGAGACCTATTAAGGTAGGCCTCATCATCAAAAAATTTGATTGGGTCAATTTTGGATATTAATGTTATCCTATGGGATAACATATAATGGCATAGTCTCTGAGTAACAAATATTAATGCTAAACACTACTTTTTAATAGGAGAATATTTTATTTCAGCACCTATTAGATGTGACTTATATAATATAAAGTGTTTTCTTTTCCTTTTTCATTATTTTATGCTACCAGAGCTCCTAGTGATTTTTTTAGGGTTTTTCTATATAATATCAATGGTTTCTTTGTAATTGGTGTTGCCAAGATTGGGGGGACGCAATGAATATTGCTTTATTATATCAAATGCTACTTGACAAGCATCATTCCATATAAAAGTTTATCTTTTTCTATTAATCAAACAAAAGGCTACCATTTACCCAAAATATTAGAAATAAATCTTCTAATTTAAACTAGTTTGTTTTATAGGGAGTGCAATTGTTTAAAACTCCTAGGTGGTGGTTGTTGGGAAATTTTATGACACCACATGGTTTAAAAATTTCTTATTTGGATGATCAAATGTGTCATTAATGATTAGACATATTATCTCAAAAGATAAACATGTTATCCTATAATGAATTTGATAATTTAATAAAAGACTCCTGAGGCTAATGGGTCTTTAATGTATCGAAGAGTTTTCCCTTGAACTACATGAGAAGTAGATCTGGGTTTATTTTAAACTAGGTTGATGGTTCCTTATAAGGGAAAGCCCCTATAGTTAATTACATCTCAAGAAGGGTCTCTTCCTAAGAATACTCTTGATTAAAGAAATATAATATTATTTTTATGGAGTTCTAAGCTGGTTTTCAATGAAATGATATTTGGAATTTTAATTGGGAATGATCCAAAGTAAAAAATCTTTCTTTTTAGAAGCCAAATGGGATGAAGTAGGAAATGTTTATTGATACTAGGATGCTTAATAGGCATTTCAACTATTTTTTCATTAGGCTTTGAATTTTGGAATTTAATTTAAATTTTGTGTTTTCATTTGCTTAAAGACCTTGAACTTAGAATCTACAACAAAAGACTATAAAAATGACTAGGGTTAAAGGATTACTCAAATGAGGATGATTTAGAACCTAAGTATATAAATGCTTCTAACACAAGTCAAATGCTTGAACTTATTTTATTTTGGGAATTATCTGCCATTCCTCTCACTTGAGGGAACAAACCTATCTCTGACTCTTCTAGACTTACAACCTGCCTGGAAGGGCTGCCATCTCACACCACCTAAGCATATTTTAAATCCATATGCTACATCTAATGTATGCAATATGGGTAGTCTATTATATTTTTAGGAAAAAAATCTAAGAATCCTAGACTCACTCCTTAATCCCTAAGATCATGTAGGGTATGAAATGCATCTAACAAATGCACATTTTTTAGTTTTCTATATGTTTTGACTCATGATTCAATTAAGGTCTTGGGTATGCATTTTTAAGCCTAAATGTCATGCAATTCTACTCTTGGTTAAGGGTCAAATTAATAAAATAAGACAGACTTCTGAATAAGGTGATCATCCTCAAAGGTTAGATGCCCTTTATTTGTAATGGATGAAGTGCCCAATTCAATAGTTAGTGCAATAAGATTGCATGATTTTTAAATGCTAATTATTTATAGTTGATTTTAGGTTATCCCTAGGGCTTTAATTTATGTGATATTTTAAGTTTTCTTTTTTTTGTGTTTGAGTTGTTTAAAATTAATTGGGTCAAAAATTCAATTTTTCTTAAGAGCTTACGTCTAGTCATTCATCACAGAAAACATAGAACAGAATAAAACCTAGAAAAGTAGGTTGATTCTATTGCACATCCAAAATAAATCAAGCTAATTTAATTTAAAGAAAGGCTAATATAGTTATGTACCACTATACACCTCTGAAGAAAGAACAAAAGGGACAGCCAAGCTCTCCCCTTATACAACCCAACCTAGAACTACAAGTTTAGATCTATGGGTTTTCTTTCCAAGATCGTCATCTTCTTCAGAGACGTCCATTGGGCTTCAGAAAAGACCACCACACCTATCTTCTAGTGTGGTCAGCTCCTGCAGCTTCCATATCCAATAGATCCTAACCTAATTCTAAGCTCAAATTTACATTTCAAATTCAAAACAAATCCTAAGCCCTATAAAAATGTTAGAAAAATACAAACTACAGACAACAGTTATATTTCACAAACATATAGGCTTAGCATTAGTTGCTTGCCAAGCCCACCTATCTTATTGGGCTATGCTTAAGGACTTAAGCATACCTACAATAAAATAACATTTTTAGTTTTTTCATGTTGGTAGCCTTTTTAGCATAGCCCCATGCAGAAGATAATGTTAATTCTAAAAATAATGTCTTATCATCCAGTATAACGGGCAAATAGTCCTAGACATGCAGTCTAAAATAGTACACCATAAAAATATGAAAAGCACATCACATCAAAAAGTAAAGTATCACAAAGTATTATAGATTGACCTAACCTAAGTCTAAGGTCTGTGACCTAATGATCAATTGTGTGAAAGGAATAGACTTGTGTGGCAAGACTTTAGTAAGCCTTTTTAGTTTAAGTTTCAATTTGGATTTTGAATTTGTTTGATTTACCTTTGAATGATTTTAATTCAAAAGATTTAATGATTTTTTTTTATTATTTTATTTTCAAATTTATTTTTATTTTGTTAAAGTGAAGTTTGGGTTTTTAAGAATGAGGAGTAGAATAGATTACACTTTTGGGTAGAACTCATTCTATTCAACATCTTAACCACTAATGGAATGAAACCTTCATCCTAAGATGAAGATTCATCATAAAGGTCAATTAGGTTTGAAATGTTTATGGCAAGTGGGGTTCCATGCCAATTTAATATTTCCAAAGTTTCATTTTAATTAGATGCATAATTAGGGTGTAATTAAGATTTTACTTATTTCATTGAAATTCAAATTAAGTATAATTTAATGAGGATTAGTTGGGGATTTTATTTTATTTTATTCCTCTCTAGATGCTTCCATAGAGGGTTCATTCATAACTTTTGAAAACTTGATTGATTTATTTTGACTTTTCTAAGTTTGGGTTAATTATTTGAACTAATTAATTAACTAACTTAATAACCAAATTAAGGCATTTTATGGTTTATCAAGTTTTAGTGGGTTTCATTGATATATTTAAGTTCAGTGATGTTTATCTTGTCAATTTAAAGTGATTTGATTCATTTTTATGATTTATTTTATTTAATTTTAATTTATTTAATTAAAATTGAAGTTCATATTTAAAATTTGATATTTCTTGAATTATTTAACAATAACTCATGAAATTTTACCTAGGTGTATTTTAACCTCAATTTCAGTTTCTCAAAGTTTTATTTTAATTGGATGAATGTCTTGGGATTAACTTATGTTTAATTGATTTCATTTAAAGTCAAATTAAGCTAAATTTAGCCAAAATTAGTTGGGGATTTTGGGTTTAATGGATTTTACTCGTGATGACTCCATAAAGGTCTCAATTGCATTGTTGGGATTTATATTTAATTTTTTATAATTATTTCAAGTTTCATTCATTTTTTAATTATCTAAAATAGTAATTACCATTTAAAAATGGCTGTGCCGAGTTGGTGCCTTTGCCACATGGCATGGTGTCATTGGGCCACACGGAATCTACATTATGGCCACATCAAAAGTTGTGCCATGCAAGATGAATCCTGACTGTCTGATCAATGATTGGATGGTCTTGATTTATTCTGGGGTTTCCTATATGAATAGAATCAAATCATTTAGCTTGATCTCAACACTCCATTCAAAATAGAAATAATATATAGTGAAGATCATTTCTTGAGCGTCTCTAGTGAGAAATGGATGTCGTCCGTCAAATCTGATGGATTTTTGGTGATTCGATGATGATTTTGACGTGATTTTGATTGCAAAATAATCAAGGATCGATTTTCAAGCGATCTATATGATTTCATCCTCATGGGGATCAAGTTCCAATAAAAAATGATAAAAGAATTTTTCTAAATAGGTCATTTGTGAAGCATACCTCAACTCTAGTGATCTTTGATTATGGGATTGATTTGACCACCTTTGCCTCGATGGGATAAAGTTGTGAATGTGATTTGGTAGCTTTCCTCCCCACAAAATACCTTGGAGATTAATGTGCTTATTTTTCATCATGGTTGATCATTTTTTCTCACCGACAGTGGCGAGCCTCGGTGAGGATTCGATTGAGGTCTCCTAAACCTCAAAATGTGTTGGAATGTTCAATTTGAGGTGAAAACTCTCTCTAGCTTTTCTTCCAATAGAGGTTAAAAAATAGCTATCTTATTTGGCCAAACTTTGATGACAATGAGGGGTTGGAGGAATGGTCTCTTTCTTCTTCTCCTCAATTTGTGAATGTTCTACGATGTAAAGAAGGGGGAGAAGAGGGTCTCTCTTCCCTCTTTTCGTACATGGGCGAAAGCCATGTATGTGAGCTTCTAGGTGGCCAGATTTTGGTCACTAGTGATAGGAGTGTCAGCCAAATGGAGGATTTTGTATCTCTTGGACTTTTGAGCATGCCTGGATAAGAGATTTGAGGGGAAGAAGTCAATTCCTCAGCTTTCCTCCCTTGGCCAAGAGCATGGCTTCATGGAAATTTCCTTTATTCTTTCTTCTTCTTCTTCATGGAGGAGACTAAGTCCTTCTTTTCTTGAGGGTGGTTAGTGGATTCAAAACGTTGGAACCATCCTCCAACAGGTGGTCAATCATGGATAAAATAAAATCCAAAGGTTTTTGGATGAAGGGAGGAGGAAGAATCTACCAAGCATCTTTACTTGCTCAAAACCTTCACTCATCTCCTCTTTCGCTCCACTTATGACTTTTTGCATCACCACCACAACCCTTTGGCTACTATGTGGGTGCCTAAACAAAGCCTAATGTGAGTTTGAGGTTAAATCCAAACCCATTTGAATTAGATTAAACATTTGAACCCAATTCAAGCGTTTGGATTCAAAGTGTTTAATTTTGTTTTAATTTATTTAATTTTTGGTTCAATCATCTTTAATTGATGATTTATTAATTTTTGATTTAATTAATTCATTTAGGCTTTGAATTAATTTTGTCATTTCATTTTAACCAATTTAGACTTAAATGGTTTAAACTTGATTTCAATTGGGTTCAAATGATCTATTTGACTCAATTGAATTTTCTTTGGACTCCAATCATGTTTAATCACATGTGTGAGATAATCTAAAGTACTTGGTTTCATTTTAGTTCAATTTTATTTTAATTTAAACCCATTTGACCCAAATTAGGCTTAATGGGTTAAGCTTGGGTTTCATTTGAGTCAAATGACTAATTTGGTCAAATTAGACCCAATGGTGGGTTGAATTACACTTGATTATCAATTCCAAATGATTTTGAGTAATCAAATTGAGTTGATTTCAATTTGATTTGGGTTTTAACCCAATATGACTTATTTAGGTTCATTTAGACAAAGTGGTCTAATTAACTTAAGTAAGGCCTAAATAAATTGAAATTTCTTTAGATTCATGATTAAACTTGTTTATTTTATTATTTGGAATGATTTTATTTGGTCAAATTTTTTTGGGTTAATCTTTGACTTGGTGGGACCTACATAAGTCGAACCCATGTCAAAAAGGGTTGACCAATTTGACCTTGATTTTGATTTGGATTCATTCATTTGATTTGAATTCATTTTGATTTATTTTAAATTAATTTGATTTAGTTCAAGATTGGAATTTGGGTTGAATTTATTTAAGCCCATTAGGTTAAATCACACCTAAGGAAGATGTACTAGGTCACTAGATGTAGTGTCCTAAGTACTTAATTAGGATATTTCTAATCTAAGATTAGGTACCCTAAATACTAATTTTTAGAAGTAATGTTAACCTCATCCAAAAATGAAGTCTACAGTGGAATTTTCATTATTGCTATTATTTTAGAGAGATTAATTTCAATCCCTCTATAGCATACAGTAAAGCTTAAAAACTTTCTAGATGTCACACCAAAAGCAAAGTTTAGAGGATTCATTTTTAGATTGAAACTCTAAATTCTATCGAATATGATCCTTAGATAACTTATATGCTTGCTTTGTATTTTGCTTTTAACAACCAAATAGTTAACATAACACACTACATAATTATGTATGAGATATTCGAACATGCGGGTCATTACATTTTGGTAAGTGGCACCCACATTTTCCAAACCAAATGGCATTACTTTGCAGCAATATGTGCCAATTGGCATGTGGAAGGATATATTTTTTTCATCTTTTAGAGCCATTTTAATTTTATTATATCCTGATGATCCATCCATGAAGGATAACACATCGTAATTGAACATATTATCCTACCATGAGTTCTGTGTTAGGTATTGGGAAATCATCTTTTGGGCGTGCTTTATTTAAGTCTCCAAAATTGATGCAGACTTATATTTACCCATTTTTCTTTTTTGTTGAGATAATATTAGCAATTAGGTCAACATATTTTTCTTCCTGGATGAACCTTGCTTCAATGACCTTTTTGGTTTCGGTGATTACTTGTTCTTCAATTTCTAATCACATTTGCCCCAAAGCTTATTTTACAAGCTATGCATCAAATTTAATAGGTAGTTTATGTGGAACTACCTCTGGTGTTAAACCTAGCATTTTACTCTAATTCCATGTTAACCAGTATTTATATTCATAGAGTAGTGCTTTTAGTTCTTCCAATCTTTCTAATGTGAGATTAACACTAACAAAAGTTGGTCTAGACTCTTCTTCGGTACCTAGATTAATTTCATAAAGTTCATTGGCTGTGGCTTGGTTGCCTTCTTAAAATTCTTTTGGGGCTTCTTTGAAGACAATTATTAATTAGTCTTCAGGCACATTTTTGTTCCCCTGTGAGGTACCCCTTTGTAGATTCATAGTTTTGAAAGGGATTACTTTTTTATCATATATAATATAGCATGAGCTTATTGAGAAATTTGATGAAGGAATACATCCTAATCCCAATGTAGTGAATTTTCCATAACTTATGGAACTTTGGACATTATCTCCTTACTAGAGCCTTTTGAATAATTGAGCCTGTGCATTTGATTTTGAAAGTTAGACATTATTTCTGATTAGCCTCTTTAGAGCTGATGAAAAGTATTGAGGAATGATTATTGAAATATCTTCTTCTGCAAATAGTTCTCGTGTGGAATTTGTAGTTTGCCTTCAACTTTCTAGAAAATGATTCCACGATCCATGTGATACCTTCTAGGAGGGACATAACATTTTTAATTATTCTATTTCCTCCCTCCTTAGAGTTGATAAGGATTTTACATGTGCTTTTAGTATTAACATTATTTTCATAGCCTTATTAGAGATTTGAGATTCAAACATTCTTATTAGAGAAATGTGTGTTTTATCTAATTCTTTGGTCATGTTGTTGGTCTAGCCTCTTCTTTCTTTTGATTAATTGAGGCCCTACTAGGTACCAATTCTTCTTCATCTTCTTTAGTATCACTACCAAGGTGGGGAATTACCTTGGGTTATTTTAATTTGTTAGTAATATTACCTTTTAAATCACCAGTCTTTAACATTAGTTTGATAGGAGGAGTTTCTTTCTTTTGAGCGATAACTTTTTCTACCATCTTAAGGATAAAGTATATAGTTTCATTATAGATCTTGATTTTGTGTACCAGGAATGGATTCATGTCCCCATCAATTCAATGTTCTTCACCATTTTGGATATATTTCATGCATTGATGAAGAGTCGAGGGTACTATACCATATTCATAAATCCATGGCTTACCAAAGAGTGCCTTATATGCAACTTTGGCCTTGATAACATAAAATTTAGCTTTTGTATATAATTCCTTGAAGCATATAGAGAGGACAATGGATCCTAAGGTTTGCTTCCCTTGTTCATTGAAGCCTTATAAATATATCATGCTCTTGTCGATGAATCAAGCACTCAAAGCTAGTTCCCTAAGTGTCTTGGCTGCCAAGAGATTTACTGAATCACCTAGGTTAATCAACACTCTCTTTACACATGTAGATTTAATTTTAACTGTAAAATAGAGAGGTTGATTGTGTTCAGTAATTCTAAGTAGTAAATCTTTATCATTGAAGGTGATAGTTATTGGCTTTTGTAAGGTAAGATCTTCTTTCAATCTCTCTTCAGCAAAGAAGGTTTCATATTATTCTAGACATTACAAGGCATTTATTAAGGTCTCTCTTATATCCTAGGATAACATGAGAGTATCATATATACTTAATAGTGCAGGAAGCTTGCATAAGTATGCCAGGACGTTATAGAGAGATAGAGGAATCTATTATCCAAATTTTAATTGCACCTATATTACTTCTTCTGCCTGGCTTTCCTCATCAGAAGAAGTTTCTGAGCTTTGTAACTCTTTGAGGTTTCTAGAGTTTTCATATCTCTTAGAACTACTATTTGATTTAGGGTGTACTTTTTTGGAGCTTGGCTTGTTTTTTCATTTGATAAGCTTTTCTTTAGGAAAGAATAACTCTCCTTCATAATCAGTTGAAGTTGTAACCAAATTTATCATTCGACATGTCTCTTTTACAACTTCTACTTTAGGCCTTTCTGTGTTGAGCTGTAAATGATACATATATTTCTCTAGCCCAACCGATCTTTGAGGGGGATGTTCATACTCCTCTAAATAATCTATCATTTTGTGTGTCCCAGATTTTTGTTTCTGAGCTTTCTTATTTTTCTTGACTTATGAGGCTTTGATGTAGATGGTCTATGACTTTTCATCTACTCCTACATTTTGTATAAAAATTTCCCCATGTTTAGGGAAAGTATCCTAGGATCTATTTTAGGTTCTAAGACATTCCTCCACCAAATTCCTTCTATAGCTAAAAGAATATTGACCATTCTTTTTGACTTCTATGAGATGAAAGTTTCCCAGCCACCTTTCTCTTTTCTTGCACTCATATAGATTTTTCTTCGACTTTATTTGTATTTTGAGTCTTGCTCAACTCGGCCTTCTCATTTTGTGCTTTTATATTGGTTGTACCATGACAATGCTTACCATTTCCCTTTTAGGATTTACAAAGAAACTGTCTGATAAGGTAAGTTCTTAATTGTAATAGCCTTTTTTAACTTAATTTTAAAAAAAATAATCTTTAATCATGTGACTTATAAGCACATGGAAGGAATAGTAGTTGGGATCATCGACCTTGTTTACTTGATCTAGTCAATGCGACTCTAGCAGCTATAACCCTAACTTTAGGGAATGTGTAAAAATCTTAGCAGTACATTCTCTATTAAATAAGTACTATTTAACCATCTTCTCCTAGAGGGTTGGTACTCTTTTCTTTTCCTTCGTCAGTTTTGTGGTCGGTCACAAAGTTGATGCTCCTCCATTTCCATTTTTTTCCACTATAAATGTGAATGTTATATTCACATCATTCTTTTTGGACTCTTGTAGCTTGGGTTGATTTCCTCTTCTGGTAGAGTTATTATTATAGTGCAAATTAAGCCCTTTTGTTTGGGCAACATTTCAAACTTGACTACACAATTTAATAATTCTTACAATGTATTGATTGTAGCCATGATAAGGTATGGGGCCATTTGGTTATCAATATTTTTCATGAGGAGTTCCACTTCATGCTTTTTTGTGGGCTGCTGATCATATCTCATGCTTAGGTCCTCCATATGGTCATATATTTAGTTACAATCTTATACTTTCTTCTTTTCCCTAAAGTGAGATATTTAATTATTATTTTCTTTATCGCGCCTGCAAATCTCTTGATAAAAAGTGCTTCTAGCTTCGTGAATCTTTTTACCGAGTCATTAGGTAACTCAGCATATCATTCAAATGTTATATGAGTGAGGCTGTCGATGAATTAGTGTAGCAACAAAGCATCATTTCCATCAGTATTTCTATATAATGCATTAAATTGAGCCAAATGTTATTGAACTTCAACACGACGTATCGTTTAGGATATTGTTCTTGGTCATACTCGGCTAGAAATGGTTGTCCTTTTCCTACAAGTTGCTCGATAATTTTTAAGACTATCACTACTTTGACCTTTTAGCTAATGAGGTCTTCCACTTGGGACTTTGTGATAACATAGTTTCTTGATGAGGGTTAGTTTTGGCTTCCCCTAGAAGTTCTTGTCTCTGTACCATAGTTACTGGTAAATTCGATCGAGCATTTTGCACACCCTCATTCTCTACTACTGGATTGCTAATCTCTAGTAGATTCCTTAGAGGTATCTATGTGTTACTACTGATATAGCATTAAGCTGACCAAATAAGTCTTTCCTCTGCCTACTCATTTCAATAAGATTGTTGTTGAGCTAACAGATTTCTTGGTCTCTCCTTTAGAGTTGGAAATGCATCTATTGTTGTAGCCTTGCTACCATATCCATGGATTTTCAATCACTTCCACTTCTACTTGAGCTTCACCTCTAGGCTCTCGGTGACTTAGGCTTCTTCTATTGATCTTCCTCACTTTACTATTTAAACATTACACCTTTGTTTTGTAGGTGATTGCCAACCATATGAATGACCTTGACCTTCATGTGATCAACATCTTCATTAATTTGGAGGTGTAAACTTTTTAGTTCTTCATTGGTTTGGAAATCTTCATCTTCCCAAAAAAGTTTGATCATCCATGTCATCGTCCATTGGCCAGTTCTTTCAGATCGACACTTCAAGCTAATGATACGAGAGTCAGCTTCTTCATTATCTGGGGGAGTTGATTCATGCTAAACTTTCTCGTCTTTGACATCTTTCGATCCATTGGCACTCCATATTAGTCAGGACCTCCTAATAATGGATCTCTAAGAATAAGTCATAGATGTCACACCTTGGTTCTCATGATTAAGGTAGAATGGCATGGGTGATGTTTTTTTCTTTGATATTAATGTTGGGACCTTCGAACAACTGGCCATCTATTTGTTTTAGATTGGATGGCTATTGACCTCACTTTTGGAGTGAGGATTCAATATTCCCATCATAGATCTTTGGGTCTTCTAGAAACTAAGAGCTCCTTAGTCATAAGACACTTCTAGTGGCAAAGTGAACACTTAACCTAAACCTAGAGACTTAGAAGGTTTAGTCATAGGATTAAGCTATGCCTTAAGACCTAGGGAAACGTACCTAGCCTATAGCCTAACCAAACCATTGTATAGCTCCTTAGCCAAAATCCTACCTCAAATCAATTCAACCAAATCCAATTAAATCATAATTCATGTTCAAACCTTCAAAACAAAACCAAATCTACCATGAAACTTAAGCCTATGATTTAATCCTATAGACTTAGCCAAAATTTCCTTCAATCCAAACCCAACATAATTAATTTTCTCAAACCATTCAAATTTATCATTCCAAATCATACCAAAAACTACAATCAAATCAATCAAGCCAAAACCAATTTAATCAACCTAACCTAACCCATTTGACCTAAAATACTCAAATGGCCAAAATCCAATTAAACCAAAATTAATTGCAACCAAAGCCATAAACCAATCCCAAATCAATATCTAAACTCATCTCAATTCAACCCAAAATCTATTTAATAGACCCAAAGAGACCTTAAGGACCAATTTGGACCAAATCTCAATCCAAACCAAATTGGATTGAACAAAACCAATCAAAACCTCCTATGCTGATTATTGATCATCCTTTATTGATCAATCACCATCAATTAGGTCAAACCAAGTCAATTAGGTCATTTGACCAAATTAACCCAATTAACCTACTTGAGTTAAATGAACCAAATCTCATCCTAAGCGAAATCAATTGAAACCAATGATTCATACCAACCTAAAATTAATCCTTGAACATGACTTGACCATCAATTGAGCCAAACCAAATCCAATTGGCCCTTTGACTCAAGTTAGCCTAATCTGACCTAAAGGGCCAATTTGGTTCAAGTCAAAATCTAATCCAAATTGATTGCAACTAATGACCCAAAATCCATTTCAAATTGATTATTGAACATGATCAAAGCCTTGATTGAACCTAATTTGATGAATTGAACCCAACTGACCTAAAGGGTTAATTTAGTCTAAATCATTCCTAAATCCAAATTAATTTAAATGAAATCTTGCAATCATCTTCAAATGATAAATTGAACATAAATGAATGCCTAACCCAAGCTAATTTGTCCAATTTGGCCAATTTGGTCAACTTAGCCTATTTGGCCCATATGAACTCAAATGGGTCAAATCCAAATCCAAGCCAAATTAAACCTATCCAATTAAACCAAAATATTCCAAATACACATTTGAACATGACTCAACCCTTGGTTTGACCCAATTTAATAAATTGGTCAACTTGACCCAACCTAGCTCAATTCGACCTACATGGGTCAAATTGAGCCAAACCCATCCAAACCTAGCCCAAACCCATCAAAATTTGGCATGACCCATCCTTGGGTCACTTTGGGTCAGCCCATATCAAACCAAACCTAATTTAAACCTAAATTGACCCATTACCAGTGGGTAAAGACTCCCATATAGGACAAAATCCAAATTTAGGTGGTCAACAAGCCTCCTTTACACATGGCAGCTACCAAAAGCTCAAAATGAACAATTGGCTATGTGGCTAACTTGACCCAAAGGGGTTAGGTCAGCCCTTGATCAAGGGGAGGTAAGTTAACTCACCTCCCCTCATTGGCTTATCCAAAGCAGATGCAGACAAGTCAAGCCAGCCACCTCAGATCTTGCTCCAGTCAAACCGAGCCACCTACACACATTCCTGCCACCTACGATGGCCAGACAATTGCAAATGACAAACTCAATCAAGGCCATCCGATCTAAGAGAGGGGGGGGGGTGGGTGAGGGGGTATTCTCGCCCTTTTTCCACTCAAACTGAGCACTCAAACTTCCTCAGAGCTAGAGCACTCAGAGATGAGTTGTTCAACTATGTCTTACTCCACCAAACCATAATGGTTTTTAAATTAACTCTCCCCACACATTCACCAAGCTTTGGCGAGGTGGAACAAATCTTCTCCCAAGTGATCCAATCATTGGAGACCACTCCAAACCTAACTCGATGAGTTATCCAGTGGTAGTTGATCCACAGAGTCACTGGTCAGTCAGCAAGGTGCCATCTTCTCAACAGGGCTTCATCTCTTCAAGAAAAACTATCCCACTTGGTTCACCGCCAATCCTAAGCTATGGTGAGATAAATTATGGTAAATAGTGGATTTTTTAATTTTTGTTTGGCCTTTTTGAAGAAAAGTGTATAGCCATGCAAAATCCACCATTAGATCCCCTTGGATTTTTCTTGTGAACATTTTGGATCAATCCAAAGCCTCCTAGAGCTTCAACGAGCTCAAATTGGATGGAGGAAGGCAGACGATGTCCATCTTTCATCACTCAGTGGATGACGAATAATCCACCGTCTGTTCCATATGATCAAAATGGACAGTCATGATCTTCCATTAGATTTAATTCAATTTATTCATTTAGGAATCACGAGATTAATCCCCGCCATCCGATCTTAAATCGATGGTAGGGATGAAAGCGCATCTACCGCCACATCAACATCATATAGATGATTTAAATAGCCAATCCCATGGAATCACGTGGAAAGTGTATCCAAGTCAGCAACCCATATGACGCTGATGGGGTTAGGCTTAATTAAGGGTTAATAATCCATTTTAATGGCTAAAACTTTGAAAAATCATAAATAATTATAGAAAAATTAGATTAATGTAGAAAAATATTCATTGGAAAGGTAAAATAGAAGAGAATTTAATAAAAAATAATTTTATTTTATTTTGAACAATGATTAAGGCTAAATTTGGGTTTGAATGTTGGCTTAATTAGCTTAATTAAGCCTTAATTCCTAAACCAATTAATCCCAAACTTGGCTTGATTGTTTAATGGGATGAGCTATGCCTCCCAAAATTTTATGAGAATTTATTGGCTGGGGGATTAGGGGAATTGGTAATTCATACCTTAATTACCCCTTTAATCAAATTAATGATTAACTAATGTTCTAAATAGTAAAAATTAATTAATTAAAGGACATTAATCACTGATAATAGTGAGAGCATGAGGGAGAGTAATTAGGACCCCTTTCCTAATTATTTTCCCACATTTATCTCATTAAAGAAACTTAAATATTATGAAGCTTAATTAGGAGATTAATTAATTATGTAATTAATGAAATAAACCAACTTAAAACCATAATCACTTCAGATTATTAATAATGAGATTAAGGGTTTCTCTTTATGTGTTTAATAACATAAAGACCCTTTAAGGAAATTATGATTAATCCATAAGTGTGGGAAAATCATAAAAGTACTTAATTAGATTCTTTAGCATAATTAATCTTTAATTATAAGACAATTGAAATTTTATTTCTATCCATGTTCATATCATTTGTGGTTCATGATTAAATGGTTGATTAAATTAAAGGAGCATAAGGAAGGGTAATTAAGTGATTTAATTAATGATTCAACTTAATTAATTCATAAAATCTATCTAATTATCTTTCCTTAAGCCATTTATGATTACCAACACAGGGATGGGATTAAAATAATAATTAAAAATCTCTCTTCTTTAAATTTAATCCAAATCTAAAATTGAATTAATAATAAGCTCTGGTTTTATTTAAGTAATTTTATTTGATGTGAATGTCCTTAGGAATTAGCATTGTTGAATGAATCACATGTTTATGTTTGGCTATTCTTTTATAATCACTTTAAATGTTGTATGTCATATGGTTTCATGCATTCATCTTTTTAATTCTAAATGAATCAAATGAAATTTATTTATGTAAGCTTGCATGCATTAGTTTAATTTACTATATGTATGGCTATTATCACTATTAAATTCAAATGTATTTTCCAAAATTTACAAATTAATAATAATATTTGGAATGTTAGCAGTAATAAATAGATATAAGATTTACATGTGTTTATATCTTAAGTACATGAATTAAAAGCTCTCTTTCTTATATTCATATATGGATTTACATAGGTTTGAATGATAATGGGTATACAGTCTAGACATCCTAGGAATACGAGGCTTTAAGTATCCCCAAGTAGGTCATTTGATTATCTCACTTCCTTGGTTAACAAAGACACGTACCTATTTAAGTTCATCCATGTGTATGTTTGTATTAGAATTTGGATAGAGCTTTAATTCATGTGTAGAAATAATTCAATTAAACAAAATACAATATTTGCATGATTTTCATTCTTCTAATTATGTATACATGTGTATTTATTTAAGATAGTGAGTATATAGTCTGGACATA
Source organism: Cymbidium sinense (assembly GCA_021442155.1). Taxonomy (NCBI): domain Eukaryota; kingdom Viridiplantae; phylum Streptophyta; class Magnoliopsida; order Asparagales; family Orchidaceae; genus Cymbidium; species Cymbidium sinense. The sequence continues at coordinate 93,803,998 of CM038221.1, forward strand.
CCAGGAATACGATGCTCTAAGTAGCCCCAAGGAGGTTATTTAATTATCTCACTTCTCTAGTTAACAATGGCACGTACTTGCTTACATCTTTTTTACATGTATATGTGTGTTAAATTAAATAATGATAATCCTCTTTTCTATTAAAAATGCATACATCCATAGACATTTAAATAATTAAAATGTATTCCATATAAAGGTAGAGCTCTCTTTCTTATAATTCATATACATATCTACATGTGTTTGAATGATAATAAGTATATCATCTAGACATCCCAGGAATATGAGCTTTAAGTGGACACAAGGAGGTCATTTGATTATATCACTTCCCTGGTTAACAAAGGCACGTACTTATTTAATTTCATTCATATGTATCTTTGCAATAGAATTTGGATAGAGATTTAATTCACATGTATAAATAATTCAATCAAATAAAATATAAATTCTAAATGTATGCATTCATCCATCATTTAAGTGTGCCAAAAATATAGATTGTATTTATAGATATGTTAAGGATTAAATCCTATGCATGTTAATAAGTGATGGGAAGGAATGGTATAATATATACTATGTGATAGTAATCCAACTACATTAATCTTAAGATGCCTTTCATATTGAATAGAATTACTTAAGGTCAACCTAAACTTAGGATTATTAAAAAAAATTTTAATAAGCCATTCACTAAAGAGAACTAAACCAAATTAATGTGCTTTAGAAAGTGGCTTAACATAGAGATGAAAGAGGGCAAGCCTCTTTCTTCTCTTTATAACACTTAGATGTTAAGTGTAAATCAAATGAAATAAAACAAAACATAAATTAAAATTGACAAATCATCTAAACAACTTGAAGTCAAACCAACCTTCATGTTAAATTAAATAATTCCAAATTTAGAAAATCATAACTTTAATGCTTAGTAAGACATACCACACAAAGCCTTAAAACACACATTAGAATTAAGCCACCGCTTCTAGTTCTAGGTTAGGATGGTGTATGTGTGATGTATGTTTTATTTTATGATGTAATGTTTTAGACTGGAAGTTAGGGTGTATGTTTTATAAACTAGATGTTAGGCCGCTCTTAGCATAATACTTTCTACTATAGGGGATTATGTTTAAGGGGTTGCTTAAAATAAATATAAAAGTTTTGCTTGCATATTGCTTAAGCCCCTAAGCATAATCCAAATTAAGATAAGTGAGCTTGGTTACCCATGTGCAGGGTGCTAAGTCTAAATTATAAAATATAACTACTTGGGATCATATGTATGTTTAGCTAAACTTTGTTTTGCAGGTGTAGTTATATTTACTCTTCTTATAAAAAAATATAATTTTGCAAATAGAAATTATGATTAGTGTTATGGGGTATTAGGATGAGCAGTGGCTAGAAGGCTTAGCCTTGAGGTGCACTGCCATGCCTTGGAGCAAATCAAATTAAAGGAAGTGAAGGAGGACATGACAAAATGAAGAAGTGAAGACCCCATAGCATGTATTCAATTTTTAATTATAATTATTCTTTTATATTCTAAGTTGTATAAGGGTAGAGCTCAGCTACCCATCTTTTCTCTTTTTTGGGGTGTACGGAGATACCTGGCCACACCGACCTTTTATTCTCTTATGGTAGTCTATAAAATGTTTCTTATTTTGTTTAAATTGTGCAATTGAAAAGCATTATTTTCATAGTTTCTTAATGACTAATGCTTCAATGTGTGGTCTGGATGTAGTAGGCTCTTAGTATAAAATTAATTTTTCTACCACAATTAACAACTAATAATTAAATTTTAAATCAACCATAACCTCACTTAAAAAACTAGGTTCTAATTAAGATAATTAAAAGATTTAGCAACCCCTTAGATGTATGTTGTATGTTTAACATCATGCATAACAACTTCTATCTCTCTTGTAAAATGAAGGCCTCCATTCTTGCACTATATGGATCACTTGACCTATGAGAGAAACCCTTCATGATGGAGCTTCACCCTCTTTCTCTCTTGATTTGGCCAAAAATCAATTTTCTTCTTGCATTTAGGCATAAATATCCCAAAGCCTTCGTCCAAAATATTGTGTCAAGATAAAATAAAATTTGTAAAGATTTGCATTTTAGAATAAGTCATGTGCTCATATTAGTCTCTTCTAAATTAGATAATAGCCTAAATCATCTTGCAATAATATAAGACCGACCTGCATGATTTTGAATCATAGGAGGTGTTAGTGGTACCCAGGCATTGTAAGTCCAAGTTTCTCTTATGGAATAGATCTCTTATGGAATAGCATTGCTTTGCATTATTTAGGATTTTCATAGATTTATATCATGTTGGCAAATCTCACCTGATGGTATTTTCACAATCTGTTGGTGATTATAAGCTAACATAATAATTCAATTCATTTTAAGTATCTTGAGTAGTGTTAGAATTTTTAGTTTAAGTGATATAAGAGTGTTCACATGGTGAACATAAGGTGTTCACATACGATCCGGCACATGTTCACCTAGTGAATGAATATAAAGCTAGGCTTACATTCCATTTAAAATGCCAAAATTAGGGTTGTCCACATGTTGGATAAATATAAATTTATTCTCATGGTGAACGAATTATGTTGGTGTTTGCATAGAGAATGTACAGATGTTCATATGGTGAACTAATAGGGGGCTGACCTTATATCACTTTTGAATGCCAAAATTATAGTTTTCCACATAGTGGATGGATATAAATTTGTTCATTTGGAAAATTAATTATGGGGTGTCCACATAGCGAATAGACAAATGTTTACATGGTGAACAAAAGGTTGTTGAGCTTACATCCCTTTGGGAATGCCAAAAATTAGGGTTGTTCACATGGTGAATGAATATAAATTTGTTTGCACAATAAATGAATTATACTGTGTGTACGCATAGTGATTGGATAGAACACTAGACTTACATATCTTTTTGGAATGCCAAAAATTAGGACTAAAGTCAAAGTGCCATTTTCTATTATAGTTTTATAAAGGGGCAACACCTTGACACTATGATACAACACTTAGGTTCCATTACTTCGGTAGTAGTCTAGGTGTACATGTGATCAATATCTAGCTTATTATAAGAATTATCCCAATTTTGACAAGATTCTTGATTTTCTTTCTAGCAGAAATGTGAATGTGAAGTGAAAATGATGGGAGGTAAGAATTATAAACTTTCCTTCCACTGGTCTCACTGCTAAGTCTACAGCTTGCCATTATTTCATTTTCACTAAGCTTATGCCCATTGGTAACATTAATGAGGTTACCAAAAATAGGGCTATTTTGAATTTTTCAATTCATAGGGGATTTACTATCGATATTAGGAAAATTATTTATAATTCAATTTGTAAAATGTTGAAGAAGAGTAGCACTATCAGGTATGGTCACCCTTCTCTGATTTATTGTTTGTGTATCACTGTAGGAGCAGTAGGGGGGTCCTGATGAAGATATACTCATTCAAAAGGCTCTTCTAACAGAGAGGATAATTAGGAGATTTGGGATGAGGTTTAAAGTTAGGGAAGTCTCACGTAGCCCATGACCTCGACTCCAATCTTCAAATCCTTGGTCGAGCAAGTTTAAGAAATTGGTAGTCAAGTCAAGAATTTGAGAAAAAGAATGGATTGGAGTAGTTGAAGGTAGGAGATTCTTGAGCGAAAGTTTGGCCATCATATGGGTCAACAGTAGATGCAATTCCTCCAGCCAGGTTTCAATATTGCATTAGTCAACAATAGATTTAATATTGTAGTAGTTAGCATGTTCTAGAATTACAATCTTATAGATCCGAGCTAGGTATTTTTCCCTATGTTGCCTCAGAATCAACCTTGTGGTATTACCCCACCAATATTAGACATGGAGGAGGAGGAAGAAGAAGAAGATGAGATGACAAGTATAATTATTTATTTCCCCCCATTTTTTCTTTTTCTTTTATTATTTATAATTTATAATTTTCTTTGAAGATATAAAATTCTCCTTTTTTATTATTTTTGTGTTATATGATTGTATGTGATTAGCATTGTGGTTTTATCACTCTAGGATTTAATAAAAAATTCAAACATATTCATCTTAGTGACAAGGCCTCGGTGCTATGAATAGAATAAAAACTTGAGAGCTTGGTGTTGCGGCGCTAAAGTGATATTATTGCTCCTTAGTAGAAAAATTCTCTAAGTCCTTTTTACTTGAGCTAGGGGAATATAGCACTAAGGCGCTAGTCCTTTGGCACTATGGCGCTAGGGAATTTTGTTTGAAAGCTTTTTAAGTCTTGTTTCTTGGGCTAAGTGAGCATGGCGCCATGGTGTGGATGCTATGGCACTGTAGTGCAAAGGTGATTTCGGTAGGGCACCATGGTGCTAGTGCCTAGGTGTCATGGTGCTGGTGCCTAAGTGTTGTGGCACTACCCATTATAATAGGCATACCTGAGGGCACAACACTGCAACGCTGCAATTCAACGTCAAGGTGCTGTGAGTTAGAAATTATGTTTCTTATGAATTTTTTTGAAATTTTTGTAGCATTTCTCTTTAGTAGTGCTAAATTTCAAAATCATAATGTGAAGCACTCTTCTCTTTTATTTTTGATCTTAGATTGATGGAGGGGAGGGGCTTTCATCTCACACCAGAACAAAGTTCAATGGCAGAGGTCTTCAAATCTGCAATATTCTTTTCCTAACTAGATCTAAGATCAACAATGTGCTTAAAATTCAATAGGATCTTTTAAAAAGGTAAAATGACATAAATCTTGTACCTGAAATGAGTAGAGTGTCTCAAAATGAAAGAAGATCGTTAGGAGCATGTTAGAGTGCAGTGAAGGCAAGAGTGTTTAGAGAGAGAAAAAGGGAAAGAGAGAAAAGTGGACTGAATAATGCTACTTATAGCAGTGTTCCCTATAAATATTCTCTCTTAATAGCTGATGTAGTGCCATGGTGTCGTACCAAAATTTTGATAGCTGGTTCTGAGTAGTTATCCTTCTAGAAGGCTAGGGCAACATCACGACACCCTAAACATAGTGCTACAACGCTATGGTCAAGAAAAAAAATTACTATATATATTTTTTATATTTTTAGGTGAACAAGGAGGCTCTTATCAATTAATTACTTGTTATGGTGAATGTCCACTACCACCTATAAATGAATGTTACTTAAAGATATATTATCTATAAAATATACTTTAATTTCAAAAGTAGTGATCAATAAAATTATGTTCATCTTGTATCTTTTCCAATTTACTCTAATCCAAATAGTGTCTCTTTTAAATTTTATGTAATGACTTGTAAATTTTTGTAAATTTTCTTAAATCATTTTGATGCACAATCGCTACATTCTTATAAGCTGGGAGCAAGTACATTTGTGGCACCCTTCTTATAAATCTCTTGGGTTTGGAGTGAGCCTTTAAGAACCATTCTCATAGGTTTGGAACAAGACCTTTGTTGCATCATTCCTACTTTTCATGATAAGATCAAGTCATTAAAACCCCTATGCTATCAAATAGACAATGTAAGTTAGGAATAAGTCACTAAGACCCCTTTCCTAATAGTAAAAAAATTGAGGTTTAGGATTTCCCCAAGACCCCTTTGGTCAACCTAAGCTCTTCACATTGGATTAAGCCACTAAAGGCCCTCTTAATAGCTAACCAAATATAAGTACATCATTGGTAGGCATCCTTTCAAATTACAAGGATAAGATTAAGTCACCAAGACCCCATTCATGTCAAATGAACTACATGATAAGAATTAGGTCATCAAGACCCCTTTCCTACTAGTTAAAAATTTGAGGTTTAGAATTAGGTCATCAAGACCCCCTTTCCTACTAGTTAAAAATTTGAGGTTTATGGTCAAGTCATTATGGCCCTTTTTAATTATAGCTATTTAAGAAAGAATTAAGCCATTGAAGGCCCCTTCTTTATAGTTGTGGACATAACATTATTTTTAAATTTGTGGATAGATATTTTAAAATGGAAAAATTTTTTCCTTGTTCAAAATCAAGTGATGCATATTATATAGCAAGGTTATTCTTTAAAGAAATTTTGAAACTACATGGTGTTCCATCTACTATAGTTTATGATAAAAATGTAAAATTTGTATCTTATTTTTGGAAAATCAATGGAAATTATTGGGAACATGATTAAATTTTTCCTCTGCATTTCATCCATAGTTCAATGGACAAATACAAGTTATTAATAATGCTTTAGATAACTTATTGGGAGCTCTAGTTGGGAAGAACATAGGAAACTTGGATTTAACTTTACCTATATTTGAATTTGCCTACCATAGTACCATTTCCAAGTCAATCCATAAATTACCTTTTGAGATAATTTATAGATATAATCCTAAAGTGTATATTGACATAACTAGCACACCTACACATGCATTTTTTGAATATACATTTACATGTGATATTCATATCCTTCATAATCATATAAAAAAATAAAAGGAAATAAAAAATGGTAAGTATGTTAAACAAAAAAATAGAAATAAAATTTTAAAGTAATGTTAGATATGTGATTATGTATTGGTACAAATCCATCATAAGAGATTTCGTTCCAACAAATAAAAAAAAATTTAAGTGAGAGCTTATGGAACATTTAAAATTATTAAGAAACTTGGTGCTAATACATTTGTTCTTGAATTTCCCCCTCATATGCTTGTTAGTCCTATTTTTAATGTGGAAGATCTAATATCTTTTAAAGTTGTTACCCAACATTTAAAATTATATGATGATACTTTTGAAAGAGGAGATAAAAATCATTTGTAGGTACCTACCTAGTCAATATTTGTTGAAGTAGAGGATGTCATCACAACTGTAGGATTATTAAATGATAGCACTCTTCAGCGGTTCCTAATCTAGTGGAAATGTAAACCCCATAGTAAGGATGCTTGGATAACTTTAGATGAGTTGCAAAGCCTTTCTCCAAAACATTTTGGAAGACTTCCAAAATTGCAACTCATTATAGTGCGAGAGTCTTAATGTAGCACATCAAGGGAGAAAAAATTGTTACAACTTTCCAATCCAAAAAAAAAAGCCTATGAGACTTATGTTGTGTTTTATGTGTTGTGATATTTTATATTTGTGTCCCATGTGTTATATTATATGGTAAATGATATATTTAGTCATATTAAAGTGTTATATGGGAGTTATAATTAAGATCATTAAGTGTTTAAGTGTTAGAAGTGCATCAGTAATATGGTGTCAAGGTGTTGGTCTTTTGCCATTGCAACACTACATCCAATTCCTTATGTGGTGTCTAGAAATAGAAGCTAGTGCTTAAGCGTGATGATGGGTTCTATGTTGTGATAGTTTTTTTAGTAATTTTTTCTAAGGGACACATCCTTTTAGAGTATTATAACTTTTATAAACCTTTATTCTTGTTTAATAGAAAAGTTTAGATTATTTGTGTGAAGAACTTGAGTGAAAATATTTAGGTTAGAGATTTATGGCCAACCATCCAAGGGATTTGGTGATCTTTCACCATCGTTCTAGTTTGGTGAGTAAAACTTTATTCCTTCCACTTAAGTGAGTGAACAATTTAGATTACTTCTTCCTCCCTCTACTGCAACACATTGTCACCACACCACCAAGTTTACCTTGGGAAAGAACTTTCTTTTAGTGAATAACAACTGAGACACCTACCTTATCATTTGTCAGAGTGATTAGCTTCATTACAACTGACACATAGGAGATTTTTGTGAGTTTTCCTATTTTTACTCATAGAGATAGAGGTGTGTCTAAGAGGACCATGTCCTATCATCTAGAGGGGGAAGATGTTAAAATGGAACCATTGGTGCTCACTGACCTGTCTGATCTCATCACCTTCAAGAGAAGGATTCACGCTCATAGAAGAAAAAGTTAGGTGAACTCTAGTTGATGGTAAAGGCAAATTCATAGTTGATGCAATCCATGGAGGTAGAGCCCTAGAAGAGTTTGGTGATCTTGAAATCCTAGTTGACCTCAATTCATTTCTTGATCGAGTCATAGGGGTTTTCTCTTTTAGCTCCAACTTCATGTTTCACTACATATGTGGTAAGGGTGGACACATGAGGAGTGGCACTCAGGACCTATTATGAAGCATTTCAAAAGTGATGTATAGGCGGTATAGTGAGTGCATTGTACTTTTTATTTCAACTGTAGTACAAAGATATTTTAAGAAATTTCTTGTCCAGTTCTTTTTATGTTGAAACTGCATGTGGGATTCTTTAATTATTTTTATCATAAGTTGTGCTGCAATAAAATTTTCATGAGATTCATTAATGGTTTTTACATTTAATGTTTGATGTGATGTCAGCATTATTGAGACTTACTTATTGCATCTATACATTCATTTTTTACCATGGGTGATTGGCTATTTATTGCTCTCCTTTTCTATCTTCTAGTGAGTGACTATTTTGTCATGCAAGTAGATTATATTCCTTCTTGACCTCAAGAAAAGTAATCTTTGGGTTATTGTAATGGCAGTTCCAAGGAAAAGATTGAATTTGTGCAATTCAAGGTCAAAGAGATTCCCAAAATTATGCCATTGATGGCAGCCTATATCTTCCACAACTACAACCAAAGCTACCTGGATTTATCGATTCAAGTGACCGACCAGTACATGCGATTTAACTTGACTCAGTTAAATGAGTTACGTATACCATTGGACAACTTTAATTATGGTTTTTTTATTTTTTCTTCCAACCGATTGGGTAGTGAATTTAAATTGTACCTGTCGAAGTCCTATCAAACTCATTCATAAGTGTCACTATTTTTATTTTGTTTTCATGGGAAGAGGGTGTGTCATGGTGCTTGAACCATTTTTGACACATCTTATTAATGAATTGTCACCAAGACAAGATAGTTCAATTCTTGATGGTCTTATTGAAGGTTTGCAACCTGCCAAATAAAGCCAAAAAATTATGCTGGAAGCTCTTATTATTAAGGGTTCCTCTCCATGGCAAATACTATTGACTCCATGAGTCATGTTTTTTAAGCAAATAATTTTGATGATATTAAATATGTGATTGGATAGAACTAATATGTTATTTCAAGTGTTTCAGGAAGTTCACTAGACTCATTAAGCTTAATCAAATTTGAAAAGTCAAGATCAGCTAGATAAGGGAAGTTTGGAAATCTTTCTAGGTTATGCAATAATAAGACAAATGAGAACTCAAAAATATAAATATAATGATTTAGATAATTCCATACCTTTAATTTTAAATCTTTTACATTTTTTCATATTTTATTTCCTTTATATTTTTAATTATTCTTTAAATTATCCTTTTAAGATAATTTAAGGCGTTGCATGACAATAAGCCTAATACATTATGTTTTAAAGTTAGTTAGATTTATTTCAAACTTCATTTAATTATTTTGATGCTTGGACTTTAATTATCCAATTATTTTTGCATGAGAGTCAAATTATTCATGTATTATCTTAATTTCTCTCTCTCTCTCTCTCTCTCTCTCTCACTCTCTCTTTCTCTCTCATACCATTATTTATTTTTCATATCAAAACTTTCATTTTAATTTTATTTTGGCTAAATTTTCAATTGATTTTGATATGAGAAATATTGTGGGATTAGTTGAATTTATTTTCAAATTATTTTCATTTATTTATATAATTTTGTTTTAAATTTATATTTGTTTGAAATTTAAACTTTTTTTAATTTTACCTTTTATTTTCCATTAAATTTTTTTCAAATGTGTTTAATTCACTTATGGTAAGTTGTGGCTGACCTTTGTTTATTTAAATTCATTATAATTGAATTTATTTGAATAAATAAAGGCAATTTGAAATTGAGATTTGATTTTATGCATTTTCCAAAATTAGATTCCCTATTTTGGAATATGCTTAAGAATCCACTTTTTTGGAAATGATTTGATTTATTAAAATTAACTCAAATCTCTTGCTAATTGATCTTACATGATTTTCACTTAATTGAATTAATTCATTAGAGTTTGACCATATTTTGAATTCCCAAGGCCAAAAGTCATTCTTGATTTTCCTTGATTTATTATATTCAATTTAATTCCATTAGATTGCCTTAATTGCATCTATTTAACTAATTAACTAAATCATCATGTGACTTGATTGAAATTCAATTTGGAAACCTCTTGAGTGATCCTTATTATTTAAATATTTCTGATTTCAACTATTTTTGTGGATATGTCAAAATAATTCAAAAGCTTGCAATTTTTTTCTTCCCTCCAATTCTCTTTAATTTTACTCAGATTAACTTGACCAAAATATTCTTACTTGTACTCAACTCAAACATGCTTTAATCAATCACATCCTCCCTTGGATCACATGTTCAAAACTTTTTCCAAATTGGTTTCCTCTTATTTCTTCTTTGCTTGGCTATGAACCTTAGTAGATTCCTTCCAATTTGGATTAAGTACCTATATGTTAAGGAGGCTCATCATTCATTACTAATTCTTAGCTTACCCCATGAGATTTTAAAGAAGTGTTTTTGAATTCAAATTTAAAGTTCTTTGATGCTCAAAAAAAAAAAATCTTCAAGGATACTCTCCGCCATGTTTATGGAGATGAGTAAGAGTATATTTTTTTGTGAGGTAGATTGGTATATATTCAATTTGCTAACATTACATTAGAGTTTATTTAGATATGGAGTTCCACTTTATATGAATGCAAGTCTTCATAGTTAATTACCCTTCTTATCATTGTAAGAAAGCACTCTCGATTAAGGTTGGAAAAGAAACATATCTTATCTAATATGAATTGGTGTAGAGCGGTGCATATTATTGCATAAATAACTGTCATTTAACTTAAAATGTATATTGGATGGGATGATGACATGTCCAATCAAGATCCCATGGTTTCATAGTCTCGGGCTATAATGGTCCCAAATCTACTTAGCTAAGGGAAACAGTTCCTAATTGAAGAATCATTGTGAGCAACCATAGGTTGCATCATCCAAGGTGTCCTTATAGACCTAAGATAATATCTATCTATAGTGACAAATTTAAGTTAACCTTAACTACTAAAAGGATTTTTTTCTTTATTAAATATATTTCATAATACATAGCTCAAGGATCAAAGGTATTAGAAAACATATGAGCTATTACCTTGACTAAAATATAGTGGAGCCATATAGAGATCACGCAACCTAGTTAGAGAATTTTGGTCATTTTTGCATTTCATGTGGTGTTATGTGATGATAAAATCACATAGACAGAGGACACAAGCCACATCTTTACTAGCATGAGATTATTTGAGTATGTACATAATTATATTTAATTTGGCATTAGCTATTTATGAGCAAAGGTTTTATTATCTTATCATCCTTAACAAATAATGATGAATGGTTGAATGATTATTTACTGTTAAGTTATTTTGAATGATGAACTTCATTCATTTTGAACATATCCCATTCGGATGAATATTATAATCAATAGGGCCATCATTAGGGAATGATTTGGTTTTGTTGACCTAGACCTAGTCATAAGACCCAATTAGGAAATAAATCAATAAAGCATCATCAAGCAGTTGACTTAGGCAATTGTTATTCTGCTAGGACACATGTGGAAAATTTAAATTTATTTCATTTTTAGGATCATGGCGTGGCTCTAAACATGTAGCACCATGATGTTATCATGGGTAACACTCTAGTATCTTATGGTAGGTATTTTTGTCTTAAGAGCGATGGATCAATGCCTTAGTGCTTAATTTATGGCACTACAGTGGTGTTATAATAGCCATTTCATCCCTTTTATTCAAGAGGTTAGCACTTCAGTGCTTAATATGTTGCATTGTAGTGCTCTTGAGATCATTATTTTTATCATTCTACATGAGAGTTCAATGCCTCGGTACTTAAGTTGTAGCACTATGGTGAAGTTATGGACAAGACTTAGACTTATGAATTTTAAGTTTAGTATTCTAGTTGTTTAAAGAAAACCATAAATTAACTTTAGCACTATGATGCTTGAGGGACAATGTTGGTACATTATTAGATAACTTTCTTTAATCAACCTGAGAGCATGACACCTCAGTGCTACACCCACAACACTTAAGTGTTGATTCATTAGTGCCTAAAATTTTAATTTTTAGCGCATAACTGCTTAGTAATGCTAGATTTTTACATACATTAGTGCCAAGCACTCTTCTCCCTTATTTTGGATCTAAGCTTGATGGAGGGAGGGTTTCATTTCACACCGAAACTAAGTTTAATGGTGGAAGGTATGACACCTTGACACTACATGTATAGTGTTGCAGTGATGTATAAGAGATAGTGGACTTGAGAGATTGGTGTTGTGGGACCATATTTCCAGCACCTTGGTGCTCTGGACTGTGCATTCAAGATTTCTTTCCTTAGATCTTAACAACTTAGCACTCGGCCTTCATGTCATGGCCCTATAGGATAGAAATGCATGTTTTGAACTGAATTCTTAAAGATGTTAATGGATTTTTAAAAAAAATTTGATGGCATAACGCCATAATAGTGCTAGATTTTTATATATTTTAGTGCTAAGCACTCTTCACTCTTGTTCTAAATCTATGATCAATAGAGAGAGGATGTTCTTCTCATCCCAAAACCAAGTTCAATGGTGGAGGCCTTCAACCTTTAAGATTCTACCAATTTAAATCTTAGAGAGTGTTCTTTTTTACTATAGATCTAAGATCAATAGGGATGTACTTTTTCATTTCTCACCGGATCCAAGATCGATGGTAGAGATTTGCTTAAAGCTTGATTTTCAAGGGAGAAATTGCAAAAAAGAAGTTTATTCTAGACATCATTTACCTGGAGTGGACAAACGAGCCTTCTTGGAGCAGTGGGGAGGGTGCTTATAAAAGACACTGACCATCAAGAAAAAGAGCTTAGTAAGAATCGAAGAGTGAGTCGGAGAAGAGAGAAACAAATCCCAAGAGGAGTAGTTTTCCCCTCTTTTTATAGAGATTTATCCATTAATGGGGAAATTTTGTGCCCCATAACCATTCCCCCAACTTTTATTTGGACAGTTAGTGGTGATTGGGTGGGAGTGGTATATTTCTTGCTTTTAAAATTAAAAGACATTGTGCTAGCATCTCCATGCCATCATATCATCACTACGATACTGCTTTATTTGATCAAGCAACCATCGAGAGTAGTTTGGGCTTCTGGATGTTGTAAGGAGGTTGCAACATCTAGGCACTACAATTCTAGCACCACGGTATTGTAGGATGAGATGTTTGACTTTTTTTTATTTTTATTTTTATTTTTATCATTTTTAGATGCAAACATTCTCTCCAAAATTAAATTTGTTCTCATTTTTCTTTATGTCTTGGCTAAAGCTAGTGATTCATGTCTTTATAAATGGAGAATCAAATCAACTTGAATTCTTCATGACTCTCTCCACTAGGCTGACTTCTTGAAAATTAATTTCATGGAGAAACTTATGTGTTATAAGTGCTAAAGCTCTCATCCTTCTTTCATTGACTTTTTTTCTAGGCTAAATCCTTGCATAAGGATTTATTTGAAGGAAAGTGAAAGTCATCATCCTTGCTTATTTTCTTCATTGGTCAAGCTCCTTGATTGAAGATCATTTAAAGTTTTGTTGATTAAAACCATCTCCTCACTTCTTATTTTCATCAATCATCAAGTGGAAACTCTCTTCAACCTCTTTCAAGATCCATTCAAGAAATTTGAAAGGTTCAAGATCAAGTCAACTTCCTCTTTGATCATAAATCAAGATTTGAGTAAGAATTTTAATTTCATTTCAATATTTTGAATTTGTAATTTCTTCAGCTTGTCTTTCACTTAAAAGTTTCATATGCTTTAAAGTTTCTACTCTTCCTTAGTCTATTTGCATTTATAAGTCAAGAAAAATTAAAAGTGTTATTTTGATCTATCATTATCGATTTAATGATTGCTTTGATTTAGAAGTTTCTTTTGCAAGTGATTTGAAAATTATTGTTCATTCTCTTTATACAAGTTTTTATAACCTTATTATAAAAGCTATATTGAACTAAACTTTGAATTTCACACTGCACATTTACAAAGCATTTATAAATAATACATAAATCTTGAGCTCTTCCCTTTATTTGACTTATCATTGTGTAGTATTGGCCAGAGAGAAAAATCTTTTGAAAATTGAGAGTTATACATACAAATTATAATTTTCGTTTCGTACTTTTGTTGTAAATGTGTTAGGGTTGTACTTACCAAATTGTAGGAAAGTATGGAGCTAAGATTATACTTGCCCAATCTATAATGGGGGTTGAATTTGGTTTTTAAAAAGTAATTTCAAAAATTTTAATTTTAACCTTTCGTATAAAACTTAATCTATAATGATAAAGCTTTTGAGAAATAAATAATAATCAACAACAATTAGAAAAGTAAAGTGTAGAAAATTAAAGAAAGAGAATACATAAATTTTTATGTGGTTCAACCAAACCCCAAAATTGGCCTTCGTCACCTAGCCACTTGGGCTATGAATTCACTAAATCAAAATTGAGATTATAATAAATCTCTCGTACTCTCCTTCATAGGAAAATACAATCAAACACTGTACTTTCCTTAACAGGTAAGTACAACCCAACACCATACTTTCCTTAACGAGCAAGTACAACCAAACCACTTACTTTCCTTAATGAGCAAGTGTACAACCCAAAAGAAAAATGAAATAGGATTATAAAAGTATCTAACTCTAAATTTTAAAATAATTTTGCTCTCATAACCCAACTACAACAATATTAAGGCAATTGCAATTAAATGAAAGAAAGATATCTCACTTTAAATTATAGTTAATATGTAAGCAATGATTAAACTTGAAGTATATAAATGATGCAAACGAAACTTTATACTACTTGATGTGAATGTAATACCTTGAAATCAAATTTCCTTAATTTTAATGATTAGAAATGTAGCACAATAAAGATTTCAAAACTAGATCAATTACTTTTACAAAAGAGACTTTGAGTTTTCAAAAGATCAAATGTAAAATAAAATTTTAAATCACATGAACTCAATTTGAAAAATCTTTTCAAAATATAATATCACTTGTGTAAAGTACAAAACTATTTAATAGAAAAGAAAACTTGCAACTTACAAGTATTATTTATTAAGTAATTTTCATAAGTTTCACTTTAGCATATGTAAAAATAAAGAGAAAAGAAGAGTTTGCGAACACAAAACTTTAATCAAAATTGAACAAAGCTTTAAGCCTACTTGAGAAAGTGTATGAATAGATGTGTAAAGAAGAAATCAATTTGACCAAATACCATAGATTCTTAGTCCATCAAAGAAATTAAAGTCTCACACAAGAGCAATTCAATAAATTAAAAAGAACCATAATAGCTTTCGGCCAAGAGGAGTTTCCACCAATCCACCAACTTCTTTTATGAAATCTTCAAGCCAATCACTTGTAGGCTAGAACATGGAAGAAGGATAAAGAAATTGGCACTTGATTCACCAAGAAAAGATCTCCAAGGGGTTTTGCAAGAATTTTGCCAAGAGAGGGTTTTTCTAAGAGAGATTTTTCCATGAGAGATTAACCTAGTCTAAGGAACATTATTTATAAGACAAGGGGTCATGAGGGTAGGCCAAGAGAAGTAAAAAGAGGAGGGAAACTAATTTGAAATTAATTTAAACACAAACCAATCAAAATAAAAATAAATTTGCATCTGTGAATGATTCAGCTAAGGCAAAATAAGAGGGAATTTAATATGGAAGGTTGGTTTATTTAAAAATAAATTTAAAACTTAAATTATATAAGAGGGATTTCGACTATGGCAAGGAAGAGAGAAAGTTTAATAAGTATGTGATTTAATTTGAATAAATTAAATTAAATTAATTTATAATGATGAAGAAAATCTATAAAAATGGGATATTGAGGAAAAATTAATTTGGAAAGAGATTTAAATTAAATCAATTCTGCATATGACTTGGTTTCTAATGTAATTAAGAATTTAATGCTTATTTGGGTTGGCCAAGAGATAGAGGAGAGAAGAGTTTGCATTATTACCAAACAAGTCATGCATAATTAATTGTCCAAGTAAAAAAAGAAAATAATTCAACTTTTGATTAATTAAATTAAGCATGATATATGGTCGACCAAAAGGAAGTTTCCATGATGGGATTCAATTATCATTTAATGAAATATTATGGAAGATTTAATCAATTCATTTTTATTGGATGAAGGAAGGAAAGAGATAACATACAAGCTTTATTTAGTAAAAACTAAGGAATATTCATAAATTTGGCCAAGCCTTTTTCCTAAAATGGATTATAATTTAATGCACTCAATTAAAATTAAATGATGATAAACCAGATCTTAAGAAAATTCAAATTAATATTCATCATAATATTAATTTGAATATAATTAAGGATATAATTGGCCATGGGAAGTTTCCAAAAATAGAAATTATATAAAAGGAAAGAGGATAATTTCATGGCTTATCTTAATTGAATTTTAATTAACCCAAATAAATTCAAATTAATTCAAATTAGTTCGATTATAGTAGCATAAGATCAATGACAAATATTCCATAAAAATCTAAGTTCAAATTTGAACATGTAATCAAGAGAATATTTAATTTGAATTCAAAATAATTCATATTAAAAATTCAAATAGATGAATTTTTAAATTTAGAAAATATGGGATAATTATAGAAATAATTTAAATAACACTCACATAATTTATTTATCAAATAATCATGAGAAAATTTGGCCAAAAAGGTTTAGGATGAAAAATAGAATAGGTGAGAGAAAATTAGGATAATAGGAGAGTGAAAAATAAAATAAAGAATAATTTAAGGATAATTGGATTTTATGCATGTAATAAATAGATAATGAATATATTTTAGCATGGAAATAGTTTAATGAGATGTGAAATTTATTTAACTTGCATTGAAGCATAATAAATATAACATTGTTAATGCATTTAGTTCACATTATCCAAAAATGAATAATTTTAAAAGAATAATTGTAAATATGAAATATAGTGTTTATGAATAATTTAAAATATGTTATTTTAAAATGAATGAATGATATTTTTTATTTTAGTGAGCATTTCATTTTCTTTGATACAATTATTCCTAGAGAAATTCTCACTCAGTCCATGTCCAAAAGCTTTAGTATTCTGATATAATTGAAGAGCTAGGAGCTAAAGAATAATTCCTATGCACTTGAATTTAACCTGATTAGTTGCATCAAAAATATATATTTATCATCAATATAAGTCTTTATTAAGAATAACATTCATAATGATTAATGTGAATAATTTATCTTATAAAGAAATTCATCAAATCAAATGGTGAGATACACAAGGTGTATAGTTAACATATGCATGGATGTAGGCTAGTTTTGGGTTTAGCCAAACCATGTAAAAATTTGTGTACCTCCTATCCTTTTTTTGCACTTTTATTTACTTACATTGTTGCTTGTTTATTTATTATAATATATTAAAAGGTATTTGCAACTAAATTTTTTATAATGATTAAAATTAAAGTATTAAGATGAATTTCTTTTAAATGCCCAATTCACCCACCTTCTCTCTTTGGTGCCATAGCTTCTTTACAAATACTAACTATTCCCCTTCCCTTTCTGGCAGGCATGGTGACCACTCCTGATGTGAGTGCTTAGGTGAAGGAAGCACTAGAGGAGTTAACGAACATGACTCTAAACACTAATTACTACCTTCACTTTGATTTAGTTAATAGTCTCCTTCATGGTATGTACTTACACTTTTTACATCTTTTATGTTGTTCTTTAACTTTCCTATTCATATGTTTTAATCTCTTAGTCATAGGGGAAGTGGCTTCCACACCCCTTCCACTCAATCCCTCAGTATTTCAATTCTTCAAGGAGAGTGATGGTGAGGAAGGTGGAAATGAGTCAGGTCCTATTGAGATTGCTGATGAGGTTTGATTGAGTATTCCTCCACTAAAGTCCATGCAAAGGGCTATGAGTTGCATTCCTGGGGGGTCACTAGAGATAGAAGAGTGAGTCCAAAATGGTGGAGGAGGATGAGTATGCTAACTTTTACTTTTTGTAATTGAAAAGATATCGTTCTTCTCTTATTTATCAAGTGTTTTAATTCTTGTAAATAAAATAGTTGTGAAAGTTGTGTGAAGACTTGATGAAATTTTTAGTTTATGGATTAAACCTCAATCTAAAGCTTATATTGTACTCAATGTATCATGGATGCCTTGTGAGGAACTTAAGAGAATATAAATGTTGGTTACAGGATGCACTTCTTATTCTTGATTGTTGACTATAAGAAGTGGGAGATTTTGATGATTCTTGATTATTAGCCATGGTGGGTTAGTCATTTCAATAGTCACCAACCTCTAGAGTGTCAGCCTTGCACTTGAGTCACCAACCACTTGGAGTATTCCTCACTTTTGGTTACCAATTATGGTGAGTAAGCTTTTAGTAAATAGTCATCAACCTCTCATAGTTTCAATTTTACACTTAAGCTACCAACCACATAGAGTGTTTTCCCCATAAGCCTACACTTCATATTCTATTTTGATGATCACAAATATTTTTGGTTGAACAATTGCTTTTCACTGATCAACTATGTGTGCAGGTTATGTTAGAGCTTTGTTGGAGGCATCAAAATTGAGTAACCAAATCAAGAATTCACCATGAAAGCACAAACTATGGTAGACTATTGAAAAGCTTGATTGAAAACCTAAAAAGATAGCTAATGACAAATGATTGTGGCTAGAAAATTTGAATCAAGTGTAAAAAATTGTATGATCATGTCTAGTATTTATATTTTATTTATAGTTAGAATGTAAATGATAATTGAAAAGAAAGCACACACACTTGAGAGAACATAAAAATTATATTTTAAAATTAAAATTTCTAAGAAAATCATACTATATGATATATGTCATCTATATAATTGCCTAATTTTCTAAATTATTTCACCTACTAAAATTAAGTTAGTTAAGATCTAAATTTTCCAGAAATGTACTATTCATATAGGATGATTTTGATCATATTGTGTGATTATTCATTTTTGTTAAATTTTCAACTAACTTAAACATGTCGATTAAGCCCAAAAATTTGCCAAATTAACTGATCATATAGGACGATTTGGTTCATATTGTATGATTTACTTTTGTTAATTTTTATAGCCACCAAGATTAATTTAGATAATTACCAAATTAATTAATTGTACAATATTATATTAATCATATAATATTTTCATAATTTATTAAATTACCTAATTAAGGTCTTGAATTTAAGGGAAATGAATTTTTAAGGATTTTTTCTTAAAATTAATTTATACTATATGATTGGTTCATATAGAAGAACCGAACAGAGAACTGAATTTTTTATTTATACTATTCATATAATATGAATTGTAATCATATAGTATGAATAGTTTTGGTTGTTTGTGATGACCTGATCATCTAGGGCATTAATCGGAGCAAATTAAATTGAGCGTATAGTATGATGGTAATTTGTGCAGTACAATTAGACTGACTAATTCAAGAATAAATTTAATAATTTTTTATTCATCTTCCTCCCTATAAATACCCTCCTTGGGTGGCTTATCTAATTAATTCTGAATGTTGAAAATTATAAGGAGAGTTAGAGAAGAGAGCTTTTCCTAGAAGAAACATGGGGAGATCTCTTTCATCTTTCCTTCTAATGGGTCTTTGTCATAAAAGTTTCACTTGGCTATTTATTTCTCATTAACCTTGCCTTTAGTCTTATGTTTTTCGCTTGAGAATGTATTTTTTGCTAAGAAAACTTGTGTAATCTTTGTTTTCTTTAAGAGATTTCTTTTTATACCTCGTATGAGGGTGTGGCATTCTTCTTATCTTGAAAGATAAAGGATGTAGGGTTTCTCCATTACCTTTGAAAGAGAGAGGCTTCTCTGCCTTGATGAGTTATGTAGAAGGAGAGGCAGTAGATTTTCAAGGAGATCTAGAGAGTGGATGTAGGTCAGTTGATCGAATAAATATAAATATTATGTTGCACTTTTCTCATCTATTCATTTTTTATTGCTCTTTAATTTGATTAGATTGATATGTTATATTTTTACTATTTAAAATATAAATTTATTTAAGTATAGAAATTTTAAAAAACACACTAATGACCCCACCACCACCACCCCTCCCCCATCTTTTGGGAGTGCAAATACTTACAAGTAGTATTAGAGCAGGTTGCTTGTCTCATGATCTAGCAATCATAAGCATATCTGTTAATTGCACATCTAGGGAATATAAACACTATAGAAGGGTACTATATTTCTTGACCACCATTCTTTGATGATCTTTCATTTGACTTCTAGAAGATTCATATGTTGATTTTGAATCAATCCATTAATTTTCGCATGTGGAATATGATTGAAGAGGGATATTCATATCCTCATCAAATTGTTAATAGAAAATGAATTAAAACTCCCTTCAATTTGTGGACATTAGAAGAGATGTAATTACCTAATTGAACTCAAAATATTTAAACTATTTTTTGTGCTTTAAAATCTGAGGATTACATGCGTGTTTCAACTTGTAAAATTGTAAATGAAATTTGGGAGAAATTGTATGTTACATAAGAAGTGAGCATGTGGTAAAACAATCTTGGATCAATATGCTCCAATATGATTATGAACTTTTTTTGTATGTTATCTCATGAGTATATTTCAGACATATACGAACGATTTACCAAAATCATTACTTCCTTACATTCCTTGGATAGAGAATTTACACATACTGAAAAAGTCAATAAAATCCTACATTGCCTACCTAAATCTTTGGATGATAAGGTTACTGCCATTTATGCATTTAAGGACTTGTTTGTTTATTTTATTTATTAATTACTCAACTTAGTTATTGCTCACATAATTGGCTCACTTATTTCTCATGAACAAAAATTATGCAAAGAAATATTGATGCAGGTGATAAGAAAAGGAAAAGATCCTTGAACTTAAAACCAACACTTCTGACTTTTGCAGATAAGATAATAGTACTAAAGAGCATGAGGTTGTATTTTTTACTCAAAAATTCAAAAACTTTATTAATGAGAATAAGATATTAGATCAAAAGAGAAGCAAAGGTAAGATCAAAAACTCTTCGAAATATGCCAACCATATTTGTTATGAATGCAAAAAATTAGGTCACATCAAGTGGGAGTATCTTCACTCAAGAACATGAATCAAAAGAATGAACAAGATGATGGAAAGAAGAGCAAGAAGAAGAACTAGAGTGTTATTTAGAACAACTCAAATTCTAACTCCTCATAATAAGTGGTGGAGGAAGTGACAAATCTCTGTTTGATGACTAAAGGTGAATCACGTTATTCAAATGAGAATCACATAAATAATCTCACTTATGATGGTTTATTAAATTTTTGTGATGAATTACTTGTTGCATTTAAATCTTTTAAAGGAAAATATTCATAGTTAAAGAAAAATATCATTTCATTGGACAAGACTCATTGCACATTTTTGAAAGAAAATGAAAAGTTAAAAATTGGTTACAAATATCTTGAAATTCAAAAGGCTATCAAAGACATGATTTATCTAAAAAATTAGACTTTCTCACATGTGATAATGAAACTTTAAAAATGAAACTAGAAATTTGTAAAAAAGATTCCATTAAAAAAATTTAAGGCCAATAAGTTCATGCATTCTTTATCTAACATTTATTTTCATTTTTGGTTGCATAAAGGTGAGATATTATTGATTACTCAAAGTATAGTAATCCAAAAAGAATAAAAAACAAAGTAAAAAGGTGATTATAGAAAATCAGACCTAATGTATGGTAATCCCAACTTGTCACTTAGAATAAGTGAGTTTAGCGATCTATTAGGGTACTTAGAACAAGAGAAAATTTGGAGAGTTGAACCTCTTTTTTTCCAAGAGGGCAGGTTTATTCCCTTCCCTCCAAATATGGGAGCAAGATACTTTAATATTTTTCATGAGAATTTAGATAACTTTGAGTGGATTGATGATGAGACAGGGAGGATGTTGCATTCATTCTTCTTGAAGGGTTTGGATGAGTAGCAGGGAATCAGATTCAATACAATAATTTAGGTGAGGTTTCCTTGAAGAAAAAGGTAGAGCATAAAATAATGAAGTAGTTTTATCTCAAAGTGTAGAAGTAGTATATGACATAGAAAAGAAAATGCAATCTCCCTCACAGTTCCTGGATATGCCTCCAATTCTTGCCTTCTTGGTGTTCTAGAACATTTATGCAATCTCTCTGCTTTGCTAAGTATCTATGATTTTCTCATATTATCCAAAGATATGCTTGAGACATTAATCAAAGGAATAAAATCTAGAATAATATGAAGCATTCTTCACTAAAGAAAAAAATGAAAGAAGATCTAACCTCTCAAAAATCAACAACCATCACATTTAGTAAGAATGGCCTACTATTAGGGATGACTGAACATAATCAACCTCTTTATGTTATTGCTGAAAGCAACTTTATTTGCATAAAAAGGATATTGATCGATTCATGCACTTAAGTCAATCTCTTAATAATTAAAACACTTCAAACACTAGCCTTAGATGCGCTACCTGGATAAAAGTATAATATTCCTACAAGGATTCAATGAACAAGGCCAAAAAATCTTAGGGTCTCTTATTCTACTTATATGCTTTGAGAAATTATGCATAGAACCTAAATTTCATGTAATTGAAGCCCAAGTTGCTTACAAAGCACTCCTTGGTAGGGTATAAAAATTTTAACACCATATAGATTTTAGCAATTTCTTTTTTAGGTAATTGAAGTCATCATTAAAGAATAAACATCTTATATCAGAAGATAAACATATTATTTTTAATATAATTGATTATCTAAATAAGGACTCCTAAGGTTAATGGGTCTTTTAATATTATAGATATTCTTCCCATGAGCTGCATGGAAAGTAGGACAAGATTTATTTTATATTGGGATCATTGTTTCATTATAATGGATGGTTAAATTGAAATTTCAAAAGGAACACTACAAAAGGGGAAGAGTTCTTTTTGAGACTAATTAGAATAAAGTAGGAAATGCTTATAGATATTGGCATGCCAGTAGGTATTTCAAATAGCCTACCATGGGGCTTTAAATTTTTTATATTGAAATTATTAAGATTTTAATTGATATTTTATTAAAAATCTAAGACATAGATCCTAGTAGTATAAGATAGAAATACTTAGGGTTGAAGCCTTATTCCTAAAAGAATGCCTCAAAACCAAAGTCTATAAGTGTTTCTAACACAAGTTAGAGGCTCAATGTAGTTAAATATTTGGAATCATTGTCTCTTTCTCTCACTTAAAAAAGGAACCTATTCCTGACTCTTCTAGACTTATCACTTGCTTGGAAGAGCTGCAAACTAACAACTCCTAAGCAAATTTTTAAATCCATGATGATAATCTTATGTATGCAAGATGGCTGGGCTATTACATTTTAGGAAAGAATCTAGGAACCTAAACTCGCTCTCTAATCCCTAGGATCATGTTAGGTATGATATGCACCTAACTAATGTGACAAGTTTTATCTTATAAATATTTTAACTCATAATTTATTTAAGGTTATGCCTACAATGAGCTATAGTAAGAAGCGATCATGGGACAAATCAAGAAAAAAAGGTACACTTTCCTAAGAAGGTGGTCATCCTTAAAGGTCAAATGCCCCTTATGTGTAATGGGTGAAGTGCCCAATTCAAGGATTTCAAATAAAATGGTAACATGGCTTGTAAATTCTATTATGTCTAGTTGCTTTAAAGTTACATTTAAGACTTTAATTTATGTGTGAATTTTCAAATTTTGTTTATTTGTCATTTACGTTCTTTAGATTTAAGTTGGGTATAAAATTTAGTTTTCATAAGAGCCTAGCATTTAGGCATTCATCACAAAGACACAACACATAAAAAACATTAAAAATAGGCAAATTATATTAGAACCCAAAATAAATCACAATAAATTTAATTAATAAGAATAGACCAATGTGGCCAAGTACCACTATACACCCTAAAAGAAAGAGAAAGATGGGAAGCTGAGCTCTGCCCTTATACAACCTGACATAGAACAAAAAGTTTGATCTATGGGGGTCTTATTTTAGGATCATCTCCTTTTTCAAGGACCATTGCACACATCTACTAGTAAGGTCAGCTCTTACTATTCCTAAATCCTATAAATCCTAACCTAACTAGAGCCTCAAATTACACTTCAAATTCCAAAAATAAATTCCTAAACCCAACAAAATAGAATTTAGGAAATACACACTACACACCATCAGTTAGATTCCAAACATATTGGTTTAGCATTAGTTACTTGCCTAACCCACCTATCTTATTGGGCTTTGCTTAAAGACTTAAAG
The DNA here is from genome assembly GCA_021442155.1 of Cymbidium sinense. Lineage (NCBI taxonomy): Eukaryota > Viridiplantae > Streptophyta > Magnoliopsida > Asparagales > Orchidaceae > Cymbidium > Cymbidium sinense. The sequence goes on from CM038221.1 coordinate 93,828,218, forward strand.
TATTTGCAAGCAAACAAAAATTATATTTATTTATTTTATTGCAGTGGTCCCTTTTAACATAGATCCCTATAGAAAACAACATTAGATTAGAAAGAACATCCTACCATCCATACTAGCCAGCAAATGATCTAAGCCATCCGGTCTAAAATAATATACCACATCATAATAAAAATATTTCACATCACATCACAGAACATCACAGATCAATCTAACCTAAGTCTAATGTCAATGACCTAATAATCTTATGTGTGATGGAGGGGTTTATGTGGTTTGACTTTACTAGGCATTTTAAGTTCAACTTTAAATTTAGGTTATCAAAGTTTGGTTTAATTTAGTTTTTACATTTTTTACTTTTCATAGTTTTACTTCGTAGGTACAAGTCATTATTAAACTAGAAGTTTGAGATATCAAGATCTCCTTCGAACTAATAGCCCTGCGACCTTAGGTGTCTAAACTATATACCATATTTTTATTAATTAAGAAAATTTTTGTTTTCATTCTTCCAATTTCTTTTATTCTTAAAATTTGTTTAATTTTTTATTAGGAAAATTGAAGTAATTTAAATGATTTTATTTCCATTTTTAATTTCATTTTTATGTTAAAATGGAGTCTAAATTTTCAAGAATGAAGAATAAAATAAATTTTACTTTAGGCAGAACTCATTCTCTTCAACATCCTAAACCCAATTGAGATCTTCATCCTATGATTTAGGTTCATTCTAAGATGGTGAACTATGCCAAAAGAAAGAAAATTTTAATTTCATTTATGCATTATACCTATTATATATCTTTAAATTCATTTGAGTTTAATTTAATTTAATTAATGTTTTAATTTTATTTAGAAATTATATTAAGATACATTCTTCTTTTAATTTCCATTAATTTAATTAAATATTTCTTGATTATGTTTATGATTAATGTATTTGTAATCTTTGACTAAGATTTGCTATGTTTATTTAAATCTTAATTAGAAATCTAATATTCATATTATTATGAATTTAGTTTAATTTAGTTTTTATTTTAAGTTTGATTTTACTTCATTTATATTTGATGTTGTTTAGTTTATGTTTTATAGCTTAATTTCATATCTAATCTTATTAATTTAGTTCATTATTCATTTGATTTTATTAATTTAGGCTGATCTTGTATTTATTACATCAATGTTTTTCTTTATGTTTATTTATTAATGTTTATTGGTTTAGATGAACTTAATTGACTTAAATTAATATCTTAATTCAAGCTTGGTTTTGATTTCATCCTTTAAATGATCCATTATATTTTTATTTCATGACTTATTTATTTATATATTTTTAATTTATCATTTAAATTTATTTTATTTATTCATTTCTTTAATATTTTTATGTATTCTAATGAGTTTGGATTAATGTAAGTGATTTTAATTTATGACTTCTTTCATTCACTTCATTAATATTTATATGTAAAAAAAGTTTAAATAAATTTATTTAATTATTTTAACCAATTTGGAGGAATTCTTAATTTTAATATTTTGGGAATTTTTTATCTAACTCATTAGTCTTATTGTAATAGTACATGTTAATATTTAGTTTAGTTCATTATGATGGAGTTTTGTTTACTCATCTTAGTTTTAGAAACCTAAGAAATTGATTGACTTTAGGCACACAACTTAAATCCAAGCTACTTTTAATTCCATATGTTTTCTTACAGCTAATTAATGTAATGTATCATTTCATTTCTAATTTCTTTTTTATTTTATACTTATGATTATATTATTCATAAGTTTAAAGGTTTTTTTATATTAATGAATTCCATGTTTTAATGTGAAATTTATATATTAATTAATGTTAAATTTAAGTTATTTAATTGAATTTAGTGATTTAAGATTTAATTAAATATTTTAATTTGAATTATTTCATTAAACCTTAAATCCTAAATTAATTGAGTTCAATAACTTTAAAGACTTAAGGAGTTGTTCTTAAGTGTTCAACTATTACTAAAAATGAATTGAAGTGATTTTATAAATTTTGACAATCTTTAAAATTTTTTGATTTAAAATTTTTAGTTAAATTAACCTATTAACCTAAGGATTAGAAATTTAATAACTTCCAATCTACAAATCATTTGTCTCTGAAATTTTTATTTCAAGTGGGGTTCCTTGCCAATTTGTGTTTTCTAAAGTTTTACTTCGATCAAATACATAATTTGGGACAAATTAAAATTTTAATTATTTCACTAAAACTCAAATTAAGCCTAAATTAAGCAACATTATTTAAGAATTTTAATTTTCCTATATTCCTCTCTAGAAGATGTATTTGTTGAGGGTTTGTTTGAAAATTTTGGATATTTGGTTGATTTATTATGATCATTTGAAGTTTAGGATCATTAATTAAATTAATTAATTGAATTAATTACTTAATTAAACCATTTTAGGGAATATAATGTTCTAGAAAGTTCTAATGATTTATTTAGGTTCATTAGGGTTTGTTATGATGATTTAACTTACTTTTATAATTTTTGTTAATTTTTTAAATTTAATATTATTTTATTTTATTAAATTAAGGCCTATGATTTAAAATTTGTATTTTGAGATTTATTTGCTAAGAAATCTTGAAAACTTTATCTATGGTGTGTATAAACCTTAATTTTAATTCCCCAAAGTTACAAATTAATTAGATTAATGGTTTGTTCTCAATCTGAGTTTGATTATTTTTCTTTGATCCAAAATTAACTTAAAATTATTGAATAAAAATTAGAGATTTTGGGTTTATTTGCATTTTTGGTTGAGTATTTTATTTTCTATGATTTTTTGAAGTTCTGATGATTTTTTGGTAATTTTTAAATCATAAAAATAGGATTTTACCATTTAAATGGTCGGTGCCACATGGCGCTGATTCGATGTCTTTTGCCATGTGATGAGGCATCATTAGGCCAGATGGATCCATGTGGATCCAACTCAAAAAGTGGTAACCATGTGAGATTTGTTACAACCATTCAATATTTAATAAGATGGTCAAAATTTACCTCACAATTCCTATAGGATTTAAATCAGATCGTGTGACTAAATCAGAATTGTCCATTCCTAATGAAGAAATGGATGGCGTAGCTGATATCTTCTTTAATGATGGTGAAAGATGAATGTCACCCATTGAATCAAAGTGATATTTAGTAATCTAGCTAATGAAATCACTTAATTTCAATTGCAAATCTATCAAGGACTTAAATGGAATGCATCTATACGGCTTGATCTCACTTGAGATCAAGTTCTTTCAAAAGGACCAAAACTAAATGCTTAAAGAGACAGTTTGATTGCATACCTCATCAACAATGTTCTCTAATAGTGGGTATGATTTGATAAGCTTCATAGGAACCTAATAAAGCCTTAAAAAAAGGAATTGGATTTCTTCCCCATGAATCAGCCAATAGACCAAGTTTCATCCATTTTTTGGTGGCTTAGGTTGAACTTCACCTTGCCTGTGATGTGGTTCGAGGAAAGAGTGTGCTCTTCTTTGTTTCTCTTGAGGAATGCATTGGAAGGTTCAAACTTTCTTGAGAAAGGCTCTCTACTCATTTTCCATTTTTGGCCGAGAGCTATATGAAGAGGAGATTATCTATGGCCGACCAAGGTGATTGCCAACCTTGGAAACTAGCTCCAAGGATTGGTAAGTTGATTTGGAATAGTCCAAGATAGATAGGATGATGAGTGGAAATGAGGGAATGGATTGGGTAAGGAGTTTGTCTACAAGCTTCCTTCTCTTTCTCCATGGTATATTGACTATATTCCTCTATTTGGATGGAATTGAGCTCATTTACTTTACTTAGTCTTAGCTACCAACCATCTTAAACTCATCTTAGGATGAGTCTAGATATGTTCCAAGGTTATTAGACCAAGTATTTTGAATGATTTAATTGAATTGAATTTCATTTGTTTTGGGTTTAAAACTCTCTTTAACCTAATTTGGGCTTAATGGGTTTAGATTAGTTTCATTGGGTCAAATGACCATATTAGTGAAATTATTCCAAATAATTGGTTATTTTATATTTAATAATAAAGTTTAAATAATTTTAGATAATTAATTTGTCTTGATTTCAATTTAATTTGGATTAGAATTCAATAAGGTCCATTTAGGCCTATTTAGATTAAATGGTCTAATTAACCTAATTAAGGCCTTATTGAATCTAGATTCATTTGATTCATGTTTAAACATGTTTATTTTATTATTTGAAAAATTTTAAAAGATTTATTTTGGTCAAATTATGGTGGGTTAACATTTGACTTGATGGGACCCACATAAGTCAACCCAATGTTCAATGGTTAACTTTCGATTCGATTTGAATCTATTCATATTCATGAAATGAATTTTATGATTTTGGTTTGATATGATTTATATTAATTTTGATTTTATGTGAATTTATTTAGGTTCAAGTGAGTTTGAGCTTAAGTAGGGTAGTTGGGTTAGCCATCCTAATTACCCTAGCCTAAGTTCAATTAAATTTAATTTTCAATTAAATTATTTTTAAATAAATTATTTATTTTGATTTAGGTTGGTTTTGGATCACCTAATCCCATTAGGTTGATTCAAACCCTAGGAGAATTTATTATTCACTAAGCATAGTGATCTAAGTGCTTAAATTATGATGTTCCTAATCTAGGATTAGATGTCATAATTTTAGGTTTTTGAATGATGTTAACCTCATTAAAAAATGAGGTCAATAAATGGACCCCTAATATGTGTAGTGGACTAACCTAAACTAGAGTATACTACACATATTGTTGTTGATTAAACTAGTCAACAAAATCATAAGCATAAGCTTGGAAAACTTTATATTTGGCTTTAGTTTTGATTTCAAATTTCATTTAAATTTAATTATGAAAGATAAAAAAGATATGCATGAATTTAGTTTAATTTTGAATGATTTAATCTTAGGACCTTAGATCCACTAAGTTTTAAGAAAGGTAAGAGTATTATTAGGAAGAGATTTTTTGAGAAATCTAATCTTAACATAGTTAGAGGCAATGCCTTTAAGGGACTTATTTTAAAACTGACTATGTGAACTTCAACTAGAGAAAGATGCCTCTAAGAGATTTACTCTTGTTTGGTTATCTATTAGGAAGAGGCCTTTTAATGACTTGATTATAACCTAAATAGCTGAGCTAAGGAAGAAAGGCTTTTAATAGATTAATTTTGAATCCTTATGATTTAGACTAATAGGAAGGGTTCATATGAACTTAACTACTATCCTAAATAGTCCATAAGAATGGGGTCTTCAATGACTTATTTCCATTCCTAAATTTCTTTCATTTTGAACTAGAAAAGGGATTATAAGGATTTAAATCCTAATCTAGTGAAATTTAGCTAATAGGATGGGGCCTTTAATGCTTTAATTCAAACCTGAATAGTTTGAAAAGTAAAGGGGTCATAATTACTTAATCTTATCCTTACATGGTGCCTGCTAAGGAACTTATTCAAATCTAATTAGCTATAAAGAAGGGGCTTTCAATAGCCTAATTCCTTTTTGAATAGCTATAATGACTTAATCCTACTCGTCAAATTTTTTACTAGTCGAAAAGGGGTCTTGGTGACTTAATCTTATCTTAAATAGTCTATTTGATAAGAAGGGTCTTAGTGAATTAATCCTATCCTTATATTTCAGAAGGATTGCCTACTGATGGACTTATTTCTTTATAATTAACTATTTTTAGGAAGGGGCCCTTAATGGCTTAATCCATCCTAGACAACTTAGTTTGAGGAAAAAGGTCTTGATGGCTTAATCCTAACCCTCAAAATTTTTAACTAATAGGAAAAGGGGTCTTAATGACTTATTCCTATCCTATGAATAATAGGAATTGTGCTATGAAAAGCTTACTCCAAACCTAAGAAATTTATAACAAGGGTGGCATGGAAGGGCTTACTCCGAACTTATAGAAAGAGGGAGTGATGCCATAAAAGGCTTTCTCTAAACTTATGGGAATGGTGAACCAAGGCTTACTCTAAACTCAATAAATTTATAAAAAGGGTGCCACAAATGGGCTTTTTCTAATTATATAGGAATGTAGAAGTTATGCTTCAAAGAGTTTAAAGAAATTTGTAGAAATTTAAACGTCATTACACATAATTTTAAATAGAACAATGTTTATATCTAGATAATTTGCAAAAACTACAAATATTTTATTGATGTTCATTTTTGAAACTAAAGTGCAATTTATACATAATATTTATTGAAGTAACATCCATTTATAGGTGGCATTGGATGTTCACCATTGCAAGTAATTAATTGATAAGAGCCTCCTTTATAAACTTTTTCCACCATGAACAATCCTTCCCATGTTGGCTTGAATTTGCTACCTATCATATGATAAACTATAAGCTAAAATTGGTTATTTAAGAACCAAGGCCAAGCCTTCTACTTGAAAATTTCTAGGATGAACAAACTTATCATGTAGTTGAACCATATGGGATTAGTATAGTTCAAGATCTTATTGATCTTTTAGATGCTTTATTTCAAGGCTTTCAAGTTCTTCTAATTGGAGTTTGTAATTTTGATATGTTGTAATGTTGTTATTAACTACTATTCCAATATAAAGTAATTGCACTTCCAATGGAAAGAAAGTTTCAGTTCCATAAACCAAAGCATATGGTGCAAATTGAGTTGGTGTCCTGTAAGTTGTCTGATAAGCCCATAAGGCTTCAACCAACTTTTCATCTCATTAATGCTTATTTTCATCAAGTTTCTTTCTTTAATATCCTCACAAGAGTTTTGTTGAATTCTTCATCCAATCCATTTGTCCTAGGGTAATAGAAGGTCGAATATCTCCAATCAATTTTATGCTTAACCACAAAATAATTCAATTTAGTGGACTTAAATGACCAACCAATATAAGATATGATTTGGTGAAAATACTAAATCAATATATGATATTTTTCTAAAAGAATTTAAGCACATGGTATGCCTTCACTTCTTTCAGTGGAACCAATTCAACCTACTTAAAAAATAATCAGTTGAGGATAATATGAAATGATGCCCCTTTGATGAAGGAGGACCAATAGGCCCTATGATGTTAATACCTCAACTCTCAAAGGGCCAGGAAGCAATAGTTGGGTGTAGTACAATAGAAGGTTGATATAAGACTACACCATGTATTTGCCATTGATGATAACGATGTGTAGTTTCCATATAATTATTTAATATTAAAAGCCAATAATATCCAAGTCTTTTTAATTTCAATTTCATTTTAAGTCTGAATTGGTGAGTGCCCACATTCTAAAATGTACTTCAATCAAGATCTTATGGGCTTCTTATTTATCTAAACAATGAAGTTACATTTGATCAAATGGCATGCAATATAATATATTTTTAATTAATGCATAAGATAAGGCCTGTTTGTTAAATGATTAGCTAATGGCTTGTCTTGAAGAAGTCTACCCTCACTTAAGTAGTCAATTAATGGTTTGATCTATTTGTACTCTCCTTGACCTTCCATAAGTGTGGCTACCCTTTGCATTTTTATTTTTTTATTCATGTAATTTAAATCTATAAGAGATAAAATTTATTGATTCTGGACTTCTATAAAAATATATTCTTATTTAGGACATGCAATTTCTTTGGGGAGTTTAGCCAAAGCATCTGCTATAGAATTATCTCTACGAGATATTCTATACAAAGTTACAAATGGAACCTTTTTAAGAAATTTATTGTTGTACTGGTGATAAGTGAAAAGCTTAAGATGCAAAACCTTATAGATACCGCTTACTTGGTTAATAACCAATTAAGAGTCCCCAAAGACCTTAATATTTTAAATGTCCATAAGGATTGCTAACTCTAGCCCAATTTTAAGAGCCTCTTATTCTGCTTCATTATTTATACAAGGCTCAGACAAATGATTGAAATATTGCATCATTCCTTCATCAAGAGTTATGAAAATTAATCCAATCCCAGCCTTCCCTCAGATAGAAGAATTTAATTCTTATTTTTTTTATGATGCTATGCCCTCGAAATATAACTCCCAAGTGGCATTAGATTCTTCTTATAAAGTCATGATCTATTCATCTAGAAGATCATCATTTGAAAGAGAACCCTCAGGTAGAGGATGTGTTGCTAAGTAGCAAGCAATAACTTGACCCTTTATAGCATGAAGGAGAATAAAAGTAATGTTAAATTATAATAGAATTAATGAACAATGAGCTTGACATGTAGACATTGTTGGGTGGGTCATAAGATATTGCAATAGATTTACTTTTAAAAATTATATTTACTTTATGCAAAAGCATGTAATGTTTTAGTTTATGAGCGATGAAAACTAAAGCTAATTAATGATTTTAGTAGGCGGATAATTCATCTCCGCTAGGATGAGTCTGTGGCTTAGATAATAAGGCAATTTTTCTTCCTTTCTTCATTAACTTAGGCTAGTAAAGCTCTAAGTGATTCATCTAAGCCTATAGTATATAAAATTAATGTCTACCTTCAAACTAGAGGAACCAAAATAGGACGGTTCATCAAGTATTGCTTTAGGCTTTCAAATACATTATATCATTTCTCATCCTAGACACATTTAGAATCTTTTTTTAGTTAATGACACAAATGATTGGCATCTTCCAGATAGATTTGATATAAACCTTCTTAGATTTGTGAGCCTTCCCTAAAATGATCTTAGCTGAATAAACTTCTAGCTAGTGGGATTTCTATGTTGGCTTTAATCTTTTCAAGATAGATTTTAGCCCCACAGTGCCTCACTACAAATCCTACAAACTTTTTTGAAGTTACCCCAAAACATCAAGGGGTTCATTTTTAGGTTATAACGGTGTAACAATTTGAAAATGATCTTCAAGTCATATAACTGATTTTCTTTTACTTTACTTTACTTTTGATGACTAAATCATCGATATAACATTCAACTTGATCATAAATTAATTCATTGAAGATTCTAGTCATCACCCTTTGGTAGTTAGCCATGGTATTTTTGAGACCGAGTGGCATGATCTTGTAATAGAATATACCAATAGAGGTTATAAACATTGCATGATTTTCATCATCTAGGGACATATTTATTTGGTTATACCCAATGATCCATCCTTAAATGAAAAGATTTCATGTGAAGAGGTTATGTCCACCATAACTTCCTGTATCAGCAATGGAAACTCCACTTTGGGACAAGCCTTATTCAAGTCTCTAAAATAAATTTAAATACTTATTTGATCATTATTTTTCTTTATCAGGATAATGTTTGGTAACCAAATAGGGTATTGCTCTTCTCGTATAAACCTAACATCAATTAATTTTTTGACTTCAAGGATGATTTATTGTTTAATTTCTAGGAGCATGTGCCTAAGAGCTTGCTTTATTGGGATAACATTAAGTTTAATCTATAATTTATGAACTAGAACATCCAGAGATAAACCTAGCATCTCATCACAATTTCATGCAAAGCAATCTTTGTATACATAAAGTAAACTTATCAACTCTTTAGAATGTTTTGGACCCAATAATGGTAAAAGTTGGTCTTAGGTCTTCATCAGCTCCTTGGTTAATCTCCTTTAATTCATCAATAGTGGATTTTATTTCTTTTTCAAATTCAAAGGTTGAATTCTAAATTAAGAAATCATTTAGATTACTATCATTTAATATTTCAAGGCAATATTCCTCTAAAAAGTTACAAGGAATCCCAAAAAGTTGATCATATTCCATAAGATTGCTTATCATCAAAAAATGTTCCACATTATCTAAAGGTCCAATGGTACCAAACCCAATGCGAGCTTTGGATTTTATTTTTATTTTTAATACTCCATAAGCTTTTCATGTGTTGAGCTATATCTTTAGGACAAGTATTTGAAATCAAACCATGTCTTACATAATTTTTAACACAATCAGGATACTAATTAAATGAAAGTTCTATTATTTCATTTGATGATAGATCTTGAAACTTTACATCTTCTAAGCTTTAAGGTCTAGATATAGAATAAAACTTAGACAATTTCCCCATTTCTCCTAAAATGTCAAGGGCCACTTTGACTTTTAACTATGAAATTATATTTCGAGAAAGAGGTGTTAAAGTATAAGTGTCCACATATCATTTCAATCTTTCTTAAGTAGATAGCTCAAATTCATCTTTTAATGCCTGGATTTGTTCCTCATCGCTATCTGATAAAATTTCAAACTTTATTGAGGCATCCTTTTCTTTGGGATCATCATCAGAGTTGGATTCCAAATCAATTTGTATTATTGGATGTTCCTTTTTCTTTTTCCTCCTTTTCTTTTATTTCTTCTATTTCATTTGATATGACATCTTCCTTTCCTTTTCTTTTTTTGATGCCTTAATAATACTAATTTTCATAGGACGATAATTGCCTTTTAATCATATAATATGCAGCATCTTCATAAAGTTCAATCTCATGGATAAAGAATGGTTTTATGTCAATTTTTATGGTGTATTCTACTCCATCCATAGTGTACTTAATACACTAGTGGAGTGATGAGAGAACCATTCCTATTCATGTATCCAAGGACTGCCTAAGAGGGAAATAAAGAATGTCTCTAAGTCAATAATATGAAATTTTGCTTCAATTTTTAACCCTTCTATTTCTAACAATATAGTGATTGAACCTAAAGCTTTTGACCCAATTAAACACCCTTAACAACATTTTATCTTAACTAAGTTTTCTAGTCTCAATCTTCAAGAAAATTAATGTTCTAAAGTTCATAATGTTGAATGAAGTGTCAGGAACAACCAAAACTCTTAACAACCTGATGTTTTCAACCTTGATGGAAATATAAAGGGGTCGACTGTGATTTGTGGTCCCTAGAAGTAGATCCTCAATAGGAAAGGTGACTCTAGGGACATCTTTAAAGTAGCGAGCATCATCTAAAGAAGTTGCTGCTAGTTGAGTTATGCATATCCTTGAATTGAGTAATTCATGTACTAATGATTCCTTTATTTCTTTTGATATAATAAAGACATCATAGATACTTAGCTTAGTAGAAAGTTTTTTAAGATTGGATAAAACATTGTAGTTGACCATGTGAATGATTGACTCGAGTGCTACATCTTGTTACAAAGATTCTAATTTTTTATCAATAATTTATTTTCCTTTATCTTTGCGAGGAGGCAGACTAGGTGGTAAAACTTTCCCACTATGAAGACTAACCTCAGTGATATCTCCAAGGGCCATATTAATTTGTCCTTTATTAATGATATCCTTTTCCAAAGATTGGTCAGAACCAGACAGCTCTATCTCTATGCTAATAGGGCTACCTTACAAATCATCCATAAGACTACCAATGTCTGACCCTGATTCACAAAACACATCAACATGAGAATTTTCTTTTTCATCTTTTTGTTTTTCTTTGTTTTCAACACATTCATCAAAAATTGCAAGAATATAAAAAATAGCTTTAGTGGCAGACTTTTTATTCATATCTTTAAAATGCGTTCATAAAGATAAAGGAGTGTAAGGCCTAGCCTTTCCATCCTTTTCATACAAAACTCTATTAGATACAATAGATGTCCCTCCCTCAACACTCTCTCTAATTTTCTGAACAACTTGCGATGCTGAAAAGGGTCGAGGTGGAACTAAATCTTTTGACACCAGTGAATGTATTGGGATGGTTTTTTTTTCAGGACTTCGTCTAATCATACATTAAATTAATTAATTTTTTCATCAAATAATTTTTAGAGGAATGAGATAAGGCTATATCCTAATCATTTGAAAGAGAAGAACTACAACGAGTAGAAGAATCACTTATAATTACTTTAATGGGTCATTATCTAGGGTCCACAAGGGACTCCTTAGGGATTATCACCAACCCTCTCATAAAGATTTTTTCAATCTTGTCCTTGAAGGTGAAGTAGTCTTCAATAGTGTGACCCAATATCTGATGATATGGATAGTAATTTGGATCATTTACTTAGCCAATTTCCTGAGGTCTTTTCAGATCAACTAGTTTGAAATCTGGCTTCTTTTTAAGTTTTTGGAAAATTTTATCACTACCTCTCTCTTGAAAAAATAAGTCTTGCTCATTCTCTCACTGAAAGGGCTAGTGGGAGTCATCTTAAGGGACAATGATAACTGCTGTTGTGATGGCCTAAAAGATGAAGGCCTCTCTACTTGCACCTAGATGGGGCCTTTCCATTGTCTAGTGTAGAGACATTGGCAGCCTTTTTTTATCAAGTACCTTCCTAGGCACTACAGTTCTAGAAGAGTGTTTTCTTAAGAATAACATCTTAGGGACTACTTCTTAGGCTAGAGATTATTTGATAAATTTTCAAAAGTTTTAATTATAAATCCTTTAATAGGAAGTCCATTAAATCATAAATATTTCATAAGAGTATTTCTACAACGTGTTACTCTTGCAATTGTGACTCACACGTTAAGCTTTGAATCCTCCATCTCATGATGTAATCAACTAAGGACTCTCTTGGCTTTTATTTTTCAACAACTAAATAATCCATAGTAAAGTGGTGCAGAGTGCCAATGAACCTCTTTACAAACATGTTTTCCATTTCAGTAAAATTGCATATTGAACCATTTGGTATCTTTGTATACTAGTCAAAGGTAATCGCAATTAAACTACTGAAAAATGTCTAAATAATAAGACATAACTTCCTCCGACATTGTAACAACTTTCCAAAAAATATGCTAAATGGTATTTGGGGTTATCCATCCCATCAAAAACTTTAAAGGAAGGAGGTACAAATCTTTTAGGATAGAGTACACAGTCATATTCTCAGGATAAGGTATACTCTTTAGAATGAATGTTGTACCACAGGATTGTGCTGATGCTTCCTTTATTTGCTGCTCTATGAGAGATTTTGGTTTATTTTAAGAGTTACATCATTCATTATTTTATACTGCTCTTGATTATGTTGTTCCAAACTGGACCTCTTCTTATTTGTGGGATGGGATTCTTCTAGATGTTTTGAAGAATAAGGTTGGGAAGGACTAGGAACCATACTTTGGAGTAATTGCATAGTGGCAATAATTTCCTCCAACTTCCTCTCCATCCTCATAATCTGGTCATTGTTCTTCTATATCTGATGATTCAACTGCTATGTAGGATCAGATACAAGACTTTCATGGGTTTCTTCCTACTATTTTTTGGATGGCCTACTGTTAACCATGAAGATATGTGCTATGAGTAGCCTTGGGTCATCATTTAGCAAATCATCTTGATCTAAGTCAAAATAATCTTGGACCCTACATATATTTTCTTTTTCTTCATCCTCTCTAATAATTGTCATTACTTCTTCTTTTATAAGATGAAGTGGAACACTATTGCTATCAAAAATAGCTCTCAATTCTTCTTTTACGTCCATGGGTTTCATTTCAGATATTTCTTTTTCATGATTCCCATGGATGGTGGGAACTTCCTCTAAAGCAAGAGTGGCACCCAAACCAAGGTTTCTTTCATCTATAACATCTCTATTGTAAGGACATAAAATAAATGACTCTATCTCTCCACTATAAACATTAAATGATGATGACCCTTTAAATTGAGGATTAATCACATATGACGATGGCCTTTCCCCAATAGGTAGAAAAAATAAGTACTTTCTTAGGGGGTGGTGGTGAAGAATGTTTAGCTCAGGGGCCAATGGAACTTTTCTGACATAAACATTTTTTTACTTTCTTTTTTAAGAAAAGTTCTTTCTCTCCCTAAGCTAAGAAGTTGCTCCCTATGATACGTCAGTGACCTTCCCAAGTAGTGATATCAGTCTGGCATGGGTTAATAGGATTTCATTATAGTAGGGAGGACCACCTTTCCCTTCCTTTTATTCTTGGAAGTGGAAGGTCTCCCTAGAATCTTCTCTCTTTCTCTCTCAATGCCTCTATAAACTTTATAATTCATGACCCTAAGTAGTTCCTCTTTAGTGTAAGAGGAGGACCTGTGAGTCCTATGAAGAATCTAGTTGAACCTACCACATGTCTCCATATTTACCATTTTAAAGTTTTCTTGATTTTATAAACAAAAGGGCGATGTGGAGAACTCATAATCCAAGACACATCCTCTTCTCCCTAGGGTGCAGAAAAAGGGTGGAATCTGCTACCTCCCAAGAGAGGGGAAGTATTAATAAGGGTATATCCATCCCTACCCTAGCCAACTCTATTTTTACCATCTCTTTTCTCTTTCTTTCCTTTAGAGCTTTCCTTCTAAGTCTCCTTCCTCTATTCTTTTTTTGACTTATGGTCTTTTGAGGAGGCTCAAAAGTGGACCCTACTTAAAGATTATAGGGAAGAAGGAAGCAGGTAATGTTTCTATAGTATGCAATTTAATCTTCTTTGGGACATGTCTCGCCAGAACCCTCTTAATGATCTCAGACGTGACTTTCCTACCAATGGTAAAGGTTATACAAGGTACACTACAGAACCCTATAATAAGCTATTTATCCTAAATAGCTACATCCCAAATAGGGGAAAGAGTTACTCCATTAGCTATAATATTTAGATTTGTAAATCTAGCCAAACTTAATCACGATGCCATTAAATAATCTACTATCAATAGAGAAACTGATCCCAAATGTGGCAGCAAAAATAAGTTTCCTAATGACATTTTGTAAATAAGAGAACTAAATAAGTTATAAATGGCATTTAATTTATGTAATATAGTAAAAAAAATATTTTGACCCATTAGGAAAACATAATGTTCACATCAAAATTTTTTATTACATAAAATTTTGGCCACATCATTGTGATCTTGGAAAAGAGGAGCTATGGCAATCCTTCCAGAAGGAGAATAGCTATTTCAATTGGTGAGTCTACGGCATGGAGCCATGGTGTTACCATTATATTATCATAGTGCTATGATGATGATCTATAACTTCAAGTAAAAAATTATTATTCTCGCCCCATAAGTGCTAACCGCTAAGAGGAGCTACGGGGAATACTTATGAGGTAGAAATTGCTCCATTAGTGGAGAAATCCCTATAAATGGAGGGGGGGGATTACTTTTTCCCTTTCTTCTTCCCTCCTAGCTACCTCCACTCCTGCTCACCCTATAGGTTTTCTACCATGCTCTTGCTTCTGGGAACCAATGCTCTCTACAGGAACAAGTCTTATCGCCATAAAAGTTATCTCATGTCCACTTTAGGTAACTGAATTCTGAAACACTACCTCTTTTACCCAATTTTTATTATTGAAAATTGGCTTTGATCGAACTTACATCTTTAATCTTTGATCTAATGAGAAATATAAGGGTGTATCTCCATCAATCTTAGATCCAGAGTAAAGAATGCCATCATATCTCTAAAATTTTATGATTAAAAAAACCCTTCACCATTGAACTTAGTTCTAGTGCAAGAAGAAAATAAACATCCCTCCATTGATCTTAGATCTAGAACCCAGGAGGATTGCACCAAAATATGAAATCTACCATTGTAAAAATATTACTCTGCCATAATAAACCTCTTCATTAAAGGAGCCTTATGAATGAGAACATTTTTATCACACTCCCTTAATGCACCCGTTGTAGTACATAAATCATAAATGTGGGAGGGATGACCATAACCTACTGTAGTACTGCCCCTAAGCATATTATAAATAAAATTGTAAATTATCTTTTTTTCTATTATAAAACCCTTTTCAATTATGAAATTCAAAATGACTCAATCTTTCATCACCTCAATGATATAGCAAGTGGGCATCAGCTTGGTGGAAATAAAATAATGCTAAGCCTTAGACTAAGTAGTGAGATCGAGGGCAAGAAAGTTGATGATCCTTGCCTCTCACCATTTCCATTGAATGTTGGCATTGTAGCTAGTGAAAAAAAACTAAGAACCTCATCAAAATTAGGATGATCATTATAATAGAAAAGATACTGGTCATATGCCACATTTAGAAATTCATAATATGCATTAATGGTAGTACTACTAAAGCTTACCAGTTTCCTCTACACGAAGGCTTTGTTATCTTAGTGTTCCTTTGCATTAATGAAGAACTCATGCACCACTAGACCTATGTAAGACCTGCTCTCGTAGGCCAACTTTGCCCAACTGTAATTGATAATCACACTCTCGACTTTCCCACCTAGGTTGTGGGAGCTCCTCTCCAGGATGAGATTCTTATGGGTGAGAGCGTGTTGTAGCATTCTTCTGCTATAGAGCTAACAAATCTAATAGCTTCTCCATAGGAGGGTGCTCTTCTCTTGCAAATAACCTCTTGAGTAGCATGATTATATTCTTAGTAGGGTAGAAGAGCTGAAAAAAAAGAGTGGAAGAGAGAAAAATCTTAAGGAAAGCTCTAAGAAATATGAAATGAAAATTTTCACAGCCCAAAGGGTTTATTTATTGTGAGTCACTATAGCACCCAAGAGGGCTGGTGAATTGGGCATTAATAAAAATTTTAAAAGTTAAATCTTAAATTTTATTTTTTAGTAGAAACTTATTTTTGAATTTATAAAGGCAAGATACAATTCTCAATGCAGCCAGAAATAAAGTACAGTAAAGTAAAGAGACACAATAGGCACACAATTTTTACGTGATTCGACCAAACCCCAAAATCAGCCTATGTCCATGCCTAGCCACCATTGGCTAGGAATCCATTAAATGCAAAATAGCTTACAAACTCTACTCTCCAAAAATGGGTGGAGTATAACCCCTACAACAACATGTACTCTCCAACAAAGGGACGAGTACAACCCCAATAAAAGTTTTATAGCACAAAAACAAAAATACAAAATAATAAATTTTGATAAAATATATCTTTCATAAATATACAAAGCTATCCAATTCAAAAAGTGATCTCACAACTTATAGATGATCACTTTACAACTTACAATTTTGATAAGATAGAATGCTCATTTAATTTAGGTAAGAAATAATAAAATAAATATCTTAAAATGATCTTACTAAGATGTTTCTGTTATTTCAATTTGTAGACTAATATTAAAATAATTTCAAAATAAAATCATGATAGTCTATTACATAATAAAATAAACTTCAGCAAGGAATAATTTTAAGTTTAAGAGAAACTATATTAAGTATGTATATGCTAGTGTAAGAATGATTAACTCTCCACTAAACTTCTTTTTTCCTTAATTATTAAATAATAAAAATAGCAAGTTTTACTAAATTTTAGCAAGATAAAATTATTTAAACAAAGGATATTAGTTGGAATAAAATGATAAGTAATAAATAAAATATTTTAACTTTATATAAATTTTATTTTAATAAAGAAACTTGATCTATAATAGATCTAGCATATACTCTAAAATTTCAACAATAATTTATTTTATTTTAGCCAAAATGATGGTTTTAATTAATGCAAATGATCATAAAATACTTCAATAAAATTAGTATATAATAGATATAAGTTAACTAGTAAGCTTTTAATTAAAAAGAAAAATCTAACAAATATAAAAATATTTTCAACATAGTAAATTAATTTTAAATCCTTAAAATATACTTCTAAAATAGATCTAAGAATAACTAATCTTTCAAATTTGACTAATGAAGAAATATTTCAAGAAACCAAAAGAAATTTGTAGGAAGATAAAAATTTTAGCAAGATGAAATAAATCCTACAAACTATCATAAGAGTTATTCACAAAAAAAATGACTGAAGAAACTTTGGTGTAAAAAACTTATGTCCAAAGATTAATCCACCAAAAATAAAAAAATTTGAAAGAATAAATAGATGGTGAAAATAGTATGAACAACTAAAAAAGATTAAGATCAAAAAAAATAAACTCAAGTAATTTGAGAAAGCTTGCTTAGTTGAAGATGTTGAAGCTTCCAAACTAAGTCTTTAATCTTGAAATATTTGGAGAACACGTGTAAGGAAAATCTAAAAAATTTTCTCTTAGATTTGCTGGAGAGATTTTTAATTTGAATGAGCAACCTATTCATGAAGAGAATGAGGGCTATTTATAAACAAGAATGTCATTTTGAATGATTTCAAATAAATATATTATTCGAATATCATTTTATCATATAATAATATACTATTCAATAAAGAAATGATTTATATTAAATAAATATTAATTTCAAATAGGAAAAATTTGGCTAGTCATATGGGCAAGTCAAAAATAATCAGCTATGGCTCTTAATATATTCAAAGCATTTAGCATGCATTCATTATTAAAATTAGCTAATGTTTAAAAAATTATAATAAATTTAATTTTAATCAAACATGAGTCATGTAACCTATCAAATTAAATGAAAAAAAAATTGAAGGAATCCATTGGAGATGAAATTAGATCTAAATTCCTTAATTATAAGATGACTTTGGCTGAAATTCTAAATTTGATGTATTTTTGTTAATTTTAAGATATGTCATTTAAAAACTATGATATAATTTAGATATAATCATACATATGTTAGTTATCATATAAGTTTTATATTAAATTAGACTATTTAATTATATTAAGTATATAAACTAGTTACACTCAATAGTTATAATTAATTATCATTTATTATTTTGACAATTTAAATGCTATGTATAAAGCATATAATTGAATGTTAAATAGATAAATATTTATATAAATTAAACTCATTATCATTATTTAAAATAAATAATAATAACATGTTAAGTTGTGAGCAAATTAATTCATGCTAATGAGCTCATTTGGACTCTAAGATAGTTATAAATGCATATAACCTAAAATATTGTATCTTGACCGTCAAGGTATCCATATTTATCTATCTTGATTCTTCCATACTTGTAATTTTGTCAAGCATATTGCGAGATGTATTGGATATGTAATTAGAAATCAATATAACTGAAACACATAAAACATACATTAGAACATCCAAGCATATGTTCGTTATCATCAAAATTAATAGGATTGAACATGAGGCTCATAAAGCCAACATTTATAAGCCAAGCCTATCGGCGTAGAGCTACAATAACAATGTTAAGGCACTAACCTCTTAAGTTTTGAAGTAGTTGTTAAGTGCTATGGTGCTCACATGCAGTGTCGAGGCTCTAATCAGCTAGTTAAGTCGGTTACCATGTTGGCCAAAATAAATATTTATTACCATATAATTTTAAAAATGAAAATAAGTGTTGTGGTAATGTAGCACCATGGTGCCTAGACATAGCACAAAGGCACTGGTAAAAAGCTTTTCCCATGTCCTTAAATAGCTTGAATATCTATCAGTTATCCCTAACTGACTTTTGAGCAATGCTAAGGTGCTATATGACAAACACGAGGTGCCTTCCAAACAATCAAGATGATCAATAATTATAAATCCATGGCGCTAATCATGCACCACCACTGTGCATTATAAGGCCAATGCACTAAGTATACACAAAATGAATTACCCACATGGGCCATGACACAATAACAATTGCCTAAATTTACTGCCAAAAGATGCTTGAAGTGTTAAATTTTTATCGGGACTTATGACTAGTTTAGGTTACCAAAACCTAATCTTTCCCCAATGATGGTCATGCTAATTATAAAATTCATTCGGAGGATATATGTTTAAATTGAATGAAGTTCATTATTCATTATAACTTATAGCAAACAATCATGTATCCATCCATCATTATTTATAAAAGATGATAAGCTAAGAAAATCTTTGTTCAAAAAAGAGCCCATGTTAAATAAATATGTTTATGTTCATACTCAAAGAATCCCATGCCACTAAGGACATGGATTGTGTACTCTATCTACATGGTTTTCCACCTAATAGCACCACATGAAATGCGGACGAGACTAGAACCCATTGACTAGGAAGCTTGGCATCTAAACAACTCAACTATATTTCAATCATGGTAATAGTACATATGTTCCTTTAATGGCTTTGCTTTGAGCTATGAATCATGGAATATATTTAATAAGCAAAAAAAGCATTTTATTAGGTAAGGTTGACTTAGATTTATCTCTTTAGATAAATACCACCCAGGCTAATAAGAACACATTGGATGATGCAATCCATGGCTACTGATAAGAATTCTTCAGTCAAGAATAATTTTCCTAAGTAGACTAGGGATCACGATAACTCGGGATGATGAAACCATGGGATCTTGATTAGGTGTGTCATATGTGGGGAAAATTTATGATACCACATAGGATTTAAGAATTTCTTATTTGGATTATCAAATGCATCATTATGAAGTAAACATATTATCGCAGAAGATAAATATGCTAACATATAATGGATTTGATCTTTTAATGCTCCTATGGCGAATGCGTTTTTCATATATCAGAGAGTTTTCCCATGAACTACCTAAGAAGTATAGTAGAGTTTATTTTAAAACTAGGTTCATGGTTTCCTATACGGTCAAGCCCTCATAGTTAATTATATCATAGGAATGAAGGGTCTCATCCTAAGAATACTCTTGATTAAAGAAATAACTTATTATTTTAATGGAGTTCTATGCTAGTTTCCAAAGGAATAATATTTATGAATTTCAGTTGGGAATGATCTAAAGTGGAAAGTCTTCTTTTTGGAAGCTAATTAAGATTAAGTAGGAAATTCTTGTTGATATTGGGATGCCAATATGCATTTCAACTATCCTATCATTGGGCTTTAAATTTTGCAATTTAATTTAGATTTTGAGTTGACATTTTCTTAGAAATTTAGGGCTTAGATTCTAGTAGCACAAGACTATATAAGTGCCTAGGGTTGAAGACTTACTCCAAAGAGGATGCTTCATAACTTAAGTCTATAAGTGCTTCTAACACAAGTTAGATTCTTAACATAGTTCTATTTTTTGGAATTATCAGCCATACCTCTCACTTGAGGGAACAACCTATCCTTGACTCTTCTAGACTTATAACCTGCTTGGAAGGTCTACTAGTTCACACCACCTAAACGCATTTTAAATCCAAGATGCTAAGTCTCACATAAGCTAGATGGATAGGTTGTTGCATTTTAAAAAGGAATTTAAGAACTTAGACTCACCCTAATCCCTAGGATTCTGTAAGGTATGAAATGCACCTAACTAATGCACAATTTTTAGATTTTATATGTTTTGACTCATGATTCATTTAAGGTCTGGGGTATGCATTTTTTTATGCCTAACTACCATGCAATTAGAATTGGCTAGGGCCCAAATCATTAAAAAAAGGCAGACTTCCCCAAGAAGGTGGTCATCCTCACCTTATGTTCAATGGGTGAAGTGCCCAATTCAAGAGTTGAGAGTAATATGATTGCATGATTTACAAGAGCTAATTATTTAGGTTATTCCTAGAGCTTTAATTTATATGAAGTTTCAAGTTTCTTTATTTTTGTGTTTGAGTCGATTATATTTAAGTTGGGTAAGAAATTTAGTTTTTTTAAGAGCCTAATCATCCAGGCATTCATCATAAGAATCACAGCACAAAAAGAAACCTAAAAAATAGGTTGATTATATTATGTACCCAAAATAAATCAAGCTAATTTTTAAATTAGAGAAAGGCCAATGGCCAGGTACCATTATACACCCTGAAAGAAAGTGAAAATAGGTAGTCAATCTCTACTAATATATAGCCTAGCCTAGAACTATAGTTTAGATCTATGGGTCTTCTTTTTAAGATCATCTCTTTCTTCAAGGACCTCCACTAGCTTCATAGGGGACATTTGCACCCATATGCTGGAAGGGTCAGCTTCTCCTAATCCTAAACAACGTAGATTTTTACCTATTTATAAGTTCAAATTTACGTTTTTAAATTCAAAAATGAATCCTAAGCCTGCAAAATAGATGTAAGAAAAATACAAACAACATGCAATATTTATATTTTACAAACATATGAGCTTAGTATTAGCCACTTGTCAATCCCACCTATCCTGTTGGGCTATGTTAAGGGACTATTCAACACCTCAAGAAAATAGTAATTATAATTTATTTATGATGATAGTCCCATTTAGCACCACCCCTTGTAAAAGATAATGTTAATTCTAAAAATTACATTCTACCATTTAGACTACTGACAATCAATCCTAGCCAACCAGTCTAAAAAAAACACCACAAAATAATAAAAAGGCATTCCATATCACAACATCACTGAATATTACAAAAAAAATCATAGAACGCCTAGCCTAAGTCGATGGTTCGTGACCTAATGATCTAGTGTAAAGAATCTGAAAGGTGGGGTGGGGAGGGGTTGTGTGACAAGACATTGCTAGCCTTTTAATTTCAAGTTTCAATTTGGGTTCCAATTTTTTAATTTAATTTGATTTTAAAACTCATTAATTTTCATAATATTTCTTCATAAGTACATGTCATTATTATAGCAGAGATTTGAGATACCAAGACCTCCTTCGAACCATTAGCCATACTATCTTGGATGTCTAGACTATATACCCTATGATGGTAATTATGAAAAAAGTTTATTTTAATTTTTTTTACTTATTTTAGTTTTGAAATTGGTTTAATTTACTAAGGGTGATTTTACTTTAAGTGATTTAATGATTTACAATTTCATTTCTATTTTTAGGTACATTTTAGGTTAAAGTGAAATTTAGTTTTCAAGAATGAAGACTATTATAGGTTCCATTTTGAGTGGAACTCATTCTATTCAACATCCTAAGTCCTAACAGAATGAAGTCTTCATCCTAAGATGAAGATTCATCCTAAAGATCTAACAAAGATGCTAAGTATCTTAATTTCCTTTAGAATCATTTAGATGATTTGATTTGAATTAAATTTGAAATTCAAATCTTTTGAAATTGATTCTTCTTTTAATTTCATTTTTTATTTAATTTATTTTTCATTCCATTTTTTAATGTTCTTATTTTATATTTATTTTATTTAATGTGAGTTCGTTATGTCAACCAAACTTATTTAAGTTAATGTGTTTCACTCTTTTCCTTTTAGTTCATTAGTATTATTATGTTTTAGTTTAAGTTAAACCTTTATTTTCATTTTCATTTACTTTATGTTTTATCTTTTATCTTTATGTTTCATTAAGTTATATTCATTTTATTTGTTTATTTTTGTTCATTTAATTTTGGAAATATTTAGCTTACTTATTACATTTAGATGTATGTATCATGCTTATTTTCTAAGTTAAATTCATTTAATTATTTTGTTGATGTTTATTAAGTAAATTTACATTCAATATTAAGTTAAACATTATTCAATTTACCCATTTGTATAATTTATATCATCTTGAATTAATCATTCAGATTTTATTACTTTTGGATTTCTCTTATTTGAATTCATTCATTTCATTAGTTTTTCTAATGCTCATTAATGAAGTTGGATTAATATGATTGGATCCAAATTATATATTATGAAATAGTTAAATTTACTTCAAACAACTTAAAGGGAATGATGATTCTATTTTTAAAGGATTCTTTTTTATCATTTAGCATAATGTGATTTCCCTTATTCATCATGACCTGAGAAGTTTAAGAACAATTATTATTAGTTTTTATGTGAATCAAACTTACCTTAGGCTAATTTAACTTTTATTTCATTTCTAGTTCAATTCAACATACCCTAAAGTTTAATTAAACTTAATCTTTCATATTTGCATTTGTTCCACATTATTCCTTAATCTAAATGGCTTTAATGTATTTAAATGTTCTTGGCTTATGAAATTTAGAGATTAATGAACTTTATATTTTAGTTTATTAATGGGTTTATTATGGTTTAATAGGTTATTTATTTTTGGAATGTGATTAAATTCCATAATTATCCATAACCATTAACTTATGTGTAATTAACTTTCATTACTTTTAGATTACTTGGACAATTTTATTTAAGTGTTCTAATGTTGATTATAATTTTTTATGTTTATGTATGGATTTTATAATTTTTATAAATTTTTTGATTTATTATTTCCATTAAATTGACCTAGAGATTTGGACATTCAAGAATTCCCAATCCAAAAGGAAATTGGGTTTGAAATTTTTATGGTAAGTGGGGTTCCATGCTATTTGATTTTAGCAAAATTTCACCTTAATCAAATGTATATTTTATGATTAATTATGGTTTTAACTATTCCATTAAAATATACATTAAGCCTTATTTAATAAGGACCATTTAGGGGTTTTATGTTTCTTTGATTCCCTCTAGAATATGCATCCATAAAGGATTTATTCATAATTATTTATGTTTAGGTTGATTTATTATGATTTCCTAAGTTTATGTTAATTAATTGAATTAATTGAATTAATTAATTCAATTAAATTTCAAATTAAGTGATTTTGTGATTCATTAGGTTTCAGTGGGTTTCAATGACGTATTTATGTTTATTGGGGTGTATTATGATGTTTTGGATCATTTTCATATTTTTCTTAATTTATTTAGGTCAAATTTAATTTTTTTTTATTAAATTAAGGTTTAGAATTGAAAATTTTATAGTTTTAGATTTCTTATTCCTCAAATTATGAAAAATTCACCCAATGTGTATCTTAAGAACAATTTCAACTCCCCAAAGTCTCAAATCATTTTTATCAATGGTGTGGGATTAATTTAGGTTTGAAAATTTTCACTCAAACCCAAATTATGCAAAAAAAACCAAAAAATAATCAGGGATTTTAATTTTAATGGATTCCTCTCATCAAGTTGAATCTATAGAGATTAAATTTATAATGTTTGGAGTTATATTTTATTTTCTATGATATTTTGAATTTTATAATATTTTTCCTAAATTTTTAAATCGAGAAAGCCCAATTTTTTATTTTAACCGCATCAAATCCATGTGGATCCGATGTGACACTGCTTTCCATACAACACCACGATATTTATCCACGTGGATCTTGCATCAAAATGGTGGTTCATGTAAGATAATTACAGGCTGTCCGATCATCGATCGGATGGCTCTGATCAATCCGTAATTTTTCTGAAAGGGCTTAATCAAATGATCCACCTAAATTATAGCCTTCCAATCTTAACTAAAGGAATGGATGACAAAGATTATATCTTCTTTAATGGAGATAAATGTTGAGAGCTATCCATCGATTTGAGCTAAATTATGATGATCCAACCATCAAAATTGCTTGATTTTGATTTTGAAACCATCAGTGAAAGAAATCAAATGGATCTATATAGTTTGATCTCACTTAAGATCAAATTCACTTCAAAAAAACCAAAACTGAAAGCTTGAT
Organism: Cymbidium sinense; assembly: GCA_021442155.1. Classification (NCBI taxonomy): domain Eukaryota; kingdom Viridiplantae; phylum Streptophyta; class Magnoliopsida; order Asparagales; family Orchidaceae; genus Cymbidium; species Cymbidium sinense. The sequence goes on from CM038221.1 coordinate 93,853,169, forward strand.
GTGTGGTTTTAATGGCATACCTCGATTATCCTGATCTACAGTAGTGGGGTTGACTCCAATAGCTTTGGAATGGTGCAAAGAAGCTGTGGAAAGAAGAAATTGAGTTGTCCACATGGATAGACCTTTAGATCAATGTACAGATGGATTCAAATGAGCTTGGATGTTCTCTGGCTTCTCGGGCAAGAAAATTGAGGTATGGGTGCGCTCATCTTCTTTTCACTCAAGGAATGTGGTGCAACAGTCAAATTTTCCTGAGGAACTCTCTAGCACTTGCAATTAGAGCCTGAGAGCCACCTATGTTTTTCTTCTCCTCCTTGGTCTGTTTGGGATAATTAATGTCTTTGGAGGCTAGCTCCACTAAGGGAATGAGGGATTAGGAAAATTTGAGTAAGCTTCATGCAAGCCCTCTTTGCCAAGGTAAATTTCATCATTTTCGACACATTTGGGCTTGATTAATCCACTTGGTTTTTTCTACCAATCATCCTAAATTTATTTTAGGATTAGTTTGAGTGCATTCCAAGGGATTGAGTTAGAACATGGGTTCAATTATTCCATTTAAGAAATTTTGATGTAAATTTAGCTAACTCATTTCATTTGGTGGATTAGGACAAGGTTAATGCTTCAATTACATCAATTTCATCCTTTATGATGTTTTCAATTAATGTATTTCATGGAATTCACAATTATCCAAGAATTCATTCCATATTAAACCCTTTATGGCTTAAGTGGGTTGGGTTGGATTGGATTGAGTCAAATGGCTTATTTGGCTCAAATTACAATGTATCTACTTTTCCATTATGTTGATCCAAGGATTTGGAATGCATTGGATCAATCAATTTCATTTACTTAAGGTTTAAAACCCAATTTGGTTGACTTTGGTCTTATGGGTTAATCTTGGGTTACGGTTTGATTGACTCAAATGACCAACTTTAACCTAATTAGAATATGTTTAGACTCCAAGCATGCTTAAGCACATGTGTGAGATGATTTGGAGTGATTAATTTTATTTAAACCCATTTGACCCAAATTGGGCTTAATGGGCAAGGTTCGGGTTAATTTAGTTCAAATGACCCAATTGGTCAAATTGGACCCAATCATGGGTTGAATTATCTTTTATTATCATTTCCAAATTATTTTGGATAACTAATTTGGGTTAGTGTTGATTTTATTTATGTTTGAACCCAATATGGTCCATTTAGGCCCATTTAGGTCAAATGACCTATTTAGCCTAATTAAAGTCTTATTGGATTTAAATTCTCTTAAATCATGTTTAAATGTGAAAATATTACCATTTAAACCATTTGGAATGATTTTATATGGTTTAATTTTAATGGGTTGACCTTTGACTTGATGGGACCCATTTAAGTCAAACTTATGGGAAAAAGGTTGACCACTTTTTTACCTTAATTTGGATCTAGATTTATTTAATTTGATTTCATGGTTTTATTTGCTTCTGATTTTTATTTATTTTGATTTAGTTTGAATTTTTTAATTTTAATTGATTTTAGGACAAAAAAGGTAAGATTAATTATCTTATTCACATTGATCTAAGTTCAAGTATCTTTAGATTTTAATTTCTTTATGTTTGGATTTGAATTTAGTCTAGGTCTATCCAATCTTGTTGAGTTGAATTAGGTCCTAGAAATATGCATTAGGCCACTGAGTGAAGCATTCTAATTAGGAGATTACTATTCTAAGATTAGGTATCCTAATTACTAGTTTTGAAGTAATGCTAACCTCATCCAAAAATGAGGTCAACATCATCATCCACACACTTTCTCAATAGCAATATATGCATTAAATTAAATAGTAACTTCACTCATTATTAAATATATGCTATGCATTGACAACTTATATTTTTTGTTTTATGAACATTTAAATCATATTCTAGCATTCCAAAGGAATGTAAGCCCAATCTCCTTATTCACTATGCAAATTCCATATGATAGTCATTTATGCCACACGCACCTATAAGGCACCAAATGCATATCAGATAGATATGTCTTTTTGTAACCTTAATCAAGAGTGATCTCTTGTTGAGGTAAGATAGAAATTACTATGGTGGCTTGCATCCATAGAAACTAAAACCTAGATCTAAATAAATCCAAACATGATGTTAGGGGAAATTTGATTGAATATATACCAATCTAACTCATGAAAATATACTCCCACCCATCTTATCAAAGATGACGGAGTGCATCCTTGAAGGTGTGTTTTTGGAGAGATTAGATTTTTGGCGACTCCACTGGGGATTACTAGTCTCTCCATCTCTAGTTGGAAATATAAGGCATCATCATAGACTTAAATAAAGTGTTATAATCTTTTAAAATTTTAAGATCTGCAACTATGTTTTTTCAATGACAAATATCTAGCATGATGACTGTCAATCTTGGTGAGGGATCCACTATAAGATTCTTTCAAGAAATAATCAATATTGATTCTACTCTCTAATTTGCAACTATCTCAAAGGTTGTCCAGTTTCTACCAGTTGGACCAATGACTAAGTTCATAGTCAAAGGCACAGGAATGCCAAAGGCATTCAAAGTGGAAATGGCTGAAAGTGATCATCCCAAATGAGCCCAACCATAAAGTGTTAAACTCAAAGAGGGTTTCTATTTAATATACTATCAAAGGCAACTCCAACCACCCATGTTAAGAATAAAATGGCCACCAGGCCTAAGTTGAAATCCATCATGGTCAACCCACACAGTAATGCATCGAGGAAATATACAACCCCACATGATGCTACCTTCAATCCAGACCTAAATGATTATGAAGCATCTTCCTTGGGCATTAAAACATCTAGGAGGGCTCGCACAAATATAATGTTTCATGCAGAGTTGTTGGATTGCTTGTTCATGTCGAGAAATAATTTGATCCACTAGTGGAAGTAAATGTATCCATCAGCAACAACTTTGATCCACTCACATGGGTCAAAATAATAGCTTAGGAGGAGCTATAAAGAAATCATTCTAGGATAAACATATATACCATAGTCCATAAAGTCAATCACGTAGAGAAGAATCTGTTTCTTCCAAAGTATATAAGGTTCTGAAAGCAGTAAAAAAAAGGAACATTTAGAGAAGAATAAAGAAGTTGGTGAACCAAGACGCTAACCCCATAAATTGTTATCTTAAAATAGGTGAGAATATTCAAAAATTTTATGCCCATGTACAGTAAGATTAAAGTCTAGAGGCACTATAGTCGTTGAATAATGATACCAATCCATTAGATAGAAAGATATCAAGTTACCAGTTGTGGGAAGGTCCCGACAACCATAAAATACATCTAGTGAACACCATGGTGTGACATCTAGGATACATACCTAGAATTCCATCACTAGAAGGTCCCGATAACCACAACATACATCTAGTGAACACCAGGGTGTGACATAGGATATATAATAAGAGATCTACCATTAGAAGGTTCTGCTCATATTGGGTACCAAAGGAATCCCAATTCATCGATCGTAAACTCACCCCACTAGATGAAGAAGAAGTAGCATCCCACATCATCAATTGGAAACATCATCCTACAAAAGTCAGCTAGCGGATGACGAGGTGGACAATTGACTTTTTTGGGAAGATGAAGATTTTCTAACTAATGGGTACTAGTCGATCCCAGACCTCCATTGTAATGACAATATTGATCACATGGAGGTCAAAACTGCTTGTATGGTTGACAAGCATTTACGAAACAAAAATGTTGCACCAAGACAACAGAATGAAAGGGAACACTAACTAAACCTAAATCATCAACAATCAAAAGCTAAAGTTCTAATAGTGGTTGAGATAATAGAAGAGCTAGCTTATGTTGTAACAATGTTATAATGATAAATGGGTTCTCAATTCCAAGAGATCAGTCAGCTCAACACCTGCCTTAATGAAATGAATGGGCTAATGAAAGAGCTATTTGGTTAGCTTAATCTAATTGCGACTACAATGTAGCGAAAACCTCTAAGGGATCCTCCAGAAATGAGTAACCCAACATCCGAAACTAAGGGTATAATAAATACCACATCCAACTTGCCAATAGTTTCAACACACATGCAAGAAGCCATGGGATAGGCTATAATAAATGTCAATCAAGAAGTGAATATGTTTACCAAGTCCCAGGTGAAAGACCTTATAAGCCAAAAGGTCAAAGCAATTATCACCTCAGAAGCTACTAAATAGCTAGTTGGGAAAGGCCGATAATATCTGGCCAAATATGATCAAATACAATACTCTAAAGGGCATGTTGTGCCAAAGTTTAAGACATTTTTAGGCACAGAAAAACTACAGTAACATTTAGCCTAGTTTAAAGTCACATGTGAAAATACTGAAGGAAATGATGCTCCACTACTACCACAATTGGTTAGCAGCCTCACCAATGCAACTTTCAATGGTACGCTGAGTTATCTAAGACTTAGTAAAGACCTCGACTGAATTAGAAATACTCTTCATGAAGAGATTTGCTAAAGAGACCAAAAAGATAACAATAACATATCTCGCATTGGAAAAGAGAAGTGTGACCCGCAACTCATAGAGAAACATGCAGTGGAACTCCTTAAGGGAAATATCAACGATCAGATGACTCCATATTTGGCTATAGCCAGGATTAATACATTCCAAGAAGTATTGAATCATGGAGCCAAATTTGAGAGGTTACCCAGACAAAGGCCTCAGTGCCAATTATAATAATAATCCTTTTGGAAAAGGTAAACAACCAAGGTTGAATGACACAAAGAAGAATGATGTAAATACAACATTTACTTTGTGGTTGATAAAAAGAGAAATAATAGAGTGGTAACCTCATGACTAGTGGCAGTCTTACGATCAGCAACAAAGCTAATTGAAGACAAAAAAATGGGCTAACTCTTCAAGACAAGATATCTAAGAGTTACTCGTTCGAAAGATAATGCACTGCTAAAATCTTTAAACATGCCTTGATGTTAGGATTATAATTACTATAGCCATAATGGCCAGACCAAGTGAACAAAGTAGATGATCCTAACTATTTTCCATTTCACAGACTCATAAACCACCTAATTGAAGATTATTTCATCAAAAATTGGGTAGAAAAGACTTATCAGAATAGAGAACTCACCTTATCAGACACTGTTCTAAAACATCTTGAAAAGGAAAAGGTGAAGTTCATTAGAACTCACCCAATTCAAGATGAAAAAGGAAAAAAGCACTAAGCTAGCTAGGATTCATAACATAATTAATCATAAAGGCAAGGTCCCCTAAACACAACAACAAGAAGAAGGTCATAAGGAAACCTTCAACTCAATAAATACAAAATAAATTATCAACATTCTTGTTGCTATGGAAGGCATTTGATGGAGGAGTTCCCTAGAACCTGAAGTAGATCTAAGAAGATTCTTCCTAAATAGAGGACAACTTTTATATAATAAGAAGATGCAGACAAAAATAGACTAGGCTTCTTCATCAAAGCCCCACAAATTGAAGAAATAGATGAAATCATGGAAATGAAAATCTAAAACATAAAAAATAATTGACTCTTTAAAGGAGTATGAACAATCTCCTCAAAGACCTATTAAGCTAGAGGAGTATATGGCTCATTTAAAACTTGGCACGAAAAATTTTGAAGAAGAAGTTTTGACAAAAACCTATTAGTCATAAATATGTTTACTACTTCGACCGACTCTGAGGGAGAACTGTGCTTTCTTAGAGATTACATCCTAAGCTAAGTGATAACTCTAAGAGTAATGAAAACTATAAAAGTTATGAAGAAACATAGAATTCAAAGGCCTCTTTTGATAAGGGGATCAGATAGAAGAAGTAACCCAAGTCTAGCTAAAGAGTGGAAAAAGAATTTCTCCACCTCCATAATGAAAACCTAGTGATAAAGACAAAGAAATCCAAGTCGATGAAATTTCCTTACCTCCACCACTAACTAAACCTCTATAGTCTACCGTGATAAGAGTAGACTATAATGTTATAGCACATTTATGCAAGCTCCCTACTTTGCTAAGCATTTATGATATACGTGAAACACTAGTCAAAGGCTTGCAAAATCTAGAATGATATGAAGTGTTCTTCACAGAAGAAAAAATGAAAGAGGATTTAACTTCTTAAAAATTAGCAACCATCATATTCAATATGGATGACTTATTGTTAGAGATGACCAAAGAAAATTAGTTCCTTTATGTCATAACTGAGAGTAATACTGTCCACATTAAAAAAATATTGATTGATCTTAGTACCTTAGTCAATCTCATAATAGCTAAATTGCTATGAGCGCTAGCTTTATATTCTCACTACTTGGATAAAGGTACAATATTCCTACAAGTGTTAAATGAACAAAGACAACAAACCTTGGGATCTTTTGTTCTACTTATACATTTCAAGAAACTATACAAAAAAACTAAATTCCATATAATCAATGCCCAAGTTGCTTATGAAATGCTCCTTGGTGTGTCGTGAATTCATGAATATGGCATAGTACCTTGAACCATTCATCATTCTATACATTAAATAAAAAATGGTAAAGAGCATTGAAATGAGGATGTTATAAATCCATTCTTGATACATGAAATCAAGATTTACGATGATACCAAGTATTTTGTACCTAAAAAAGAAGGAGAAGTCAAATTCTAAAAATAAATAGCTCCACCTATGAAGTTAATGTTGAAAGATGACAATTCAAAGGGTAAAAATACAAATGAATTAAAGCAGCTTAAGATAGTTCCCCACCTTTGCAATAATACTGAGGATGATGAAGATGAATTAAACTTTATCAACCTAAGAAAGCCTCAGATAATCAAAAGATAGAAGAAGCTAGTACTAGTGAGGTGGCAAAATAATTGGAGGAAACTCATGTTTCTTTAATAAGGGTACCTAAATCTCAAGTCTCCACTAAGGCTAAAAAATAATTACAATGCCAAAGGCACACATAAAAGTCTTAGCAACTTCAAGGGATGAAGAAATAAAACAACTTAAAAACTTCTATGTTCCTCTTGGAAAAGACTATGTTGAACATGGGATTCTTTTCTACAAAATAAAAGAGCGAACTCTAAATCCCACATAAATACTGCAGGAAGAGAATGCTTTTGAGGAAGAGATGTTTCAATAATAATCCCTTAGTACTACTCATTGGCTCTAACGAAGTTGCTCAAGAATAACATTCAGCCTATACCATCAAGCGTTCAAGCTCGATTATTTAAAAAGCTTTGGCAAGGGGATAATGCCCAAAGTCCTATAGGATATGGAAAATTCATTACATGTGGATTAGGATATATTGCCTCGACATCCCACCCTCTGAGCTCATGGTATCTTATATACTATCAAAATGAAATCCCTATAGAAAATACAGATGAACGAAGGGATAATGTGCACAAAAGTTAGGATATACTAAAAGAAAAGATAATTATTGACCTCAAAAAGGCCCCAAAGGAATTCAAGAAAGGCAATCAAGCCACCATTGATGAACTGCAAGAAATCCACATGTGTACTGAAGAAGAGTCTAGGCAAACCTTTATTAGTACTAACCTCAAATTAGAAAGATTAGAGAAAATAAGAACACCACTCGATAAATACAAAAAATTGCTTCGCATAGAACTACATTAAAATACCATGCTCATCACTAGATATGGTTGTACATAAACTTGCAATTAAGCCTGATGTGTCACCTGTATAATAAACATCAAGGAGAATGTGATTAGAAATCAAAGAATAAGTAATCATTGAAACCAAACAACTCATCGAAGTAGGATTCAATCGAGAAGAAAAATATGCTGGCTGAATTGCCAATATTATCTTAGTAAAGAAGAAGAAGAATAGGCAAATTCATGTTTGCATTAACTTTAGTGATTTAAATGAATCATGCCCAAAAGATGATTTCCCATTACCTAATGCATAACTCATGGTTGATAACACATCAAACTATAATATGTTCTCCTTCATGGATGATTCATCAGGCTATAACCAAATTAAAATGGCTCTAGAAGATGAAAAGTATACATCCTTCCACACACCAATCAACATATATTGCTACAAAGTGATGCCATTTGGCTTAAAGAATGCTAGTGCCACATACCAAAGGGAAATGACTCATATCTTTGATGACCTAATACACATGTATGATGAATATTATGTTGATGATCTGGTCATAAAGAGCAAAGTCAAAGCGAGCACATAAGCGATCTTAGAGTTATATTCTAAAGAATTTAAAGTTTCATCTTAGAAATGAACCTGTTGAAATATGCTTTTTTTGTGGTTGTCGAAAAAATTTTGGGCTTTATTATGCATCATAGAGGGATTAAAATTGATCCTTATAAAATAAAAGTAATAATACAAATGCCAATGCCTAAGACCTTAAAGTAGCTACGCTCATTATAATGCAATTTAGCTTAAATTAGAAGGTTTATTTTTAATCTATCATGGAGACCCAACCTTTCGACCAACTAATGAAAAATGATGCACAATATTTGTTAGCATTTGATAACATAAAATAATATTTGTTGCATCCTCCAATTCTAGTAGCACCAATAATGGGAAAGCTATTGATACTATATATGACAGCCTTAGAAGAGTTATTAGGAGCTATACTAACACAAAATAATGAAGAAGGAAAAGAAAATGCTTTATATTATATAAGTCGACGTCCAATAGGAGAAAAAATAAAATATTCTCCTATTGAGAAGTAGTGTTTAAAATTGATATTTGTTACTCAAAAACTATGGAACTATATGTTATCACATAAGATAACATTGGTATCTAAAGCCGACCCTCTTAAATACTTGATGATTAGACATACCTTAACTGGCCGCTTAGCCAAATGGTCAGTGTTGTTACCTCAATTAAATATAATATATGTCCCATAAAAATCTATAAAGGGACAAGCTTTGGCTAACTTTGTAGCTGAACATCCCTTACTAGAAAATTCTCCACTCAACTATGAATTACCCACTGAACAAATCTTTGAAGTGGAAGAAGCTGAATGCTCATCAGAATAGGAAGTCTACTTTGATGGTGCTTCATCAATAGGGCTAACTAAATTGCATGGTTTACCTATGGTATATGTAAGATTTGAATTTGCATTTGTGACATTGAAAGGAGGAATTCTCTGATATTCATATAGTCTAATAGAACCTCAAACCAATAATGAGGTTGAATATGGTGCATTAATTGCAGGCTTAGAGCTAGAAATCAATATGAAAATTAAAAAGCTTCATATTTATGAAGATTTTTAACTCATAATTCTACAAATAATTGGGTCTTTCAAGATAAACAAACCTGAGCTACCACTTTATCATAAGTATGCCCTGGATCTTCTAAAATAAATCTCTGAAGTGATAATTACAAGGGTGTCAAGTCAAGATAATGGAAAAGCCAACACATTAGCTAAATTATTTAAAGAAATGACATACCCTTAGGTAGAGCTAATTACAATAATAGTCTGGAGAAGGATAGCATTGACATAAACCCTTTTACAGTATTTTGAAACTAAAGAAAGCCAAGAAACCTTTATGATAATAGAAGAAGAAGACTGATGAGAACCATTCAAAACTTATCTTATAGGAGGTGGACTGTTAAAGGATAAGTTAAAATCTTATCAAATCTCACAATGAGCATTGAGATATACTCTTATGAATGATGTATTATAGTGACTTTCATTCGACTCAATGTGATTACGTTGCTTAGGACCAAATGAAGCCAAGATAATAATTGTTGAAATCCATAAAAGATTACACAATGCACACCAATCTGGACCTAAAATAAAAATAAAAATTAAACAAATGAGCTATTACTGGCCCATCATGGTTCAATACTGTTTGGAGCATGCTAAAAAGTGCCATCAATGTCAAATACATACAAACACACTAGACCAACCACCTCATGCTTTACATCTAATAATAGCATCTTGGCCATTCGAAAGTTAGGAAACTAATATAATAGGCTCAATAGAACCTCCGTTATCTAGGGGACATCACTTCATTCTGGCCACTACTATTTACTTCCTAAAATGGGCAAAAATAATCCCATTATGAGAAGAAAAAGCCAATAATGTATTAAAGTTCTTCTGAGATCACATCATTTATCGATTCAGAGTACCTCAAAGAATTATAAATCTATCAGTTTACTGAGAAATATAAGATAGATTGGCATTATTCTTTAAAATTCAATCCAAGAGCAAATGGTATTGCAGAAGCATTTAACAAAATATTGGTTAAACTTCTCAAGAAAATTCTCTCTAAAAATACAAAGAGTGCCATGATAAATTGATGGAAGAATTATGGGCATACCGTACCACATACAAAACTTCCACACAAGTAATGCCATACTCTTTAGGCTTTGGAATATAAGCAATATTGCCTCTTAAAGTAGAGCTACCTTCACTCGGCATAACAGTTCAAAATGAGCTTATAGTAGAGAAAATGTCCAAATATGACTTGAAGAGCTTGAAACTCTAGATGAAGTGCAACTATAAGTCAAATAAAGTCTAGAAAAATATAAAGCAAGAATGATCAGGGCTCATGACCATATGGTTTGCCCAATAAGCTTCAAAGTAGGTGAACTAGTGTCGGTATGAAGAAGGCCCATCATTCCACATCAATGAGTTGGTGGAAAATTTGATCCAAATTAGGAGTGACTTTATATTATCAAAAAAAATATACGAATGTGGACCTTATTACTCATCGAAGAAAAAGGCATTAGGCTTATTCTCCCTATATATGGACAATATCTCAAAAGCTATTAGGCTTGACTATGAAGAAAATATTCTCATTTTAATGAGAAATTTTATTATTAACAGAGGGAAATTTTATATATCATATAAAGTATGATCCCCCCATCAAAAGGAAATGATGTATAATCAAGAAAACATAAATCTAGATCCATCATATCCAAAGGGATAGGATTTAAATTTAAATCAAGATCCATCATGCCTGAAGGTGCTAGATCAGATCCATCATATCCGAAGGGACCAGATCCAAATTTAAATCAAGTTCCATCATACCCAACGGGACCAAATTAGATCCATCATGTTCAAAGGGACCAAATCTAAATTTAGATTAGAATCTATCATGACCAAATAGGCTGGATCAAATCCATCTTGTCCAAAGAGATTGGATCTACATTTAAATCAAGATCCATCATGCCCAAAGGGGTCAAGTCAGATCCATCATGTCCAATGTGAGAAGATCTAAATTTAAATCAAGATCCATCCAATCCAAAGGGGCCAAGTTAGATATATCATGTCTAAGGGGACTAGTTCTAAACTTAAATCTATATCCATCATGTCTAACAGGGCTATATTTAAATTTAATCATGATCCATCATTCCCAAAGGGGCCAAATCAGATCCATCATGTCTAAAGAAGTCAGATCAAAATTTAAATTAATATTCATCTTGTCCAAAGGGGTTGAATCTAAATTAAATATCCATTATTCCAAAATATGGGTGGGATCTAAATCCAAACCTTAGATTCTATTATGTCCAAAAAGGGGTGGGTTTAAATATAAATTTAGATTTCATATGTTCAGAAAAGGCTTAAATTGAATATAAATTTAAACTCTTTGAAATCAGAGAAGATTGAATCAAAGTACACAAACACTGTTCTTTTATAAATTTAGATATTACTATTTTCATAATACCTGTGAAATTTATATGCTCCTCTTATCCATATTAGCTACAAATTTGCTAGATATTTACTTGAAGATGACCAAATGATATGCTTCTAACTGAACCCACTAAGGAGCACATATGGGCCATTATCAATGTCCATGACCTATGTGATATAGTTCGATTACAAGACTGGTTTTTATGGCATCAAGATATGATGATGGGTAGGGATATCTTTAAGGATTTATTTACCAGATTATCACACATTCTATTAACTGATTCAGAGTTTTCATTAGATCATGATCCAACTAATTGTGTGATCAATCTAAAATTGAGACATATCCATAATGTTTCTATAGATTGGGTCTCACATTATATTAGCTTTGGAGAATATGATATACTTAAACCAATTGAAGATACAACTCTCTCTATAAGCATAGTAAGATTATTTGGTTACCGCATACTGCATCAAAAAGTTGGGACCCGAAATAAGTATTTGGTACACCTTTGATAATAATCAATGACTATGCATACTAAGCACATCATCACTTATAGATGCATAGAGATATTTTCAAAAAAGCTAGATTATGTCATGCAGTCTATGCTTCACTCTTTGATTACAGTCGCCTATCATTTACTAGGATCTATCATGTCGCATGAAAATGGGATAGGACTACCAATACCCATTAGATTGGTTCACATAATATGGCAGTCATGATGGCCAATCTGCAAGACATAGCAGGCCTCGCTATTATAGGCACGCCCTATGGGGAATGCAATCTTCTAGATCATGAGCTCTTTTAGTGCTAGCCAGCTGAAAAATGTAAGAGAGATAGTTACATATACCCTTCAGGCCTTCATCATGCTCTAACCCACTATGAATGTCCATATAAGAAGCATAAATTAGGCACGATTACTTTAAATATGTGGTCAGAGAGTTTTCTACAGCCAGTAGTATGTCTGCGCCATTATGCATGACTTGGTGACTCATTTGATATTGGGCTTCATTCTTCTAAGGGGTCTAGTAGTGCTAGATTTGAACTTGATGGTAAAACAATTTATCGACACATTTTAGCATGAGACATTGATGATGAGTTATCTCTAGTAGCCTTCATTACCACCTGGTTGTGCTACTTTATATTTCTAAGCCAAACAGAATTTTTTTCCTTCCACCCTTTGATGGATTGCTTACTCACTCACGATGAGAAAATAGCATTGGAACCTATAAGACCAGCTTACTTATATTATGTATTAGGCAAACTAAGCATCATGATAGACTCACTATGTTACAATGTGAATGCTCCTTGGCACTACTTACATGGGTGAATTCACACACATATTTCAGGACCATTTAGCTATTCTAAGACACCATTATATTCCAAAGAATAGCACTTCCCTCTAATTATGCAACTGACCAGAACTATAATTGCTTTGCATAGAGATCATATTTGGACATTGATGTTTGCTCCATCATGCATGATGGATCACTTTCAGATCATCCACAGATCAGCTCTTCACAATCAACCTACTCAAAGTCTGGGACAAAGATTCATAAACTCTCCTACCAACAGAGAGGCACCCTTACTATTATCAAAGCTAGGATACAAATGTATAGTAGAATATCGTATTAGGCTAAGGCCTGCTTGGCTTTATTATCGTTGCCATGAGTCCAAGATTTTGAAGGGGTATAACCCTAATACAATGGCTAAGCAGTACAGGTTCACATAGGCTACACCTATATATAGACTGCCATAGATACTAAATATAACAGAAACTCATTCTCTATGCCCATTACCACTATCTCTTTGGCGAGCAGCAACCTTTATATAGCATGGACCTTCTCACTCCATTTGGAGACTAGTTCTAGTTTCTATGTGACTCGACACAAGGTTTACACAATGATTAGTCATCTTTAGTTATTATAGATTTTCCATCCCTTTTCTTCCTTCTTGGAGTTGGGTTTCCACATATATAGACACAAATTGGGAAGGGTTAAACTAGCTCAAAATTTACATTCCTCCTAATAAGCAACTCATGCCCATAAAAGATCAACAAATGAATAGGGCAGCGGTAAGAAATGATGATGAAAGATTTCATCTACTCAAGAGAGGGAAGACAAAAATATTCATAGTCATATACTAGTTAATCATAATATGGGGATAGTAGAGATAGATAACATCACTCATGTTCCCATCCCATAAATGTCAGTTGGGCAACCGCAAAATTAAGCGAAAGTGATGTCACATTAGTAATATCAATAGATGCTTGTGTAGCCTCCCCAGCTTCTACTCAACCCACTAGTGATGATCATTTATGTACTAGAAAAGACTTATGTAGAAAGGAATTAGGTGCTCTAGTGACAAGACATCAAATACTCTTATTTGACTCAACTTGTGAAATAGTGAGTGCTGCTCAGTGTGATTCTTTTGATCTCTATTCTTGTACAGAGAGTCATCCTATGCCTATTCCAAACTATTTGGCCTGAATATCTCATACTTCATCTCAAGGATACTCCCTAGGTATTTGTTGGTGTTTTCTCTGGAATAGAGAAAAGAAATGACACTACATAAAGTTTAGATGACCAAATAAGATATTAAGAAATAAGTATATTATCTCAAAAGATAAACATGCTCTCCTGTAATGGATTCAATTAGTTTTATTAAATACTCCTAAGGCTAATGAGTCATTCGTCTACCAAAGTATTTTTCCCTGAACTACATGGAAAGGTATAATAGGGTCTACTTTATCTTGGGAACATAGTTCCCTATAAAGGCAAGACTCTATAGTTAATTACATCTTAGGAAGGGTCTCTTTCTAAGAATACTCTCGATTAAAGAAACAAGTGGTTTTTCTTAAAGACTACTAAGGTAGCTTTTAAAGGAATGATTTTTGGAAATTTAATTGGGAGAGGTCCAAATTGGAGAGAGTAATTTTTAAGAGTCAAAGAGAAAAGATTAAAAAATACCAATTGATATTGGGATGCCCAGTAGACATTTCATCTATCCTATGATTGGGCTTCAAATTTGGGATTTAATTTTAGATTTCAAGTTATCATTATCCTAGAAATCTAGGGCATAGATTCTAGCAGCACAAGACTACAAAAATGCTTAAGCTTGAAAACTTATTCCTAAAAGGATGCTTCAGAACCTAGTCTACAGGTGCTTCTGATACATGTCAGATGCTCGACCTAATTCTATCCTTGGGAATATTTGTCATTCTTCTCATTTGAGGGAACTAACCTATTCTTGACTCCTCTAAACTTACAACCTGCCTGGAGAAGGCTGCCAGCTAACACCACCTAAGTGCATTTAAAACCATGAGGCCAAGTCATATGAATGCAAGATGGTTGGGTTGTTGTAGTTTTAGGAAAGAAATCTATGAATCTAGACTTACTCTCTAACCCCTAAGATTATGTAGGGTATGCAGATGTACCTAACTAATGCATATTTTTTAGGTTTTTATAATTTTTAACTCAGGATTCATTTAGGTCATAGGAATACAATTTATGCCTAATGCATGCAATTAGAATATGATTATGGGCCAAATCAAAATAGAAGAAGGTGTACTTCCATAATAGGCTCTCAAAAGTCAAGCCCAGATTCTTTGACAAGGATGGAAGTCCTTCATTAATCAAGAGTGAAATAATATGATTTATGCATGATATTAAAACATCCAGCTAAGGGGTTGCTACAAATTTTATTTTACTTTAATACCTGGGCTTTTATATGAAGATTATGAGTTATATTTATTTTTATATTTTGATTGATTTAATTTGGTAGAAAATTTAGTTTATCCTATGAGCCTACGTCCAGGCATTCCTCACAACATAAACATAGCACATAAAGAAACCTAATAAAATATGTTGTTTCTCTTGCGCACCCAAAATAAATCAAGCTAAATTAAATTATGTAAGAAAAAGGCCAATGCCAGTACTATTGGCTCACTTTCAGGAAGAAAGATAAAATGCTTTCAGTAGGTTCTACCCCAATACATCGGCTTAGAATTACAAGTTTAGATCTATAGGTCTTCTTTCCAGGAAAGTCTCCTTCTTTAGGGACATCCATCGGGCTCCATAGGGGACAATCACACCATCTCTTGCTTGGGTCAGCTCTAGCTAATCCTAGACCCCATAGATCCTAACCTAATTCTAAGCTCAAATTTACATTTAAAATTCAAAAAAAAAATCCTAAGCCCTGCAAAGTAGATGTTAAGAAATACACACAGTATACAAAGCATTTTATATTTCATAAACATACAGGCATAGCATTAGTTGCTTGCCAAGCCCACCTATCCTATGGATGATGTTAAGGGATTTTCAGCACCTGCAAGCAAAGAATAATTTTATGATTTATTTATCACAACGATCCCTCTAACACAGTCCCCTATAGAAAAAAGTATTAAATCTAGAAAGAATGCCCTAACATCCAGTGTAACGAACAAACAAGCATCAGCATCCAGTCTAAAGCAATACACCACACAGGCATGTGAAGCATAGCATAACATATCATAAGAGATTTAAAGAAAATCACAAAATGATCTAGTCCTAGATCTAGAGTCCATGACCTAAGTAATCTAGTGTGTGTACAAGAGGGGTTTGTGTGGCAAGGCTTTGGTAGGCTCCTTTAAGTTCAAGTTCAAATTTGAAGTTTGAATTTGTTTAATTTTTACCATTGGTTGGTTTCAATTCAAATGGTTTAGTGATTTAATTTTCATTTTTTATTCCATTTTATTTTATTAAAGTTGTATAGGTTTTTAAGAATAAGAAATATAATGAATTTCAATTTTAGGTCAAACTCACTTTATTCCACATCCTAAATCCTAATGAAATTTCCAAAAGTCTAACTAAATCCTTAAGTATTTTAATTAATCCTTTTGATGTTATTTATGTTTGGATTAGTTTTATGTCATTTCATTTGTTTGAATTAATTTATTTGAATTTGATTATTTGATTTGTTTCATTTTGAATTAAGCTAGGTGGGTTTTATTTTATTTAGCTTATGTTAATTTAAAGAATTTGATTTTATTCAATTTAACTTTAAGTTATTAAATTATGAATTTTTAAGCTTAAGGCTTAAGTTCATTAATATGAATTGGTACCTTAGGTTTGTTCATGGATTATGCTTAAATTAAAGCACTTAGGTTAATTATTTGATCTCATTTAATTAACCTAGGTTTTAGACTCATTATTTAAATTTATTAGATATGAATGATTTTATTAAATTTCATTAATTCAAAAGTTAAGATTTAAGTTAATTAATAATTTTATTAACCTAAGGTTTTATTTTATTAACATAAGATTGAATTTGAGCACTTTAATTGATTTGGGATATTTAGAGAAGTTTTTGAATAGTTTTCTAATGTTTGATCAAGATTAGTTTGAATTACGACTTTATTTAATAGGTTAATTAATTTCCTTAACCCAATATTTGATTCACATTGACCTATTGGATTTAGAAATTTGAAAAATCTTAATCCAAAGATCATTTAGACTTGAAATATTTTTGGTAAGTAGGGTTACATGACAGTTTTATATTCCTAAAGATTTAGCTTAATTAGATATGTAATTATGGTGTAATTAATGTTTTAATTATTTCATCAAAAGTTAAATTAAGCCTAATTTATTAAAATTCATTAAGGGATTTTATTTTTCACTTATTCTTCACTACAGTACCTTTCTAATGACGGTTTACTCATAATTTTTGGTCAACTAGTTTATTTAATATGATTTAATTAAGTCCAAGTCATTTAATTAAATTATTTAGTTCTTTTAATTACCTAATTGAGTTAATTAATGACTTATTAGGTTTAGATAAGCTTAATTAAGTTCAATTAGTTTTTTAATGTTCATTAATGTTTATTATGTTGATTTAAAGTTGTTAGATTAATATTTCTTAATTATTTCATTAAAGATTAATTAATTTAATTAATTAAAAGGTTAAGCATATGAAATTTCAATTTCCCTTAAATTCAAAGAATTTAATCCCCAAAAGTTCACCTAAGTTGTATTTTATGCTTAATTTCATTTCTCCAAAAGTTTTAAATTAATTGGATTATTAATTTGAAAGTAATTAGGATTTAATATTTTTTAATTAAACTTAAATTAAAGAGAAATTACTTAATAAAATTAGGGATTTTAATTTCTATAGATCCCTCTCATCAAGACAAATCCATTGAGCATTTATTTGTAATTTTTTAATTTTTCTTTGATTTTATATGGTTTTTGAAAATTTTATACATTTTTTAATTAATTAAATTGCTATTTAATGACTTTTAAGTGGGGTGTCCCACGCGGGATCCGCATGCCATGTGCCACTTTTTTGCGCATCCGCGGTTGATCGTATGGCCGCATCCAGCGTAGTTCAAAACGGGATCACGGACTATGAAAGATCGGATGGTCCGGTCGATCTATAATTCCTGGTGAAATTAATCCATGCGTCTTTTAAATGCGGGTCGATCCAAATACATGGATCGATATGCGAATCGTCTCTTTCAATTCTTATGGGAGCCAAGGACCGTTGATAGTATTTTTCTAATATTTTTTGATATAGGTAACGAAATCACACAATTTTAAGTGTTACACAATTATGGAAAGAAATCCTATGATTCTATATAGTTGGATTAACTTGAAGATCACATTTCCTATTAAACTAAACATAATCTAATTTTTGAAGAAAAAGCTTAAGGTCAATAATGGCATACCTCAATTCCTTGGATTGTTGGCCTTGCAATTGATCTTAGAGCTTAGAATGCTTGATACAAACTTACTTGCCAAAGGAATTAGATTAATTCCTTATGGGATGTTCCCTAGGCCAACCCTTGAATGCTCTTTTGGTTTTGATAGTTTGTAGTGATTTTGTTGGAAGAGGTGGGAAGAATGGAGAAGGATTTTGACTTCTCCAATTCTTTTGCTTGTATTAGTTTTCCTTATTTAGATTTTATGTAATAATGAAAGAGAAGCCTAAGTAGCTTGATTAGGGATGTAAACCTTCATTAGAAGGGTTTAAGGAGGTGTTACCCCCATCCAATGTGATTTGGTTGGAAGCGGTTTGGTATTTCCTTATTTCTTTTGCCTTGCTTAACTCACTTTACCCAAATTGTGTTAAGTGAATTAAACATAATTTCTTATGGGTAAAATGACCTATTTGACCCAACTACACCTAATAGGGAGTTAGGTTATGTCCCATCACCATTCCCATATGATTTAGGATAATCAATTTAAAGTTATTTTGATTTTTCTTGAATTTGAGTTCAATGTGGCTTATTTAGGTTATTTTGATTTATGAGATTTAATTTCCCTAATCTAGGCCTTCATCGACTCAAATTCTTTTGTTATTGTGATCATACATATTCATTTATTTATTTAAAATATTTTTGATGATTTATTTAGTCAAATTTAGTGGGTTGACTTTTTGACCAAGTGAGCCCACTTAAGTCAACTCTAGGTTGATTGGAGTTGACTTTAGGTTTGACTTTGAATTTTTATTTTTTTCATTAATTTACTTGATTTAATTTATGTTGGATGTTTTATCTAGTTTTGCATCAAACCAAATAAATTGGATTTAGCTCAAAAATGTATTTCCAAAGTTATTAAGTATAGTGACTTTGAATTTTGAAGTAGGAAATCCTTATTTGAACTTGATATCATTTTATTACTAAAATGGCCTCTTCTAAAAATAAGGTCAACAAATGGACCCCCAATATGTGTAGTGGATTAGTCAGAATACACTACACATATTGGTGTTGACTAGATTGATCAACATGCAAGTATAAACTTAGGGTTACAATTCATGATTTTTTTATGTTTATTTTAAAATTTTGCTTTGATTTTGATTGTGAAAGATAGGTATATGTATTCCTATCTTTTCTTTGAAGGTGTGATTCATTCTCAAAAACTTAACTTCATTAAGTCATAGGATGAAGAGGAATGCTATTAGGTGTGGACCCAAAGAATGGTCTAACGCTAATGCATTTACTATGCTCAAGGAAGATGCCTTCAGAGGACTTACTCTTAGATGAGAATAGTGGTGCTCCATGTATTAGCTAATAAGATGGGGCCTCTAAGGGCATGATCCATCTTAGTTAGCTAAAGAGAGGAGAGGGGTCTTGAAAGACATGATCCTATTCTCAAAAGCTATGCTGGGGAGAAGAGGCTTGAAATGCTTGATCCTAATCTGCAGCACATTGACTACTAAACAAGGGTCATATGAACTTGATCCTATTTGAGTAGTCCAAAGAAATGGGTCCTCCAATGGCTTGATTCCATTTCTTATAAATTGAATAGGAAGCTAACTAGGGGACTTACTCTTGTGTAGGATGCCGATTGGGGGACTTACGCCTAGATGATTAGAAAGAATGTCGACTGGGGGACTTATATCTTTCTGGATATTGGAAAGGGGTCAAAATAACTTAATCTAATCTAACTCACCTGTGTAACATGAAAAGGTCCTTGATGGCTTGATCCAATCATATACACAAAAGTAGGATGCCTACTGGGGACCTACTCTTGATGATTAGAAAGAATGCCAACTAGGGATTTATATATTTATGGCTATTAGAAAGGGTTCATAAAGACATGATCCAATCTAAATTGACTGTGTAACATGAAAGGGACCTTGATAGCTTGATCCAATCATGTACACAAAATTAGGATGCCGATTGGGGACTTACTCCAAGATGATTAGAAAGAATGTCGACTAGGGACTTATATCTTTTTGACTATTAGAAAGGGGTCATAAAAACTTGATCCAGTCTAAATTGCCTCTGTAACATGAAAGGGGCCTTGACTTAATCTAATCATGTACACAAAAGTAGGTTGCTAACTGGAGATTAACTCCTAGATGATTATAAAGAATACCGACTGGGGACTTATATCTTTTTGGCTATTAGAAAGGGGTCATAAATACTTGATACAATATAAATTGCTTGTGTAACATGAAAGGGGCCTTAATGGCTTGATCTAATAATGTACACAAAAGTAGGATGCCGACTGGGGACTTACTTCTAGATGATTATAAAGAATGCTGACTGGGGACTTATATCTTTCTGGCTATTAGAAAGGGGTCATAAAGACTTGATCCAATCTAAATTGTGGTAACATGAAAGGGGCCTTGATGGCTTGATCCAATCATGTACACAAAAGTAGGATGCCGACTGGGGACTTACTCCTAGATGAATAGAAGGAATGCTGACTAGGGACTTATATCTTTTTGGCTATTAGAAAGTGGTCATAAGGACTTGATCCAATCTAAATTGCTTGTTTTACATGAATGGGGCCTTGATGGCTTGATCCAATCATGTACACAAAAGTAGGAATGGTGCCATGAAGGGTTACTCCAAATCTAGAAAGACATGAGAAAGGTACCATAGAGGGCTTGCTCCCATCTCAAGTCATGTATATGAAAGGTGCCACAAAGGGCTTACTCCCAACCTATAAGTGATATGAATGAGAAAAAGGGGGTCAAAGTGACTTAATCCTAATATTCAAAATTTTTGACTATTAAGCAAGTGTCTCATGGACTTAATCCTTACTTAATTAGTCTAACTTGATGAAAGGGTGATGGAATGTTTGCTTCCATTTCTAAGTACATTTACAAATGAGTTTTCAACATTTCAGATAAATGATACAAGTTGAAGCGAAAGCAATAAAGAGAAATAAGCTTTTATTTTATTGATCTTCATTTGGAAACAAGTTACAAGTTACACATGATTTTTCTTTAGGTAATGTCCATTAATAGGTGGTATTGAACGTTCACCATCATAGGCAATAAGTTGGTAAGAACCTCCTTCATAAGCTTTTTCCACTACAAATGGTCCTTCCCATGTTGGCTCGAATTTGTTGCTGATTCTTTGATGAGCTATGATTGATCGTCTAAGAATCAGATGAACCTTATCCTATTTGAGTAGTCCAAAGGAATGGGTCCTTCAATAGCTTGATTATATTTCTTAGAAATTTGAATAGGAAGAAAACTAGGGGACTTACTCCTATGTAGGATGCCGACTGGGGGACTTACTCCTAGATGATTAGAAAGAATTCTAACTAGGGGACTTATATCTTTCAAGCTTTTAGAAAGGGGTGAATATATGCAGAGGAAACTCATCTCTGGGACAAGCTTTATTTAAGTCTCTAAAGTCAATGCAGATGCATATTTGACCATTCTTCTTTTTTACTAGAACTATGCTAGCTACCTAATCAGGGTATTATTCTTCTCGTATAAAGCCGGTTTAATTAGTTTCTTTATTTCAATGATCACTTGTTATTTAACTTCTAAGCGCATCCACCTAGAAGCCTGCTTCACTGGGATAGCATCAAGTTTAATTCTGAGTTTGTGTACAACCACATCTTGGGATAAACCTGGCATTTCATCATAACTCCAAGCAAAACAATCTTTATACTCAAAGAGTAAAGTGATTAACTCTTTAGAATCTTCTGGACCTAGCAAAGAGCTAATAAAATTCAATTTTGGTTCTCAGAAGTTCCTAGGTTAACCTCCTTTAATTCATCTATAGTAGATTTTCTCTTCCTCATATTCAAAAGGTGCATTCTTAAGTGAATCATCTTTGGATTCCTCCATAGTTTTTATGAATGAGTCATCTAGAAGAGTAGAAGAGACTTCAAAGAGTTGATCTATTTGACGATTACTTATCATTAAATAATGCTCTATATCATCAAATGATTCAATAGTACCAAACCTAATGCCAGCTTTGAAGTGGAAATTTCTATGTTTTTGATTCCATAAGCTCTCGATGATTTGGGCTTTATCTTTGGGACAAATATTTGTGACCAAACCATGTTTCACAGAATTCTTTACAAAAGTTGAATACCAGTCAAAAGGAAGTTCTATTATTTCATTGAAAGATGGATCTTCAAACTTTACATCTTCTTTTGAGCTTGAAGGATCGGGTATAGAATAAAATTTTGTTGACCTCCCCACTTCTCCTGACAAGTTAGAGGCTACTTTGACCTCTAATTGAGATATTTTATTTTGATTTAGAGGAGTCAAAGTTAAAGTATCCACATAATTTTTCAATTTTTCATATGTGGATAGTTTAGACTCTTCCTTTAATGTTTTCATTTCTTCCTCATCAGTGTGTGATTCTAAGGAAATCTCAAACATTATTGAAGCATTTCTATTATGGGATTCTTCATCTAAGTTGGATTCCAAATCAATATGAATTATTGGAGGTTCTTTTTCTATTTCTTTTTCTTTTTCCTCCTTTTATTTCTTTTCATCTTTCTTGATTATTGTATTTTGTGCTTCAATAATGATCGATTTCATAGAATCAACTCTAGGTTTCTTAGGCATGTAATAAACATCATCTTCATACAACTCAATTTCATGAATAGTGAATGGTTGTATATCTCCTTTTATAACATATTCCACTCCATCCCTTGTATACTTAATACACTGGTGGAGTGAAGATGGAACTATTCTATACTCATGGATCCATGGTCTGCCTAAGAGAGCATTAAATGAAGTTTTTGAATCTATAATGTGAAATTTAGCTTCAATTTTCAATCCTTCTATTTCTAAAAATAGAGTGATTGAACCTAAAGCTTTTTCACCTATTTCATTAAATCCCTTTAACAACATCTTATCAGAACTAATCTTCAACTATCAATTTTTAAGAATGCCAATGTTCTAGAGTTCATGATGTTAATAGATGCACTAGGATCTACTAGAACTCTTGACAATCTTGTATTTTTAATTATTACATCAATATAAAGAGGATGGTTATGGTCATTAGTTCCCAAAAGTAGATCCTCATTGAAGAAAGTAACCCCTGGGATCTCCTTAAAGTAATAAGCCTCTTCTGAGGATGTAGCTACTAGTTGAGTCAGGCATATCTCTGGATCAAGTAATGCCTATACTAGTGACTCTCTCATTTCTTTTGAAAGAATGAGAGTGTCATAATTGCTCAATCTAGCAAGGAGCTTCCTAAGATGGGCTAGAACATTATAATCTACTTTGAGAACCTTTATTTCTGCTAGCATTTATTTAAGTAAAGAATTCGAACTTATGCTTTCATCCATGATTTGCTTCCATTTTTTGAGGAGTAGGAGGTAAATGAGGTGGTAAGACTCTGCCACTATGGAGATTTATTTTGGCAATATCTCCAGGGTTTGATTCAACCTGTTCCTCATTTTAATAATCCTTTTTTGATGAATGATCAAAATTTGACACTTCTATATATATGATAAGTGGGTCACCATGAAAATCTTCCATGTAAGTTTCTGACCCTGAGTCATGTAAAACATCATGAGATTCTTCTTTTTTGATATTTAATTTCTCAATATTTTCATTCTCATTTTCATCAAAAATAGCATGAATGTAAGAAATGTCATCAGAGATAGAATTTTTATTCATTCTTTTGAAATAAGTACATAAAGATAAAAGCTTATATGGTACTGCCTTACCATCTTTATCATACAGAGTTCTATCACTAAATACAGATGTCCCTCCCTCACCACACTTTTTTGATCTTACGTGGTTGAAAATCTTTGAGCTGAGGTGGAACTTCATTACTCTAGACTCAGTGGATCAACGGTGATCACCCGGACTTTGATCTGCAAGTTTTAAATTTTTCATCATATGTCTCTTTGTAGAATGTGATAAAGATATACCCCATTCATTTTGAAATGATGAACCAGAAGAAGAACTACCTGTTATAACCATAATGGACCCTTGTCCAAGGTTCATCAATTACTCCTTTGGAATAGTCACTAATCCCTTCTTAAAATTTCTTTCAAGCTAGTCTTTGAAAGAAAAGTAATCTTCAATGGTATGCCTCAACATCTGATGATATGTGCAATAATTAGGCACATTTACCTTTCCCACCTCCTCTATCTTTCTTGGGCCAGGGAGTTTAAAGTCTGGCTTTTTATCAGATTTTCAAAATTTTCCTCACTGCCTCTTTCTTAAAGGGATAAGTCTGGTTCATCCTTTCTGAGAAAGAGCTACTTGGAAAATTCTTAAGAAATGATGACTTCTGTTGCTACGGTGGTTCATAAGATGAAGCTCGCTCTGGCTGTACTTGGATAGGAGTTTTCCCTCTATCCAATGTAGAGACATTACCTGCTCATTTTCTAAAGGCTTCCTAGGATTGGATGACTCAGATTGGTCTTTAAGAATGACATCCTAGGAGCTTCCTCTTGTAAACTAGAGGCTTTAATTAATAGTTTCTCAAAAGTTTTAATAGTAAAGCCTTTGAGCAGAAGGCTATAGGGCCATGTATGTTCCTAAGGAGGATCTCTACAATATGCTGCTCTTATAGCTGAGGCTCACATTTTAAACTGAGGATTCTCCATCTTAGGATATAATTTACTAGAGATTCTCCAAGCTTCTGATGTGCTACCACTAGGTCTCATACAGTAACATGAAGCTGAACACATGTGAATCTCTTCACAAACATCTCTCCCAATTGAGTGAAAGTGTGCACCGAATCATTTGGCAAATCTGCATACTAGTCAAAAGCATCTCCGATCAAGCTACTAATGAACTATCTAAATAAAAGAGCATCACTCCTTCCATTACAGCAATTTGCGTGAAAATGAGCCAAATGCTGCTTGGGATTTCCAGTCCCGTCAAAGACTTTAAAATATGGGGACACAAATACTTTAAGATAAGGAATGGAATCAAACTCCCCAGGGTATGGTCTACCCTTTGGAGTTACGGTTATGCCTTGAGTCTATGCAAATTCTTCTTTCACCTATTATTCTACCAATGTCTTTCGTTTAGTGTTGGAAGGTACTACAATGGCATGTTTTGATTCTTGCCGGTACTCTACCAAACTGGACCTTAAATCATCAGTAGGACGTAGTGAATCTGAAGGCTCATCCTGATAGGGTCAAGAAGGAGATGGAATCATACTTTGGAGTGATTGCCTGGTAGCAATCATCTCCTCTATCTTCTTATTCATAGAATCAATTTTCTCATACTTTTTTTGAAGCTGAAGGATAAGTTGTTGGATTGAGGCTAAAGTAGGATTTTTTGTCTCTTCTTGCTCTTTTTTAGATGATTTGGCATCAACCATGTAGATATGTACTACAGGCAACCCTAAATCATCATCCAATAGATCATCTTGCTCATGATCAACTTATTCAGAATTTATTTTTAATTTTTCATTTTCTTCATCTTCTTTAATGATGTTTTCCACCTCCTCTTTGGATAAAGAGAGTGGAACACCATTACTATCTAAGATGACATCTATTGGTTCACCAATTTCTATTGGCCTTAATTCTGATGATTCATTCATATTCCCCTAGGATGTAGAGATACTCTCAATGAAGGCTCCCAAGCCTAAGGGACTATCATCAGTAATTTCCTCGACATAAGGAGATGGATGAGAAGAATCCATTCCCTTACTGGGAACATTTAATGAATGTACCTCAGCTTGAGGCATTGGTGATGAGAATAAAGGCTCATCTGAACTGGGTCTAACAAAAGATCTCTTTAAAGGTGAAGAAGGTAAGGGTGGTGGAGGAATTCTAGGCTGAGAAATTAAAGGGACTTTCCTAATATAAACCCTTTTATTATTTTTCATAGGATAGGTCCTATCATTTTTTGACCTAGTAGATTGATCTCTTTGCCATGTAAGTGAGTGCATAGGATGAGAATATTGCCCTGATACTATAGGCACAGGGTTAGAAGGCTTCCTCCTATCAGACATGACTGCCCTCCCTTCCTTTTGATGATGGAAGGTGGCAGATCTTCCTGATAGTTCTCTAGCTAAATTTTGAGAAGCCTTATGCTTCATGGCTCTCAATAGATCTTCTTTAGTGTAGGAAGAAGATCTAGGAATCCTGTGTAAGGTATGGTGAAGTTGACTTTGGGATTCCCTATTTACCTGCTTAAAGCTTTTCTTTTCAAGATAGATAAAAGGATGGGGTGGAGAACTAGCAATCCTCATCATATCCTCCTCCAGGGTAGCAGACAAAGGGTAGAATCTGCTTCCACCTAAGAGTGGGGAATTGTCAGGAAGATTATATCCGTCCCTTTTCATAGCTAGCTCCAAATCTGGCATATCTCTCTGTCTCCTCTCCCTAAGAGCTGTCCTCCCGAATCTCCTCCCTCTATTTTTCTTTTGAATTTTGGTCATTTCAGAAGTTTTAGAGGTGGAACCTACTTTAAAGATGCTAAAGGGAACTAGAACAGTAAATTCCTCTGAAGTGGACATTTTTAATTTCTTTTGAATAGGTCCCTACTGGACCCTTTCAATAGTCTGGCTGGTAAGCATCCTATCCCCAACAGGATCAAAAACACTAGAAAATTCTAGATTAGGTTGCTTATTTTTTAGAGTTGCCTTAGCAACAGGATCAAGAATCACTCTGTTGGCAGTAATGTTGAGGTTTTCAAATACAACCCCAAATTTGATGATGGAGCCATCAAATAAGTGGCTACTATTAACAAAAAAGCAAATGTCAAAAGTGGCTACAAAGAACAACTAGCTGACCATTTCCTATTTTTAGAAATAAAATTAATTTTATCAAAAATGTAAAATAACCAAAATATGGTCAAAATAGGTTTTTGACCTATCAGGATATTTTAGGCAATAATATGGCCAAGATTTTTTTCTCTCTCTCTCTTTTATTTATTTCCTTTCAGATTTTATTTCTAAATGTTGGATAAATTCTACCAAGGATAAAATAGAGAAGTATCCAATGGAAAGAAAGGCAGTCATGACTAGTGATTTACACAAGTACACTACCAATATAT
Source organism: Cymbidium sinense (assembly GCA_021442155.1). Lineage (NCBI taxonomy): Eukaryota > Viridiplantae > Streptophyta > Magnoliopsida > Asparagales > Orchidaceae > Cymbidium > Cymbidium sinense. Next base: position 93,880,452 of record CM038221.1, read on the forward strand.
AAGAATAACCACTATTTCTAAAGATTGAGAGAGAAACCAATCCCTAGCGGAGTCACCAGAAAATATGTTGGTATTTTCTCTGGAATATAGAGAAAAGAAATGACACATGGAGTTTAGAACTATTTAATTTAGATGACCAAATATGACATTAAGGAATAAGTATATTATCTCAAAAGATAAATATGCTCTCCTGTAATGGAATCAATCATTTCAATAAAAAACATCTAAGGCTAATGGGTCTTTCATGTACCAAAATATTTTCCCCTGAACTACATGGAAAAGTAGAACATGGTCTATTTTATCTTGGGATCATGGTTCCCTATAAATGCAAACCTCTATATTTAATTACATCTTAAGAAGGGTCACTTCTTAAGAATACTCTTGATTAAAGAAATAAGTGGTTAATCCTGAAGACTACTAAGGTAGCTTTAAAGGAATGATTTTTGGAAATTTAATTGAGAGAGGTCCATGTTGGAGGGAGTTATTTTTAAGAGTTAAATAGAAAAGAGTAGGAAATGCCTATTGATACTGGGATGCCCAATTGACATTTCATCTATCCTATGATTGGGCTTTAAATTTGGGATTTAATTTAATATTTTAGGTTATCATTTTCTTAGAAATCTAAGGCATAGATTCTAACAGCACAAGACTATAGAAATGCCTTTATTCCTAAAAGGATGCTTCAGAACCTAGTCTACAAGTGCTTCTGATACATGTCAGATGCTAAACCTAGTTCTATCATTAGGAATCATTGGTCATTCTCCTCATTTGAGGGAACCAACCTATCCCTGACTCTTTTTACAGACTTACGGAGAAGGCTTTTTAACACCACGGCATTTAAAACCATGAGGCTAAGTCATATGAATGCAAGATGGCTGGGTTGTTGCAATTTTAGGAAAGGAATCTGTGAATCTAGACTTACTCTCTAACTGCTAAGATTATGTAGGGTATGAAGATGTACCTAACTAATGCATATTTTTTAGATTTTTATAATTTTTTACTCATGATTCATTTAGGTCATAGGAATACAATTTATGCCTAATGCATGCAATTAGAAAAATATTATGGGCCAAATCAGAATAGAAGAAGATGTACTTTCATCATAGGCCCTCAAAGGTCAAGCCTAGGTTCTCTAGTAAGGATGGAAGTCCTTCATTAATCAAGAGTGAAATAATATAATTTATGCATGATATTAAAACATCATGCTAAGTGGTTGCTACAAATTTTATTTTGCTTTAATACCTAGGCTTTTATATGAAGATTATGAGTTTTATTTATTTTTGTATTTTGATTGATTTAATTGGATAGAAAATTTAGTATATCCTATGAGCCTACATCCAGGCATTCATCATAACATAAACATAGTACAAAAAGAAATAAAAGAAAAGCATGATATTTCTATTGCGCACCAAAAATAAATCATGCCAAATTAAATTATATAAGAAAAAGGCCAATGTAGCCGGGTACTATTGTACACCCCGGAAGAAAGAAAAATGGGCAGCCGAGTTCTACCCTTGTACAACCCACCTTAGAACTGCAAGTTTAGATCTATGGGTTTTCTTTCCAGGAAAGTCTCCTTCTTTAGGGACATCCATCGGGCTCCATAGGGGACCACCACACCATCTCCTGGTTGGGTCAGCTCCTGCTAATCCTAGACCCAGTAGATCCTAACCTAATTCTAAGCTCAAATTTATATTTAAATTCAAAAAAAAATCCTAAGCCCTCCAAAACAAATGTTAGGAAATACACACAGCATACAAAGCAGTTTATATTTCACATACATAAGGGCTTAGCATTAGTTGCTTGCCAAGCCCACCTGTCTTATGGACTATGTTAAGGGATTTTCAGCACCTGCAAGCAAACAACAATTTTATGATTTATTTATCACAGCGATCCCTTTAATACAGTCCCCTATAGAAAATAGTGTTAAATCTAGAAAGAACATCCTAACATCCAATCTAACGAATAAATAAGCCTAGGCATCCAGTCTAAAGTAATACACCACACAGACATGTGAAGCACATCACAACATATCATAGGAGATTTAAAAGAAAATCATAGAACGATCTAATCCTAGATCTAGAGTCCTTGACTTAAGTAATCTAGTGTGTGTAAAAGAGGGGTTTGTGTGGGAAGGCTTTGCTAGGCTCCTTTATATTCAAGTTTAAATTTGAAGTTTGAATTTGTTTAATTTTTACAATTGGTTGGTTTCAATTCAAATGGTTTAGTGATTTAATTTCCATTTTTTTATTCCATTTTATTTTATTAAAGTTGTATAGGTTTTCAAGAATGAGAAATATAATGAATTTCATTTTTAGATGAAACTCAGTTTATTCCACATCCTAAATCCTAATAAAATTTTCAAAAGTCTAACTAAGATCCTTAAGTATTTTAATTAATCCTTTTGATGTTAATTATGTTTGGATTAGTTTTATGTTATTTCATTTTTTTGAATTTCTTTATCTGATTTAATTTGTTTGATTTGTTTCATTATGAATTAAGCTATGTGGGTTTCATTTGATTTGGCTTATGTTAATTTAAAGAATTTGATTTTATTCAATTTAACTTAAGTTATTAAATTATGAATTTGTAAGCTTAAGGTTTAAGTTCATTAATATGAATTAGTACCTTAGGTTTGTTCATGGATTATGCTTAACCTAAAGCACTTAGGTGAATTATTTGTTCTCATTTAATCAACATAAGTTTTATATTAATTATTTAAATTTATTAAAGATGAATGATTTTATTTAACTTCATTGATTCAAAGGCTAAGATTAAGATTGAATTTGAGAACTTTAATTGACTTAGGATATTTAGAGAAGTTTTTGAATAGTTTTCTAATGTTTGATGGAGATTAGTTTGAATTACAACTTTATTTAATAGGTTAATTAATTTCCTTAACCCAATATTTGATTCACATTGACCTAGGGATTTCGAAATTTAAAAACTCCTAATCTAGATATAATTTGGACTTGAAATATTTTTACCAAGTAGGGTTACATGCTAGTTTTGTATTCCTAAAGTTTCAGGTTGATTAAAGATGTAATTAGTGTAATTAAGGTTTTAATTATTTCATTAAAACCTAAATTAAGCTTAATTTATTAGGATTCATTAGGGGATTTTATTTTTCTCTTATTCCTCAGTAAAATACCTTTCCAATGAGGTTTATTCATAATTTTTGGTTAACTGGTTGGTTTTTTATGATTTAATTAAATTCAGGCCAATTAATTGAATTATTTAATTCTTTTAATTACCTAATTGTGTTAAATAATGACTTATTAGGTTTAGATAATTTTAATTAAGTTTAATTAGTGTTCAAATGTTCATTAATGTTTATTATGTTGATTTAAGATTGTTAGATTAATATTTTTTAATTATTTCATTAAAGGTTAATTAATTTAATTAATTAAAAGGTTATGGATATGAAATTTCAATTTCCCTTGGATTCAGCGAATTAAATCCCCAAAAATTCACCTAATTTTTATTTTATCTTAATTTAATTTCCCCAAAGTTTCAAATTAATTGGATCATTAATTTGAGAGTAATTATGGTTTAATGTTTTTCAATTAAACCTAAATTAAGGGAAAATTACCTAATAAAAATTAGGTATTTTCATTTCTATGGATTTCTCTCATCAAGACGAATCCATAGAGCTTTTATTTGTATTTTTTTTATTTTTCTTTGATTTTATATGGTTTTGAAGTTTTCTACATTTTGTAATTAATTAAACCATTATTTAACAGTTTTTATGTGGGGGGATCCCATGCAGGATCCGCATGTCGCATGGCATGCACTTGCATGGCGTGTCCCACCATGTGTCACAAGCGGGTTGGTCCGTGTGGCACCACGTCAATGTAGTTCAAAATGCGGGATCGCTTACGGACCATCCAATCAAAGATTAGATGGTCCAGATCGATCCCGCGGTTCCTATAGGGTGAAATCAATCCCGCGATCCACTTAAATCTGGGCCGTCTGTTCCAAATACATGGATCGAACGACGCAGAGATCATCTCTTTCAATTCCTGTGGGAGCCGAGGACCTTTGATAGTATTTTGCAAATATCTTTTGATATAGGTAACAAAATTACACGATTTTAAGTGCTACATGATCGTGGAAAGAAATCCTATGATTCTATATGATTGGATCAACTTTAAGATCATGTTATCTATTAAACTGAACAAATTGAATTTTTTAAAAAAAATCTGAAGGTCAACAATGAAATACCTCAATTCCTTCGACGGTTGGCCTTGCAATTAATCCTAGAGGTTCGAATGCTTGAAACAAACTTGCTTGCCAAAGGAATTAGATTAATTCCTTATGGATCGATCCCTAGGCCAACCCTTGAATGCTCTTTTCAGTTTTGATGGTTTATAGTTATTAAGGGCACTTGGGGGGAGGGGAAAATTTTGTTTTGGTTCGGTTTTGATGTGTGAAGGTGTGTGTGTGTTCAGATCTCCTAGGGGAAGTCTCTTTGTGGGTTTTTCTATATGGCCTAAAGCTATATTACTCTTTTCTAGCTATTCCTTGGTCATTCTTGCTAATGAAAGACCTTGGAAGCCAGCTAGTGCACTCCTTCTCCATCCCACAACTATCCTATGTGAAGAGGTGGAAAGAAGGGAGAAGGAACTTGACTTCTCCAATTCTTTTGCTTGTATTTGTTTTCCTTATTTGAATTTTATGTAATAATGCAAGAGAAGCCTAAGTAGCTTGATTAGGGATGTAAACCTTCATTAGAATGGTTTAAGGACGTGTTACCCCCATCCCATGTGATTTGGTTGGAAGTGGTTTGATATTTCCTTATTTCTTTTGTCTTGCTTAACTCACTTTACCCAAATTGTATTAAGTGAATTAATCATAATTTCTTATAGGTCAAATGACCCATTTGACCCAAATACACCTAATAGGGAGTTAGGTTATGTCCCATCACCATTCTCATATGATTTAGGACAATCAATTTAAAGTTATTTTGATTTTTCTTGAATTTGAGTTCAATGTGGTTTATTTAGGTTATTTTCATTTAAGAGATTTAATTTACCTAATCTAGGCCTTCATGGACTAAATTATTTTGTTATTGTGATCATACATATTCATTTGATTATTTAAAATATTTTTGATGATTTAATTTAGTCAAATTTAGTGGGTTGACTTTTTGACTAGTGGGCCCACTTAAGTCAACTCTAGGTTGACTAGAGTTGACTTTGAATTTTCATTTTTTTTCATTAATTCACTTGATTTAATTTATGTTGGATGTTTTATATGGTTTTGCATCAAATCAAGTAAATTGAATTTAGCTCAAAAATGTATTTCTTAAGTTACTAAGCATAATGATTTTGAATTTTGAAGTAGGAAATCCCTATTTGAACTTGATATCATTTTATTACTAAAATGACCTCTTCTAAAAATGAGGTCAATAGTATTCAAATCCATTATAACATGGCTCTTCAAAGAGCCTATGTCATATAGTGACAACACAATGTCACCGACTACTGAGCATTAACATAGAGCTCTTGCATGAGCTTCGTAGCTTCTATGTAAAATTCTTTTACCTTGGGTCTTAAAGTAGAAGAATTATAGCTTTGCGAATCCTTGTGAAAGGATGTTTAATTTGGAATATTCTTATTACGACTACCTATCAGGAGGTCTTATCAGATACCATTATCGCTATGGAGGCCTCACTTAGCATTACTTTGCATCAAATCTCTCTACTTCATCAAAATCTTGAGCACAACCTCAGAGCCTTGAGATACTTTTAGAGGGAACTTTCTAGAGCATAAATTGAGCTCCTCAATAAATCTGCTAAATTGAGAGAGTCATAGTTGAGGAGACAATATATATTAGGAAGAAGAGTTATAATTAGGCAAGCTATCACAACCATAGAAGAGGTTTGTTCTCTAGTAGATGCCCAAGTAACTGAACTTGAATTGATCCTTTTTTTTGCTAGTTCATAACTAGGAAGCTATTGTCTAGCATCTCCATGAAGTAAAAAAGAGGTAGGCAATAATGGCCTATAAACTCATTTAGCCTCTATTTTTATAAGTGAAATTTAGGCCAATTATTTATAGCCGTAACTTCTATTATATCATCATCTTATATGATCAATGAAAATGATTAAAGCTCATGTTTTCTCTCTCTTCTTTATATGATTGCATAATACCATAAATAAATAAATGAATATGCAATGAATGCATCAAGCCCAATTGACATGACACATTCATTGTAGGGTAATTTTGTTCACATCAAATTTATTCTTAAATAAAATTTTGGCAATAGCATCGCAGCACTGTGATCTTGGCACCTAGGTGTTTTGGAAATGCTTCTAGAAGGATAACTGCAAATCTTGTTTGGGAGTCAATGGCATGGCACCACAATGTTGACATTATTGCGTTGCGATGCTACCATGATGATCTATAATTTCAAGAAGTAAGAAAAATTATTGTTCCCATTTCATGAATGCAAGCCACTCAAGGGAGCTAGAAGTAATAGTTATAGGGCAAACAATTTCCCCATTAGTGGAGAGATCCCTATGAAAAGGTGGGGTGAAACTACTTCCCTTTCTTCTTCCCTCTTGGCCACTTCCACTCTCCTCTTTTCCTCTCGGCCACTTCCACTCTCCTCTTTTCCTCTCTTGCTCTTAGGCCCTAGGTTTTCAAGTGCACTCTTATTTTCGAGAACTGGGGCTCTCTATAAGAATGACTCTCACCTCCATAAAAGTAACCTCTCATCCACTACAGGTAAAAGAACTATAAAATAATGCCTATTTTACCTAATTTTTATTATTAAAAATTAGCTTTGATCAAACTTACACCATCAATCTTAAATCCATAAGAAATAAAAGTCGTGTATCTTCAGCAATCTTAGATATAGAGTAAAATAATTTCCATATATCTCTAAAATTCCATGATTAAAAAAAAACCTCTACCATTAAACTTAGTTTCAACACGAGAAGAAAAAAACCTCTTTCCATTGATCTTAGGTTCGAAAATAGGGAGCATTGCATTAAAATAAGAAATCTAGCATTGCTAAAATGTTACGGAGTTAAAATTTTTACAAAAACATCTAGATTATGCAAGAATTTCTGTTCAAAATGTGCATTCCTATTTTATAGCATCGCGAGACAAAGCACTCGAGAAATGAAGTCTTAGAACTTTGCCCCATAGTGATGCGGAACTGGATACTTGGCATTAAGGGCTATGCTCTCAGGTTTCTTGCACTCAATATAACATAGTAGGTCACAACGCCATCTCTTCAGTGTCGAGTCGCCATGCTTAAAAAACCTGTTTGGCTGTTGAACTTAGTTTCACTATTAAACAAAATCCTCCCTCTATTGATCTTAGATCCGGAGTAAGGGAAAAGAGTGTTATGCACTAAATATGTAAAATTCTAGCATTTCTAAGGCGTTACACTACAAAAAATTTTAATTTTAGTCACCAAGTTAATAGTGATACAACATTATGGATGAAGAACTGAGGCACTGTGCTCTCGAGATTGTCCATGTACAAAATCTAACAAAACTTTGATGATGTCTCATAAGAGTCTCAGTATTGGAATAATTTAATTTTTTATTAAACATCTGGAATATTGAACTTAGGAATTATATGCTTGAGTCGTGTTCATAACAGAGCATTATGGTGTTGCATATCAAATGCTTAAGCATCGTCCTCAGATAGAACAAAAAAAAAATGGCTCTCTACAAGGCATTGTGGTGCTTCATATCAAGCGTTGAGGCACTACACTCTCGGGTCTTAAGCCTAAGTCTTGTAGAATAAGAGTGCATAATCACTGCCTCTTTGATGTCATTTCTTTTTAAATAAGGAGATATCATTATTTTAATCCTAGAGCTATCCAAATAATAAATAGAAGAACTTATATATATAAGTGAACAATAATATGAAATAAAAAATATATACTTCTATTAAAAATTAAAGTATTACATAAATGATAAAAAAAGAGAAAAAATATAAAATAAATGAAAACAGGGGGAAACTATAGTTATAATCATCTCCTCCTCCTCTTCTTGTGACACCTCTGGGGTAACTACAAAAGGGGGATATTTGGGCATCATAAAAAAAGAAACCTAACTTGGATACTAAGCCCATAATTTTCAAACATATGGACCATCGCTGTATTAAATTGGGCCATATATGAAAACTATTTTTTATTGTTGATCCAAGAAATAGTCAAATTTTTTTTCTAAAGCCTTTTGCCTATGGCTACTCTCACCCACTCCTTTCCTTAAGTTTGAAACTTGCTCGCTTCAAGGTTTAGGAGTTTAGGTTCAAGATCATGGGGCACATGAGCTTTCCCACACTTCAAAACTTAAACTAGAACCCCTAATAAGCCTCTTCATTAAAGGAGCCTTCTGAATGAGAACGTCATCATCAGGCTCCCCTGACACACCGACTATGGTACATAAACCATAAATGAGGGAGGGATGACCATAACCTATTATAATATTTCCCCTAAGCATATTATAAATAGAATTATAAATTATCTTATCTATATCTACTGTAAAGCCCTTTTGAATTATGAAATTCAAAACAGCTTGATCCTTTGGCACCTCATAGATGTTACTAGTGGATATCAGCTTAGAGAAAATAAAATAGTGCCAATCCTTATGTTCAGTAGTGATCGTAGGAAAGTTGATCATCATTTCCTTCTATCATTTCCACTAGATGTTAGTATTATAGTCAGCTAGAAAAATAAGAACCTCTATAAAATCATGATGATCATTAAAATAGGAAAGATATTGATCATATGCCACATTTGGAAATTTATAATATGCATTAATGGTTGTACTACTAAATCTTACCAGTTTCCCCCAGACAATGGCTTTATTATTCAGGAGTTCCTTCACATCCAACACCACTGGAACTACATAGTAACTACTCTTGTAGGCCAACTTTGACTAGTTGTGATAGATAATAACACTCTCGGCTTTCCCACCTGGGTTGTGGAAGCTTCTCTCCAAGATGAGATGCTTCTAGGTGAGAGCATGCTAATATAATTCCTTTATTGTAGAGCTAATAAGTTTGTTAGCTTTTCCTGAGGAGATGGCTCTCCTCTCTCTAATAACCCTTTTGAGCAACATGATTATCTTCTTAATAGGAGAGAAGAGCTGAGAAAAATGAAAGAAAGAGAGAAAACTCTAAGAAATATGGAATGAAAATTTTTACATCCCAAAAGATTTATTTATAAGCCAAGCCTAGCACCACAGTGCTGCAATAATAGCACCGAGTGCTAACCTCTCGGGTTCTGGAATAGTGGACTACTATGATGCACTAAGGTGCTGGACAAGTTGGTTAATGTTCTAGTTAAAAGAAATATTTATTACCATTGATTTTTTTAAACTAAAAAGACACATTACCTTAATGTAGCACATGAACCCTAACATAGTGCTAAGGTGCTAGTAAAAAGTTGGTCACATGCCTTTAAAGCGCTTGAATGTCTATCAATTATTCCTGACTAACTTTTGTCTAGTACGGTGCTATACGACAAGCACTGAGGTGCCACTCAAATGATCAACATGATCAATAATTATAAAGCCACGATGCGTTATAGTGCCGAGGCACCATATTCATAGCACCAAGTCATTGAGTATAACACAAAATAAATTACTCATATGGACCCTGACACATTAACAATTTGTTAATTTTACTACATAAGGATGTTTCATGGGTTAATTCCCTGGCTAGGTCTTATGATTAGGTCTGGGTTACCAAAAAATCTAATCTTTCTTTGATGATGACCATGCTGATAGTAAAATTTATCTTGAGGGGATATGTATAAATTGATTGAAGTCCATCATTCAATATAACTTAAAGTAAATAATCATCCATCCATCCATCATTACTTATCAAGGATGACATGCTAAGAAAAACTTTGCTCACAAAAGAGCCCATATCAAACAAATTTATTTTTGCTCATATTCAAATAATCCCATGCCAATAAGGATGTGGTTTATGACCTTTGTTTGTGTGGTTTTGGTTCCTAACAACACCACATGAGGAGCAGATATATCCAGAACCCTCTAACTGGTTAGCTTGACATCTATACAACTCCACTATATCTTGATCACAACAATAGCCCATATGTTCCTTAAATGGCTTTGCTCCTTGAGTTATGAATCATGGAATATATTTAATAAGAAAAAAGCCTTTTATTAGCTAAGGTTGACTTAAATTTATCTCCATAGATAAAATACCACCCCAGGCCTATAAGAGCACCTTGGACAATGCAACCTATGGCTGCTAACAAGAATTCTTCAGTCAAGAATAATTTTCCTAACCAAGTAGACTAGGGACCATGATAGCTTGAGATGACAAAATCATGGGATCTTGATTGGGCGTGTCATCATCCCCCTAGTATATGCTTTAAGTTAAATGATAACTTCATTCATTATTCACTATATGTTATCCATTGGCTTAAATTATGTTTTAGCATTCCAAAGGGGTGTAAACCCAATCTCTTTATTTGTAATGTGAATTCTATATGACAGTCATCTAGGCCATACACACCTCTAAGATGCCAAATGCATATTAGATAGATATGTCTATTTAAACCTTAATTGAGAGTGCTTGTTGACCTCACTTTCAGAGTGAGGATTAACTCATCCTTCCTTAAACTTAGGAATCTTCTAGACACTAGACTCTCTTTAGTCATAAGACACTTCTAGTGATTAGGTGAACACTAAACATAAGCCTAGAAACTTAGGGAGGTATACCATAGGTTTAGGCCATACCTTAGGACTAAAGGAACCTACCTATCCTATGGCCTAACCCATGACCTATGCCTATCCACTCATGCAAAATTAAACCTCAAATAAATACAACCAAACCTAATTGAATTTGTTTCATATCCAAGCACCAAGATAAAATGACTTTAACCCAAACCCATCTTAACCCCATAATCCAATCCTATGGATCAAACCTAAGCTCCTTTAACTAAACCAAACCCAATTGATTTTCAGAAAAGTGATTCAACCATTCAAATATCCATTTCAAATCCTTCCAAAGCCTAAAATTAAACCATTTCAACCAACCTAACCTAGCCCATTTGAACCCAAAATGTTCAAATGAGCCAAAATCCAATTAAATCCAAATAAATTGTAATAAAAGCTATCAATCAACCCTAAATCTATTATCAAACTCAATTCAACCCAATCCAACTCAAATTAACCCATTTGGTTCACTTGACCCAAAGTGACCTAAAGGACTCATTTGATCCAAACTCCAATCCAACCTACATTGGATTGAATCGACTCATCCAAAACCTTCTACAAAATTTTGTTAATCACCCTTGATTGTCCAATTGCAACCAATTGAGTCAAACCAAGTCCAATTAGTCATTTGACCCAAGTTGACCCAATCACCCTACATGAACCAAATTGAACCAAGTCTCATTCCAATTCAAATCAATTAAAACCATTGATTCTTACCAATCATAAATTAATCCTCGATATGATTCAACCATCAATCAAGCCAAACCAAGCCTAATTGACCCCTTGACCTATGTTGACCCAGTTTAACCTGAAGGGCCAAATTGAGTGAAATCTCAATCTAATCCAAATTAACTCAAACTATTGATACAAATCCATCACAAATTAATTATTGAACATGATCCAAGCCTTAATTGAATCCAATTTGAACAATTGAACCTAATTGACCCATTTAGCCCAAATTGACCTAAACGGTCAAATTAATCTAGATCATTCCCAAATTCAAATTAATTTAAACCAACACCTACAATCATCTTCAAATCAGCAATTGAATCTAAACCAACCTTTAACTCAACTAATTTGATCAATTTGACCCGATTGGTCAAATTAGGCCATTTGACCCATATGAACCCATATGAGCCAAATTCAAATCCACTCCAAATCAAATCAAACCTATTGAACCTAAATATCCCAAATCATCATTTGAACATGACCTAACCCTTAGTTTGACCTAATTTGACCCATGGGTAACCTAGCCCAATTGAAGCCAATTTGACCAACATGGGTCAACTCCAAACTTAACCAAACTTGGCATAACCCATCCTTAGGTCACCATGGGTCAACCCAAATCAAACCTAACCCACTTTGAACTTGAATTAGCCTAAATCCCATTAGGTTAACCCCTCCAAATGGGATAAAACCCAAATTTAGATGGTCAAACCCACTCTCCTCTCCTTGGCAGGCACCCTAAGCTCAAATGGGTCATGAGGACAACTGGCTCACCTGACCTAAAGCTGATTGGGCTAGCCATGAGCCAAGTGGAGGTGAGCAAACCCAAAGTTCCACATTAAAACACTTGGAGGAGTTGGTATACTCCACCTTAGCTCCAACCAACCCACTCCTCACCTTCAGCCATTTAAGGCACACCACCTCAGCACCTCCCTGCTATCTCGGACCACCTGCAATGGCCAGATGCTAGCCAAAAGATGAACCCACCCAAGCCATTTGATCGATCAGGGACTCCATCTTATTTCAAATAGACACAGAGCTTCAGTGAGTTGAGACGAGCCTCCTCAAAGGCTTCCCAAGTTCCCCTGAGCCTCCCATCACTGATGAGATCAAACCTAAGTGAAATCGAGCTTCTACTCCATCCAACTCCTCATAAACTCAACCAAATCAAAATTAACTTCACCCATACTTTCCCATGCTCCAATGAGGTGAATTGAATTGATTAGCAATAAATTTGAGCACCAGAGAGCACTTCTAGACCAACTTCAGTGACATTTTCAATGGTGCTTGGTCCACATAGCCACCGATGAGGAGGCAAGTCACAAGCTTCTCAATAGGGCTTCGTCTCTTCAAGTTGAAGCTACCTTAATCATTGGATAGCCAATCTTAAGCTCTAGTGAGCTAAATCCCTGCAAACCATAGAAATCTTCCTAGGTGTTTATCTTTTGTGAAAGAAATCTTGATTTTGTGCGATTTCCACCATATGATCTCCCTAGATCTATCCTCAAAGGTTTTGGAGTCGATCCTGAGTGGAGGAGGGTGAATGGTGTCCATCTTTCATCGCTCGGGGGATGAAAGATCATCCATCTTCTATTTTACATGATTGGAATGGATGATCGTGATAAATCTGATTAGATTTATTCAATTTATCCTTTAATAACCACATGATTAATCCCCACCATTTGATCCAAGATCGGACAATGGGGATGAAAACATGTTTACCACCACTAACTTAACACACGGCATTGGATCATTTAAGTCAATAATCCCATGAATCCACGTGGAAAGCGCTACCACGTCAGCTCTCGGGTGGTGCCGATGGGATTATGGATTAATTAAGGTTAAAAATGTAATTAATTATGCAGAACTTCAAAATTCATAACTAATTGTAGAAAATGGAAAGGGTAAATAGAAGGAATTTTAATAAAAATGATTTCCCTATGGTTTGAATAGTTAGCAGAGCTAAATTAGGGTTTAAATTATTTTCTTAATTAGCTTAATTAAGCCCTAATTACTTGGCTAATTAATTCTAAACTTGAAATGTTAATTTAATGGGATGTCCTCTACCTCCCATAATTTTCTAGGGATTTATTGGTTAGGTAATTGAGGGAATTTGAAATTCAAGCATTAATTACCCTCATTGAGACATTTAATATTTACTTAGAGTTCTAAACAATAATAATTAATTAATTAAACTTGATTAGTCACTGATTAGCAATAAAATGAGGAAGTGGAGCGATTAGGACCTCTTTTCTAATAACTTTCCCAAACTCATTTCATTAAGGAAGTTAATTATCTCAAAATTTAATTAAGGAATTAATTAAGTAATTAAGAAAAAAATTAATCAATTTGAATGATAATTACTTTAGATAATTAACATTCAATTCATGGGTTCCTCTTTATGTGTTCAAAAACATAAAAAATTTTGATTAATCCATGGGTGAGGGAAAATCATAAGAGTACTTAGCCTAGTTATTTCCTTAATCTAACTATAATTTAAGCATGAGCCTATTGCATTAGGTCCTTTAAGAGCATTGTAATTTTAATTTCACATTTGCATATTATTTGAGGCTCATGATTAAGTGGTTAATTAAATTAAAGAAGCATAGGAAAGGGTAACCAAATGGATTGCTTAATGATCCAAACATAACTAACTCATAAAAACCACTTAATTACTTCTCTTTAAATACACTAAATCACCAACATGGGAGGGGGTAAAAACAACAAACATCACTTCACCTCTTTGAGTTAAGCAATTCAAATCCAAAACCAATTTGTATAAGAAACTTTAGTTTTCTTTAAATGTTTTTATTCAACTTGATTGCCCTTAGGAATTAATGTAATTTAATGTATTATGTGGCTATGTTTAAATATTCCTTTTCAATCAATGTAAATGTCCTATGCCATGTGATATCATGCATTCATGTTTTCAAAAATAAAAGAATTAATGGAATTTATTTATGTGTAAGTTGCATGTGTTGGCCTAATCCTATTATATGTGTAGCTATTATCACTAATAAATTTTAAAAGCTATTTTTAAAGTTATAAATTGATAATGAAGATTCATAGTGGTGATTATCTATGAATATTCTATATGATTTGCATGTGTTTATAGCTTAAACATGTTCATGTATTATTTTATCTTCATAAATCATGTATAGATTTACATATGTTTGAATAATAATAAGTATATAGTCTGGACATCTCAGGAATATGAGGCTTTAAGTAGCCCCACAAAGGTCATTGATTATCTCACTTCCTTGGTTAACAAAGGCACATACTTATTTGATTTCATGCTTGTGTACTTGTGCTAGAATTTGGATAGAACTTTACTTTAAATGTATAAATGATTCAACAAAACAAAATCTTTTGCATGGTTTTCATTTCTATGGTTGTATATTCATTCATATGTATTTAAGAATAACAACTATATAGTCTAGACATCTTGAGAATAAGAGGCTTTAAGTAGCCCCACAGACATCATTGATTATCTCACTTCCCTAGTTTAAATAATGGATGTACTTGCTTAAAAATTTAATACATGTGTGTGTGTATTTAGCCAAGGAAAGGAATTCTGCTTTTGTACATAAAAATATGCATTCATCATCATTTAAGTATGTCATAATATGTTGCATGTATATGTATATTAAGTCTTAAATCATATGATATTGATGATGAAAAGAAATAATATAACATCCTCCATGTGATAGTGATTCAATTTCATTAATCTTAAGAGGCCTTTCATGTTTGAATAAATTCTTTAAGGTTAACCCAAATCTAGGATCAATAAAACATTTAATAAATCATTCACTAAAAGGAACCAAATCATAACAACAGGCTTTAGAAAATTACATTGGGTAGAGATGAAGAGGTTAAGCCTCTTCCTTCTCTTTACAATAATTAGATGCTATGTGAATATCAAATGAAATAAATAAACTACAAAATTAAAATTTTCAAATCCTCTAAACAACTTAAAATGAAACCACTTATCATGTTACATTGAATAATTTAAAACTTTAAGCAATTATGATTCAAAAGCCTAGCTAGACATACCACACTAAGCCTAATCACACACATTAGAATGCTAAGTCACCACTTCTAGCTTTAGGTTAGGATGGTGTATGTAATGATGTTGTGTTTTGTTTTATGATGTATAATTTTAGACTAGATGTTAGGATTGTGGTTCATAGAGTGGATGTTAGGCCGTTGTTAGCCTAATATTATTTTTTTTTTTGCAGGAGATTATGCTAATGGGCCGCTAAAATAAATATAAATGCTTCTATTTGTAGGTTGCTTATGCCCCAAAGCATAATCCATGATTAGGATAGGTGGGCTTGGTTACCCATGTGTAGGGTGCTAAGCTCAATTTATGAAATATAACTACATGGGATTGTATGTATATTTAGCTAACTTTTATTTTACAGGTGTAGTTAGATTTTACCTTTTTTATAAAAATTTAATTTTGCAATAGAAATTATGATTAGTACTATGGGTTTTTAGATGAGTGGTGGCTAGAAGGCGTAGTCATGGGAGGCCCTGTGAAGCCTTGAAGCAAATCAAATCAAAGAAAGAAGAAGAAAGAATGAAGTAAAGGAAAGAATGAAGACCCCCGTAGCATCTAATTTAATTATAAATTGTAATATTCTTTTGTAATCTGGGTTGTTTAAGGTTAGAGCTTGGCTACCTAATTTTCTCTTTTTTGGGTGTACAGTCGTACCCAACCGCATCAGCCTTTTATTCTTTTATGGTATCTATACAAGTTTTGAATTTTAATAGAAATTAAATCTTCTTCATGGTTTCTTAAAACTTAATGTTTGAATGTGTGGCTTGGATACGATAGGCTCTTAGGAAAAATTAATTTTTCTACCTAATTAAACAACTCATAATTAAATTTTAAGACAACTTTCAATGTCATCTAATGCCTAGAATATAATTAAGATAATTAAGATATTTAACAACCCTTTAGCTAAATGTTGAATGTCTAATATCATGCATACCATCTTGTTTCACTCTTGAAATAAAGAGGGTCTCCATTCTTTCACTTTAGGGAATGCTTGACCTATGTGAGCACCCCCTCATGATGGAGATCCCCTATATCTTTTTTGATTTGGCCAATAACTCAATTTCATCATGCATTTAGGCATAAATTATCCCAAGCCTTTGTCCAAAATATTATGTCAAAATGATATAAAATTTGTAAAATTTTGCATATTATACTAAGTCATATACTCATGATAGTCATGATCTAGTCTCTTAGAGAGTGAGTTTAGACTCTTGTCTCTTCCCAATTAAATAGCAAACCTAACAATCTTGCAATTTCATAAGACCAGCATACATGGTTTTGAATCGTAGGAGGTGTTAGGTGGCATCCACTCCAGGCAGTTGTAAGTCTAGAAGAGTCAGATTAGTTTATCCTCTCTGATGGAGGTGAACTCTTATGTCCCCTTTCCACTTAGATTTAGGTCGTGCTCTTAGCTTGTGCAAAAGCTCCCTAGATTTAGGATCCAAGGTTTCTTGTTTCTTTGGACTACGAGTAGAAATCCTCACCTCTTAAGCATTTCCACAATCTTGTGTTGATGGATTGTAAGCCTTAGCATTCTAATAATATTCTAATTCAAATTAAAACAAACTCTCTCATTCAAACATATAATGCCTCACCACAAGATAGATTGGAGTGCTTACTAAGCTTCATAATGTCATGAGTGCTCCCTACTCATCTTCCTTTGAATTCCAAAAATAAGTCTATCTAATTGAACATTCCCACTTGGTTTTCAAAAAATAACCAATTCATTGATATCTAACCTTGAAATCTTTGGAGATAATTGATTGACTACTTTAATCAAGAGTATTCTTAGAAAATCTAATTTTCTAGGATGTAATTAACTATTGAAGCTTGCTTCCATAAGGAACTAAAGAACTCGACATAAAATAAACCCTATTTTAATCTTCCATGTAAAGTAGGGGGGAAGATCTCCGGTACATATGAAGACCCATCATTCCTTAAGAGTCATTATTAGGTGATTAGGTCCATTGCAGGGTGAACATCATTCCTCAATGTCATACCCAATCACTTCAATAAGTATCCTGTAAGGTTTGCTTGGTGTCTACTTGGCATCTGAAATAAAACACCATAGTGCTCTCTGTCTATGGTAAGAAGGATAATTAACTATGGAGGCTTGCATCCATAGGATGTAGAACCCAAATCTAAATAAATCTTAACATGATGTTCAACAAAATCTAGTTGAATATATACCAATCTACCTCACAAAAAAACATTCTCCCACCCATCTCACCAAAGATTACGAAGCACATCCTTGAATGTGTTTTTTAGGAGTGATCAATTAGCCATTTCATTATGGCTAGAATTTTTTAAAGATTTTTTTATTTCTTTGAAAGTGTAGAATTATAGAACCATCTCATTTGATAATAAGGTTATATAACCTACTTAATGGATGTTGAGTATACTCTATCAAAGATGAAATGAAGAGATATCCAATGGAAAGAAAGGTTATCTTGACTCATGAAAACACAAGTATATTATCGATATATAGAAATAAAAGCCTATTTCTAAAGATAGAGAGAGAAACTAGTCTCCAACAGAGCTGACATAAAATATCTCTATGGGAAAAATTTGTGACACGACATAGATTTTAGGAATTTTTTATTTAGATAATATATTTCTTCATTAAAGAATAAACATATTATCTCATAAGATAATTTATTTTCCAATAATAGATTTGATCACTAATATAAGGACTCCTAAGGTTAATCAATCATATTAATGCTCTAGAGATTCTTCCCTTAAATTATATGAAAAAGTTGGACAAGGTTTATTTCATACTAGGCTCGTAGTTCCCTATAAGGACAAGCCCCTATGTTAATTACATCTTAGGAATGAGGATCACTTCTTAGGAATACTACTGATTAAAGAAATAAACTTCTATTTTTATGGATTTTAAAGTTGATTCCAAAAAATTGTTTATATTGGAATTTCAAAAGGGAACACTTAAAAAGAGGAAGAGTTCTTTTTTAGGCCAATTAGGATAAAGTAAGAAATTCCTATAGATATTGTGATGCCTAGTAGGTATTGCCACTATCTTACCATATGGATTTATATTTTTGATATTGTATTTATTAATATTTGGATTGATATTTTATTATAAATCTATGACTTAGATCCTAGTAGTACAAGATTGTAGAAATACATTGGGTTGAAGACTTATTCTTAAAAGGATGCTTCAGAACCTAAGTCTACAAGTACTTTTGACACAAGTCAGAAGCTCGACTTAGTTCAACATTTGGGAATCATTAGCTCTTTCTCTCACTTGAGGAAAGAAACATATCCTAACTCATCTAAACTTATCACTTACTTGAAAGGGTTGTGAGCAAATGCAACTTAAGTGAATATTTAAATCCATGATGTTGGTCTTATGTATGTAAGATAGTTGGGCTGTTACATTTTAGGAAAGAATCTAGGAACCTAAACTCACTCCCTAATTTCTAGGATCATGTTAAGTATGATATGCACCTAACTAATGTAATAATATTTAGCTTTTAAAGGTTTTGACTCATAGTACATTTAAGGTCTTTGGGATATACACACAACAATTATATTACAAACATACAGGCTTAGCAATAATTGCTTGCTAGGCCTACCTATCCTATTAGACAGTGCTTCAAAACTTATAGCACCTACAAGCAAACATCAATTATGTTTACACTTTTTTTATCACACTGATCCCTTTTAACATAACCCCTTGAAAAAAAATAGTATTAGACTAGAAAGAATGTCCTACCATTCAGACTAGTGAGCAAACAATCCTAGACATACAGTCTAAAATAATACACCACAAAAAATACATTTCACGACACATTACAGAACATTACAAATCAACCTAACCTAAGTCTAGGGTCAGTGGCCTAATAATGTAGTGTATGAAGGAGGAGTTTGCATGGTATGATTTTACTTAGCATTTTATGTTTAAGTTTCAATTTAGGTTTTCATAGTTTGGTTTTATTTGATTTTGAGATTTTCACTTCTCATAATTTTGCTTCAATTTGAGGTATCAAGACCTCTTTTGGACTAGTGCATCCTCGAGTGTCCAAACTATATATCATATGTTTACTAATTATGAAAAAATTTGTTTTCATTCTTCTAATTTTTTTATTCTTAAAATTTGTTCAATTTCTCATTGGGTGGTTCCAATTTAAGTAATTTAGATGATTTCATTTCCATTTTTAATTTTGTTTTATGTTAACATAGAATTTGAAATTTTAGGAGTGCAAGATAAAATAAATTTCACCTTAGGTAAAACTCATTCTATTCAACATCCTATACCCTGATGAGATCGTCATCCTATGGTGAAGATTCATTCTAAGATGGTGAACTATGCTTGAAGAAAGAAAATCTTAATTTCATTTTTGTAGTATACCTAAAACCTTAGGTATCTTTAAATTCATTTGATTTTGATTTTATTTGATTAATTTTTAATTTTATTTAAAAGTTTGATTAAGATTCATTCTTCTATTCACTTCCCTTAATTTAATTAAACATTTCTTGATTATGTTTATTATTAATTTCTTTGTAATTATTGATTAAGATTTACTATGTTTCTTTAAATCTTAATTAGTAATTTCATATTCGTATTATTATGAATTTGGTTTGATTTACTTTTTATTTTAAGTTTTATTTTGCTTCATTTATATTTGATGTTGTTTAGTTTATGTTTCATATCTTAATTTCATATTTAATATTTTTCATTTTGGTCATTATTCTTTTGATTTTATTAATTTAGGTTGATCTTGTATTTATTACATTAATGTTTATGTTTATTTTATTAATGTGTATTAGTTTGGAAGAACTTAATTGACTTAAATTAACATCTTAATTTAAGCTTGGTTTTGATTTCATCCTTTAATGATTCATTATATTTAAACCTCATGATTTATTTATTTATATATTTTCAATTTATCATTTAAGTTTATTTGATTCTAATTAATTTCATTTATTCATTTCATCAATATTTTCATGTATGCTAATGAGTTTGGATTAATGTAATTGATTTCACGTTATGATTTCTTTCATTCACTTCATTAATATTTATTTGTATTAATTTAAATAAATTAATTCAATTGTTTCTAACCAATTAGGAGGAAGTCTTAATTTTATTATGTAGGGAATTCTTTATCTAACTCATTAGTCTTATTGTAACATTAGATGTTAATACTTAGTTTAGTTCATTATGATGGAGTTTTATTTACTCATCTTAATTTAAGAAACCTAATAAAATGATTGACTTTGGGCACCCAAATTAAATCTAAGCTATTTTTAATTCCTTAGGTTTTCTTACTTATAATTAGTTTAATGTATCATTTCATTTATAATTTCTCTTTTATTATATACATAGGATTATATTATTCATAAGTTTAAAAATTTCTTTATATTAATGAATTCCTTATTTTAATTTGAAGTTCAAAGATTGATTAATGTCAAATTTCAATTATGTAATTGCATTTAGTGATTTAATATTTAATTAAATTCTATATTTTAAATTATTTCATTAAACCTTAAATCCTAAATACTTTGAGTTACTTAACTTCAGAGACAAATACTTAGGGAATTTTTCTAAAGTGTTTAGATATTAGTGAAAGTGAATTAAAGTGATTTTATAAATTTATGTAATTTTTATAATTTTTGATTTAAAATTTTCGCTTAAATTAACCAAACAATTAAAAATTTGATAACTTCCATTCCAGAGACAATTTGCCTCTGAAAGTTTTATGGCAAGTAAGGGTTCTTTTTTCGATTTGAGTTCTCTAAATTTTCTTTTTGAGTAGATGCATAATTTAGAACTAATTAAGGTTTTAATTATTACAATAAAACTCAAATTAAGCTTAAATTAAGCAACATTGATTAAGGGTTTTAATTTTTTCTATATACCTCTAAAGAAAATGTATCCATTGAGGGTTTATTTGGAATTTTTAGATATTTGGTTGATTTATTTTTATTTTTTGAAGTTTAGGTTCATTAATTAAAATAATTAATTCAATTAATTTCTTTATTAAATCATATTAGGGATTATAAGTTTCGAGAGAGTTTTACTGATATATTTAGGTTCATTAGGGTTTATTATGATGATTTAACTTAATTTTATAGTTTTTCTAATTTAATATTATTTTATTTTATTAAATTGAGATCTATGCTTGAAAATTTTGTATTTTGAGATTTCCTTGCCAATAAGTCATGAAAATTTATCTAAAGTGTATTTTAACCCTAATTTCAATTCCTAAAACTTTAAATTGATTGGATAAATGATTTATATTAAATTTGAATTTGGTTATTTTCATTTAAACAAAAATTAAGCCAAAATTATTCAGTAAAAATTTAGGATTTTAGGTTTAGAGGATTCTTCTCACTAAGACGACTCTATAGAGCCCTTATTTGCATTTATTTTGTTGAGCATTTTATTTTCTATATTTTTTTAAGGTTTCAGTGATTTTTAATTAATTTTTCAAATTAGAAAATCAGACTTTACAGATTTAAACTATTGGCACCATGTGGTGCTAACGTTATGTTGTTCTCAATGTGGCATAGCATCATTAGGCCAACTGGATCAATGTGGAGCTAAATAAATTATAAAAGAAATTACTTAATGTGTATCTTAACATCAATTTCAATTCTCCAAAGTTTCATTTGAATTGGATTATAGGTTTGGGATTAATTAGGGTTTGAAATTTTGTATTCAAACATAAATTTATGCCAAAATACCTAAAATAATTTGGGGAATTTAATTTTAATGGATTTCTCTCATCAAAAGGAATACAAAGAGCCCAAATTTGTATTTTTTGGGTTTTTATTCAATTTCCCATGATTTTTGAATTTTTATGCATTTTTCTTATTTTTTAAAATTTGGAAAACCCAAAATTTTTATTTAACTACATTGGATCCATGTGGATCCGACGTGGCAATGCTTTCCACACAGCGTTGCATCATCGTGCCACATAAGATCCATGTAGATTAGTGTTTAAAAGGCGGTGCACATGGGTTAATTATGGACTGTCAGATCAAAGATTAGACGACCGTGATTTCACCCGCAGTTCCTCTTATTGGTTTTAATCAAAGATCTGGCTAGATCTTGTGTGTTCATTCCTTTTAAAAGGAACGGATGGTAGGGATTATGTCTCCTATAGTGACAACAAAGGCCGAGAGCCATCTGTCATTTTCTTGTGATTTTCAGTCATCGAACCAAATCCATTAGTGGATGAAAACATAGAGATCTAAATGGTTTGATTTCACTTGAGATCAAATTCCCTTTGAAAAGAACCAATCCTAAAAGCTTAAGAGAAGTTGTGAATGGCATACCTTGGTCCTAGTGATCTCTGATGGTGGGTTTGACTCCAATTCCTGTGGAATGGTGTCGGAAGCTTGTGTGCCAAAGGAATTGAGTAACCTCCCTCTAGATCATCTTGTAAACCAACCTCAGCATAGATTCCATCAGTTTTGGTCATTCTCTGGCCTCCCGATGGTGAGGGGATTGGGTGAGGATGTGTTTCAACTTTGTGTGAGGTAAGGAAGGTGATGGGATGGTATGTTTTACTTTGGAATAGCTCTACGTGAAGATTCCATTAAAGCTTAGCCTCTTAAGCATGGTTTGTTCTCCTCTTGGTCGAAAAGGGTGATTGTAATCTTTAGGAACTAGTTACAAGGCTTACTAGACATCCAACACCTGCCTAAGCTAAAGAGATGGAATGAGAATGAGGCTACAGGTTTGGGTTTGGCTTTTCATGACTTTGACTTCCCATGGAATCCTTTTTGGTTTTGGATTTATTTGAAGTTCATTAAGTGGCTAAATGTTGGCTAGGAATCAACATTAATTAGGTTTGGGAAAGTTTTAGTTGCATCCTAAGGGAATTAGTAGAGGTTAGGGTTGAGATCCTTTTAAATTATGCCATTCAATGATTTCTTTTATTGGTTTGGCCTAAGTTTTCTCATTTTATGGATTAGCCTTAGATCAATGCTTGGATTATGTCCATTTAATCATTAATGAACTTGTTAATTAAATGGTTTTAATGATTTTAAAATTTATGGAGTGCGTACTTTAGGTTTAATCCATTATGATGTAATTGGATTTAGGTTGATTTTAATTAAGTCAAATAATTTATTTGACTCAATTATAACATGTTTAATTTTCAATTGGGTGGGTTAATTCAAGCAATTTGGAATGAATTGGATCAAACAATTTAATTTTTACTTTATTCTAAACCCATTTAACCGAGGTTGGACTTAGGGTTAAGTGTGAGTTCATTTGGGTCAAATTATGAAATTGACCAAATTATGTTCAATAATCATTTTTAAATGATTTTGGATAATTTATTTTGCTTTATTTGAGTTTGATTTGTGTTTGAACCCAATAAGAGCCATTTAGGCCTATTTAGGTCAAATGACCTAATTAGCCTAATTAAGGCAACATTGCACTTATATTCTTTTAAATTCATATTTACATATGTTCATATCATCTTACCAACCATTCGGAATGATTTTATTTATTCAATTTTTTTTGGGTTGACCTTTAACTTGGTGGGAACCACATAAGTCAACCCTATGTAAAAAGGGTTAACCAATCTTTGACCTTTGGATTGGAATTGGATTTATTTAATTTTATGTTATGGTTTCATGCTTTTAATATCATTTGATTTGGGTTTGTTTAGATTTAATTTAAATGTCTTTAGGTCTATATGGTCAATAGCTTAATTAAGGTAATTATTTAGTTCCTTAATTAAACCCTAATCTAGGCTTAATCAATTTCAAATTTAGAGTGGTATTTATTTAGGTTGAAGATTTGGGTTGAATTCAACTAAACCCATAAAGTCAGACTAATGCAAGGAGGGTTCACTAGATCATTAAGTGTGATGACCTAGTGCTTAGTTGGGAGACTTCTAATTTAAAATTAGAAGTCATAAAGATTGTCTTCGGAAAAATGTTAACCTCATCCAAAAATGAGGACAACATATATCACCATGCATCTATAAATGTTGGCATGCCCAATATATGTAGCCATTAATAATTGATGGAGCTGTGCTGAACATTGACATTAAATCCCAATCCTCTACCTCATGATCTAGTATATGGTAGCCCAAAAGTCGGATCATACCTATAGAAGGAGCACCATCTACAACTAGCTAAAGTACAACTTAATCCCCCAAAGCTAAGGTGATTTGTGACTCACTCTAGAGGAACATCATGACTATATCTCAACTTTAAATTAATCACCTAATTAGAAGGATCATACCTTGATGGGAGCTATGAATCAAAGAGTGGAATCTAGGATGATCGAGCAAATAAATCCTCATAAATGTTTCTTCCCATCAACATATCCTGATGCCATAATAAATAATCATGTAGTCTAGATAAATAGTGTGGATCATAAGCTTCAATAGTGGCTCATATCTACTCCTTAGTGGGCTCAATAGAAAACATATCATGTGACATTTTCTAAAGAAATATTGTAGCAAATTTGAAAGATGGAAGCATAAAAATTTTTATAGGTAGCATAAAAAAGCAATAATATATAAATCTATTAGTGTGCTATACTTGTGGGCTTGTTGACCTCACTTTTGGAGTGAGCTCTCAACTTCTCCATCTTAGACATAAGACTCCTCTAGACACTAAGTGTTCCTTAGTCTTAAGACACTTCTAGTGATTAGGTGAACACTTAAGCTAACCCTAGAGACTTAGAAGAGTTAGCCATAGGAATAGGTTATGCCTTAGGGGTATTAGGAGGACTTGCCTACCCTATAACTTGAAATTAATCCTTGCTTCCCTCCTTCAAACCAATCTAAATCAAATCTCAAATCAATTCCAACTCAATTGATTTTCTCAAATCTCAAATCAATTCCAACTTAATTGATTTTCTCAAATCTCAAATCAATTCCAACTCAATTGAGTTTCTTGAATCATAAATCAATTCCAAATTCCAAATCATGATTCAATTCCAAATCAAATGTTTGAAACCCATGATTGAATTCAAATCCCAAAATCTTTCCTAAGCCCTATGATTTCAACTTATGGACGTAGCCCAAACCAAACCCAAATCACTCCAAACTCAAATGATTTTCTCATAACTCATTTATATCTTCATTTATATCCACAAATATAAATGAAATATAAATTCAAATAACCAAAACTAAACCCAAAATTATAGTAAAATCCAACTTATACTCTTTCAAGTCAAATCCTTGAACTTAGCCAAATCATTCTCAAACCAATCCAAATCATTGTATTTTCTCTTCAAACAATCACTCTTTCAATCACATGCCCAAATATAAACATAAACTACAATCACCAAGCCAAAATCAAACTAACCCAAGTCAAACCCATCTTCATCTTTTTTACTTGAAATTGTCAAATGAACCAAACCCCATTTGACTCCAAACCACTTGCAATTGGATTTATATTTCCATCATAAACCAATTGACCCATTTAGGCTCACTTGACCCAAAGTGACCTAACGGATCTTTTTGAGCCAAATTCTAATCCAACCCAAAATTAGATTAAACTAAGCCCATCTAAGCCTCACATTGAGATCAAAAATCATCCTAAGATGATCAATCACTCAAAATGGGTCAAACCAAAGTCAAACCTAGCCGTTGACCAAGTCAACATTTAGCCCAAAATGAAACCTAAACAAGCCAAAATTTACTATAAGCCAAATTGATTGAAACCATTGATCTAAACTAATCTATAATCAATGATTGAACATGACCAAGCCATCAATTGAGCTAAACTAAGTTTACCTGCCATTTGACCTAAGTTGACCCAAATTGACCTAAAAGCTAAAATGGGCCAAATCTTGATCTAAGCCAAATTGATTGCAACCAATGGGTCAAATTCATTCCAAATTGATTGTTGAACTTGACCAAAGCTTCAATTGACCAATTAGACTCAACCTAGCCCAATTGACCATGAACCCAACTTGACCTAAAAGGTCAAATCAACTTGAAACAAAACCAAATCAAAATTGATTGAAACCAAAGCTTGCAATACATTTCAAATGATCAGCCAAGCCTAAACCAACCCATGACTTAACCCAATTGGGTCAAATGAGTCAAATTGGTCAACTTGACCCATTTGACTCGAATGAACCAAAACCAAATCTAAACCAAATTGAACCAAACCAATGACACCTATAGGCTCTAAATGATCATTTGAACTTGACCTAACCCATGGTTTGACCCAATTTGACCAATTGGTCAACCTAACCCAATTTGACCCAACTTGACCTAAATGGGTCAAATTGAGCCAAATCAAATAAAATGAACTCCAAATCACTTGAAATTTGTCCCAACCCATTTTCAAATAATTTCAAATCTGCCCAAATCAAACTCATAGCCAAATGACCACTTCGCCCTTAGGTCAAAGGATATCGTATGACCAAATTCACTTAGAATTTGGTCATTTCTCTCTCAAGGCCACCTGACATCCTTCCATTGGTCCACATGGGCACCAAGGAAGGTGGTGAAAATGACCCAATGAGCTTGGGTTTTCCATCACCGAAGGCAAGGCCAAATTGACCTCCCCAATGGAATTTGAACACTTAAATCACCAAAAGAACTCACCTAGCACATGGGCATACACTCTCCTTCACTCCACTACCCAAAATGACCCATGTGGGGTGTTTTGTAGCTCAAACTGTACCTCCAATCCATGTCATCGATCAAAAATGGCAAAATAGCCTATAACCATATGATCTAGGGAGGGGGAGATATACCCCTCTCATTCCCACTCAAACCACAACCAATCATTTCCTCAAAGCTAGAGAGGTTGAATCAACCTCCCTCCCCACCCTCAAGATTTTCCAAGCCATTCCTAAGCTCCCCCATTTCCCTTTTTGGTTTTACTCAAAGCAAAAATAGGGGAGGTAAATTCCAAATCCAACTCACTCAATTGCCAACCAAAATCAAATTAACCTTGCACACACCATCCTTGGACTTTATCGAGCTGAATCAAATTGTTTCCCAAGTCTCCAAGCCACAGGAAGCACCATTTCGATCAAGGTCAATCACCATTGAAGGGGAGTTTGGTCAACCGAGCAAACTACTTCAAACTAAGGCTGGATTCCTTCAATAGGGCTTCGTCTCTACTAGACAAAGCTACCTCCATCATTAGAAGCATCGGTGATAGCCTCTAGTGAGGTATGCTATTGAAACCAACCTTAGGATAACTTTTGCTTGGTCCTTTATGAAGGAAAGTGTGAAGTCATGTGATCTCCACCGTTAGATGTATTTCTTGTGCTTCCCCAAAGGTGTGGGATGAATTTGAGCTCCATTCGAGCTCGGGTGAGCTCGGATCGAGATGATCAATGGACGATATCCATCTCTCACCATTTGAGAAAAGATAGATCATGGGTCGTCTATTTTGTGTGTTCGAATTGGACAGTCTTGATCAAATCACGCTAGATCCACTGTGATTTTAAGCCTAAATCATAAGATTAATCTCTGTCGTTAGATCTTAGATCGGATGGCCCATAGAGATGAAATATTTGCCACCAGCTGACTCAACCGATGGATGTGTCAACTTAAATAACCTATCCCATCGCGCCTTGTGGAAAGCGTGCCGTGTCAGCCACCACGTGGATCGATGGGATTAGGGGTTAATTAGGCTTAATTAATCCAATTTTAATGGTGAAAACTCCAAAATTCATAACTAATTATAAAAAATCAAAAAAATCCAAATAAACACTCATTTTAAAGACAATTTAGAGGATAATAATTGATAATTAAAATTAATTAATTTTGAATTATGATTTTAACTCAATTTAGGTTTTATTAGAAATGTAATTAAGTTAATTACTCTCTAATTAATCCAAAAATTAATCATACAATTTTTTAGATTAATTAGTGGGATGGCCTCTGCCTCGCATGATTTTCTTGGAATTTATTGCTTGATTAATTAAGGGAATTGCTTGTTTCATTCTTAATCATGATTTTAATTAATTAAATGTTTCATTAACATATTAAATAGTGATAAATTCATTAATTGAGCTTGCTAATCATTAAGAAATAGTGAATGGACATAGGGAATGAGATTAAGACCTCTTCCAATCTTTTCTCCTAAGTTTATTTCCTTTGGATAAAACTTAATCAATTTGCAATTAATTAATGGCTCGATCACTTCATTAAATAGTTTAATTAATCAAACTAAAAACTAATTCACTCTAGAACGTAATTACTCAATTCTTGGGTAGATTCTTAGGTGTTCAATAACCTAAGAGGATTCCATAAGAAATTATAATCAAACTACATGTGTAGGAGGGTTATAAAAGTACTTAATTAAACCCTTTAGCTTAATTAACCAATAATTATGAGCTAATTACATTAGGTCTCTTTATTTCTTAGGTGCATTGCTGATTTAGTTTCCATATGGTTGCATAAACAAAGACATGCATTAATGGATAAAGGAGTCCCTCTTTTTCTACATAACAAAGACATGCATTAATGGAATGTCCAAATTTTCAAGTCACATCTCTTTGCATTCATCATCAAAGTGTGCTAAAATTTGCATTGCATGTATAGGTATGCTTATGATTATTCATATGCATGGTATACATGGTGGAAATAAATGAATGGGTGTGTGTTATGTGATAGTAATCCACCCTAACTAATCCTAAGATGTCTTTTTTATTGAATAGGACTATTTAGAAAGAATCTAAACTCAAGGTTAATTAAAAATACATAATAAATCATTCACCAAAGGAAATTAATTAATGAGTTTGCCTTAGAAATTCTTTAGGGTAGGGATGGAAAAGAGTTCTCTTCTCTTTTCTTCTCTTCATAACAGTTAGTCACTAAGTGTAGGCTCATTCAAACCAAATCAAATCACCAACTAAAATTGACAAATCAACTAAATCACTTAAACTAAAACCACCATCTAAATTAAACCACTCATAGTTAGAAAATTTCAAACCTTAAAGCCTAGCTAGAACATGCCACACAAGCCTTAAATGGCACACATATTAGGCAAAGTCACCACTTTTAGCTCTATGTTAGGGTTGTGTATGGTTTGATACCTGATTTTATTTTATGAAGTAATATTTTAGACTGGATATTAGGGTGTATGTGCATAGACTAGATGATAGGGCAATCTTAGCCTAATCATGTCTTTTGTAGGGTATTATGCTTAAGGGGCATTGTAATAAAAATATAAATGCTTTTGTTATGCAGGTTGCTTATACCCCTAAACATAATCCAAATTAGGATAGGTGGACTTAGTTACCCATTTGTGGGGTGCTTAGTCTAAATTATTTCTATAACTGCTTGAGTTGCTTTTAGCTAACATTTATTTTATAGGCATAGCTATATTTACTTTCCTTCCATGTAATTTTTGCATTAGGATTACGAATCGTGTTATGGGGACTAAGGTGAATATTGTTATAAGACTATGTCTTATGTATCATGTGAAGCCTTGGAGCAAACTACATCCCAAGTCAAACTAAAAGAAAGAAGAAATGGAGCCAATCAAAGATGAGAAATGAAGGACAAGAAGTGAAGAATGGAGGATGAAAAATGAAGACCCCATAACACTTGTCATTTCATACTTGTAATTATTCATTTATAATCCAGGTTTTATAAGGGTAGAGCCCATTTTCTTTTTCTACTATGTGGTGGAAATTGACCACATTGACCTCTTATTGTTTTGTGCAAATTTTATAAATTGATTGATATTTTGTTTATGATTATGCAATTAGGATGGCCTAATTTTTCTAGTTTCTTAATTGTTTGATGGTTGTTGAATGGCTTGGATTTCATTAGGCTCTTAGGAAAAAAATACATTTTCTATCCAATTAATCAACTCAAAATTAAACTAAATAATTCATAACCTCACTGAAAGCATAGGACATAAATCAAGATAATAAAAGATTTAGCAACCAATTAGCTAGATGTTGTATATCTCATATCATGCATAAATTATTTTGTCTCATTCTTGCCAATGGAGGGCTTCCACCTTTACCAGAGAAAATGGCTTGACCTTTGAGAGCCATGGTAGAAACACAATTCCTTCTTTTTTATTTTGTCCCATAACCAATTTTCTCATGCGTTAGGCATATGAATTCCCATAGCCTATGTCAAATAAAAATGTGCAAAAATCAAAAATAAAATTTTACAAAATTTGCATTAGATTAAGTCATGATTATTGCCCTTCATGATCTAGTATCTTAGGGAGTGAGTTTAAGGACTTAGTCTATTTTCTAAATAAACAAAGCCTAGCTATCTTGCAAAGCATAAGACTTGCCTACATGTATTCAAAATTGTAGAAGGAGTTAGTTGATGGCCACGTGGAGGCAGTTATAAGTTTAATAGTTTGGTGGTTTATTTTCTCTTATGGAGATAAACCATATACCTATTTTTGCCTTAGATTTAGGTCGTGCTTCGGCCCTTACCAAAGCTCCCTATATTTAGGATCTAAGGTCGCTGTTTCCCTTTGCGGGCTATAAGCATAAATGTTCACCTTTTAGATATTTCTACAATCTTGTACTGTAGAATTATAAGCCCTAGATTTCTAATAAAAATTCAACTCAAACATATAATTCTCCTCAATTTCAAAAATATAAAGCCCAACCATAGGATAGTTTAGAATGCTCACCAAGTTTCCTAGTATCATGAGTATCCCTTACTCATCTCCCTTTGGTTTTGATAATAACTCCCTCCTTTTGATCAATCCCACTTAATTTTCTAAAAATCACCAATTGATTGATAGTCCTATCTTTAAAATCTTTGGAGATAATGATCATTTATCTTAATCGAGAGTGTTGCTAAGGAATCTCACTCCATAGGATGTAATTAACTATGGGGGCTTATCTCCATAGGGAACTTAATGAACCCAGCTTAAAATAAACCCTACTTCACTTTTTCATGTAAAGTAGGGGAAAGATCTCTGGTACATTCGAAGACCCATTGGCCTTATATGTTCTTATTAGGTGATTAAGTCCATTATAGGATGGTGACTTCTATCTACTAAGATAGTACATCATTCCTAAATGTCAAACTCGATCACCCTAATAAGCACACCTACAAATTTACGTGGTGTCCAACATCTCTTACATCCAAAAAAACACCATAGGGCGTTTATTTTGTCTTTATGCATTTTCAACATCAGCATGTTACCTATAATTTTTAGTGCTTTTTGGACTTAATAGATTCATATTTATATTAAGATTTAGTTCATTTTAATCATGTTTAATCTAAATTTATATTTAAACTTAGCCCATTTGGGAATGTTTGGGTGTGTTTAAACTTATATCCAATCTTTTTGTACATGTTGGATCAATGTTTAATTTCGATCTAGTCTTTTTGGACAATATGGATCTAATTTGATTTAGATCTGGTCCATTTAAACATGATAGATCTAAATTTAGGTTTAGAAGTGGCCACTTTGGACATGATAGATCTAAATTTTGGTTTAGACCTGATCCCTTTGGACATGATATATCTAAATTTAGGTTTAGATCTGGTCCCTATGGACATGATTGATCTAAATCCAAATTTAAATCTATCCCATTTGGACATGATACATCTAAATTAAGGTTTAGATCTTACTTCTTTTGACATGAAAGATCTAAATTTAAGTTTATAGCTCATCCCATTGGACATGATAGATATAAATTCTGGTTTAGATCTGGTCTCTTTGGACAAGATAGATCTAAGTTTCCTTTGATTAGATGTGGTCTTTGATGGAGAATTATTTTTTCCTTTATAAGAAATATAAATCTCTTCCTATTGATAAAGGAATTTCCCTTTAAGATGGAAGTATTCTTCTCGATCTCAAATGCTGATAATATTTTCATCATTTTGGTCAATCTATTTAGAGTTAATTTTGACAATTAAATTTATAAGGCATAACATCTTCAATTGTTATGCATAATATATTTTGAGATATTGTCCATTTATAGGGGGCATAGGCCTTATGCCTTATGTATCAATGAGTTAATAAGCTCCCCCTTCATATACATTTTGAGAATGTAAGGTCCTTCTTAGTTTTGGTTAAACTTTTCATCAATCCTACGATGTGAATAACAGTTCACCTATTATGAAGCTTCTTGGGTGAACCATATGATCATGAGGTTGGGTCATCTTTGTTTTATGCATGTTTAGATTTTGCTAAACTTGTAGTCAAACTTCGTCTAAACCTTCAAGCTCTTCAAGTCACATTCAAGTATTATCCTCCAATGTATGTCTATTTTGGATTAACATATTGAGTGAAGGCAATTCAATTTCAAGAGGAAGTATGTCTTCTACCCTGAAGACCAATGAGTGTGTTGTAGCCTATGTAGCCATTTTATATGTCGTACGATATGCCTAGAAGGCCTCTATTAACTATCATGCCATTCTCTTTTATTTATGGAGAAAATTTTCTTGGGAGTCTGACTAATATTTTGTTGAATGTCGTTGCAAGACCATTGGCTCTTGGATTATATATTGAAGAATATTACCAATCTATCTTATATTTCTCAATGAAGTGATAGATTTTGACATTCTTGAAGGCAGTGCCATTCTTGGATATAATTTATCAAGGTACTCCAAATTGGTAGATGATTTGGAGTAGAAAGAATTTCATTACAGTGTTTTCTTTAACTTCCTTTAAAGAGATTACTTTTGCATTTGTTGAGAAGTAATTAGTAAAAATGAAAATGAAGTGGTGTCCTCTAGATGATAGAGGGTCTATTGGACCGATTGTATCAGTTCCCTAACTCTCAAATGGCCATGGTGCCACTGTTGTATGTAAAGCATTAGGAGGTCGATGTAATGTGTCTGTATGTATTTAACACTCATGCCATATTTTAGTATGTTCAATGCAACTTTGAACCGTGCTAAGCTAATAATATCCCATTTATTTGATTTTAATTTTTATCTTTGTACTAGATTGATGTGCACCGTACAACCCTTCATGAACTTTAGCCATTACCATTTTATCTTTGTCTAGTTCTAGGCATGCAACCATATTTGATCAAATGAGTAGTGATATAATGTTTCATTCAAAATAATATATCATAACACTCTTTGTGAAATTTGATGAGCTTTTGACTTATCTTTTGGTAAGCCACTGCTTTTAAGATAAATGATGAATAGCTCTCATAAATCATTATCTTCATTTATTATTAAAATCTATTAATTTTTTTTAGCTTTAAGAGCTTCAAGAAGGGCTGGTGCTAATGCTAGTCAACTTTGGACTATTATTATAATTGGGTCTTCTTGAGGGTCCATCATTTCTTTAGCTAACTTAACTAACGAGTTTACCTTGCCATTTTCCTAATGTGGCACCCTCATAATTGTTACTTTAGAGAATTATTTTAGGAGCTCTAATACATGATTATGATAAAACACTAATTTGAGTTTATTTATCTTGAAGGACCTCATTATTTGTTGGATTATGAGTTGAGAATCTCCATAAATATGAAGCTTCTTAATCTCCATATTAACTGCCAATTCTAAGCCCATAATCAACGCTTCATATTCTACCTCATTTTTTTTCAAGTTTGGGTCAAGCAATATGAATATCAAAGTATACCACATTATGGTGTCACAAATATTAAACCAATTTTGACCTATACTATAGGTAATCCTGGTGGTTACCTAATTTTATTGATGAAACTTCATCGAAGTAAAGCTCCTATTCTAATGATTGTTGGGCTTCTTTTACTTCAAAGATTTGCTGATCAGGCAATTCATCATTGAGCGGAGAATCTACTAGTAAACAATGTGTAGCTAGAAAGTCAACCAGAGCTTTCCCTTTTATTGACTTTTATGGGACATATGTTATATCAAATTAGAGTAGTAAGACTACCCATTTTGCTAAGGGACCTATTAGGGTAGGCCTAGCCATCGAGAATTTGAGAGGATCAACTTTGGATATCATAGTTATCTTCTATGATAAGATATAGTGACATAATTTCTAAGTGATAAATATAAATGCTAAACATTTCTTCTCAATAGAAGAGCATCCTATTCAACTTCTATTAAACATTGACTTATATAGTAAAAGGCATTTCTTCCCCTCTTTATTATTTTGAGCTAACAAAGATCTAAGAGATTCCTCTAGGGCTATTATATATAATATCAATGGTTTTCCTGCTATTGGTGCAACCAAAATTTGGGGATATAGCATATATTATTTTATTATATCGAATACTTCTTAACAAGCATCATCCCATATGAAAGGTGCATTCTATGTCATTAACTGAGCAAAGGGTTGACACCTCCCTAAGAGATTAAAAATGATCCTTCTGATATAAGCCAACTTGCTTTATAGTGAATGTAGTTGCTTTAAGGTCTTAGGAGATGACATCTCTACTATTACTTTGATTTTAAAGGAATCAATTTTAATTCCTTTATGGTGTAAAATAAATCCTAAAAAATTTCTAGAAGTCACACGAAAAGTATATTTTAAAGGATTCATATTTAAGTTTAAATATCATATTCTATTGATTACAACACTTAAATCTCTTATGTGAACATATTGGGATCTGCTTTTGACAATAAAGTCATCAATGTAGCATTCTACATACTTTTGTATCAGATCATTAAAGATGTAGGTCATTTCCTATTGGTATCTAGCACCAATATTTTTTTTAAATTAAATGGCATCACCTTCTAGCAATAAATGTCAATTGGTGTACGAAAGGGCATATATTTCTCATCTTCTAGAGCCATCTTAATTTTGTTATAGCCCCATCAACCATCCATGAAGGAGAATATATCATAGTTTGATGTATTATCTTTCATGAGTTTCACATTGGTGTTCACCTCACTTTTGGGAGTGAGCTCTCAACTTCTTCATCATATATCTAGGACTCTTGTAGACACTAAGAGTTCCTTAGTCTTAAGACACTTCTATTGATTAAGCAAACACTTAACCTAAGCCTAGAGACTTAGAAGAGTTAGCCATAGGTTGGGAGACTTTTATTATTGGAGTATGTTGGTTACGAAAGGAGCAGAGAAAGATTGTTGTTGATTATATGGAATTGTTTTTGTGGATCTTTGTTTCCTTTTTTGTTAACTTTTTGTTATTATCTATTATATTAGTTGCGGGGTTTATCTTCTTAGGACTTTTGGTAGCTCTTTGAGCTTTAGCTTAGAGATTTTACCCCTCTAAGGACTTTGTACCTTCTTTTATGGTAATAAAATTTTCTTATTTCCCTAAAAATAAAAAAAAAATCCATAGGAAGAGGTTATGCCTTAGGGATTTAGGAAGACCTACCTACCCTATAACCTTAAACTCAATCCTTGCTTCCTCCTTCCAAATAAAACCTCAAATTCAAATGGTTTTCTTAAATACCAAATTCAATCTCTAATAAAATCCAAACCCATATCATAAATCCAATCACAAATCAAATGATTGAAACCCATGATTAAATTCAAATTCTAAATCCTTCCCTAAGCCCTTCGATTTTATCTTATGGACTTAGCCTTAACTAAACTCAAATCAACCCCAATTCAATTGATTTTCTCACATATCAAATTCAATCTAAAATCAAATCCCAACCCAAATCATAAATCCAAATCCAACTCCAAATTATTGAAACCTATGATTGAATTCAAACTCCAAAACCCCTTCTTAAGCCATATGAACCACCTTCATATGCTTAGCCAAAACCTCCTTCAAACCAAATTAAATTTGATTGATTTCTTTATAAATCAATCATTCCTTCATTTATATTCACAAATATAAATGAAATATAAATTCAAACCATTCAAATCAAATCAAACTAAACCAAACCAAATCAATTCCCTACTTAAGCCCTTTTGACCTACATCCCTCAATTTGGTCAAATTTGCTTCCAAATCACTCCAAACTCAAGTGATTTTTTGATGAATCATTTATATCTTCATTTATATTTACAAATATAAATGAAATATAAATCCAAATGGCCAAAACCAAACCCAAATCAAATCAATTTCCCAATTTTATCCCTTTTAGCCAATTTTTTGAATTTGGCTAAATGATACCCAAATCAACTCAAACTCCATGGATTACTTCATGATTCAATCATTCCTTCAATCATTATTCCAAATATAAACACAAACTACAATTATCAAACCAAACTCAAGTCAACCTAAGTCAAGCCCATGTTGACCCCTTTTGACTTGAAATTATCATATGAACCAAAATCCATATAACTTCAAGCCACTTGCAATTAGATTTATATTTCCATCCTGTCTATATGTGAGTTCAATTAAACTTAAATCAAGCCATGATCAAGCCAATTAGACTATTTAGGTCCACTTGACCTAAAGTGACCTAAGAGACCTTTTTGAGCCAAGTTCTAATCCAACCCAAATTGGATTGAACTAAGCCCATCCAAACCACATATCATGATCAACAATCATCCTAGGTTAATAAATTATCTTGAATTGGGTCAAACCAAGTCAACCTTTAGCCCAAATTAAACCTAAACTAGCCAAAAATCCACCATATGCCAAATTAATTGAAACCATTGACTCAAACCCACTCATAATCAATGATTAAAAATGACCCAGCCCTCACTTGAGCCAAATCTAGTCCAATTGGCCATTTGACCTAAGTTGACCCAAATTGGCCTAAAAAGTTAAAATGGGTCAAATCATGATTGGATCCAAATTGATTACAATAATGGCTCAAGTTCATTCCAAATCACTTATTGAACTTGACCAAAGCCACAATTGAGCCCAATTTGACCAATTGGTCAACTTGACCCAACCTAGCTTAAATTGACCTAAATGGTCAAATTGGCCAAAATCCAAATTATATCAAACCAAAGCCTACAACCATTTTCAATTAACTAATTGAACTTGACTCAATACCTAACCCAACCCAATTTGGTCAAATTGGTCAACTTGACATATTTGACCCTTTTGAATCCAAATGAGTCAAATTCAAGCCTAAGCCAAATTAATCAAAGCTAATTAAATCAAAACATCCTAAATCATCAAATGAACCAAACTCAAGCATTGGTTTGACCCGATTTGACCAATTGGTAAACCCATCCCAACATAAACCAGATGAGCCTATTTTGACCATATGAAGCCAAATCACTCAAAACCACTTTATGAAACCTTGGTGGCTAACCTAACCTAACCCAAATGGACCCTAGGTCATCTCCAAACTATCCCAAGTCCATGTGGGACCCAATCCAAGGGGATTAACCAATGGACACCCTCTCTTTACATTAGATTCTTACCTTAAATGGCAAAGTTGGACTTCGCTTCCCCATGACAGCCATCAAAGTGCCAAATAAGGCATTCCTAAGACACCTTAGCCCATCCTAAGTCACCTAGTATCTACCATGGACCAAGGGAAACAAACCAAGCCACTCCCTCTCATGGCCAAACACCCCATGGGAAATGGCAATATCAATCCCACACAATCTCTCATATCAAGCCTTGAGACTCCTGCCACCACTTCAACCACTCTTGGCATGCCACGTGGAGCTGAGGGCAACCCCTACGACAACTCGATGGTGGTGAATCAGTGAATTTTTAAGGATCAATCCCATATGTCCATCATGTGCAATTGAGGGGTATATCCCCTCAATTCGAGCGGTATTTCATACCAATTACATTGTGAGACTTCCCTGCTCATTTTCAAAATCCCACAAAGCACTCCCAAGCACCCCCCGAGCTCCCTTGATCGACATTCCTCCTCCCTAAGAAAAGCTGAAATGGGAAAGCACCTTTCTAATCACTCCCCACTTGATCAAACATAAATTCCATACACCCACACCATCCCCTTACTTCGTCGAATCCAACTGAATCATCTCCAAGCCTTCTCAAGCACTGGAGATAGGAGTTCAACCAAGATTGATCACCAAATTGGAGGAGTTTGTCCTTGTGAACACTCTACTTCAAATCAAGCCTGAAGCTTCTCAACAGGGCCTCACCTCAACTAGGTGAAGCTCCCACCGTTGATCTCACTACCAGACATGAGCTCCAGTGAGGTAATTTTACAAATTGAGCCTTGTATGGAAAATTGCTTGGTCTTTTATGAAGTAAATTTGAATGTCATGATGTGTCTCCCCTCCTTGAAAGTGTGGGATGAATTTGGAGGCAATCCAATCTCGGGTGAGCTCGGATCGAATGGGGAAAGATGGACATCATCAGTCTTTCATCGCTTGCAAATGAGATTAATCATAAGTCATCCATTTAGAATGATTGGAATGAATTATTTTGTTTAGATCTCGCGTTAGAGCCCTTGATTTCTTTCTTAAACTATGAATTTGATCGTGGTCGTCTGATCCTAGATTGGATGGTCCACAGAGTTAGCATGTCCACTACAATACGAGTTAGTGGCAGATGTGACAACTTAAATAGCCAATCCTATTGTGCCACATGGAAAGCATGCCACATTAGCTGCCACATGACCCGATGGGATTAACCCTTTAATTAGGCCTAATTATTTTATTTTTAAGCTTGAAACTTCCTAAATCATAACTAATCATAGAAAAATCCAAACAATACAAACTCAGGCTCATTTTGAAGATATTTCAGAGTAAAATCTTGGAAAATTACTATTAATTAATTTTTAATAGTGATTTTAGCTTAATTAAGGTTTAATTAAAAATATAATTAGCTTAATTATGCCTTACTTAATCACCCAATTAATCTCAAATTTTCTATGGATATTTAGGGGATGACCTCTACCTCCCCTATGTTTTTGAGATTTTATTAGTTTTTTAATTAGGGAAATCAATTAATTAATCCATAATCAATCTCTTAATTTAATTAGTGATCATTAGTGAATTAATAGTGAGTTAGTTAATTATTTAAACCAAATTACCTTTGTTGAACAGTAAGGGAGCTTAGGGAATGTGATTGGGAATTTTTTCCCAATTCATTCCTTAAGTTTTCTTCACTTTTTAGAATTTTATTAGTTAATGATTAATGATGTAATTAAGTGCTTAATTAATTAAGTAATCCTCAAGATAAAATTAGAGACTAAGTAATCAAATATGGGACTTAGGGATTGAGATTAAGACCTCTTTCTTGATCTCTTTCCTTAAGTTAATTCCATTTCATTAATTGAAAATGCTTAATGCTTAACCAAATGGGTTAATGAGCTTAATTAACTCAATCTAAAATCCACTTCACATATAATCACCATTATTTAATCTTGGGTAGCTCTTTGGATGTTCAATAACCTAAAGAGAGAGCTAATGAAATTATGGTTAGCTCACATGTGTGAGAAAATAATAAAAGTACTTAAGTAAGATTCTTTAAGCCTAATTAACTATTAATAATGATCCAATTGCATTAGGCCCCTTTTATTTCTTAAGAGAATTGCAAATTTACTTTTTATGTGGTTGCATATCATATTGGCTCCTTATTAATTAGTTAATTAACTTAAGGTGATGTAGGTAAGGGTTAATTAATTGACTTAATTCATACCCTAACCTAATTAAAACATAAAATCAACCTAATTACCTTCATTAAATCAAATTAACTCACACATGGAAAATGGGATTATGATTAGCAAACCTCTTTCACATTTCCTTAAAAATCAAATCAAACATGAAAATGAAATGACATTAAAGAACTTGGGTTGGTTTTAAATAATCTTATTTAGTTTGATTGTCCTTAGTACTTAGTTGATTTGAATGAAATCACATGCTTGTGTTGTGTTATGTCTCTCCAATCATGCTAAATGTGGTATGTCATATGATTCATGTATCCATCTCTTTTAAAATTAATTAAATAAAATTATTTATTTTATGTCAAACTGCATGTGTTGATTTAATTAAAAATATGTGTGGCTAGTATCATTATTAAATCTCAAATATATTTTCAAAAGGTTTACTAATGATTGAATATACATATATATTGCAAATTTAGTTAAATATATACATAGTAAATGCAAGTGAATAAAAATGTAGTGTATGAAATGAAGTCTCTTCTTTATATTCATTTGTTGATTTGCATAATTAAGAATGTTAGCGATATATTAGTCTAGACATCCCTGGGATGCACAACTTTAAGTAGCCCTAAGAAGGTTCCTACCTCATTCCCTTGGTGTAGAACAATGGCGCGTACCTAATTGATTTCATTCTTATGCATTTGGAAATTAGAATCTAGATAGAGCTTTAATTCATTTTACACAAAATAAATAAATCAAATAAAAATACAATTTTTGCATGGTTTTCTATCCTTGTAGTTGTCTATACATCCATATGTATCTAAGAATAGCGGTATATTAGTCTGAACATTCCATGGATGCACGGCTTAAAGTAGCCCCAAAGAGGTTCCTTCCTCATTCCCTCGGTGTAGAACAATGGCATCGTACTCACTTAAAACTTTTATCATGTGGATGTGTACTTAGCTATTGAATGAAAACCTTCTTTTTCTATTAAGAAGGCATGCATTAATACTTTATGTATTTGGTTGAGTTCAATAGTCATGTGATTTAAGGTTCTTTCCTTATGCTTTCGCATAAGAATTTAGATAGAGCTTTAAATTAATATGACAAAATCATCCAACCAAATGAAATATTAATTCCAAATACATTTACCCACATTCATCATTTAAGTTTGCTAAGATACAAATTGCATGTATTATGCTTAGGATTTAATGATATGCATGATATACATGATGGAAAGAAATGAATAAACATGTGTTATGTGATAGTAATTCATTCGAACTAACCTTAAGATTCCTTTCTTATTAAATGAGTTTATTTAAAGTGAGCCTAAACTTAGGACTAATTAAAACATGTAATAAGTCATTCACTAAAGAGAATTGATTAATTAATTTGCTTTAGATGTGACTTAAGGTAGGGATAAAAAAGACTGATCCTCTCTTTCTTTCTCTTCATAACACTTAGTTGTTGTGTAGGTCAAATAAAACAAAAGAAAATGTTATGTAAAATTTGCAAATCAGTTAAACTATTTAAAGTGAAACCATCTTTGATAATTAAATGTCCTTCATACTTAGAGAATGATAACTCTAAAGCCTAGTTAGGACATACTACACAAGCCTTAACACACACATTAGATTAAATATTTCTAGCTTTATGTTAGGGTGGTGTATGGTTTGATGTATATTTTATTTCATGATGTAATGTTCTAGACTGGATGTTAGGGTGTATGTGCATAGACTGGATGTTAGGCCATGGTTAGCATAATCATGTTTTTCTCTTGGAGATTATGCTTAAGGGGTGCTTAAAATAAATATAAATGTTTTACTATTCAGGTCGCTTAACCTCTAAGCATAATCTAGATTAGGATAGGTGGACTTAGTTACCCATGTGCAAGGTGCTAAGTCCAAATTATTCATATAACTGCTTGGGCTGTATAGTTTGTTTAGCTAACATTTATTTTGCAGGTGTAATTAGATTTACCTTTTTTCTATTTTTAATGTAATTCTGTATTAAGAATTAAGATTAGTGTTATGGGGCCTTAAGATAAACATTGGTTACAAGACCAAGTCATATGTGCCATGTGATCCTATGGAGCTTGCCCAACCAAATGAAAGAAGGAAATGAAAGAAAGAAGAAACTTTGAAGATTTGAAGATACCCCATAGCATTTATTATAAT
Source organism: Cymbidium sinense (assembly GCA_021442155.1). Taxonomy (NCBI): domain Eukaryota; kingdom Viridiplantae; phylum Streptophyta; class Magnoliopsida; order Asparagales; family Orchidaceae; genus Cymbidium; species Cymbidium sinense. The sequence continues at coordinate 93,922,450 of CM038221.1, forward strand.
TAAATTATATTTATTCTTTCATTATACCAAGTTGTATAAGGGTAGAGCTTGGCTACCCATTTCTTTTTCTGGTTGTACGATGGTACCCGACCGCACCAACCACTTATTCTTTTGTGTTAGTTTTATAAAATTACTTGATATTTTATTTAGCTTGTGCATTAGAAAAATCATTTCTCTTCATAGTTCATTTATTATTGGTGATTCTTGTATGGCCTGGATGTGATTAGGCTCTTAGGGAAAATTAACTTTTCTACCCCAATTAACAACTCATAATTAAATTTTCTAAAATAAACTCATAACCTTATATAAAGCCTAGGCATTAAATAGAGATAATAAAATATTTACCAACCCTTAGCTGGATGTTGTATGTTTAATATCATGCATATTATTCTATTTCACTCTTACTAAGAGAGAGTTTCCATCTTTTCCAAATAAAATAGGGCTTAACCTTTGAGAGCCTATGATGGAAAAACACCTCTTTCTATTTTGATTTAGCCTATAATCAACTTCATCATACATTTAGGCATATAAAAATTCTATTGCCTATATTAAAATAAAGAATCAAAAATTAAGTAAAATTTTATAAGATTTGCATTTGACTAGGTCATTATTCTTACCACTCATGCTCTAGTCTCTTAGGGAGTGGGTTTAAGGACTTTAGTTTTTTCCTAAATAATAACAACCTATTTATCCTGCAAAATCATAAGACTTGACCACATGGCTTTGAATCATAGGAGGAGTTAGCTAACTACCACTTCAGGCGATTATAAGTCTAACAGTCAGGTGGTTTACCCTCTCTTGTGAAGGTAAATAATATACCCACTTTCACCTTAGATTTAGGTCGTGCTTTGGCTCCCGTCGAAGCTCCCTAGATTTAGGATCTGAGGTTTTTGTTTCTCTTTGGGGATACAAGCATAAATCCTCACCTTTTAGGTATTCCCATAATTTTGTATTGTGGAATTATAAGTCCTAGATTTCTAATAAAATTTCAACTCAAATATATAATTCTCCTCAATTTTAAATATATAAAGCCCAACTATAGGATAGTTTGGGATGCTCACTAGGTTTCCTAGTATCATGAGCATCCCTTACTCATCTCCTTTTAGTTTCAATAATAAGTCTTTCCTTTCAACCTATCTCATTTGATCTTCTAAATATATGAAGTTTATTAATAGTCCTATCTTTGAATTCTTTAGAGTCAATAATTATCTACTTTAATTTAGAGTATTCCTAAGGAAGTCACCTTCCTTAGGATGCAATTAACTATGGGGGCTTTCCCTTATAGGGAACTTTAGAAATTGGTTTAAATAAACCCATACTTTATTTATCCATGTAAAGTAGGGGAAAACTCTCTAGTACATTCGAAGACCCATCAAGCCTAGGAGTCCTTATTAGGTGATTAGGTCCATCGTAGTGTAGTGATTTCTATCTTTCAAGATAATATACTATTTCTTGATGTCATACAGAATCACCTCAATAAGTACACCCTCGTAACCCTGATCTAGTGGTGTCTGCATATTCACACACACACACACATGAACCAAAATAAACACCACTAATTTTTTGGCGACTACGTTGGGGATGGTTCCTCTCTCCATCTCTAGTAGACAATTGTTGTCTCCAAGCATCGATAGTGGACTTGTATTCCCTATGAGTCCAAGACTACTTTTCCTTCCATTGGCACTTAGCTTATTTCATTCTTAAGCAAAGCTAGCCAACATCCTCTAGGTTTTAGGACCTCACTCCTTGTAGGTCTTGGAACCCCAATTGGGTTTCTCAATAGGTAAAAAATAAAATTAACTCATAAAAGGAAATGACAAAAATTTAGAACCTCCTTACCACTAGCTTAGTGAAGCAATGTTCATCTTAATGATTAAGAAAAAAAACTCTTTTGCATAGTGCTAATTTCTAAAAGCACCTTTCATAAAATTAATATAACCAAACCCCATCTAATGATCCCTATGATTGTTACATGGAGGTTCTTTTCAAAATCAAGATCAAAATCATCTTTTCGAAAGCATATTTTTGAAAATGACCCTATTCATCCAACATACTCAAAATTGTTGAGTGAGGAGTCTACTTTTCAAATAAATCAAAGCATAAAATTGAAACTCCACTTAACATATTTCATATATGCTAAAGTTGGAGTTTCCATCTTTAAAAAAAACACATTTTTGAAAATGTCCCTATTTATTCAACATACTCAAAATTGTTGAGACAGGATTCTATCTTCAAATAATACGATAGGATAAAATTGGAACTCCGCTTAACATATTTCATATATGCTAAAGTTGTAGTTTCCATCTTTTCAAAAGCACATTTTTGAAAATGACCATACTCATTCAACATACTCAAAATTATTGAATGAGGAATCCATTTTTCAAATACAATCAGTATAAAATTGAAACTTCATTTAACATATTTCACATATGTTAGAATTGAAGCTTCCCTTTTTTTAAGAGCAAGTCATGCCATATTTGATTCCCACTTAACATACCAAATTTGTTAAGTGATAATCTCATTTTTTTTAAATCACATGAAACTTGGCTTTCACTTAACATACCCTATTTATTAAGTGAGAGTCTCATTTTCAAAACATATGTTTGGCTTTCACTTAACATATCCAATATGTTAAGTGAGAGCCTCATTTTCAAAATATAGATTTGACCTCCACTTAACATACCAAATTTGTTAAGTGAGGGTCTCATTTCCAAACATATAAATTTTGCTTTCACTTAACATACCCCATTTGTTTAGTGAGTGTCTCATTTTCAAAACATACACATTTTTCTTTTAGTTAACATACTTTATTTGTTAAGTGAGAGTCTCATTTTGAAAACATACAAATTTGGCTTTCACTTAACATACCCCATTTGATAAGTAAGAGTCTCATTTTCAAAGCATACAAATTTGGCTTTCACTTAACATACCCCATTTGTTAAGTGATAGTCTCATCTTCAAAACATACAAATTTGGCTTCCTCTTAACATACCCCATTTGTTAAGTGGGAGTCCCATTTTCAAAACATACTAATTTGTCTTTCACTTAACATACTCCATTTGTTAAGTGAGAGTCTCAATTTCAAAACATACAAATTTTGCTTTCACTTAACATACCCTATTTGTTAAGTGAGAGTCCCATTTTCAAAACATACAAATTTGGCTTTCACTTAACATACCCCATTTGTTAAGTGAGAGTCCCATTTTCAAAACATATAAATTTGGCTTTCACTTAACATACTCCATTTGTTAAGTGAGAGTCTCATTTTCAAAACATATATTTTCCTTTCACTTAACATATCCAATATGTTAAGTGAGAGTCTCATTTTCAAAATATAAATTTGACCTCCACTTAACATACCAAATTTGTTAAGTGAAGGTCTCATCTTCAAAACATACATTTGGCTTTCACTTAACATACCCAATTTGTTAAGTGAGAGTCACATTTTCAAAACATACATTTGGGTCCACTTAACACACCAAATTTGTTAAATGAGGGTCATATTTTCAAATCATATCACATTTGGTTCCACTTAACATGCCAAATTTGTTAAGTGAGAATCATATTTTCAAATCATATCACATCTGGTTCTTACTTAGCATATCAAATTTGTTAAGTAAGAAGCCCCATTTTCAAATCAAATAAACACATGATCAATCATCACAAGCAAAGATTTTTTACAAAATTTCCAAAACATGCAATCACAACCTTTCTTTAGCATATCTAAATTTGCCAAGTAATGCCTTTCAAAAACAAAATATTTTCAAAAAAGATAACAATACAAATACCTTCAAATATCTGAACCCCACCCAACATACCTAAATGGATTGAGTATGAGTTCTAAATCAAAATCAAATGGCAAAAGACTCTCCTCACAATAATTAAATCTCTCCACTAAACCCCAATTAACATATTTGAATTATTGAGTGTGAGTTCAGGATCCAAATCTCTATTACTTTCTTGGGACAAGTGCTAAAGCATAGATCTAACTCAGGTTACATTTCAACACATGCAGAGATATAGTGCAGACCAATCAGTACAAATTTTGCAGTAAGTATACATGGCATCCTAGAAGATCATCTTCACCTTTTCATTTGAGATGGATTTATCCTTGGATCAGACTAGCCTCTCTCAGAGTGACTCCACTCAGTTTTCTTTGGCCGAGGATTTTGGGATTCAGATACACGTGAGGGGACCACCACTATCACCGGATGAGGTGGTTGGGGTCATCCATTGACTTACCTTTCGATACTAAGTATCCTTCCTTGAAGAGGAAGGCGGTTGAGGTTCCACCAGTCAGCTCAGTTCCCACACAGTTAGTAGCTCTTATGGCCGCTCAGGTGCATACTAGCACCTCCTTGTTGGTCCCATCTAAGGAGAAGGCTATCTTAACTTCAGAGATAGAGCATCAGAGGGTGGGATAGTAGCTCAGTCAAGGAGTAGGGAGCGACAGAGGTTTGCCAGGCAGTCGGGCCTCCACTCTAGTTGATTTCCTTGGTCATCGGACCACCAGGGCCGATAGGACCGATAGCATAGTTTTGATGAGTACCACAAGTCATAAGGGGAAAGCCCGATGAGGGTGGAGCCGGTGTCATCTCTACCACACCGATCCACTTCTCGCCATCCATCCATCATTCCTATAAAGTAATAGAAGAAAGCCCTTTTGGTGATTTGGCTACGGCTAAAGGATCCCACTCCATCTACTCCACTGACTGAGGTGAGGATGAGTTCCCCTACTTGACCTCCTACTTCAGTCTTGGTGAAGAAGGAGTGGCGACCATATAGCATCATGGTCGCACCACCACCACCATTAGAGCGAGTGATAGAGGTAGTAGTAGAGAGGGAGGGTGACAATTCTATAGTCCCCATGGCAGTGGACCCTCTTAGAGATTGTACTCCACTGACAGTAGGTTGTCATGAGCATTTATCTTCTAGTGAGCACAGTCCTACTTGAGATAGCACTCTAGTTGCAGGCAGTGTTAGATGTATTTCTGTCAGTGAGCACAGTCCTACTACCTATCAACCGCGAGTATTTATGCCAGCATGATTAGACCATTCCTTGGATGAGATTGTAGCAACCTACTTTATCGAGAAGAGTGAACTCTTAGGTAGTGATTGCATAGATTCAAAGGGAACTCATTGCTTCTGATGAGGATGATCTTCTTGAGGATTTAACTGAACTCCACATGGTTGATACTAGGAGATCCCTCCATAGAGATCAGTAGAGCCAGGAAGGTATTGTAGTTGAAGAGGATGATGTCGTCCATTCAACTCAACACCTTCTTCACTAGCTTAGGAAAAAAGATGATCATATTGATAAATTGGGGAAGAAGATTGAAGAGTTACTGGAATTTGTTTCAACATTATAGAATTTAGCCCCAATTTCATAGCCTTCTCTTATAGTAGCCGACAGAACAGAGTTGGCACATACCTCAAATCATCCTAGGTGCATTCTTGTAGAAGACGATAGTGGTAGCTTGCATAGGAAAGTGGTGGATAGCACCTCCATGCATGAGAAGGATATCAAGTAGTTGGTGGAGCAGCAATTGAGGGATGCATTGGCACAAGCTCGAGGTAGCTCATCTGTTCCAAAGGGTAGACAATACCGAGAGGAATTTGATGTTGTCTAGTATCCTAAAGGCTTTGTACCTCCTTCATTCAAGATTTTTGATGGCAGCGATAACCCTCGCCAACACATTGCACATTTCAAGGTCAGCTACTACAATGCCAGACGTAGTGATGCCCTTCTTCACATATTGTTTATTAGCAGTGTAGTAGATGTTGCATTTGACTGGTATGTTGAATTGCCCAACAGTTCGGTAAAACATTTGCTGTGTTGGAACACCTCTTCATCAAAAGATTTTTTGGAGCTCATCAAAGAGATATTATAGGTAATCTTGTTGTAGCGACGCAAGTCCCTAATGAGTCCCATTTTAATTACATTCTCACGTGGTGAAACTTGAGTATAAAATACGAACCACAGCTGTATGAACAACATATCATAGAGATTCTCTTGAAGAACATCCATGGCCCGGTTACTTCTTGCTAAAGGGTTTTATAATCAAAAACTTTGACAAATTAATAAACATGGCAGCTAGTTTACAAGAATTGGCTAAACCCTTTCTAGGACTAGTCAGCCAAGCCCATAGCTCAAAAGGCATTTGAGAAGAAACCAAGGAAGTCATAGCAGTTGACAAGGGGAAGTAGCCAACTAGGGTTCAATCAGATAGGCCTCAAGCTCAGTAGTCTACTCTACTACCTCCTCTACCATCACCTCACTCATCATACCGGCCACCCTAGTAGCCACAATGGTCACCACCACCGGCTCCCTATCAGCATCATCAATAGTAGTATTCCTACCCATCGCTAGGTAGTTATTACTTACTATGGTGGAAATATATTATATTCTTGCCTTCTTCTATCCTTTTTTAGAAAAGAGGATAAATGAAAACATAAATATAAAACCTTGTTGGGATACCACGCAGATCCGCAGATATTCTTATTAGGGTGATCTGGTTCAGCATTGAGGAAAGGTGTACTATCTTAAAAGACAGAAGTCCCCACCTTACCATGGACCTAATCACCTTAATAAGGACTCTTAAGGACTATGTGTCTTCAGAATGTATCAGAGATTCTTCCCCTACTTTACATGGAAAAGTAAAGTAGGGTTTATTTTAAATTGGGTTCGTTAAGTTCCTTATAGGGGAAAGCCCCCATAGTTAATTACATTCTAAGGAAAGGGATTACTTAGGAATACTCTCAATTAAGGTAAATGATCATTATATCCAAAGATTTTGAAAGGTAGGACTATCAATCGAAAGTTTTTTTTTAAAAAGTCAAGTGGGATCGATCAAGAGGAGGTAGTTCTTTTCGAATCCAAAAGGGGAATAAGTATGGGATGCTTATGATACTAGGAACCCTAGTAAGAACCCCAAACTATCCTATGGTTGGGCTTTACATTTATGAAATTGAATTGAATTATTTGAGTTGAATTTTTATTAGAAATATAGAGCTTACAATTCTATGATACAAGGTCATGGAAATGCCTAAGAGGTGAGGATTTATGCTCGTGGCCCACAAAGGGATGTAGCAACCTCTGAACCTAAATCTAGGGATCTTTGGTGAGGGCCAAAAGCATGACCTAAATCTAAGGTAAAAATGGATATTTGCTTTACCTCCACAAGGGAGGATAAACCACTTAATTGTTAGACTTACAACCACTTGGAGCTGGCCGCCAACTAATCCTCCTACGATTTTAAAAATATAGGTAAGTCAAATGCTTTTGCAAGATAGCTAGACTGCTATTTATTTAGAAATAGACTAAGTCCTTAAACACACTCCCTAAGAGACTAGATCATGTAGAGCATGATTTAATGACTTAAATCTAATGCAACTTTTGTTACATTTTATTTTCATTTTTTGACAATCAATTTGACACAGGCTTTAGGATTCATATGGCTAATGTATGAGAAATTAGATTATGGGCCAAAATTACCAAGATAAGAAGGTTTGTTTTCACCAAAGCTCTCAAATGTCAAGCCAAGATCTCTGGCAAAGGTGAAATCCCTCCAATCAAGAGTGAATCAATATTCTTTTTATGCATGATATGAGAAAAGTAATACAACATTCAACTAAGGGGTTGCTAATTCTTTTATCTTGATTTATAACCTAAGCTTTAAGTGAGGTTATGAGTTATTTTATTTTTTTAGTTCTAATTGATTAGTTGGATAGAAAATTTATTTTTCTAAGAGCCTAATCGTCATCCAAGCTAGACATCAAAGCAAGGAATAAACTAGGAAAAGATACCATCTTAATGCACAAGCTAAACAAACATCAATCAATTTATAAAGATAGCGTAAAAGAATAAGAGGTCATTTGTGGTCGGACTCCACCACACAAACTTGAAAAGAAATTGGGCAGCTTAGCTCTGCCTTATACAACCGAAATTACAAATGAATAAATTACAATTAAGAAGGAATTCATTGTTATGAGGGTCTTCATTCTTCATTTCTTCTTTCTTCTTTCTTCTTTCTTCTTTCTTCTTTCTTCTTTCTTCTTTTGGTTGGTTGGAATGTGGTTGCTCCAAAGGCTTCACATGGTACATAAGATATAGTATTATGACCATTGTTCATCATAATACCCCATAACAATCATTCCAAAATCCTAATTACAAAATACATGAAAATGAGAAAAAAGAAATCTAACTAAAACCTGCAAAATAGAGATTAGATATACAAATAAAACAATTTCAAGCATATATGTATATAAATTGGACTTAGCATCCCACAAATGGGTAACCAAGTCTACCTAGCCTATTTTGGATTATTCTTAGGGGTAGGAGCACCTGCACAGCAAAAATAGTTATATTTTTATTACAACGCCCCTTAAGCATAATCCCCTACAAAAGATAATGCTTAGACTAAGATCATCCTGCAATTCAATCTATGTACATACATCTAAACATTCAGACTAAAATATTACATCAAAATAAAAGAAAACATCAAACCATGCACCGCCCTAACCAAAAGCTAGAAGTGATGATTTAGCCTAATGTGTGTGCTATTTAAGGTTTGTATTGTATGTTTAGCTAGGCTTTAAGGATAGAGTTTTCTAATTATGAAAATGTTCAACTTAGAGAGTGGTTTTACTTAAGTGATTTAGTTGATTTGGTTGATTTTTATTTTGTGATTTGATTAAGTTTGAATGAACCTACAATTACTTACTAAGTATTACAAAGAGAGGAAAAGAAAAGAGAACTTCTCTTTCTTCCTTACCTTAAGTAATTTCTAAGGTAGATTCATATTTGATTATTGTTTTATGAATATTTTATTATTTTCTTTAATTAATCCTATGTTTAATTTTTTCCTAAACAAACCTATTCAAAAACAAAGGCATTTTAAGATTAAGTAAAGTGAAATAATATCACAAAACACACAACACTTCATTTCTTTCCCAACATATGTAACATGCATGTGGATGAATCCTAAGCATATCTATACATGAAAATGGAAATTTTTGACACCCCTTAATGATGAACACTAAGAAAGTTACTTAAGAAAATTTTGATGCTTCATGATGCATAATTTTGTTAAGTAGAAAAAGAGTGATTCTTTTATCCATTTTTTATATACACATTTACAAGTATAAAATACATAAGTGAGTATGGCGCCATTGTTAGCACCAGGGGTGTAAGGTACAAGATCTACTTAGGGCTACTTAAAGCCTCGCAACCCCAGGGTTTTCCAGTCTAATATATCACTTTTCTTAAATACATGTGCATGTACAAAAGAAATGAATGGAAAAAGAAAGATCCAAAAGTTTATGTTTGTTTGTTTGATTTGTTTATGCAATTTACATATGCAAATCTAGATGGCCTTCTTAAGTGATAACATATGAATGAATTGGGATGGATTTAAGCAAATCTTGTGTTCTTTTCAAATGAACTATACACTTTGCAAAATCTTATACAAAAATATGCTAAAAGTGATGAGAAGGAAAGCCACACAATGCACATCTTTATGTTTAACTCACATGCAAGCTTATAAATCATTATAAGTAGCATAACTTTCAATTTTGATATTTGATTTATAAGGTTTAAAATTAATTTTGGATTTAATAGTGATAATATCCATTCATACTCTTACTTTAGCCAAAATATGCAATTTGACATAAAGGTAACATTTCATTTTTAATTTGATTTTTAAAAGGTATGAATGCATGATTTTCATATGACATACACATTTAACATGTTAAGAAAGAAATAAAGTGATGAAAGCATGTAAAATCATTTACCCTAATTAATTCCTAAAGACAATCCAATGGAATAAGATTATTTAAAGTAAATCAAAGTTGGTTAAAGGAATTTTTTATTTTGTTTTGAGTTTGATTTTGATTTGAGAAATGTGAGGTGAGTTTGCTGGTCCTAAATAATTTCCACATATATTTTTTATTTTAGTTTAATTTTTAGAACCATTAAAAAGAATTTTATGTTTTGATTAGGTTAAGGTGTTCATTAAGTTCATTAATTACCCCTCTCCTACACCACTTTAACATATTTAATCAAATAATTATGAGCCAATGTATGTCATAAAACAACACAAGGAATTTAAGATAGCAATGCACCTAGGAAAGAAAGGGGCCTAATGCAATTGGCTCATAATTAGTGATTAATTAAGCTAAAGGATTTCATTTAAGTATTTTCATAACCCTTCCCACACATGTGGGTTGAATTTTGATTTCCTTAAGCTACTTAGGTTATTGAATGCCTAAGCACCTACCCAAGATAAATTGGTTAAGTTCTAGAAGATTTTAAAAATTTTATCAAGTTAATTAAGTAGGTAGTTAGTGGGTTATCCCTTAATTAAGTTTGGATTAAGGAAGGAAAGGGGTTTAGAGAATGGCTTAGGGAAAATTCCCTAAATCCATTCCATAAACTTCTTCACTTAAGAAAGGCTTAATTAACTTATTAAAGGGGTTAAACCACTGTTCACATGCTTAATTACCCTAAATTACATAAAGGAGTGATTATGAATTCATTAATTGATTTTCCTAATTAACTCATCAATAAATCCCAAGAAAATTAGGAGAGGTAGAGGTCATCCCACTAAATGCATATGAGAACTTTAAAATAAATTAATGAAGTAATTAGGGAGTAATTAGGGTTATTAAGTTTTCACTAAAATCCTAGTTAAGGAAAATGCATTATTCAAAATCCATTTGAAATAATTTTTGATTATTGCTCTCTGAATTATCTTAACAATGCTATTTATTTTGTATTTTTTTAATTTTTTCAAAATTTAGTTATGAATATTTGAAGATTCAGTGATTAATAACTAATTAAAACCCCTATTTATTATCTAATCCCGTCGGTGCCACGTGGACCCCTGACACGACACGTGCTTTCCACGTGGCATGATGGGATTGGTTATTTAAGTTATCACATCCAAAGCCATGTCAGCGGCGGCGCTACGTGCTTTCTCTTTGGATCATCTGATCAAAGATCAGACGGTTGAGATTGAGCCCGAAGTTTCTAAAGTGATTAATCCCAGATCCTACGTGGCTTGATAATGATCGTCCATCCAAAATGCATGGATGGATGGTCCATGATCCATCACTGAGTTTGCCTATGGGTGAGGACATCCATCCACTCTCTATGGCAAGATCTGAGCTTGATTGAGCTTGGATTCAACTAAAACTTTACAAACATCATCTAGGAGTAAACACAAGTAAATCTAACAGTCAATTTTTCATGAGGTGAAACTTTCTTTCACAAAGGACCACACACTCCTTATTTTAAGCTCGAGTTGAAGGCATACCTCATCGGAGGATATCAGTGATGCTTCAATTCATCGAGGTAGCTTAGAGAGACAAAGCCCATTGATTTGAGGCTTTGGTTGAGTGGTACTCCATCAATTGACCAAATGCTCCTCTAAACTTGCGACTGATCAAAGTCCCTCTTGTGGAGAACTTGGAAAAAGGTTTGAGTGTACTCGATTGGGTTCCCTCAAGGTGCTTGAAAGAGCAATTGAGCTAAATTTGGGTATTGAATGAGTTTGAAAAATGGTGGAGCTCCCCTATTTTTAGCTTGAAGAAAGAGAAGAGGAGAAATGGAAGTAGCTCTAGGAGGCTTGGAGGAGCTTGCAATTGCTTTCTATGGCTTCCCTAGCTTCAATCGAATATGAGTGAGTGTGAATGAACTGAAATTAGGGGGAGTATATCTCCCGCTAGGTGGATCGGATGGCCGAGCTTAGAGATGTTGTTTTGATCAAATTCACCTCATGCAATGAGTTTTTTATGCCATTTAGGGTGTCATGTAATTTGGTTTTTGTGACAATAGAAAGTGGAGGAGTTTCCATGTGCTTAATTGAGTGTAGGAGGGATCCCATGTGCTCAATTTCTAAGTGGGTGGTCGGTTTGTACATTAGGTTGGGTTTGGCTGACCTAAACCCATTGGATAATGTGCACCATCCTCATTAGTGACCATTTGGTCCACTAAGAGGATGTCAGGTGTTCATGAAAAAGGAATTGTCCATATTCCAAGTGGTTTTGATTTTGGGTTACCCTATGACATAGGAGTAAAATGGTCATTTGGCCTAGGTTTCAGTTTGAATATGTTTGGTATGATTGAAAAAATGGGTTGGGCCAAGTTTCAATGATTTTGGAATTGATTTGATGTGATTTGACTCATGTTGACCCATTTAGGTTAAAATGGGTCAAGTTGACCAATTAGTCAAATTGGGTGAAACCAAGGGTTGGGTCAAGTTCATATGACCATTTAAAATGTTTTGGCATATTTGGTTTGGCTTAATTTGATTTCTATTTGGATTTGGTTCATTTGACTTCATTTAGGTCAAATGGGTCAATTTGACCAATTTGACCTATTTGGGTTAGGTCATGGGTTGGTTTAGGCTTCATTAGTCATATAAAATGTATTGGTATGTTTGTTTCCAATTAATTTTGTTTTAATTTTATTTTGGCCCAACATGACATTTTAGGTCAAGTTGGGTTCATGGTTAATTGGGCTAGGTTGAGTCTAGTTGGCCAATTGAGGCTTTAGTCAAGTTCAACAAGTGATTTGAAATGAACTTGACCCATTGGTTTCGATTAATTTGGCTTAGATCAATTTTTGACACATTTTGACATTTTAGGTCAAGTTGGGTCAACTTGGGTCAAGTGGCCAATTGGGCTAAGTTAGGCTCAAGTGATGACTTGGTCAAGTTCAAACATTGATCATGAATGAGTTTTGATCAATGGTTTCAATCAATTTGGCCTATGGTGGATTTTGTCAAGTTTAGGTTTCATTTTGGCTAAGTGTTGACTTGGTCAACCCTTAGGTTTGACTTGGTTTGACCCAATTTGAGTGATTGATCATCTCATGATGATTGTTGCTCACAATGTGAGGCTTAGTTGGGCTTAGTTCAATCCAATTTTGGTAGGATTAGAATTTGGCTCATAAGAGATACTTTAGGTCACCTTGGGTCAAGTGAGCCTAAGTGGGTCAATTGACTTGATCAAAGCTTGAATCAAGTTTGGTTGAACTCACATATGGACTTATGATTGAAATATAAATCCATTTGCAAGTGATTTGGAGACAAATGAGTTTTGATTTATTTGACAATTTCAAGTTCAAAGGGGTGAACATGAGTTTGACTTAGGTTTGATTTTTTTTAATTTAGTTTTAGTTTGATGATTGAAGTTTGTGTTTATATTTAGATTCATGATTGAAGGATTGATTGAACTAAGAAGAAAAATCAAGAGTTTGCCTTGATTTGAATTTGATTTGGCTAAGTTCAAGAATTTGATTTAAAAGTCTTAGGTTGAATTTCAGTTGAATTTAAATCTGATTTTTGAATCTAGTTTTGGTTTGATGATTAATTTTTATGTTTATATTTGGATTTATGATTGAAGGATTGATTGAATCATGAAGAAAAATGAAGGGTTTGGCTTGATTTAAATTCGATTTGGCAAAGTTCAAGAATTTGACTTGAAAGGCTTAGGTTGAATTTTGGTTGAATTTGAAGTTGATTTTTGAATTTATTTTTGGATATTTAAATTTATTTTTAATATATATTTGTGAATATAAATGAGAATATAAATGAGTTATGAGAAAATTTCTTTAATTTGATTTGATTCAAGCTCAGTCCATAAGATTGAATCAAAGTGACTTAGAATGGATTTTTTTGAACTTGGAATTTGAAATCACAGGGTTTCAATCATTTGGAATTGACTCAAGATTTGAGAAAATCCATCAAGTTGAAACTTATTTGAGTTTGAAGTTGATTTGATTTGGAGTTTGACTTTGAAAGGAGGAAGTGAGGATTTGGTTCAAGCTATAGGGTAGGAAAATTTTCCTAACACCCCTAAGGCATGACCTATTTTATTCCTATGGCTAACTCTTCTAAGTCTCTAGGGTTAGGTTGAGTGTTCACCTAATCACTAGAAGTGTCTTAAGACTAAGCAGACTCTTAGTGTCTAAGAGAAGTCTTATGTCTATGATGGAGGGGTTGAGAACTCATCCTTAAAATATGGTCAACAAAGGGCAATAGGTGTGGTATGATTGACAAGGTACACCGCTTGTATTGGTGTTGACCAAAATAATCAACTACACTGAATGACTATAAGCAATAAATAAAATGATCTACTCCTAACCCACGGTGTAGAAAGAATCCAGAGCTTAGTGCAATGTGACTCTACTCATTTCATAGACATAAGAGAGTGAAAGAGGAATCCTATAGCGATAGAGTATGTGAACATTCCATTAGGGAAATAGGTTCAAGTCATCCACAAGGGGATGAGAGGTTTGATTTGAATTGAGTCTCATTGGGGAGAACAATTGATTTGATTTGTTGATTATTTAGTTGTGTTTATTTTGATTGTTAGTTTGATTGACTCCATTGGGGGAGGAGGGTTGAATTTGTTTCAATTTTTTTTTTATATTTTTAGTTTTGACCTACTTCAGATGGATGGTTGTAGGAGCCATGTAGAGTCTAACCTAACTTCATTTACCAATCCAAAGAGGTAGTCTACTAAACACATAGTAAGACTAGCCAAATAAAGGGATCACCTTTCAGTATGCAATGGACAAGTTAGGAAGAAAGCACAGGGACTCACATTTTCCAAAATAAGGAACCACTAGGGTGATTGGTTTGCAAGGCAACATATCAAACCTGACCTAGGCCTGACTATTGAGTGAATGCTGCTGGAGGACTTAAATCAACTCAAAAATAGTTAAGATTAATTTCATTTTTTTAGTTTATTTTGATGGATCCCATCGATTTGCAATGGACTACATTGAGTAGGGGTCATGGAGGCCTTGGGCTACATCAGATTTACCAATCCAAAGGGAATAATCTACCAACCATAAGGTAAGACCAACCAAACAAAGAGATGCCTTTCGGTGTGCAATGGTCAAATTAGGAAGAAAGTGTGGGGACTCACATCTTCCAAAACAAGGAACCACTGGGGTGATGGGAAGAACAACAAATCGACTAGGTGACTATTTGAATTTTGCTGGGAGACTTAAATCAGCTCAAAAATTTTCAAGATTAATTTTACTTTTTTAGTTTGTTTATTTTAATGGATTCTGTTGGTTTGCGATGGGTCACATTGAGAAGGAGCTTATATGAGCCTAGACATATCTTAGATTTACTGAACCAAAGGGAGTAGCTTCCTGGCTAAGGGGAGAATTATCCAACCAAAGGAGTGCATTTCAATTTGTAATGATTAATTCAAGGAAAGAAAGCATGAGGGCTCACATCTTCCACTACAAAAAATTACTTGGGTGATCAGTTGCTTTGGGCAGCAAATCAAACTGACCGTCGGTTGATGATCATTCTAGAAGAATGCATGTGTTTACATCTTCCAAAATAATTACAGGTAACTTTCTTGGCCAAAATTGAGCCCAACCAGCTTGAAGAGAGTGTGCTCGGGGACTCTTTCGTAGTGGGGCAATTTCCATAGGGAGTTCTACTGACACTGCCCTAAAAATAGGATGTCTGCTTGGGAAAAAGAGCCCTTTGGGGGCTTGAATTCCTAATCCACAAGTGAATATTTCTTTGTTTGTTTAGTTTGTATATCATGGACCCTATTAGTTTACAAGGGATCAAACTGAGAAGGAGCTTATATAAGCCTAGACCTATCTCAAATTTAATAAACTAAGAGAGAATCTGTGCATCCGTGAACAAATTCTCCAACCATAGGGGTGGCTATTAGGAAAGGGGGACTGTCCAATCCAAAAGTAACCAGGGTAGTGTCTAAATGGGGTCACAAAGGATATGATCTAAATAGAGTGCCTGCAGAGAGATGGGCTGCTAAGGGATTGATCCAAAACCCTAGAAAAGATGACATAGCTAATCATATCAATATATAGTGGTGGCTCAAGAGAAAGCGAGGACTCACATCTACCAAGAGTGGTGTATCCAGGGTGAGTCATTGTCGACATAACAAATATCAACCAACCTAAGTGCTGTCGGTTTTAAAATCAGTGAGAAAGCTGAGACTCACACATCTTCAAAGGCGATTGTTGGGATAGTCTATTTTTGGCTCGATAGGTGCTATTTGACCTAGGGCAACTATTTAGTAAATGTCGTTGGAGAACTTATATCAACTCAAATGTAGTCAAGAGGAAAGGAGCCACTAGGGGGCTTATCCTAAACCTCAAATATACTCGACCTAATCATATCATGATGATTAGTTTAAGAAGAAAGTGTGGGGACTCGCATCTTCTTAAACAAAATCAACAAGAGGTAGCTTACTAGCTGAGCAGTGAAGTCTACCAAACTAACAAGGCGCTCGTTGATTTGCAATGGTCAAATCAAGAAGAAAGCATGGGGACTCACATCTTCTAAATAAATGACCACTGGGATGACATACTAGCAAGGTAGCATGTAAACTCAACTTAGAGTAGCTAATGAGTGAGTGCCACATGGGGCTTGCTCCCATATCAAAATAGCCCGAGACAAAATTTATGTTTATTTTTATGCTTGTGTTAAAGGGAATAGAATGCTGCATGGGTTCTCTTGCACCTAACTTAGTTGTGCTAATCGAAATAGGATGCCTCTTGGGTTCTCTCATTCATATTATAATAGTGTCGAGAGATTGTGTTTGATTATGTCTGTGTTGTGAAAGAGGGATATGATGCCTCTTGGGTACTCTTACACAAATCCTAGACATGTCATGGCAGATTCGTAAGACAAGCAAATAGCGCTTTGAAAGAAGAGAATATTTTGATGAAATGGAATCAAATTTTTATTCTTTTGTTGATAATTATTTTCAAACACATTTTATAGGTAGTATTTCTTCAAATATAGTATATTAATTGAAAGCATCGGGTGTTCCCCTTTATAATCAATGAGTTGATAGGATCCTTCTTGGTAGGCCTTCTCTATAACATAGGCGCCTTCCTAAGTGGGTTTAAACTTTCCTCCCATCTTTCGATGAGCAATAATTGGTCTCCTTAGGACTAACACACATTCTCCTACATGGAAGGACTAGGGAAGACCAGCTTGTTGTGAGCTTGAGTAATTTTGGCTTTGTATAACTCGAGATTCTGGCACGCCCGTAGGCATCTCTCCTCCAAACATTTGAGTCTTCTAACTGCAAATTTGCATTCTATTCTATAGTGATCTTGCTACCCAATGCTATCCTTAGTGATGGGAGTTGAATTTTTAAAGGTAGAATGACTTCAAACCCATACACTATGGAAAATGGGGTAGACTGAGTTGGGGTTTTGTATGTGATGCGGTATGCCCACAAGGCTTCAACCAACTGGTCATTCCACTACCCCTTGTTGTCATCAAGTGTCTTCTTTAGTATTTGGATGAGTGTTTTATTGAATGCTTATGTTAAGCCATTTACTCTATGGTAGTAGATGGTGGAGTATCTCCAATCTATATCGTATCTTCTGGTTAAGCTATTGATCTTGGTGCTTTTGCATGCAACACCATTATCAAATATAATAATTCATTAAAACCTATGATATGGTTCTGAAAAAGTGAAGCACCTTTGGCTGACCTCTCTTAATTGCCTTCACTTAATGGTGAGCTATAATGAACCGATGACCCTTGAAAGAAGGAGGATCAATTGGAGTCACAATGTCGGTACCCCAACAATCAAATGGCCATGAAACCAATGTAGGGTATAGAATATTGGGTGGTTGATGTAAGACCACACCGTGTACCTGACATTGATGACATCTCCTAGCTACATCCATGCAGTCTATAATCATCGAAGGCCCATAATATCCTAGTCTTTAATCTTCTTCTTCATCTTGGACTGATGAGCTCCACATAGTCATGAATGTACCTCGATGACAATCCTATGGGCTTCGTGTTTGTCCAAACAGCGTAACGACATTTGATTGAAATACTGTCAGTACAAGGTGCCATCAACGGGAGCATAGGAGAGAGCTCTCTATTTCACCTAATGAGCTTATGACTTTTCTTGAGGTAGTTTACCAGTGTTCAAGTAGTCTATGAATGGTTGCCTCCAATCTAGCTCCTTGTCCTTATAGGCAACGATAACCTTCCCTTCAAGAGAAAGTCTCTCGATGAGTTCAACATCGATAAGGGATAAGACTTATCTATTTTGGACCCTTATTAGAATGGACTCATCTTCCGGACATGAAAATTTTTTGGCCAGTTTGGCCAAAGCATATGCTACTACATTCTCTGCTCGAAAAACCTTGTAGATGGTGATTTTAGGGATTTGGGTCAACAGCTTCATGGTATACTCGTGGTAATGATGAAGCTTAGGTTTGAGAACCTTGTAGAACCCAGTAATCTAGTTGATGACTAACTAAGAATCTCCATAGATGTTGATGCTCCTGACACACACTGTGATAGATAACTCCAAACTAGCAATCAAAGCCTCATACTTGGCATTGTTGTTGGTGCAGGGACTGGAAAGATAGTATGAGAATCTCATCACATCATAGTCTAGAGTTAGAAGAACTATTCCTACCCCTTCCTTTCCTAAAAGAATAGATCATGGTGCTTCTCCCTTATGAAAGGAAGTTGTACCATCAAAATACATCTCCCATCAATGATTGTCAACCTCCCCTAAGTTCATGATTTGTTCATCAGGGAGATCTTCACTAAGAGGGAAATCAACAAGCAGTGGGTGTGCTGCTAAGAAATCCACTAGTGCTTGACCTTTTACCACACGGAGGGGTATTAATGTGATATCGAATTGCAAGAGAATCATGGACCATCATTCTAAAAGTCTGGATAGCATTGGCGGTGTCATGAGATACTACAGTGGATTGGTTCTGGAAATTAAATTCACCATATGAGAAAGCATATAGTGTCATAGCTTTTGAGATGCAAAGATCAAAGCTAGGCAATGTTTCTCAATAGGTGGGTAGTTCACTTCAGCAAGAATCAGATGACGACTGAGGTAGTAGAGAGCACTCTCCTTCCCTTTATCATTGGCTTAAACCAACAGAGCACCGAGAGAGTCATCCAATGCAATAGTGTAGAGGATGAGTAACCGGGATATACTTGCTAGATCCGCAATAATACTTGATATCTTCAAAGGCATCGACACTTGTCATCCACTTAGAACTTGGCATCTTTTTTTGACAAGTGTTAAGAATGCATCTCCCTAGGTTGGAAAAAATCTTAGATATGCATCCTTGGAAAGATCTAAGTTGAGTTAAACTTTTATGAGGTGGCATTTTTAAGATAGATTTGAACTTTTCTGGATCTATTTCTATTCCTTGGTGTCAGACAATAAACCAAAGGAATTTCCTTGAAGCTACTCCAAATGCACCCTTCAGGGCATTCATTTTTAGGTTATATTGACTTAACCATTTGAAAACTACTCTCAAATCATAGGGTTGGTCTTCCTTTTCTCTATTTTTGATCATCAACGTCAACTTTGATGGATGAGTTCATTTGAAGTCTGGCTATGTAGTATTTTAAGTGAAAGGCATGACCTTCAATCGGGGTTTGAAAATTAGTGTTTCTTTCATCCTCAGGGGCCATCTTGATTTGATTGTAGCTAGATGACCCATCTATGAAGGAGAAAACTATATGAGATGAGGCAATATCCTCCATTAATTCTGGTATAGGAAGAGAAAACTCATCCTTAGGACATGCCTTATTTAAGTCCGAAATGACACAAATTTGGCCATTCTTCTTCTTAGTGGATGCTAGGTAGGGTATTTTTCTTCCCTAATGAAATCAACATCGATCAATTTCTTGACTTCAAAAAATAACTGTTGTTCGACTTCTAATCATATGTGTCTACGAGCTTTCTTGACTGGGTTAGCACTAAGATCTATTGCTAGTTTATGGATTGCTATGTCAGGAGATAATTCAGGCATTTCATCATAGCTCCGTGCAAAGCAATCCTTAAACTCAGTCAATAGCCTAACTAAGTCATTAGTTTTTTCTTCATTCAGTAATGAACTCATGTATGTCGTGCTTGGATTTTCTTTCATCCCGAGGTTGATTTCCTTATGCTTGTCAATTATTGAATGGATCTCCTCTTCAAATTCTAGAAGTGCATCTTTGATTTGGAGATCATCTAGATCATCTAAAGTTTTTAAACACACATCCTCATAAGAGTTGGTTTGGTGTGAAAAGAATCTATCAAACTCCAGATGGTTGGTGACAACTAAGCAGTAAACGTCATCATCAACTGGACCCACTATACCAAATCCTAGTCCTAATCTTGATTATGCATCCTTACCTCTATTATTCCATAGCTTTTGAGTATGCTTAGACCATGAATAAGGAATCAAACCTTTCAAGATTAAGAACACAAGGCAAGTACCAATCAGATATTCCATTAATTCTTTATATGAATCATCCTCAATTCTACATCAACTTTAGGACTTAGGATGATGATCCCAAAAGAATCTCTTTGATTTGCATCAATGGAAGACGAGGTGCTTCCTTAACTCTAAACCTTTTTTGTGATGAAAGTGAGGGTTAGAGCTAAGGTTCCTTCTTTGATAGTTTCACATACATTTGATTTGAATACTTTTGCTTTAGAGGCCGGTCTTTATGTCTAGCTCAAGTGTCACCTCCAATAAAACCTATTGAGAGGGGTTGGCTGGTATGCTAATCACATTAGACCCGCCTTTCGAGCTAGATTCCAAGTCTATGTGAATAGTAGGGGTACTTCTGTGAACTGGAACATAACTCCTGTTGGCTGATGGCCAATCAAGGGGTCTTCCACCTCTATAACTGCCTCAATTTTTGCCTCTACCTTTGCGTGGTGGAGGTTGAGTCATCCTACCCACATGTCCATATGATAGAATGAACTGTGGGTGGAATGTGATATGCAGCTCCACTTCTTCCTCAATTTCATTTTCTTATTCACTTGGACATACATTTTTCTTTTCTTTTTATTTTTCTTTTTTTTCTTCTTTTTCTTTTGTATTTGAATTTAAATTTTAACCAAGTTCACAAGAAAAAGGTGTTTTGAGGAAGATAGCAGGTCGCATCCTCATATATTTCAACCTCTCTGACTAAAAATGACTTTTCATCTCCTTTGACATAGTACTCAATCTCATCCTTCCTAAACTTGATGCATTGATGGAGTTAGGATGGAATCATCTTATTCTGATGTATCCAAGGCTTACTAAATAAAGCGATGAATGAACTATTTGAATCAATGATATAGAACTTGGCTTTAGTCTTCCAATAATCTATGTCTAAATGTAACACTATGGAACCTAAAGCCCTCTAGCCCTGTTCAATGAATCCTATCAACATCAGCTGATCTCCTCGAAGTGTGGAGAATTTTGATCCTCAGATAGGCAAGGATCTTTAGACTCATAATGTTCATCGATGCACACGGATGAGAACTCTGCAAAGTCATGTCAATTAATGTAGAGGGGCGGTTGTTGTACCCCATGTCCCCTAGAAGAAGGACTTCATCTATGAAAGTGATCCCCTAGGCTTCACTGAAATAATGTGCCTCCTCTCCAATAGCGGTCAACTAAGCTAAGCATATCTCAGGATTAAGGAGAGCCTTGATTAGTGATTCCCTCATCTCTTTGGATAAGATAAGGGTATCATATATGCTTATCTTAGATGTTGACTTTCTTAGGTGAGAGAGGACATTGTTGTCCACCTTGGGTTGATCCTCCACAAGCATATCCAAGGGTGGAGCATCCTATGGAGGGTCTTCTCAATCATCTGAACCAATGACTTATTTCCCTCTATCCTGAGGTGTTGCCATGGGAGATAGAACCTTGCCACTATGAAGGTTGACTTCAGTGATCTCTTGTGGCTAGGTAATAGAAGATTCTACTTGCATCGCTCACCTACGACTTCTCCTATGGGACCGATGATGATTCTAAGTCTATCTCAAGAGGTGAACTCGTAGTATTTAGAGAAGGAAGGTCTAACTCTAAATCAAAAAGAGGATGATCGAAATTATTATAATTATTATTTGGACTTGAAAAGTTATCATTAAGAATAGATTTGGACAACCCATCAGAGTGACAGATATAATTCAAGTTTGCTTTATTCTTTGATTTCTTGGATTTTAAAGGAGGTACATAATAGAAATCAAGTAAAGTAAGTGGGGTGAGGGATTTGATGCCCTCATCCGATACAAGATATCTACTAGAAGAAGAGCTAGTTGAAGTAGAGGTAGTCACTGATGTAGTAGCTGCAATGGTGGACTGGAGGCTGGACTCGGTCAGTGTTTGAGCTACTTTATCCGGCAGCATGCTGAGCTCCCCTTTCCTTGAGTTGGCTTTAGCAACTTCTAAAGCTTCCTTGATGTTGGAGGTTTAAGCTGGCTCAGGTACCTGCAAGGAAAGTTTCTTAATTTTGGAGACAATTTTCTTAGAGGTACGAGGTAAGGAGATATCCCAACCTTCTTTGGTTTTAGAAGGATCACAAGTATCCCCAAGGATTACCCTAATGGAACTAGATTATTGTTCCATAAGCTATTCCTTTAGGATAACTATAGCATCAGCCTTGAAGTTATGTTTAAGCCAGCATGAATGTTAAGCAATCTTCCAAAACATGACCTAACATATAGTGGTAGGGGAAAAAGTTAGGATCATTACTTTTACCCACATCCTCTGGTCTCCTAGGTTCAGGTAGTTAAAAATCAGGCTTCTTTAAGAGATTATTAAAGATCTTCCTAATTACCTTTCTCTTAAATGAATAAGGCTTGTTAAGATTATCTAAAAGAGTAGGTGGACTGTAGCTACCTAGCGGCAGGTATGTGTACCACTGCTGTTGATGATGTGGCTAAGTGAGGAGGTAGTGTCGGAGGCTGTGGCTGGTGGTGTGGTGGTGGTGGAAGTGGGTGAAACGAGGTCTCTCAAAGCCTCTGGGTTGTTTCCCCTTTTCTACTATCAGGGCTTCTTCTCAAAAGCTTTATATGGCTTCTACTTTATTGATTGGTCTTGAAAAAGTGACTATTTGGCTTCTCCTTGTAAGCTAGCCACCTTGTTGATTAGCTTCTCAAAAGTTTTAGTGGTGAAACCTTTTAGCATGAAGGCGATCGAGCCATGGATATTATTAAGATGAGTCTCAATGGCATGTTGTTCAGATAGCTATGGTTCGTAATTCATACTCAAATTATTCCATCTGAGAATGTAATCAATGAGGGACTCACCAGGGTTTTGTTAAGCCACAGCATGATAGTCTACAGTCACCCTTTGCTGAGCTCCAGCAAACCTCTTGATGAAGAGTTGCTCCAACTCAATAAAAGTCTTCGCTGAACTGTTAGGAAGTTTAGTGTACCAATCAAAAGCTATACCTACTAAGCTATTGACGAAGAGACGAAAGAGTAAAGCATCACTACCACTAGTGTTGCAACAGCTGGCTCTGAAGTGTGCAATATATTGCCGCAGATTCTGACTTCCATCAAAACTCTTAAAAGAAGGAGGCATAAAACCCTTAAGATATTGGATGGCATCAAATTCCTCCGAGTAGGGTCTATCCTTTAGAACTAATGATCCTCCTCAAGCTTGTGCCAATGCTTCTCTCACCTGCTTCTCAACCACAATCTTGATATCTTCTTCTTATATGGAGGTACTATCCACTACCTTCCTACACAGATTGGTGCTACCCTACTCTACTAGAGGTAAAGTCTTGGCTAGATCCAAGACATGCACCAACTCTGGCTGACTAGTCTCAGCTATAGTAGGATGGATTGTCAGAGCTTATTTTTGAAGTTCTAAGACTGCAGCTAACAAGTCCTCGAGCCTCATCCTATCAATTTGTTCATCTTTCTACCTTAACTATTGATGAAGGTCTTAGGTCGAGTAGGCTATGTTTTCCTGCTTGGCCTCAACACCTTCCAAAGTCTACTTCTCATGGAGGAGAGAACTCTGAGTATCTACCATGTTTACCCTCGTTGAATCCTCTAACATGTCATCTTTATTCAGATCAAAGCTGAATTTTTCATCCTCAAAATTAGACCAGACATATCCTAAGATTTCTTTCTTCTCCACTAGATACTAAGATACTATGTCATCTAGGGATCGGTCCAACTGAACAGGCACAAAAGATCGAGTCTGACTGGTAGTAGGGTCAATATCATGAACAGATAAGTGCTTAACCTCTGATGCTTCTGGTGAGCTGAACATGTGAGGACTACGCTCACTAGAGGAAAGATACTCTGTCTGCTATTAGATCTTGGCAGAGTGGTACTCCTAGGAGGATCTATGGCTATAGGGGCGACTAAACTATCTCCTCGTCCTTCAACTACTCTGACTATCTTCATAGCCTATTGCGGTGGTGGTGGTGGTGATGGGATGACTAGTATACTTTAAGGTCATCATTCCTTCTTCACCACTACTGGGGAAGAAGGTTGAGCAGGGGAGATCTGCCTTGCCATAGTAGGATGTGTAGATGTGACTGGATCTCTCAGGCATAGCCAAATCACCAATGGGGTTCGCTTCTCCCCGATGCCGCCTTCATGACCTTGACTGAAGCTATAGATGCTGAGACATGTACAAGAGATGATGTATGGGGAGAAGAGCGGTGTGGTGGAGGCACCACCGACTCTCTTGGGATAGAATCTCCTCTCCTATGATGTTTAGTCCTCGTGAGTAAGATACTACCAGTATGATTGGTGTGGGTAGCATGTTGATCTGGAAAGTCCATAAGTCAGCCGGTACCCCTTCTCCGGCCACAACATGGATGTTGGGTTCTTTAGCCTCTCACGCCTAAGTAGCACGCCAACAATGCGAGAATGATAGATCTTAATCAAAGCAGCCCTCCGATCGTAGGCTCCACGCCTACTTGGTGTAAAACGATGAGGCTCCTCCTCTCAAAGTGTGAAATTAACCAGTGGAGGTGAAGCAGAAATCCTCCTAGCATCCTCTCTATTAGTTCCAGATAGAGGGTGGAACTGGTTTTCTATAACTAGCAGGGAAACCATTGTAGCCCTCTCCAATGAGTGGTTTCCTCTAACTCTTTAGTAATGCTAGTATGATACCACTTGATCATGTGATTGTTGTTTCTTCACTATGCCCAGGTAGGTCGAGCAGAGTAGGAGCTAGACCCAACCTCAAAGGCAGGAGAGACAATCCCTAGAATTAGGGGTGCCTTCCCCTTGGAAGGTGCCAAGGAGTGGGTACTAGCCCTAATTGGGGCAGTATGGGGAACAACTAGATGCACTGATATTGGCACTAATACTGCTACTATGGGAACCGCCACAACCTTCCTCTTCAGTGAGGGAATCTCCCAATTGGATGTCTTGTCAAACGGATGACGATACCGATCATATGCTCTACTAAGCGGTGGGGGGTTCCCTCACATGTAATCCTGACCCCCTCAAAGCCTCAACCAAAGTAGATGAGGTCGGCATAGTCAGATTGTGGAAGGCTGGCCTAATCTAGGGCCAAATCCATCCCATGAGATAACATGAACACATATTTCTAATCTACCATTGCAATCAACTGAAACTGAAACTGATGCTGACTGAAAGTCTGCAATGTTGAAAATAAACTTAAATCATATTTCTGTTTTGTCAATTTTTGAATTTGAATTTTAGAATTTGAACACACACTCAACATCTTGAAAGTGTTAAGAGGGGCTCAAATGAATTTAAAAGAGATTTTGAGATTGATTGAAAAGAGGATTTTTAAATGTATAATCCACTTTCAATGAATTTTTGTATTTAAAAATGGGTTCAAGTATTATTAGAGAGATGCTTCAATAGGTTCATGTTTGAATTTCATTTTTTATTTTGAGGACCTTTTATTTAAAAATTTTGAGTATGTTAATGTAAAGGGTCAATCGATTTTATTTTTGATTTGAGATTTTTAGAATTTACTCAATCAGCAAAGTTGGGTATGCTAAGTGAGGTGTTTGAAAACAATTTTTTCTTATTTTTTGTTTGCTTTATTTTGTGTATCATTTGTGATTTTGAAAAAATATCATTTGGGTATGCTAAATGAGGAATCCAAGTGTGTTTTGTTTTGAAAATTTTTTGAAAATAGGATTCGGAAATTTAGGTGCTAAAATCTAATGTGTTTCTTTTGATTTTGATTTTGTTTTGAAAAAGAGGATCCTTAGCAAATTTGGGTATGCTAAGGGAATCCTAAAGTATTTCTTTTTGTTTTTTATTTGATTTTTAAAATATAATTCTTAGCAAATTTGGGTATGCGAAGGAAATCCTAATTTTGTTTTTGTTTCGAAAAGAGGATCCTTAGTAAATTTGGGTATGCTAAGGAAATCCTAAAGTGTTTATTTTTTTTATTTTTTATTTAAAATATGATTCTTAGCAAATTTGTGTATGCTATGGAAATCCTAATGTGCTTCTTTTTGTTTTAGATTTCATTTTGAAAAAGAGGTTCCTTAACAAATTTGGGTATGCTAAGGAAAATTCTAATGTATTTCTTTTTATTTTTGATTTGATTTTGAAAATAGGATTCTTAGAAAATTTGGGTATACTAAGGAAATCCTAATGTGTTTCTTTTTATTTTAGATTTTATTTTAAAAATGGAGACTTCACTTTAACAAATGTGGTATGTTAAAATGAAGCCCAAAAATGTGTTTTAAATTTTATGAAATGGAGATTTCACTTAGCAAATTTTAGTATGCTAAATGAAATTCCAAACATGTGTTTTGAATTTTTTTTTAAAAATGGAGACTTCACTCTAGAAAATGTGGTATGCTAAGATGAAGTTCCAAATGTGTTTTAAAAAAAAATTGTGTTTTGTTGATTTAAAAGAGAGAGATTTTCATTTAACAAATTTGAGTATGTAAGATGGAAATCAATTATGTTTCATTTTTTAAATATGTAGTTTGATGTGTGATTATTTCTTTCTCTTTTGAAAGATGAAATTCCAACTTAAACATATATGAAATATATTAAGTGGGATTTCAAAATAGTGTCATTTTATTTGCAAATGAAATATTCATTCAATAAATTTGGGTATATTGAATGGAGATGTTCATGTGTGCTTTTTGAAAGTTTATTTTTAATTTGATTGGAAATAAAACCTCCATTTAATAAATGTGGGTATATTGAATGGAGAGATTTCAAATGTGTTTTTTGAAAATTGATTTTTGATGTTGATTGGAAATGAAACCTCCATTCAATAAATGTGGTCATATTGAATGGGGAGGTTTCATATGTGCTTTTGGAACCTTATTTTTGACTTTGATTGGAAAGAAAACCTCCATTCAATAAGTGTGGGTATATTGAATGGAGAGGTTTCATATGTGCTTTTTGAAAATTGGTTTTTGATTTTGATTGGAAACAAAACTTCCATTCAATAAATGTGGGTATATAAAATGGAGAGGTTTCATATGTGCTTTTAGAAAATTGATTTTTTGATTTTATTTTTGGAATGTTGATTGTTATTTTTATTTGAAGATGAAATCTTCATTCAAGTAAATTAAGTGAAGGAATTCATTTGTTCATTTGGATAATATGATTGTTGGTTTTATTTTTGAAATGTTCCTACATGTAACAATTATAGAAATTGTTAGATGTAATGCAAATATTTTATTAAGTGTATTTTGAAAAAGTGCTTTTGAAAAGCAAGACTTTTATGAAGGATTGATTTTGTATTTTTTTTGGAATGAACCTTTCCTTACCATTAAGTGCTTTTTGATCATTTTCTTTTTATTAAATTTTTATTTTCATCCGTTGGAGAACCCAATGTGGGTTTTAATATCAACATGGGGGGGGAGGTCCTAAAACTTAAAGATGTAGGCTAGCTTAACTTAAAGATGAAATAAGCTAAGTGCCAATGAAAAAGAAAGATAGTCTTGGATTCATACCAAAAGTACAAATCCACTATCGATACTTGGAGAGAATGATCATTTACTAAGGATGGAGAGAGGGAAATTCCCCAGCGGAGTTGCCAAGAAAATTAGTGGTGGAAATATATTATATTCCTGCCTTCATCAATCCCCTTTTAGAAAAGAGGATAAAAAAGTAGAAATATAAAACCTTGTTGGGACACCACGTAGATTAGCGGATGTTCTTATTAGGGTGATTGGGTACGACATTAAGGATAGGTGTACTATCTCGAAAGATAGAAGTCACTGCCCTACCATGGACCTAATCACCTTAATAAGGACTCCTAAGGACTACGGGTCTTTAGAATTTACCTGAGATTCTTCCCCAACTTTACATAGAAAAGTAAAGCAGAGTTTATTTTAAACTAGGTTGTTAAGTTCCCTATAGGGGCAAGCCCCCATAATTAATTACATCCTAAAGAATAGGATTCCTTAGGAATACTCTCAATTAAGGTAAATGATCATTGAATCTAAAGATTTTGAAAGGTATGACTATCAATCGATTTGTTTTTTTTAGAAAAGTCAATTGGGATCAATCAAGAGGTGGGAGTTCTTATCAAATCCAAAAAGGGAATAAGTAGGGAATGCTTATGACACCAGGAAGCCTAGTAAGCATCCCAAATTATTCTATGGTTGAGCTTTATATTTTTAAAATTGAATTAATTTATTTGAGTTGAATTTTTATTAGAAATCTAGGGCTTATAATTCCATGATACAAGGTCATGGAAATGTCTAAGAGGTGAGGATTTATGCTCATGGCCCGTAAAGGGAAGTAACAACCTCTGAACCTAAATCTAAGGAGATTTGGGGAGGGACAAAAGCATGACCTAAATCTAAGACAAAAATGGGTATTTGGCTTACCTTTTTGTACATTCACGATGTACAAAAAGCATGACCTAAATCTAAGCAAGTGTTGTGAAGAGAGGAAAAGAGAAGTGAACTTCTCTTTCCTCCCTACCTTAAATAATTTCTAAGGCAGATCCATATTTGATTATTATTTAGTGAATGTTTTATTAT
The DNA here is from genome assembly GCA_021442155.1 of Cymbidium sinense. Lineage (NCBI taxonomy): Eukaryota > Viridiplantae > Streptophyta > Magnoliopsida > Asparagales > Orchidaceae > Cymbidium > Cymbidium sinense. The sequence goes on from CM038221.1 coordinate 93,951,207, forward strand.
GTGTTTTAATTAATCCTAAGTTAATATTTTCCCTAAATAAACCTATTCAAAAAGAAATAAATTTTAAGATTAAGTAAAGTGAAATACTATCACAAAACACACAACACTTCATTTTTTTCCCAACATGTGTAACATGCATATGGATGAATCCTAAGCATATCTATACAAGCAAATGGAAATGTTTAGCACACCTTAATGATGAATGCTAAGAGAGTTACTTAAGAAAAATTGGATGCTTCATGATGCATGATTTTGTTAAGTAGAAAAAGAATGATTCTTTTATCCATTTTTCATATGCACATTTATAAATATAAAAGACATAAGTGAGTACGGTGTCATTGTTAGCACCAGGGGTATAAAGTACAAGACCTACTTAGGGCTACTTAATTCCTCACAACCCTGGGGTTGTCCAGACTAATATACTACTTTTCTTAAATGCATGTGCATGTACAAAAGAAATGAATGGAAAAAAGAAAGTTGCAAAAAATTATGTTTGTTTATTTGATTTGTTTCTGCAATTTACATATGTAAATGTGGATATCCTTCTTAACTAATAACATATGAATGAATAGGAATGGATTTAATCAAGTGTTGTGTTATTTTCAAATGAACTATACACTTTGCAAAATTCTATTCAAAAATATGCTAAATGTGAAGAGAAGAAAAGCCACACAATGCACATTTTTTTTATTTTACTCACATGCAAGCTTATAAATTATTATAAGTAGCATACCTTTCAGTTTTTATATTTAATTTATAGGTTTTGAAAATAATTTTGGATTTAATAGTGATAATAGCCATTCATATTCTTACTCTAGCCAAAATATGCAATTTGACATGAAAAGAAACATTTGATTTTTTTTTATTTGATTTTTAAAAGGCATGAATGCATGATTTTCATATGACATACATATTTAGCATGTTAGAAAAGAAATAAAGTGATGAAAGCATATTAATTCATTCACCCTAATTAATTCCTAAAGACAATCCTATTGAATAAGATTATTTAAAGTAAATCAGAGTTGGTCAAAGAAATTTTTTATTTTATTTTGAGTTTGATTTTGATTTGAGAAATAAGCTGAGTTTGCTAGTCCTAAACCATTCCTGCATATGTTTGTTATTTAAGTTTAATTTTTAGAACCATTAAAAAGAATTTTATGTTTTGATTAGATTAAGGTGTTCATTAAGTTCATTAATTACCCCTCTCCTATACCACTTTAACATATTTAATCAAATAATTATGAGCCAATGTATGGCATAAAATTACACATGGAATTTAAGATAGCAATGCATACAGGAATGAAAGGGGCCTAATGCAATTAGTGCATAATTAGTGATTAATTAAGCTAAAGGGTTTAATTTAAGTATTTTCATAATCCTTCCGACACATGTGGGTTGGATTTTGATTTCCTTAAGCTACTTAGGTTATTAAACACCTAAGCACCTACCCAAGAAGAATTGGTTAAGTTCTAGAATATTTTGAAAATTTTATCAAGTTAATTAAGTAGGTGATTAGTGGGTTAGCTCGTAGTTAAGTTTAGATTAAGGAAGGAAAGGGGTTTAGTGAATGGCTTGGGAAAAATTCCCCAAATCCATTCCATAAACCTCTTCTTCACTTAAGTAAGATTTAATTAACTTAATAAAGGGGCTAAACCACTGTTCACTTGCTTAATTATCCTTAATTATATAAAGGGGTGATTAATGATTCATTAATTGATTTCCCTAATTAACTCATCAATAAATCCCAAGAAAATTAGGAGAGTCAGAGGTCATCCCACTAAATGCATTTGAGATATTTGAAATGAATTAATGAAGTAATTAGGGATTAATTAGGGTTATTAAATTTTCATTAAAACTCTAATTAAGGAAAATGAAATGTTCAAAATCTATTAGAAATAATTTTAGATTATTCCTCTTAGAATTATCTTTACAATTCTTTTTATTTTGCATTTTTTTTTATTTTTCTATATTTAGTTATGAATATTTGATGTTATGGTGATTAATAATTAATTAAAACCCCTAATTATTAACTAATCCCATCGGGGCCACGTGGATCGCTAACGTAGTTTGTGCTTTCCATGTGGCATGATGGGATTGGTTATTTAAGTTATCACATCCAAAGCCTCGTCAATAGTGGTGCTACGTGCTTTCTCTCTAGATCATCCAATCAAAAATTGGACGGTTGAGATCGAGCCCATGATTTCTAAAAGGATTAATCATAGATCCTACGTGGCTTGATCATGGTCGTCCATCCAAAATGCATGGATGGATAGTCCATGATCCATCAGTGAGTTTTCCTGCGGGAGAGAACATCCGTCCACTCTCTAAGGCAAGATCTAAGCTTGATTGAGCTTGGATTGAACTAAAACATTATGCACATCATCTAAGAGTAAGCACAAGTAAATCCAATGGTCAATTTTGTATGAGGTGAAAATTTCTTTTACAAAGGACCACACACTCCCTATTTTAAGCTCGAGTTGAAGGCATACCTCGTCAAAGGATATCAACGATGCTCCAATCCGTTGAGGTAGCTTCATCTGGTAGAGACGAAGTCCTATTCAATATTTGAGGCTTTGGTATTGAGTGACTCCTTCAATTAACCAAAACACTCCTCCGAAGCTTGCAGCTTTGATCAAAGTCCCCTCTCCCATAGCTTGAGAACTTGGAAGAAGGTTTGAGTGAACTCGATTGGGTTCCCTAAAGGTGTTTGCAAGAGCAATTGATCTGAATTTGGGTATTGGAGTATGAAAAATTATGGAGGTCCCTTATTTTTGGCTTGAAGAAACTGAGAAGAGGAGAAATGGAAGTATCTCTAAGGGGCTTGTAGGAGCTTGCAATTGCATTCTCTAGCTTCCCTAGCTTCAATCGATTGTGAGTGAGCATGAACGAAGTGAAATTAGGGGGAGTATATCTCCCACTAGGTGGATTGGATGGCCGAGCTTAGAGATGCCATTTTAATCAAATTCACCTCATGCAATGGGTTTGTTAGGTCATTTAGGGTGGCATGTAATTTAGTTTTGGCTAGAGGAGATAGTGGAGGAGTTTCCATGTGCTTAATTGAGTGGAGGAGGGATCCCATGTGCTCAATTTCTAAGTGGGTGGTCAGTTTGGCCATTGGGTTGGGTTTGACTGACCCAAATCATTGGGTCATGTGCACCATCCTCATTAGTGACCATTTGGTCCACTAAGAGGATGCCAAGTGTCCATGAAAAGGAATTGACCAAATTCCAAGTGGTTTCGATTTTGGGTTACCCTATGGCCTAGCGATAAAATGGTCATTTGGCTTGGGTTTTAGTTTAAATATGTTTGGTATGATTGAAAAATGGGTTGGGCCAAGTTTTAATGAATTTGGAATTGATCTGATGTGATTTGGCTCATGTTGATCGATTTAAGTCAAAACGGGTCAACTTGGGTCAAGTTGACAAATTGGTCAAATTTGGTCAAACCATGCATTGTGTCAAGTTCATATGACCATTTGAAAATTTTTAGCATCATTGATTTGTTTCAATTTAATTTCTATTTGGATTTGGTTCATTTGATTTCATTTAGGTCAAATGGGTGAAGTTGACCAATTTGGCCTATTTGACCTATTTGGGTTAGGTCATAGGTTGGTTTAGGTTTCATTGGTCATATAAAATGTATTGGTATCTTTATTTCCAATCAATTTTGGTTTAATTTGATTTTGGCTCAACATGACCTTTTAGGTCAAGTTGGGTTCAGGGTCAATTGGGCTAGGTTGGGTTTAGTTGGCCAATTGAGGCTTTGGTCAAGTTCAATAAGTGATTTGAAATGAACTTGACCCATTTCTTTTAATTAATTTGGCTTAGATCAAGTTTTGACATCTTTTAACTTTTTAGGTCAAGTTGGGTCAACTTGGGTCAAGTGGCCAATTGGGCTAGGTTAGGCTCAAATGATGACTTGGTCAAGTTCAAACATTGATCATGAATGAGTTTTGATCAATGGTTTCAATCAATTTGTCCTATGGTGAATTTTGGCAAGTTTTGGTTTCATTTTAGCTAAGTGTTGACTTGGTCAACCCTTAGGTTTGACTTGATTTGACCCAATTTGAGTGATTGATCATCTCATGATGATTGTTGCTCATAATGTGAGGCTTAGTTAGGCTAAGTTCAATCTAATTTGGGTAGGATTAGAATTTGGCTCATAAGGGGGTACTTTAGGTCACTTTGGGTCAAGTGAGCCTAAGTGGGTCAATTGACTAGATCAAAGCTTGAATCAAGTTTGGTTGAACTCACATATGGACTTATGATTGAAATATAAATCTATTTGCAAGTGATTTGGAGCCAAATGGGTTTTGATTCCTTTGACAATTTTAAGTTCAAAGGGGTGAACATGAGTTTGACTTGGGTTTGATTTTTTTTTTAATTTAGTTTTGGATTGATGGTTGAAGTTTGTGTTTATATTTGGATTCATGATTGAAGGATTGATTGAACCATGAAGAAAAACCAAGAGTTTGGCTTGATTTGAATTTGATTTGGCTAAGTTTAAAAATTTGACTTGAAAGGATTAGGTTGAATTTTGGTTGAATTTGAATCTGATTTTTGAATTTAGTTTTGGTTTGATGATTAAAGTTTATGTTTATATTTGGATTCATGATTGATGAATTGATTGAATCATGAAGAAAAATCAAGGGTTTGGCTTGATTTGAATTTGATTTGGCTAAGTTCAATAATTTGACTTGAAAGGCTTAGGTTGAATTTTGGTTGAATTTGAAGTTAATTTTTGAATTGATTTTTTGGATATCTGAATTTATATTTTATTTATATTTATGAATTTAAATGAGAATATAAATGGGTTATGAGAAACTTTCTTGAATTTGATTTTATTTGGATTTGATTTAAGCTAAGTCCATAGATAGAATTAAAGTGACTTAGGAAGGATTTTTTTGAACTTGGAATTTCTATCATTGGGTGTCAATAATTTTGAATTGATTCATGATTTGAGAAAATCCATCAAGTTGGAATTGATTTGAGTTTGAAGTTAATTTGATTTAGAGTTTTACTTTGAAAGGAGGAAGTGAGGATTTAGTTCAAGCTATAGGGTAGGCAAATTTTCCTAACACCCATAAGGCATGACTTATTCATATGGCTAACTCTTCTAAATCTCTAGGGTTAGGTTGAGTGTTCACCTAATCATTAGAAGTATCTTCAAACTAAGGAGACTCTTAGTGTCTATGATAAGTCCCTATGTCTAAGATGGAGGGGTTGAGAGCTCATCCTAAAATTGAGGTCAACACTTACATACTCTTGCAGACAGATTGAATAAATCTTGTTCATTCAAGAGGAAGGTAGCCAGGAAGATCTATAAGAATCTCTTAAAAAAGCTTGATTTCTTGTTACCAGAGCCTAGGAGGCTAGAAAAAGTGGGCAAGAGTCATGATGAACTATTACCCCTACCACCGCATGCTAGGCCATGTCTTAGAAGATTGCATTACATTTAAGGAATGGTTTGAGCATAGCTTCAAGTCAGGTGCCATCGTTATCCCGAAGGAAAATCTTTTAGACCAACCTTCTAGTTCTATTAGGGTAATCCTTAGGGATACATGCGATCATCTTAAGAGAGAGGAAGGTTGAGATATCGCCGTATCCTGAACTTCCAAGTAAATTATTTCTAAGATCAAAAAATTACCCTTGTAAGTGCCTGAAGTAGCTCAAATCTCCAACTCTAAGGAAGGTTTGCAAGTTGCTAAGGATAACTTGAGGGAGGTAGGAGCTGAGCAGCAATAGTAGGGACAAGCTCCACTTTCACAGGATAGCATAGTAGCATAACCTTCGACCGATTCCAGCACTCATTCCACAGTTGTAGCTATAGTTCCTCCAGCTAGCTCTTCTTCTAGCAGCTGTATTGTATCAGCGGAGGGGATGCTAAATCCCTCACTCCACTTACTTTTTTTGATTTCTACTTTGTACCTCCATCCAAATCTAAGAAATCAATAAACTGAGCTGATTCCACTTAAATTTATGTCACTTCTAATGATTTGCTTGATTTTATTTCCTTAGATAGCTCTCCAAGTCTAATTAATAATTACTCTAATTCTCATCACTCTTCTTCTTCTAATTTAGAGATGGACTTTCCATTCCTAGATCATTCGAGTTTGACCATTGAGATTGATATGGAGTCATTTGACTCTGATGATCCCATAGGAGAAGCTATAGGTGAACCTAATAAGAAGATATAAATTTTCACTAAACCATCTCATGAAGTCACCGAAGTTAACCTTCATAGTGACAAAGTTCTACTTCCTAAGGTAGCTCTTTTGGATAAGGGTAAGTAGGTCATTGGTTCTAGTGATCAATAAGCCCCTCCATAGGATGCTCCACCTATGGATATGCTTGTAGAGGACCAGCCTAGAGTTGATTATATTGTCCTTGCTCACCTGAGAAAGTTGATAACCAAGCTAAGCATAGATGATGCCCTTGTCTTATCCAAAGAGATAAGGGAGTCATTGATCAAAGCCCTTCTCAATCCAAAAATATGCTTAGCTCAGCTGACCGTAATTGGAGAGGAGGCATGTTATTCAAGAGAATCCCGTAGAGTTACATTCACTGATGAAGACCTTCTTTTGGGGACAACCGAGCACAACTGTCCCCTCTACATTACAATGGACATAGGCAGATTCAGACTCTTCAGGGTGTTAGTTGATCTAGGTGCATCAGTGAACATTATGAGTCTAAAGACCCTTTCCTACTTGAGGATTCACATCTTTGAACCTTGAAGAAGATCAAATGATGTTTAGAGGATTCAATGAGCAAGGCGAGAGGGTCTTAGGCTCTATAGTGTTGCCATTAGAGATAGATGATCGGAAGACAGAAGCCAATTTCTACCTCATTGATTCAAATACACATTTCACTACTTTGCTTGGTAGGTCATGGATACATGGAAACAACATAGTTCCATCCTATTTACATCAGTGCATCAAATTTTGAAGAGGTGGAATTGAGTATTATGTCAAAGGAGACTTGAAGCTATTTTTAGTTGGGGAGGTTGAGATATATGAGGATGCAGCCTACTATCTTCCTCTAAATCAAAAAGTCTATTCTCATAAACTTAGTGAAAGTTCAAAAATAAAAGAAAAAGAAACAAAAGAAAAGGAAAAAGGAGAAAAGAAAATGAAAAAGAAAATAAAAAAGAAAATGAAAATGAAAATGCAAGTGAGCAAGAATCAAACACTAAGGAAGAAGTAGAACCTAAAGTTAGATTTCATCCATAGTTTGTTCCTCCATATGAACACATGGGTAGGATGACTTGACCATCATCAAGTAGAGGAAGAGGTAGATCCAGAGGCAGTTCTAGAGGTGGAAGACCTCCTCGGCAACCATAGAGCTATGTTCTAGCTCAGTACCCATTATCCATATGAGAGAGTTCAGTTAGATGTCTGTAGCATGCCAACATCTCAGCGTGAGGTGACAGGAATGAAGACCAAGCCTCCAAGCAAATAGCCGATATATCCATTCATTTAGTACTCGGAAAATAGAGACTTTAAGCCAAAAGTTTATTGGGCCCCACCTGAAGCCAATTTATGTCATGATAAATATTTAATACATTGATTCATTTGTATTAATTTCTTAGCAAAGAAGGATTAATCCACATACTTGGTTAAACAGTTCTAAGACAACTAAGTATTCATCAAGACGAGGATTTCAAAAAGGATCATCAACCATTGAGTCTCAAAAGAAATCATTAAGAACAAAAGAAAGATCCATAGGTTCAAATGTTCTTGTTGAATGAAGAAAAACAGAAATTATGAACTATGCTTGGTTGAAGGATTGTTTTGCATGGAGTTATAAAGAAATGTCTAGTTTATCTCCTGATGTAGCAATCCACAAACTAGCAATAGATCTTAATGCTAACCCTATCAAGAAAGCTCCAAGCCGAATGCGATTAGACATTGAATAGCAGGTCATTTCTGAAATCATGAGACTGATCAGTGCTGGCTTTATCAGGGAAGAAAAATATTCCACCTGGTTTGACAGTGTCATTCTAGTTAAGAAAAATAATGGCCAAATTCGCATATGCATCAATTTTAGGGATCTGAATAAGGCATATCCTAAGATGAATTTCCACTTCTATACTGAAATGGATGGTAGGCATTGCCTCATCTCATGTAGTATTCTCTTTCATGGATGGGTCATCTAGTTATAACCAACTTAAGATGGCCCCCAAAGATGAAAAAAATACTACTTTTTGAATGCTGATCGGAATCTATAGTTATAAGATCATGCCTTTTAGCCTTAAAAATATCGGTGCTACATACCGGTAGGCCATGACTTAGATCTTCCATGAACTCATTCATCATCAAGCTGAATGCTATGTTGATGATCTTATTATCAAAAATAAAGAAAAGAAAAATCATCTCTTCGACTTGAGAGTAGTTTTTAAATGATTAAGAAAATATAACCTCAAAATGAATCCCCTGAAGTGTGCATTCGGAGTAGCTTTAGGGAAATTTCTTAAATTTGTTGTCCAACACAGGGGAATAGATATCAGCCCAGAGAAGATCAAGGCCATCTTAGAAATTCCACCCCAAAAGTCTAACTCAATTGAGATCATTTCAAGGGCGATTGGCCAATCTAAGATGCTTCATTTTCAACCTATCAGGAAGATGCCAGCCATTCTCAGCACTTATTAAAAAAAAGATGCTTGTTCAAATGAGATGATAAGTGCTAGCATGCTTTTGAAGACATCAAGCACTACTTGATGATGCCACTAGTTCTAGCAGCCCTATCCCTGGCAAGCCATTAATATTATATACCATTACATTAGCACTTTGTTGGCTCAATCCAATGATAAAGGAAAAGAGAATGCACTCTACTATCTCAGTCATCATCAAATCCCTACTGAGTCAAACTATCCACCTATTGAAAAGCACTACCTAGCTTTAATCTTTGCATCTCAAAAGAAACAATACTACACGCTTTCTTATAAAGTGAAACTAATCTATAGGATCAATCCACTGTAATATCTCATGACACGGCCGATAATATCTGGATGGTTGACGTGTTGGTCCATGGTTTTGTAACATTTTGATATCACATTCGTACCCCTCTGTGCGGTGAAAGGACAAGCACTAGCAGATTTCTTAGCAGCACACCCACTTTCTACTGATTCCCTTCTTAGTGATGATCTCCCTGATGAATAAATCATGAACTTAAGGGACACTAGCATTTACCACTTGGAGATGTATTTTGATGGTGCAGTTTCCTTTCAAAAAGGAGAAGAACCATGATCTTCTCTTCCAGGAATGGCAGGGGTAGGAATAATTCTCCTAACTCCAGACACCAATGTGATGAGATTCTCATATCATCTATCCGATCAATGCACCAACAACGAAGCTGAATATGAGGCTCTGATTGCTAACCTAGATATAGCCATTATGTTATGCGTCCGAAGCATCAACATCTTCAGGGAATCTAAGTTAGTTATTAACCAAATTATTGGGTCCTACAAAGTTCTGAAGCCTAAGCTCTTTCATTATCGCAAGTATACCATGGAGTTGTTTACTCAAATCCTAGGGGTTACCATCTACAAGATTCCTCAAGGAGAAAACACAGTAGCAGATGCATTGGCCAAGCTTGGCAAGGAGTTGGAATGTCCCAAAGATGAGTCCATACCAATAAGGTTCCAAAATAGACAAGTCTTATCCCTTGTTGATGTTGAACTCATCGAGAGACTTTCTCTTGAAGGGGAGGTTATCGTTGCCAAAAAGGATGATGAGTCAGATTGGAAGCAACCATTAATGGATTATCTAAATACAGGAAAACTACCTCAAGAGAAGTCACTCGCACATCAGGTGAAACAGAGAGCTCTCTCATACGCTCTCGTGGAAGGCACTTTATACCCGCGATCCTTTGATCATGTGTGGTTACATTGTTTGGACAAACATGAATCCCATAAGATCGTGACTGAGGTATACTCAAGTTTATGTGGAGCACATTAATCCAGTCTGAAGATGAAAGCCATGTTCAAGAGACTAGATATTGTCTTGGCAATGCATGTTGCTTACATGTGTAACACCCAAAACTTTAATTCCTTCTTCAATAGTATGATCCACTTCCTTCCACGATTCTACTTCAAGAACCACTTTAGCCAAAAGCCCGCTCCAAGAGCAATAGGCTCAATAAACCATGCAATATTTTCAAGAGATGGAAAATAGATATCATATCCCTTAGAAAAAGATTAGCCCTCAGAAAACTCTCATCCAGATAAAAGACACTCAGATGAGCGGCAGTGGCATGAGTAGTTAGTTGAAGTCATGTGGGCTCATCGCACAACATACAAGACTCCAACTCAACTACACCTTTCTCCTTAGTGTATGGGTCTGAAGTAGTTCTACCTTTAGAAGTCCAACTCTCATCATTAAGAATAGTTGGGGGTAATATGATCACTGGAGTAGATTGCCAAGTTTTGGCTAGAAGATCTCGAAGGTTTGGAGGAGAGATGCATCCGGGCATGCCAGAAACTCGAGTTGTATAAAGCCAAAATGATTCAAGCTCATAACAAGTTGGTCTGCCCTAGAGCTTTTCAAGTAGGAGAGCTTATTTTAGTTCTAAGGAGACCAATTATTGCCCGTCGAATGATGGGAGGAAAGTTTGAACCCACATGGGAAGCCCGTTCACCATAGAAAAGGCCTACCAAGGAAGATCTTATCAACTTATAAATTATAAGGGAGAGTGCCCTATGCTTCCAATCAATGGGCTCTACCTGAAGAAATATTATCCATAAATCTTATTTGAAAATAATTATCAATAAAACTTCTCTTCATTTCAAATTCTATTAGGTTCGAAATATCTTTGCTTACGAATCTGCCATGATGTGTTTAGGGTAGGTGTAAGAGAACCCAAGCGGCATCCTATTTCCTCTTTCATAACACAAACACACATGCATATCTTTCTTCTCAAGCTACTTTGATATGAGAGCATGCCCCATGTGGTACTCACTCATTAGCCGCTCTAGGTCGGGCTGACATGCTACCTTGCTAGTACATCACCCTGGTGGTCCCTTGTTCAGGAAGATGTAAGTCTGTTATGCTTTCTTTCCTAATTTGACTGTTGCACACTGACGAGTGCCTTGTTAACATGGTAGGGCTTACGGTGCAGTTGGTAAGCTACTCTCGTGATGACTTTGTTTAAGAGGATGTAAGTCTACTATGCCTTCTTCTTAAACTAGCCATCATGAATTGGCTTGGTTGAGCATATATGACAAATACATAAACACATATCTTTTGTCTCAAGTTATTTTGATGTGGGAGCAATCCCCCTATGATACTCACTTATTAGTTGCTCTAGGTCAGGCTGGCATGCCACCTTGCTAGTGTGTCACCCCAGTGGTACCTTGTTCAGGAAGATGTAAGTCTGCCATGCTTTCTTTCTTGACTTGACCATTGCACTCCGATGAGAGCCTTGTTATCATGGTAGGCCTTATCACGCAGCTGATAAGCTACCTCGAGATGGCTTTGTTTGAGAGGATGTAAGTCTGTCACGCCTTCTTCTTAAATTAGCCATCATGAACTGACTTGGTCGAGTATATTTGAGGATTAGGGTAAGTCCCCCAGTGGCTCCTTTCCTCCTAACTACTTCAAGTATGGGCCCAGTCCTTACACGAAACTCTCCATTTGGTAGTCTAGGTCGATAGTACTATCAGACTATCGCAGTTATATGCTTTAGAGATGTAAGTCTACATGCCTTCTTTCTAGACTGATTGTTGCACACCAATGGGCACCTTGGGTTGGTTAGTTATCACCATGTTGACGGTGACCACCCGGTAGATACACCACTCTTGGCAGATGTAAGAGTGCTATGCTTTCTCCTTGAGTTGGCCACCAAATACATATAAGCTTTGTTTTATAGGGTTCTAGATAATGCCCCTAGCGGCGCCTCCCCTATGGGCACTCTATTGGATCACGTCCTTAGTAACCCCATCTAGCCCAATTACTCATGGATTGGACAGTCCCCCTTTTCAAGTAGCCACCCCTATGGTTGGAGAATTTGTCTTGCAGATATGCAAATTCTCCATTGGTCCAGTAAGTCTGAGATAGGTCTAGGCTGGCATGAGCTCCTTCTTAATGTGGTCCCTCGCACACCAACCAGGTCCACAAAAACATAAAAATAATATATATATATATATATATCTTTGCTTCTAGATTAGGAGCAATACCCCCAGAGGTACCTTTTCTCAAGGAGGCATCCTATCTTTAGGGCAGTGTCAGCAAAACTCCTTATAGGAATTGCTTGAGTACTTTTGAGTTGATATAAGTCCCCGGGTTAGCACTCTCTCAGTAGTCACCCTAAGGTCGGGTTCAACTTATTGTGCCACTAACGAGTCACCCCGATGGTCATCCTTACTTTGGAAGATATAAGTCTATTACGTATTCTTTCGAGCATGACTGTCACACACCAACGGTAGCCTTAGGTCAGGTTCAATTTGTTATGCTAGCAAATGATCACCCCAGTGGTTCCTTGTTCATAAAGTTGTAAGTTTAAAAGCTTTCTTTCTAACTTGACCATTATACACCAAGAGGAACCCCTTAGGTTGGTTAACTCTATCTAACAGCCAGTAGACTATCCATTTGGATTTATAAATCTAAGATAACACTGGGCTGATATTTGCCCCTTCTTAATGGATCAATCACAAACCGACAAGATCCATCTTAAAATCCAAATTAAATTGATATTGACTATTCTTGGGTCGATATGAGTCCACAGCATCTCAACAGTCACCTTAGTCAGGTTTGATTTATTCTGCTATCAATTAATTACCCTAGTGGTTCCTTGTTTAGGAAGTTGTAAGTCTACAAGCTTTCTTCCTAACTTAACCATTACACACCGAAAGGCATCCCTTGCATTGGTTAATCCTACCTGATGGTTGGTAGACTATCCCTTTGGATTTATAAATCTAAGACATGTCTAAGCTAATATTAGCCTCTTCTTAGTGGATCCATCGCACACTAACAGGGATCCATTTCATCTGATTTACCATCCTCTCTCCAGTGGAGTCCGATTTAATCCATATATTGAATCCATCTTATCCCTAGCAGATTCGAGCTCATATCTCCAGCAAATGTGCCCTCAAAACCAAATCACATCCTCTCCCGAGTGGAGCCTCAATCCATAAGCCATCACAAAACAAATTAAATTCTCATCCCAAGTGTATTCCCTACCAATCAAATCAAACCAATTTTCTCCCTAGCGGGGTGTGAATCATATCCTCTCCTAGTGGAGCCCTCATAAAATCAAACCCAGTCAAATCCCTATCCCTAGTGGATGATCTGAACCTGCTTCCCTAGTGGAAGGTTCATGCACTCATCCCTAGTGGATCCTTCCCTCCCAAATCATTATCAATCTCAACTTTTATCCTCTATGGGTAACTTGAACCTGCTTCCCTAGTGGAAGGTTCACATGCTTGATCCCTCAGTGGACCCTTCCTTCCTCTCTTAAGGCCTTAGCATGAGTTGAGTTGCATTGCACTAAGATCTTGATTCTTTTTACATCTTAGGTTTAGGGGTAGGTCATTTCCTTTAGTAGTTACAATCCTTCAAACATTGTCGATCGTCTTGGTCAACACCAATACGTGCGGTGTACCTAGACAGTTACACCACACCTATTGGGCGCCCTTTATTGATGTCACTTTTGGGAGTGAGCTCTCAACTTCCTCATCATAAATCTAGGAATCTTATAGACACTGAGAGTTCCTTAGTCTTAAGATACTTCTAGTGATTAGGTGAACACTTAACTAAAGCTTAGGGACTTAGAAGAGCTAGCCATAGGAAGAGGTTATGCATTAGGGATTTAGGAAGACTTTCTACCTTATAACCTTAAACCCAATACTTGCTTTCTCCTTCCAAATCAAACCTCAAATTCAAGTGATTTTCTTAAATATCAAATTGAATTTCAAATCAAATCCCAACCCAGATCATAAACCAATCCCAAATCAAATGATTGAAACTCATGATTAAATTCAAATTCCAAATCCTTCCCTGAGCCCTTTGATTTTATCATATGAACTTAGCCTTAACCAAATTCATATCAACCCAAATTCAATTGATTTTCTAAAATATCAAATTCAATATTAAATTAAATCCCAACCCATATCATAAATCCAAATCCAACTCTAAATGATTAAAACCCATGATTGAATTCAAACTCCAAAGCCCTTTCTTAAGCCATATGAACCACCTTCATATGCTTAGCCAAAACCTCCTTCAAACTAAATCAAATTTGGTTGATTTCTTTATAAATTAGTCATTCCTTCATTTATATTCATAAATATAATTGAAATCTAAATTCAAACCATTCAAATCAAATCAAACTAAACCAATCAATTTTTAAGCCCTTTTGAACTACATCCTCAATTTGGTCAAATTTGCTTCCAAATCACTCCAAACTTAAGTAATTTTCTCATGAATGATTTATATCTTCATTTATATTCACAACTATAAATGAAATATAAATCCAAATGGCCAAAACCAAACCCAAATCAAATCAAATCAAATTCTGACTTTTAGCCCTTTTAGCCAATTTCTTGAACTTGGCTAAAGGATAACCAATTCAACTCAAAATCCATAGATTTCTTCATGATTCAATCATTCCTTCAATCATTATTCCAAATATAAATACAACCTACAATTATCAAACTCAAGTCAACCCAAGTCAAGCTCATGTTGACCCCTTTTGACTTGAAATTATTATATGAACCAAAATCCATATGACTTCAAACCACTTGCAATTGGATTTATATTTCCATCCTAAGTCCATATGTGAGTTCAATAAAACTTGAATCAAACCATGATCAAGCTAATTATATTGAACTAAGCCCATTCAAACCCCATATCATGATAGACAAGCATCCTAGGTTAATCAATTATCTTGTATTGGGTCAAACCAAGTCAACCTAGTTCGTTGACCAAGTCAACCTTTAGCCTAAATGAAACCCAAACTAGCCAAAATCTATATATGTCAAATTGATTGAAACAATTGACTCAATCCCACTCATAATCAATGATTGAATATGACCAAACCCTCACTTGAGCGAAATCAAGTCCAATTGACCATTTGACCTAAGTTGACCCAAATTGGCCTAAAAAGCCAAAAATGGGGCAAATCATGATTTAATCCAAATTGATCGCAACCAATGGCTCAAGTTCATTCCAAATCACTTATTGAACTTGACAAAAGCAATGATTAAGCCCAATTTGACCAATTGTTCAACTTGACGCAACCTAGCCCAAATTGACCTAATGGGTCAAATTGGCCAAAATCCAAATTAAATACAAATTAAACCAAACCAAAGCCTACAATCATTTTCAATAAACCAATTGAACTTAACTCAACAGCTAACCCAACCCAATTTGGTCAACTTGACCCATTTGACCCTTTTGAATCCAAATGAGTCAAATTCAAACCTAAGCCAAATTAATTAAAACCAATTGAAGCAAAACATCTCAAATCATCATATGAACTTAACTCAAGCCTTGGTTTGACCCAATTTGACCAATTGATCAGCCTAACCCAACTTAACCCAAACGATCCTATTTTGACCATATGAAGCTAAATCACCCAAAACCACTTTTTGAAACCTTGGAGGCTGACCTAACCAAAGCTAAATGGACCCTAGGTCAGCTCCAAACTAGAATAAGTTTATATGGGACCCAACGCAAGGGGATTAATGAATGGACAGCCTCTCTTTACATTGGATTTTTACCTTAAATGGCAAAGTACACTTTGCCTCTCCATGGCAGCCATCAAAGTGCCAAATAAGACATTCTTAAGACATCTTAGCCCAACCTAAGCCACTTAACATCTACAATGGACCATGGGAAATAAACCATGCCACTCCTTCTCATGACTGAACACCCTGGGCAAAGGTAAGATCAATCCCACAGAATCTCCCC
The DNA here is from genome assembly GCA_021442155.1 of Cymbidium sinense. Taxonomy (NCBI): domain Eukaryota; kingdom Viridiplantae; phylum Streptophyta; class Magnoliopsida; order Asparagales; family Orchidaceae; genus Cymbidium; species Cymbidium sinense. Next base: position 93,967,111 of record CM038221.1, read on the forward strand.
ATATCAAGCCTTGAGACTCTACCATCTCTCTTAGCGTGCCACGTGGAGCTAACAGTGACTCCTCCAATGACTCAACAGTAGCTAATCAATAGATTTTTAGGGATCAATTCTGTCTGTCCATCATGTGCAATTGAAGGGTATACTTCCTCAATTCAAGCAGGATTCGTAACCAATTTCTTTGTGTGACTTCCCTCGCCATTTTCAAAATCCCACAGAGCACTCCCAAGCACTCCTCGTGCTCCCTCGATCAGTATTCCTCCTCCCCACACAAAGCTGAAATAGGACACCACCTTCCTGATCAATACTCCCCCTCTACTTAATCAAAAACAAATTCCCTCCCACACCATCCCCTCACTTTGTCGAAGCCAACCGAATCATCTACAAGCCTTCCTAAGTGTTGAAGATAAGAGTTTGACCAAGATCGATTGCCAAATAGGAGGAGTTTGGCCTTGGGAACACTCTACTTTAAATCAAGCCTAATGCTTCACAATAGGTCCTCGCCTCAACTAGGCGAACCTACCTCTGTCGATCCCACCACCAGACATTAGCTCCTGTGAGGTAATTTTACAAAATGAGCCTTTTTATGAAAATCTCTTGGTTTTTTGTGAAGTAAATTCGAACGTCATGAGTTTTTATCCATTGGATGTGTGCGTCTCCCCTCCTCAAAGGTGTGGGATGAATTTGGAGGCATCCTCATTCGAATCGAATAGGGAAAGATGGCAATATCCATCTTTCACCGCTCGTGAATAGGATAGATTATGAGCCATCCATTCCACATGATTGGAACGAACGATTATAATTAGATCCCGCATTAGATCTCTTGATTTCTTTCATAAACTGCGGATCTCATTGTGGCTGTTCGATCCTAGATCAAACGGTCCACAAAGTTAGTGCGTCCACCATAATCGGAGTCAGTGGCTGATGTGAAAACTTAAATAGCCAATCTCATCACACCACATGGAAATCGCACCGTGTCAGCCATCACGTGGCCCGATAGGGTTATGACTTTAATTAGGCCTAATTAATTCACTTTTAAGCTTGAAGCTTCTTAAAATCATAACTAATCCTAGAAAAATCCAAAAAATACAAAAGCAAGCTCTTTTTGAAGATATTTCAGAGTAGAATCTAGGAAAACTATTTTTAATTGATTTTGAGCAGTGATTTTAGTTTAATTAAGATTTAATTAGAAATTTAATTAGCTTAACTACTCATTAATTAATCACCTAATTAATCTCAAATTTTTTATGGATGTTTAGGGGGTTGACCTTTGCCTCCCCTATTTTTCTAGGATTTTATTGGTTAAAATTAATTGATTAAGTCTTAATCACTCTCTTAATTTAGTTAGTGATAATTAATGAATGAACAGTGACTTGATTAATTATTTAAGGCTAATTACCTCTATTGAATAGTAAGGGAGCTTAAGGAATATGATTGGAATATTTGTTTTCTAATTCGTTCCTTAAGTTTTCTTCATTTTTTGGAATTTGATTAGTTAATGATTAATGAGGTAATTAAGTACTTGATTAATTAGTTAATCCTCAAGATAAATTAGAGCCTAAGTAATCAAATATGGGACTTAGGGATTGAGATTAAGGCCTCTTTCTGGATATCTTCCTTATGTTAATTCCATTTCATTAATTAAAAATGCTTAATGCTTAACCAAATGGGTTAATAAGCTTAATTAACTCAATTTAAAATCCACTTTAGATCTAATCACCTTTACTCAATCTTGGGTAACTCTTTGGGTGTTCAATAACCTAAAGAGAGAGCTAATAAAATTATAGTTAGCTCACACGTGTGAGAAAACCATAAAAGTAGTTAAGTGAGATCCCTTAAGCCTAATTAACTATTAATAATGAGCCAAATGTAATAGACCCCTTTCATTTCTTAAGAGCATTGCAAATTTACTTTTCATTTGGTTGCATATCATATTGGCTTATTATTAATTAGATAATTAACTTAAAGTGATGTAGGTAATAGTTAATTAATTGACTTAATTCATACCCTAACCTAATTAAGACATAAAATCAACCTAATTATCCTTTATTAAACCAAATTAACTCACACATAGGGAATGAGTTAGGATTAGCAAACCTCTTTTACATTTCCTTAAATCAAATCAGACATTAAAATGAAATGACATTAAAGAACTTTGGTTTGTTTTAAATAATCTTATTTAGTTTGATTGTCCTTAGGACATAGTTGATTTGAATGAAATCACATGCTTGTGTTGTTTTATTTCTCTCCAATCATGCTAAATGTGGTATGTCATATGATTCATCTATCCATCTCTTTTAATATTAATTAAATAAAATAATTTCTTTTATGTAAAATTATATGTGTTGATTTAAATTAAAAATATGCGTGGCTACTATCATTATTAAATCTCAAATATATTTTAAAAATTTTACTAATGATTGAATATATATATATATATATATATATATATATATATATATATATATATACATAAATTTAGTTAGATGTATACAGGAAATGCAAGTGAATAAAATCTAGTGTATGAAATGAAGTCTCTTCCTTATATTCATGTGTTGATTTGCAAATGTAAGAATGTTAGTTATTTCGGACATCCAGGATGCTTTTGTAGCCCTAAGAGGCTACCTTCTTCCCTTGGTGAAGAATAATGGCGACGTACCTATTTGATTTCATTCATATGCATTTGGACATTAGAATCTAGATAAAGCTTTAATTCATTTTACACAAAATAAATCAATCAAATTAAAATATAATTTTTGCATGATTTTCTATTCTTGTAGTTATCTATACATCCATATGTATTTAATAATAGTAGTATATTAGTCTGGACATTCCAGGGATGCATGGCTTTAAGTAGCCCCAAGAAGGTTCCTACCTTGTTCCCCTGGTGCAGAACAATGACGACGTACTCACTTAAAACTTTTATACATGTGGATGTGTACTTAGCTAATGAATAAAAACTCTCTTTTCCTTTTAAAAAGGCATGCATTCATACTTTGTTTATTTGGTTGAGTTGAGTAGTCATGTGATTTAAGGTTCTTTCCTTATGCTTTTACATAAGAATTTAGATAGAGCATTAAATTAATATGACAAAATCATTCAACCAAATGAAATATTAACTCCAAATATATTTACTCACATTCATCATTTAAGTGTGCTAAGATACAAATTGTATGTATAGCTATGCTTAGGATTTAATCATATGCATGATATACATGATGGAAAGAAATGAATGAACATATGTTATGTCATAGTAATTTATTCCAACTAACCTTAATATGCCTTTCTTATTGAATGAGTTTAGTTAAAGTGAACCTACTTAAGACTAATTAAAATATGTAATAAGCCATTCACTAAAGAGAATTGATTAATTAATTTACTTTAGATGTGACTTAAGGTAGGGATAAAAGAGAGTTATCATCTATTTCTTTCTCTTCATAACACTTAGTTGTTGTGTAGGTCAAATTAAATAAAAGAAAATGTTAAGTAAAATATTCAAATCAATTAAAACATTTAAAGTGTAACCACCCTTGATAATTAAATGTCCTTCATACTTAGAGAATGATAACTCTAAAGCCTAGTTAGGACCTACCACACAAGCTTAACACACACATTAGATTAAGTCACCATTTTTAGCTTTATGTTAGGGCAGTGTATGGTTTTATGTATATTTTGTTTTGATGTAATATTGTAGACTAGATGTTAGGGTGTATGTGCGTAGACTGAATCTTAGGTCATGGTTAGCCTAATCATGTTTTTTTGTAAGAGGTTATACTTAAGGGGTGCTTAAAATGAATATAAATGTTTTGATGTGCAGGTCACTTAATCGATAAGCATAATCTACATTAGAACAGGTGGGCTTGGTTACCCATGTGCATGGTACTAAGTCCAAATTATTCATATAATTGCTTAGGTTGTATGGTGTGTTTAGCTAACACTTATTTTGTAGGTGTAGTTAGATTTGCCTATTTCCTATTTTTAATATATTTTTTTATTAGGAATTAGGATTAGTGCTATGGGGGCTTAGGATAAACATTGGTTACAAGACTAAGTCTTATGTACCATATGATCTTATGGAGCTTGCCCAACCAAATAAAAGAAGGAAATGAAGGAAAGAAGGAGCTTTGAAGATTTGAAGATTTGAAGATTTGAAGATCCCCCATAGCTCCCATTCATTTGTTGTAATTAAATTATATTTATTCTATCATTATACTGGGTTGTATAAGGGTAGAGCTCAACTTCCCATTTCATTTTTGGGTTGTACAGCGGTACCCAACCGCACTAGCCTCTTATTTTTTGTGTTAGCTTTATAAAATTGTTTAATGTTTTGTTTAGCTTGTACATTAGAAAAAAGGATGTCTCTTCATAGTTATTTATGATTAGTGATTATTGTATGGCCTGGATATGATTAGACTCTTAGGGAAAATTAACTTTTCTACCCCAATTAACAACTCATAACTAAATTTTCTAAAATAAACTCACAACCTCATATAAAGCATAGGCATTAAATCAAGATAATAAAATATTTAGCAACTCCTTAGCTAGATTTTGTATGCTTAATATCATGCATATCATTTTGTTTCACTCTTTCTAAGAGAGGGTTTCCATCTTTGCTAGATAAAATAGGGCTTAACCTTTAAGATCTTGTGCTAGAAAAACACCTCTTTCTCTTTTTATTTATCCCATAATCAACTTTTGTCATACATTTAGGCATATAAAAATTCTATAGCCTGTGTCAAAATAAAGAGTAAAAAATTAAGTAAAATTTGATAAGATTTGCATTAGACTAAGTCATTATCATACCACTCATGCTCTAGTCTCTTAGGGAGTGGGCTTAAGACTTTAGTTTCTTTCTAAATAATAATAGCCTAGCTATCTTACAAAATCATAAGACTTGATCACATGGTTTTAAATTATAGGAGGAGTTAGCTGGCTGCCACTTGTAGTTATAAGTCCAGCAGTTGGGTGGTTTACCCTCTCTTATGGAGGTAAATAAAATATCCAATTTTGCCTTAGATTTAGGTCATGGTTTGGCTCCCGCCGAAGCTCCTAGATTTAGGATCTGAGGTTGTTGTTTTCCTTTAGGGCTACAAGCATAAATCCTCAACTCTTAGGTATTTCTACAATCTTGTATTCTGGAATTATATGTCCTAGATTTCTAATAAAAGTTTAATTCAAAAATATAATTCTCCTCAATTTCAAATATATAAAGCCCAACTATAGGATAGTCTGGGTTGCTCACTAGGTTTTCTAGTATCATGAGCATCTGCTATTAATCTCTATTTGGTTTCGATAATAAGTCTTTCCTTTCGATCTATCCCATTTAATCTTCCAAATATAACTTGTTTACTGATAGTCCTATCTTTAAATTCTTAGGAGATAATAATTGCTTACTTTAATTAAGAGTATTACTAAGGAATTCACCTTCCTTAGGATGTAATTACTTATGGGGGCTTGCCCCCATGGGGAACTTTAGAACCTTATTTAAATAAACTCTACTTTATTCATCCATGTAAAGTAGGATAAAATATCTGGTACATTCGAAGACCCATCATTCCTTAGGAGTCCTTATTAGGTGATTAGGTCCATCATAGGGTAGTAATTTCTATCTTTCGAGGTAGTATACTATTCCTTGATGTCATACCTGATCACCTTAATAAGTACACCCTCATATCATGGTGCCCCAATATACACACACACATGAACCAAAATAAACACCATAATTGTGTATGGGAAATAATCTTTTTAGCTTGCTTTTCTTAAGTCCCTGAAGTCAATTTAAACATAGATTTGCTCAAATTTCTTCTTTACAAGGATGATATTAGTGGCCCAGTTAGCATATTTTTCTTTGTGGATGAATCTAGCTTTGATAAGCTTTTTAATTTCAATGATTACTTACTCTTTAATTCAGACCCGATCATCTCAATAAGTATACCCTCAGATCTACATGGTGTCCCCTCCCATATACACACACACACACACATGAACCAAAAATAAACACCATAATTGTGTAATGGGAAATAATATTTTTAGCATGCTTTATTTAAGTCCTTGAAGTCAATTCAAACATAGATTTGCTCAATTTTCTTCTTTACAAGGATGATATTAGCGGTCCAGTCAGCATAATTTTCTTTGTAGATGATTCTATATTTGATAAGCATTTTAATTTCAATGACTACTTGCTCTTTGATTTACAATTGCATTCTCCTTGATATTTAATTTTCAAGTGGTACATCAAGTTTAATGGAAAGTTTATGTACAACCATATATGGAAATAAGCCTAGTATTTCACTATAGTTCCATATGAAACAATCATTGCATTAGTAGGACAATGCTTTTAATTCCTATAATATTTTTTATGTGAGTTTGGCACTTACAAAGTTTGGCTTAGGTTCTATTTAGTGTCCAGGTTAATTACTCGAAGTTCATCACAACATAGTCTTCTTCAAATTCCTAAATGGTTTTCTTAAGGTCAATTATCATTTCATCCTTAGGTGGATTCTCATTTTTATGTGGAACAACCTTTTGTTCATTTGTAGCCTCAAAAGAAACTTCTTCATTTTCAGATATGACATAGCATGAGCTCGTTGAAGAAAATTCAAAAGTAGTATATCCTAATCCCCATGTGGTGAACTATCCATATCTTATGAAATTTTGGGTATTATCCCTTTGTTAGAACCTTTTAAATAATTGAGCTTAAATGTTGGATTGTATAAGCTGAACGTTATTTTTAACCAACTTCTTTAGTGCTGATGAGAAGTATTAAGGAATCATTATTGAAATTGTCTTCTTGCTCAAAATCATCCTCTTCAAAAAAACATTTTTGTGGGATTTATTTTTTGCACTTTTATCTGGTAAAATGGATCACCCGTTCATTATAGCCTCTTTTAAGAGTAACATAGAAAGTTTTCAACTGTTTTATTTGTTTATTCCTTAAAGCTATTAAGGCTTTATAGTTATTGGATATTTAAACTTGTTAGAGAAACATGGGTTTTCTCTAATTGTTTCGTTATATCATCAATACTAGATTCTTCCTTGGTTTGGATGATTGAGGCTTTCTTAGGTTAATAAAGTAGGAATTCTTCTTCATCATCCTATATATCACTAACAAGGTGGGGAATTACTTTATATTAATTTGATTCATTAACACTTTTGTTTCTTGAATCATCTGCTATCAACATTATCTTAATAAGTGGAGCCTCTTATTTTTGAGCATTGACTTTTCCTACTTTCTTAAGAATAAAGTACTTTGCATTATCATAAATCTTGATTTCATGTATCATGAATGCATTTATGTCACCATCAATTTGACACTCCTCACCATTGTGAATGTATTTCATACAATAATGGAGGGTAGAAGGCACTATGCCATATTCATGAACCCACGACCTACCCAAGAGTGCTTTATAGGAAACACTAGCTTCATTCATGGAATTTAGCTTCTATATATAGTTTCCCAAAGTGTATATGTAGAATAAAAGACCTTAAGGTTTATTATCTTTATTCATTGAATCCTCATAGTAATATTATACTTTTATCTAGATAATGAGCATCCAAAGCTAAAGTTTAAAACATTTTATCCATTAAAAGATTGATTAAAGCGCCTCGATCAATCAAAGTTTTTTTATATGAGCGGAATTACTATTAGCTATGACATAAAAGGGCTGATTATGTTCGATCATCTCTAACAATAGGACATCATCACTAAATGTGATGGTACTGAGTTTTGCAAAGTTATGTCCTCCTTCATCCTCTCTTCAGTAAAGAAAGCTTCATAATATTCTAAATTTTGCAAGGCTTTAATTAATGTCTCACATATATCTTTGGATAACATGAGAGCATTGTAGATACTTAATAAAGTTGGTAGCTTACATAAATGGACCAGAACATTATAGTCCACTCCCATTTTGGTGTCCTTTTGAGGTTTAACTGGGGCTAGGGGTAATGCATTTTCAATAATTTAAATTTATTTACCTTTATCTCTGGCTTTCCTCTATGGTGGTGGAGAGACATTCACTTTCCACTCCTTGATTTCTTAAATACATATGGATGTATAGATGATTAGAAGAAAGAGAATTGAGCAAAATTATGTTTTATTTGATTGAATTATTTATGTATATGACATAAAGCTCTATCTAAATTCCAATATCAAAATACATAGGAATGAAATCAAATGAGTATGTTCCTTTGTTAACCAGAGAAGTGTGGTAATAACACAACCTCCGTGGGGCTACTTAAAGTCTCATGTTCCCAGGATGTCTAGACTATATATCCATTGTCATTCAAACCTATATATATATATATATATATATATATATATATATATATATATATATATATATATATATATATATATATATATATATATATATATATATATATATATATATATATATATATATATATATGAATTCAAAAGAAACCTTCAGTTCATACACTTAAATTATAAACATATACAGATCCTACATGTATTCATAACTACTAACATTTCAAATATTGTTATCAATTTATAAATATTGAGAAATATTTTTGGATTTAATAGTGATAATAGCCAAATATATAGTTAATTAAGCCAACACATGTAAGCTAAATTTAACCTTTATTTTAATAAGCTTTTCTTTAAGAAAGCATAACACTTCTTCAGAGAAATTTGATATTGTATTAACATAGCATGTCTCTCTTTGAGTGTAAAAAATTAGACTTTTCACGTATACTTATGACCCGACATGTTTCTTTTGAAACCTCTTCTCCAGATTTTTTGTGTCAAGTTGTAAGTGGAACATCGATTTCTTTAACTTAATTGGTTTTTGTGGAGGTTGCTCATATTCGTCTAAAGAGTCAATTATTTTTTATGTTTCAAACTTTAGTTTTTGAAGTTTCCACTTTTTTTGTGATTTATGAGGTTTTGATGAAGAAGCTTAATCTATTTTTGTATTCTTCTCTAAATTACACAAAAATTACACCTATTATGCAAAAGTATTCACGGATCTATTTTAGGTTCTACTGAGTTTTTTCACTGAATACCTTCTATGGCTAGAAGGATGTTAATCATTCATTTAGTTTCTTTAAATGAAGGTCTCCCAAACACATTCTTCTTCTACTAGTGGGCTTCACCTTTATCACTATCTATATTCTATATTTTGACTGGCTTAATGTCTTTGCCTTTTGTATTTTAATTTGAGGGTACTCTAATAACATTCACCTTCTCCTTTTGGGATATACTAATACACTGTCGATTAGGTGAGCTCCTTATTTTGATAACTCCTTTGTACCTAGTCGTTGAAGATAAAATAATCTTTGATTGGGTGACTTATAAGTCTATGGAATGGTCAATAGTTGGGATCATTGACTTTGTCTACTTAGTCAGGTCAATGTGATTCTGGCAATTGCAATCTCAACTTTAAGGAATGTTTAAAGATTTTAGCAGTGCATTCTCTTTTAAGTGAATACTGCTTGGTCATTTTATGTTGGAAGGTAGGACCTTTTTTCTTATCCTCTATGGATTTTGCCACTTGTCATGAGGTTGTTGCACTTACATTTTCTTTTTTATCAAATGTAAATATGAATGATGTATCCACATCATTTTTAGTGTCATGGCCCTAGTCAAGGTGATAAACATAATACCTCGACTGATCATACATTACATCAACCTTTATTCTAGATTTCCTCTACAAGTTTTGCCATAGGCACTCTTAGAGAAGTCGCTAAAGTGGGTTGTGTATAATCAGCTCCTATATATCAAGTAACCATGTTTCTAAAATCTCATTTTGGTACATTTGGTCTTCTCTTTTTATCTATTATCTAGCTTTGATATTGTTCCTTGGGTGGTTTCTTTGAAGGCCTCTTTAGTTGGTCTTTTTATCCTAGGCAGTGGTAATAGTTATATCACTTCATTACACTCTTCAGCATTAATAGATTATTTGATAGATACAATAGTTTAGTGAGTGTCGTAGTTGTTGGAGCCCTATGGCATACCTAAAGTGCCACTCTTTTAAACCCTGAGTGAGTGGTACATGAGTAACTATGAGCTCTATATCTTTGACTTCCATTATCTCTCACTAAAAGTGAGTGATGAACTTCTTTAGGGACTATTCAAGCTCTTATCTCATCTATAGGAAAGCTTGAGAACTTTTAGTAGCTTCTAAGCACTAACAAATTGTGTGGTGAACATCTTCTTAAAGTTTGTGAATGATGTAATGATTCTTAAAGGAAGGCGTGAGAACCACATGAGAGCTGACTCTTTGAAAGTGGTGAAGAAGAGTTGACCTTTCATTGCATCATCTAAGTCTAATAACAATGTGGTCATGTTGAAGTTGGCTAAATGGTTAGTGGGATCTATCCTACCTTTGTAAGATTCAAGATACGATATCTTAAACCATAAGGAGGGCGAGCTTCTGCAATCTTCACAGAGAAAAAATTGGTTGATTAAAGCTACTTCTTTGATAAACCTTTTTCACTAGTGTGGTATGATTCATCCTTAAAACTATGGATTTTGGATGGATGAGAGTTGGGGACCATAGATGGGTGTCTCCTTTCTCATTGAGCTCAATGTTAGCTGATCTTACGGATCCTTCATTCTTGTTTGGTTTGGGCTCTTCATGGCGTGATTTCTCAATAGTTGCTTATACAATGAGAGTGATCTTATCCTCCATATCAATGTCTCCTTTCTCAATAGTTGCTTATCTCATGTAAATTCTACTAAGCTACAAATTGTTGGATATTCTACTCCATGTTTGTTGGACATCTCATAATGAAGATCCTGCTTCACTTTATATCTGGCTTCTAGTTCTCATCTTCATCCATGCTCACTGCACCTAAAAAAATGTTAAATTTAAATCTATTTGTAATTGGAGGAAGAACATTCTAAAATACTTAGAAAATAAAGTTAGGTAAAAATATTATTAGCAGATTGACAGGAAAGTAGAATTGTATATAATAATAATCTTTATTGCTCATTATACAAGTACATAATATAGGGGTCTAAAGTGAGAGCCCAAAAGTCTCATCATAAGAAATAAGTCTGCCTTTTATAATATTAGGGGTGATCATATAGAGAATGGTCATATAAGGTAAATTTAATATAAATAAATTCTAGCCTAAGCTAACAGTAGTGATTGAATATAGGTCCACTGATTGATGGGGGTGAGTAGACCGTTATTTAGTGAGTGTATGAGTATAGTTGGGATGGAGAGTTGTTGCATTTCATTTGTATAGTTGCCAGATGTTGATGAGTTAGATTATGCTTTACCTTTAGGTTAGTGTTCCCTAAGTTCTTTGACTCAATATGTCAGATCTTTGTTCCCTTGTTGACGCTCCTTCTGATAAGTATACTCATTCTGGGTCGTTGGCTACCCTTTGTATGAGTACACTAATCTTGACATAGGGACACTCTTGGGCCTATCTTCTGCTTTTAGTATATAACTATCATATGAAATTTTTAGCTTGTTAATATAAAATCTCTTTCATAAAAAGGGAAATAAATAATTTTATCAAAATAAAAAGCCATCCGCATAAATCTATACAAGAAGAATATCAAAATTAGTATCAATAGATCTTTGAATAAAATAAATTTCCAAAAATGTTATACTAAGGTCTTTCACATAATGAGTGTTTAAGAACCTTTAAATCTGTATCATTGTTCAACTAAACTCATTTTAAGAAAACACTTTTGTCATCAAACTAGAGAAGCAATTGCAAGCAATCTTCTAAATGAGAAAAAATTTTCAAAAGTCAATGTCTTCCATTTATGACCACTTAGTAAAAATAGCTTCAAGGTTTTGCTCTGGCATCTTTGGTGAGATGGGTAGAAATATGTTTTTTCAAGAGGCAAATTGACATATATGTAAACAGATTTCTCCTGACATCAAGTTAGGGTTTATTTAGATCTAGGTTCTACTTTTTATGGATATAACCCTTCATAGTTAATTACCCCTCTTATCATAGTAAGAGAGCACACTTGATTAAGCTTAGAAATGGACATATCAATTTGATATGCATTTAGTATCTTAGAGGTGTGTGTGGAATAGATGACAGTCATGTAGAATTCACATAGCGAATAAAGAGATTAGGCTTACATCTCTTTTAAATGCTAAAATATAACTTAAATATTTGCATAATAAAAATTAGAAGTTGCCAATGCATAGCATACAATGAATAATAAGTGAAGTTATCATTTAACTTAAAGCATATAATGGTGGGATGATAACACGCCCGATCAGGATACCATGGCTCTGTCATCCAAGGCTATCGTGGTCCCTAGTCTACTTAGTCAAGAAAATTTATCTTAAAAAATCCTTATCAATAGCCATGGGTTGCATCTTCCTAGGTGTTCTTGTAAACCTGGGGTGGTATTTATCTAACTGGACAAATTTAAACCAACCTTAGCAAACATAAGATTTTTTGCATATTAAATAAATTCCATTATTCATAGCTCAAGGAGCAAATCCATTAAGGAACATATGGGCTATTATCCTGATCAAAATGTAGTGGAGTTGTATAGATGCCAAGCCACTCGGTCAGAGGATTTTGATTGTATCTACATTTTATGTGGTTTCATTAGGCAACAAAACCACCCAAATAGAGGACATAGATGATGTCCTTACTAGCATGGAATTATTTGAGTATGAACATAAATATTTTTATATGACATAAGCTCTTTTATGAGAAAAAGTTTGTTTATTTTATCATCCTTAATAAATAATGATGGATAGATTGATGATTGTTTGCTTTAAGTTATATTGAATGATGAATTTTATACATATCCCCTTTAGATGAGTTTTACAATCAGCATGGCCATCATTAGGGAAAGATTAGATTTTGGTAACTTGGACCCAATCATAAGACCCAACCAAGGAATTAACCTGTGAAGCATCCTGAGGTAGTAAAATTAGGTAGTTGTTATTTTATCAAGGCCCATGCGGGTAACTCATTTTTGTGTTATGCTTAGTTCCTCGGAGCAATGAATATGGTGCTTATGCGCTATAGTGTGCCATGGCACTACATGGTTGGCACCATGGTGTTACAATTATTAATCATGTTGACCATTTGAACAGAGACTCAATGTTAGTCATGTAGTGCCACAATGCTAGTCAAAAGTTGGTTTAAAATAACTAATAGGGGTTCATATGTTTTAAAGGTGTGGGACAAACTTTTTTACCAGCGCCTTGGTGCTATGTCAAGGTGTCATGGTGCTACATCAATGCATCATGTTTTTTCAATTTAAAATTTTAATGATAATGAATGCTCTTTTTTATCGGCATAGTAACAAACTTGACTAGTTGACCAGCACCTTAGCGATGTATGTAAGCACTGTGGTGCTAGTAATTATTCTAGAACATGAGAGGTTAGCACTATGGCGATGCTATTGCAGCACCACAGCACTATGCCTGGTTTATAAATAGACCCCCTGGGTTGTAAAAATTTTCATTGAACATTCTTTAGAGCTTTATTTAGAGTTTTCTCTCTTTCTCTAATTTTCTTAGCATTTATCACTTACTAAAAAGGTAACCATGCTGCTCAAGAGGGTTGTCGGTAAGAGGAGAGCCACCTTCTCAGTAACATATTTATTAACTCTGCAACAAAGAAATGCACTCTCACCCAAAAATATCTCATCTCGGAGAGGAGCTTCCACAACCCAAGTGGGAAAGTGGAAAGAGTAATTATTGATCGTAGCTAGATTACGAGAGAAACTTGAAAAAGCTAGCCTACAAGATCAGCTCCTACGTAGTCCCTGGTACGAGATTTTTTCGCTGGTGTGAACGAGCACCATTACAATCAAGCATTCATCCAACGAAAACTGATACACTTTGCTAGTACCACCATTAATGCATATTATAGGTTGCAAAATGTGGCATATGACCAGTATCTTTCCTATTTAAATGATCAACATAATTTTAATGAGAATCTTGGTTTTATCACTAGCTATAATGCCAACATCCAGTGGAAATGGTGAGAGGAAAGGATCATCAACTTTCTTGCCACCGGTCTCACTATTGCATCTAAGTCTTTCATTTTCAACAATCTAATGTCCGCTAGTAATATCAATAAGGTGACTAAGGATTAAGCTATTTTGAATTTCATAATTCAAAAGTACTTTATAATAGATATAAAAATGATAATTTACAATTCTATTTCTAATATTCTTAGGGATAATACTACAATAGGTAATGGTCATCCCTCCTTCATTTATTATTTATGTACCATAGCAGTACGTTAGGGGAGCCTAATGAAGAAGTTCCCATTCAGAAGGATTCTCTAATGAAGAGGCTTATTTAGGATTTAGTACAAAGTTTGAAGTGGGAGAAAGCTCACGCGCCCCATGACCCTGACCCCAAACACCTAAATTCTAAAAAGAGCAAGTCTCAGATGGCCTAGTTTAATACGACGATGGTCCATATATTTCAAAATTTTAGGCTTAGGGATCTAAGTCAGGTTTGTTTTCTTGCGGTGCTCAAATATCCCCCTTTTTTACTACCCTAGATGTTTCAGAGGAAGAGGAGGAGGAGGCTACTAGTTTCCCCCTCTTTTCATTTATTTTATATTATCCTCTTTCTTTTATACAATTTATGTAACCCTTTTTTATCTTAATAAATACATATTTTCTTTCATGTATTTATGTATTTCTATGACTATGTGCTATTATTTATCATTTAGGAAGCTCTAGAATTAAGATAATGAAATCTCTTTAGTGTAAAAATGCCATCAAAGAGGCAGCATCGAGGTCTTGCGGTTGCAGCACCTATGCACTCGTCTTTTGCATGTCTTAGAGTTAAGACCCAATAATAAAACCTCAGTGCTCGAGATCCAGTGTTGTTGTGCTCTATAGACATCCATTTTTTTTCATTCTACCCAAGAGGGTAGCATCTCGGCACTCGATATTCAGCATCGTGGTGCTTTGTAGAGAGTTTTTTTTTTCATTCTACCCAAGAGGGTGGCACCTCAATGCTCGATGTATGGTGACTTAGCGCTCGATGTGCAGCACCGTTACACTCGATGTGCAGGCTACAATACCCTGCTTTGTACAAGTATCAAGTGTAGAGTTTCTAAGTTTAATATCCCAAATGTTTAATAAAACATTAAATTATTCTAGTGCCTCAGTGCTTGCGAGGCATCGCTGAGGTGCTATTAGAATTTTGAGATGGACAATCCCAGGAGCATGGTGCCTCAGTGCTACAATTGTAGTGCCTAGGCATTATTCCCTTGATGCCTAAAAATCAAAATTTTGACATAGTAACACCTTAGCAATGTTATATTTTCACATGTTTAGTGGAGAGCACTCTTCTTTTTTATTTTAGATTTAAGATCAAATGAAGGAAGGTTTTGTTTCACACCAAAACTAAGTCCGACGGTTAGAATGAATTTTTAGGCGTGGCGCCTCGTCACTATGGTAGCAACGTCAAGGTGTTGTATTGAGTGCAAGAAACCTAAGAGCAAAGCTCCTCGGCGCCAAGTATCCAGCATCATGGTGCTATGGGGCGGAGCGCCAATACTTCATTTCTTGAAAGCTTGACACCTCGGTGCTAGATCTTGTTATTGTAGTGTCGTGAGATAGGAATGCACATATTAAACAATAATTCTTGAGGAATCTAGAAATTTTATAAAAAAATTTGGTAGAGTACCATTTTAGCAATGCTAGTTTCTCCTATTTTAGTGCAATTCTCTCTGGTTCTGGAATGAAGATCAATGAAGGGATATTTCTTCTTTTTTTGCGCCAAAACTATGTTCAATGATAGAGATTTTTTCCTTCTAAATTATAAAATTTTAGAGATATGTGGGTGTTCCTTCACTCAGGATCTAAGATCGATGGAGATACACATCTTCTATTTCTCACTACACCCAAGATCAAAGGTGAAAATTTGATCAAAGATATTTTTTATGATTAAAATTGGATAAAAAAAGCTTTTATTCTAGAATTCTTTTACCTGGAGTGGATAAAAATTTGCTTTTGTGATGAAAAGAGTCATTCCTACAGAAAGCACCAGTTCCCAGAAGCAAGAATATACTAGAATGTTAGTGAGTGAGGGAAGTAGAAGTGGAGAACAAAGAAGAAGGGGGAGTAATTTTCCCTACTTTTTATAGAGGTTCCTCTACCTATTGGTTGGTTTTCCACCCAATAATTGCTCCCGCCCCCTGTCCTCCACTCCCCTGGGTAGTTGGTGTTCATGGGTGGGAATGTTGGTTTTTCTTATTTCTTTAAACTCCAGATCATCGTCACAACACTGTAGTACCAAGCCATAGACTCTCCGATTGGATTAGCAATTATCCTTCTAGAAGGATTGCCATAACGCCTCAATGCCAAGGTCATGGCGTTGTGGCCAAAAAAAATTATTTAATTTTTTTATGCAAATAATTTGATTAAAAATCTTTAAGCCACAAGATTTTCTTGGTACCAAACAACAACTTCCATGTCAAAAAATTTATTAGACCCATTATATTATAATAAAAAATTGAGCTTAGGCCTATACACTAACACTAAAATATCATTTTTAGTAAATTGATTCAATTCTTCTAGATTTGTCTTAACCTATAATTCATTAAATATTTCTCCTACTCAAATTATTGGGTACAATCATTGATATAAAATTTGTATGGATATTGTCTATTTTAGGCCTATTACTTTTCAAAATAATATTCAAAAAATCTCACTTAATTGATTCAATTTTAAAAGTATTTAGATCAAATAATAATAAATTATAATAAAGGAAGGCATGATCTCAATAACTTTAAATTTCCTTTTTTGAGTGGATGTGTTCTTTTTATAATTTTCAACTTTCTTTTTCAAGTTTTCATTTACATATTTTAGAAAGTCAAATTTTTTATATAAGTTATGTCCTTTTTTGGCTTTTTTAATGTCTAGTTCTTTATAATCACCTTTCAATTGTTCATGTTTAAGTCGAAGATAGCTATCATTATTTTTGAAAGAAGAAAAATTTTCTTTTAGAGTTTAATATTTTTTTACAAAGATTTGAATGCAATATATAATTCATCAAAAAAATTTAAGATTTGATCAAAATCAAGATTATTTACCTATTTGTCATCATAATTATGAGAATCCTCTTTTGCTATCAAATGGAGGTTTTTGGCATATTCTATAGCTTCTCCTTCAAAAGAGTATGAATCTGAGTTCATCCAGAAAGCATGCTGAATTTTCTCTTGTTCTTCTTTGCAGCACCTTTTTTTCTTATTTATTCTTATGATTATTATTCTTGAGTGAAGGACACTCTCATTTGATGTGACCTAGTTTCTTGCATTCATGATAAATATGATTAATAACTTTTGAGGTGTTTTTTTTTTATCTTTGTCTTTCTTTTTGTCAAATATTCTCTCTTTACCTTTTAGATACTCTTTGAACTTCCTTGTTACGAGTACAACATCATCATCAATAATGCTACTTTTTGTTTCCTACAATAAAATATATTTACTTTAAGAGAAATCATCTTTTGTGTTTTTCTTTCACCTGTGTCATTATTTCATTACAAAATCTTTTATTCATGAGCAATAAGAGAACCACACAACTGGTCAATTTATTAAATAGTTAAATCCTTAGATAAAAAATAGCCATAATCTTGGCATGCCAAGATTCAGACAAATAACACAAAATTTTGTTAACCTTTCTAGTATTTATAAATTCTCTTCTTAAAGCTTCTAGTGAAGTAATGACTTTTGTAAAGACTGTGTACATCTTATAAATAGAGTTATGAGGTAACATACAAAAAGTTTATAATCATGTTAAAGCATGTTGATGCGAGATTACTTAACTTCATTAGTTTGTAATATGTAATGCACAACGCACAGCTTTCTTGAATTTCTTTACCAAATTTACAAGTAGAAACACACATATAATCCTCAAATTTAAGGCACATAAAAAGTAATCTAATTATTTATAATTTAATTGTGCTAATTCTTTATCTTCTTTTGTCCACAAATTAAAAGGTGTTTCAACATGTTTGCCATATTCAATATTATGTGGAGGTGAATACTCTACCATAATCATATTTCATATTCAAAAATCAATTGATTGAATAAATGCAAACATGCAAATTCTTTAAAAACCAAAAAGTTTCTCATCTAAAAAGTTGTTAGGTAATAGAATAACCTTCGATGGCATTTTGATTTCCTAGAAGTTCCATTCACGGATCTGTTTGTAGTTATTAGACCATGAAACAAGCAATCTACTTTGATACCACCTATAAGTATAGCACACTCAAGAGGGAAGGTGAACACAAATTTAAAGAGAATAAAATTGAAATAAAATCTTTAAAGCTTAACAAAGAGACTTAATAAAATAAGAAATAACAATCAAATAAAAAAGTAAGGGTAGCAAAAAATAAAAGAAATAATAGAAAGCAAGCCACGATTTATAGTGTGTCGACCTAAAAGACCTAAATCCACTCTCTAGATTACTCCAAAAGTACAATATCTCTTCTTTAGGACAACAAGCCATGGTGGAGATACTTTTGTCCTTAACGGGTAATGGAGACACCTTACATAGCTCCCCTTCTCTTTCAAGTCAAGAAGGATGTCACTCCCTCTCTAAGATACAAAGAAACTTCTCTTAAAAAGAAATCACAAGTTCTCAAAAAGAAAAGACTCTCATGTAAAAGCACAAAACTCGAAGTCAAAATGGATGAAAGAGAATAGTTAAAACAAAGTTCAACCTTACCAATACAAATCCCTTAAGGAAAAAGAAGAGAAGAGAAATCTCCCCACCTTTTCCTTAAGTAAAATACTCTTCCCTAAGCCTCCCTTAAGCTTTCTTACTTTCAAGTGCACTAGTTAGTCTCACCAAATGGGGTATTTATTAAAAAAAAAATATGAATAAAACAATAGAACATTTATTCTCTTTAATAAATCAATCTAATCAGAGTATACAATTGACAATCATACAATACATTCCATTCAATTTTCTCAGGTTAGGGACTTTGAATGACACAATCGTCATCACTACTCATACTATATGACCTTGGATTGTACTATATGAACATTACAAACTAAAAAGAATTGACTCTCTATTTACTTGGTATGTACGATATCGTGTAGTGTGAACATACTAAAAAATATTTTCTTGGAAAATTGTACAAATTTTCAATTAAATTTGGATAATTATCAAATAGATTCATATAACATGATTGAATGGCATAATATACAATTTATCAAATAAGGCAAAATCATAATTAACCAACTTAATTTTGGTAGAAGAAAATAATTAACAAAAGTGAATATTCATACAATATGATTAGTTCAATTTTGACATTTTCGATGTTAACCAACTTTATTATGCAACTAAAATTTATTAACAAAAATGGACAACTGTCTAGTACTAAAGAGATTGTATAATATGATTTCCACATAAAATTTTAATTCATAAAAAAATTATTTATATTTACTCAGATGTGTTTGTGCTTGATTATTTTTCATCATAGACAAGCCAAACACAAATAGAAATAATAACACATATTTGAGCTTGTCTAGGATCTTTTGGCATCAACTATGCATTTGTAGTCTTTATGAACTCCTTCTAGATATTGCTCTTGAAAAACAAGCATCATTCATGGTCTATCAATCATTCTTCATTAAACTATTTATTTGTAGTTCATGCATTGAAAGCATAGCCTTCACATAGACTAATCAGTAAAAATAATAGTTCAACCAGAAATATTTGTGATCATCAAAATATAGAATATCATGTGAAGGCTCATGTGATTAATACTATTT
Source organism: Cymbidium sinense (assembly GCA_021442155.1). Taxonomy (NCBI): domain Eukaryota; kingdom Viridiplantae; phylum Streptophyta; class Magnoliopsida; order Asparagales; family Orchidaceae; genus Cymbidium; species Cymbidium sinense. The sequence goes on from CM038221.1 coordinate 93,986,821, forward strand.
CAACTTAATTTTAATTGTTTTTGAATATTATTTAACATGATTCGAACAATGTTGCAACCCTATTTGAATAAAGCTTCAAAATAGTTCTAACATAATTTATACATTGCTTAAATATAATTTCAAGCTTTTTAGAACCTATATATGTCATTTGTGGTGAACTATAAATAAATAGTTGTCGTAAAAATAAGGATATTTTAATCTGAAACGATCATTCAAGTGTTTTATGCAGTATAATAAATAACAAGTATATTTATTCAGCTATAATTATTATGATTTAGATAAAGTCAAATTTTTTTTAGATAAGACTTAGGAGATTTAGATAAAAAAAGGCTAACACACGATTTAAATATTTGGACTCGTTGTTATCTCATTTGGATAGGTCATATGGGGAATATAAAATAAAAATTGACATGTTATTTGAAAGTTAGCCCTCATAATCATTTTAAAACAGTTTTGTAGAATTTGAAAACTTTTGTTTACAAAATTTTAGAAAATGAGATAAATTAAGTGTGTTATTAACGCTGAAATATAGAGAAGGCAATATAAAGCCATATAAAAGAAGCCAATCATGGAGAAAGTAAGGGGCCATTTGGGATCACTTTTATTTTATATTTATATTTTATTTTGTTTATGTTTTACTTAAAAATAAACTTATTTAATTATACTTACTATTTTTAAAAATACTCAAAACATCTTTTAGATATTTTAAATATTTTTAAAAATAACATTATTTATTTTTAAAATTAAAAAATGAAATAACATAAAAAATACACTAAAAAAACATATTTTCAAAAATAATATAAAATTAAAAATATAAAATATAAAACTAAATTGATCAGAAACAGCTCCTAAATAAATAAATAAAAGATCGAAATATTATTTTTATGTTCACAAAACAAGCAAATTTTGTTTACAAGTTTTTTTTTTTAATTTTTGAGACAATTTCTAAAATTGTGGTTGTTTAGTGTAATTTTGTAAATCGATATAATTTATGGATTTCATAAAAAATGCCCTTTCACATACATTCCATTTTGAATATTTTTTGAATTTGTTTTTTTTTTTTTTGTTTTGGAGAAATTTACATACATATAACACAATTTTTATACATATATATATAATTAAATTATCTCATTCTAAAACAACCGCAATAAAAAATAAAAATAAAATAAAAATAAAAAGAAATCTACTCGGATAACTTTCGAAGGAATTCACTTGAGCGAAATGAGTCAAACGTAATTGTTTTATAAACTGAAATAAATAATAAAAATAAAAAAAATTGGGAAAAGCAAAGTCCAATTTCGTTTCAAAAAACGAAGTCTTCTTTGTATTCGTTATCTTCAAAGATGAAGCTCCAACAGCTTTATCAGATAATTTATCATATAAATAAATATGAAAAATAATAGATTATTTTATTTTGAAAAGTATAGGAGCTAATAAGGTTTGTTTGTTGGCTAGGGAGGAGGTGAGAGTTTGACCATTAAAGAAACATTATGCTGGCCACCTTAACCTATTCTGTTGTGCTGAGGCCAAACAACCCTTTAGTGTGACAATCATCAACTTGGACACTTTTGAAATAGTCTTGGCTTCTTGTTTTCAAGGAAAAACAGGTCGTACAGTGTTGTGAAAGTTCTTTAAATAATCAATAATAAGTAAACTATTCGATTATTATTAACGAATATGAGAATATAATTTTTTCTAGTTTCGTGAAATATATTTTTAAAAGCTCATCATACCGTAAAGAAACAAATGCCTATTTTTTATAATTAATTATTTTTCTATATTTTAGTCTCTTATATAATTATTTAATTTTGAACAAGGGTTCTTCATCTTTATTTAAAATAAGAAATTTGCCCTTTTACAACCTGTACATTTATATATATTGAAAATATTTTAATTGAAGAATCATAATATTATTTAAAAAATATATAATAATTTTATTTATAAAAAAATATTATCATTGATTTAAGTGACAATGCTTATGGTCGAGGTCTGGAGTAGTGACAATGACATAAATTTTTTTTTTATTTAATCAACTTTCAAAAAAAAGTATAAACTTTTTATAAGTAGCATGAAAAATACTTCAATTCTTTTGATATTCCTCTAAATACATTTATATAATAAAATAAAAGACTAACTAAAATAAAATTTTCAAACTACATTATCATTTTTATTTAATTTGACACACACACACACACACACACACACACACACACACACACATATATATATATATATATATATATATATATATATATATATATATATATATATATATATATATATATATATATATATATATATATATATATATATATATATATATATAAAATTAAATTTGAAGATTATATTTTAAAAGCAAAATAAATTATGTGAAATTTTTTTATAAAAATCAATTATATTAAATTTTAATTTGTATATTTTTTGAGATCATGTCATTTAAGTAAACTTTATATTTACAAGTAGTAAATCTATGTCTAAGGTTCTATCCTATGGGGATATGGTAATCTATACAAATTTTTTGTCCTTATATGAGAACTTATAACATATGATAGATTTGGCCATGATAGAGATGTGCATCTTATACCTCTTCCAAGAATTTATTGGAATAAAAATAATTAAAGTCGCTAGAAAGATCCTTAATTTTAATTTCAAAATATTTTCTTAGTTATGTTTTGAGTTCTTTAGCATTTTATTAAAGTTGTTGTCCTATAGGCCTTAAGAAAAATGTGTTCCTATAAAATCATAAACATTAAAAAGCTAAGAATCATAGAAAACACACAAACATAAACAAGTCTCTATGTTGTGATGGATGTAAAAGAATAGGTGGTGTGGTCACAATGAGTGAGCATCACAATGGATAGAGGATGAAGGCATACTCTGGATCTTCCACTGGCCAAAGTCAAAGAGAAGAGAGGAGTACCACTCACTCAAGTAGAAAGGCATCGAGAGATTATTAAATCTCACTACAACCGACACCAAGCCTCAACCTAAAGGGTCTTCACTTAAGTTCTTCACACAAAACAAGTTTAAATCTCTTCCATTACACTAAATAAAACATTTATATAAGTTACAACAACCCAAGGGATGCATCTCTTCAGAAAAAAAAACTACTAAAAAAATAAAAAATAAAAAATAAAATCAGAACTTATTGTTTCGTGTCGCCTAGGCAGCACAAGATACTGGTTAAAATGGTGTGTGCTAGTGCAAGTGTCATTCAAGTAATATAATGATGAGTATAATATATTTATCATAAGGATTTAATTGAAAATTTTATTAAGTTAAGTACTAATCTATTATTAGCCTTGATTTTTATTCAACTAAGTGAAATATTAGGAACAAATTATAATTTAATTTTCAAAACTAATGTTTTTAATTTTTATTTAAAATAATATTATTGTTTTTAATTTTTAGAATAGTACTCTAAATTTATAGAATTTTTAGATTATATATTATATTAAAATAAGCAGTGAAATTAATTTCAAGCTTGGAGTGTAAATCAAGAGCAAAATGTTATACCTTTTATGTGTAGACAAGTATAATTAAATCAGTAAATTTTGATTGATTGCATTACTCATATTTCTCTTAAAATGATTGCTAATCCTAAAAATAGACACATGTTTAATGGATATTTAGCACTTTAGGACTATTTAGCACATTAATGGCTATTTGTACATATGTTTATCTTTTTATAATTGTTCTTCTAGGACTCCATCAATGTATTTAAATCATTTTTAATTTTAACTTTACAATTAGCTAGATCATAAGTAAATAATGCATGAAAAAAGTGAAACACTAATTTCATGAAAAAGATGAATAATTTTCTTATATTAATCCACAAATATAGTTTAATACAATACAAAACATCCAAAACCTCACATGAATTCAGAGCACTTTATAGAATTAATGCTTCATAGTAGAGAAGAAGAAAAGCTCATTAAACATTGTAAAATAAAATGTAGGATAACTAGATAAGAAAAAAAAGAGTACATCAATTAAGTCTTCTAATTCCAATTTTCACGATCCTCTATTACTTTCTTTTAGAAATAACTAGCATCTCCCATTGTAATTCCTTGCTTTTCATCTTCTTCTTCACCACTTGTTTAAAAAGAACACACTACCGCACTCCGCATAGACACACACACACACACACACACACAGCACACAACACCTAGAGTGTCACTCTCAAAGTCCTATCTTTACACTCATATACTCTCACTAGATTTACATGCTAAGAAGCTCTAAAAATTTGCTTAACACCCCATATTTAGTCATTAGGTCCCTCTAATAGTTTTCACACCATTCCCTCTTGAAACTGGTTCAAAAATCACTCTAACTACTTTCTAGAACTGTGAAACTACTCTAATCGGTCTGTAGCACCACCACACTACTTCTATAAGGCCTAGGTGTTGTGCTCTCTTATTTTTGGTTTCTAATTTTTGATTCTGGAATCTCTGCACTATAATGTACCACCTAGCCACTAAGTTTGGTGCTTCAGCAATGCAAATTTGGCACCTCGGGCCATCATCTATGTTTCTACATAGCTTTTTTTTTTTTTTTTTGATTGTAGCTAAAATTATAATGCCTAGGTGGTATACTATGATTATGTATTTTCTACACTTCTTTCCCTAATAAGAGATTTTATATCATAAACACTTAAAATTATAAACATAAATCCTAAAATAATAATTTTTTACTTTTAAATACATGTTAATTTTACTAAATGTTTTTACTTATCAACAAACCACACCTAGGCATCAGCTTCTCTATCTACAAACTAATACATAGGATGGTATAACACTTGTGGTGCTAGATGGCTAGCGCCTAAGCACTATAAAGTTGATGTACTTCTAGCATTTAAACACTTAATGATCTCAACCACAACTTACATACTGATCATGACTAAATATATGCTTATTATTGATACAACACATAAAACTTAACCACAACACGTAAAATATAATAAAATTCCTAACATGCTAAAGCTTTTAGTTTGGGACCTTATGACATGTCTTATACTCTTTTGATGTGTTACATCAATTCTATTAGACTTTAAAAAATTTTTCTCAGAAGAGTTAGGTTTCAAAAAGTTTTCAAGAAGCTCAGGGATGAGGCTCTATAGCTTGTCTAAGGCCATCCAAGTATCCACATTGGTGGGTTGTTTTTCATCTAATTTGGAATCCTTGAATGGCATTATCATCTGTCGGTGTTTCATCTATGATGATATTTTTCACTTCGAAAAATGTTGGTTAAATAGGTACCCAGAAATAATTTATATCACCTCTTTCAAAAGTATCATGCTGCAAATTTGGATGTTAGATAACTTTTTAAAATGAGATTAGATCTTTCACATTTAAAATAAAGCTAATAAATATGTGAGGAGATAATTTAAGAACATAAGATTTAGTACTAAGTTTTCTAATAATTTTAAATGGCCCGTATGATTACTCATGTAACTTTTTATATTTAGTGTAAAGAAAAGTCTAAGGACAGATATGAACCAATACATAATCATTTATCTCATATTCATTAAATTTTTTTTATTCTTATATCCATCATACTTAGCATTTTATATATTTCAATTCATGAAGGTTGTAAAAATAACATGCAAATGTACATGCTGAATTAGAAAATGCATTACTAAGTCTATTAGCTAGATTGATAGGCAATGATGATAAAATTTATGACACCACATAGAGTTAGTACTAAGTTTTCTAATAATTTTAAACTAATGATTACTCTTGTAACTTTTTATATTTAGTGTATGGAAAAGTCTAAGGATAGATATTAACAAATGCATAATCATTTATCTCATATTCATTAAAAAATTTATTTTTATTCTTATATCTATCATACTTAGCATTTTATATTTTTCAATTAATTTTTATGTTTTCATGAAGGCTGTTAAAATAACATTCAAATGTACATGCTGAATTAGAAAATGCATTAGTAAGTGTATTAGCTAGATCGATAGGCATTGATGATAAAATTTATGACACCACATAGAGTTTAGGAATTTCTAATTTAGATGATCAAATGCATCATTAAGGAATAAATATATTATCTCAAGACATAAACATATTTTCCTATAATAGATTTGACCTTTTAATAAAAGACTCCTAAGGCTAATGGATCTTTCATGTACTAGATATTTTTTCCCGAACTACATGAAAAATAGAATAGGGTTTATTTTAAATTAGATTCATGGTTCCCTATAAGGGCAAGCCCCTATAGTTAATTACATCTCATAAAGGGTCTCTTCCTAAGAATACACTCGATTAAAGAAATAAGTCATTATTTCTAAAGAATTTCAAAGTTGGTTTTCAAAGGAATGATATTTGGAAATTTCAATTAGGAAATATCCAATGTGGAAAGAGTTATTTTTGGAAGACAAATGGGATGAAGATCTTTAAAATTTGGAATTAAATTTAGATTTTGAGTTGACATTTTTGTAGAAGTCTAAGGCTCAGCACAAGACTATAGAAATGCCTAGGGTTGAAAACTAACTTTGAGAAGGATGCTTCAGAACCTAAGTCTATAGGCGCTTCTGACACATGTTAGATCATCGACCTAAATTCATCTTGGGAGATATTAATTATTCATCTCACTTGAGGGAACAAACATATCCCTAACTCTTTTGGACATACAACCAGCTTGGAGAGGCTACCAGCTAATAGTACCTAAGCATATTTTAAATTCATGATGCTAAGTCTCATGTATGCAAGATGGCTAGGCTGTTGCATTTTTAAGAAATGGATCTATGAATCCTAGACTCACTCCCTAATCCCTAAGATCATGTTGAGTATGAAATGAACTAACTAATGCACATTATTTAGATTTTTATGTATTTTGACTTGATGAGCATTTTAGGCCATGGGTATGCAATTTATTCCTACATGGTACATAATTAGAAGAAAGTCATGGGCTAAATAAATAATGGAAAGTAGACTTCTCCAAGAAGGTGATCATGCTAACATATCAGATGACTGTTATGTATAATGAGAAAAGTGCCCAATTCAAGGGTTGGAGCAATATGATTGTATGATTTTTTAGCTCTAATTGTTTCTAATTGATTTTAAGTTATTTTCTATAGCTTTAATCTATATGAGGTTTTAAATTTCATTATTTTTATGTTTGAATTGGATAGATTTAATCAGGGAGAAAATTTAATTTTTTCTTATAAGCCAATGTCCAAACATTCAACATAGAAAGTACATCACAGAAAGAAACTTAGAAAGGTAGGATGATTCTATTACACACCCAAAATAAATCAAGCTAGTTTAATTAAAGAAAGATTAATGTGGTTGGATACTATTGTACACCATGAAAGAAAGAAAAATGGGCAGCTGAGCTCTGCCCTTATAGAACTCGGCCTAAGATTATAAGTCTGGATTTATGGGACTTCCTTACAAGATCGTCTCCTTCTTCAGGGACATCCATTGGGCTTGATAAGGGATCTCTACACCATCTCTTAATAGGGTCAGCTCTTGTTAATCCTAGACCCCTTAGATCCTAACCAAATTCTAAGCTCAAATTTATAATTATAAATTCAAAATTGAATCCTAAGCCCTGTAAAACAAATGTCAAGAAAATATAAACAGCAGATAATAGTTATATTTTATAAATATCAAGGCTTAGCATTAGTTGCTTGCTAAGCCCACCTATCCTATATGCTACTCTAAGAGACTATTCAACACCTGCAAGTAAACAATAATTTTATAATTTTTTATGATCGCAGTCTCTTCTACCATAGCCCACTGCAGAAGATAATGTTAGTTCTAAAAATAATGCCATACTAACCAAACTAATAGCAATCAATCCTAACCATCCAATCTAAAATAGTATACCACAAAATAATAAAAATAATCCACATCACAATATCATAAAATATTACTAAAAATCACAAAATGGCCTAACTTAAGTCTAGATAGGTTTTCATGACCTAATGATTTGATGTGTGAAGAAAATAAGCTTGTGTGGCAAGACTTTGCTAAGACTTTTTTTTAATTCAAGTTTCAATTTAAATTTTTGAAGTTTGTTTATTTTTACCGTTGGATGATTTCAATTCAAATGATTTAATGATTTGTAATTTTATTTCCATTTAAGGTACATTTTCTATTAAAGTTACATTAGGTTTTCAAGAATGAAGAATACAATAAGTTCCATTTTGGGTGAAACTCATTCTATTCAACATCATAAGTCCAAATAAGATAAAGTATTCATCCTAGGATGAAGATTCATCCTAAAAGTCTAACTAAGATCCTTAAGTATCTTAATTAATCCTTTTGGATTCATTTAGATGATTTTCATTTAAATTAAGTTTGTAATTTTCATTCTTATAAAATTTAATTCTTCTTTTAATTTATTTTTGATTTCATTTAGTTTTCATTATTTTTGTTAATGTTCATATTTAGTATTTGTTTATTATGTCAATCAAATGCATTTATGTTAACATATTTCATTTTTCCATTTTTGTTTATTGGTTTTGTTATGTTTAATTTAGAGTAAGCTTTATGTTTAATTTGATATAATATAATATTTCATTAAGTTATATTTTTATGTATCATTTAAATTATTTTCATTTCATTTGTTTATTAAATTTTTAAATGCATTTAGTTTACTTATTACATTTAGGTGTATGTATTTTATTCATTCATTCAATTCAAGTTAATTTCATTTACTCATTTTCATTAATATTTATTAACTTAAGTAAATTTACATTCAATTTATTATGTTTAGTACTATTCAATTTATTATGTTCCACTTTCTTGACCCATTTGCATCAATGATTCATTCTTGTTTTAATTTATTCATTTCATATAATTCACTAAGGTTTATTAATGAATTTAGACTAATATGATTAGTTCCAAATTATATTTTTCATACATTATGGAATAGTTCAATTCATTTTAATTAATATAAAGGGAGTGATGATTATGTTATTTGAAAAGTTTTTTTTATCATTTAGCATAACATAATTTCCTTTTTTATGATGACCTAAGGAGTTTAAAGAATGGTTATTTTCAGGTGCATTAAACTTTACTTTATCTCTTTATGTCATTTCAAGTTTAATTCACCCTAAAGTTCAATTACACTTAATCTTTCATATTTACAATTTGTGCTAGTTTACTCCTTAATCTAAATTGCTCTAATGAACTTTTATGTTGATGGTTTATAAATTTCAAAGATTAATAAACTTTATATGTCAGTTTATTAATGAATTTATTATGATTTAAGGAGTTATTATTCTTGGAATATAACTAAATTCTATATTTTCACTTATTCATAGCCCTTAACTTAGGATTAGTTAGGTTCCTTTGCTTTTGTTTTGCTTGGATATTATTTGTTGAACTGTTCTCATGTCAATTATGATGTTTTAAGTTTGTATTATGGGTTTTGTAATTTATGTGATTTTTTATTTCCTTTAAATTGACCTAGAAACTTAGAAATTCAAATATTCTCAATGTAGAGGTCAATTATTTAAAATTTTTATGACAGGTGGGGTTCCTTCCTAATTTAATTTCTCTAAAATTTCACCTTAATAAGATGTGTAATTAAAATTTTCATTATTTCATTAAAACTAAAATTAGGCTTAATTTAGTCAAGATCATTTAGGGGTTTTCTTTCTTTTTTTTTTACTTTATTCCCCTCTATAATATGCATCCAAAGAGGGTTCATTCATAATTTTTGGGATTCTAGTTGATTTATTATGATTTATTTAAATTCAGGTTCATTAATTGAATTAATTAATTCAATTATTGGGCAAATTAAGTCATTTTGTGATTTATTAAGTTCCAATGGGCTTCAATGATTTAGTCTTGTTCATTAAAAATATTATGATGTTTTAAGTTAATTTGATCATTTTTTATTATTTATTTTATTTATTATTAATTTATTTTATGAAAATTAGGGCTTAGGGTTTGAAATTTTAAATATTAAGATGTCTTACTCAATAAATTATAAAAAAGTTATCTAATGTTTATCTTATCATCAGTTTCAACTCCTCAAAGATTCATTTCATTTTGATCAATGATTTGGGATTAATTTAGGTTTGAAATTTTTCATTCAAACCCAAATTATGGCCAAAATACCCAACAAAATTTGAGGATTTTAATTTTAATGGATTCCTCTCATCAAGAGGAATCCATAGAGCCAAAGTTTGTAACTTTTGGATTTATATTTAATTTTCTATAAAATTTTGAATTTTTTGGCATTTTCTTTAGTTTTTTAATTCAAAAAACCTTATTTTTTTATTTAGGCATGTTGGATCCATGTGGATATGATGTGGCATGGCTTTCCATGTGGTGCTACATCATTATGCCACATGGGATCCACATGGATCACATGGGTTAATTGTGGGTGGTCTGATCAAAGATCAAACGATCATGATTCGACCCACAGTTCTTCTTAACGATATTAATTAAATTTTCAACTAGATATCGGTTGTATGTTTCTTATAAAAGGAATGGACGGTGGAGATTTCTTTCCCACTACGATAATAGAAGGCGAGAGCCATCTGTCATTGTCTCATGATTTTCCTTCCTACCATCGAAATCACACAATTTCAATGCCAAATCTATCAGTGGATGAAATCTTAAGGATCTAAATGGTTTGATCTCACTTGAGATCAAACTTCCTTTGAAAAGTGCCAAAATTGAAAGCTTGGAGAGGTTATTAATGGCATACCTTGATCCCAATTTTCTGTAGTAGTGGAATCGATTCTAATAGCTTCAGAATGATGTTGGGAGCTCGTGTGAAGAAGGAATTGAGTTGCCTCCTCATGGATCACCTCTTAGATAAAGCTCGAGTTGAGATCCTTCAACCTTGTTCATTCTCCGGCCTCCTAGTGGCGAGGGGATGGTGGGAAGATTGAGTTCATTTTCATGCAATGTAGGGAAGGTGATAGGATGGTCAATTTCACTTGGGAATAGCTTTCTTGCATTTTTTTTCCATTGAAGTCGTGAGCTTTAAGCTCCATTTTCCCCTCTCTTGGTCGGTAGAGTGTGATTAGAGCTTTTGAAAGATAACTCCATGGTTCACTAACTCTCTGGTATATGTATTAAGCTAAAGAGGTGGAGTAGGGAATGAGAAATTAGGGTTATGCAAATTGGATTTGGCTTCATATGCCTTTAACTTGCCATAGCATATTCTTTGGCTTTAGCACAATTTGGATTTGATTAAATGGCTTAATGTTGGTTGGGAAATAATAATAATTCAATTTGGGAAGGATTTGATTGCATCCTATGGAGATTAGTTGGAGATTAAGTTCAAAATCCCTTTGAATTATGCCACTTAATGATTTTTCAATTAGGTTTATCTAAGTTTTTTTACTTGATGGATTAGCTTTTGATCAATGCTTGGATTATATTCATTCAATTATTGATGAACTCTCTAACCAAGGTTTTAAAGATTTGAAAGTTCATGGATTGCTTACTTTATGTCTTAACTCATTTTGATTCATATGGATTTGGGTTGAACTAAATTGGGTCAAATGGTTTATTTGACTTAATTATATTATATTTAGCTTTTAATTAAGGTAGTCCAAGCACTTTGTAATGATTGGATCAAATCATTTCATTTATCTAAGGTCTGAAATTCAATTTGTCCCATGTTGGTCTTATTGGTTAAATTTGGGTTAAGTTTGATTTCAATTTGGTTCAAATGACCTATTTGACTCAATTAAACTTTATTTGGACTCTAATTATGTCAAATCAAATATGTGAGATGATTTCATTTGATCTCAATTTTGTTTTTATTTGAACCCATTTGACCCAAATTGGGCTTAATTGGTTAAGTTTGAGTTCATTTGGGTCAAATGACCAAGTTAGCCAAATTGGACCTAATGATGGGTTTGTTTATGTTCAATAATCATTTTCAAGTGATTTTGGACAATTTATTTATGTTGATTTGAGTTAGATTTAGGTTTGAACCTAATAAGACCCATTTGGGCTCATTTTGGTCAAAGGACCCAATTAGCCTAATTAAGGCCATATTGGACTTATGTTCTTTTAAATTCATATTTAAACATATTTATATCATCATCTAAACCATTTGGAATGATTTTATCTAGTAAAATTTTGGTTAATTGACTTTTGACTTGGTGGGGCCAACTTAAGTCAAACCCATGTCAAAAGGGTTGACCAACTTTTTTTGGATTTGGATTTACTCAATTTAATGTCATGTTTCATTCTTTTAATTTTATTTCATTTGGGTTTGTTTAGATTTAATTTGAATTTACTTAGGTTTGTATGATTCTTAGCTTAATTACAGTAATTAAGTTTAGTTCCCAAATTAAACCTTAATCTAAGCTTAATTAATTTTAATTTTGGACTACTGTATGTTTAGGTTGGAGATTTGGGTTGAATCAAACTAAATCCATTAAGTTAGATCAACCCAAGGAGGATGCTCTAGGTCACTAAGTATAGTGCCTTATGTGCTTAATTAGAAGATTCACAATCTAAGATTAGGTATCCTAATTATTAAGTTTGGGAGTGTTATTAACCTTATCCAAAAAAATGAGGTAAATAGGCATTTTTGGGTTATTTCCATAAATTATCTCAAAAAGTGAATTATGGGTTAACCTAGAAATGATACTATTATACACAAATTTAGATGTAGGTAAGGTTAAATCCCAATTTAAAAATTTTTTTTTTACAAAACACTTAGTAAATTTCCTAATGTCTTGTTGATGACTTTTGTCTATCCATTAATTTAGGAATAAAATATGTAAGAGAATTTTAGTTGTGTTCCCATTAATTTTCATAAATATTTCTAAAAATAAGATATAAATTTGACATATTTATCAAAAACTATAATAGATGGGAGTCGATGTAACCTAAGGATTTATTTAAAGACACTTACTATGTGAGATGCAAGATGCATAATTTAATTTTGAATAAGTGTTGACCTCACTTTTGGAGTGAGGATTGATCACTCTCATCCTAGGTCTAGGATTCTTCTAGACACTTAGGTTTCCTTAATGCTACGACACTCCTAGAGATTAAAGCAATACTAAACCAAGGCCTAGAGACTTGTAGGGCATAACCCTAAGTCTAGAGCTTACCTTAAGACAAGTGGGCTTCACTTACCCTAAGGCCTAAACTGACACTCATACCCATCCATTCATTTAAACCTAAACCAAATTATTGAAATCTCAACACCAACCCAATCAATTGACCATGATTGAATTTAGTTTTCAATCCAAGGTCCAAGCTAAATTAATTTGAATCTTAACCCAAGTTAACCCACTTCAATCTTATGACTCCATTCAAACTAATTTAAGCAAACCAAACTCAATTTAATTCTTTTAATCATTCTAATTATCCAATGGATCATTTTAAATTATTCTAACACTTTCAATCAAGATAATTAAATTAATTAGACTTAATTAGCCCATTTGACCTAAAAGGTTCACATGAGCCAAAACCCAATCAAACCTAAATCAATTGCAATCAAAGCCACCAATCAACTTCAAATTCATCATTGAATATATTCCAACCATCCATAACCTCAATTGGTCCAAATTGACTTGACCAAATCACTTAACCCAAAGTGACCTAAAGTGCCTAATTAGATCAAACTTCAATAAAACTACAATTGGATCAAACCAAGATATCCAATTTCTTCATTGATGATTGTAAGTCATTATTGAACACTCCTCTATAATCAATTAGATCTAACCAAGCAAATTTGGCCCCTTAACCCAAGTTGACCCAAAGTGATCTGAAGAGCCAAATTGGGCCAAGTCATGTTCTATGCCAAATTAATTGCAACCAATGACTCTCATCATTCATAAATTGAATATTAAACTTGAATTAACCACCAATTGAAGTCAGTTGAACCTAACCAAGCAAATTTGGCCTCTTGACCCAAGTTGACCCAATTTGACCTAAAGGACCAAATTAGGTCAAATCAAATTCTAAACTAAATTGGTTGAAACTAATGCCTCTAATCAATCACCAATTGGATGTTGGACATGATCTAACCTTTAATTGAACCTAATTTGGTCAACTCAACACAATTGACCTACTTAGCTAAATTTGACTTAAAAGGTAAAATTGAACCAAATCACACCCTAATCCAAAGCAATTAAAATCAACCATTCCAATCAATTACTAATGATCAATTGAACATGGACCTAAGCCATGCTCAAGCCAATTTGAGCAATTTAGTCAAGTTCATCAACATGACCCTATAGTGTTGTATTTTGGATGCTGGGTGGACACCACGTAGATCTTAAGGGGGTACTTATTGAAGTGATTGGGTACAACATTAAGGTATGATGTACTTTCTCAAAAGATAGAAAGTTCACCCTATAGTGGACCTAATCACCTAATAAGGACTCCTAAGGCATGATGAGTCTTTGTATGTACCAACGATCTTTCCCCTATTTTATATGGAAAAGTAAAGCAAGGTTTATTTTATGTCAGGTTCTTTAGTTCCCTATGGAAGCAAGCTTCATAGTTAATTACATCCAAAGAAATGGGATTTCCTAAGAAAACTCTCGATTAAAGTAGTCAATCATATCTCCAAAGACTTCAAGGTTAGATTATCAATGGTTTGGTTATTTTTGGAGAAATCAAGTTGGAAAGTTCAATTTGGAAAGACTTATTTTTGGATTTGAAAGGAAGATAAGTAAGGAGAACTCATGATACTAGGAAGCCTAGTGAGCACCCTAATCTATCCTATGGTGAAGCTTTATATATTTAAAAAAGAAGGTTTATTTTAATTTGAATTGGAATTTTATTAGAATGTTAGGACTTATAATCCATCAACACAAGATTGTGGAAATGCCTAAGAGGAGAGAATTTATGCTCATAGTCTGAAGAAAATAAACAACCTTGGATCCTAAATCTAAGGAGCTTTAGCACAAGCTAAAAGTACAACCTAAATTTAAATGGAAGGGGACATAAGAGTTTATATTCACAAGAGAAGATAAACTCGCCTGACTCTTCTGTACTTATAATAACTTAGAGTGGTTGCTAGCTAACACCTCCTACGATTCAAAACCATGTAGGCTAGTTTTTATGTAATTGCAAGATAGTTAGGGTTATTATTTAATTTGAGAAGGAGACTAGAGCCCTAAACTTGCTCCCTAAGAGACTAGATCATGACTAGCATGAGTATATGGCTTAGTCTAAATGCAAAATTTTATAAATTCTTATATCATTTTAACATAATATTTTAGATAAATGCTTGGGATATTTTATGCCTAAATGCATGATGAAATTGAGTTATTGGCCAAATTAGAGAGAGAGAGAGAGAGAGAGAGAGAGAGAGAGAGAGAGAGAGAGAGAGGAGATCTCCATCATGAGTGGTTATTCTCATAGGTAAAGCATTCCCTAAAGGTCAAGAGTGAAACAATATGATATACATGATGTTAGACATTCAAAATTCAGCTAAGGGGTTGCTAAATATTTTAATTATCTTGATTATAACTAGGCTTTGAAGTGAGGTTATGAGTTATTTTAAATTTTTCATTATAAGTTGTTAATTAGCTAGAAAAATTAATTTTATCCTAAGAGCCTACCGCATCTAGGCCACACATTCAAATATCAAGTTTACAAAACTATGAAAGAGATGCAATTCTATTGCACAATCTAAACACAATAATAATCATTCATATATAGATTTCATAAAAGAAAAAAAGTTCGATGTGGCCGGGTACCGCCATACACCCTAGAAAAGAGAAAAATTAGATAGCTGAGCTCTACCATTATATAACTCGGATTACAAAAGAATAGTACAATTTAGAATTAAATTAGATACTATGGGGGTCTTCATTCCTTGTTTTTCTTCTTCTTCTTTCTTCTTTCTTTCCTTCTTTTTTTCTCTTGACTTGATTATGCTCCAAGGCTTCATAGAGCCTCATGACTATGCCTTCTAGCCATTACTTATCCTAAACCCCATAGCACTAATCCTAATTCCAATTGTAAAATTACATTTTTATTGAAAAGGAAAATCTAACTACACCTACAAAATAGATGTTAGCTAAACATACATATAAACCCAAGCAGTTATATTTTATAATTTAAGCTTTAGTACCTTGCACATGGGTAACCAAGCCCACATGCCCTAGTATGGATTGTACTTAGGGCATAAGCAACCTTCATGTAGAAGCATTTATATTTATTTTAGCAGCCCCATTAGCATAATCCTATGTAGAAGACAACATTAGGCTAACAACGGCCTAACATCCAGTCTACATATAATAATCATAACATCTAGTCTAAAACATTACATCATAAAATAAAACACAATATCATTACAAACACTGACCTAACCTAAAGCTAGAAGTGATGACTTAGCATTCTATTGTGTGTGCTTAGGCTTAATGTGGTATGTCTTGGCTAGGCTTTATATTTTCACTTGGCTAAGGTTTGGAATTGTTTAAGTTAAACATAAAGGATTATTTCATTCGAAGTTATTTAGGAGATTGATTGATTTTAATTTGTATTATTATTATTTTTTGTTTTATTTGGTATTTACTTAGATATTAAGTATTGTAAAGAGAAGAAAGAGGCTTAACCTCTTTCATCCCTACCTTAGTTTATTTATTGAAGCATATTGTTATGACTTGGTTTCTTTTAGTGAATGATTTATTATGTGTTCTACTAATCCTATGTTTGGGTAAATCTTAAATAATCCTATCCAACATGAAAGGCATCCTAAGATTAATGTAATTGAATTGCCATCACATAGAATATGTTACACCATTTCTTTTCATCATCAATAGCACGCATGATTTAGGACTTAATATACATATACATGCAATATATTTTTGGCACACTTATATGATTATGAGTACATAAATTTTAGTACAAAAGTGGAATTTCATTTCTTAGCTAAGTACACACACATGTATAAAAGTTTTAAGCAAGTATGTGCCATTGTTAAACCAAGAAAGTGAGGCAATCTAAGACCTCCTTGGGGCTACTTAAAGCCTCGTATTTCCAGGATGTCCAGACTACATACTTGCTATCTTAAATACATATGAATGTACACACAACTATGAGAATGAAAATCATGCAAAATATTATATCTTAGTGAGTTATTTATACATCTGAAGTAAAGCTCTATCAAAATTCTAACACATTTACACATATGAATGAAATCAAGCAAGTATGTGCCATTATTAAACCAAGGAAGTGAGGTAATCTCAGAGCTTCTTGGGGCTACTTAAAGCCTCGTATTCTTGGGATGTCCAGACTATATACTTACTAACATTCAAACACATATGATCATATGCATAAACATAGGAAAGGAAGCAACACTTTAACATGCTTAGGCTATAACCATATGAATATCCTATGTAATATTCATAGTTAATATCAATTTAACTTTTCATTTATAATTTTGAAAATAACTTTAGAATTTATTAGTGATAATAGCCACACATATAATACGATTAAGCCAACACATGCAATTTACACATAAATAACTTCCATTGGTTCTTTTATTCTTGAAAATATGAATGTATAATATCACATGGCATACAACATTTATAATGATTGAAAAGGAATAATTAAATATTTCCACATGATTAATTCAACTACATTAATTCCTAAGAACAATCACATTAAATAAAATTATTTAAGGAAAACCAAAGCTTGTTTAATTTTTGATTTGCTTTCTTAAACTTAAAGAGGAGAAAAAATAAATTTGTTATTTTTACCCCCATCCTAATGTTAACCATGATTAATAATCATTAATAATTAGAAATTTACTATTTAATAATTTTAAGAATCATTAAATTAATTAGGTAGGGTAATTAAGATTAAAATTTCAAATTTTCATAGTTATCTAGCCAATAAATCTCAAGAAAATAATGGGAGGCAGAGGACATCCCATAGAATCAACACATTTAATTTGAGGCTCATTAGATAAATAATTAGGATTTAATTAAACTAATTAAGAAAAAACTCAAGCTCTAATTAAGCTATATTCATTGTTCAAACCAAATTAAAATTATTTTTATTAAAATCTCATCTATTTACCCTTTTAAAAATGGGTTTACTCATATTTTTAGAATTTTTCTACAATTAATTGTGAATTTTCAAAGTCCTAAGTGATTAATTACATTTTTAACATTAATTAATCCACCACATGAGAGTTGACATGGTGACACTATCCAAATGGGACCATAGGATTGGCCACTTAAATGATCCAATGTGGCATGCTGAGTTAGTGGTGGTGGATGAACTTTCGTCCCCACTATTTGATCTCAGATCGGATGGTGGGGATTAATACCGTGGTTCTTATGGGATAAAATTGGATATTCTAATCAAATTACTCATGACCATTCTTTCCAATCACGTAAATGGATGATAGATGATCCGTTATCCCATGAGTGATGGAAGGCATACACTATCCTCCCTCCTCCTTTCAAGCTGAGCTTGTTAGAGCTCATGAGGCATCATGATTGACTTAAAAAATTTCAAGAGATAAATTTAAGGAGCTCCTATAGTGGAAATTTCTTGAAATGACTAAATCTTTCAGAAAACACCAACTCATAGTGGATATTTTATAGTTTTTTAGAGTTTTCCTCACCATAGCTCAGTGGTCCAATGACTGAGGTAGCTTCATCTTGAAAAGATGAAGCCCTATTGAGATGCTTGCAACTTGCCTCCCCGCCGATTACTCTATGGACCAAGCGCTACTAAAAATGTCACCAGAGTTGGTCTAAAAGTGGTCTCAAGTGCAAATCGAACAAATATTGATTTGTTTCACTTTGTTGGAGCTTGGGAAAGGTATGGGTGAAGTTAATTTGGATTTGGTTGATTTTAAGTGGAGTTGGAAGGAGTGGAGGCTTAATTTTGCTCGAGTTTGGTGTTATCGGTGATGAGGAGCTCAAAGGAGATCGGGAAGTCATTGGGGAAGCTTGTCTCGACTCTCTGAAGCTCTCTGAAAGATTATCTCTATGTTGGAATGAGATGGGGAGGAGTATACTCCCCTCTCCATAAATCAGACTATGGGGATTGGCTCCACTTTTGGTAGATACCCGACCGATGCAGGGTGCCGGGGACGTCATGGAATGGCCGAGGTGGAGCTCCTTGAGTGGCTGATGGTCTGGGATGGGTTGAGGTGGAGTGTCCTTCCTCCCCAAGGTGAGCCAATGGAATGGCTTGGGTTAGCTCACCTTTTTGACTCATGGCTGACCCAATCAACTTCGGGTCAGGTTAGCCAGAGGTCCAAATCAAGCTTTGGGTGGCTGCCAAGGGCAAAGGGGTTGGTGAGACCATCCAAATGGGTATTTTTGTCCCATTTGGAAAGGTTAACCCAATGGTTTTAGGCTAATTTAGGTTTGAAATGGGTTGAGCTTGATTTGGGCTGACCTATGGTAACCCAAGTATGGGTCATGCCAAGTTCGGTTGAGTTTGGAGTTAGTTTTGTTGGGTTTGGCTCAATTTGACCCATGTAGTTCAAATTGAGTTCAATTGGGCTTGGTTGACCCATGAGTCAAATTGGTTCAAACTAAGGATTGGGTCAAGTTCAAATGATTATATTGGATGTTTATGTTCAATTTATTTGATTTGACTTGAAGTGAATTTGAATTTAGCTCATATGGGTTCATATGGGTCAAATGGACTAAGTTAACTAATTTGGTCAAATTGACCAAATTAGCTTGGGTTAGGGGTTGGTTTAGGTTCAATTAATGATTTGGAGATGATTGTAAGTGTTGATTTTAATTAATTTGGATTTAGGAATGATTTAGATCAATTTGACCCTTTAGGTCAATTTGAGCTAAATGGGTCAATTGGGTTGACTTGGTCAAATTAAGTTCAATCAAGGATCATGATTGATTTGGGTCATTGGTTTCAATCAATTTGGATTAGATTGAATTTTGGCCCAATTTGGCATTTTAGGTAAAATTGGGTCAACTTGGGTAAAAGGTCCAATTGGACTTGGTTTGACTCAATTAATGGTTGATTTATGTTCAAGGATAAATTTATGATTGATTGAAGGCATTGGCTTCAATCAATAGGGTTTAGAATGAAGTTTGGTTCAATTTGGTTCATATAGGCTAATTTGGTCAACTTGGGTCAAGTGATCAAATTAGCTTGGTTTGATCCAATTGATTGCAATTGGAAAATCAATGGTGATCAACAATCACTGTAGAAGAGATTGGATTTGTTTATTCAATCCAATTTGGGTTGGATTTGAGTTTGGATCAAATGGGTCCTTTAGGTCACTTTCGATCAAGTGAACCAAATGAGTCAATTTGAGTTGGATTAGGTTGAATTGGGTTAAACTGAGTTTAATAAATTATTTAGGATTGCTTTGATTTTAATTTACTTGGATTTAAATGGATTTTGGCTCATATGGACCCTTTAGGTCAAATGGGCTAAGTTAAGTTGATTTGGGTTGATCAGGTTTGATTGGCTTGATTGTAGGTTTTGGAAGAGTTTGAAAAGGTGTATTTAATGGTTGGAATGCTTTTATGAAATCAATTGGGTTTTGGTTTAATTGAAGGAGCTTTGGGTTGAAAATCAATTGGATCATGGGATTAAGATGGGTTTGGGTTCAAGTCATTTTTTCTTGAAGCTTGGATATGAAATGAAATCCAATTGGGGATTGCTTGTATTGGTTTGAAGTTGGCTTTGCATGAGTCGATAGGCATTGTCATGGGTTAGGCTATAGGATTAGTAGGTTCCCTTGGTCCTAAAGTATAGCTTAAACCTATGGTATTCCTTCCTAAGTCTCTAGGCTTAGGCTTAATGTTCACCTAGTCACTCGAAGTATCCTATGACTAAGGAAATTCTAGTGTCTAGAAGACTCCTAAGCTAAAGGAAGGATGATTCAATCCTCACTCTAAAAGTGAAATTAATAAAAGGACCCCCAATAAGTGTGGTGTAATTGACAAGGCACACAACATATATTAGCATTGATTGAGGAATCAACATCAGAAAGATCACGAGAAATAAAGATGGCTATCCATATCCCAAATGAAGAGATAGATGGAACCATGAATCCTAACATGATGCAATTCGCTATCATGTCGAGGGCATGAGGGAGATGAGTGAGAGATTAGTTTAATTGGTTGAGAATTAGTTTTATGCCAAGGATGTGAAGGGAGAATTGTTAGGGATACACACATGAGTTTGATTTGATGAAGAAAGATTTATGCCAAAGGCATGAATTGGGAGATCCATTGGGGATTGAGGTTTGATTGAGTTTGCTTATTCAATTTGATTAGATTTATGCTCAGGGTATAACATGAAATCTGATAAGGATGGAGGTTTGATTGAATTTCTTTAACTTAATTGAATTGATTTATGAAATAAGGATCTATTCGGGATACATGTTTGGTTGAGTTAGTTGATTTGACTTCACTGGAGATATATATTTGATTTTGTTTGATCGATTTGATTGATTTTATTGATTAATTCAGTGAAGGCTCCATTGAGGGGCTAGATTTGATTGAATTTATATGGAATCTGTTAGGGATTGAGATTAAGATGGGATCTATTTGAGTTAATTTGGCTTGATTAAAAAGAGAAAGAGATCCATTGGTGATACATGTTTGATTGAGTTAGTTGATTTGGTTTGTTGATTTGATTTAAGTTTGATCGATTAGTTGATTAATTTGATTTGGTTTGAATCTGGGTTTCATTTTAATTTAGATTTGACTCCATGGGGATGTAAGTTTGAATTTGATTTTTAATTTAATTTAAACATTTTGTTTAATTGATTTAATTTAGACCCTACCAGTTTGTGATGGACCGCACTAAGAAGGGGCAACGCAAGCCTAGACTTACCTTCATTTTACTAGTCCAAAGGGGTAGTCTACCAGCCAAGGAGTAAAGACGGACAAACTTAGGGGTTGCCCATCAGTTTGTAATGGTTATGCCATGAAGAAACCACAGGGACTCACATCTTCCAAAACAAAATAATCCATTGGGGTGACCTGTTGATGGCACAACAAGTCAAGCCTGACCTAGGGTGACTATAGAATGAGTGTCGCTAGTGGTCTTATCCCAACTCAGAGTAACTAAAGAGATTCCTATAGAGAGTTTTACTGACACTGCTTAAAAGATAAGATGCCTACTTGGGAAAAGGTGCCTTTGAGGGTCTTATCCTAATCCACAAAAGATTTCATTTTGTTTATTTTTTTGTTTAGCATGGACCCTATTTGTTTACGAGGGGCCACGGGGGCTTTGGCTTATCTTAGATTTACTGGTCTAAGGGATAGTCTATACATTCACAGTATAGAGCTTCCAACCACAGGGGTGGCCACTATCAAAGGGGAATTGTCTAATCCGATAGTAACCTAGGTCATGTCTAGATGGAGTCATGAAGATGTAATCCAAATAGAAAGCCCATAAGGAAGGTACCTCTGGGGTCTTATCCTAATCCCTAAAAATTAAAGCCTGTGGGTATACGATGGCCGACTTAGGGAGAAAGCAAGAGGACTCACATCTGCCTGAGCAGTGTTATCCACCGGGTGGGTTGCCATCAGCAAGGAAAATACTAGCCAACCTAAGGTGCCCATCGATTTGTGATGATTAATCTAAGAAGAAAGCATCAGAGACTCATATATTCCTAAGCAGAATTGATCATCGGGATAATCTATCGTCGACTAGATAGCTGCTATCCAACCTAGGGTGATTACCAAGTGGGGAGTCACAAAGAAATATTGAACCCAAGCTTGAAGTAGCCACGAAGAAGAGGAGCCACTAGGGGTCTTACCCTGATCCTCAAAGGTAAACTTTGACCCAGCTAATGTATAGTAGTAGTTTAAGAAGAAAGCTCAGGGAGTCACATCTTCTTAAATAAGTCCAACCTTAGGGTAGCTTATTGGTCATGCAATAAGACATGCCACACTAATAAGGTGCTCATTGGTTTATGATGGTTAAGCTAAGAAGAAAGCATGGGGACTCACATCCTCCTAAGCAGAAAGATCACTAGGGAGACACACTAGCTAAGTAACAAATCAAGCCCGACCTAGAGCAACTAACGAGCGAGAGCCACTAGAGGACTTATCTCAACTCAAGGTTGCCTGAAGAAAAAGGATTTGTATTTCATTTGTTTATGTTTATGATTAATTTTGTATTTTTGTTGTGCTAATGAGGATAAGATGCCGCTCAGGTTCTCTTATACCTACACTAACACAAAAAAAAAATTGGTAATGGAAAATTATCAATTTTGAGAGATGTTTGATTAAAAGAGAGATTTTATTGATGAGAAATTATCTTGAACATTTTTTATACATAGTATTTATTTAGATAAATCCCATTAATAGGAAGCATCGAGTGTTCTCATTTGTGGTTGATTAGTTGTTATATCCACCTTAGTAGGCCTTTTCTATGGCAAAAGGGCCATTCCAAGTGGGTTCAAACTCGTCATCCATCTTACGAAGAGCAATAATTGGTCTCCTTAGAACTAAAACAAGCTCTCCTACATAAAAAGCTCTAGGATGGACCAACTAATTATGAGCTTCAACCATCTTTGCTTTGTATAACTGGAGGTTCTGGCATGCTCATACATCTCTCTTCCAAACCTTCATGTTCTTCTAACTGCAACTTAACATTCTATATGGTTGTAATTTTGCTACCCACAACTATCCTTAGTAATGGGAGTTAGACTTCTAATGATAGAATAGCTTCGGACCCATACATTAAGAAGAATGGGTTAGATTGAGTTGGAGTTTTATAAGTAGTATGGTAAGCCCATAAAGCTTCAACAAACTGCTCATGCCACTATCATTTATTATTGTTAAGCATCTTTTTGAGTATTTGAAATGAGAGTTTTATTGAAGGCTTCTGCTAAACCGTTCGCCCATGGGTAGTACATGGTAGAGTATCTCCAATCTATGCTATGTCTCTGAGTGAAGTTGTTGATTTTGGTGCTCTTGAAAGCGATACCATTATCGGATATGATTCAGCAACATACCCTAAATTTATAAATGATGTTATTCCTAAAGAACTAGAGCACATGCTGAGCTTTGACCTCCCTAACCGATATCATCTCTACTCACTTAGAAAAGTAGTCTGAGCTGCTAGGATGAATCGATGACCCTTCGATGAAAGAGAATCAATTAAACCCACTATGTGAGTGTCCCAACACTCGAATGGCCATGAGGCCAAGGTTGGATGAAGCATGTTGGGTGGTTGATGTAAGACCACTCCTGTACTTATCACTGGTGACAACACCATGCTACGTCCATGCAATCTATGATTAGTGTCGGCCAATAGTACTCAAGTCACTTGATTTTGGCTTTCATCTTGGGACTGGATTGATGAGCTTCACATAATCTTGAGTTATCTCAATCATGATCTTATGGGCTTTGTACTTGTCTAAACAATGTAACCATATATGATTGACAAACTGTTGGTATAAAACACCATCCACAAGGGCATAAAAGAGTGCCCTTTGCTTCACTTGATGTGCTTGAGACTTCTCTTGAGGTAGTTTGCTTTGTTTAGGTAATCAA
This sequence comes from Cymbidium sinense, assembly GCA_021442155.1. Lineage (NCBI taxonomy): Eukaryota > Viridiplantae > Streptophyta > Magnoliopsida > Asparagales > Orchidaceae > Cymbidium > Cymbidium sinense. The sequence goes on from CM038221.1 coordinate 94,011,251, forward strand.
TGAAGGATTGCCTCCAATCCAGTTCTTCATCCTTCTTAGTAATGACAACCTCCCCTTCAAGAGAGTATTTATCGATGAGTTCAACATCAAAAAGTGGCAGGACTTGCCTATTGTGGACCTCTATTAATATGGACTCATCTTTCGGACATGCCAACTCTTTGGCAAGCTTAGCTAAGGAATCAGCTATGGCATTTTCTCCTCAAGAGATCTTGTAGATGGTAACTTCTAGAATCTAAGCTAATAACTCCATGGTGTACTTTTGGTAGTGATCAAGTTTGGGCTTTAAGACCTTATAGGACTCAACGATCTGGTTGACCACTAGTTGAGAATCCCTAAAGTTGTTGATGTTTTGGATGCCTAGTGAGATGGATAACTCTAGACCAGCGATTAAATCTTTATATTCTGCTTCATTGCTGGTGCAAGGTTTGGATAGATGATACGAGAATCTCATCATATCCCAGTCTCGTGTTAGGAGGACTATTCCTACCCCTATTTTACTTAGGAGAATAGATTGTGGTTCTTTCTTTCTTTGAGAGGAAGCCATGCTGTAAAAATATATCTCCCTGTGGTGAATGATTGTATCCCATAAGTTCATGATCTATTAATCCAATAGATTATCATAGAGCAAAGAATCTGTAGGAAGTGGGTGTGCTGCTAAGAAATCTGCTAAGGCTTGTCCATTCACCGCATGGAGGGGTACGCATGTGATATCAAACTGATAATATTATAGACCATCATGCCAATCGTCTAGATAGTTTTAGCCATTTCATGAGATATTGTAGTGGATTGATTTTAGAAATCAAGTTCACTTTTTAAAAAAGCATACAGTTCCATAGCTTCTGAGCTACAAAGATTACAGCTAGACAATGCTTCTCAATAGGTGGATAGATTTTATCAGTGGGTATTAAATGATGACTAAGATAGTAGAGTGCATTCTTCTTCCCTTCATCATTGGCTTGGGCCAACAAAGTGCCAAGAGAGTCATCCAATGTAACAGTGTAGAGGATTAGAGATTTACCCAGGATAGGCACAGCTAAAATGGTGGCATCATGAGATATTGCTTGATGCTCTCAAAGGCATGCTGACACATGCCATCACACTTGAACTAGGCATCCTTCTTGACAAGTGTTGAAAATGGTCGGCATCTGCCTGATAGGTTGGATATAAAAAATCTTAAATATGCCAACCTCCCTTGGAATGATCTGAGTTGGGTTAGACTTTTAGGGGATAACATTTCTAATGTCGCTTTAATCTTCTCCAGGTTGATTTTAATTCCTTGATGTTAGACAACAAACCCGAAAAACTTCCCAGAAGATACTCTGAATGCACACTTCAGAGGATTCATTTTGAGGTTGTATTTCCTTAACTGCTCGAAAACTACTCTCAAGTCAAAGAGGTGGTCTTCCTTTTCTCTGCTTTTGATCATGAGATCATCGATGTAGCATTCAACTTGGTGATGAATGAGTTCACCAAAGATTCAATTCATGGCTCGCTAGCATGTGGCGCTAAGATTTTTAAGGTCGAAAGGCATGACCTTATAATAATATATTATGATCGAGGTTCTAAAAGTAGTGTTCTTTTCATCTTTAGGTGCCATCTTTATTTGAATATATCTAGATGAACCATTCATGAAAGAGAAGACTGCATGAGATGAGGCAATGTCCACCATCAGTTCTAGTATTGGTAGTGGAAATTCATCTTTTGGACACGCCTTATTAAGATCCCTAAAATCAATGCATATGCTAATTTGGTTGTTCTTCTTCTTAATTGGAACAACACTAGCCAACCAAGTGGGATATTTTTCCTCCTAGATAAAATCAGCATCGATCAGTTTCTTGACTTCAGAAATGACTTGTTGTTCAATGTCTAACTGCATGCATCTAGGAGCACGCTTGACGGGGTTGGCGTCAGGCTGTATCGTTATCTTATGAACCACTATGTTAGGATCTATTCCCAATATTTCTTCATAACTCTATGCAAATTAGTCCTTAAACTAAGTGAGTTGCCAAACTAAGTCATTGTTTTTCAGTTTCATTTAACAAGGAGCTGATGCACATCAGGCATGGGTTTTCTTCGGTCCCCAAATTGATTTCTTTAAGTTCATCAATGGTTGATTTAATTTCATCTTTAAATTTTGGATGTGCATCTTTGACATGAAAATCATCTAGATCATCTGAAGTTTCTAAGCACTCCTCCTCATACAAGTTAATATGATTTAAAAAGAACCTATCAAATTCTAAATGATTGGTGATGACTAAGCAGTAGTCATCATCATCCACCAGAACTACCATGCCAAAGCCTAGTCTGGGTCATGATTGAGAGTTCTTACATTTGTTGTTCTATAGCCTTTTAAAGTATTCTGACCTCTGCTTAGACCATGTATATGAAATTAAATATTTCTTTGCTAAATTATGAACACAAGGAATGTATCAATCAAAAGGTAATTTTATTAATTTTTTATCTGAATCATCCTCAAGTTCAACATCAACTTCTTGACTTGAGGTTGCTGCTCTAGGATAGAACCTTTGATTCTTTGTGATTGTACATGCTTTAGGGGCTTGCTTAACTACCAAACCCTCAACTTTTTTTGTGGAAAGTGGGGTTAGAGCTATGGTTCTTATTTGATTCCTGATAGTTTCACACAAAGAAGACTTGGATACATTCATGCTTTGCTTGGGAAGCTGGTCTTCATCACTGTCTAGCTCGAGTGTCACCTCCAATGTGATCTGCTATCGAGAAGAGTTGGCTAGTGTACTAATTATATAAGACTCATCCTCTAAACTAGATTCTAAGTCTATGTAGATAGCAGGTGTACTCTTGGATACTGGATTGAATCTCGTAGTGGATGGTAAATATGGAGGCCTTCCACCCTAGACTCCCTCTAGACTTGCCTCTTCCTCATCCTGATGAAGGTCGGATCATCCTTCCCACTTATTTGAATGGTGTAATGAACAGTGGGTAGAATCTAATCGCAGGCTCTACTTCCTCCCTAAGGTCTTATTTTCAATTCCTATTCTTTTCTTTTTCACTTTCTTTTTTATTTCCTTTTCTTTCTTTATATTTCTTTTCTTTTTCTTTTTCTTTTTCATTTTAACTAAGGTCATGAGAGAAGATATTTTGTTTATTAGGGAGATAATAGGCCAGATCATCATATATCCTAACCTCATGAACTGTGAATGGTTTGAGATCTCCTTTAACTCAATACTCAATTTCGCTGCTTAAGAACTTGATGCACTAATATAGAGAGAATGTATTCATATTGTTCTCATGTATCCATGGTCTCCTAAGCAAAGCATTGAAAGATGTATTTGAGTATATTATGTGAAACTTGGCTTCTGTCTTCCAATCATGTATCTCTAAGGGTAACACTATGGAGCCTAAGGAACTCTTGCTTTGTTCATTGAATCCTTTCAACATCATATTATTTACTTGAAGTTTTGAGATGTCGATCCTCAAGTAGGCAAGGGTTCTTTGGCTCAAAATGTTAACCGATGCACCTGGATCAACTAGAACTCTAGATAGCATGAATCATCCAACATCCATTATAATATATAGGGGATGATTGTGCTCGATCGTCCCTAGAAATAGGTATTCATCAGTGAATGTAACTTATAGGACTTCTTATAAGAAATGTGCCTTCTCTCCAGTAGTGGTCAACTAAGCTAAGCATGTTTTTGAATCAAGCAAAGCTTTGATTAATTACTCCCTTATCTATTTGGATAAGACAAGAGCATCATATATGCTTAACTTAGCTAAAAACTTTTTAAGGTGTGCGAGGATGTTGTAATCAACTTTGGACTAGTCCTCCATAAACATATCCATAGGTGAAGCATCTTATGGAGGGCCTATCTGGTCACTGGAACCATCGACCTATTTTCCCTTACCTTGAGGTGCTACCCTAGGAGGTAGAACTTTTTCACTACAGAAGTTGACTTCAGTGACTTCATGAATGAGGAGCTTGTGAAAAGTTCTACCTACTCATCGGGTATACCTATAGCTTCTCCTAAAAGATCACTGGAGTCAGATGATTCCAAATCAATCTAAAGTTGTGAGCCATGATGATTCAGAAAGGGGAAATTCATTTCTAAATCAGAATGAGATTTATCAGAATTATTTGAACTATTATTATTTTGACTTGGAGAACTTTTTATTGGAATAAAATCATCAAAAGTGAAATAGTCCTCTAAGACATGGATTAGCATGCGGTGGTAGAGGCAGTAGTTAGGATCATCACTCCAGCCCACTTCTTCTTTTTTAGGCCCGAGTACTTGAAAATCAGGCTTCTTAAGAAAGTTTGATAAATATCTTCCTAACTACCTCTCTCTCAAATGAGTATGGTTCATTGCATTTGTCGATAAGAGTAGGTGAAAAATAGCTACCTTGTGGTGTATACTGATACCACTACTATGTAAGATGTGGTGGTGGTGGCCATTGTGGCGGCCGAGGTAGTGGAAGAGGAGGCGATAGTAGAGGCTGCTAGGCTCAAGGCCTCTCAAATTGTACCCTCATTGGATGCTTCCCCTTATCAACAACCACTACAATCTCTAGATTCTTCTCAAAAACCTTTTGAGGCTTGGGCCTGGATGACTTGGCTTTTGTAGGTTAGCCGTCTTACTGATTAATTTCTTAAATATTTTAATGGTGAAGCCCTTAAGCATGAAGGTGACTGGGTAATAGATATTCTTGAGTAGAATCTCAATAGCATGGTGCTCTTGCAACTGTGATTCATATTTCATACTTAGGTTTCACCATCTAAGAATATAATCAATAAGGGACTCATTGTACTTTTGCTTTTCTACCTGAGGTCACCTACAATTACCCTTTGTTGAGCTCCTGTAAATCTCTTGATGAAGAGATGCTCCAACTCTACAAAGGACTTCACCAAACCATTTGGCAGTTCAACGTACCAATCAAATGCTACCCCTGAAAGGCTACTGACAAACTATCAGAAGGGTAATGCATCACTGCCACTAGCATTTCAAAAGTTGGCTTGGAAGTGTGCTCAATGCTACATTAGGTTCCCACTGCCAACAAGGATCATGAAGGATGGTGGAACAAAACCCCTGGGTATTGAACTTCATCAAATTCCTTCGGGTAGGGTCTACCTTTAAAACAGATAAGCTCCCTTGGGCTCACGATAATGCTTTCTTCACTTGCTGCTCCACCATTTGTTTAATGTCTTTTTATTGCACAGAGGTACTATCAGTGACCTTCCTATGCAAACTGTCGGTGTCCTCATCCATAGGAATGCACTTAGGATGATCTACGATATGTACTAGCTCAGGTTGGTCAGCCTCTATGGGGGAAGGTTGTAAAACTAGGGCTTAGTTCTACAAGGCTAGGATCATTGCCATCAACTCCTCTAACTGTCTCTCCATCCTATCAATTTGATCATCTTTTTGCTTAATTTGCTGGTGGAGGCATTGAGTTGAGTATGATACCTTTCATTCCTCAACTACTATGCCTTTCTGATTAGGTTACTCCCTCTGAAAGGACCCTCGGGTATCTACCATTTAGACTTCTGCTGGGTCATCTAACATATCATTCTCATCGACATCAAAGTCTACCCTACCCTCCTCTTTTTCAAATTGATCATCCCTAACTATCTACCTCACCGTGACATGATAATCCTCTAAAATATTATCCAAATATCAGTCATCCACTCGATCTGGTGCTATTGGAACATAAGGCGGTGACCCACTTGGTGAACTCAGGCATGCACTGAATGCTCTGAACAGGCAAAATACTCTTCCTGACTAACTCAACAACCATGGGGGTCACCTAGGTATCCCCTCCCTTCTCCTCCAACTGCAGTGGTGGAGGAGTGACCATGACACTATTGGGTTGCCACTCCTTCACCACTATTGGGATGAAAAGTTGAGTAGGGGAGCTTGGCCTCACCTCAATGGGTGGAGAAGATGAAGTGGGGTCCTTGGGCCATAACTGAATCACCAGGGTGAACCTCTCTCTCTAGATGGGGCTTCTGGAACTTAGCGAGGAGTTTAGATGGTGGAACTTGAACTACTGAAGGTGGTCGGTGAGTGGAGCGGTGTAATGGGGGTGACACCGGCTACATCTCCATCAGAAATCTCCTCCTATGACTGTTAGAATCAGTGAGTACTATGCAGTCAGACTGATCGGCTCTATCAGCTTGCCGATCATAATGGTCAATCTAAGTGGAGGCCGCCGACTGCCTAGCAAACCTCCTCCTATCCCTCTTGCCTACTTGGGTAGTAACTTTGGCCTCAATGGCCCTTTCACTATGAAACAATTCCCTAATGCTCCTAGGGGTCGATCTCCTCAGATCATGTGATGTGTCAAACTTCGAGCAACCATGGGCACTCTCAACTCTCTTGAGCACAGACCGTAGACCAGTATAGGGCCTCCTCCTCTCCATAGCTGGTGTCTCATACTCTATAGATGGTGGGGGTAATGCAACTATCTTCCTATAATCCTCCTCTCCCTCTGAAGCTAAGAGGAGGTGAAACCTACTACCATAAAGAAGGGCAGAGGACTCATGAGGGTAAACCTCTTCAGCCACATGGGAGGTTTCTTCTACCTCCTTCACCCATGTTCGTAACGTCTTTTGATTTTTTAGTTCTTATTATGACATGGGTTTTAGTGAGTGGAGCTAGATGGGAACTAGAACTGACCTTAAATGTGGGAAAAACTATCTTAGAGGCTAAGACAGCCTTCCCCTTCAGGGCAACAACAACTACCAAGGCAGTATTAGCCCATGCTGAGACTATGGTGGGCACAACAAGAAAAATTGGCAAAACTTGTAGGGGAACCTCTACTACCTTTCTCTTCAGTGAGGGGAACTCAGAATTAGAGTGAAGATCAAACTATAGAAGTGGCATCTTATCCTCCACCTCCTCCCTACTGATAGTGGTGGGGTAGGTCCCTCGCATGTGACCTTGAAATGCTCAAAGCCAAGGCCAAACTTCATGATGGAGGTGGTGGTGAGTATGGCCTGATCCAGGGCCAAATCCACACTAGAAGAGAAAGAGAAGATTAGTTTATTGGACAACATTATGTTGACTGACTGAAATGAGGAAGAAAGAAATGGGGTTGGGATCTCTACTGCACTATTGAAAGAGACATGGAGTTGGACTTTTGCTTTGATTTTTGTTAACTTGACTTTTAATTTTTAATTAGAACCCTCATTTAATAAATTTAATTATGCTAAATGGGGTTCATTGATATGTTAGAGAGATTCTAAAAACTTTGGAGAAGAGATTTTTGCTTTTGATTATTATAGTTTGATTGATTTTGATTTTGCATGGGAACCCTCAGTTAACAAATTTGATTATGCTAAATGTGATTTATTTATTTATTGGAGAAATTTGGAATTTTGGAGGAGATTCTTCTTTACTTTATCTTTGGACTTCATTTGAATTTTGTAGAGTGTTGGACTTCACCAAGCTAGGGGTGAGAGGTTCTTAATTTTGTTTAGTTTATATTGGATAATTTTTTTTGATTAATTTTTTTTGACCTATTGGAGGTCCAATCGGGGTTTTAAGACCTACTTGGAGTGAGGTTCTAAAACTTAAAATATGTTGGCCACTTTTGCTTAAGGATAAAATAAGCAAGTTTTCCAACAAAAGAAAGATAGCCTTGGGCTTATATAAAATATAAGTCCACTATCGATGCTTGGAGATAATGATTGACTATTAAATATGGATAGAGGAACCATCCCTATAAAATAACAAGAAAGATTCATGTTGTTTTAATGTGGATGACAGGTGGACACCACGCAGATCTTATAGGGTACATATGGAAGTGATTGGGTATGATATTAAGATATGATATACTATCTTGAAAGATAGAAATATCACCCTACAATGGACCTAATCACCTAATAAGGACTCCTAAGGTATGATGTGTCTATATATGTATCAGAGTTCTTTCTCTTACTTTACTTGAAAAATTAAAGTAGGGTTTATTTTATGTTAGGTTTTTTAGTTCCTTATGGAAGCAAGCTTCCATAGTTAATTACATCCTAGAAAATGGGATTTCCTAAGAAAACTCTCTATTAAAGTAATCAGTTATATCTCCAAAGACTTCAAGGTTAGACTATCAATGGATTGGTTATTTTTGGAAAAATGACGTGGGAAAGTTCAATTTTGAAAGACTCATTTTTGGATTTCAAAAGAAGATAAGCAGGGAGCACTGATGATACTAGGAAGCCTAGTGAGCACTCATGATACTAGGAAGCCTAGTGAGCACTCTAATCTATCATATGGTGAGGCTTTACATATTTGAAAGAGAAGGTTTATTTTAATTTGAATTGGAATTTTATTAGAATGCTATAGCTTATAGTCCATCAACACAAGATTATGGAAAATGCCTAAGAGGTGAAGATTTATGGTCATAGTCTGAAGGAAACAAGTAACTTTAGATCCTAAATCTACAGAGCTTTAGGACAAGATAGAAGCACAACTTAAATCTAAATGGAAGGGGGCATAAGGGTTTACCTCCATAAGAGTGGATAAACTCGTCCGACTCTTTTAGACTTACAACCATGGAGTGGTCGCCAGCTAAAACCTCCTATGATTCAAAATAATGTAGGTCAATCTTTATGTAATTATAAGATAGTTAGGGTTTTTATATAATTTGGAAACAATATTAGATCCCTAAACTCACTCCATAAGAGACTAGATCATGATTGGCATGAGTATATGACTTAGTATAGATGCAAAATTTTACAAATTCTTATTTCATTTTGACACAAAATTTTAGACAAAGGCTTGTGATATTATATGCTTAAATGCATGATGATATTGATTTATTGGATAAATCAAAGAGGCAAGGAGATATCCATCATGAGGGGGTGCTCTCATAGGTTAAGAATTCCCTAAAGTGCAAGAATGAAGACCCTCCTAATTCAATAGTAAAACAAGATGATATGCATGATGTTAGACATTCAAAATTCAGCTAGGGGATTGCTAAATCTTTAAATTATCTTGATTATAGCCTAGGCTTTGAAATGAGGTTATGAGTTATTTTAAATTTTTAGTTATGAGTTGTTAAGTGGGTAGAAAAATTAATTTTATCCTAAGAGCCTACCGTATCCAAGCCACACATTCAAACTTCAAGTTTAAGAAGCTATGAAGAAGATGCAATTCTTTTGTGCAATCTAAACACAATAACAATCATTCATGTATAGATTTCATACAAGAATAAAAAGGTAGATGTAGCCGGGTACCGCCTTCCCAGAAAAGAGAAAATTAGGTAGCCGAGCTTTACCCTTATATGACCTGGATTACAAAGAATATTATAATTTAGAATTAAAATATATGCTATCACGGTCTTCATTCCATGCTTTTTTTATCTTCCTTCTTCTTTTTTTTTCTTCTTTTTTTCTTTATTTGACTATCCTCTAAGGCTTCATAGGGCCTCCTAGGACTATGCCTTCTAGCCACTGCTCATCCTAAATCCTATAGCACTAATCCTAATTCTTATTATAAAATTATATTTTTATTCAAAAGTAAAATCTAACTACACCTGTAAAATAAATATTAGCTAAACATACAAACCCAAGCAATTATATTTTATAATTTGGACTTAGCACCCTGCACATGGGTAACCAAGCCCACCCATCCTAGCATGGATTATGCTTAGGGGCATAAACAACCTACAAGTAGAAACATTTATATTAATTTAGCAACCCCATTAGCAAAATCACCTCTAGAAGACAACATTAGGCTAATAACAACTTAACATCCAGTCAACATACCATAATCCTAACATCTAATCTAAAACATTACATCACAAAACAAAACACATCATCATTACAAACATCGACCTAACCTAAAGCTAGAAGTGGTGACTTAACATTCAAATGTGTGTGCTTAGGCTTAGTATGGTATGTCTTGGCTAGGCTTTAGATTTTTACTTGGCTAAGGTTTGGAATTGTTTAAGTTAAACATGAGGGATTATTTTATTTCAACTTATTTAAGAGATTGGTAGATTTTAATTTGTATTTTTTTTTGTTTCATTCAGTATTTACTTAGCTACAAAGTATTTTAAAGAGAAGAAAGAGGCTTAACCTCTTTCATCCCTACCTTAAGTTATTTTCTAAAGAATTTTGTTATAATTTGGCTTCTTTTAGTGAATGATTTATTAAGTGTTTTATTTACCTATGTTTGGGTTAATATTAAAGAATCCTATCCAACATGAAAGACATCCTAAGATTAATGTACTTGAATTGCCATCACATAAAATATGTTACACCATTTCTTTTAATCATCAATAGCATGCACATGATTTAGGACTTAATATACCTATACATGCAATATATTTTTGGCACACTTACATGATTATGAATCCATAGATATTGGTAGAAAAGTAGAATTTCATTTCTTAGCTAAGTACACACACACACATGTATAAAAGTTTTAAGCAAGTATGTACCATTGTTAAAATAAGGAAGTGAGGTAATCTAAGACCTCTTTGGGGCTGCATAAAACCTTATATTCACAGGATGTCCATACTATATACTTGATATCTTAAATACATATGAATGTACACACAACTATGAGAATGAAAATCATGCAAAAGATTATATCTTAGTGAGTTATTTATACATGTAAAGTAAAGCTCTATGCAAACTCTAACACATGCACACATATGAATGAAATCAAGTAAGTACGTGTCATTGTTAAATCGGGGAAGTGAGATAATATAAGACCTCCTTGGGGATACTTAAAGCCTTATATTCCTGGGATGTTCAGACTATGTAGTTACTAACATTCAAACACATGTGAACATTTGCATAAACATAGGAAAGGAAGCAACACTTTAACATGCTTAGGCTATAAGCATATGAAGATCCTATGTAATATTCATAGCTAATATCAATTTAACTTTTCATTTGTAGTTTTGAGAAAAACTTTGGAATTTATTAGTGATAATAACTACAAATATAATAGGATTAAGCCAACACATGCAACTTCAACATAAATAACTTCCATTGGTTCTTTTATTCTTGAAAACATGAATTTATAATATCACATGGCATACAACATTTATAATGATTGAAAAAAATTAAACATTTTCACATAATTCATTCAACTACATTCATTCTTAACGATAATCCCATTAAATAAAATTATTTTAAGGAAAACCAAAGCTTGTTATGAAGTTTAATTTTGGATTTTATTCATTAAACTTAAATAGGAGAAGAAATAAAATTGATGTTTTTAGCTCCATTCCATGTTAATGATTTAGTATGATTAAGGAGAAGTAATTAAGTGGATTTTATGAATTAATTAAGTTTGAATCCTAAGCAATTCTTTTTATCACTCTTTCCTATGCTTCTTTAGTTTAATTAATCATTTAATTATGAGCTTTCGATGATATGTAAATGATAAATTGAAATTGCAATGTACTTAGAGACCTAATGCAATGAAGCCCATAATCTAGTACTAATTAAATTAATGAATCTAATTAAGTACTTATATGATTTTCCCACAACCATGGGTAAATCATAATTTCCTCATGGGTCTTTTTTTTATTAAATATATAAAGAGGAACCCATGAATTGAATGCTAATGATCTAAAGTAATTATCATTTTAATTTGATTTAATTTAGCCATTAATTCCTTAATTAATTCCTTAATTAAATCATAATTTAAACCCTCCCATGGAAAGAGACTTAAGCAAATAATCAAGAAAGAGGCCTTGATAAATTACCCTTATCATTCCCACTCTTAACCATGATTAATAATCATTAATAATTAAAAATTTACTATTTAATTATTTTAATAATCATTGAATTAATTAGGGAGGATAATTAAGATTAATATTTCAAATTCTCTTAATTACCTAGCCAAAATAGATCAAGAAAATTATGGGAGGTAGAGGACATCTAATAGAATCAAAATATTTAATTTAGGACTCTTTAGCCAAGTAATTAAGGTTTAATTAAGCTAATTAAAAAAAATTCAAAATCTAATTAAGCTCTATTCACTGTTCAAACTAAAGAAAATTTATTTATTTTATTAAAATCTCATATGTATACCCTTTCCAAAATGGGTTTACTCAAGTTTTTAGGATTTTTCTACAATTAGTTATGAGTTTTCAAAGTCTTGAGTGATTAATTGCATTTTTTAACCTTAATTAATCCCTAGTCTCACTGCCATGGGAGCGATGTGCGCTTTTGCGTGGCACTGGATTGGCTTAATGATCGATTATCGTCTTTGAGTTAGCGGCGATGGCATGCTTTCATCCCCGTCGATCTCGGTCGTTGGGATTAATCCTCGTTCTAAGGATAAAATCTAATATTTTAACCGGATTAATCATGACCATCTATTCCAATCATACATAATGGATAGCAGATGATCCTTCATCCCCTGAGCGATGGAAGATGGACACCATCCATCCTCCTCCACTTGCTTCGAGCTTGCTAGAGCTCTTGAGGCATCAATATCAGCTCCAAAACCTACATGGGATAAATCTAAAGAGATCCGATAGTGGAAATTTCATGAAATGATAAAATCTTTCATAAAACACCAATTTCTATAGGATTTTCTATGGTTTACTGGAGCTTACCTCATGGAAGCTCAATACCGGTGATCCAACATTTGAGGTATCTTTATCTTGAAGAGAAGAAGCCCTATTGAGAAGCTCCCGACTTGCCTCCCCATCTGTGGCTCTATGAACCAAGCACCGCCAAAAATGTCATCGGAGTTGATCTAGAAGCAATTTATGGTGCTTAAATCGATCGGGGATCAATTTGTTTTACCTTGCCAAAGCTTGGGGAAGGTGTGGGTGAAGTTAATTTTGATTTGGTTTAGTATAAGTGGAGTTGGATAGAGTGGAGGCTCAATTTTACTCGGGTTTGGTGTCAACAGTGATGGGGAGCTCAACAGAGATCCAGAAGGCACCGGGGAAGCTCATCTCGACTCTCTAAAGCTTTCTGAATGATTATCTCTATGTTGGAATGAGACAGGGAGGCATATACTCCCCTCCCTATAGGATCTGACAGTGGGGATTGGCTCTACTTTTGGCAGTTATCTAGCCAATGTATGCGGTCGAGGATGTTAGGGAATAGCTGAGGTGGAGCTCCTTGAGTGGCTAAGGGTCTAGAATTGGCAGAGGTGGAGTGTTCTTCCTCCCCAAGATGAGCCAAATGGAATGGCTTGGGTTAGCTCACTTCCTTTGACCCATGGCTGATCCAATCAGCTTTGGGTTAAGTTAATTAGTGGGTCAAATGTCCAAATCAAGCTTTGGGTGACTGCCAAGGGAAAATGGGTAGGTGAGACCATCCAAATAGGGATTTTGTCCCATTTGGAAAGGTTAACCCAATGGGTTTTAAGCTACTTCAGGTTTGAAATGGGTTGAGTTTGATTTGGACTGACTTGAGGATAGGTCATGCTAAGTTTGGTTTGGTTTGGCTCAATTTGACCATGTAGATCAAATTGAGTTCAATTAGGCTAGCTTGACCCATGGGTCAAATTGGGCCAAACTAAGGGTCGGGTCATGTTAAAATGATGATTTGGGATGTTTAGGTTCAATTGGTTGTATTTGAATTGAAGTGGATTTGAATTAGGCTAGCTTGATCCATGGCTCAAATTGGACCAAACTAAGCTGACCATTTTATTAGATTAACCAAATTGACTTAGGTTAGGGGTTGCCTTAGGTTCAATTGATGATTTGGAGATGATTGTAGATATTGATTTGAATTAATTTGGATTTGAGAATGATTTAGATCAATTTGACCCTTTAGGTAAATTTGGGATAAATGGGTCAATTTGGTTAACATGGTAAAATTAGGTTCAATCTAGGGTTTGATCTTGTTCAATAATCAATTCATGATTAATTTAGATCATTGGCTTCAATCAATTTGGATTAGATTGAGGTTGGTCCAATTTGTCATTTTAGGTCAAATTGGGTTAACTTAAGTCAAACGCCCAATTGGAATTGGTTTGGCTTAATTGAAGCTTGATTTATGTTCAAAATCAATTCATGAATTGATTGAAGGCATTGGCTTAATTAATTGGGTTTGGAATGAAGTTTGATTTAAATTGGTTCATATAGGCTAATTGGGTCAACTAATCAAATTAGCTAGGTTTGATCCAACTGACAATAGTTGGACAATCAAGGGTGATCAACAATCAATGTAGAAAAGATTGGATAGGTTGGTTCAATCCAATTTGGCTTGGATTGGAGTTTGGATCAAATGGTCTTTTAGGTCACTTTGGGTCAAGTGAACCAAATGAGTCAATTTGAGTTAGATTAGGTTGAATTGGGTTGAATCAAGTTTGATAAATGATTTAGTATTGATTGATGGCTTTGATTGCAATTGACTTAGATTTAATTGGATTTTGGCTCAAATGGACCCTTTTGGTCAAATGGGCTAAGTTAAGTTGATTTGGGTTGATTTGGTTTGATTGGCTTGATTGTAGGTTTTGGAAGAGTTTGAAATGGTGTATTGAATGGTTGGAATGCTTTTAAGAAAATCAATTGGGTTTGGTTTAATTGAAGGAGCTTTGGGTTGAGTCCATTGGATTGGATCATGGGATTAAGATGAGTTTGGGTTCAAAACATTTTGGCTTGGAGCTTGGATATGAAATGAAATCTAATTGGGGTTTGATTATATTGGTTTGAAGTTGGCTTTGCATGAGTGGATAGGCATAAGTCATAAAGTATAGCCTAAACTTATGGTATACCTTCATAAGTCTCTAGGCTTAGGTTTAGTGTTCACCTAATCACTGAAAGTATCCTATGAATAAGGAGATTCTATTGTCTAGAAGACTCTTAAGCCTAAAGAAGGATGAGTCAATCCTCACTCCAAAGTGAGGTCAACAAACACATTTGACCCAAATTAAATCATATGAACTAAATCCAAATCTAATCCAAATTGAATCAAACTAAATGCACTAACTCATTCCAAATCACCAATTAAACTTAACCAAAATCCCACTTTGACCCAATTTGGTCAAAATGATCAACTTAGCCTAATTGAACCCATTTGACATGCATGAATCAAATTGATCCAAACCCAACCAAACCTTGCATGACTCATCCTTGAGTCACCATGGGCCTACCAAGTGAACCCAACCCATGGTGTACACGGGATAGGTCAAACCCATTAAACCAAGCCCTCCAAATGGGACAAAAAACCCCATTTGGAAAGATTCTCCACCTCCCTATGCTGTCGTAGCCATCTTTAGACTTTCTTGGATAGAAGACCACTGACCTGACCTCACCCAAGGCTGTTGGATTCAACCTTTGGCCAGGAAAGGGTGAGCTCACCCATGGGCAACAATTAGTCCACTTAAGGAGAACTGTGCACTCTATGGCTACCCAGTACACTCCCTCAACCTCTCACACATTTCCACCTTAGCAATCCCCTATCGCCACTGACAATTTACTCCGGTTAGATGACTATCAAATGCTGAGCTAATCTTAGCCCTTGGTTCAATTGGAGAGAAGAGTATACTCCTCCCCATTCATTCAAACTCACCACAGACCTCCTCTAGAGGATTCTGTGTAGTCCCCAAGCATTCCCCATGCACCCCATCGCTAGCGAGACCAAGCTCCGCCTAAAACTCAGGAGCCCTGTCCGTCAAACCTCATAAAAACTCCATGAAATCTAAATTAACTCTTCCCACACAATCTCCAAGCCTTGATGAATAAAATTGAATCGATTCTCGATTGAGTTGACCATCGGAAGGCATCCCCATACCAACTCCAGCAACTTCTACAATGGTGCTTGGTCCACAGACTGATCAGTGAGGGAGTTTAGGATCTTCTTAATAAGGATTCAACTCTTCAATATAAAGCTCACTCTATCACCTAACCATCAGTCTTTAGCTTCAGCCAAGTAAAAATATGATAAACATAGATTTGTCCGCTAGGTGTTGGTCTTTTTTGAAATGAAATATGGTTTCATGTGATTTACATAGAAGATCCCTTTAGATCTCTTCCTTGATCATTTTGAATTCAATTCCACCGTCACGAGCTCTGACGAGCTCTTATCAAGAGGCAAAAGGAAAACATTGTTCGTCTTCCGGTGCTTGTGGAAAGATGGATCAACGGCTGCCCGTTCCACATGATTAGAATAGATGAACATGAATAATCATGTTAGAAATCTCAATTTAATCCCTTCATAATTACAAAATTAATCTCGATCATTCGTTCTAACATCAGACAAAAATAATGAAACCACATTTGCCACTACTGAGTTAGCAACCACGTCGGATGTTGACAAGTATATAATCTGGACATTCTGGAAACATTAGTTTGCATATGAATCCCTTTTTTATTAAATAAATGCATCAACATTCATTAAGTGTGCAAAAATATAAGTACAATTGAATATATATATATATATATATATATATATATATATATATATATATATATATATATATATATATATATATATATATATATATATATATATATATATATATATATATATATATATATATAATAATAATAATAATAATAAATTAAACATTGAAGAAACTAATGAAAGAAAGAAGATGGATGTTATTGGTAATGAAAGGAAGTATTAAAGTATTATTTATGTGATGGTGACTCAATTTCATTAGCCTTAAGATGCCTTTCATATTCGGATAAGATTCCTTAAAGTTAATCTAAACTTAGGCTCAAATAAAATTCATGAATGGTATATTAAGAAAGTTAAAGCAATAAAGATCTACCATTAGAAATCAACTTAAGTTGGGGGATGAAAGATTCAAGTCCTTTTCATCCCTTCATAATGATTAGATCTTAAGTAAGAAGTAAACAAAATAAAAATAAATGCATAAGTTAAAACTTAATCAAGCTACAAAAAGACTTACAGTGAAACCACCCTTAATGGATAATTTAAACACTCTTAAGCCTTAGAGAATCATAATCTTAAAGCTCAATCAATACATACCACACTAAGACTTATCACACACATTAGAATACCAAACTATTGATCCTAGTATTAGGTTAGGCAAGTGACTATTGTGGTGATATATTTTATTTTGTGATGTAGTATTTTAGACTTGATGTTAAAATTGTTTATGCATAGACTGGATGTTAGGTCATTATTAGCAAAAAAATATTTTATGTAGGGGATTGTGCTTGAGGGGTCATTTTAATAATAAATTAATATAAAATGCTTTTGTTTGAAGGTGCTACTTATGTCCCTAAGCATAATCCAATTAGGACAACTGGCCTTGGTTACCCAAGTACAAGGTGCTAATTCTAAATATACATTGACCTCACTTTTGGAGTGAGGATTCAATCTCCTCTTCTTAGACCTAGGAATCTTCTAGACACTAAGATTTCTTTTATCGTAGGGTACTTCTAGCAGTTAGGTGAGCACTTAACCTGAGCCTAAAGACTTAGAAGGATTAACCATGGGACTAGGTCATGTCTTAGGGATTAGAATGACCTACCTACCCCATGAATCAAACCAAACCTATGCTCACCTTCTTAAGTCACAATAAAATTCAATTCATATAAATCTACAACCAAATTATATATCAAATACCAAATATCAAATCAAAATCCAAACCTAAGCCACATGATTTATTCCATAGCTTAGTTGAATCTTAATCCAAATCAACCCAACTCAATTAATTTTCTCATAATCAATTTATATCTTCAATCATCTTCCCAAATATAAATCAAATCTACATTCAAATGATCAAAACTAAAATCAAACTAAACAAAACTAAATCAAAATCCAAACCTAAGCCATATGAACTAATTCAATGGACTTAGCCAAATTCCATTCAAATTCAAACCAAAATTAATTGATTTTTTCATGAATCAATCATTCCTTCAATCATCATTCCAAATATAAATGAAATCTACAATTATCAAGCCAAACCAAAATCAATCCAAGTCAAACCCAACCAAACCCCTTTGACTTAAAATATTCAAATGATCTAGAACTCATCCAAACCTAAATCAATTGCAATTGAATTTATATATCAATATTAAACCCATATATACACTCAACTAAATCCAATTCAACCCAAAATCAAGCCAATTGACCTATTTAGGTTCACTTCACCCAAAGTGACTTAAAGGACCCATTTGAGCCAAACTTCAATACAGCCCGAATTGGATTAAACCAAGCCAACCTAAACCTCCTATCATGGTTGTTGATCATCCTAAGTTGATCAATTGTCACAAATTAGGTCAAACCAAGGCAACTTGGTCCTTTGACCAAGTCAACCCTCTTAACTCATATGAATCTAAACTAGCCAAATTGCAACCTAAGCAAAATCCCTTAAAACTAATGATTCATACCAACTCAAAATCAATATTTGAACAAGACTTTACCTTCAATTGAGCCAAAACAAACACAATTGGCACTCTTGACCCAAGTTGACCCAAATTGACCTAAAATACCAAATTAGGTCAAATCAAGTTCACTCAAATTGATTATTGAACTCCAAATTGATTATTGAACTTGACGAAACCCTAATTGAACCTAATTGACACATTTAGCCCAAATTGATAAAGGGTCAATTTGGCCTAAACTTTAACCAAACCCAAATTAATTCAAACCAAAGCCTACAATCATCTTCAATTAGTAAATCAAACCCAACTAACACCTAACCCAAGCTAATTTGGCCAATTTGGTCAAATTGGTCAACTTGACCCATTTCACCCAAATGAACTCAAATAAGCCAAAATAAAATCTAAGCCAAACCAAACCAATTAAACCAACACATCCCAAATCACCATATGAACTTAACCCAACCCTCATTTGACCCAATTTGACTAATTAGTCAACTTAACTTAATTTGACCTACATGGGTCAAATTAAGTCAAATCAAATCAAATCAATTCCAAATCCCTTGAAACTTGGGTTAACCCACCTTGGACTTAGTTTGAACCAACCTAAATCAAATCCAATGCCAAATGACCATCATAACCTTGAATTAAGGGTATCACATGAGACAAACCACCCATTTAAGTGCTTATTTCTTCTCCTTGAACATTAGGCAACCTCCCATTTGTCCACATAGGCAACTAGGACACTACCCAACCTGATCCAAGGGGTGGTTGGGGGCCATGACCCATGGGGAGGTGAACTCACCTCACCTCCCCCATTGGCACTTTTGAAACCCAAGGATAGCCACTATCCCCACTTGGTAGCCACTCTCTTACCTTTAACCACTCAAATGGAGCCACCTAGGATGACTCCCTACCACTCATAGCCAACACCAGTGGCCGGATGGCCATTAAAAGCCAAATGAATCAAGGCCATTCGATCCAAGGGAGGAGGGGGTATACCCCCCTCACTTCAATCCAAATTGAAACATTGAGCTTGCTCAGAGCCATAGCTATTCAAGATGAGCTGCTAAAGTTATTTCTTCAGTTTCTAAGCTCATTCCCTCATTGAAAAACCCAAATCACGTATGCTGTGAAAGAAGGCAGCCCCTCCTTCGATCCAATTCCCTCATTTCTTCACCAAATTCAAATTAGCTTCACACACACTATCCCTACACATCATTAAGCAATAATGAATCATCTCTCGACCTTCTTGACCACCGAAGGTAGGAGTTCAATCAAAACTGAGCTCCAAAGTAATGGATTTTGGCCTTTTAAGTGAACGAGGGGAAATTGATCCAAGTTCTGCTCAACAGGGCTTCGTCTCCACTAGATGAAGCTCCCTCAATAAGATTCATTATTGATCTTGAGTTCTAGTGAGGTAATTCCATTAAAACTAAGCTTTTGATGATTTTTATTTCAGCTTTTCAAAGGAAAGTTGAATGCTATGTGATCTTAGTCGTTGGATCCCTTTAGATCCTTTGCGCTAAGGAGTGGGATTCTTTTGGAGTTGATCCAAGCTCAGGTGAGCTCAGATTGAGCGAGGAATGGATGGCCTCCATCCTTTCTTGCTCGTGTGATGACAGATCACACACCATCCATTCTATGTGATCAAAATAGACGGTCGTGATTAGATCTGCTAGATTGATTTGATTAATTTCTTAATATACCATGAGATTGATCATAGCCATCTATCTAAAATCGAATGGTGGATGAAAAAGTGCGTCCACCACTAGCCACGTCAGCCCTGAGTTAGATGCATTTAAGAGACCAATCTTGTAGTGCCATGTGGAAAGCGCACCACATCAGCGATCCGTGTGGCACTAATGGGATTAGGCTTAATTAGGTCTAATTAATTATTTTGAATAGCTAAACTTCCATAGTTTATAAGGAGTTATAGAAAAATTTAAAAAAAATAAATAAATACTCATTTTAAAGGTATTTTATTGGAGAATTATTTAAAATTAATCCTAATTAATTTTGAACAGTAATTAAGGCTTAATTTAAATTTAATTAAAAATCTAATTATCCTAAATACTCCTTAATTACTTAGATAATTAATCTCAAACTTTATGGGTTAGTTTAATGGGATGAGCTTTTCCTCCCATAATTTTCTTGAGATTTTTTGCTTAGTTAATTAGGGTAATTAACTATTTAAGCCTTAATCATTCTCTTAATTAATATAATCATTTAATTAACCTCCTAAATAATAAGGAAATAATTAATTAAACTTGCTAATCACTGTTAAGTAGTGAATGGGTAAGGAAAATGGGGTTAGGACCACTTTCCAAATATTTTCCCTATGTCCATTTCATTTAAAGGGAAAATTGAATAAAAATGGGATTAATTAAAGGTTCAATTAATTAATTAATCAATTAATAAAATCATAATCACATCAGAACTTAATTAGTTGAATCATGGTTAGATCTTTATGGGTTTAATAACATAAATGGCTTAAGGAAATTATGGCTAATTCACTTGTGTGGGAAAACCATAAGAGTACTTAATTAAGTTTCTTAATCCAATTAACTATCAATTGTGAGCCAATTGCATTAGGTCCCTTTATTTCCCAGGATCATTACAAATTTATTTTTCACTCATGTGCATATCAGGTTGGCTTAGAGTTATTTATTTAATTTCTTTAAGGTAATGTAGGAAAGGGTAATTGATTGACATAATTAAGAATTCAACTTAATGAATTTATAAAATTCACCTAATTACCCTTTCTTAAACCAAATTAAATCACCAATGTGGGAATGATGTTTATAGCATCAAATGATGAGTTCCCTTCCTCTTTTAAATTGAATCAAAATCCAAAACTTAATTGATAAAGGAGCTGTGGTTTACGTTAAACAATTTTATTTAGTGTGATTATCCTTAGGAATTAATTTGATTGAATGAATCACATGCTTGTCTTTGATTATTCCTTTTCCAATCATGCTAAATATTGTATGACATTTGGTTTCATCTGTTCATACCTTTTTAAAAATAATTAACTCAAAATGAAATTTATTTTATGTCAAGCTTGCATGTGTTGACTTAACTTAATATAAGTGTAGCTATTATCATTATTAAATTCAAATGTATTTTCCAAAAGCTTACAAATGAATAATAACATGTGTGGAAAAGTTAGTTTTAAATACATAAGATATGTATATGTTTATAATTTAAGTGTGAGAAGTGAAATCTCTTTCCTTTATTCATATGTTGGTTTACATAGGTTTGAATGGTAATGAGTATATAGTCTAGACATCCTGGGAATATGAGCTTTAGCTAGCCCCAAATAGGTCATTTGATTACCTCACTTATCTGGTTAACAAAGGCACATGCCCGTCTGATTTCATCCCCATGTATTTTTACCTTATAATTTATATAGAGCATTAAATCATATACATAATTAATTCAATTAAAGAAAATACAATATTTGTATGATTCTCATCCTCTTAGTTATAAATACATGTGTATGTACTTTAGAAAAATGGGAATATAGTGTGGACATCCAATGAATATGAGCCTTTAAGTATCCCCAAGAAGGTCAATTGATTACCTCACTTCCCTAGTTAACAAAAGCACATTCTTGTTTATGTCTTTTATACATGCATGTGTATATTTAATTAGTGAATGATGATCCTCATTTCTATTGAAAATACATGCATTCATAATCATTTAATTGATTGAATTATTTAATCAAGTGATTTGGAGCTCTCTTTTCTATGTTATGTATGCAAATTTACATATGTTTGAATGCAATGGGTATATAGTCTAGACATCCCATGAATATGAAGCTTTAAGTAGCCCCAAAGAGGTCATTTGATTACCGCACTTTCCTGATTAAGCAATGGTATGTACCTATTTAATTTCACTCTTATGTACTTTTATATAAGAATTTAGATAGAGCTTTAAATTTACATATGCTAAATAATTCAATCCAATGAGAAAGATAAATTTTAAATACACATACACATTCATCATTCAAGTGTGCTAAAACATGTTGTATGTATAGAAATCATAAATATTAAATCATATGCATGATACATGTAATGGGAAGGAATGATCTAATATATGTCATGCGTTAGTAATTCAACTAGATTAATCTTAAGAAGCCTTTCATATTAATTAAGATTATTTAAAGTGAACCTAATGTTAGGATTAATTTAAAATTGTGTAATAAGCTATTCACTAAAGAGAGCTAAATCAAATTAACATGCTTTAGACATAGTTTAAGGTAGGGATGAAAGAGGGCAATCCTCTTCCTTCTCTTTACAACACTTAGTTGTTAAGTGTAAATCACATGAAATAAAAAAATATTAATTAAAAGTTACAAATCAATTAAACAACTTCAAATAAAATCCACCATCATGTTAACTTGAATATTTTTTACACTTAGAAAAATATAGCTCTAAAGCTTAGTAAGACATACCACACAAGACCTTAACACACATAATAGAATTAAGTCACCACTTCTAGCTCTATGTTTGGATGGTGCATAATGTGATGTATATTTTGTTTTGTGATGTATTATTTTAGATTGGATGTTAGGGTGTATGTTTTGTAGACTAGATGTTAGGCCGCTCTTAGCATAAACATATTTTCTGCAAAGGATTGTGCTTAAGGAGATGCTTAAAAATAAATATGAATGCTCTTTTTGCAGGTTGCTTAAACCCCTAAGCATAATCCAAGTTAGGGCAGGTGGGCTTGGTCACCCATGTGCACGGTGCTAAGTTCAAATTATACATATAACTGCTTGGGATTGTATGTGTGTTTAGCTAACCTCTATTTTCTAGGTGTAGTTAGATTTACTTTTCTTATTTCATTTTGTAATAAGAATTAAGATTAGTGTTATGGGAGATTAAGATGAGCAGTGGTCAAAAGGCTTTGTCCTAGGGTGTCATGTGATGTCTTTAAAGCACAACCAAATTAGAAATTGAGAAATGAAAGAATTAAGAATGAAGATCCCATAGCATATAATAAAATAGAATTATCTTTTATATTTCAGATTGAATAAGGGTAGAGCTTGGCTACCCATCTTTTCTTTTAGGTTGTACGGCAGCACCCGAATGCATCGACCACCTATTCTTTCATGATAGTTATAAAAATTGATTGATAATTTGTTTAGATTATGTATTAGAAATTGCATGTTTTTTATAGTTTCTTAAATTCTTGATGCTTTAATGTATGGCCTGGATGTGATTAGGATCTTAGGGTAAAATTAATTTTTCTACCCCAACTAATAACACATAACTAAATTTTTAATAAATCATAACCTCACCATAAAAGCCTAGGTCTTAAATAAGATAATTAAAAGATTTAGCAACTCCTTAGTTGAATTATATATTTCACATCATGCATGCATCTTGAATCACTCTTGCAAAATGAAGCCCATACGCATTTTGCATGAGCGTGGCAACCTATTCAGAGAGCAACCTACCCACTTTCTCTTTGGATTTGGCCAATAATTTGTTTCATCATGCATTTAGGCATATAAAAACCATAAAGCCTTTGTAAAAATGATGTGTCAAAAATAAGAATAAGAATTTGAAAAGATTTTGCATTAGACTAAGTCATTATTCATACAACTCATGCTCTAGTCTCTTATGGAGTGGGTTTAGGATTTCAGTCTCTTTCTAATTAAATAACTAGCCTAACTATCTTTCAATTCATAATACTAGACTATGTGGTTTTAAAATCATAGGAGGAGTTAGCTGGTAGCCACTCTAGCCTGTTATAAGTCCAGAAGTTGGACAGTTCATTCTCTCTTATGGAGGTGAACCTTTATGCCACCTGTCGCTTAGATTTAAGTCATGCTTTGATTCTTACTAAAGCTCCCTAGATTTAAGATCTGAGGTAGCTATTTTTTTTTGGATACAAGCATAAATCCTCACCTCTTAGGCATTTCCACAAACTTGTGTTGGATGATTATAAGACCTAGCAATCTAATAAAATTTGAACTCAAAACATATAAATCTCTTCAACTTCAAAATTACAAAGACCAACCATAGGATAGATTAGAGTGCTCACTAGGTTTTCTAGTATCATGAGCATTTCTTATCTATTCCCTTTGGCTTCCAAAATAAGTCTTCTCCTTGAACTTTTCCAATTGATTTTTCAAATATAACCTATCCTTTGATAGTCTAATCTTGAAATCTTTGGAGATGATAATTGAATACTTTAATCGAGAGTATTCTTAAGGAATTTCATTCCCTAGGATGTAATTAACTATGGAGGCTTGCCTCTATAGGTAACTTTAGAACCTGATTTAATATAAACCTTACTTTGTTCATTCATGTAAAGTAAAGGAAAAATCTCAGGTACATTCAAAGACCCATCATGCCTTAGGAGTCCTTATTAGGTGATTAAGTCCATTGAAGGGTGATGTCTCTATCTTTCGAGATAGTGTATCATACCTCAATATCATACATGGTCACTTTAATAATCCCCTATGATGCATAGTGTCCCCCACATCCAAAATAAACATGATTTTTTTGGACTCCCTTGGGGAGTATGTTCCCCATCTCTAGTAGACATTATTGGTTCTAAGCATCGATAGTGGGCTTATATTTTATATAAGCCCAAGATTATCTTTCTTTTGTTGGGACTTAGTTTATTTCATCCTTAAGCAAAGCTGGCCAACATCCTTTAGGTTTTAAGACCTCATTCCATATAGGTCTTGAAACCCCTATTGGGTCCCCCAAAAGGTAAAAATTAAATTAACACAAGGAAGGAGATAACTAAATTTAGAACATCTTTACCACTAGCTTGGTGAGATAGGGTTCATCCCATATTTAGAAAAATTTAAATAAAGTTTAAAGTAAAACAAGTCTTTTATAAAATTTTTCAAAAGCACTTTTTCAAAACAAAATCATTTAGAAATTAAACTTTACATAACAAAATTTGAAAAATATAAAAAGAAAATCTTCAAACCTATTTTCAAAAATGAAAAAATAATTAACCCTCATATAACATACTTAAATTTGTTAAATGTAAAATTGAATATATCCAAAATATTTTCAAAACCAAATCAACTCCATTTAACATACCCATATTTGTTAAATCAGAGTTTCATTTTAAAATTAAAATCAAAATATAATTGAACTCCATTAAACATATTCATATTTTGTTAACTTGGGAGTTCCCTTTTTCAAACTATAATCAAAACAATCAACATATAAACTTCCCCTTTTCAAAACTAAAATGAAAGAAACATAAGAAAAATATAATTGAATTCCATTTAACATACCAATATTTGTTAAATGAGAGTTCCACTTTCAAAAATTGAATTAAAACCAAGATATCCAACATACATTTTTGAATTCCATTTAACATACCATATTTGTTAAATGAGAATTCAATCTTCAAAACCAAAATAAACCTATATATCAACAAACAAACAAACATATTAGTGAGCTCCATTTGACATACCTAAATTTGTTAAGTGTGGGTCTCATTTCCAAACATCAGACATACATATATTTGTAATCTATTTGACATACCTAAATTTGTCAAATAAGAGTTCCCCTTCTTCAAAAAAAATCAAATCATTAACAAATATCAAACAGATATATTGAACTCAATTTAATATACTTAAATTTATTAAATGAGAGTTCTCTCAATCATATCAAATCAACATATACCAACAAATAACAAATCAAATCATTAAGACAAAATGCTTTAAAAAATTTTCAAACATATAATTGAAACTTTTTAGCATATCAAAATTTTCTAAGTAAAGATTTTCCAAAATAGAGTTTCAAACAAAATATACAACACTTATCTCCAAAGGTCTCTCCAAAATATTTGAATCCCACTCAACATACCTAAACATTTTGAATGACGGTTCTAAATTAAAATCCAATGGCAAAGTCTCTCCTTAAATCTCAAAATCTCTCATATAATACCTAAATTTATTATGTGTGGGTTCAAATTCCAAATCAAATCAAGAAATCTAATAATTGAAAGAAGTTATCAAGGCAAGGGTCTGATTCAGCTTTATTTCATATGCAGAGGTATCAGTCAGTTTCTTCATCCCTTCTGTATTCAGTCTTCCATCATGTTGGCCGACAAGATGATCTTCTCATTCTCGTCTGGTGTGGATTTGGCCTTGGATCAGGCCATACTCACCACTACCACCACGCATGTGATTCAGTTTGGTCGTGGCTTCAAGGCTGTTAAACTCACCTGTGAGGGACCAACCCTCATGACTATTAACAGAGAGGATGTGGTAGGGTAGAAGCCACTTCTTCGGTTTGATCTTTAGGAGTTTCCCTCTAAAAGGAAAGCACTATGGTTCCCCACCTTAGTCGGTGTGAATCTTCAGCTTACTTGTCTGATAGTTTCCCCAGCAGTTCTAGAGTTAGCACCACCTCCGTCATTCCCCCTACTTTGAAGGGGAAGGCTATCTTAGCATCTCAGATAGTCCCTTCCACCTTCGAGGTTGGTGCTAGATCCCTCTCCACCCTGCTCACCAGGATGAATGCCATAATAAGAACTGAAAGGTTAAGAGGCACTATGAGTGTGAGGGTGAGGCAGATTGATGATGCCTCTCATGTAGCTGAGGAGGGTTCCCCTCGTGAGACCGCTCTACTCTTGAGTGGAAACAGGTTTCATCGCCTCTCAACTTTGGACAAATCGAAGGATTGTGAAGGATTACTGCATTGCCTCCACTACAAACATTATTTGAGATACTAGCTAGGGAGAGGATGAAGTCCTACGTTGGTCTAAGATCAATTCTTTGCCAGGTAGGCAAAGCTCACAGATGCTCGGAGTCCAAGTTTTTACATGACTTGAAGAGTTTGAACCCTAGGAGCGTTAGGGGTCAAATTCATAGTGAGAGAGCCATGGAGACTAGAGTCACTGCCCAAGTAGGAAAGAGAGAGATGAGGAGGTATGCTAGATAGTCAACAACCTCCACTTTAATAGACTTTCCTAATTTATGCTATGTCAGGTCTGATCATTCAAACAACATCGTTCTCACTAGCATCATTTGACATAGGAGGAGATCTCCGATCGAGAGGCAGTCGGTCTCCTTACCATCACACTGCTCCACTCACCATCCAACATCACAAGTCTAGCTTCCAGTATCTACCATCCTTGCTAAGCTTCAGAGCCCCAATCTAGGGAAATACCATCTCCTTTGATGATCCGGCTATGGCCTAAGAATCCTGCTCCATTTATTCCACCTATTGAGGTGAGGTCAAACTCACCCATTCTACCTTCCACTTCAACTATGGTAAAGAAGGAGTGGTGACCCAAAAATGTCATGGCCATACCACCTATAGAGCAGTCAAAGGAAGAGAGGGGAGGGGACACTGACATAGTCCCTATGATAGTTGAGCCAATTAGGGAGTGCACCCCTGAGCAAATTATTTTATATAGTCTATAGCATAGTCGGTGATTGTCGACAGCGGTCCCATTCAAGTAGAGTTAGGCAGGATAGATGATATCATATAGGACTACTGCACTATAGTCAATAAGATTATTGATAGTGATCACCTCGAGAAGAGGGTGGAGTTAGATTTGATCCTGATGATGATGACATGTTGGACAACATTGCTAATGTCCACTTGGTCGACACTCAAGGATCCTTACATCAAGATTAGCACTGTTATGAGGAGTTGTGGTCGAGGAAGTGACACTTCTCACTTGACTTAGCACCTTCTCCACCAGCTCAAGCAGAAGGATGATCATATATACAGGATGAAGAAGAGGGTAGAGGAGTTGATGGCAGTGGTCTTAGCATTGCAGAACCCAGCCCCAATCTCATAGCCTTCTCCTATGGTAGTCGACCGACCATAGTTGGCACATACCTTAGATCATCTTAGGAGCACTCCCGCAGATGATGATGTTGGTAGTTTGCATAGGATGGTCACAGACTTCACCTCCATTCCTAAGAAAGATGTCATGCATATGGTAGAACAATAAGTGAGGGAAGTGTTGGCTCAAGCCATGGGGAGTTCATCCATTCTAAAGGGTAGACCATACCCGAAGGAATTCGATGTAGTTCAATACCCCAAAGGTTTTGTGCCAACTTCCTTCAAGATCTTGGATGGCTGTGGGAACCCATGGCAATACATTGCACATTTTAGAGCTGGTCATTGCAACATCAGTGGTAGTGACACACACCTGTTCAAACTTTTTTGTAGCGACAGCGGGTTGCATTTGATTGGATTGGAACCCAATAGTTGAAGACTTTTCTTTGGAGCATCTCTTCATCAAGAGATTTACTGGAGCTTAGTAGAGAGTGACTATAGGTGATGTCATTGTATAAAAGTAGAAACCCAATGAGTACCTTATTGATTACATTCTCTAGTGAAGCAATTGGAGCATAAAATGCAAACCACAACTATCTAAACAATATGACATTTATATTCTTCTCAATAATATCTGTGGTCTGGTTGCCTTCATGCTTAAGGGTTTTATCATCACACCTTTGAGAAATTAATGAACAAGACAGCTAGTTTACAAGAGGAAGCAAAATAGTTACCCTTCTCGGACCAATCATATAAGCCCAAGCCATAGAAGGTGTTTGAGAATAAGCAAGGGATAGTTATGTTAGTGGACAGAAGGAAGCAGCCAGCCAAAGTTTAGTTTGAGAGGGCATAAGCTCAGCAACCTCCTTTTCCACCTCCTCTACCACCACCTCAGCAATCATACTGGCCACCACAGCCACCAAAATGGCCATTACCACCACCTTAGTAGCCTACCCAGCAGCGGTACTCATATCCACTGCTAGGTTGTTACTTTTCACCTACTCTTGCTGATAGATTGAATAAGCAATATTCATTCAAGTCGGGGGTAGTCAAGAAAATCTTTAAGAATCTCTTAAATAAACATGACTTTCAACTACTAAAGCCTAAGAGGCCAAAGGAAGTGGGCAAGAGCGATGATCCTTGCTATGGGCCCTACCACCACATGTTAGACCATGTCTTAGAGGATTGTATTACTTTTAAGAACTGGCTCGAGCATAGCTACAAGTCGATAGCCATACTTATCCCTAAGGAATACCTCTTAGAATAACCATCAAGTTCTATTAGAGTAATGCTTGGGGATACTTCTGATCCTCTTAAGACCAAAGAGGGTTGGCATATCTCCTTATCTTGAACCTTTAAAAAGATCATTTCAAAGATCAAGAAACTTTTCTTCCAGGTGCCTGAAGTAGCTCAAACCTCCAACACCAAGGAAGTTTTGCTAGTTGCAAATGATAACTTGGGGAGAGCGACTGCCTAGTAGCAATAACAGCTCACCATACTTATCCCGGATAGTCCAACATTGCAACCACCATTCGAGTCTGGCACTCCCTCTACTGTTGCACCTACTTCTTCTTCTACTAGCTCCTCTTACCGGAATGTGTATGTGATAGAGGCATCAAATCCCTTACTCTACTTACTTTACTTGATTTCTATCATGTACCTC
Source organism: Cymbidium sinense (assembly GCA_021442155.1). Taxonomy (NCBI): domain Eukaryota; kingdom Viridiplantae; phylum Streptophyta; class Magnoliopsida; order Asparagales; family Orchidaceae; genus Cymbidium; species Cymbidium sinense. The sequence goes on from CM038221.1 coordinate 94,040,957, forward strand.
CATAAAAAAAAATTAATGAAAAAGATAATTCTACTTATATCTTGTCTACTTCTGATTCTCCTGATTTTATTCTTGTTGAAAGCTCTTCAAGTCTAAATAATAATAATAGCTATAGTAATTCTGATCCTTTCTTTTTTGATTCAAAGTAGGACTTTCCTTTTCTAAATCAATCAAGTTCACCTCTTGAGATTGACTTGGAGTTGAACGACTCTGAGGATACCATAGAATAAGATGTAGGTATGACTGATGAGTAAGTCAAACTTTCCATAAACTCATCATTCCAAGAAGTAACTGAAGTCAACATCCACAGTGGCAAAGTTCTACCTCCTTAGGTAGTACCTCAAGATAAGGGTAAGCAAGTCATTAGTTCCAGTAAAAAGATAACCCCTCCATAGGATGCTCCACCTATGGATATGCTTATGGAGGACCAGCCCAGGGTTGATTAGAGCATCCTAGCTCATCTTAGAAAGTTTCCAACTAAGTTAAGCATATATGATGCCATTATCTTATCCAAAGAGATGACAAAATCTCTAATCAATGCTTTGCTTTATCTTGATATATGCTTAGCTCAGCTAATCTCTACTAGAGAGGTGGCACACTACTCAAAGGACACCTTAGGGATTGCATTCAGTAATGAAGACCTACTTCTAGGGATGATCGAGCATAACTATCCTCTTTACATTATAATGGATGTTGGAAGATATAGGCTATCTAGAGTTCTGGTTGACCTAAGTGCATCAGTCAATATTAAGAGTTTAAGAATCATTGCCTACTTGAGGATCAACATCTCCACACTCCAAAAAGAAAGGATGATGTTGAGAGGATTAAATGAACAAGGAGAGAGGAGCTTATGATCTATAGTGTTGCCATTGGAGATAAATGATTGGAAGACTGAAGTCAAGTTTCATATTATAGACTAGGATACATCTTTCAATGCTTTGCTTGGAAGATCATTGATACATGAGAGTAACATAGTTCCATCCTCTCTACATCAGTGTATGATGTTTGTGAGAGGTGGGATCATCTACTATGTCAAAGGATATCTCAAGCCATTTATAGTTCATGAGGTCAAAATATATGAGGATCTTGCTTACTACCTCCCTTAAAACCAATAAGTCTACTCTCATGAGTTCAGTAAAAATACACATATCATAAAAGAAGAAAAAGAAAGAAAAGAAAATAAAAAAGAATGATAAATAAAAAAAGAAAATAAAAAGAAAAAGAAGTGGAAATTAAGAAAATGAGAGAGCGAGAAAAATACTCAGAGGAGGAAGTAGAGCCTGAGATTAGATTCCACCCATAGTTCATTACTCTATTCGAACATACGGGTAGGATGACCCGACCTCCACCAGGCAAAGGAAGAGGATAGTCCAGAGGCAGTCCTAAGGGTGGAAAACTTTCTTATTGGCCACCCAATAGAAGATATGCCCCAGCCACCAGGAGTACATTTACTATCCATATAGACTTAGAATCTAGTTCAGAGGATGAGTCTTATATGGTTAGCACACCAGCCAGCCCTTCTCAGCAGTAAATCCCCTTGGAGGTGACACTTAAGCCAGATAGTGATAAAGATCAAGCTCTAAAGCAAAGCATGACTGTATCATTGCCTACTTGAGCATCAGTTGGGAACCTTAGATCTAACCTTACTTTCTTCACAAAAAGTTGAGGGTTTGGTAGTTAAGGAAGACCCTAAGTCATCCACAGATGTGAAGTCTTAGAGGTTCTTTCTGGGAGCATAATCCTCATGTCAAGAAGTTGATGTTGAACTTGAGGATGATTCATATAAAGATTTAATAGAATTACCTTGTGATTAGTACTCACTTTGTGTTCATAATTTAGCAAAGAAATAATTAATCCCACATACTTGGTCAAAGCATAGGTCAAACTTCTTCGAAAGAATATGGAAGAACAAATGCAAAAGCACTCAATCAAGAATAGGACTATGATTCGGTACAGTGGGTCCAGTCGATGATTATGATTACTACTTAATCATCACCAATCATTTGGAATATGATAGGTTCTTTTCTAATCACATTAACTTAGATGAGGAGGTTTGCTTAGAAACTTTAGATGCTCTAGATGATTTTTAAGTTAAAGATGCACTGCCAGAGTTCGAAGAAGAGATTAAGTCAACCATCGAAGAGCTCAAAGAAATCAACTTAAGAATTGAAGAAGATTCGTGTATGACATACATCAATTCCTTATTAAATAAAATTGAAACTAATGACTTAGTTAGGCTATTGACTAAGTTTAAGGACTGCTTCTCATGGAGTTATGAAGAGATGCCTGGCTTGTCTTCTGACATAGCAGTCCACAAACTAGCAATAGAGCTTAGTACAAACACTATCAAGCAAGCTCCTAGATGCTTGCGATTAGACATCGAACAACATGTCATTTCTAAAGTCGATAAATTGATCGATGCTTGCTTTATCCAAGAAGAAAAATATTCTACTAGTTGGTGTCATCCTAGTTAAGAAGAAGAATGGCCAAATTCTCATATGCATCAATTTTAGGGATCTAAATAAGGCATGTCCGAAAGAAGAATTTCCATTATTGATACTGGAACTGATGGTGGACATTGCCTCATCTCATGTAGTCTTCTCTTTCATGGATGGCTCATCTAGATATAACCAAATAAAGATGGCCCGTGAAGATGAAAGAAACACTACTTTTAGAACCCCAATCAAAATCTATTATTATAAGGTCATGCCTTTCTATCTTAAAAATGTCGGTGCTACATACCAGCGGGCTATGATTTGAATCTTCGATGAACTCATTCTTGATGCATCATCAAGAAAATGCTATGTCGATGATCTCGTAGTCAAAAGTAAAGAAAAGGAAGACCACCTCTCTGACTTGAGAGTAGTTTTTGAATGATCAAGTTAATTTAACCTCAAAATGAACCCCATGAAGTGTGCATTTGAAGTAGCTTCAAAAAAAATTCCTTGGGTTTGTTGTCTGACACTAGGGAAAATTGAAATCGATCTAGAGAAGATCAAGGCAATATTATAAATGCTACCCTCTAAAAGTTTAACTCAACTCAGGTCATTTTAAGGGCAGTCAGTGTATCTAAGATACTTTATATCCAACCTATCAGGAAGATTCCAGCCATTCTCAGCACTTGTCAAATAGGATGCTAAGTTAAAGTGGGATGACAAGCGTTAACATGCCTTCGAAGACATCAAGCACTACCTAATGATGCTATCAATTCTAGTAGCCCCTATCCGGGCAAGCCACTTATACTTTACACTACTGCATTAGATGATTCCCTTAGCACTTTTTTGGCTCAAGCCAATGATGAAGGCAAATAAAATGTGTTCTACTACCTCAGCCATCGTATAATCCATGCTGAGGAAAATTATCCAGCCATTGAGAAGCATTGTCTAGCTTTAATCTTTGCATCCCAAAAGCTACAGCATTACACTTTCTCATAAGGTGATCTTGATATCTAGAATCAATCTACTGCAATATCTCATGACATGGTCGATGCTATCCAGACGGTTGGCATGATGTTCCATGATCCTCCCACAGTTTGACATCACATTCATACCCCTCCATGCGATGAAAGGACAAGCACTGACATATTTCTTAGCAGCACACTCACTTCCTATTGACTCTTCGCTTAGTGATGACCTCCTAGATGAATAAATCATGAACTTAGGGGATACTAGCATTCACTATTGGGAGATGTACTTTGATGGTGCATCTTCCTTTCAAAGGAGAGATGAACCACAATATACTCTACTATGGAAGGTAAGGGTAGGAATAGTTCTTCTAACTCTAGACCCGATGTGATGAAATTCTCATATCATCTGTCCAATCCTTGCACCAACAATGAAGCCAAATATGAGCCTTGATTGCCAGTCTAGAGTTAGTTATTACTCTAAGCATCCACAACATCAACATCTTTGGGGATTCTCAGCTAATCATCAATCAAATTGCTAGGTCCTCCAAGGTTCTAAAGCCCAAGCTCCATCATTACCATAGGTACACTATAGAGTTGTTGGCCACATCCCAGAGGTTACCATGTACAAGATTCCTCGAGGAGAAAATGCCATAGCAGATGCTTTAGCCAAACATACCAAGAAGTTTCCATGTCCGAAAGATAAGTCTATATCAATAAGGGTACAAAATAGATAAGTCTTATCCCTTATTGATACCGAACTCATCATAAAGTCTTTTGAAGGGGAGGTTACCATTGCCAAAAAGGATGAAGAATTAGATTGGAGGCAAGCCTTCATTGATTACCTAAATAGAGGTAAACTACCTCAAGAGATGTCAAGCCCATCAGATGAAATAAAGAGCACTTTCCTATGCTCTCATGGATGACACCTTGTACCAGCAATCCTTGATCATATGTGGTTACATTTTTTGGACAAACATGAAACCCGTAAGATAGTGATCGAGGTACATTCAAGGATAAGTAGAGCTCATCAATCTGGTCCCAAGATGAAAGCCAAAATAAGAGACTCAGATACTACTATAGATGATGATCACAGATTATATGGACGTAGCTAGGCGATGCCACCAATGTCAAGTACCTAGTGTGGTCCTACACTAACCACCTAACATTCTACATCAAGCATTAGCGTCATGGACATTTGAGTGTTGGTGTACCGACATAGTGGGCTTGATTGATCCTCCTTCTTCCAAAGGTCATCGGTTCATCCTAGCTGCTACCGACTACTTTTTCATGTGGGTGGAGGTGATTCCGCTCAGAGAGGTCACAACTCAGCATGTGCTCCAGCTTTCCAAGAACCATATCATATATCAGTTTGGGGTGGCTCGATGAATTATATTTGAAAATTATACTACATTCAAGAGCACCAAGATCAATAACTTTTCCCTGAGACACAACATAGATTGAATGTATTCTACCATCTACTTCCTAAGGAAAAATGGCTTGGTAGAACTGCCTTCAACAAAACTCTCATCCAAATACTAAAGAAGACACTTGATGATAATAAGCGATAGTGGCATGAGTAGTTAGTTGAAGCCTTGTGGGCCTACCACACCATATACAGAACTCCAACTCAGTCCACCCCTTTCTCTTTAGTATATGGGTCCGAAGCCATTATACTAATAGAAGTCTAACTCCCATCACTAAGCATAGCCATGGGTAGCAAGATCACCACAGAGCAGAATGCCAAGTTACGGTTAGAAGAGCTCAAAGTTTTGGAGGAGAGATGCTTACGAGCATGCCAAAATCTCGAGTTGTATAAAGTCAAAATGATTCAAGCTCACAACAAGTTGGTCCATCCTAGAGCATTTCAAGTAGGAGAGTTTATTTTAGTTCAAAGGAGACTAATTATTACTTATCGTAAAATGGGAGGCAAGTTTGAACCCACTTGGGAAGACCCATTTTCCATAAAAAAGGCCTACTAAAGAGGATCTTATCAACTTATTAATCATAAGGGAGAGAGCCCAATGCTTCCAATCAACGGGCTCTACTTAATAAAATTTTATAGTTAAAATTCATGTTTGAAAGTATTTAATATCAATAAAAATTCTATTTTGAATTCAATCTCTTCTATGTTGAAAGTATTCTTATTTGTGAATCTTCCATGATGCGTATAGGATTAGGTGTGATAGAAACTAAGTGGCATCCTATCCTTCATCAACACAACACAAACACAAACTACACACAAACACATAATACAAACACATTTTTATCTCAGGATACTTTAAATTGAGATAATGCCCCCAGAAGTACTCACTCAGTGGCTGCTCTAGATCAGGATGTTGTGCTACCCTATTAGTGTGTCACCCAAGTGGTCTTGTTGCTTTAGAGGATGTAAGTTTGCTATGCTTTTCTTTCTTACTTGGCCATTGCACACCAATGAGTTCCCTGCTAGTTTGGTAGGCCATATTGCATGGCTGGTAAGCTACATCTTGATGACTTTATTTAAGAAGATATAAGTGTGCTACACCTTCTTCTTGAACTAACCATCGTGTGCTGATTAGATCTAGTATATTTAAGGTTTAGGTTAAGTCCACTTGTGGCTCCTTCCTTCCTGACTACTTCAAGTTTAGGTTTGTCCCTCCTGTGGGACTCACCACTTAGTAGTCGCCTTAGGTCTGCTAGCATCTGTCCCGCCGATGACAGACATTCCCAATGATCATTTTCATTTGTGAAGATGTAAGTCTACATGCTTTCTTTCAAGATTGATCATTGCACCGGTGGACACCTTAGGTTGGTTGGTGTTTGTTATGCTAATAGTGAGCCACTCGATGGATATACCACTCATGGTAGATGTAACTCTGCTACGCTTTCTTGAGTTGGTGATCATACACCTATAGGCTTTCTTCTTTACAGAGTCTAGGATAACGCTCCTAGCGACACCTCCCCTGTGGGCACTCTATTTGGATAATGTCTTTTGCGACCCCATCTTGACACTACCTAAGTTACTATTGGATTAGATAGTTCCCCTTTCCTAGTAACTGCCTCTGTGGTTGGAGAGTTTGTACTGCGGATGTCCATATTCTCCCTTGATCTAATAAATCTGAGATAGGTCAAGGCTAATATAGCCCCTTCTCAGTGTGGTCCCTCACACACCAATAGGGTCCATAAAAACATAAAATAAATAAAACATATATATTTGCTTGTGGATTAGGAGAACACCCCCAGTGGTACCTTATCCCAAGTAGGCATCCTATCTTTATAATAGTGTCAACAAAACTTCTTATAAGAGTTGCTTGACTACTCTTGAGTTGATGTAAGATCCCTAGCAGCACTCTGTCAATAGTCGCCCTAGATTGAGTTTGAGTTTTTGTGCTACCAACTGATCACACCAGTAGTTAATCCATGCTTTGGAAGATGTAAGTCTACTATGCTTCCTTTTTAACACGACTGTTACACATCGACAGGTAGCCCTAGGTCAGGTTTGATTTATTATGCTACTAATGGGTCACCTTAGTGGTTGTTCTTTACTTTAGAAGATGTAATCCTGCTATGCCATCTTCCTAGCACAACTGTTGCACACTAAAAGGCAACCCTTAGGTTGTCTAGCTCTACCCCATTGTTGGTAGACTATCCTTTTGGATTTGTAAATTTGAGATAGGTCAAAGCTGATATAGCCCCTTCTCAATGGGTCCATTGCACATAGACAGGGTCCATAAATTAAATCTATCAAATTTAACTGAGTTCACATCCCCATCAGATATGCCGTCAATTCAAACTCAAATTAAAATAAATCAAAATAAATCAAATATAATTAATCTTGACTACTCTTGAGTTGAAGTAAGATCCACAGCATCACTATCTTAGTAGTTGTCTTAGGTTAGGTTTGATTTATTGTCCTATCAACTGATCGCCCCAACAGTTGTTCCTTGCTTTGGAAGATGTAAGTCTGCTACGCTTTCTTCCTAGCATAATCGTTGCACAATAAAAGGCAACCCTTAGGTTGGCTAGCTCTACCCCATGACTAATAGATTATCCCTTTGGATTTGTAAATCTAAGATAGGCCAAGGCTGATATAGACCCTTCTTAGTGGATCCATCACACACCGATAAGGGCCATAAATTATTCCAAATTAAAATTAAACTCAATCTGATTCTCCCAGGTGGAGTTAAATCACACCCTTCTCCCTAATGGAGCCCCAAATCATCAAATTCAAAACCATCCTCCCTAGTGGAGCCATAATAAATTAAACCAACTTCCCCCATGGAGTCTAAATTGAAATAATCCAAACCCATCTCTCCATAACGCAGCTAAGAAAATGAATAAAAAAATCAACAAAACTCTTATCCCCAATAGATACTCCTTCAAAATGAATTAAATAAGATCCAATTCCAATCTCCCTAGTGGAGCTGAATCACATTCCTCTCTAGTGGAGCTCATAATAAAAAATGATCAAAAAATCATATTTAAAATCAAATTCAAATTTATGTATTCCCTAATGAATACACCTCTAAACAAATCAATGAAATCAAACTCAAATCCATATCCCTAGTAGATAGCTTGAACATGCTTCCCTAGTGGAAGGTTCATATACCCAATCCCTAGTGGATTTTCTCCTCCTATGCCCTTGGCATAAACCTCTCACATGTCATCTCCAATGCATGTGTGATCCCCTAGTGGATCTCCCTCCATGTCCTTGAAATGGAATTCTCATTAAATCCTTCTTGTTCTCTTATTCCCTTAGCATGTGTTGAGTTGCATTGCACTAAGATCGTGATTCTATTTACCTATAGGACTTAGGTATATGTGATTTCCATTAGTGTTTGCAATCATTTGGACATTGTTGATCGTCTTGGTCAATGGAAATACGTGTTCTATGCCTTGTCAATTACACCACACCTATTGGGGGTCCTTTTGTTGACCTCACTTTTTGAGTGAGGATTCAATCTCCTCTTCTTAAACCTAAGAATATTCTAGATACGAAGACTTCCTTAGTCGTAAGACACTTCTAGTAGTTAGGTGAACACTTAACCTGAGCCTAGAGACTTAGAAGGGTTAACAATGAGATTAGACATGCCTTAGGGACTAGGATGACCTACCTACCCCATGAATCAAACCCAACCTATGCTTACCTTATTAAGTCATAACAAAATTCAATTTATATCAAACCTACAACCAAATCATATATCGGATACTAAATATCAAATCAAAATCCTAAGCCACATGATTTATTCCATGGACTTTGCAAAATCTTAATCCAAATCAACCCAAATCCAATTGATTTTCTCATAATCAATTTATATGTTCAATCATCTTCCCGAATATAAATTAAATCTACATTCAAATGATCAAAACTAAATAAAACAAAATCAAAATCCAAACCTAAGCCATATGAACCAATTCCATGGACTTAGCCAAATTCCATTCAAATTCAAATCAAAATCAATTTATTTTCTCATGAATCAATCATTCTTTCAATCATCATTCCAAATATAAATGAAATCTATAATCATCTAGCCAAACCAAAATCAACCCAAGTAAAACCCAACTTAACCCCTTTGACTTGAAATATTCAAATGAACTAAAACACATCCAAACCCAAATAAATTACAATTGAATTTATATATCAAACTTAAACTCATATATAAACTCAACTAAATCCAATTCAACCCAAAATCAAGCTAGTCTACCTATTTAGATTCACTTGACCCAAAGTGACCTAAAGGACCCATTTGAGTCAAACTTCAATACAACCCAAATTTGATTGAACGAAGCCAACCTAAACCTCCTATCATGATTGTTGATCACCCTAGGTTGATAAATTATCACAAATTAGGTCAAAGCAAGTCAACTTGGTTCTTTGACCAAGTTAACTCTCTAAACTCATATGAGCCCAAACTAGCTAAATTACAAACTAAGCTGAATTCCTTGAAACCAATGATTCATACTAACTCAAAATCAATATTTGAACATGACTTGACCTTCAGTTGAGCCAAACCGAACCTAATTGGCTCTATTGACCTAGGTTGACCTAAATTGACCTAAAAGGCCAAATTGGGTCAAATCAAAATATATACCAAATTGATTGCAACCAATGGATCAAGCTCACACCAAATTGATTATTTAACTTGACCAAAGCCCTAATTGAACCCAATTTGACCAATTGAACCCAATTGACCCATTTAGCCCAAATTGATTTGATGGGTTTGAATTTATATTTCATTTATAAATGGGAATATAAATGAGAATATAAATGGATCATGAGAAAATCTCAAACGTTTGAATAGGTTTGAATCATGATTTTGGCTAAGTCCTTAAGAAAGGATTAAGGACTTAGGAATTTGAACTTTGGAATTTTTGATGGAATTTGATCATTGGTTTCAATCATGGATTTCAATCATGGATCTCAATCATGGAATTGATTTGAGTTAGTAGAAAATCAAATAGAATGGAGTTGGAGTTTGACTTGAAAGAAGGAAAGTGAGGAAAGGTTTAAGCTAAAGGGTAGGAGATTTTCCTAACACCCCTAAGGCATGACTTATTCCTATGGCTAACTCTTTTAACTCTTCTAGAGCTAGGTGAGAGTGTCCACCTAATCACTAGATGTTTTTTAAGACTAAGGAACTCTTAAAGTCTAAGAGAAAGTCCTAAGCTTAAGATGGAGGTGTTGAGAGCTCATTCTAAAATGAGGCCAGCACCTTTATATTGACAAAGTTCTACCACTTAAGATATTACCTCAAAATAAGAGTAAATTGGTCATTAGTTCCAATGAGCAGATTGCCCCAACAAAAGATGATCCAACCTTAGATATTCTTCTGGAGGATTAGCACAAAGTTAACTACAATATTCTAGCGCATGATAGAAAGTTGCTAGCTAAGGTAAGCATATACGATGCCCTTATTTTATCCAAAGAAATGAGGGAGTCATTAATCAAAGAATTGCTTGACCCTAAGATATTCTTAGCTCAGTTGGATACTACTGATCTAGCTCGAGAAGAGGCATGTTTTTAAAAAGAAGTCCTAGGAGTCACCTTCTTAGACCAGGAGCAACTACTAGGGATAATAGAGCACAAGCATCCTTTCTACATTACAGCTGATGTTGGCAAGTTTAGGCTATCTAGGGTTTTAGTTGATCCGAGTTTCTATAAACTTCAATTTAAAAATATGTTGTTGAAAGGATTCAATGAATAAGGTGAGATGGACTTAGGTTTTATAATGTATCCATTGGAGAAAAATGATTAGAAGATAGATGGCAAGTTTCATATAATAGACTCAGATACATATTTCGATGCTTTGCTAGGGTGGCATTGGATTCATGAGAATAATATGGTTCCATCCTCCTTACATCAGTGCATCAAGTTCGTCAGGGATGGGATTGAATATTATGTTAAAAGGGATCTCAAGCCATTCATAGTCTATAAGGTTAGAATTTAAGAAGATGTAGCCTATTATCTCCCTAAGAAAGAAAATGTCTTCTCTCATGAACTTAACAAAAAAGAAAAAGAAAAAAAAGAAAAAGAAAATAAAAAGAAAAGATAAAGGAGTGAGAAGAAGACATTAGGGAGGAAATAGAGTCTGAGATTAGATTACAACCACAATTTATCACTCCATTCAAACAAGTGAGTAGGAGGACCTAATCACCACCAAGATGAGGAATAGACAAGTCCAGAAGGAGTCAGAAAGGTGGCAGACCTCCATACCTACTACCTACCAAGAAATTTGTTCCAGCATCTAGGAGTACACATGCCATCTACATAGACTTAGATCTAGTTTAAATGATGAGTCCTATGTAGTGAGCACACCAGCTATCTCTCCACATCAGCAGACCCCATTGGAAGTGACACTAGAACCCCATAATGATGGCGATCAAGTCAAGTAGATCATGAGTGTATCTAAACCCTCTTTATGTGAAACTATCAGACATCATGTGAGCACCTTTGCTCTAACCCACTTTTCTCATAAATTTAAGGGTTTGGTAGTTAAAGAAGCTCATAAAACATATACAAATGCTAAGCCTTAGAGGTTTTATCTAGGAGAAGCATCCTCAAGATAAGAAGTTGATGTAGAGCTCAAGGATGAATCATTCAAAGAATTAATAGAATTATCATTTGATTGGTTCTTGCCTTGTATTTTAAATTTATCAAGAAAAAGTTTAATTCCACATGCATGTTGTAAGCATAGGTTAGAGTACTTTGAAAAGCTATGGAAAAAAATTCAAGAACTCTCAATCAAGACCAAGATGAGGCTTTGGCACAGTAGGCCCAGTAGAAGATGATGATTACTGCTTAGTCATCACCATTTATCTAGAATTTGATAGGGTCTTCTCAAATCACATCAAATAATATAAAGATGTGTGTTTAGAAACTTCATATGATCTAGATGATTTTCAAGTCAAATATGCACCCCCAAAATTTAAATAAAATATCAAATCGACCATCGACGAGCTCAAAGAAGTCAACTTAGGCACTCAAGACAGTCCATATCCAACATGCATTAGTTTCTTGTTGAATGAATCTAAACCAATAACTTAGTTAGGCTACTCATTGAGTATAAGGTTGGTTTGCATGGAGCTATGTAGAAATGCTTGGATTAGCTCTTGAAGTTGCAATTCATAAACTAAAAATACAGCCTGATGTTAACCCCATCAAGCAAGCTCTTAAACGTAAGTGATTGGACATTGAATCAAAAAGTTATTTCCAAAGTCAAGAAATTAATCTTTGGCTAGTGTCATCCCACTTAAGAAAAAAAATGGTCAAATTGGCATATGTGTAGATTTTAAGGATCTAAACATGACATGTCTAAAAGTTGAATTTTCATGATCAATACTTGAACAAATGGTGGATATTGCCTCATCTCATGCAGTCTTCTCTTTCATGGATGGTTCATCTAGGTATAACCAAATCAAGATGGCACATGAAGATAAAAGAAACACTACCATTAGATCTTGATTTGAATTTATTGTTATAAGCTAATGCCTTTCAGCCTCAAAATGTTAGTTCCATATACAATTGGAACATGACTTGAATCTTTGATAAACTCATTCACCACCAAGTTGAGTGCAACGTTGATGATCTCGTAGTCAAAATCAAAGAAAAGGAAGACCATCTCTTTGACTTGAGAGTAGTTCTCGTATAGTTGTGGTAATATAACCATAAATTGAACCCTTTAAACTATGCATTAGGGGTAACTTCAAGAAATTTTTGGGGTTCATTGCCCGACATCATAAGATTGAGATCGATCTAGAGAAGAACAAAGAGATATTAGAAATGCCACCCCCTAAAAGCCTAACTCAACTTAGATTATTCCAAGGGAGGTTGGTGTATCTAAGATGCTTTATATCTAACTTATTAGGTAGATGTCAACCATTCTTAGTATTACTAAAGAAAGACACCAAATTAAAGTGGGATGATAAGTATAAACATGATTTGAAAGTATCAAGCAATACATTATGACACCACCAATCCTAGTTGCTCTTATCATGAGCAAATCTTGCATACTCTATATTACTGTATTAGATGACTTCCTTGGTACTTTATTGGCCCAATCTATTGATGAGGGGAAAGAGAATGAGCTATATTATCTCAGTCATTGTCTGATACCTGTCAAGGTGAACTATCTGTCCATTAAGAAGCATTGTCTAGCTTTGATCTTCACAACCCAAAATCTATAGCATTATATGCTTTATCATAAAGTAAACTTGATTTCTAGAGTTAATCCACTATAATATCTCACGACATGGCTAATGCCATCCGAATGATTGGCATGATGATCCATGATTTTATCATAGTTTGTCATTACATTCATACCCCTGTGTGTAGTGAAAGGGCAAGCACTTGTAGACTTCTTGGCAGCACATCCTCTTCTTACATATTCCCCTCTCAGTGATGATCTTTTTGATGAACAAATCATGAATTTAAGAATACAAATACTCATCAATGGGAGATGTACTTTGATGGTGAGACTTCTGTTCAGAGAGGAGAAGAACCATAATCTACTCTTCCAAGCAAAAAAGGGGTAGGAATAGTCTGCCTAACACTCAACTGCATTATGATTCTCATATTACCTATCCAAACCTTCCACTAATAATGAAGCCAAATATGAGGCTCTGATCACTAGTATGGAGTTATCCATCTTCTTAGGCATCCAAAACATTAATATATTCAAGGATTCATAGTTAGTGGTCAACCAAATTACTAGGTCTTACAAGGTTTTAAATCTCAAACTCCATTACTGCCATAAGTATACTATGGAGTTACTAGCACAGATCCTAGAGGTCACAATCTATAATATCCTTAAAGGAGAAAATGCCATAGCAGATGCCTTAACTATGCTCACCAAAGAATTGGCATGTTTAAAAGATGAGTCCATATCAATAAAGGTTCATAATAGATAGACCCTACCTCTTATTGATGTTGAACTCATTAATAAATACACTCTTGAAGGGGAGGTTGTTGTTGTCAAAAAGGATGAAGAGTTAGATTGGAGGAAACCCTTCATTGATTACCTAAATAAAGGTAAACTACATTAAGAGAAATCTCAAGCCCATCCAGTCAAGAAGAGGGCACACTCCTACACTCTTATCGATGGTGTCTTATACTGACAGTCCTTTCATCATATGTGGTTATGCTTGTTGGGCAAACACGAAGCCCATAAGATCATGATCGAGGTGCATTTAAGATACATGGAGCTCACCATTCTAGTTTTAAGTTGAAGACCAAAATTAAGAGACTTGGTTATTACTGGCCAATGATGATCACACATTGCATGGATGTAGCCAAGCATTGCCACTAGTGTTAAGTGCATGGAGTAATTTTACATCAACTACCCAACATTCTACACCTGAATATAGCTTCATGGCCATTTAATTGTTGGGGTACTGACATAGTGGGTCCGATTGATCCTCCATCATCCAAGGGTCACAGGTTCATCCTAGTAGCTATAGATTATTCTCCAAGTAAGTAGAGGTGATTTCGCTCAAGAAAATCAAAGCTCAGCATGTGCTCCAATTTTTTAGGAATCATATCATATATAGATTTGGAATAACACGCCAAATCATATCCAATAATGACACCACCTTCAAAAGTACCAAGATCAATAATTTTGCTAGTAGACACAATATAGATTAGAGGTATTATACCATCTACTACCCACGAGAAAATGGTTTAGTTGAAGCCTTCAATAGAAATCTAATTTAAATACTCAAGAAGATGCTTGATGATAATTAATGATAGTGGAATGAGCAATTAGCTAAAGCTTTATGGGCTTACTACACCACCTATTAAACTCCAACAAAATCTTCCTCATTCTCCCTAGTGTTTGGGCCTGAGGCCATTCTTCCTATAGTGGTCAAACACTTATCATTAAGGATAGTTGTGGGTTGTAAAGTCACAACTGAGAAAAATGAGGAGCCACAGTTGGAAGAACTTGAAGGTATGGAGGAGAGATACCTAAGGGTATGTCAAAACCTCGAGTTATTTAAAGCTACAATGGTACAAGCTCATAATAAGCTAATCTGCCCTAGAGTATTTTTTGGGTTGGAGAGCTCATTTTAGTTCTAAGGAGACCATTTATAGCTTATCATAAAATGGGAAGTAAGTTTGAACCTACTTGGGAAGGCCCTTTCACCATAGAAAGGCTTTCCATGGTGACTCTAAACAACTAATCAACCATAAAGGTGAACACCCGATGCTTCTAATCAATGGGATTTACCTAAAGAAACATTATGCATAAAAATATTTCAAATAATCTCTTCATCAATAAAAATTTTATTTAATCAAATTGTTATGCAAATTTGAATGTCTTCAATTAAGAAACTCTTGATGTGTTCATGATCGGTGTAAGAGAACCCAAGTGGCATCCTACTCTGATAAGCACAACACAAGCACAAAATTAAACACAAACATGAATCATATGAGAAAATCCAATTACTTCAGAATACTTTGAGTCGAGATATGGCCCTTAATAGCTTGTACTCAGTAGTTACTCTAGGTCGAGTTTGATTCACTACTTAACTAGTGAATCACCCTAGTAGTTACCCTCACTTGGGAAGATATGAGTTCCCAAGCTTTATTTCTAGCTTGACCACTATAAACTGATGAGCCCTTTTTAGTTTTATGTATGCAACTATGTAACCAGTAAGCCATCGCAACAGTTGATCATGTTTTTGTAGATATGAGTCCACGAGCTCTCTCCTTGGGCTGATTATCATATCCTAACTAGGTCCAAATATATATTTGAGGATTAGGGTAAGACCCCCAATGACTCCTCTTCCTCTTGACTACTTTAAGCTAAATCCTCCTTTGTGACCCTCCACTTGGTAGTCACCCTAGGTCAGATAGTAGCTATCTAGATGATGATAGATTATACCGATGATCAGTACGGCTTAAGATGTGAATCCCCAATGCTTTCTTTCTAAACTGGTCATTACAAACTGATGGACACTTTAGGTTGGCTGGTGTTCACTTTATTGATAGCAACCCACCAGGTAGATAACACCGCTCAAGTAGATGTGAGTCCTTGCACTTTCTCCCTGAGTTGGCCATTGTATCTCTATAGGCTTTATTTATTTTAAATATTAGAATAAGACTCCCAGAGGCACCTTCCTTGTTGGCATTCTATTTAGATTACATCTTCATGACCCCAACTAGACATGGCCTAGGTTACTATTGGATTTGACAATTCCCACTCTTAGTAGCCACCTCGTTGGTTGGAAACTCCATACTACATATGTATAGGCTATCCCTTAGGCCAGTAAATCTAAGATAGGCTAAAGCTCTTATGAGTCCTTCTTAATGTGGCCCATTGCAATCCAACAGGGTCCACACTAAACAAACAAATAAAATGAAATCTTTTATGGATTAGGATAATATCGCTAGTAGCACCTCTTCCCAAACGGGCATCCTATCTTTTTGGGCAATGCCAGTAAAACTCCCTATAGAAATCACCTCGACTATTTAAGATGAGATAAGACCCCCAAAGGCCCTCACTTAATAGTCACCTTATGTCAGATTTGACTTGCTGCATGATCAGTGGGTAACCCTAATGGTTGATTCCACTTTTGAAAATGTGAGTTCCCGAGCTTTCTCTCTAATTCAGCTATGACAAACTGATGGGCAACCAATAGGTTGGATAGTCTTTACTGTATGATCGTTAGACTGTTCCTTTGAGTAAGTAAATCTAAGGTAATTCTTGGATTCTGTAGCCCTTCCTTAGTGTGACTCATCACAAACTGACTAGGTCCATTTGTATATATTTAATGTTAGGATCATGCCCTAGAGGACCTTTCCCTAGTGACTACTTTAGGTTTGGATCAAGCCATTACAACACCTCTCCTAGTAGTTACCCCTTTAGGTTGAGTAGTATCATTCTACGGATAAGTGGACTACTCCTTCGGGCAGATAAATCGAAGGCAAGTCTAAGCTCCTATAGCCCCTCCTTAGTGTGGTCCATCACAAACTGATATGGTCCACACTCATTCAACAAACTAACTTAAAATCAAAATCAATACAAATCACCAAAATCAAAAATATTCTCTAACATAACCAATCAAACCAAATTAAATCAATTAAATAGACTAAATCAAATCAGATCGATCAAATCAAACTAAGTCTAACCCAAATTTCATCAATTCTTAGCAAATTCTCATTATGCCCTTGGCATGATTCGATCCCCTGTGGAACCAAACCTCATTTACCACTAACAAATCCTCATTCGTGCCCTTAGCATAATTCCCTAGCAGATTCTTCTTCATGTTCTAAACATGAAGACAAACTTCAAGTAATTATTCCTAACAAATTGTCATTCATGCCCTTGACATGATTCAATCTTCACGTAATTCCCCTCCCCAACTTCAGTATTCTTGACACAAAATCAAACTTCAAACAAACCAAACTAAACTAAGGTTTAAATTCCATGTACCCCTCTATTTGGGTATAAATAATCTTCATTGATGTTCATGACATTCTTGGAAGCTATTGAGTGTCTCGACCAATGCTAATATGTGCGGTGTGCCTTATCAGTTATGTCTCACCTATTTGGGGTCCTTTTGTTGACCTCACTTTTGGAGTGAGGATTGATCACTCCCAACCTAGGTCTAGGATTCTTCTAGACACTTAGATTTTCTTAGTACCATGACACTCCTAGTGATTAAGAAACACTAATGCAGGCCTAGAGACTTGTAGGGCATAACCCTAAGTCTAGAGCTTACCTTAGGACAAGCGGCTTCACCTAACCTAAGGCCTAAATTGACACTCACAATCATCAATTCATTTAAACCTAAACCAAATGATTGAAACTTTAACTCCAATCCAAATAATTGACCTTGATTGAATTTGGTTTCCAATTCAAGCTCCAAGCCAAATTAATTTGATTCTTAGCCCAAGTTTACCCACTTCAATCTAATAACTCCATTCAAACCAATTCAAGCAAACCAAACTCAATTTAATTCTCTCAATCATTTTAATTATCCGCTAGATCATTTCAAACTAATCCAACACTTCCAATCAAGCTATTTAAATCAATTAGACTTAATTAGCCCAAGTTAGCCCATTTGACTTAAAAGGTTCAAATGAGCCAAAACCCAATCAAACCTAAATCAATTGCTGTCAAAGCCACCAATTAAGTTTAAATATATCATTAAATATATTCCAGCCATCCATAACCTCAATTTGTCCAAATTGACTTGACCAAACCACTTAACCCAAAGTGACCTAAAATGCCCAATTAGACCAAATTTCAATCAAACTCCCATTGGATGAAACCAAGCTATCCAATCTCTTCATTTATGATTGTAGATCACTATTAAACACTCCTCTATAATCAATTAGATCTAACCAAGCTAATTTGGCCTCTTAATCCAAGTTGACTCAAAGTGGCCGAAAGGACCAAATTGGGCCAAGTTATGTTCTAAGCCAAATTAATTGCAGCCAATAACTCTCATCAACCACAAATTGAATATTGAACGTGACTCAACCACCAAATGATGCCAATTGAACCTAACCAAGCTAATTTGGCCTCTTGATGCAAGTTGACCTTATTTAACCTAAGGGCCAAATTGGGCCAAATCAAATTCTAAAATAAATTAGTCGAAATTAATGCTTCTAATCAATCACTAGTTGGATGTTGTAGATGTTCCAATCTTTAATTGGGCCCAATTTTGTCAACCCAACCCAATTGATCTACTTAGCCCAATTTGACCTAAAAGATCAAATTGTACCAAATCACTCCCTAATCCAAATCAATTAAAATCAACTCTTCAAATCAATCATTAATGATCAATTGAACATGAACTTAACCCATGCTCAATCCAATTTGACTAATTTTGCCAAATTGGTCAACATGACCAATTTGACCCAAATTGAATCATATATATTATATCCAAATCTAATCCAAATTGAATCAAACCAATTGCACTAACTCTTTCCAAATGACAAATCAAACTTAACCAAACTCCCACTTTTACCCAATTTGGTCAACATTTTTAACTTAGACCAATTGAACACATTTGATCAACATGAATCAAATTGAGCCTAACCCAACCAAACCAAGTCTGAACACAACCAAACTAGGCATGGCTCATCCTTGGGTCACAATGGGACTACCCATGTGGATCCATCCCATGGTAAACTAGGGTTGGGTGAAACCCATTGAACCAATCCCTCCAAATGGGACAAAATTCTCATTTAGAAGGGTTCTCCACCTCCCCACTCCTTGGCACCCAAGTTTGGTCATTTTGGGATAGAGGACCACTGACCCAACTTAACCCAAAGCTGTTGGGTTTAGTCTTTATCCATGAGTGGGTGAGCTCACCCATGAGCAACCATTGGTCCACTTGAGAAGGATAGTGCACTCCAAGGCATCCCACTACACTCTCTCAACCTCTCACACACATCCACCTCAATAGTCCCCTACCACCTCCGGCCATCTACTCTAGCCTAGCGACTATCAAAGGCTAAGCCAATCTCAGTCCTTGGTTCAATTGGGGAAGAGAGTATACTTCTCCCCATTTATTCAAACTCACCATAGACCTTCTCCAGAGGATTCTCAAGATGAAGCTACCTCTGTATACGGACTGCCAGTCTTTAGCTCTGATGAGGTAAAAATCTGGAAACCATAGATTTGGCCATAAGGTGTTGGTCTTTTTTGAAATGAAATGTGGTTTCATACGATTTCTATCATAGGATCTCTATAGATCTCACTTAATCATTTTGGATTCGATTATGCCATCAAATGAGCTCCAATGAGCCGAATTGAGTGGTGAAGGGCGGAAGGTGTCAATCTTCTAGTGCTCTCATGATGATGGATCACTGACCGTCCATTATGCATGTTTAGAATGAATGGCTATGATTAATCATAATAGTAATCTCAATTTAATCTCTTCATAATCACTAGGTTAATCTCAACCGTCTAATCTAAGATTGGACGATCGAGATGAAACTATGTCCGTCGTCACTGAGTCGATAGCAATGATAGACATTTTAAATAACCAATATCACATCATCACATTAAAAGCATTGTCGTGTCAGCGTCCACATGGCGCCGAAGATTAAAATGACTTAATTAGGTTTAAAAATATAATTAAATAGCTAGATCTTAAAAAATTCATAACTAATTTTAGAAAAATCTAAAAAATGCAAATCAACCAATTTTGAAAAGCTTAGATAAAGAATAATTTAATAAAAATAAAATCTCTAATTAATATTTAATGAACATTATTTAATTAAGGTTTGAATCTTAGGCTAATTATCTTAATTAAGGCCAAATTACTTTGCCAATTAATTCTAAATTTGGCATGCTGATTCCAAGAGATGTTCTCTTCCACCCTTATTTTTCTTGGAATTATTTATCATGTGGTTGGGAAATTCCAAAATTTTAATCCTACTTAACCTCTTTAAATGATTTAATAATTATTGAAATTAATGAATAATAAAATTAAGTAATTAATGTAAATAGTGGGGTAACATGAGAATTAATTCAGACCCCCTTTCTTAATGGTTTCAAAATGTATTCTCTTAAAGGGTTTAATTAATATGCTTAATAATTATGGTTAAATTAAAAAATAATAATAATGAAATCAATTTAAGTAACTCAAGTTCAACTCATTAATCCCTTTATGTATTTAATAACATAAAGTTGTTACAAAAATTATGATTTCTTATTAGCATGAGAAAATCAAAAGAGTATTTATCTTTAATCTTTTCATTCTTTAATTTAATTAATTATTAAGCATGAGCCTAATTGAATTAAATATTTTAGGTGCATTGTAAATTTTATTTTTCTGAATCATATTATCAAAGGCTCATGTTTAGGCGATTAATTAAAGCAAAGAAGCTTAGGAAGGGTGATCAAATTTCTATAATTAATATTGAACTCAATTAATCAATAAAATATATTTAAATTTCCTTCCTTTAACATATTAAATAACTGACATGGGATGGAGTGAATTCTAGGCATTACTTTCTCCTCTTTAGGTTTCAACAACTTGAATATTAAAATTAAGCAATAAAGAAACTTTGATTAGATTTAAGGGATGTTTATCTAACTTGATTGTCTTTAAGTGCTAATAAAATGAAGTATGTTGTATGGTGATGTTCAATTACTTTTTTTTTCAAATTATCATAAATGTGCTTGCCATGTGCTTCATGTATTCAAGTTTTAAAATTAAAAGAATATGACTGCATTTAAATTGCATGAGTTGGAAAAATGTTATCATATGACATGTCTATTATCATTAATATCTCAAATTATTTTAAAACTATATAAATTATGAAGCTTAAATAAATTTTTTTTTATAAATAATTAATTATATGGAAAATAAAATGTTCATTAACTTCTAATCAAAAGATGACTATTGATGATTTTATTCCTATGTTCATACTTATGTATTGATGTATTTGACTTGACAAGTATATAGTTTGGACATCTCAAAAATATGAGGCTTTAAGTTACCCCATGGAGCTCTTAGATAATCTAACTTCTCTAGTTTAAAAATGGCACTTAGTTGCTTAATTTTATTTATGTGTGTGCATATATTAGAACATAATGTAAATCCATTTTTTGTTTGCCATTAAGCTTTACATAAGTAAAAGATATTTATATACAACCTTTTCATTATTTTATTTCTATGTTTATGTATATGCTTATGTGTATTTGAATTGTCCAGTATACATTCTGGACATCCTAGGAACTTGAGGCTTTGAGTAGCTCTAAGGAGGTCTTAAATAATCTTGCTTGCCTGGTTTAACAATGGCACGTACTTGCTTAATTGCACATACATGTTTGCATCTGCTTAAATAAGAGATGAAATCCATTTTTTATCAAATCCATGCATCAACATTCACTAAGTGTGCAAAAATATGAGTACATTGCATGTATATATATATATATATATATAGTAAATCAAACATTAAAGAAATTTAAAAAAATGTTGATGTTATTAATAATGAAAGTAAGTATTGGAGTATTATTTATGTGATGGTGACTCAATTTAATTGGTCTTAAGATGTCTTTCATGTTTAGATAAGATTCATTAAAGTTAATCTAAACTTAGGGTCAAATAAAATTCATGAATGGACTATTAAGAAAGTTAATGCAATAATGATTTACCTTTAGAAATCAACTTAGGTTAGGGATGAAAGAGTCATGTCTCTTTCTTCTCTTCATAATGATTAGATCATAAGTAAGAAGTGAACAAATAAAAAAAATGCATAAGTTAAAACTCAATCAAGCTACTAAATGATTTAAAGTAAAATCACTTTTACTGGGTAATTCTAATAATCCTAAACCTTAGAGAATCCTAATCCTAAAGCTCAATCAAGACATACCACACCAAGAATTGTCAAAAACATTAGAATACTAAGCCATCGATCCTAGTATTAGGTTAAGTCAGTGTATGTTGTGGTGATATATTTTATTTTGTGATGTAATATTTTAAACTTATGGATAGGATTGTTTATGCAAAGACTGAATGTTTGGTCGTTATTAGCTTAATGATATTTTATACAGGGGATTATACTTGAGGGGCCGCTATAATAATAAATAAATGTAAAATGCTTTTGCTTATAGGTGCTGCTTATATCTCTAAGCATAATCCAATTACAACAAGTGAGCTTGGTTATCCAAGTGTAGGGTGCTATATCCAAATATGTGAAATATAACTGCTTGGTTTGTATGTTCATTTTAGTTATTATCAAATTCATAGGTGTAGTTAGATTTTATTTTATATAAAGATGTAATTTTTGTAATAGGATGAGGATTAGTACTATGAGATTTAGGATGAGCAATGTCTAGAAGGTAAAGACCAGGGAGGCCCTGTGAAGCCTGGAGTAAGCTAATCCAAGGAAGGAAAGAAGAACAAGAATTGATGATCCCTATAACATTTATTTCATTTGTAAAGTTTAAATACAATCCAGGTTGTATAAGGGTAGAGCTCGGCTACCATTTTTTTTTCTTTTTTTTGGGTGTACGATGGCACCCAGTAGCACTGGCCTTTTATTATTTTATGAAATCTAAATATTTAATTATTATGTTTAGATTGTGCAATAGAAATGGCATTCTTTTTATAGGTTTTTTAAAGTGTGTATGTTTGATGTGTGGCGTGGATATTGTAGGCTTTCTAAGACATAATTAAATTTTCTATCTCATAACTAAACTCTAATGCAACTCACAACCTCAATCTAAAGCCTAGGTATATAAAACAAGATAGTAAAATATTTTGAAAACCTTTAGCTGAATTATTGTATGCTATAATAATATGCATGTCATATTACTCCATTCTTGAATATAGAAGATCTACACTCTTGCATGATAAGGGATAAGCTTGGCCTTTAAGAGCCAACCCTTCGTAGTGGTGAACATCTCTTTTACCTGATTTAGCCAATGTTTAAACTTCTTCATGCATGTAGGCATAATTGTCCTAAGCCTTGGTCCAAACCAAATTTGTCAAAATGATCCAAAAACTTGTAAAATTTTAACATTAGTTAAAGTCACATTTGCATACCAAACATTATCTAGTCTCTTATGGAGTGAGTTTAGGATTCTAGCTTTCTTCTTAATTAAATAACACCCTAACTATCTTGTATCTACATATGACTAGTCTACATGGTTTTAAAGTATAGGAGGTGTTGTTGTAGCCATTCCAAGCAATTGTAAGTCCAGAAGAGTTGGGATGAGTTTACTCCCTCTTGTGGAGGTGAACCACTACATCCCATTTTCCCTAATTAGACTTAAGGCATGCTTCTAGCTTGTGTTAAATTATTTTAGACTTATGTTTTGAGGTAGCTTGTTTCTCTTTTATTATGAGCATAAGTCTTCACTTCTTAAGCATCTCCACAATCCTGTGTTGTTAGGTTACAAGTCCTAGCACTCTAATAAAATATTAGCTTAAACAAAATAAATCCCCCTCCCCCACCCCCTCTTCAAAAATATAAAGCCTCATCATAAGGTAAATTGGAGCATTCATTGGACTTCCTAGAATCTTGGATGCTCCCTACTTATCTTTTTGTGGAATTCATAAATAAGTCTTTCTATTTGAACTTATTTTATTTTATTTTAAAAATAACCAATTCTTTGATAGTCTAGCCTTTGGAAATATTTATTAATTATTTTAATTAAGAGTGTTCTTAAGAAATTCCCATTTCCTATGATGTAATTAACTATGGAAGCTTGCTTCCATGGAGAACTATAAAAATCAATAAAAAATAAACTCTACTTTACTTATCCGTGTGAAGTAAGAGAAAGATCTCTAGTATATATGTAGACCCATATATCTTAGGAGTCTTTATTAGGTGATTGAGTCCATTGTAGGCTGATGTCTCTATTTTTTGAGGTAGTACATCATACCTTAATGTTGTACTTGATCACTTCAATAAGTACCTCCTAAAATCTACCTGGTGTTCATACGACTCCAAATTAAAACACCATAAAAAGGTAAGAAATGTGTCATCTTGAAAAATCTATCTACAAAAATAAATATACTATCATGTCTATGAGGTGCCCTAAGTAAACCTAATGTGAAATCTATGGAAAAAGCTTCCCATGATCTAGAAGGAATATGTATTGATGTGTAACAACCTACTTTTTATTTAATAGTTTTAGCTTGATGACTTATATACCACTGGGCTATAATATGTTTAACATCCTTTCAAAGAGACAACCAATAAAATATTTGTTCAACTATATTTGGGTGATTAATTTACCAATCATTCTAATATACCTTCTCAATGATGTTCAAAAATAATGAATTCTCTTATGGATGATTTAGGAATACATAACCTATCATGTTCCAAGTTAATCATATAAAAATTAGGGCAAATTTTGTAATCTTTCTTTAAAGTCTTAAATCTAAGGATTTGAAATTCTATGGATGAAATCATTTTAGATACTCTAGCTAAATGGTTTGCTAGTTTATTTTCTATTCCAAATTTATATTTAAGGGAAAAAAAAAGACTTGAAGATATTCAACCCATTTAGCATATTTATAATTTAGTTTCTTGTGGGAGTTAATAAGCTTTAGACCTTGATGATCTATATTGAGAATAAACTCTTTATGTAATAGATAATATCTCTAGTGCTTAAGAATTTGATTAATCACATAAAACTCTTAATCATATGTAGAATATTTTTTTCTAGCATCATTTAATTTCTCATTGAAGAAAATAATATGATGGTTTTCTTGACTTAGTATTCTATCAATTCTAATGGCTAACACATCACAAGTTACATCAAATACTTTATTGAAGTTAAAAAGTTTTAATATATGTGAAGAAGTCATAAATATTTTTATCTATTTTATGGTCCTTTTACTATCTATGGCATAAGTAAAATGTTCTCTTTTAAATATGTTAGTGATAGGGGCTACAACAATACTAAAGTTTCTTATAAATCTTCTATAAATGTAGCTAATCCATGAAAATCTTTAACATCTATAAAAGACTTCAAAGTTGGCTAATTAATAATGAACTAAATTTCTTATGAATCTACTTTTCATCCATCATTAGATACAATGAAATATAAAAAAGATGACTTCAAGTTAACAAATAAATATTTCTTATGATTTACATAATATTTTTCAACTACAAATTTTTCTAGGATCATTCTTAAGTGATGTAAATGCAACTCCTCATCTAAGCTATAGATAAAAATATCATCAAAATAGACTACAAGGAAATGACCAATAAAAGTTTTAGTATAGTGTTCATCAGTCTCACTAATGTACTAAGTTCATTTGAAAGACCAAATGGCATGTCTAGTCATTCATAAAGAGCATCAAGAGTTTTGAACATTGTCTTCCATTCAATTTTGCAGAATAAAGAAAAAGTTGAAATAAAATCTAACATGACATCCGACATAGGCATAAAAACCTAAATTTTATTTTGATATTATTTACTGCTCTACTATCAATACACATCCTCCAAGTTTCATCTATCTTAAAAGTCAAAAGAGTTGATATAGCACAAACACTAAGGTTTTGTTGGACAAAATCTTTCTACAAGAGTTCATCTACTTGCTATTTTAATTTTGCATGCTCTGATGGATTCATCTTTTAATGGGGTAAGTTAGTTATTTGTGATGTAGGAATTAGATTTATAGCACATAGTATATCCCTTAAAGGTGGTAATTCATTAGGTAAGTCATCAGGGATCAAATTAATAAATTTTGATAGTAAATTTAAGACCACAATATGTATATGGTGATTATTAGTATCAATTGAGAATTCATGAAGTTGTAAGAAAAATCAAGAAGTTGGATTAGTGAACTATCAAATTAAATGTCTAAACCCTAAGATTGTATATATATATATATATATATATATATATATATATATATATAAACTTCAATTTTGCATTTTTCTTTTGAGTTAGTTTGGGTTGTAGTTCAGAATTAGATTTATATGGAGATGTAAGAATAATTCTATGTGGGGTTGTAATTGACCTCTTTTCATTAAGCTTTACGAATAAAAATTTAATTATCATTATATTTGAATACATAAGTTTTTTTATGACCATACTAGATTACATTTAAATCAAAAAGTCATAGTCTTCCTAATATGTAGTGATTTCCATTGGAAGAATATTATACTAAATTTGATCATTATAGCTACCTTTCTTAATTGGAACAAAACATTTGTTATAGGTAGGGATATGTGATTTACCCAACTAACTTGGAATTGATCTAGATGAGGTTCAATTTTAAGGTTCGATCTAGTGATAACATGGTTTGATACATCGTTCATAACATTACCTCCATCTACTACTCTTTTACATCTCTTTTTTGTACATAAGATATACACTGAGAAACTATTCCTTTTCTCTAGTCTTCTTCTTCCTTAGAAGTAGTCATATACCTCATAATTGATAATAGATTATTTATATTGAGATCCACTTCTTTTTCTTATATTAGTGTATCATTATGTATCTCTTCATTATCCTCTTCTTCTTCTAAATCTTTCAATTCATCTATGACATGATTTTAGCTCTACATGATTTTTCATATGACCCTTCATATGACATTTGAAGAAAACTATTTCACTCATATTTTTAGAAGTATATTCAGTTGGGGTTATGCTAGAAAAGTTCTTCATTGTAGAAGAATTAGGTTTAATTATAGACTTTTGAGGTTGGGATGTGATTGAATATTTTGAAAATATTTGAGCTTTCATTTTGAATGTGGATGCAGCTTTCTTATATTTTTCTAGGAGTAAAGCATAAAGAAAGGCATCTTGTAAGTTCTGGGAATCATGAAGCTCTACTTTATTTCTAATATCTCCTATTAGATCAATGACAAATTTGTTAGCTAATTATCACTCTTAATAAGTGTAGTGTGCTCTAGCTATCAAGCCATCAAATGTATTCATATATTCCACTACTTAAATGTTCTTGTGTTTAAGAGTAGTCAATTGTTCATGGATTCTTTTAACATGATTTTAAGGATAATACTTAGCGCTTAAAATTTTCATCATTTCCACCATGTCATTAAATTTATATCAAATCTCTCTTATTTAGCTAAAATTTTATTTCAATAGATTTTTTTCATGACTTGTTAATTTTATTTTGACAAATGTAGTTCATTGTTAATCACCCATATGTTTCCAATAAAAAAATCATATATTTGACTTAACAAATCTAAAAATGTATTTCATGAACACTATCATACATTAGGGCTTTTATTTTAATTTATTTTTATGGATCTTATAATGGTTCATGATTCTAGTATATTCATGTCTACAAGTGTTCCTTATGTTTGGTATTTTACTGGAATACTCTTTTCTAGGAATATTAAGGTTTTCCTCTCATATGATTTCTGGGCTATCTTGATGTAGAATAGTTAATGTGGTTTGAACCCTAACATTTAAAGTTTGAATTTGAGCGGTTAAGTTGCTAATGAGGTCTTCTATCCTAGTAAATTTCTCCTCATTTTGCATAGTATTTTCATCTACTCTTTTAGTTAAATCCTAAAGTTAATCTAGGCTAACAAAATTTGGTGGCACAACCCAAGGAATGTGTTGTTTCAAAAAAAAACTATTTAAAAACTTAAAAAATTATAACTTATTATTTCATGATGTGTAGGAATCATCTTCTCTGTCGACAAACTAATACATACCACTGTATAGCACTGTGGTGCCAGATGGGTAGTGCTTAGGCACTATAAAGTTGATGTACTTCTAACATTTAAACAATTAATGATCTCAACTAGAACTTACATACAACACATAGTCATGATTAAATACATGCTTAATATTGATACAACACATGAGACATAATCACAACTCATAAAATATAATAAAAGTACTCACAAGATTATAATTTTAGTTTGGGACCTTATGACAAGTCATTTTCTCGTTTGATGTGCTGCATGAATAGGTCATAGGCCAATGTGGCTGGATAGCCCTCTTATACATACTAGAATAAAACTAAAATGGGTATCTGAGTTCTACACAATAATTTCAAACATATTTAAAAGTTAAAGATAAATTGAGTTTTCCTCTGCTCTTGATTCTTCTTCTAGCTTAAATTATATATAGGTTCATCACGATCATATCATCTTGTATCAAGTAAGGAAACATAATTCATACTTTATTTTTACATATATAAAGTCTAATAAAAATACAATGAACGAAAATATTTAGTTTAAATGGATCTATCATAGCACTATATATATATATATATATATATATATATATATTATATACAAACTAATATTAACATCTATATTTTGATGCAAAACCCCATGTAAAAGTAAAATAAAGCATTGGCCATACGTTAAGTACATGTAGGAAAATATCTTTCCTTATTATGACATAACAATAAATGTGCCACAACACATCACAATAGAAATAAATAATTAACAAAGAAATCTAGCTACACCCAAGTAGTTTTATCCAAAGTAATCAAAAGGGATGTGCATTAAAGTAACCTAACTACACTCTTCTTATGCTAAGTGACTATAGGATTGTAAATTATCAGAACACTTAAGTGTTTGCGAGTCATTGTACCCTAAGGACATCTTAAATGACCTGATGACTTACCCATCAAAGTAAATTATATTATTTGGTATCCTAATGCTTATCACATTTATTCTAATGCATCAGAATGAAGTGATAGGCTTTAGATTAATCAAATATATTAATTATCAGATGAGATATAACTATGGTTAAGAAGCATTTATTATTATATGAGCTCTCATCTACTGATAAAAACTAATTAACCATACTCTTATTAATTTTGGTTTTATTGGGGTATAATATGACCTAGAGTATTGAAACCACTTCATGTGTATGTATATATATGATAAATGCAATTAAGACATCAACTATGGGATACAATTTCAATACCAAAAAATGATAAATTTTGGATGAATGGCACATTGTTAAAAATGTCTAGAGTATAAAGTGATGTTGAATGAAAACTGTCCATTCATAGGAAGAAGGAAAAGCACCAAGTACATGTGAATACTTTGGTTCAATTAGTGTCCAATCATAGTGGATAATTGAATTTTGGAATGACTTTATCATGTTTTAATGACTCAGTCAAGTAGAAATCCAACCAATTGTGGCATTGGCAAGTTCTAATTAAACTTGATCCAATATATGATTAAGCTCATCAAGTAATTTTAACACAGTTATAGGATGTAACTATGATAGAGGGCTAAATATGATCAACTTAGGAGAATTCATAAATCATGAAAGTATGATTAAGAGGATATGAGGAGTAATAATCCAAAAAATTGAACAAATAAAAGCACATACACTCAGTCTAAGAGGTTGGCTAACTATTAAGGAACCTAAGAAACTATATGTTACCAAGTTATTGAATGAGTCCAAAGGGATGAATCAATATGTAATAATGTTAAAGAAGTTGACTATATGGATATTTCAAAGAATACATGACCTAACATGTTGTGCATGGTTTTCTTGAGTGGTGTATTCCCTACCAAATTAACTTACCTAGTTGGGGTGGTCGACCAATGTTCTTAGATCAAAGTATAAATAAAATTAATTAATATAATTAAGTGCATTAAAGAAGGTAAAGCTGAAATAAAATAATTTAAAATAAATAACTATAATGATGGTATATGTAATGAATGACTAGCTTATAATACTTGAAAATGCATATGCATGTGCAAGGGACTTATTACACAAGTGTTCTAATATTTTTATCTTTAGTAACCTTTGATGCTTTGATTTGAAATAATATGGATTAGTTATAATATTATTAGATTTTTTTTATTGTTAGTATTTTCATAAGCAATGTTTAAATATGGCTGTGCTAGAGGTGTGGGCTCAATGGATAGAAATTTTCGATTGGTACAATGATGTTAAGTTATTTATTTTATTACTAATAAGCAAGCCATCATTTTATTATTTAAAATATGAAATTATTATTTTTAGTTAAATTAATTTAAAAAAATAATTATTTTTCTATAAATTTATTTATCATGTAGAAATTATTAAAATTCATTATTAATTTTTATAATTTTAAATAATTAGAGCACTTGAAAAAATTTTTAGGTATCTTTAATTATTATATAATAATTACATAAATTGCAAAATTATAGGATTTTCATTAATAATTCGCTTCATGACTCAAATTAATTTAAATAATTATGATAATTTATCTAGGATATGAATTAGTATTTTAAAATTCCACTTAATTTCCATAATTTTTATAATTATATTTTAATATTAAGTATTTTTTAATAATGTTTATTTGTCTTTGAAATTATAACTTCTTCACCATTGCTCAAAACATTTCCAAATTCTTTTGGGATGTCTCTAATATCAATTAAAAATTTCTCACAAAGTTTTAGTTTTATTTGATATCCTTTAGTCATTTTATTAAATAAATAAATAAAATAAAATAAATTTTTAGAAAAAATAATATTCATGATACTGAAGCGTAACTATTTTTACTATACTCTGCATGCATAATTACTTTTATGCTAAAAATTTCATTTTAATTGACTTAGTAGATTGCTCAGAGAAAAAATTAGAAGGAAATACCTAAAATTCTCATATTCCAAAACACAAATGCCAAAACATAATAACTTAAGTTGAGAAAAATTACAACCCGCATTTTACAAAATGGCAATTAGCAAAAAATTTATATTTCAAAGAAAATAATTCATTCAAATATTCAAACATTAATCACAAAATGTTTGTACTTCTAAAGTTTCAAGCCACCTATCTTATTGGTCATGCTTAAGTGGCTTTAAGCATTTAGCCTTTGGATTATAAGTAGCACTTGCTGGAAATTTGATTGGTTTGACAATCACAACATTCACATAGAATTGTCCCCTTTAAGTATGACCAATAGTTGAAAATAATGTAAGTTTTATCCTAATAAAATACTACAATCAGACGACAATCCTAACAAAACCAATAATAGATCTATCAAAAGCTAACATGGCATCATAACAAAATTTCATAACATCACATCACAAACATGTATAGTATGTGCTAGGCTAAGCGAGTACTCACCTAGGTTGAGTTTCATATTTTAGTTTTTAAAGTTTTAATTAATGTTCAATTTAGCAAAAAGATGGCTTAAATTTAAATGATGCATGAATTAGATGGTTTTATTTGAGTTTTATTTTATTTAGATTTTAATTATTTAATGGTTTTAAAGATGCATCAAGGCAAATAAAGTTCATGTGGTATACTACTTATGCATCTTAAGTGTTATAAAATACATCGTTCATATGACAAATAAAGATGTATTACATAACACTTACAAATATTCCTAAGAAAATTTTATAGGTTTCTTGATTATTTAATTAATTTTATTTTTGAATTTATGTTATTCCATTAAAAAAAATCATGGAATGTATTCAAAATGTTTCCTAAATTATTTAAATTTGAATATAATTAGAAGAAGAAAAAATGCATTTATTATGAATTTTTAAATATATATTTTTTATTTAATTTAGAAATTTTGTGAGTTTTTAATTGATTTTATATATTAGAAAATTCAAGAAAAAATTAAAATAATCCCAAATAATTATAAGAAATTTTTGTCTAACTTGAAGTAGTAATTAAATCTTCCCATAAATAATTACAAAATCATTTTAATATTACTTATTAGTTTATTTTTAAAAATATATATTTTTAAATAATTTTAATTTTAATTTTAATTTATGTATTAAAGTAATTCCAAAATCTATGAAATTTTCTTAAAAATTAATAATGATCGCTCAAATAATCCATAAAATTCTAAAATTAATTTTAGTTAATTTTAATTTTTATGATTTACTAAATTAAATTAAATTATTAAATTTGAAATTTTTAAATACTATTTTTATTAAAT
This sequence comes from Cymbidium sinense, assembly GCA_021442155.1. NCBI lineage: Eukaryota > Viridiplantae > Streptophyta > Magnoliopsida > Asparagales > Orchidaceae > Cymbidium > Cymbidium sinense. The sequence continues at coordinate 94,073,155 of CM038221.1, forward strand.
TATTTTAATCTTCTAAGATTCTATATTTCATTAGCTTTCTCTTAAAATTTACTTAATATTTTTATGATTTAAATTGAATTACTTATAAATTCTAAAATTTTGATTGTTAGTTATTTTTTCAATATTTTTTATTTGATTATAATAGCTAATTATTATTATTATTTTGTTCACTTAAAATATAAAAGAGTTTAAAATTTCTTTATTAATTCTATTTGTTTGCTCAACATGATGAAATATTTACTTTATTTTTCTTGGTTTCTATTTTAAAATTAAAATTTTATTTATTTCACGCTTTTAGTTTAAAATTGTTTTTCTCTATCAAAATTTAAAAAGAAAAATTATAAGAAAAATTTTGGAGGTATATAACACCTAAAGAACTATCCAAACTATTGTTCTCATAGTTTGAATATTTTTATTAAATTCTAATAATATGGTTTTTAATATTTTTGAAATTAACCAAAAATTATTTATTAATAATTAGTGGTTTATTTTTTTTCTAAATACTCTTTGAATCATTGAATCCAGAGAGGGCTTATTCATATGTTTTGGATCATGAATAAAGTTTTTGTGAATTTTTAAAATTTAAATAGATTTAAAGACATTTAAAACCTTATTTATATTTTTATTACACATGGCGGCTGAATGAATTGTACTTTACATGTAGTGTAGTCAAATTGGGCTATTTATGGCTGAGGTATAAAAATAAACACATTAAATAAGATTTAACCATCCAATCAAAAATTAGATGGTTGAGATGAAATCCACACTACACTGGGAAATGCCAAACCCTAAATGATTGTCCTACAGCAATAACATTCATTCTATTAAGAATATAAGATTCATGATTTATATCATAGCTTTAGCAAAAAAAAAGACACTATCCAGCTAAAAGGCTTGATTTACACAATTAAATAATGAAAATGACAATCTCTTGCATTTAATAGGATTTGAATGAAATGTATGAAAGTTTCTATGATGTCATCTTACCCTCACCCTCTTCAAATTCACAAAGTATAAACAACTAAAAGTTCTTCTAGTTTCATGAAGGTTACCTTAATATGTGTAGTATTCGATAGGTTTAATAATTTGAACAACTGCATAAAATAAAGCTGACACTCTAGAAGATGAATTCTTACTCATCTTCTTGTTAAATGTCATATAGGCCAAATGCCATTGAAGCTTGCAAGGATTTGGTTGAATTTAGGATTGAAGAGGAAGAGAATGGGAATGGGTGTTTGGTTCTTACTTTGGAATGCTTAGGGATGTTCAAGAAAGAGTTCTGAATACTAAGAGTTAAACAATCTCTTTTGGAATTGGATGTATATAAAGATAAACTAAGATTAAGGAATTTTTTAGCAGTGGTGACAGTAGCTTAGGGAATTCCATATAAACAGTGGTTAGGGGCATGCATCTAAATTGCTACCATGTGTTTAAGTTTGTTTTTTTAGCTCAAAACCACTAGTCGATTGCTTATAGCTGAATGGATCAGTGGCTAAGGTGGAAATCCTCAATAAAATGATCGTATGTTTACTCGATTTGCTTAAGAGATGGTGCAGATGTATTCATAGGCATTGAAGATAATGGTTTGAGGTTTAATAGAGAAGATTGTAGAATATAAATTTTAATTAGATTATTTATATGGTTAAGGTTGAATTGGTTTAACATTTATATTTTTATGCTGAAATAGTTTAGTTGTCTTGAATTTGAGCATATGCATTATTTTTATCAAAGTCCAATTAAGCTCCATGAAAAATTTAATCCATAGAGGTCAATGTGATTTTTGAATCATATAATCTATTAATGAAATACTTACATCCACTTGAATTTAATTAAAATTAAATTTGAATTAAATTTTATGATGCTTCTTTAAAGATATAAGTTTGAATAGTACATTTAATTTCTTTATTTCGATAAAAGGTTAATATGTTATTAATAAGTTTAAGGTTTATTCAAATTATTTGAATTAACAAAAAATTTAGTTTTCCTTTTTTTTTCAAAGTTTATTTTAATCATTAAGATGCATTTAGACTTACATTGACTAACTTTAATTCATAAAGTATAAGACATCCTTAATAGGTTATATTGAATTAAAATGTTTATTATTACACTAACCAATGAGCTATTCAAATCAAGTTTATATTTTATTAAGTATGAATTTATAAAGATATTTCATTAGGATTATTATTCTTAGGGAGATCTATTTCAATTTGAATCATTGAAAAATGAGTTAATAAATCATTTAAAATATCAATTTTATTTAAAGGAACTTTGATTTAGCCAATGCAATATTCAATCCAAAAATGAGGTAAAAATAATGGAACCCTAATATGTGTGGCAAAGTAACAAAGTACACCTCACATATTGACATTGATTGAATTGATTTGATTTGGATTTCATTGAATTTGGTTTACTTTCAATTATGATTTTATTAATTTTTTATTTTGATATGCTATATTTTGATTTAGTTTTTTTATTTAGATTTTTATTTTATATTTGTTTGTTTGTTCTCTTATTTCGAAATAATTTTATTGAGATTCGATTCATTTATATTTTGGTTTAATGAAATTTTAATTCAAGTTGATTTATTTTAACTAAAGCATAGAGGTTTATCAAACTTCAAATCTACTAAAGCCAAAGCCATAGAATATTTAAGTCAAAGAATTTAATTTGATTCTAATTTGATTCCAAGGCTTAAAGGTTCTGTAAGATTGAAAACCTCTAAAAGCTAAAATTAAAGAAGCTTTGATGAATTCAATTTTGATAAAGGCTAAGAAGTTCTTTAGAATTGCAAACCATCAAAGCCAAAATCAAAGAGGAATAGTAAGATCACATAAATATATGTTATCCTATATCTATGAAGAATAGAGTTATGAGTGTTCTTAATAATTTATTCCTATTGAAACTATTTAGTTTGAATTGTGTGGATGCCATAGGGATTTAATTGATTGAAATAGGAAAGGGGGCATGAAGATTTGATATTAACCTAGATAATCTAACTAATGGGAAAGGGGTCTATAAAGGTTTATTACTAGGTTAAATAGTTTGGCTAATAGGGATAGGGGTGATACCTAAATGGGACCACTAGGACTTGATCCAACTAAGATATCACTAAAAGATTTTTATTTACTATATTTAACTAAAATTACAAAATTATGAAGGTGTTTAAAAAGCTTGACTTGACTCATATTCACTAACCTATTGAATCAACTATGGCTGAGTGCTTAACCAACCTAAGAGTGATTACTAGGAAAAGGGGATAAGAAAGCTCAATCCTAACTTAAATAATTAGGGAATGATGCATGAAAGCTTACTCTAAACTTGATTAAGGTAGGGAATGCTGCCCATATAATTACTGAAAGCTTGACCAAGGTGAGGAATGGTGCATGAAGGCTCACTCAAATTTGAAAGAGGTAGGAAAGATGCACGAAGGTTTACTCCAAACCAGAACAATGATAGGAAAGGTGTACAAAGATTTACTTAAATCACAAAAAGTGTAGGAATGGTGCATGAAGGCTTACTCCAAACCCAAAAAGTGATGAGAAAGTTACATAGATGCTCACTCTAATATGAAAGAGTTAAAGGAAACAAATGCTTATTCTAATCATAAAGAGTGAAAACATGGTGCACAATGGCTTATCCTAAACCTAACTTAGGTATGGAATGGTGATGAATGTTCAATTCCAAATCTAAAGTGGTAGGAAAGGTGCATGAAGGCTTACTATAATCATAAAGAGTATAGGCATAGTGCATTAATCCATACTCCATATCTGACTAAAGTGAGAATGGTGCATAAAGGCTTATTCCAAGCTCAAAGAGATGGGAAAGGAGCATGATGGCTTACTCCAATCTTAAAGAGTGATAGGAAATGTGTATGAAGGATTACTCCAATTCTAAGAAATCCAAGAATGGTCCACGGAGTCATACTCCAAACCTGACCAAGGTGTGAAATGGTGTAAGAAAGCTTGCTCTAAACCTCACTAAGGTGTGAAATGGTGCAAAAGTGCTTACTCAAAACCTAAAGATCAATGGAAAGGTGCATGAGTCTTACTTTTAATCCAAAAGAGTTTTACAAAAGGTGTACAAAGGTTTACTCCAATCCTATAGGATGCAGGCATAGTGCATAGAGGCTTGATTCAAATTTGACTAAAGTGGAGAATGGTATACAAAGGCTTACTCCAAACCCAAAAAAGTAAGAAAGGTGCACAAAGGCTTCCAATCCTAAAGAGTGGTAAAAAAGATGTACAAATGCTTACTCCAATCATAAGTGGTGCATAAATAGTGAATGAATGTATAGTCTTAACCTGACTAAGGGGGAATGGTGCACTAAAGCTTACACCAAATCAAATGATGTAGAAAAGTACATGGAGCCTTTCTCTAACCTTAAGATGTGCAGGATTGGTGCAAGGAAGCTTACCCTAAATATAACTAAGATATAGTTCATATAGGCTTACTCTAAACCCCAATTTTTGAAAATGCCTAAGCGAAATCATAAGGATTTGATTTGACTAAAATGCCTAAAAAATCAATTTCCTTTATGGCTAGTTGATCATTTTTACTAACAAGTAAATAAAGTTGACTTCAATGATTATGTTTTTCTTTAAAATAAAATTAAAAAATTTGGCTGATTAATTCAATCATCTTTGAAGAAATAGATTCATCAAAGCATCTCAACTACCCTAATTTAGACTTCTTTTGAAAAGAAAGAATTTTAAAATTTTTTTAAATGTTAACTTATTATACAACTTTCTTCATGCATAATATTTTCGTAAGTAATGCCACATGGCCTGTTAACCTCTTAAAATCTTCTAATTAGTAATAACCACCTTCATATACATTTTCAATTATAAATGTTCTTTATATGATGATTCAAACTAGCTTTGTATATTTTAATGTGTCAAAATAGGCATTCAAAGAACTAAGATCAAGTCTCCAACTCATAATGTTCTAGGACAAACTAATTTATCTTGATCTTGAACCATTCATGATTGATACAGAACTCGAGATCTTATTAAAATCATAAGCATTTTTCTTCAAGACCTATGAGAAAAATTTATGACACCACATAGAGTTTAGTAATTTCTTTTTTGGATGATCAAATGCTTCATTAAGGAATAAACATATTATCTCAGAAGATAAACATGTTATTATATAATGAATTCAATTATTTAATAAAAGCCTTTTAACGCTAATGGGTCTTTCAAGTACTAGAGAGTTTTCCCTTGAACTACATGAAAACTACATGGAAAGTAGAGCAGTATTTATTTTAAATTAGGTTCATGGTTCCCTATATGGTCAAGCCCTTTAGTTAATTACATCTCAGGAAGAAGGGTCACTTCCTAAGAATGCTCTTGATTAAAGAAATAAATTATTATTTCTATGAATTTCCAAAATGATTTTCAAAAGAATGATATTTGAAATTTCAATTGGGAATGATCCAAAGTGGAAAGATTTCTTTCAAGAGGCCAAGCGGGATGAAGGAAGAAATGACTATTGATATTGGGATGCCGTGTAGGCATTTCAACTATTCTATTATTGAGCTTTGAATTTTTGAATTTAATTTAGATTTTGAATTGATATTTTTTAGAATTCTAAGGCTTAGATTCTAACAACAAAAGACTATTAAAATTCTTATGGTTGAAGAATTACTCTGAGGAGAATGCTTCAGAACCTAAGTCTACAAGTGCTTCTAACACAAGTCAAATGCTTGACCTAGTTTCATTTTAGAAATTATCAACCATTCCTCTCACTTGAGGGAACAAAACTATCCCTGACTCTCTAGAATTACAACCCACTTGGAAGGGATACCAGCTAACACTACCTAAGCACATTTTAAATCCATGATGCTAAGTCTCATGTATGCAAGATGGCTAAGTTGTTTCATTTTTAGGAAAGAATCTAAGAACTTATACTCACTCCCTAATTCTTAGGATCATGTAAGGTATAAAATGCATTAACTAATGCACATTTTTTATATTTTATATGTTTTGACACATGATTCATTTAAGGTCCTCGATATGTATTTTTATGCCTAAATATCATGCAATTAGAAATGGATATGGACCAAATCAATAAGAGAAAAGCAGACTTACCTAAGAAGGCAGTCATCCTCATAGGTCAGATGCCTCTTATGTGCAATGGGTGAAGTGTCAAATTTAAGAATTTTGAGCAATATGATTGTATGATTTTAGTGAGATAATTATTTATAGTTAATTTTATGTTTTCCTTAGGGCTTTAATTTATGTGAGGTTTCAAATTGCTTTATTTTTTGTGTTTTATTTATTTAGATTTAAGTTGGGTAGAAAATTTTTTTTTTATGAGCCTACATCTAGGCATTCATCATATAAAAAGAACTTAGAAATAAACCTAGAAAAGTAGGTTAATTTTTTGCATTCAAAATAAATCAAGCAAACTTAACTTAAAGAAAGGCCAATGTAGTCTTATACCGCTATACTCCCTGGAAGAAAGAAAAATGGGCAACCGAGCTCTGCCCTTATATAGCTTAGCCTAGAACTACAAGTTTAGATCTATGAGCCTTCTTTCCAAGATAAGAACTTAGAAATAAACCTAGAAAAGTAGGTTAATTTTTTTGCGCTTTCAAATAAATCAAACAAACTTAACTTAAAGAAAGGCCAATGTAGTCTTGTATTGCTATGCTCCCTGGAAGAAAGAAAAATGGGCAACCGAGCTCTGCCCTTGTATAGGCCAGCCTAGAACTACAAGTTTAGATCTATGGGCCTTCTTTTCAGGATCATCTCCTTCTTCAAGTACTTCCATTGGGCTTCATAGGGGACCTCTACACCCATATTCTAGTAGGATTAGCTCCTATTAATCCTACACCTCATAGATCCTAACCTAATTCTAAGCTCAAATTTACATTTTAAATTTAAAAATAAATCTTAAACCCTATAAAATAAATGCCAAGAAAATATAAATAACACATAAGAGTTAAATTTTATAAACATATGGGCTTAGCATTATTTGCTTGCCAAGCCCACCTGTCCTGTTGGGTTATGCTAAGGGACTTAAACACACCTACAAGAAAATAATATTTTTAATTTATTTATGATAGCAGTCTTTTCTAGCATAACCCCTGTAGAAGACATTGTTAGTTCTAAAAAGAATATCCTATCATCAAGTCTAATGGGAAAATAATTTTAGACTTGTAATATAAAATAATATACCACAAATGCATGAAAAGCACATCACAACATAACATAAAGTATCATAGAGAATCACAAAATAACCTAACCAAAATCTAGGGTCCGTGACCTAATGATCTATTGTGTGAAAGGAATAGGCTTGTTTGGCAAGACTTTGCTAAGCATTTTTAGTTCAATTTTCAATTTAGATTTTGAAGCTTATTTGATATACCTTTGGATGGTTACAATTCAAATAATTTAATGATTTATTTTTATTTTTATTTTTATTTTCAAGTTCACTTTTACGTTAAAGTGAAGTTTACATTTTCAAGAATGAAGAGTAGAATATATTCCACTTTTGGGTGGAACTCATTCTATTCAACATCCTAAACCCAATGGAATAAAACCTTCATCATAAGATGAAGATTCATCCCAAAGACCTAACTAAGATCCTAAAGTATCTTAATTAATCCTTTTAGTTTCATTTAGATGATTTAGATTTGAGTTCAATTTGAATTAATGTTTCAATTCTTTGAAATTTAATTCTTCATTTCATTTCTTTGATTTGATTAAATATTCTTGATTTAATTAATTTTTATATTGACTTAATTTATTTCATTTGATTTGGTTTGAATTAGTTTAACATTTGTTTCATTAATGTTTAGTTTGAATTATGTTTATGCTTATTGATTTATGTTTTATTTTTATTGAATTCATGTTCATTTACTTTGAATTATATTAACCTAAGACACTTAGGTTAGTGTTTTAATCCATTCTTAAGTTACATTGATTATGGATTAAGATTTAATTGATTATTTGATTATGAGTTCATTAACTTTAAGGTTTAATTGAACTTAATATTATTATTATTTTCATTAATCCTTAAGTATGTAAGTGACCAAGTTCTTTGATTTAAGATGTTGTAGAATTATACTTGAATCTTCTGATGTTGGTGAAGATGTTTCAAACTAATTATATGAATTTTGTAATTTTGGGATTTTTTTAAATTTGTTACTTAATTTATAATGACCTAAAGATTTGGAAATTCGATAATTCTCAATCCAAAGGTCATTTGAGTTTGAAATTTTTATGGCAAGGTTTCTTGCTAATTTCATATTTCCAAAGTTTCATTTTAATCAGATGCATAATTAGGGTGTAATTAAGTTTTTAATTATTTCATTAAAATTTAAATTAGTCTAATTCAATGAGGATTTGGTGGGGTTTTTATTTTTCTTTGATCCCTCTCTGAAAAATGCTTACATAGAGAGTTTGTGTGCAATTTTTGGAATTTTGGTTGATTTATAGTGCTTTTTATAAATTATGGTTAATAATTTGACTTAATTACTTAACTTAATTATTAAATTAAGACATTTAGTAATTTATTAAATTTAAATGAGTTTCATTAGTGTTTCTAAATTCATTAATGGTTATTATGTTAATTTGAAGTAATTTGTTCTATTTTTGTGATTTATTTCATTTAAATTTAATTTATTTCATTAAAATTGAGGTTTGGAGTTTGAAATTTGATATCTTTTGAATTACTTGGCAATAATAATAAAAATTTTCTTAAGGTGTATTTTAACTTCAATTTCAGTTCTCAAAAGTTTTATTTCAATTGGATTAATAGTTTGTGATTAATTTGAGTTTAATTAATTTTATTTAAAGCCAAACTAAGCCAAAATTACTAAAATTAATTAGGGATTTTCTATTTAATGGATTCTACTCATTGAGATGAATCTTTAGAGCCTTCATTTATACTTTTTGGATTTATATTTAATTTTATATAATTTTTGAAGCTTTAATCCTTTTTTAATGATTTTTTAATTATTTAAAATGATAATTAATGTTTTAAACAACAACATTGATGTGGCATCATTTCCATGTGGTGCGATGCCACTGGACCACAATGAGTCCACATGACAAACACATCAAAAGCAGCATCACACGGGATGGATCTCAACTGTCCAATCGAAGATGGTATGGTCTCGATTCATTCTACAATTTTTTATAAGGATAAAATTAGATCATGCGGCTAGATCTCAGTCGTCCATTCCAAATAGATGGAATATACAGTGGAGATCATTCCCCGTTCATGTTCGGTGAGAGACGAAAGCCTTCTATCAAATCTGATAGATTTTTTATGATCCGAGGAAAAATTTGATGCTATTTTGATTGCAAAATGAATAAAGAATGACTTCCAACCAATCTATTTGGTTTGATCCTCATGAGGATCTAAGTCATTTCACAAACAAACAATAGAAATTGAATGCTAAAGGAGTGGCATTCATAGCATACCTCAACTTCTGTGGCCTCTAGTGATGGGATTAACTTGAACACCTTTACCTCAATGGTATGAATCCATGGACATGATTTGGTGGCTTGCCTTCCTGCTAAATTTCTTGGAGACTAACATGTGGCCATTTTTCATTAAGTTTGACTATTCTCTAATTGGCTGAAGGCTAAGAGCCTCAGTGAGGATTCAATTGAGGTTGCCTCGACCTCTATAACATGTTGGAATGTTCAATTTGAGGTGAAACACTCTCCCTATTATTTTTCCATTAAAGGCCGAATAGTTGGCCACTTGCTTTGGCCAAACTCCAATTTTCTAGTGGCGAGAGGTCAGGGGAATGCTCTAATTCTTCTTCTCTCATCTTGTGAATAATTTAAAATGAAAAGAAAGGGAGAAGAGGGTCTCTCTCCCGTCTTTTCATACATGGCTGAGAACCATGTATGTGAGCTTTTAGGTGGCTATATTATGGCCACCACCGATGGCAGGAGGTTTGGGCATAGGGTGGATTTTGCCTCTCTTGGCCTTGTGAGTATGTTTGGATAAGAAATTTGCAGGGAGGAGGCTATTTCCTCCCCTTTTTTTCCTTGGCTGAGAAAGTGGCTACATAGAATTTCCCCTTGTTCTCTCTTGCTTGCGATCATGGAGGAAGCCAATTCCTCTTTTGTTTGAGAGCTGGTTAGTTGATTTGAAACCATGGAACCACCATCCAAGAGGTGGTCAAAGGTTACTTGGATAAAATCCCAGGGAAGTTGGATGAAGGGAGAAGGAAGAATCCACCAAGCATCTTTACTTGGTCAAAACCTCAACTCATCTCCCCTTTGACTCCACTTATGACTTTTGGTATCACCGCCATAACCCTTAGGCTAGTGTTTGGCTGCCCAAATCAAACATAATGTGAGTTTGAGGTTAAATCCAAATCCATTTGAATTAGATTGGACATTTGAACCCAATTCAAGCATTTAGATTCAAAGTATTTTGATTTTAATTTAATTTGGGTTCATTCATCTTTAATTGATGATTTATTAAGTTTTGATTTAATTAATTTATTTAGGATTTGAATTTATTTTTAATTTCATGTCATTTTAACCCATTTATGCTTAAATGAGTTAAGCATGATTCCAAATTGGGTTTAAATGACCCATTTGACTCAATTAAAATTTGGTTGGACTCCAATCATGTCTAATCACATGTCTGAGATGATTTGGAGTGGTTAATTTCATTTTATTTCAATTTTATTTCAATTTTATTTCAATTTGAACCCATTTGACTCAAATTAGGCTTAATGAGTTAAGCTTGGGTTCTATTGGGTCAAATGAACAATTTGACCAAATTAGACCCAATGATGAGTTGAATTATGTTTTATTATCATTTCCAAAAGATTTTGAACAATCAAATTAAGCTGATTTCAATTTGATTTGGGTTTGAACCCAATAGGACCCATTTGGCTCATTTAGACTGAGTGGTCTAATAAACCTAAGTAAGGCCTAAATAGATTTAAATTTATTTAGATTCATGATTAAACATGTTTATTTTATCATTTGGATCATTTGAAATAATTTCATTTGATCAATTTTGGTGGGTTGGCCTTTGACTTGATGGGACCCACATAAGTCAAACCCAATCAAAAGGGTTGAATAGATTTGACTTTGATTTAGATTTGTATTCATTCATTTGATTTAATTTAGATTTGTTTTCATTTATTTTGATTTGTTTTGATTTAATTCAAGTTTGAATTTTCGGTTGAATCTATTTAAGTCCATTAGGTTAGATCAAACCCAAGGAAGATGTACTAGGTAACAAGATATAGGTCCTAAGCACTTAATTAAGAGATTCTTAATCTACGATTAGGTGTCGTAATTAATAATTTTAAAAATGATATTTACCTCATCCAAAAATGATGTCAAGAAGACCTTCTGTGATTGACTGGGGAATTTTGTTCATTTATTTTTTGATTATTATGGGAATTCTCGAACTCAAAGGTTATAAGATGAACTAATTTTTCTTGATCTTGAACCTTCTGTGATTGATAGAGATCAAGATTCATTTAAGCTAATAAAAATTTTTCTTCAAGACTCTGAAGCTCTTCTCAATAAAGTTGGGCATTTTGTTTGGTTATTCTTTTTATTGTTATGCAAAATCCCTAGTGGGGGAAGCTATACCTCGAAAGGGAGAACAACCTCAACTCCACAAACTAAGCCAAATTAAGTAGATTATTATCCTATAGGTGGCCCAATATGCCCACAATGCTTCAACCAAATTATTATATCACTAACATTTAATTTCATCTAATATTTTCTTTAAAAATGTAACTAATATTTTATTGAATGCTTCAACTAGTCCATTAGTTAAGGGATAATATATGGTCAAACATTTCTAATCAATTTTATGTTTTTGAGAAAAATTATAATTTTTGTTGACATAAATGCAAAACCATTATCAAATATGATTTTGTGTAGTACACCAAATCAATATATGATATACTATTAAAGTAAAAAAATATATGTTGGGGTTTTACTTCTCGTAGTGGGGTTGCATCAGATTATTTAGAGAAATAATCAATCATTGTTAACAAAAAAATGCCCTTGAAAGAAGGAGGATCAATCGGTCTTATAATATATACACTTCAACTTTTAGAAGGCCATGATGCTATCATATGATGTAAGACATTGGGTGGTTGAAGTAGGACTACACCATAACATTTATGTAATCATTAATCATTTTATGTTAATAATATCCAAGTATTTTTATTTTTAATTTCATTTTAGGATTAGATTAGTCAGCACCACACATCCTAGGATGTACCATAGTTTCAATCATATGAGCTTCATGTTTATCTAAACTGTGTAAAAACATTTAATTGAATGATTGTGGTATAAAGTGTTATTGATTAAATCATAAGAAATTGCTCATTTCATTTTTTTATTTGTAAAATTATTATTTTGAGGGAGTTTCTCTACACAAAAATCATTCTTAGCCAGAGATATCTTATCTTCAATGATAGGTTTATTAATATATTCCAAATCTATGAGAGACAAAACTTGATGCTTTTGAAGTTACATTGTTTAGAAAATTAACTTACAAACACCCCAAAATTGACTCAATGAAGAAACATTTTGACAAATTAAATCTACTTGGTCAGTGGAATGTTTGGCACTTAGATGGAAGGCATATAATAATCAACTAACTAAAGAGAAAGATCATATCCATAACTTCTCCAAGAAACATTTCCATATAAAAATGTGCAAATGAAGATTTTGAAGTGGATTGTAGCTTTTGATTACAACATAGAACCTCCAATTATCCCCATTTGGATTAATCTTCAAATTCTAAAACTTCACTTATACAAATTTTCTACTCAATTGCTGCTACACTTGGAAAGCCTTTAAAATTTGATCTTCCTACTTCAACTTCTCTAGTCCTTCTTAAGCAAGAATACTGGTGGAAATGGACATCATTGCATCTTATTTTAATGAAATTTGGACTATGTTGCCATCTAATTTCCATCAGCAGAAAGTAAAATTAAGGAAAAACCATATTATTGCTCAAAGTGTAAGTTGTTTAGCCATCAACTTGAAAGCTACTACATTTCCCATGTAGGACTTAGAGAAAAGAAGATCATCACTATATATGAATGATCTACAACATGACTACAATAAAGAAGCAATCATGTCTCAAGATAATGATGATGTACATTTACATGAATCAGGCCTCATTGACATAACTGTTGAATATGATGATGACCAACCCTAGATTCTTGCCAAAAATTAGAATACAAATGTGGATAATGATTTGGATAACCCCCCTCAATATCAAAGGGACAAGCCTCCAGCCATAATTGAAAATATGCTAAATACTAAATAATTTTATAATGTTGAAACCCTTCTGCAAATTACATAGGATATGAAAGAATCAAATGAAGAGAATTTTACATATAACCCAATAGCTACAACACAAAATTTAGCCCCTTTATATTAAAAGTTGAAATTACTACCATGGAGGAAGACCTCATGGATTAATAACAAGTTAACAATAACCTAATAGATGCCCAAGGGGAATCACAAATCCAAAAACAAAAAAAACAAAATAAAAAAATTGAACTAAAGAACCTCAACATTGAAATTTCCAGTAAGATTGGCTCTTAATCAAATGACCAAGATACATTGCCTCCTAGATGAGGCATAAGGGGCAACCCCTCATCCCAATGACAAACTTACATATATAGAATATTAGAGGTTTTGATAAGGCCAATTCCTCTAATAGATTACATAGCCTTATTAGAAAGCATAGAATAGATTTTTTTTACTATTCTTTAATGATCATTATAAAAAATATGCCAAAGATAAATATGAGATTTAAGATCTTCAACCTCTGAACCTATTGTAGTAAAAAATATGATTTTTTGGAAAGTTCAATTTCATTTGATCTTATGATAGATGATTCTAAATTTTTCACTTAAGCATCACCAATGGTAGCTTTTGTTCTCAAGAAACTCTTATGAAAGAAACTTGTACAAGACAAATGAGAAGAGATCTACTATTACAAAATCATTTTAATAAGGTCTACAATGGCTTATACATGGATAGTTGGAAGATAATAGCTAACCTTATTGAAAAGAAAGGAGGTAGAAATCCATCTCTCACTATCAATATAGAATTTACAAAATTTATGCTTCCCTTTCATTTGTACAAGAGGTAGAATATATAAGAGACTTGACAAAATTATTACAAACTCCAACTATATATCTTTGTTCAATGCACTGAGGTTCATCACCTTACTAGAACTACCTTAGATCATACAACTCTTTTTTTTTTATCAGCATATTTTTAAAACCAACCCATTCATCACTTAGATTCCATAACATTTGGAATACGCACCCAAACTTTATCAATTGCATCAAAAGAGCTAGGTTGAGGATTCAACATCTAATTGTTGCACTAGACTTTGAATGCTGCCTAAGGATACTATAGCAACTCTAAAAAAATTGAATTGGGATACATAAGGCAATATTAACATAATCACTACTAAGAACATAGCAAGAATTTGCTCTTTGAAGAAAATCTTTTTTGAAAATTGAATCCCGAGATATAGAAGCTAAACTTTTAGCTAAACAAACTAGTCTACAAGCATACATTGATAAGGAAGAAGCCCTTTAGAGTTAAAGAGCAACGACTAATAATTTCTTTCATGGTATCCTAAATTCCAAAAATTTCCATGCTTGTGTGAGAAAGAAAATGAAGGAAAAGTGATCACTATGATTAAGGATACACAAAAAGGTTAGCTTTACAATCAAGAACAAATCATTGAAAGTTTCATCACCCATTTCTATCATATCTACATTGCAAACTCACTTTAATACCCAAATATAGATTTAGGCTCTCAGCTTTTTGTCAATGACAGGAACTTTATGCAAGGAAAGTATCTAACTTTATTGTTAATGAGATGGTTGAAGAATCATAGGACTTGATGGCTTTTCTACCCTTTTTAATCAAAAAGCATGGGATGTCAACAAATCTATCTTAATTAGTGAAATTCAAGGATTTTTTTATAGAAGATAAGATTCATAACTACTTCTCTATTTCTTCACTAGGTCTAATTCCAAAGGAGAAAGATATAAACACGTTGAAAAAATTCCACTGCATTAGTCTCACTTGAGTGATTAGTAAATTGATTAGTCAAATCATTACTAATCATTTCAAGTGTCTTCTACCTTTCATTATATCCAACATTTCAGGTGGCATTTGTAAAAGTTTGAACATCTCTAATAACATTCTCACAGCCAAAAAAATAATTAAGGACATTGATAAGAACTATAGAGAAGACAACATTATTATGAAGCATAATATTATAAAATAATTTGACACTATAAATTTGGGCTACATAACTGAGGTGCTTAGAATTAAAGTTTTTTATAATTCAATCTACTCTTTGGTAAGTAGACTATTGTAGATTAACCATTACAAAATCATCATCAAAGATGAAGCTCATGAATTTTTCAAGGCAATGGGCTTTAAGCAAGGTTATTCATTTTCCCCAGCACTCATCATCCTTGACCTTGCCTATACTTCCATGCTTCTAAATTTTACATATGAGGAACATCAAGGTATGGACAATCTTAATAATGGTAAATGTAGATTACATTTTATTCTTTTCTAGATGATGTTCTTTTATTTTGGAGTTGAAGCAAAAGATCAATTGGCTTGTCTTGGAGACTATCAAAGCATTTGAGTCTTTATCTAGGATGTGCCATAATTAAAGTAAATGCTAGTTCATTCCTCAAAAAATGATCAAAATTGACAAAATTCTTTGGATCAAAGAGCATAATAACTTCAAAAGAGTGTATTTTCCCTTTAACTACCTTGGATTCTATCATCATAGAGGTTGAATAACTCTGGTGTTTTTATTTGGAGTCATAGGGACTCCACGTAGATCTTAGTGGACACTTCTTGGAATGACTGAGTATGTCATCTAAAAAATGGTGTATTATCTCAAAATATATGAGCATCACCCTATAATGGATTCAATCACCTAATAAAGTACTTTTTGGAATGATTGAGTATAGAATCTAAGGAATGGTGTACTATCTCAAAAGATAGAAATATCACTCTATAATGGACTTGATCACACTTCACATAGATAAGTAAAGTGGATTTATTTTATGTCGGGTTCTTTAGTTCCCTATGGAAGCAAGCTCCCATAGTTAATTATATCCTAGGAAATGAGAATTACCTGAGAAAAGTGGTGTTTATTATAGCCAAGTTCTTTATTTATGCCTAAATGCATGATGAAAGTAGATTATGCACTAAATTAGAGGAAAGGGGTGTTCTCCACTACAAGGGACTACCCTCACTAGTCATGCCCATCCCCTGTCATGCAAGAATGGAGATCACCTATTTCATGATTGAAATAATATGATATGCATGATGTGCTAACATACAACATTCAACTAAAGGGTTGTTAAATCTCTTAATTATTTTAATTATAAATCTAGGCTTTAAAGTGAGGTTATGAGTTTATTATGATTTTAATTATGAGTTATTATTAAGGGTAGAAAAATTAATTTTATCCTAAAAAAATATGATTTCATTCAAATAAATTAATTCCTAAGATAATCATATCAAATAAAATCATTTTAGATAAACCAATGCTTCTTTAATGTTATTTTTAATCTCATGTTTTGATTTTATTTAAGGATGTGAGAAGAGATTTGTTGATCCTAACCCATTCTCATGTTTGTTAATTAAATTGATTTAACGAAATATGATTAAGTTGATTTTATGGATTAATTAGGTTATAATATGCATTGAATCCATTAATTAACCCTTGTCTATGTTTCCTTAAAGAAATTAACTAAATAATTATGAGCCAATATGATATGCAAATGAATGGAAAATAAATTTACAATGATCGTAAGAAATAAAAGGGGCCTAATGCAATTGGCTCATGATTAATAGTTAATTAAGTTAAGAAATTTAATTAAGTACTCTTATAATTCTCCCACACATGTGGGCTAATTATAATTTCCTTAAGATTTCCTAAGGTTATTGAACACCTAAGGGTCAACCCAAGACTTCATTAAATGAGATTCCATGTGATTATAATTTCAATTTGATTAATTGATTAAGCTTTCATTAATTTAATTAATGAAATAAGCTTAGGAAAATAGATTAAGAATGAGGCCCTAATCTAATCCCATGGGATCATTTAATATTAGGCAATAATTAACCACTTAATTATTTTATTTATTACTATTCATGAGATTAAATAATTATTAATTAATTTAAAAGAGAAATTAGAGCTTAATTAGCTAATTTCTCTAATTAATTAAGTAATAAATCCCAATAATTTATGGGTGGCAGAGGTCATCCCCTTGAATTAACACACAAAATTTGGGGTTAATTACTTAAGTAATTAAAGAGTAATTAAGTTAACTAATTTTATAAGTAAATCTTAATTAAGCCATAATTAAAGGTCAAAATTAATTAAGAATATTTTTAGTAAATTCTCCTCTCAAATACCTTCAAAACGTATATTTAATAGTATTTTTATGATTTTTCTATGATTTTTTATTATTTTCCAAAGTTTTAGCTAATTTAAAAGATTTTTCATGATTTTTCTAAAGTCTATTAATTTATTTTTACAGAAATAGACTATTTGAGCTTCAGAATGCAATATCTCCCATTCCATAAATCCTTTTGACTTAAAATTTTTTATTTTGTGTGTATTTTAACCTCAATTTCAATCACAAAAAATTTCAAATTAATATGATGTGCATTTTTTGTTTAATTAATAAAATTTAATTTTCACTAAAACTTACATTAAGCTCAAAATAATTAGTAAAAATTAGGTATTTTAGATTTGTTGGATTCCTCTCAAAAAGAGGAATCCAACGAACCCTTATTTACAATTTTTGTTAAAGTATTTTATTTTCTATGAATTTTTAAAATTTCAAGTGATTTAATTAATTTTTAAAAGGTGAGAATACCCTAAATTCTTACTTAACCTAGTCAGCGTCGTGCGACGTTGACTAAACCATGCGATACCACATGTCATCGTGCAATTATGCTGTGTGATTCCATGTGGCATGCAATTTTATGTGGCATGCATGATGGCGGGCGAATTGGACGCGCTAACGTAGAAAATGGCGGAAAAGCGAGCAGCGAGTTCGATCTGACCATTCGATCCATACGATTAAGTGGACAAAATTTAGAAGATCTGGCATTTAATTATAGCCATCCATCCCTATTAAAGTGGGATGGGATGGCTGCTGCTTCATCTTCTTCGCAGCCAGCGAAATTGATGGGCTGAACAGTGAAAAAATGCAAAAAAATAGATGCCGGGAGTCCATTTTAGGATCGATTTCATGGCGATTCTCACTGAAAAACTTCTATTTTTGATTAGGATTGTGTAAAATGAAAGATGCAAGGGTTTTCGAATGGAAATTGCTAAATTCAAGCAAACATCATCACAAATAAGAGATCCTATGGCTAGCTAAAGGATTTGAAAATTACCCTACCAGTGAAGGTTTTTGGTGGCTGTGCTGATCCAAGTACACTTCTGGATGCGAGATGAAGCCTTGGGATGAATCTAGATCCTTGCCTTCACTTAGAATGTTGTATCCACCAATGGTCATCGCCTCTTTGCCGAAATCCGCTCGATTTGGTGTTCTTCTAGCCTAAAGGAAGTGGGGAATGGGTTTCTTGTTGCTTTGAGGAGTTCTTGGAGTGTGTGTAATGGTAGAATGAGTTCTTGAATGACTCTTCTTCTCTTGTGTTTGGTTTTGGCCGAAAATCCCCTCTATTGGTGATTTTTGGCTTGTAGTGGATGTCCTATGGCTTGGGGTGTTTGGGAATGGCGGGAATCATTTTAGGTGGCTTGGTTTGGTTGGCCAAGGCTTGGGAAGTGGCTGCCAAGAGGGATTAGTGGGTGTGAATTAACCTCTCTATGGGTTTCAAATGCTCCAATGGGGGAGGTGGGGTGAATTCACCTCCCCATGAATCATGGCCAACCCAACCACCTCTTGGGTCAGGTTGGGTAGTGCCTTTGGAGCCTATATGGACCAATGGAAGAGTACCAAGTTGCCAAGGAATGGAAATGACCACTCTCCTAAGTGATTTTTCTGATGTGATACACTTGACCTAAGGGTAGAATGGTCATTTGGTATTAGATTTGATTTGGGCAGATTTAAAATGAGTCAAAAGTGAGTTGGGCTAAATTTCATGTCATTTGGAGTTCATTAGGTTAGGTTTGGCTCAATTTGACCCATTTGGGTCAAATTGGGTCAAACCAAGGGTTCAGTCAAGTTCATATGACCATTTGGAGTTTGTTGGTGTCATTGGTTTGGTTTAATTTGGTTTAGATTTGATTTTGGTTCATTTGAATTCATTTGGGTCAAATGGGTCAAGTTGACCAATTTGACCAAATTGGCCAAATTGGCTTGAGTCATGGCTTAATTGGTGGTCATGTTATGTTCAAGTATTGATCTTGGGTTGGTATGAATTATTGGTTTCAAGAGATTTAGCTTAGGTTGCAATTTGGCTAGTGTAGGTTCATATGGGTTAAAGGGTTGACTTGGTCAAAGGGCTAGGTTGACTTGGTATGATCCAATTTATGATAATTGATCAATGTAGGGTGATCAACAATCATGTCATGAAGTTTGGATTGGCTTATTTCATTTTGATTTTGATTGAATTAGATTTTGGTCCATGTAGGTCAAATTGGCCACTTTGGGTCAAGTGAACTAATTGGATATAGTTGGCTTAATTTTGGGTTATGTTTGATTTAGTTGAGTATATATTTGGATTTGGGATTGATATATAAATCCAATTCAATTGGTGTGGGTTCAAATTAGTTTTGGTCCATTTGAATATTTCAAGTTGAATGGGCTAAGTTGGGTTTGATTTGGGTTAATTTTAACTTGGCTTGTTGATTGCAGATTTCATTTATATTTGGATTGGTGATAGATGGAATGATTGATTTATGAGAAAATCAACTGAATTTGGTTTGATTTAGATGAGATTTTGGCTAAGTTCATGAAATTGATTCAAAGGATTTAGGAAAGATTTCAAGTTTGGATTTGATCATGGGCTTCATTCATAAGGCTTGGGATTCGAATTTGGATTTGGATTTGGATTTGAAAATGAGTTTGATTGTAGGTTTGATAGAGTAAATGTGGATTGGATTTGGGTTATGGTAGAAGGGTTATCTTAATCTCTAAGGCATAGCCTAATCCTATGATTAACCCTTCAAAGTCTCTAGGTTTAGGTTAAGTGTTCACCTAATCACTAGAAGTGTCTTATGACTAAGAAAGTCTTAGTGTCTAGAAGACTCCTAAGTCTAAGATGAGGAGATTGAGAACTCACTCCAAAATTGAGGTCAACAAACCCAATGGGAACCAAACTTAACCTAATTAGGTTTAAATGAGTTGGAATGAAATAAAATCCAAAATTAATTCAAATCTAAATGAATTAATTAAATCTAAACTTAATCAATGATCAATTAAAGATGTTTGAATTCAAAATTAAAAGAATTGTATCAAAATCAAAAACTTTGAAACCAAATGTTTGGATTGGGTTCAAATTAAAGCTAGATGATGATTGAGGTAGAAGAGATCGTTCTCCTTCCCTTTGTCATTGGCTTGGGCCAACAAAGCACTGAGGGAGTCATCTAATATAGTAGTGTAAAGGATGAGCAGCCTGGCCAGCATAGGGGCTGTTAGAACCGACAGTGTCATCAGGTTGTGCTTGATGTCTTCAAAGGCATGCTAACACTTATCCCACTTGAACTTGACATCCTTCTTGATAAGTACCAAAAATGGCTGGCACCTTCTAATAGGTTGGATATGAAGCATCTTGATACATCAACTGCCCTTGAAATGATTTAAGATGAGTTAAACTTCTAGGGTGTGGCATTTCTAATATAAGTTTGATCTTCTCCGGATCGATCTCGATTCTCTGATGTTGGACAACAAACCTAAGAAATTTCCCTGATGCTAGTCTGATTGCACACTTCATGGATTTAGTTTGAGGTTAAATTATCATAACCATTCGAAAACCACTCTCAAGTCAAAGAGGTGGTGTTCCTTTTCTTTACTTTTGACTATAAGATCATCGACATAGCACTCGACTTGATGATGATTGAGTTCATTAAAGATTCGAGTCATAGCCCATTGGTATGTAGCACCAACATTTTTAAGGCCGAAAGGCATGATCTTATAGCAATAAATTCTAATAGGGGTTCAAAAAGCAGTGTTCTTCTCATTTTCAGGTGCCACCTTTATTTGATTATATCCAGATGAGCCATCCATGAAGAAGAAGACTGTATGAAATGAGGTAATGTCCACCATCAATTCTGGTATCGATAGTGGAAATTCATCTTTTTGGCATGCCTTGTTTAAGTGCCTAAAATCAATGCATATGCAAATTTGGCCATTCTTTTTCTTAATTGGGATGACACTGGCCAACCAGGTTGGGTATATTCAAAAATGACCTACTGTTCAATGTCTAATCACATGCATTTAGGAGCTAGCTTGATAGAGTTAGCAGTAGGCTCTTTTGCTAATTTGTGGACTACTATATTAGGAGATAAATCAGACATCTCTTCATAACTCCATGCAAAGCAGTCCATAAATTTAGTAATAGCCTAACTAAGTCATTGGTTTCAATTTCATTCAATAAGGAACTGATGTATGTCAAGCATGGATTATCTTCAATTTCTAAATTGATTTCCTTGAGCTCATTGATGGTTGACCTAATTTCCCCTTCAAACTCTAGTGGTGCATCTTTGACTTCAAAATAATCTGGACCACCTGAAGTTTCTAAGCACACCTCCTCATATGAGAATATATTTTGAAAAGAACTTATCATATTTTAATTGATTAGTTATGACTGAGCAATAATTGCCATTATTGACTAGACCGATTGTACTGAATCCTAGTCTTGGTCTTGATTGAGAATGTCAGCATTTATTGTCCCATAACCTCTTAAAGTAATCCAACCTATGTTTAGACCAAGCATGTGGAATCAATCCTTTCTTTGCTAAATTTCAAACACACATCGTGTGCCTATCTAAAGGAAATTCTATTAATTCTTTATATGAATCATCCTCAAGTTCTACCTCAACTTCTTGACTTGAGGATGATGCTCCCAGAAAGAACCTCTGAATCTTCACATTTGTGGATGACTTAAGGGTTTCCTTAATTATCAAACCCTCAACTTTCTATGAGGAAAGTGGTGTTAGAACTAAGGTTTCCAATTGATGCCTAATTGTTTCACATATAGACTTGGATACATTTAGGCATTGCTTTGGAGCTCGATCTTCATTGCTATCTAGCTCAAGTGTTACCTCCAAAGGAATCTACTATTGAGAAGTGTTGGATGGTGTGCTAACCATATAAGACACATCATCTGAACTAGATTCTAAGTTTATATGAATAGCAGGTGTACTCCTGGTAGCCGGGACATATCTCCTATTGGGTGGCCAATAATTTGATTTTTTGCCCCTAGGACTACCTCTGAATTGGCCTCTTCCTCTACCTGGTGGAGGTCGGGTCATCCTACCCATGTGTTCGAATGGAGTAATGAACTGTGGGTGGAATCTAATGATAGGCTCCACTTCCTCCTCCAAGTCTATTTCTCGCTTCCTTTTAATTTTTTATCATTTTCTTTCTCATTTTCTTTTCCTTTTTTTCTTTTTCTTTTTCTTTTTCTTTTATTTTTGAACTTTGGCTAAGTTCACAAGAATAGACTTGTTTATTTTCAGGGAGATAGTAGGCTGCATCTTCATATATGTCGACCTCATGAACTATAAATGGCTTGAGATCTCCTTTGACATAGTAGGCTATCCCACCTCTCACAATCTTTATACACTAATGTAGAGAGGATGGAACCATGTTATTTTCATGTATCCATGATCTCCCAAGTAAAGCATTGAAGGATGTATCTGAGTCTATAATATGAAATTTAGATTCAGTCTACCAATCATCTATCTCCCAAGGCAACACTATAAAACATAAGGCTCTCTCACCTTGTTCATTGAATCCTCTCAACAACATTCTTTCTTTTTGGAGTTTAGAGATGTCAATCCTCAAGTAGGTGAGGGATCTTAAGCTCATAATATTGACTGATGCACCTGGATCAACCAACACTCTGGATAGCCTGAATCTTCCCATATCCACTTTGATGTAGAGGAAATGGTTGTGCTCAGTCATCCCTAGAAGTAGGTCTTCATCATTGAATGTAACTCCTTAGATCTCCTTTGAATGGCATGTTTCCTCTTCAGCAGTGGTCAGCTGAGCTAAGCATATCTCAGGATTAAGTAGGGCCTTGATCAGAGATTCTCTCATCTCTTTGGATAAGACAAGCATCGTATATGCTTAACTTAGCTGGCTACTTTCTAAGGTGAGCTAGAATGTTGTAATCAACTCTGGCTTGGTCATCCACACACATATCCATAGGTGGAACATCTTGTGGAGGAGCTATCTGCTCACTAGAACCAATGACTTACTCACCCTTACCCCGAGATGTTACCCTAGGAGGAAGAACTTTGCCACTACGAAGGTTAACTTCGATGACTTCATGTGGCGGGTTGAGAGAAAGTTTTACCTGCTCGTCAGGTATACCTACAGCTTCTCCTACAGGACCCTCAGAGTCAGATGACTCCAAGTCAATCTCAATGGGTGAACCCGATTGATTCAGAAAAGGAAAGTATGATTCTGAATCATAAGAAAAAGGATCAGAATTATTTGTGCTATTACTATTATTTAGATTTAGAGAGCTTTCAATTGAAATGAGATCATCAAGACTATCAAAAGTAGAGAAGATATAAGTGGAATATGCTTTCTTCATTGATTTATTTTAGTGGAGGTACATGATAGAAATCAATAAAAGTAAGCGGAGTGAGGGGTTTAGTGCCCTCATCCATAGATATAATATTTTTGCTAGTAGAAGAAGAGTTGGATGAAGTGATAGTAGCTTCAATGATGGAAGGAATTTCGGACGGGGATGGTGGTTGCTTTACTTGGCTATCTGCAAGTATGGACTGCTACTACTAGTGAGCTCCCACCTTCCCTATGTTGTCTTTGGCAACTTGCAAACCTTCATTGATGTTGGAGGTTTGAGCTGCCTCAAGCACCTGCAAGAAAAGTTTCTTGATCCTAAAAATGATCTTTTTAGATATTCGAGATAAGGAGACATCCCAACCTTCTTTTATCTTAAGAGGATCACATGTATCCCTAAGGATTACTGTAATAGAACTAGATGGTTGTTCTAATAAGTAATCCTTAGGAATAATTATTGCACCCGACTTATAGCTGTGCTCAAGATAGTCATTGAAAGTAATGTAATCTTCTAAGACATGGCCTAATATGTGATGGTAGGGGAAAAATTAAGGATCATCATTCTAGCCCACTTCCTACGGTCTCATAGGCTCTATTAGCTAGAAATCAGGCTTCTTTAAGAGGTTCTTAAAGATTTTCCTAACTACCACCCCCCTCTTGAATGAATATGATTTATTCAATCTATCAGCAAGAGTAGGTGGGTAATAGCTACTTGATGATGGGTATGAATACTACTACTGAGTGTACTGCTATGGAGGTGTTGTCATAGCCGCTATGATAGCTATGGTGGCTGATATGATAGCCGAGAAGGTGGTTGAGGAGGTGGCAGTGGAGGCTACTGAGCTTGTAGTCTATCAAACTAAACTCTGGGTGGCTGCTTCCCCCAATCTACTGACACCACTACCTCTGGCTTCTTCTCAAATGCTTTCTATGGCTTAGAGAAGCGAGAAAAGGCAGAATCTTGTTGGGGTTTGATCCGAATGTTTGATCACAGATCGGATGGTCCAAATTGGTTCACACAGTCTAGTGGATGAAATCAAGTGGATCTATCATTTAATCACAACTGTCCATCCCTATTGAAGTAGAATCAGATGACTACTGCTTTTCCTCCTTCCGAGCTAGCTAAACCGATGGGCTGAATAGTGAAAAAAATATGAAAATGGACTCCAAGAGTCCATTTTAGGCTCAATTTTATGACAAAACTCACTAGAAAACTTCTATTTTTGCATTAGGATTGTGTAAAATAAAAGATGCAATGGTTTGCTAATGGAAATTCCTAAAATCAAGCAAATATTATCACAAACAAGAAATCTTATGGTCAGCTAAAGGATTTGAAAATTACCTCATTAAAGATGGTTTTTAGTGGCTATGTTGATCTGAGCACACTCCAAATGCGAGATGAAGCTTTGGGATGACTCTAGATTCTTGCCTTCACTTGAAATGTTGTATCCACCAATGGCTGCCACCTCCTTTCCAGAATCTGATTGATTTGGTGTTCTTCTAGCCTAAAGGAAGTGGGGAATGGGCTTCTTATTTCTTGGAGGAGCACCTGGAGTGTGTGTAATAGAAGAATGAGTTCTTGGAATCCTCTCCTTCTCTTGTGGTTGGTTTTGGCCCAAATATCCCCTTTAATGATGATTTCTGGCTCCTAGTGGATGTCTTATGGCTTGGGGTGGTTAGGAACGGTAGTGAATAATCTTAGCTGGCTTGGTTTGGTTGGCCAAGGCTTGGGAGGTGGCTACCAAGGGGGATTAGTGGGTGTCCTATGGATTTCAAATGCTCTAATGAGGGAGGTGGGGTGAATTCACCTCCCCATAAGTTATGGACAAACCAACCACCTCTTGGGTCATGTTGGCCAGTGTCCTTGGAGCCTATATGGACCAAAGGAAGAGTGTCAGGTGGCCAAGGAATAGAAATTACTAGTCCCCTCAGTGATTTGTCTCATGTGATACTCTTGACCTAAGGGTAGAATGGTCATTTGATATTGAATTTGATTTGTACATATTTAAAATGAGTCAAAAGTGAGTTCAGCCAAATTTCATATCATTTGGAGTTCATTAGGTTAGGTTTGGCTCAATTTGACCTATTTGGGTCAAATTGGGTCAAAATGAGTTATGTTAACCAATTTGTCAAATTGAGTCAAACCAATGGTTGGGTCAAGTTCATATGACCATTTGGAGTGTGTTGGTGTCATTGGTTTGGTTTAATTTGGTTTAGAATTGATTTTGGTTCATTGAATTCATTTGGGTCAAATAAGTCAAGTTGACCAATTTGACCAAATTAGCCAAATTTGCTTGGGTCATGGCTTAAGTGAAGGTCAAGTTATGTTCAAGTATTAATTTTTGGTTTGTATAAATAATTGGTTTCAAGAGATTTGGCTTAGGTTGTAATTTGGCTAGAGTGGGTTCATATCAGTTAAAGGGTTGACTTGGTCAAAGGGCTTAGGTTTACTTGATTTGAACCAATTTATCATAATTGATGAAGCTAGGATGATCAACAATCATGTCATGAAGTTTGGATTGGCTTAATTCACTTTGATTTAGATTGAATTAGATTTTGGTTCATGAAGGTCAAATTGGCCACTTTGGGTCAAGTGAACCAATTGGATTTAGTTGCCTTGATTTTGGGTTGAGTTTGATTTAGTTGAGTTTATATATGGATTTGATATTGATTTATAAATCCAATTACAATTGGTTTGGGTTCAAATGAGTTTTGGTTCATTAGAATATTTCAGGTGAAATGGGCTAAGTTGGGTTTGACTTGGGTTGATTTTGACTTGGCTTGATGAGTATAGATTTCATTTATATTTGGAATATTGATTGATGGAATAATTGATTTGTGAGAAAATCAACTGAATTTAGTTTGATTTAGATGAGATTTTGGCTAAGTTCATGAAATTGACTCAAAGGATTTAGGAAAGATTTCAAGTTTGGATTTGATCATGGGCTTCAATCATTTGGCTTGGGATTCGAATTTGGATTTGGATTTGGATTTGAAATTGAGTTTGATTGTAGGTTTGACAGAGTAAATATGGATTGGATTTGGGTTATGAGGTAGGAGGGTTATATTAATCCCTAAGGCATAGCCTAATCCTATGATTAACCCTTCTAAGTCTCTAGGTTTAGGTTAAGTGTTAACCTAATCACTGGAAGTGTCATATGACTGAGGAAGTCTAAGTGTCTAGAAGACTCCTAAGTCTAAGATGAGGAGATTGAGAACTCGTTCCAAAAGTGAGGTCAACAAACCCAATTGGAACCAAACTTAACCTAATTAGGTTTAAATGGTTTAGAATGAAATAAAATCCAAAATTAATTCAAATCTAAATGAATTAATTAAATCCAAACTTAATCAATCATCAATTAAAGATGATTAAACTCAAAACTAAAAGAATTATATCAAAATCAAGTAATTTAAAACCAAATGTTTGGATTGGATTCAAATTTCCAATCCAATCCAAATGAATTTGAACTTGACCTTAAACTCATATTGAGTTTGATTTGGGCAACCACATATTAACCTAAAAGCTTTAATAATTATGCCATAAGTCATAAAAATAAAGAAAAATTAAAGTGGTGGAATTATGAGAGGAGAAGTCTTGAAAATTCCTAAAAGAATGCAAGTCTCATTTCCCCACTTCCATATACTTCATTCCTCCTCTTGGTTTCAAAAATGATTGGATTTATTCCAATTACTTGAAGGCCACCAAGAAGAAGCCAAATAAAATTTTGCTTCTGCCAAGAGGAGAACCAAGAGAAGAAGAGGAATCAGAGAGAAAAAGGCTCGACCAAGCAAGGAAAAGGAGGAGATGCTCTCCTACCTTCCAACCTTTGATCCAAATATGCTCACAAGACCAAGGGGGATTGAATCCACCCCTTAGCCAACCTTGCTATCGGTGGTGGCCAGAATTTGGCCAACTAGAAGGCCAAGGAAATGGTTCTTGGCCATGTATGCAAGAGGAGAGAGCCTCTTTCTCCCCTCTTTTCATTCCAAATCACTCACCAAGGGAGGAGATGAAGAAAATGACACTTCCCCCATCTCCTCACTGCCAGCACACCAAAAACTACTTAATCTGGTGACCATCGAGCTTCCTTTAATGGTTAAATGTAAGGAAGAGTCTCCCACCTCCAATTGAATGTTCCAACATATTTTTTAGGCCAAGGCGGCCTCAAACGAATTACCACCCCGACAACTCACAGCCAGCAAGCTGGAAAATGTCTGAACCCAATGGAAAATGGCCTTAAGTTGGTCTCCAAAGCATTTGGCAGGGAGGAAAACTACCAAATCATTTGCACAATGTTGTCACATTGAGGCAAAGATATTGGAGTCAATACCATCATGAGTGATTCAAAATTATGGTACGCTCCACTACAGGCCTCCCTAGTATTCAGTTTTGGTCTTTTATGAAAGAAATTTGATTCACATGATGATCAAATCATATGGATTGGTTGCAAATCGATCACTGATCATTTTGTAATCAAAATTTCATTAAAATTCATCAGCAATAACTAAAAAATCATCAAAAATGATGGACGACATCCGTCTCTCATTGGAGATGCTTGGGATTTGATCTCCACCATCCATTCCTTCTATTTGGAACGAATGGTCAAGATTTAGTTAGATGATCCAATAAATTTCATTAAGGAGAACACAGAATGAATCAAGACCATCTGATCTTTGATCAGACAGTCGAGATTTGTCTCATGTGGCACCACTTTTTATGCAGCCGCCATGAGGGGTCTACATGGCCTAATTCCACCACCACATTAGCCCACACTTTTAAAATGATAAATCCTTTTTCATTAATTAAAAAATTAATAAAAAAATTAAAACTTTCCAAAATTCATAGAAAATTAAATATAAATTCGAAAATGCAAACTCAGGCTCTATGAATTTCTCTTAATGTGAGGAATCTATTAAAATTAAAATTTTCATTTAATTTTGGGTATTTATTGCATGAATTTAGGTTTGAATGAAACCAATCAAACTTTAATTAATCACAAACCAATAATCTAATTCAAATGAAACTTTGGGGAACGAAAATTGAGGTTAAAACATACCTTAGGAGAAATTTTCATGAATTATATCACTGTAATTCATGAGATATTAAATTTCAAATCCCAAACCTTAATTTTAATTAAATAAATTAAAATAAAAGCAATTGAATCACTTTAAATCAACTAAATAACTCTAATGAATATAAAAATACTAATGAAACTCATTGAAACTTAATCAGGCAATTAATTGAAATAAATAATTTAAATAATTGATAAGAACTTAATTAAACCACAACAGATCAACTAAATTTTCAAAAATTATGAATTAATCCTCTTTAGAAACATTTTTCATAGAGGAATCAAGGAAAATAAAATCCCTAAATGATCTCCATTAAGTTGGGCCTAATTTAAGTTTTAATTAAATAATTAAAACCTTAATTACATGCTTATGAATTTGATTAAAATGAAATTTTGGAAATTTGAAATTGGCATGAAATCCCACTTGCCATAAAAATTTCAAACACAATTAACCTTTGGATAGAAATTATTGAATTTCGAAATCTCTAGGCCAATATAAATCAAATAATGAATAAAAAATTCATAAATTCATAAAGTAAGTTGAACTAATCTTCTTCAACATCAGAAACACTTAGGATAACTCTTCCAACATCCTAAATGAAAGAAACATAATCATTTCCATACTTAACAATTAATGAATTAATAAGGCATATTAAGAGTAATTAAACCTTAATCTAATAAACTCATAAAACATACCAATGAAACTTTAATCTACAATTAATCTATTCTAAGAATGAAGTCAAATATTAACCTAGGTGCCTTAGGCTAGCATAAATTAAGCCAAATGAAATGAATAGAATTTAGCATATTTAAACAAACCTAAACAAAAACATTAATACAAACAAGTGTTAAACCAATTCAAACTAAATCAAATCAAATAATTTAATCAAATCAAATAATTTAATCAAATCAAATTAAAAGAATAAACTAAACAAAGAATGAAAATAAAAAAAATAAAAAAGAATGAAATGAAGAATCAAATTCCAAAGACAAGAATTGAAACATTCATCTAGAATCCAAATTGAAATAATAACCCAAATCATTTAAATGAAATTAAAAGGATTAACTAAGATACTTAATGATCTTGGTTAGACCTTTGGGATGAATCTTCATATTAGGATGAAGGTTTCATTCCATTAGGAGTTAAAATGTTGAATGGAATGAGTTCTAGCCAAAAGTGGAATCTATTCTACTCTTCATTCTTGAAAACCTAAAATTCACTTTGACAAAATAAAAGTGAAAATGAAAATGAAAAAAATTGCTAAATCATTTAAATTATAATCATCCAAAGGTAAAATTCAAACAAACTCAAAATTCAAAATTAAAACTTGAATTAAAGTGGCCTAGCAAATTCTTGCTAAACAAGCCTATTTCCTTCACACACTAGATCATTAGGTCACGGACCTTAAACTTTGGTTAGGCTATTCTATGATTCCTTCTTTATGATTCCTTGTGTTGTGATATGATGGGCTTCACATGTCTTTGTGGTGTATTATTTAGACTACATGTCTACGGTTGTTTTCCCATTAGACTAGATGATATAATGTTCATTTTAGAATTAACATTATTTTCTTTAGGGGGCAATGCTAGAAAAGACTTCTATCATAAATAAAATTAAAATGCTATTTTCTTGCAAGTGGGCTTAAGTCTTTAAGCATAGCCCATAGGGCTTGTGGGCTTAGCAAGTAGTTAATGCTAAACCAGTATGTTTGTAAAATATAACTGTTACATGTTATTTATATTTTGCTGACATTTATTTTGCATAGCTTAGGATTCATTTTTGAATTCAAAATGTAAATTTGAGCTTATAATTAGGTTGGGATCTATGGGGTCTAGGATTAATAGGAGCTAACCCAACTATGAGATGGTATAGAGGTCCCCTGTGAAGCCTAATGGATGTCCTTGAAGAAGGAGACGATCCTAGAAAGAAGACCCACAGATCTGGACTTATAGTTTCATGCCAGACTCTATAAGGCTCGACTGCCCTTTTTTTTTCTTCTTGGGTGTATAGAAGTACTTAGATGCATTGGCCTATTTTATAAATTCCAATTGGTATGAACTATTTTTTATGCATAATAGAATCAACTTATTTTTCTAGGTTTCTTTTTATGTTGTGCTTTTCTATGATGAATACCTAGACGTGAGCTCATAGGAAATAATTAAATTTTCTACCCAATTAAATCTAAATAATTGAAATATAAAAAGTAAAGTAATTTAAAAGCTCATGTAAATTAAAACCCTAGGGAATAATTTAAAATTAATTAGAAACCAATTAGCTCTTGAAACTCATGCAATCTTATTGCTTCAATCCTTAAATTGGTCAACTTCTCCCATTACATATAAGGGGCATCTAACTTGTGAGGATGATTACCTTCTTGTGGAAGTTTGCCTTCTATTATTGATTTGGCACATGACTTTCTTCCATACTAATGACCTAAATTGATCATCGAGTCAAAATATATTAAAATATGATAAATATGCATTAGTTAGTGAATTTCATACCCTACATTATCTTAGGAAATAAGGAGTGAATCTAGGATTCTTAGATTTATTTCTTAAAAATATAACATCCCAACCATATTGCATTCATAAGACTTGAAGTCATGAATTTAAAATGTGCTTAGGTGATGTTAGCTGGGTGACCTTTCTAGGTAGGTTGTAAGTCCAGAAGTGTCAGGGTTAGGTTAGTTCCCTCAAGTGAGAAGAATGGATGATAATTCCCAAAAATGAAATTAGGTAGAGAATCTGACCTGTGTCAAAAGCACTTGTAGATTTAGGTTCTGAAGCATCTTCCTAGAGTAAGTCTTCAACCTTATGCATTCCTGCAATATTGTGCTATTAGAATCTAAGCCCTAGACTTCTAAGAAAATATGAACCCAAAATCTAAATTAAATTCTAAAATCCTAATTATAGGAAAGTTGAAGTGTCTACTAGGCATCCTAGTATAAATGGGCATTTCCCACTTTATTCCATTTGGATTCCAAAAATAACTCTCTCCACTTTAGACCATACTAATTGAAAGTCCCAAATATCAATCCTTTTAAAACCAACTTCAAAATTTTTAGAAATAATGACTTATTTCTTTAATCGAGAGTATTCATAGGAAGAGACCCTCTTAAGATGTAAGGGGTTTGCCTCTATAGAGAACCATGAACCTATTTTAAAATAAAACTAGTTTTACTTTCTATGTAGTTCACAAAAAAATGTTTGGTACATGAAAGACCCATCAGCCTTAGGAGTCTTTTATTAAATGATCGAATCCATTAAAAGAAAAAAATGTTTATTTTTGAGATAATATGTTTATTTCTTAACGCCGTATTTGATCATCTAAATAAAAAAGTTGTAAACTCTACGTGGTGTCACAAAAATTTATTACTCATCAAAGTATATTTTTTAGTGACTTAGCTAGGGAATCATTCCTCTCTCAATCTTTAGAAATAAGTTGTTATTTAATATATCGATAGTGTACTTGTGTCACTCGTCAAGACTACCTTTCTTTCCATTGGATGTCTCTCCATTTCATTCTTGGTTGAGCCCATCCAACATCTTGAATTAGGTTTTAAAACTCTTTATTTGCCATATTTAAATGACTGGGTCCTAGAATCAAACCCCAAGCCCCAAAAAAAAGGGAGAGAAATAAATGAAAATTAAGTCATTTATGTTAGACCTAAGTCTAGTCAAGATGGATTTGATATCATTCCAACATGGAAAAGAAATGTTATATTCAAAAAAGTTTGAAAATTACTTCAAATTTTGAAAAGCAGATCTTAAAAATAAAATCTCAAAGTTAAATTTGTCCTTGATCCTAGTTTGGCTTTGTGAAAAAGCTAAAGAGAATTAGGATAGGATCATAAATTGATGCCCTTTATTCCAATACATTCAGAAGTAGTAAATACCTAAGAATGTATATTGAAATGAATGAGTTTCTTCAAATCTTGGGGATATCCAAATTAAAATAAGAAGGCATAATTGTACCTATTGCCCCTTTCCATCATGATTGAAGCTTGAATTGTAATAAAAAATAATCAATTCAAAAGAAAATTGAAAAAAAAATATATGAAAAATCATCCTAAAAGAATGCCTTATTGACCTTACACAAAAGTTGATTAAGAAATTAATTATAAATATATTATACTTATAAAACAAAATTTATATAAATGCAAATCAACTTTAATCTTAATTCATCACCATGTGTCCACTATCATTTTGGAAAATCAGTTGTTCAAGCTAATTGGCTAATTCTAGGGAGTTGCTTCAAGGTAACCCTCTTTTAGACCTTCAAAAACCTTGAGTCATTAAGA
Organism: Cymbidium sinense; assembly: GCA_021442155.1. NCBI lineage: Eukaryota > Viridiplantae > Streptophyta > Magnoliopsida > Asparagales > Orchidaceae > Cymbidium > Cymbidium sinense. The sequence goes on from CM038221.1 coordinate 94,106,289, forward strand.
GTTTAGGAGAGAGTCAAAAGAGGAAAATGATATGACATTTTGAATAAAAAAATGATGAAATGATTCACTTTTGTTCTTAATCAATAATAGAAAAGAGAAGGCAATGAAAGAGAATTAAAATTCTCCTGATAAAGTTGAAATGAATGAAATTTAAATCTAATAAATTTAAATCAACTTCCTTTATGGGAGTCTTCTCTCATTATGTGATTGATATTCAATAAATGGCCCTAATTAATTTTATAGAAAAATTCCAATAATGAATGAATATTTCAATCCTTCTAAAGAAATCATGACCTTAGGTTTGGGTCCTAAGGGTGATATTTCTATCTATGAGTGAAAGTTTGAAACTTCTATCTCTAGTTAGATGATAAAAAAATCACTTAGGACTTTGTTAGTCCAAAATTAATGAAGACAACCTTAGTTTTCTCTGCTCCAAAACTAAGGCATTATACACTTTCATACAAAGTGAATCTATGGTGAATCAATTGTAATGTCTTATTATCCGCCTGACATTATCTTGATGTCTAGTATGGTGGTCAAAGATTTTATTGTAATTTGAGATTACCTTTAATCTTCTTTGTGCTATAAAAAGTACAAGTCATACTAGTCTTCTTAGCAGCACATCGCTTCCAAATGAGTAGATCATGAGGTCTATTGATCTATTAAGGATAGAGTTACACCTACCCTCCCTCTATATCAAAAGGAAATTATTGAAATCAAATTCAAAATGGAAGAGTTATACAACCCCAATTAATATTTTAAAGAAATGGCAAGTAAGTTATCTTCAAAATATGATGTTTTTCCCATCTTAGAGAAGTTGCTTACAAAATTGAGCATCATATTGCTCGATAAAAAATAATTTAAAAAGAAATAAAATAAAAAGAAATAATCATTAAGCAAGGTATTACATATTTCTCTAATTTTCCTTCTAAATAACTTCGTGATGTAGTATTCCACTATAAAGAAGTTCTACGATTATCTTCTATGATGAAGTTATACTACTAAGGACTTATCAACATCTTGGTTGAAGTGAAAAATTTTGAAAGAAAATTTCTAGAATACTTGTTGAGCCGAGTGCATCAGTCAACATCAATTATAAACAAACATGAAAATGAATCTACATAGGCCCAATTCTAATCTAACCTTGATAAGATGGTGCCATGTAAATTAAATTAAGTAAATAAAGGAGTTTTCAATTCAATGAAAATTTAATTTTGAAAACTCAACTCAAAAGAAGAACTTAACCTCAATCACAATGTTGATTGAAGATGATAACTCAAAAATTGAAAAAGAATCTCACGAATTTAGGGACATCTTAAACTGCTCTTGGATGGTCCTATCTAGCACAAATAAAAATAAAAATAAAAATAAATGATTAATGAAATGAAATAAAAAATACTAATTTAGAAAGGATGTTCATATCCATTATGAGAATCTCTGGTTCTGCATAAGTGTAGAGTCTTTAGGAATGACATTTTGCCAGTCCTAAATGACCTCACTAAGTCTTGTATTCAAAAAAATAATTATAAAAGATCATATCATGTAATATGATCAATCAATCAAAATAAAGAATTAAATCACCCCAAATATTGTATTCAGACAAAAAGTTGAATACATCTAATGTCCTAGTAAATCTTGTATCTAGGAGAAATGTCAAATGTAACATTTCATAAAGAATTGAAATGTTATCAAAATGTTAACAAAAGAAAGAATGAATGAATGAACAAAAACAAATTAAAGAGATGGAAAGACTATATCCAAGAGCAAAAGGATGAAGTCTGAAATTTATAAGTATGTGGGCATTTTTAACTTTAAACTCCTCCACATCAAAATAAAGTGGTAGGGGTTAGAAGTCAAGAATTTCCCCTTGCTAAAAGAATAAAAGTAATAAGTTGCTTGATACTTTATCATTGTGGCCTTTGTCATGTTGGATGAGCTCATATGGCAAGTTAAAAAGATGATAAATCTTTTTTAACAAGAAGCTTTATCCTTTATATGTCAAAGATTCAATTGAGTATAATCTGATTCCATTTGAAAGTGGCCTATAAGTAAGATTCATAAGCAAGGCAAGCTATGAACTATTCAAGAAATTAAAACCCCAAAGGTGGTTTTAGATTCAATACTATAGAGCCATTGCAAGATAGAGTATTGTTAAATAGTCAGGGTCCTAACTTTTCTTCAAAGACCCTCAAACATATTAAATGGATATCAATTAGAGATGCTTGAAGATCTATGTAGACTTCAAGTTTAGGATGCACCCCTGAAATTTGAAGAAGAATTTAAATCCATAATTGACAAACTAAAAAGAATAAATCCACAAATGAAAGTTGGTATACAATTAATATCAATAATCTAGCTATTTGATGAGTCATATATTGATGAGTTAATCAAACTAATGTTAGAGTTTGAAAACTACTTTATCTAGAAATAAATTGACATGATCTCCAGAGGTAGCAGTCTATAAGCTAAGGCTTGATGCCAACCATTTCAATAAACTAAGTCCTTTGATGACTATAGTTAAACTTCAAAAGAAAAGCAAGATGTTGCTAAACTAAAAGTTAATTGATGATGTCCTTACATGAGAAGAAAAAATTATTCTTGGTTGGCTAGCATCATTAGAACAAGAATAAAAAATGGAAAAAAAAAAGGAAGAAGAAAAGAAAAAGATAAAATCTACATGTATCATATCTTAAGACTAAGATAAAATCATTACCTTGTAGATGGGTTCTTATTATCCATACTTTATTTCAAAACCAAAAGGTTTTCATGCATCAGATTATCCTCATTAAGGATAGCTTATCTGGATATTGTCAAATCGAAACAATTTTAGAAAAGACAATTGAAAACATATGATACGACATTCAAAATCTTTACAAAAATATTCTACCACATAGTCGTATCATTCAGTCTTACAAAACTTGGGACAAATTTATCATATGGTCATGATCAAGATTTCTAATCACCTCAATTTTAATTAAGTGGAGTGTTAAATTGAAAATCTTGCTAAGAAAATAATAATATATTAAAAAATGATGAAAAGAAGAAAGAAAAGAAAGGAAACATCATTATGATTTGAAAATAATCATATCACTACATATAGAGTCCTAAAATATACCTTTGAGTTAATATTAAGGACCTTGTAGTAAAAATTTAGAAGGATCAAAACGTATACAAATAAGAATTAATCAAATCCTTTTATGAAATAACGTTTCATAAAATGTTTAAGAATAATAAATCAACTGAAGTAATTCACTTTCAAACTTATTCAGAGAACCTTAATTTCTTTAATAAGTTAACCCTCTCAATTTCCTTATTGATTAGGGATAAAAGAATTAAAAAATATTGTCTCCATGAGAGCCCAAGAGTTTACTTACCTTGATTCTTAATCACTTTTCAAAGCTTTAAAAAAAATCTCTTGATATTTATTGAATCCAAGAGAAGGCCTTATAAGCTATTGATTCATTTCAACAAAACAAAATGAAATGCATCCAATCAAAAGAAAAATTAATTTTATTTGAGAAGCACTGGTTGACTTTGGGTTTTGCTGCATAATAACTATAAAGTCACAAGCAAGCTCAAATGAAAAATTCTTAAATTAGTACCCTATGATGTCTTTCTTAAATTGGATTAGACATCTAGCATGGTTAAATATAAATTTGAGATAAAAAAGATAAGATAAGAAAGAAAAAATGATTAAATTCTATGCTTATAGCATAGTTAATCATATACCCAAATCCTCATTCAAAAATACACTTTAACTCTTTGAAATCATCTTCACTAAACTTCATCATGTATAAGAATTATTAGTGAAATCAAGAAATGAAAGTAAATCTTTTATCACCTTGCACTAGTTAGACTAATCAAGTAAAGATCAAGTCCATGTGACTCTTGATTATTAGTCAAAAGACTTGATGATTAGGAATTAAGTCACTATGATCCCTTTTCCTCACTCATATCATCCATAGGTTAATCAAGACCTTTGTGGCACATTTTCTATACACCTTGGGTTGGGGGCAAGCCCTTTATGGCACCTTTCTCATATCATCCCTGTGAATTTGGAATAAGCTTTTACGAACCATTCTCATAAACTTAGAGTAAGCTTTTTATGGAATGACTCTTTCTTTCCATAAGTTAGAAGTAAGCCCATTTGTTGCACCCTTCTTATAACTTCTCAAAGGTTTGGAGAAAGCCTCTCTTGGCACCATTCCTATTATTCACATGATAAGATTAAGTCATTAAGACCCCTTTCACATCACATAAGCAAATTGGGATAGGATTAAGTCATGAAGACCCTTTTCTTATTAGACAAACTATTGAGGATTGAATAAAGTTATTAAGACCCCTTTCCTCTTCTTTAGCTATCTAAGATGAGTTAAGCCATTAAAGGCCCCATCTTAATAGCAAATCACACAAGAGAAAGTCCCATGATAGAAATCAATTTAAAATGATAAGGTTAGGATAAAGTCATTTAGTCCCCTATCCTTAAGTCAAAAAAATAATGTGAGGTTTAGGACCAAGTCATTAAAGACCCCTTTCCTCCACCCAAAAATTTGAGGTCTCGAAATAACTCATTAAGACCCCTCTTTCTCATTGTGGCTACTCAAGAAGGAACTAGTCCATTGAAGGCTCCTTCTTAATATCAAATTATAAAGGAGTAAGTCCCTCAGTAGGCATCATTATAAAGATAGGATAAGGTCATTATGACCCATTTCCTTTTCAAGCTACCAAGGTTGGAATTAAGCCATTGAAGGCCCCTTCCAGCTAGCTAAAATTCTAATCATTATAATAGGATCCAAGTTCTTGTGATTACTTTTCTAAAACAAAATAAAAGAAATAAATGAATGGAAATAAGCCATTGAAGCCCCATTCTTATGGACTAACTTAAACCAAGAATTAAATCCATGTGTCCCTAGCTTAGTAGTAAAAATTTGAGGTTTAGGATTAAGCTATTGATGCCCCTTTTCTTAAGCTTAGCTATTTAAAGTTGGAATCAAGTCTTCAATGAAATCTTTCTAATGGTTAGCTAGATAAGAGTAAATCTCTTAGTGGGATCTTTCCCTAGTTATACATCATGTAGTATGGATTAGGACTAAGTGTCCATATCGGCATCCTCTCCAACTACTATCTTCAAACAAGAGTAAGTCCCTTAAAGGCATCTTCTTTGAGTATAATGATTGCATTAGGACTAGAGCATTGTTTAGGTCCACTCCAAATGACATCCCTATTCCCCTTAGAATTTAGTGAATTTAAGTTTGTAAGAGTGAATCAAATTGAAAAAAATTTAGGGATACATATGTCTATCTTTCACGAACAAATCCAAAACATAAAATAAAATCAAATTCAAAATTTTGAATTTGAATCCCAAGCTTATGCTTGTAGTGTTGATCAATTCGGTCAACACTAATATGTGCAGTGTATTGTGGCCCAACCACTACACATATTGGGGGTCCATTTGTTGACTTCATTTTTAGAAGAGATTGATATCATTTTAAAATTGGTAATTAGGATGCATAATCTTAGATTCGGAACTTCCCAATTAAGTGCTCAAGATACTATACCTAGTGACCTAATGCACCTTCTTTGGGTTTCATCTAACCTAATGGGCTTAGTTAGACTTGACCAAAATTTCAAATCTGGATTAAATAAAATAAATTCCAAATGTGTCAAAATAAAATCAAAATAAAATAAGTGAATAAATCCAAAAACTAAATCAAAGTCAAATCTTGTCAACCCATTTGACATGGGTTTGACTTAAGTGGTCCCTCCAAGTCAAAGGTCAAAACACCAAAATTTGACTAAATAAAATCATTCCAAATGTTCCAAATGATAAACTAAATAGGTTTAATCATGAACCTAAAAAATTTATAATTATTTAGGCCTTAATTAGGTTAATTAGACCACTTAGTCTAAATAACCTAAATGGGTCCTATTGGGTTCCAACCCAAATCAAATTGAAATGAATTCAATTTGATTACTCAAAATCATTTAGAAATACTAATCAAATACAAACCAACCCATCATTGGGTCTAATTTGGTCAAATTTATCATTTAACCCAAATGAAATCGAAGCTTAACCCATTAAGCACATTATAGGTTAATTGGGTTCAAATTAAAATCCACTAGAAATTAAATGAAATCATTTACTCCAAATCATCTCACATAAGTGATCAAGCATGATTTGAGTCCAAACTAAATACAATTGAGTCAAATTGATCATTTGAACTCAATTGGAATTAAACTTAACCATTTAGGTTTAAATGGGTTTGGAATGAAATAAAATCCAAAATTAATTCAAATCTAAATGAATTATTTAAATAAAAACTTAATCAATCATCAATTAAAGATGATTAAACTCAAAATTAAAAGAATTAAATCAAAATCAAATGCTTTGAATACAAATGTTTAGATCAGATTCAAATTACAATCTTACCCAAATGAATTTAAACTTGCCTTCAAACTCATATTGAGTTTGATTTGGGCAGCCACATATTAACCTAAAGGCTTTAATAGTGATGTCATAAGTCATAACAATTAAAGAAAAATTAAAGAGGTGGAATTATGAGAGGAGAAGGCTTAAAAATTTCTAAAAGAAATGCAATTCTCATTTCCCCTCTTCCATATACTTCATTCCACCTCTTAGCTTCAAAAAAGATTGGATTCATTCCAATTACTTGAAGGCCACCAAGAAGAAGCCAAATAAAATTTTGTTTCCTCCAAGAGGAGAAGCAAGAGAAGAAGAAGAGGAAGCCGAGGAAGAAAATGTGAGTCACTATAGCATCCAAGAGGGGGGCTTAATTAGGCGATATTAACAATTTTAAAAGTTAAATCTTAAATTTTAACTATTAGTAGAAAATTAATTTTTGATTTTATAAAGACAATAAAAAATTCTCAAAGCAATAAAAAATAATGTACAATAAAGTAAAGAGAGACAATAGGCACACAATTTTTATGTGGTTTGGCCAAACCCCAAAACTAGCCTACATCCACACTAGGCACTCCTCACTAAGAATCCACTAAATCCAAATAGGTTACAAGCAGTACTCTCTTATAACAGGGTGAGTACAACCCCTACAATAATATGTACTCTCCTACAAAGGTGTTAGTGCAATCCCAATAAAAATTTTACAACACGGAAAGAAAAATATAAAATAATAAACTTTGATAAAATATATCTCTCACAAATTTATGAAAATATCCAATTCAAAAAGTGAGCTCACAACTTATAAATGATCACTTTAGAACTTACAAATTTTGGCAAGATAGAATGCACACTAAATTTTGATATGATATAATAAAATTGGTCTAAAATTAAAATCCATTGGGGGTCTTCTTCAAAATTGGTCTAAAATTTCATCACATAACTTGCAGTAGTTGACCTCACTTTTGGAGTGAGGAATCATGCTTCCTTAGGCTTAGGAGTCTTCTAAGAACTAGGATTCTAACCTAGGTACTTAAGGAAACATACCTTAAGCTTAGGATATGCCTTAAGACAAATAGGTTCTATCCATCCCATGGCCTAAAACATAACCCATGCTTGTCCATTCATCCAAAACAAACCTCAAGCCAACCAACATCAATTGGATTTTTTTATCCAAGCTCCAAACCAAATTAACTTAACCCTTAACCTAAACTAATTCCATTACCATCCTATGGATCAAAAACATAAAGCCCATTCAATTGACCCTAATTTGATTAATCTTCACAAAAGCACTACATCCACTCAATACTCTATTTCAAACCCTTCAAAGACACATAACCAAACCAATTAAACTAAATCAATCAAATCAACCCAAGTTAGCTTATTTGGCCTAAAAGGTCTAAACGAGCCAAAAGCCAAATTAAATCTAAATCAATTTCCACTAAAGCCATCAATCAATCTTAAATCAATCATCAAGCTGAATCCAACTCAATTCAACTCAATTGACCCATTTGGTCCACTTGACCGAAAGTGACCTAAAAGACCAATTTGATCCAAACCTCAATCCAACCCAAATCATATTGAATTAACCCATCCAATCTCCTCTACAATGATTGTTAATCATCCTTGATTGACCAATTACAATTGATTGGGCCACACCAAGCCAATTTGATCACTTGACCCAAGTTGACCCAATTAGCCCATATGGACCAAAATGAACCAAACTTCATCCCAACCTCAATCAATTGCAACCAGTTATTCCTGCCAGTTTATAATTGTAGCCTATGTGGTCAAATCTAGTGAGTTACTAAGCTAGAGGGTCTTTCATTCTCTCTAGTCCTTGGAATTCAATTCCTTAGTGTCTCTATGGCTGCCTAGACTATGTGACTGATCTTACTCTTTAATTATTCCAAGTCTTGATGTGTGACAAATTGCCACATGTTCAGTCGTGTGGTAGTGGAGTTACCCTAAGTTGATGGTCCTACATCATTAAGTGCCTGAATTCTTATTCTTATTATACCAAAGAGTTTGTTGATTCAATATTTATTTATGGAGTAAAGCTAGACCATACATAAGCATGTGAGAAGTATAGCTAGATCAAAAAATACTAAACAAAAAAGATTTCTAAAGTATATGAAATTCTAAGATATTATAATGTTAGTACAAGTAGAGAATTTGAGTATAGGAATTAGCTATTTTCCCTCAAGAATAGTAAAAAGGTAGGAAAGAAGATCTACTAACTCTCAAAATCCTCACATTTTATAGGATCTAGGGACAGCAACAAAAGAAAACTACATGTTGGTTTCTAGTAACTATATGTTAGTTACAAAATAAAAAGACTCGTTAATGTGCCTGGTGGTTGGACTAGTGTTGTATGTTGAGTAGTGAGTTCATTCTGATGGTCAATAATATGAGTCAAAAAGTGTAGATTCTTTCACATACTCACCAGTGATGAGGAAAGTTTCCCTGGGTGGTTGGTTGGTAAGCTCTTCTTTGGGCTTAGCTACTTATTACTAGGTGTCCTTCATACTGATCATTCTATTAAGTCCTTATGTGCTTGTTGGGATACAAAAGATATTAAAATGCATTCACCTTAAAACTCATTTTAATTAAATGAAGCTATTATAATACCCTGCTTCTATCATAGTTCATATCATAATTTTTTCAAGGCTCTTAAGACTTGGTCAGGGACATCAAAATCCATAAGAAAAATTTTCAAAATATCTAGACAATACTTATTGTATATCAAATATATTAGGTTAAAAATATTAACAAGACTTTATACTCATATCTTTCTTGAATACCAAGCCCTAACCTAACCTAATTCAATAGGCTGACTTAATGAAACCATATGGGGAACTATTGTATGAGGGTGGTCATTTATAAATTTTTGTTACCATATATGTTTGACTTTATCCATCCTTATGATAGTCCTCTTTCCTTACTTAAGTTCAATAATTTCTTAATGGATATAAGCATTTAATCCAAATAATCAATTTATCTTATTGATTAAGTTATTTGCATAAATTTTCATGATACTAAAAGCATATCTTGACCATCATCTAAATTAATATGGGAATTTTGAATCTTTGTTGAGTCAAACATGCCCACCTATCCTTACCTTATTTAGGCATTACCTAAGTAGGCATTACCTAAGTGAGTATACCACTTAGCCAAATTAGCCAATCACTTTAAGCAATTAACCCAAGGATGTTCTTTGTATGATAATGCACAAATTAGCCTTTAAAATCTCTTAAAGCATGTTTAATCAACCATAAAAAAGAAAGTCAACCACACCCAATTTATTTCATTTTAATATTAAAATTGAGGCTAAGCCATATGAAAGTCTAACTAAACATCTAAATTAATCAATTTATAAGTTAATATACTAAAATGTTTTTCACATGGAGGCTTGATTAGTTATTCATATTACCTATACACATGTTATTTTAATTGAACCAAATTAATCCAATTGAGTAAATTTTGCCAAATTTTCCTAGTTATTAAATTAAAAAGGCTACTTGGACATGCAAAGCTTTCTATATGTTTATAGTCATTCTAAGCCTTATAAACCATGGTCCAAATCCAATTCGTAATGTAAGGTATTTATACCCATTAAGCATGAACATTCTTTGATGGCTGATCAAACCAAGAAAATCATGTTATTCAATTAAATTCTTGAAAGTGGTTGTAACCTAAGATGTCATTATCAAATAGTTAATCAACCTATATTGATTTAATACCTATAAAGTAGTCAATTTTACCAAATTCTCCAAAACGATTCCTTTTAGGTTTGAATAGGAACATTCATTCTCATTAATAATTTAAATGGCTAAATTATGCCAATAATTTAGTGATTTTAAACATAAATTCTAAACAAATATTCTTCGTTCAACACAACTTGGTGTGACCACATTCCATAAATGTATTTAATGGAATGGGTCAATATGACTCATTTACGCAAAGTGCAGTAAAACTATATTTAAACTCACTTTAAGGCAAATTATGGGACAAATTCATTTCTAAGTAATAGTTAATATCCTAATTTTATTATTTTAGAAAATAACATCCCCTAGATTAATACTTGGAACTATGTGGAATTAGTAGGTAAGGAGCCATATATTATTGAAATACATTTATCTAATCAAAATTTCAAAAAATATTTCCTTAAGTACAACAAATGTAACAACCTAATGCACCTGATAAGTGGGTATGAGGCAAACAAGTGGCAAAAAGGATAGGCTACCTAACACATTTCATATTTAAAACCTTGAATTTGTATGGTAGTTGGTGGAAAATAAGGAGATGTATAAGAATAAAAGTGCACTTTTCCCATCAAAATTTACCAAATATTTTATCAATCATCTTTCAAGTATAGCCTATGTTTCCAAATGTTTTTACTTGTAAATATGTGGCTACAAGAGAGAAAGAATATATATTAAAAATATGGAATGCTCCAAGAATTTTTTATGTACATTCATTTAGCATGAATACTCTTTCAAAATAAAAACATAACATGGTTCAGATGTTGGATTGGGGAGCTAGGAAACATGTAAAAGAATAAAACAATAGTGTATTTCCATCAATGGCTTCTCAGCTAAACTCAGAAATGAGAAATGAAAAGGCTAAGTTTTAAGGGAGATCTCTCTTGTCTTTCTGTTTAAAGTAAAACATTCCTTTAAGCTTTTTGAACCCCATATCTAAGTTAGGTTTTCATTGATGTTCCATTAAAGATTTTAAATGTGTTACCCTTTTTCAGCCAATGGGCTTGGCAAATATTGTTCAAGATTGTTTTGATGCACTCATCATACTAAAGTTCAGAGAATTAAAATTTTTAAGCCTTGTTAGCTCACATAGGTAAACTTTTGAACATAGTTCATAACCATTTAAGGACACTCAGTTAGATCACATCATACCAATCTAAAACTTTAGAACCATTGATGTCACTTTTGTAAGATCAATTGTTGGCAAAATTCTTTTCAGGCCATTTGGCCTAATGCTAACCTCTCAACCTTATCTAATAGAATGAGAGGAAGGATATAGTGAATATCTCTTAGAATATTTTGTTGGTTCTTATTTTAAATATATTTCAAAATTTTCAATGCTTCCATGTTTACTCCAATTTAAGTAAATTTCAATCATATATACATTCACTTATGAGAAACCAAAAAAAATAAAAAATTTGATGGATAAATTTTAATTATTTTATCAATGAAAAATTAATTTACTATTAATTAAATTAACTTATTAACTTAATTAAGTTAAATAATTCTCAAGTTTTAATAGGTGGTTGAATGAACCCAGATAAGCTTACATTTCAAATTTCAAGCAATGATGAATTACATTTCAGAAATAATAATTCTTTATACATATAAAATTATTTTTTAATATTGCATATTATTTTATAAAAAAAATTATTTTTGAAGGGTTAAAGTTAGTCAAATTTATCTATGAAAAGCCTAAGATCCTTTATTTTCTCATACAATCTACCTTCCTCTCCAGTATAAATTCAATGCAAGAAAATATATCAAAGATCTGTGGAACTCAAAAAGGACAACATGGTTTCATCAGAGTTATCTTTAACTTACAACCCATCACTATGATATTTTGTACATTATGACTCCATTTTTTACATCTCGATTCCATTTGGTTATCCTAATCTATTTAAAATAATGACCAATCATTTTAATAGTCAATAAAACATCAAATAAAATATGCAGTAATCTAAAGAAACAAAACTTCAAACTTTTATTAAAATCAAAAGAACACAAATACAACACAATACACCCAACCTCTTAAAAGGTGCATTTAGTTCATGGTAAAATAAAATAACAACTTAAAGGCTTGATACATGAACATGATTTCAATAATAAAATGAAGAATGAATGATTGTAATATGGAGAAGCACATCAACAAAATCCTTTATTTTATCTTGTCTCCTTGTCCTTCAGATCACCTTGAAAGCCTCTCTAAAAACCTCCACAAAATTCCCTCTTAGATTTCTCGCAGAGGTGAGAAAAAACCCTAGAATTATGATTATAAAATTTACTTAATTCATCGCTATGAATCCCATAAATATGGTTGAAACAAATATCCTTAAAAAGCCACATGTTTAATGGAAATTTAGAGTGAATTTTAGCATCTACTAGGAAAACATTTAGTGCTTAATAGCTATGCTCTCTATTTTGGAAGCATTGGAAATTATCAATTAGGCACATAATACTAAAATTAAGCACTTAGGTACTAAGCTCTTTGTCTTGAACTATATTTTGGTTTTAGATCTAACATCTAAGCCCTAACTACTTTTTTTGTTTCTATAGTATGGTGCTTGAGTGTATACTTTCTAGCACTTAGGCACTTTGCTAAACTCAATACATTAATTAATTCCTTAATCACATTATTTATCCCCAAATCATCTCTAAACATTTCTCAATATGATTGGATAATAAATTATGCATTTTACTTTCTTCATAATGATTCTAATACAAAAAAAGCTTTATCCTACTATTTGAGGTTAACTACATGAATCTTTATTCTCTATTATTATCTAAAAGGGTCATATTATCATTTAATATTAGTAAATCAAGCCATTTTTATACTTCCTAGCCAATTCATTTTAGGTCTACCTTTACCTTTATTAATATAGACTTAATCTAATTAATATATTCTCTTAACTGGGAAATAGAAGAACTAGTATTTTGTATGATCAAACCATTTATGGCAACTCTCTCTATTCATATCTTCCATTGAAGCTACTCCATCCATTTCATGTGTATATTCATTTTCCATTTTGTCCCTAAGTGTAAAGCCACTCATTATTAGAAGCATCCTCATCATTGCAACACTTACACTTATTTTTGTGCTTTTCTTTTATTGGTTAACATTCCACACCACAAAGCATTATAGGTCTCACCACTATCTTATAAAGTTTTCTTCAATGTCTAAGTAGTGCTTTTCTATCACATAATAGGCCTAATGCATTCTTCCAATTCAACTATCCAATTTCAATTCTACTAATAACATTTCCATCTATTTCACCATCACTTTGAAAATTAGATCGAAGATATCTTAAGTTCACTTATTTATTGACTTGATCACCCATTGTCGCCCATTAGATATGCTACTACTAAAAGTACACTCCATGTATTTAATTTTTTATCTTTGAAAATGAAAGCCTTCACACTCCAAGGCTGGCCTTCATATTTCAAGCATTTATGAACTTCTACACTACTCTTACCAACAAGAAGAATATCATCATCAAATAGCATACACCATGGAGAATACTCTGTAAATGGTTAGTAAGAGCATCAATAATAAAAGTAAAATGTTGTAAGTTTAAAGCCAAACCTTTTTGTAATCCAACTAAAATATGAAAATACTTGGTCAATCCTTCTTCCAAGATATATATATATATATATATATATATATATATATATATATATATATATATATATATATATATCTTTAATAACTATAATATTAACAATATTAAATTCATTCATTTATATAACTCTCTAAAACATTTATCCTCAAACTTTATCATTTTCTTTTTACAAATAAACAAATTTCATATGTAGATCCTCTATACTCACTTTATATTAATCCATCAAACCTCTCAAAAAAATTTATATCATCCATAGTAGTCCTCTCAACATAAATCCAAACTCATTTTGAGAAACTTTTGTATCACTTCATAACTTAGCTCCATTCCTCTCTATCTTTCTCTCTCTCTCTCTCTCTCTCTCTCTCTCTCTCTCATAATTTTAATTTATGTCACATTAACATAATTCCTCCATAATTTGCATAGTTTTGAGCAACCATTTTATTCTTTAAAATAAGAACCAACAAGCTTTTTTTCCACTCATCTGACATCCTTTTTTGTTTTTAAATAACATTAAAATGTTGTTTAAGCCAAGAAATTCCATGATCTCCTAAGATTTTCACACTTCTATTTGAATATCAATAGCTACTTAGGTACTACTATTTTTCCACACTTCATTTTCTTTAAACCTCTCCTACTATAGTTTTACAAATACGATGATAGAAATAAAAATCTCTATTTTTATTTAAGATAATATTGTTACTATAGTTAATCATATTCATAGAACTTTGAAGAAATGTTTATTAAAATTTCTCATGCACCTATGTTGAATATGCTCTTCCAAGAAAAGTATTTTTTTGATCTTCATCTATCATGCACTTCATTGGAATTAAATCTTTACTTGTCTTACTTATACACACATCATTTACTTTCTCTTGAATTCAATTTAATATATATTTTAATAAATGCTAAACTAATTTTAAAATGTTTTTAAATTCTCTAAGTTCTTATTATAAACTAATTTTAGTCTAATATCATCTCATTCCTAAGAGCCTCATTGTCAAAGAGTTGGTGAAACAATGCCAAACTCTAAGGAATTCTTGTCCTACCATAGAGGTGGCACAAAGGTAATTATACCCACCATTAACTTTTCTAATAATTGAGCCAAGAATAAGCCATAGCAATTCAGAAGGTTCACCAACTCAAGGAAAATGGAAAGTCATAAACTAAACCTAAAATGATCATAAGAGATGCATAGCTTATCATCATACACAACATTAAACTTTCATCTTCTTTGAAAACTCACATTGAGAAGTTTGTGTTCTCGTAAGAGTATGCAATGAATGTTATGTCGACTAGCATTTAGATGTAGTTGAAGCTTCATGGAAATTAATCTTGTAGAATACATGGACATATTTTTTTCATGGCTACGACAACAATATTTGTTGAAGGTAACCTCTAAAAATTATTCAAACATGAACATAGAAATCATAAAATAGTTGTTAATGTAAAAGTTACAACAAAAAATGACCCCACTTACCAGAGGGGATGGGTGCTTATAAATATTGAATCTTTTCAATTCTCTAAGGATGTTTAATCAAGCATTAAATAGTAAAATGTATTGATATTAATCCTCCTATTATTTGTAGCCACTATTCTCTTCATTACTAGTAAAAAATAGAGCAGCTATAGTGTTGTAACACAATAAGGTCCAATCATAAGCACTCAAGCAAGAAAATTGGTTGATAAGCATGGAGATCCTATTACAAGAAATACAAAAATATTTGGACATGAATGAAGCTTGGAGAAATAAAAAAATTTAAAGAATTTTACCTTTTTATTTTATGTCATTTATATGTTGTGTTATTTGTCTAAAGCCTATGTATTTGATGTCATGTTTGTTGGATTTGATTTTATATAATGTAAGATGAGTAGTTTATTAAAACTATAAAAATTTAATTTATAATTAATTAATTATAATTAATTTTAGAGGATGCATGAGAGGCCACTTTAGAGGGCGGAGTTTCCAATTCAAGTGGCTATCCTCTCTCAAACCATTCCCACCATTTTGTCATTTAAACTATAGTTTTTCTATAAAAATCATTTTGTGCTATTATGAAGAGATTTTGGTAACTTTTATGGAAAAAATAGGAATTTTTTTTAATGATTTGGGACTTAGTGGGTGGCCAACCATTTTAGTGGGATTTCACGATCTTGCTCTCTAGGTTACTTCAAGGAGTACCATAATATTCTTGTGGTAATTTTTATTATATTTCAATTTCTTTTTCCTATCCTCTATCTAGAAAATTTTACAAGTGCTCCATATTTCTAGAAATTTTCAAGAAATCTTCTATTTTGGAATCTTTTGTTTACTTAATTAGTTTGAAGTCATGTGACAAATTATCAAAGATACAATTCATGGTTGTTGATAGAAGATCATATAGTTGGGGTTGACTAACTTCCTAAGCTAAATGACTTTGCAAAGTCTAGAATAAATTTATTTCTACTATTTCTTGTCTTCTTTCCCTCACTTATTTACCATCGTGAGACTATCATACTTCTTATCCAGTCTTTGTCGACTCAACAATTATTGTCACATAAGCTTTCAAAATATTGGGTTGCCATCTTAATTGATTACACTGATTTACCCACTCCCTTATGGATTGAAACCTGATATATAGGCTAACCTACTTAATTATTAACCATTAAATTATTAGCCTTGATTGATAAACTCAAAGAAACCAAATTAGAGAAAAGACATATTTTCATATAATGTAATGAAACAATATGGTGCATTGTCCTTTCTAGAGATCGAGATCCGATTTTATCTGTGTTTTTTATCAACTTGATGATATGTTTTTACATGACTATCTTGCATTCTTCCATATGAATGATATTGATTACCTGATCCATCTCTTTGTGTCTTCGTGTGATATATTTTATTTATAATATTCATTTCATCATATTATTATTTTTTTAGCACCAAGTTGCATAAATTGTATTTTTACACACTAGAATTAAAGACTTTTTTTGTTTAGAGATTTTTCATTTTGTTTAGCTCATATATTCATATACTAAAATCTATCAGTATATATTATTGAAACTTCATTAAATGTTCCTAAAGTTAATCCTTGTGTACTCAAAAATCAAATATTTAATTAACTAAAATTAAATTATATGTATGTTGAAATTAAATTTTATATTTGGTGAAATCAAGTTTCATATTAATTTAAATAAGAAAAATCTAAATATCTATTTTTCATGACGTTACATTAGATATTTGAATTGGATTTATTTGTGCTAAATTCATGTAATGTTACTTGCTTGAATTTATTGATTAAAATCTATTTTGTAAGAATTCTATTTTTTGGAAATTGGTTTCATAGATAAAATATTTATTAAAATTCAATGATAAAATAATTTATTGTATTTTTGGTTATAATCTACATAAAATTTTTTTTTGATAAAATTAAGTTTAATTAAATTTTATTTAAAAATAATTTACTTAGTTGATTTTTTTTATTTGATAAATTTAACAGACATAAACTCAACATCTCAATCACAAATTTTATTGAGAATGAAACATGTTAGTAGTATCATTGTCTAAATCATTAATTAGAATATTTTATAAAGTGTCATTATATACTACTTGTATTTATTTTGTGAAATTGTTTTTATTATCTACTTGAATCTATTTTGAAATTATAAGTTTAGTTGAGTGTGACTTTTTTAATCAACTCTAATGCTTGAAATAATTTTATTAATAAGAAAATTTGTATTGATTAGAAAAATTGGTATTATATTAAACTAATGTATGATAGTATATTAACATCGAATGTTCCCTATGTACAAGAGTATATTGGCTTGCACTCACCCAAAAATAGAGTGTTGTTGTTGGTCCTCTTTACTCTATTAAAGGAGATTTTTATGCTTGGCCTGGAATCCTAGTTTATATGATGGATAAGCATGGTTGCAAGCCTTAAGTTTGATGAACTATATATACATTGATTGTGTCTATGTTTCCTAAGGATTTACATTATATGAATTTATTGATTGATTTTAGAATAGTTAAATTCTTAGCTTCATAGCATATAATATCTATATTTATAAACTTTATCACATTGATCAAAATTTATATAAGTGCTTTGATTATTAAATCGACTCTTACTAGAACAATTATTTTATTGATCATTATAACTTATCACTTGTGCTTGCAACCTTATTGTGAAGTAAATTATTTCATATATCTTCTCCATTGTGGTTTAAATATATTTTTATTAAGCTTGTAGGTTATATCACCAATATACATCTTACTAATTCTCATAACCATATGCTTTTGGATCCTTATGTGGTGTACTTCTTCTCCATATTTAAGCACTTATTATTAGACTTATTTATTATTCATTTATAAAATTATGTGAAATTAAAATTAGTGAATTAAAAAATTATTTTGAAGGAGCACATTTCACACCCAATATACCACCCCCTTCTTAGTTTGTCTTCACCTTACACTCCTAGTCACCAACCCGCTAAAACCTAAAACAACCTCACATTCCATTATACAAAAACTTAATAATTAAAATTGATAGTGGTTTAATTCCATTTGAGGGTATGATTGCTGGATATTTTCATTTGGATTCTTAGTTCTAATTGAAATTATTGTATTCTTAACTACACAACTTTAAGCTTAAAAAAATTTATTTCTTATACATTAGTCATTAGCTCCTTATTTTGACAACCACGTCATTATTGTTATTGGTCTATAATCAACTAGCTCGCTTTTCACTTGCTTGAGTCCCCATTTTCCTAACTTCGATAATCACTTTTATCTCTTGTTATCAATAATCACCACTTATTACCTTCATGTCTATTATAATTTTATAAGTTATTCCTAATTCATCACATTTTGTTAGTGTTCATTGGCCTTCTCTTGTCTTTATACTTTTATCAACATTATAGATGGCTATTTAAAGAACCATGATCTTAAAATCATAATCCTATGATGGAAACTTTTTTTATAATCACATTCTCACTGTCTTCTCATGAGTTATATATCCAACTCATTACAAATTATCCTCATTAGGTCATTCATCTAGTATCCTTCCCCTTGCTAACACCGCTTAAAGAAATAGGAAAGTGCAAATCACCCATTAGAATGAATCCAGAATTTTTAATAAGTACTCTTTCGCACTCTTATAGGTAGGCTTTTTTGTCATACATAAGAGGGTAGGAGCACCTAGCCTATGAAATCTCCTTCAACTAATCCTTAACAAATAAGGGCACATGCACACATGCGAGCAAGATAGTGGATACCCATCTAAGTGTTCATACAAGTGTACATATGCATCTGCTATCATCTTAAAGCATTTGTAAATATTTAAAATCCCTTTTGACTTAATGGTTCTTAGCTGTATCAATTTAAATAATGTTCTAAATTATTATCTTCTTCATTATAGCCATACACAATGCCATACTAACCTATAGACAATGGCTTCTACCACTAATATTCTCCTAAGACCATTCATGGACATAGCATTTCCATGTTTTTGTGTCGACCCTCCATACTAAGATAGTGTTAATTTATTGGCCATCAAAATGATGAGTCCCATAGTCTAGGTTATTAGCATTTAAGAGGGTATTAGCTTGGTTAGCCATCCTTTAAACTTTTACATATAAGTCAATATGTAAACTAATACATTATGAATTCATATCTAATTTATTTGTATTATGTTTATGTAATGATGATTTATTTATCTATAATTCAGTGGCATATTTTTTTATTATAAATAGTATAAGTATACCTTACATTTGTATGTCATTTATGTTATTATTTATTTATAATTAAGTGGCATATTTTTTTATTATAAATAATACATATCCCCTTACATCTATACACGAGCACAGCTTCCTCTCCTCCTAAGCTCTTCTGATTATTCCCAGCACCAAACTCCAGTGACTGGCAGTGGACGTTCATCTCTAGGTTGATCTAGAGAGAGGTAAAGCATGATTCTTCTTCCAAAAGCTTCATCCAACTCCTTTGAATATTTTTGAAATCCAAATTACCATCGAGACTCCAAGTCAGAGAGGTATGGCTGAAATTGACCTTCCTTTAATTTTACATTAGTCATTTGTGAAATGAAACTAGTTTAAGGATTGATCAAATCATATAGATCCCATAGATATCATGCCTTGATCATTTTATAATCAAAATCTTATAATTTTTGAGCATAGATTGCTGGCGACTAGCCATAAAAATCTAACAATGCTAGGTCACCACCGAGGATGAGGGAGAAAAAATCATAGTATTATGTTTCTTCTATTTGGAATGAACAGTTATGATTTAGTTGAATCAATTGATAATATCTCTTAAGAAAATTAAGGCTTGATCCAGAGCTGTCCGATCTTCGATCGAACAATCTAGATGAAATCACATCTCTATCATCAAATTAATGACGAATCCATGTGGATCCCACATTGCCCAAGCATGCACCGCTGCAAGCAAAGTAGTGCCGCATCAACGCCACATGGCGCTAACTGGATTAAGTATAAAAATATTAGAAATTTTAAAAATTTATAAAAAAATAAAACACTCAACTACAAAATGGAAATAATAGCTTTATATATTCATCTGAGTGAGAAGAATCTATTAAACCCAAAATCTTCAAATTTATTGGGTGTTTTTCACTTATTTTGAGTTTAATTGAAAATACTCAAAACTAAATTAAACCAAAAATATTAATCTAATCAATTTGAAAATTTGGAAAATTAAAACTAAGATTAAAACACATCTTAGATTAAAGTTTAGGGATTTATTGATGATTGAATCAAAAGATACAAAATCCTTAATCTTTAACCCTTAAATTAATGAAATAAATTAATAAAAACTAAGAAAATGAGGAAAACTATCACATCACTTTAAAACATCATAATTCACATTAATAAATCCAAAAATAATTAAATCTCATTGGAACCCATTAATCTTCAAAATAACCTAATTAGGTAATTAAGCGTATTAATTATTTTATTTAATTAAACTCAACTTTGTAAAATCATAGTATATTAACCAAGAATACAATAATCCCAAATAAACCCGCTCTAGATCCATTTGCTAGAGAGGAATGAAAAACATTAAAACCCCTAAAGAGTTTCTAATATTTTAAGCTTAATTTAGATTTTATTGGAATCATTAAAACCTTAACCAGTCCTAAAATTATGATGAAATTTTAAACAAATAATATTATCAAGGAATCCCACTTGCCATAAAAATTTCATAGCTAAATAACTTCTAGAATAGAAGTTATAGAATTTCTAAATTTTAGGTCAACTTAAATCAAATAATAATCAATAAAATTATAAAAATTATGAAAATTAATGTAAGTAATTTATAACATCTTAAGCAACATTAGATAACATTAGGAAAATTTTCAAGTCCTCTGAAGTTGAAAATTCTAATTGATCCTTCACTTTGGGTTTATGGAATTAATTAAATGAAAAAAATTAATTAAACCCTAATGTACTAAATTATTAAATTTAGAGTAAAATAAACATTTAGCTAATAATTATAACTAATTAATCTCTAAATTTTATGTCTAACAAAATATTCATTTACATTAAAGCCACATTAAGCTTACTTAATATAAATAAATATTGATTAATAACTATGAATGATTAAAATTAAATCTTTTAACTTAAATGAACCAAGAATAAGAATGGCAAAGATTAGCTTTGACACCTAAATAGTTCATTCTTTAAATTTCTTAAGTTATAATTAATAATTAGATATTGATAGGAAAAACTTCACCATTAAAAATTTAATTAAATACTAAATCCTTAATACAAGATATCCCACTTAAACTAATGCAAAAAATGGATTAAATACATAAATCAATGAAAATCTTAAGTCATGAAATCTAAATGTAATGGATTACTTGAATAATGAAACCAAAAACTTCTAAAGTAAGCTTAAATTAAAAAGTCAACTTAAATCAAATAAGTTAGATTATTGAAGTTAATAAGCATTCATAATAGTTAAATGAAATAAGTAAGATAAAATCAAAATCAAATGAATTAAATTAAAACATGTGAAATTAAAAAATCAATTTTTATCTTACATTTTAATCAAGTTAAAAGGATATAAAATTGAACATAAACTTGATCTATGAAACTATATTCATTTTAAATAACATCAAAATCGGCCAATATAAAATATAAGTAAAGAAAATCACTTGAAACCAAATTTAAAAGGTCAAATTATGAAAAATATTAAACTGAGTTTAATCATGTTAAATGATTATACTTTTATAAAAATTTAAGGAACTATTTTAAATTTTAATTAAAAATCATAGATTAATTAAACTAAGATACATTAATTAAATTAAAGAAAATTTGAATGAAAGAAGAATAAAGATCATTAAATATCAACAAAATTAATGGAACAACATAAACTCTAACCTTAAAAAAGATGAGATAGAAATTAACTAAATTAAATTCAACTTAAATAAATCATTCGAACAAATTTAAAAGGGTTAATTAGGATACTCAAGTTCTTAGTTATACCCATAAAATAAAATTTTCTCTAAAGATGAACTTTTTATTCTATTAGGATTAGGATGTTGAATGAAATGGGTTCTATCTAAGAATTATTTTATTCTATTCTTCATTCTTTAAAACAAAAATTAAAATTAGATCCCAAAATAAATTAAAATCTAAAAGTAATTAAACCATTTAAGCTGAAACTTCTTAATGGTAAATTGAACAAACCCTAAGATTGGATAAAAAGGCAATCTAGATAATTCAATGAACATAAAATTTTGCATAATAAGCTATTATATGGTATATAGTGTGGACACCCAAGATTACAGGGCTACTGGTCTAAAGGAGGTATCGATACCTTGAATCTCTGATTTAATAATGATACATACCTTTGAAAGAAAAATTATGAAAAGTAAAATATTAAATTTTAAAATTAAATTAAAACTTAAACCTAAAAAGCCTACTATAGCCATACCATACAAGACCCCCTTTCGAACGCTAGATTATTGGGTCACTAACCCTAGATTTAGGATTGGCCAATGGTCTTTGATATTCTGTGATGTGAAATGATATTTTTTTAATTATGTGGTGTAATGTTTTAGATTGGATGGTTAAGAATTATTTTCTTAGTAGTCTGAATGTTATGACACTCTTTTTAGGCTAACACTATTTTTTGTAGGGGGTTATGCTTAAAGGGTTCATTGTAATAAAGTTAAAATAAATGTAATTTACTTGTAGGTGCTACTTAAGTTCCTAAGCATAGCCCAAAAAGACAAGTGAGTTTGGCAAACACTAGTGCTAAGCCCGTATGTTTGGAATATAATTAATTAGTGTGTTGTATGTATTTTCTGACTTCTATCTAATAGGGATTAATAACTTATTTAAGAATTTTAAGATATTAATAAAAAAATCATTGAACAATTCAGCCAAAATAAAATTAGGTTGATAATTATGATATAAGAGAGATAATAAAAGGATAGGATAGAGAGAAGGATAATTAAATTAATTCTAAAATAATTTTATTTTTATGCTAGAAATAAATAGATAAATAATGTAATTAAGCATGGAAATAATTTAGTGAAGTATAAAATTAATTAATATTGCTTTAAAGAACATTAAATGATATTTAACTCACACATTTAGTTTATGTTATCTAAAATGGATAAATTAAGGAATAGTGTTATTTATATATGTAAAAAAGTATGAAGGAATTTAAATAAATTATTTTGAAATGATTAAACCATTAATTTTATTTTATTGAGCTCTTATTTGTCTTATATTGCAAATCCTATAGAAATTCCGAATTGCCCAAGTCCAAGCTAATATGACTTTCCCGATCTAACCAAATAAGCTGAGTTTGATGAATTTTCTGAAACACTTGAAATAAACAATTAGTAGCTTCAACAATATATGTTTATTATCAATATTAATCTAAATTAAGACAATGTAAATAACATTATAAAGGACTTGTTAGCTTTTGTGTGAAACTTGGAGAGAAAACTCTCTGGTTGGATCTTGGTGCCTTACTATTCTAGATATTCGGTGATCTCTCGCTACCGCTCTACATAAGTGAGTAGAATGTCTTATTACTTCCAATTTATTGATTGGAGGATCTTCTTCTCTCTTCCACTTTGGTGACTAGAATAATCTTAGAGAATCTCTTTCTCCTCATCTATTATGACATCCTTACTCTCCACAATCATCATTTCACCAACTTTGGTATCAGAGACTGATGTTTGGTGGTGTAGAGAAAGTACTCGCAGATAATCCATATCGAATCCAAGTTGAATTTTGTGTACATTTTTTATAAAATTAATGATTTCACTTGGAAACATATGCTAAATATATGTGGTACGCAATTTTATGAATGTTTGTGTTACTACTAACAAGTTGTCTCTACTTATGAAGCCTAGAATTTCCCCAACTTAACTTAACTACAAGTCACCATGCTTTAGTGACAACTTGAGTAAGGGAGAGTTCACTAAATAACTTAACCTAGATACTAACCTTACATAAAAATCAAAATCATATCCTTAAAGATTTTTTATTTCTTTCTTTTCTAAGTGTGTTTAATATTTTGTAGTATCCACATATTCCTTTATGTTTATTGAAGGCTGGTTATTTTAAAAGATGTGCATCACATTTTGTGTTAAGCTTAGTTCACCTTTTGCATATTTAAAATTATCTTTTGGAGTGTCATATTGCATCTTTTCAGTTACATCAAGCCACTTAAATCTGTTATTGACTAATTAGAGGAGAAATGCATTTTGGTAGAAGACCTCATGAACTGCACTGCACAAATACAAACTCTAAGTAGTAGGCTTTAAACATCAACAAATGTACTTCCTCTAGATGATTTAGAACACATAAGAGGGGAAAACATTGAACTTCTTAGAGATGCGTATCTTGTGAGAAGGTCAAACCAGAGAAACTCCCTCATACAATACCATTCTAGGGTCGGCCAAATCATTCCATAAATAGTAAAAATTAATTTAGCATTGATATGGCAATGAATCTTCAAATTAAATTCAAAAATTTAAATGAATGAGTTTTTAAATTTTAAATAATGAGTGATATATTATGGAAATAATTTGAATAATTCTCACAAAATTTATTAATAAAAAATTATTGAAACTTTTGGCCAAAACAAAATTAGGTTGATAATTATGTTATGAGAGAGAAAATAAAAGGATATGACCGAGAAAAGGATGATTAGAGTAATTCTAGAATAATTTTATCTCATGCTAGAAATAAAAATAAAAATAATATAATTAAGCATGAATATAATTTAGTAAAGTATGAAATTAATTAATCTTTGAAGCACATTGAATAATATTTAAACTCATGCATTTAGTTATGTTATCTAAAATGGATAAAGTAAGGAATAATGCAATTTATATATGTAAAACAGTGTGAAGGAATTTAAATAAATTATTTTGAAATGATTAAACCATCAATTTTATTTTATTGAGCTCTTATTTGTCTTATATTGTAAATCCTATAGAAATTCTCAAATTGCCTAAGTCCAAGCTGATATGACTATCCTGACCTGACAAAATAAGCTGAGTTTGGTGAATTTTCTAAAACACTTGAACTAAATAATTAGTAACTTCATGAATATATGTTTATCATCAATATTAATCTAAATTAAGAATAATATTCACAATGATTAATGTTGATAATTTATCCTATAAATAAATAATTAGTTATTATTACACAAGGTTTGCTATCATCAAATTAAATGATGAGATACATAAGGCATATAGTCAACAAAAGAGATGTTAGAAAATTAATCAAGCTATGGCGAGGGAGAGGCATACCCATCTAGATAGTTCTCCTCTTCCAAGAGGTAGTAGATTCCATCCTCTTTTTGTTGCCTAGGGAGAGGAAAATATATCTACAATTGTGAGTTCTCCACCATACCCCTTTGCTTATGAAAATAAGAAGATCTTTAGACTAGTGAATAAGGAGACCGATGGTAGATTATAATAAATTCTTCATAGAATCTGTGGGTCCACTTCTTATACTAAGGAAGAGTTACTTAGAGTCATAAAGGGACGTGTATCTAGAGAGCTTGAGCGTGAGAGATCTTATGGAAACCCATGACTACCCAAAATAAAGAAAAAGGAATGGTAGTCTTCCTAGATGGTAACATATCTTATCAGCCTAGGCCTGTTATACCAAATTGGCATCATCACTCTGGGAGGTCACTAACTTGGCATAATGGTGAGTCAACTAGCTTAGAGAGGAATAGAATTATCCTTAAAAAGAAACTAGGAGAGTTTATGTCAGGAAAACTCCACTAACTACTGAGCCAAAGATACATTCACCATTACAACAAGAGAGACCATCTATCATTCGACCTAATAAAGTGAGGCCTTCATCACCTTTATCTAGGCTAAGAAAAAAAAGGTTTTCTTCATCTCATACCTCAAATAAGGAGATAGAACCCCCTCCTTTATTTCTTTAAAATAGAGAAATATTAGATGAAAGACACCTTGGTTTGAGAGCAACTCTTGTTATTGAGGAAGACCCCACCAATCAAGAAAATCTTGAAGGAGAAACATCTAAAATAAAACCCATGGATGTAGAAGAAGAATCTAAAGCCATCTTTAACAATAATGGTATTCCACTTCATTTAATAGAAGAAGAAATGAAAACCAATATAAGATAGGGTGAAGAGAAAAAAAGGTAAGTAGTATTCAAGAACACTTTGACTTAGATCAGGATGACATGTTAGATGACGACTCAAACCTACCCATAGCCCATGTCTTTATGGTAGATATAAGGGAAACTAAAAAAGGGAAAGAAACACATGATATGATGAAAGATGGTCTTATACCTAATCCCACTCAGAAGTTGATCCATCCATTACAAAAGAAGGATGATCAAATTTTGAGGATGAAAAAGAAGATGGAGGAGATGATTGCCACTATATAATCACTCTAAAGTATAATTCCTACCTCTTCTCAACCACATTATTTAGAGAAACTAGAAGAGTCCCATCCCATAGTTGAGAAGAAATATGGTTTAGGAGATCATCACCAAGTAAAACTGGCTTAAAGACTCTAGTGGGGTAGTAGTTGAAAGAGGCATCATAATCCCATTGTACAACTCTAATTCCCAAGGTAGACCCTAATCTAAAGAATATGACTCGGTACCTTACCTAAAGGGATTTATGCCTCATTCCTTCAAATTTATTTATGAGATAGGCAATCATAAATCACACTTGGCACATTTTTGGGTAATTTGTTGTAGTACAAGGGGTAGTGATGCTCTGTTATTTAAGAAGTTTGTTAGTAGATTAATTGGGGTTGCCTTTGATTCCAAATGATTCAGTATGCACTTTCACGAAACTAGAAAACTTGTTTGTTAAATGATTCACTGATACATAGCGCCACATTACTGTAGGCGACTTAAATATAGTAAAACAAAAGGTAGGTGAATCCCTCAAATATTATATTTTGAGATGGATAAATATTAGACTCAAGTGCGAGCCTCAGCTACAAAAGTAGCACACTATAAAAATTCTCCTCCAAAATATACATGGCCCTATTACCTTCTTATTAAAAGGTTTTACTATTAAAATCTTTCAAAAATTATTAAGGCTTTTAGGTTTAAAGAAGAAGCATGTAGAATGTCATTCCTAAGAGACCAATCTATCATGGAACCTTCAAAACCTAAGAAAGTGCTAGAAAAGAAGGCAGGCAATGTCTTTATAGTGGACAAAAGAAAAGCTCCAATTAATGTCCAAGTAGAGCTGCCTTCACTTTATAGGCCATCACAACAACAGTTATCACCACCACCCAAGAAAATCACTACTAGCCCTTTCAATGAAAGAATAAACTAGACATATTGTTTCAAGAGAGAGGTAGTGAGGAAGGTAATTGAAATTTAATGATAAATCTCAATTTTGAGTTGCCTAAGCCAAAAAGGCTAGAATAAGTTAGCAAGGTCAATGATCCAAATTATTGTTCATACCACTAGATGTTAGAAATATCATTAAGGACTACTTCACTTCGAAAGATTATCTTGAAAGAAATTATAAGAAAGGGTTGGTGATTATCCCTAAAGAATACCTCGTGGACTTTAGATAAAGATACATTAAGTGATGTCGGCCTCACTTTTGGAGTGAGGACTCATCCTTCCCCATCTTAGACTTAGGAACCTCTTAAAAACTTACAGTGCTAAGAAACCAAACCTTAAGAATCACCTATGCTTTGCAAATAGGTTCTTTGTCTAAGACCCATGATTTTAAAACCAACCAAGCCAGTTGAACCCCAAGCTTTGGTTCTTTTGATCACCTATGAATCCCAAACCCATTCAAACAAAGTCTAACCTAAATTAATTTTCACAAAAGCACTCCAACCATTAAATAGACCATTTCAAATCCCTCTAATAGTTACAATCAGACCATTTGAACCAAATGAATCTAATCAATCTAGGTTAGCCCATTTGGCCCAAAAGGTTTAAATGGGCCAAAATTCATTCAAACCCAAATCAATTGCAGTCAAGGCCACCAATCAACCCTAAATCCATCATTAAATCATTCTCAACACCCAATTCAATCCAATTCAACCCAACTAATCCAATTGGTCCACTTGATCCAAAGTTGCCTAAATGACCAAGTTGACTCATACCTCAATCCAACCAAAATTGGATTAAATCAACCCATCCAATCCCTTAAATGATAATTGTGGATCATCTCGAATAGTTCAATTACAATCAATTGGGTAAAACCAAACTAATCTGATCACTTGATCCAAGTTGATCCAATAAACCTATATGGACTAAAGTGAACCAAACCCCATTCCAACCTCAATTGATTGAAATGAATGACTCTCATCAATCATAAATTGAGTATTGAACATGACTCAACCACCAATTGGTCCAAACCAAACCAATTTGACCAATTAACCTAAGTTGACCTAGTTTGACCTAAAGGGAAAAATTGGGTCAAATCTCACTCCAACCGCAATTGATTGAAACCAATGCCTCTAATCAATCATAAATTGATTATTAAACATAAACCAACCTTTAATTGAACCCAATTGACCCCTTTATCCCAAATTGACCTAAAGGGTCCAATTGAACCAAATCATTACCAAATCCAAATTTATTCAAACCAACACCTACAATCATTCTCAAATGATCAATTGAACCTAAACCAACCCTCCACCCAAGCCAATTTGGCCATTTGACCAGATTGGTCAACTTAGCCCATTTCACCCAAATGAACCCATATGAGCCAAAATTAAATCCACTTCAAGTTAAATTAAACAAATTGGACCAATATATTCCAAATGATCATTTGAACATACTCAAACTCTTAGTTTGACCTAATTTGACCAATTACTCAACCTAAAATAATTGAACCCATTTGACCCATATGGTTCAAATTGAGGCAAACCTAACCAAACTTGGCATGACTCATCCTTGGGTCACCATGGGCCAACCCACGTGGACCTAACTCATGGTGAACCTAGTTTGAGTTAAAACCCTTGAACAAAGCCACCCAAACAAGACAAAATCCCCATTTGGATGGGTTCACCTGCTCCCCAAGCCTTGGTAGCCACCCTTAGGCCTTCTTGGATACTAAGACCACTGACCCAACCTAACCCAAGGTTATTGGGTTCATTCATTGGCCATGAGAGGGTGAACTCACCCATGGCTCTCCATTGGTTCACTTGGAGGAGGAGGTACACCCCATGCCAGCCCATGCTACTACCTAGTCTCTCACGAACTTCCACCTCAGCAGTTCACTGCCACCTCCGGTCACCTACCCTAGCACGATAACTGCCAAAGGCTGAGCCAATCTTAACCTTTGGTTCACTTGGGGAGGAGAGTATACTCTTCCATATCCGTTCAAACTTCACATAGAGCTTCCTCAGAGCATTCAGAGGAGTCCTAAACCCTTCCCTGAATCCATAGTTCTTTCCATCACTGATGAGACCAACCACCATTCAAAAATAAGAACCTCGTCCATCAAATCTCACCAAAACTCTACCAAACTCAAATTAACTCTTCCCGCACCTTTCCCTCACTCGATGAGTCAAAACAAATTAATTCCTGATCAATTTGATCACTAGAAGGTACTCCAAGACCAACTACGATGAGTTTCATGGTGGCTCTTGATCCATAGAGGTATCAGTTAGGAGGCAGCTCAAGATCTTTTTAAGAAGGCTTCATCTCTTCAAGACGAAGCAACCTCAGTCAACGACCGGTCTTTATCTCCGGTGAGGTAAACATCCAACAAACTATAAATTTTCCCCTAGGTGTTGGTCATTTGTGAAGTAAATTTTGATTGCATGATTTCCACTGTATTCTCTCCTTAGAATTCCTTCCTAAACTCTTTGAAGTCAATTCTATCATCCTATGAGCTTCAGCCAGCTTGGATCAAGCAGTGAAAGGTGGATGGTGTCTGTCTTCTGGCTCTCGGGGGATGACAGATCATCGACTGTCTATTCTGTGTTATTAGAACAGATAGTTGTGATTTAATCCATTATATTTTTTTGATTTAATCCATTCAAAGCCACAATATTAATCTCCACCATCCTATCTAAGATCAGGCTGTGGGGATGAAACTGCATCCACCACGGTTGAGTTAACTACCGCATCAAACAGTTTAAATAACCTATCCATGGTGCCACATGGAAAGCACTATCACGTCAGCTTCTGCATGGTACACATGGTTTAGGGAGTTAATTAAGTGCTAAAAATAGGATTAAATGGTCAAAACTTTGAAAATTCATAACTAATTATAAAAAATATCCAAAAAGTATAAATTAACTCATTTTGGAAAGGTCAAACATAGAAGAATTTAATATAAAAAATCTCTGATGTTTGATTAACAAATAGTGCTTAATTAGGGTTTGATAGGTTGATTCTATGGGATGTCCTCTGCCTCCCATAATTTTTTTGGATTTGTTAGCCATGCAATTATGAGAATTTAAAATTTCCATCCTAATCACCCTCCTTAATAAATTTAATAATTATTAAAAATTTTAAACATCAAAAATTAAATGATTAATAATGGTTAATTAATGTAAATAGTGAGAATGATGGGGGAAAATGATTGGGACCTCTTTTCTAATTATTTTCTTAAATACATTTTTATAAGAGGGTTAAGTAATGTATATGTGAATTAAACTTAAATAAGTAAATTAATTAGATAAATTAATGATAAAATCAAATCACCTAAAAATGATGATTGGTTCAGATAATTCAATATCAATTCATGGGTTTCTCTTTATGTGTTTGATAACATAAAGATCATTAAAGAATTTATGATTAACCCATGGGTGTGGAAAAATCATAAGAGTACTTAACTTAGTTCTTTCTTTAATCTAATTAACTCTTAAACATGTGCCTATTTGCATTATTTTTTTTAGGTGCATTGCAAATTTTAATTTCACATAATCATATCATTGGAGGCTAAGGATTACGTAGTTTATTAAATTAAAGAGGTATTGGAAAGGGAAATTAAAATAACTGCTTAATGATTTGAACTTAATCAATCCATAAAATATACTTAATTATTTTTCTTTAAATGCATTAAGTACCAACATGGGATGGGTAGAAAACATCAAGTGTCTTTCTCCTTTTTTAGTTTTAATAATTCGAATCCAAAATTTAAACTTTATGACAACTTTGGTTAATTTTAAATAACACTTATTTGACTTGATTGTCCTTAGGAATTAATGTGATTGAGTGTATCATGTGGCAATGTTTACTTATTCCTTTTCAATCATAATAAATTTGTATGTCATTAATATCATGTATTCATAGTTTCAAATAAAAGAATCAAATGAGTATGATTATATATATGTAAGTTGCATGTGTTGAGTTAATCTTATTATATGGCATGGCTATTATCACTAATAAATCTCAAATTATTTTCAAAATTATAAACTAATGATAAAAATTTAAATTGATTTTAGCTACGAATAGTCTATGTAATTTACATTTACTTATAGTTTAAACATGTTATAGGATTATTCTATTTTCATGATCCATGTGTTTGTTTACATATGTTTGAATGTTAGTAAGTACATAGTCTGGACAACCCTAGAATACGATGCATTAAGTATCCCCAAGAGGTCTTAGATTACTTAACTTCCGTTGTTTAACAATGGCACATACTTGCTTAACTTCATTCATATGTATACATGTATTAGAGTTTGGATAGAGCTTTACTTTACATGAGTAAATAAATTATTTATATATATTTAAGATTGCAAGTTTATAGTCTGGACATCCCAGGAACATGGAGCTTTAAGTAGCCCCAAGGAGGTCTTAGATCACCTCACATCCCTAGTATAATAATGGCACATACTTGTTAAAATCTCTAATACATGTGTATGTATACTTAGCTAAGGAATAAAATCTCTCTTTTCTATCAAATATATATGCATCAACAATCATTCAAGTGTTCCAAATATACACATATGTACAGTACATGTATAGGTATGCTAATTTAAATACCATAAAAATGAAAACATATGTATGTTATTGAGGATGAAAAGGAATGATGTAATATTATCCATATGATAGTAATTCAATCTCTTTAATCTTAAGATTCCTTTCATGTTTGAATAAGATTCTTTAGAATTAATCCAAACCTAGGATTAATAAAATGTTTAATTAATCATTCACTAAAATAAACTAAAAATCATAATAGCATGACTTTAGAAAATAACTTAGGGTGGGGATGAAGAGGGTCAAGCCTCTTTCCTCTCTTGATAACAACTAGATGCTATGTACATATCAAATGAAATAAAAGAAGATATAAATTAAAAATCCACTAATCCTTTTAATAACTTGAAGTGAAACCTCCACTCATGTGTAACTTGAACTATCCAAATTTAGATGATCATAATTCTAAAGCCTAAATAAGATATATCACACTAAGCCTTAGCACACACATTAGAATATTAAGTCACCACTTTTAGATCTAAGTTAGTCCAGTGTATGTTGTGATGTTGTGTTTTGCGATGTAATGTTTTAAACATGATATTAGGATTGCTTATGCATAGACTAGTTGTTAGGCCATTCATACCTAATGATATTTTCTATAGGGGGTTATGATAAAGGGTCTGCTGAAATAATAAATAAATATAAATGCTTTTGCTTACAGGTTGCTTATCCCCATTTGCATAATCTACATTAGGATAAGTGGGCTTGGTTATCCATGTACAAGGTGCTAAGTCTAAATTTATTGAATATAATTGCTTGGTTTGAATGCTTGTTTGGCAAACATCTATTTTGAACATGTAGTTAGATTTTACTTTCCATAAACATGTAATTTTGTAATAGGAATTAGGATTAGTGCTTTGGGTAGGATAAGCGCTGGGCGAAAGACCTAAGAGTCCTTCCAAGCAAAAAGGAGGAAAGAAGAATGATGACCCCCCATAGCATATATTTATTATAATTATAATATTCTTTTGTAATCGGGATTGTATAAGGGTAGAGCTTGGCTACCCAACTTCTTTTCTTTTTTGGGGTGTATGGCAGTACTCGGTCGCATCGACCTTTTATTCTTTCACAAAATTTATGAATGTTTGATTGTCATGTTTAAATTATGCAATAGAAATGACATATTTTTTATAGGATTCTTGAAGCTTGATGATTGATTGTGTGGCCTGGATGCGGTAGGCCCTTAAGGATAAAATTAATTTTTCTACCCTCACTAACAACTCATAATTAAATTTTAAATATAACTCATAACCTCACCTTAAAGCTTAGGTTATAATCAAGATAATTAAAATATTTAGTAACCCCTTAGCTGAATGATGTATGTTATAAAAATCATGCATATCATCTTGTTTCACTCTTGAAAAGGGAGGATCTCCATTCTTGCACAATAGGAGAAGGCCTGACCTTTGAAGGAATCACTTGTAGTGGAGAACATCTCCTCCTACTGATTTAGCCCATAACCTTACTTCATCATGTATTTAGGCATAATTTTCCTAAGCCTTTGTCCAAATGAATGTGTCAAAAATAATATAAAAGATTATAAATTTTGCATTAGCTTAAGTCATGTCTTCATTCTAATCAAGATTTAGTCTTTTAAG
This sequence comes from Cymbidium sinense, assembly GCA_021442155.1. Taxonomy (NCBI): domain Eukaryota; kingdom Viridiplantae; phylum Streptophyta; class Magnoliopsida; order Asparagales; family Orchidaceae; genus Cymbidium; species Cymbidium sinense. The sequence goes on from CM038221.1 coordinate 94,140,133, forward strand.
GAGTGATGCTAGGGCTCTAGTTTCCTTCTTAATTAAATAATAGTTTAACTATCTTGCATTTACATAAGACCGATCTACATGGTTTTGAAGCATAGGAGGTGATAGTTGGAGGCAACTCTAGGCGGTTGTAAGTCCATAAGAGTCAGGATGGGTTTACCCTCTCTTGTGGAGATAAACCATTATGTCCCATTTTCTAATTAGACTTAGGTTGTGTTTAGAGGTTGTGCTAAAGCATCCTATATTTAGAATATGGGGCTACTTATAGTCTATCAACACAAAATTGAACTTTCCCACTTGATTTTCAAAAATACCTAATTCTTTGATAGTCTAACTTTGTAGTCTTTGGAGATATTTATTGACTACTTTAAGCAAGAGTGCTCTTAAAAAATTTCCATTTCCTAAGATGTAATTAACTATGGAAGCTTGCTTTCATAGGGAACTAAAAAACTCGGCATAAAATAAACCTTGCTTTACTTTTCTATGTAAAGTAGGGAAAAGATCTCTAGTATATATGAACACCCATCTGCCTTATAAGTCATGTAGAAGATCATGTGTATCCAAAAATTAGAGCTTAAGGTCCATTTACAAGATCTCAAGCTAAAGCCCGAGAAAATTTAAGGAAGAAAAATGCTTAGCCCATTAGCCTGCTAAGGTCCATTTTATGATTTCACCTTTTCTTTATTTATGTAATTTTTAATTTTCCTATAGAAATTCAAGGTTTGAAATTTTGAATTTAAAAATTTAAAGTATGACATGAGAGGTGGTTGAATCCACATAAAATAATAGCATGTGAAATAGGTGGATGGCATAAAATAATAAGGCAACATAATACTTCACAATAATATGGCCACACACCTTTTTCTCTATGTTTTGAATTCTTTTCTTTTGAAAGATGTTTGTAATGGCTATAAATAGCCCCTCTTTATAGAATGAAAGGAGATCTTTGACAATTACTAATTATTTGAGTTGTTTTGTGGTTTGAGAGCTTGGTGGTCAAACCTTAGCAATCTTTGGTGGGAGTGCTAGTTATCCAACATATCTTCTTTCTTCACCTCCAATACCCAAGTTCTCTCAACCTCACCAAAAGAAAGAATTCCCACCTCCATCACTTTGGTATCAGAGCGAAGCCTGGAAGGAGCAAATTTGATCAAAAGTTTGCTTCAACAAAAGGAGCATCTCAAGTAGTCGACTTGAATTCAAACTTGTGAGTTTTTTCTTAGACTTGTGAGGTTAATTAATTTTCTTTTATATGATTGTTTAAATACATATTAGTAGCTTGGAAAGATATATATTGCTTTGGAAGTTTATGGTGATAGCATAAAATTCTAATTAGTAAGCTCCATTATATAATTTAGTCATTTTTTGTGAACGCCCCCCTCCCCGCCCTCTAAAAAAATTAAGAGAACACCTTAGTGAGGTAGTGCTTCACCCTAAAAACAACCAAGCCCTTAGTGCAAATCAAAATATAATTGCTTGCTTTATTATCTTTGTTAATATTTATGGTTAATTTTAGAAGTTTCTTTGATTAATTTATGATAACTTGCATTCTTTAAAAAAAGAGGCTTGATAAATACGAGTATTTTTTTCGTTGCATTAAAAATAAAAAAAATTGCATGCATAATAATATAAGGGTTAAACTTGGTGATCTTGGATGCTAAATAAAACTTTGTCAAAAAGACCTAAACTGTCTAAAGATAGCTTGGGATTTAAGTGGTCTTGTACCCCCTCCTCGCCTGGAAGTTCTCTTAGCCTAAAATTTCACTTTGATTGCATAATTATATTATACTTATTTATTTTATTTTAATTATTTTCTTTTATCCCTTTTCATATATGTTTTTTTCATTAAATAAAATCTAATGGAACCAAAATCTATCTCTTGGGACTAAGTTGAAAATTTGGCTGGATTAGCTGATGCCTTAGATCTTAGGATCCATGATAATGAATTAAAGATGCAACAAATATTAGAAGAAAGTAAGATTCAAATGCAAGAACTTAAAGAACAAATACAAACTCTTATAGCTCATCTACAAAATAATAGAGTATCAACTCCTCCTCCAATACCGCCGTACTGTGATAGGGATGATAAGAAGATTCATATCCAAACCATAGAGAAAACCAAATTAGAAATGGTGAAAGGGGAGAAAAGTATTTTAAGACTACAGAAGACTCTAATAATCTATCTAGAAGAGTTTAAGTAAATGCCCCAACTTATGATGGTATACATGACCCAAATAAATTTTTTGATTGGTTAGTTCAAATGGATGACTTATTTGATTAGTATAGAATAGATGATTATCAAAGAGTTACTTTTGCTAAAATGAAATTGATAGGACATGCTAAAATTTATTGAACAAATACTTTAGCTAACAGAATAAAGATTATAAAGGACAAATCTCACTTGGATATAAATGAAAGAAATGTTAAGAGTAAACTATTGTCCTAGACATCATGATAAGAAGCTACATAGTCAATTATTAACTTTAAGACAAGGTAATCATCTTGTAACTAAATATTTGAGTACTTTTGAAGATCTAGTTTCTAGAACTGAATGTGCTGATAATGACTGGCAATTAGCCAATAAATTTTTTATTGGACTTAGGACTGACATTAGAAATGAAGTTGAATTATTTGACCCACAATATTTAGAGGAAGCAATTTATTATGCATTATTGGTTGAACAAGAAAAAAAATCTACTTCCATCTCTAAAACTAAAAGTCAAGTACCTTCCATTTCATCCCAAAGGTCTATTGTTAGAACCACCCATCCAAATGGCTTGACTCTTTTACCTAAAACTTCTATTGAATGGAGCTATAAGAGCACTAGGGAAGTAATATGTTTTCAATGTCATAAAAAGGGTGATATACAAAATCAATGTAAAGCTCAAATCTTATATTTAAAAAAACTTGAATACCTAATAGATGATAATCTAGAAGAAGTTTATGATGACACCTCATTATCTGATGAATAATTGGAATTAATTGATGACCCTCAAATTAATGTGATGAGATGTCTTAATGTAATTAAAAAGAGGTAGAAGATTGGAGGAGAAAGAATAATTTTATCATGTATGTTTTGTGTAATGAAAATTGATGTAGGTTAGTTAAAGATGGAGGAAGTGCTATGAATGTCATTTCAACACACACCTAAACTCGAGCCAAACTCAAATCTGAAACTCACCTTGAACCATTTCATGTTAGTTGGGTAAATCATACATCTCTTCGCATCACAAATGGATGTTTACTTCCAATTAAAGTAGGCACCTATGAGGATCAAATTTGGTGTGATGTTATCTCTATGGACATTGCTCATATTCTCTTAGGATGACATTGGTTGTATGATATGAATGTTATTCACTATGGTAAGGATAATACTTATATTTTTAAACATAATAATAAGATAATTAAACTCTTACCAATAAAAATAGTAGAATAAACACCCTCTATAGCACCACAAAAACCAACTTTTGACTTGCAACCTAAGCCTCTATTGAAGAAAAAAATGCCATACTTCAATTAATTATCATAGAAAATCTTACTATTACGGTTAATACTTTTTTTGGTGATTCTTGCTCTAAAATATTTATTCTTCCATCTTTGACCCCAAAGATAGAAATAATAGGTTTTGGAGCCTTATGAAAAGAATTTTTTGATCCATTTCTCCTTCACTTATTACAAGTAAAAGAAGTCATACTAGACTCTAATGAGACTCACATACCTACTATGGTCTCTTCCCTTCATTCTAATTTTAAAGATATTGCACCCAATGAGCTTCCTGATGAGCTACCTCCTTTAAGTGACATTCAACATGCTATTAAGTTCTTACCCGGTTCACAACTTCTTAATTTTTCACATTATAGGATGAACCCTACCGATCATGTTGAGATTAAAAGATAAGTTAAAGAATTATTTAAAAAAGGGTTTTATTCAAGATAGTCTTAGCCCTTATGTGGTCCCAGCTTTATTACCTCCAAAGAAAGATGGAACATGGCGAATGTGTGTTGATAGTCAGGTAAAAAATAAAATTATTATCAAGTATAAGTTTCCAATTCCCCGATTATATGATATGTTAGATTTAATCTCAGGAACAAATTATTTTTCAAAGTTTGATTTAAAAATTGGATAAAATCAAATTTGAATTAGATCAGGAAATGAGTGGAAGATGGCTTTTAAGAACCCTGATGGACTTTATGAATGGCTTGTCATTCCCTTTAGACTTTCAAAAGCTCCTAGTACATTTATGAGATTAATGAATATTGTTCTTAAACCATATATAGGTAAATTTTTGGTGATGTATTTTGATGATATTTTGATTTTTAGTTCAAGTGAAAATGAGCATCTACAAAATCTACAAAAAGTTTTTAAAATACTTAGATAAGAGAATTAATAAATTAATTTAAAAAAGTGTTTTTTTTACAAGCTGAGGTAATCTTTTAAGGCTTTATTATATCTACTATTGGACTTAAACTTGATCCTTCTAAAGTGAAAGCAATTTTTGATTGGCCATTATCTAAAAAGTTTTATTTAAGTTAGAATCTTCCATAATTTAGCCACTTTTTATCAAAGATTTATCAAGAATTTTAGTACCATTGTTGCTTCGATAACTGATATACTAAAATTAGATAAATTTTGTTGGATTCCTAATGCACAAAGGGCCTTAGAGCAAATTAAAGTTCTTATCACTTCTACAACAATCCTTAGGCTTCTTAATTTTTCTAAAGCTTTTGAAGTGACATGCGATGCTTCAAGAATTAGGATATGTAAAATTTTAAGTCAAGAGAATCATCCTATAGCATTCTTTAGTGAAAAGTAAAATAAAGCCAAACAATGATATTCCACTTATTATAAGGAGTTTTATGTTGTAATTCAATCCTTAAGGCATTGGTGACACTATCTCCTACATAGAGAATGTATACTTAATTCTGATCATCATGCCTTAAAATTTATTAATGCTCAATGAAAATTAAGTCATAGGCATGCAAAATGGGTTGAATTTTTACAAGACTTTTTGTTCTAAAGCATAAGCCAGAATTGAGAATAAACCTACTAATGCTCTATCCAGGATAAACTTAATTACTTCCTCTTTGGAATTGAGAATCCTAGGATTTAATAGAATTAAAGATGATTATATTGTGTACCCTAACTTTAATCTAATTTATCTTGAATACCTAGATAAACCAAAAACTTTACAGAGAATATTCTTGATAATAAATGGATATTGATATAATGGAAAAAAAATTATGCATTCCTCGATCTTCTTTTAGAGAATTTCTTATCACTGAGCTACATGTTGGAGGTGTAGCTAGTCATTTTGGAAAGAATAAGACCATATGTTTATTAGAAAATAGATTTTACTAGCTTTCATTAAAATGAGATGTTCAAAAATTAGTGGCTCAATGCTTAATTTGTAAACATGCTAAAACTATGAAACAAAAGTCTGAATAATACACTGCCTTACCTGTTCCATGTAGGCCTTGGGAAGACCTTTCAATGTATTTTATTCTTGGATTACCTAGGACAACTCGAGGATATGATTGGATTTTTGTTGCAGTGGATATGTTCTCAAAAATGTCTCATTTTTACCTTGTTCAAAAACAAATGATGCTTCTTATATAGCCAAATTATTTTTTAAGAAAATAGTGCGACTTCATGGTCTCACTTTAACCATTGTTTCTGACAAAGAAGTTAAGTTTATCTCACATTTTTGAAAAATATTATGGAAATTATTAGGTACCAAATTAAAATTTTCTTCTACCTTTCACCCATAAACTAATGGACAAATTGAAGTAGTCAATCGCACCTTAAGAAATTTACTTAGATGCTTGGTAAGTAAAAGTTTAGGAAATTGGGATTTACATTTACCAACCTCAAAATTTTGCTATAATAGTACTATTTCTAGAACTACAAAAAAGCATCATTTGAGATAGTCTATAATCAAAATCCATGAAGACCAGTAGATGTAGCAAGCTTACCATCTCATTTATTTTTGATGTAGCATTCTCATTTGCTAAAGATTTTCAAAGCCTCCATAAAGATATAAGAAAGAAAATTACTACAAATAATAAAAACTATGCTTCTAAGGAAAATCATAATCGTTCAATGAAAGAATATAAAGAAGGTGATTATGTATTGATTCACATTCGGCCTCAACATTATCAAAACCACTAAATATAAGAAATTACATGCACGAGCTTATGGTCCGATTAAAATTCTTAAAAAATTTGGAACTAATGCTTATCACCTTGATTTTTCTACTGATATGCTCATTCATCCAGTTAACAATATTGAAGATAGTCTATCATATGAAAGAATTAGCAAACCTCCATTTGTTCAGTCTAACTCTTTAGTGGGAGATATAACAATGTACTTGTAAAAGCCCTCTTTCTTTGAAGTTGAATCTATTATCACTAAGGAAGCACCCATTAATCTAGCTTCTAAACATCATTTTCTAGTTCATTGGAAGAATATGCCACCAGCTGAAGACACATGGTTGACTCGTACTGATTTGGAGACTCTTGCCCCACAATTAAGACTTCTTAGATTTTAACTCTACAAAGAAGAGTTCAATTGAGCCCAAGTGAGTTAATGTATAACATCATGTGGATCTAGAAATTAGAGCTCAAGTTCCATTTATAAGATCTCAAGCTAAAGCATGAGAAAATTCAAGAAAGAAGAAGGCTTAGTCCATTAGCTTACTAAGGCACATTTTATGATTTCACCTTTTCTTTATTTATGTAATTTTTAATTTTCTTCTAGAAACTCAAGGTTTAAAATTTTAAATTTAAAGATTCAAAGAATGACATGTGAGGTGGTTGAATCTACATAAAATAAAATCATGTGAAATGGGTGGATGGAATAAAATAATAAGGCAACTTAATGCTTCACATTAATGTTGCCACCCACCTTTCCCTCCATGTATTGAATTATTTTCTTTTGAAAAATGTTTGTAATGACTATAAATAGCCCCCTTTGCTAGAATGAAAGGAGATCTTTGGTAATTACAAATTATTTTAGTTGTTCTTATGCTTTGAGAGCTTGGTGGCCAAACCTTTGCAATCTTTAGTGGGAGCACTAGTTGTCCAACATATCCTTTTTCCTCACCTCTAATACCCGTTCTCTCAACCTCACCAAAAAAAAAGAATGCCCACCTCCATCAATTAGTCTTTTTTTATGTGATTAGGTACATTATAGGGTGATTTTTTACTTTTTTCAAGGTGGTACATCATATCTTAATGTTATACTCAATCACTTCAATACGTACCCGCCCTAAGATCTACATGGTGTCTCTTGAATCCAATTACAACACCATAGGTGATAATAAGTGAATCTTCCATCTCTTCTAGTACATCTCCTTCAAATAATTAGAATATTATTTTATCCTATTTTCAAAGAAATATTGGATGAAGAAGGTTAAGAATTCCATGCAGGATCATATGAAAACTTAGAAGAAGATCATCCAGATTAATCTATTAGTGTCAGAAGACTTAGTTCCTCCTCAACCCAATTCAACTCCATGAGATGTCTAGATGTTTGAAGAGTGTGGTGAGAAAGAAATGTCTATTATATCAGAAGAGTTTAATATGATAAAGATTAAAATGAAAAGCCCTATGTCCCTTTATCTCTATGTGCTCATTTTGAAAATATGAATAAAAAGTTTGTTGTGAAAGGAATTTCCTATGTTCTCACTATTTCTGAACATCATATTATAAATGAAGAAAAATAAGATATATATAAAATAAACATTTCATATTGATTGTCATATAATTTTGATTTAGTGTTAGAGAGTATAATTTTTTGTTTGATTTGCAAGGCAATCCTATTAATATAGAAGCAAAACTCTTAGATTTTAATCAGTCTTTGGAAAATGACATCAATGATGAGGGATAGTTTAACATGACACCACCCCCCTCCCCCGTACTTTTGATATATAAGAGATATTATTAAAGTCAATCTCTATAGTAGGAGGTCTTACCATCTCACCTACAACCTTTTAAAGACAAAGGTAAACAAATTATTGATCAATGTCATGAACCTTTACAGAAAGACTAGTAGTTGAGCCAACTATTCCCAAGGTTGATTACAATGTGTTAGCCCATCTAAAGAAGCTTCCTACTAACTAAGCATTTATGATGCCCTTGTTTTATCTAGATAAATGAGGAAATCATTAGTTCATGCATTACTTGACTCAAAGATATGCCTGATGCAGCTATTAGCAACTTACTCAGATAAGGCTTGCTATTTTAAAGAGATCCCGATGGTAGCTTTCTCTGATGAAGATTTACTTTTGGGAACTAAAAATCATAATTGGCCCATATAAATTTTAATCAATGTGGAAAACATTAGACTATCAAGAGTTCTTATTGATCCTGATGCTTTAGTCCATAACATGAACTCTAAAATATTATATTTTTTTTAAGATCAACACGTGAAGACTTAGTTCTCATAAGATATTATTGAGGGAGATTAATGAAATAAAAAATGACTTTGGGTTCAATCACTCTATTATTAGAAATACATGGGTTGAAAATCAAAGTAAAATTTTATATTATCAATTCAAAGACATCTTTTAATGCTCCCTTAGGTAGGCCATAGATACATGAATACAGAATGGTTCCTTCATCACTCTACTAGTGTATTAAATACACAAGGGATGGAGTGGAATATACTATAAAAGGTGATATACAACCATTCTTTATTCATGAAATTCAACTTTATGAAGATGCTACCTGTTACATGCCTAAAAGGAAAATGCCTGATTTTGCAAAATCCAGCATTATTGAGGCATCAGAGAAAATGAAAGAAGATATAAAAACAAATGAAAAATAAGAAAAGAAAAATAAGAGGGAAAAGGAAAAGAAAGAGTAAAAGAATCTCTAATAATTTAGATTAATTTAGAATCTTGTTCTGATAAAGATTCAAATCAAAAGGATGCCTTAATAAAGTTTAAGATATCATTCGAATCAGATAGCGATATAGAGAAAATTCAAGCTTCTAAGATGAATATGAATTAGCCACTTATGAAAACTTGAAAAGGTATGTGGGCACTTTGACTTTGACTCTTTTATCATAAAATAAAATTGCACGATTAGAAGTCAAAGTAAACCCTAACCTTTTAGAAGAGGTTGGGAAGTTATCAAAATTTTAATCTAAACCCAAATCCTCAAGCTCAAAAGTAGATGTAAAACTTCAAGATCCATCTTCTATAAAATAATAAAACTTATTTTTGACTGGTATCTTGATTATGTTAAAAATGTTATAAAACATGGTTTGAATTCTTATGTTTGGCCCAAAGATGCAACCCAACGCATGGAAAACTTATAGAATACTAAAAATAAAAACTTGAAATCTAAAGCTAGCATTGGGTCTAGCACCATTGGTAAACTCTTTGAAAGTCTATCTGACCAGTTAGAAGGATTCTATCTTTAAATATTAGATAATCTAGATGATTGCTTAATTAAAAGTGTGCCCTTATAATTAAAAAAAGATAAAATATACCATTGATGTATTAAATGAGTTCAACTTAGGGACTAAGGAAGACCCATGACAAACGTTTATTAGTTTTTGATTTGGTCTTAAAAATTTTGATGAGATGATTAATTTACTTTTTGAATATAACGATTGCTTTACATGGAATTATGATAAAATGCCAATTTTATGTTCGAACGTTGTAGTTTATAAACAAAGATTAAACTTGATGTAATTCTAGTAATGCAAGCTCTTAGACACATGCGTCTAGAAATTGAGCAACAAGTAATTACTAAATTTAAAAAAATTATTGAGGCTGATTTTATACGAGCAGAAAAATGCTCTTTTTGGTTAGTAAGCATTATCTCGGTAAATAAAAAGAATGGCCAAATATGCATATGCATAGATTTTAGAGACTTAAATAAGGTTTATCCCAAGGATGGATTCTCATTGTGGATGCCAGAACTTATATTGGATATAGTCTCATCACAAGAGTTCATCCCATTCAAAGATGGGTCATCTAAGTATAAGTAGATAAAGATGGCCCATGAGGATGAGAAACTTACAACATCCAAAACTCCAATTGGGATATTTTATTGCACGATCATGTCATTTGTTCACAAAAATGTGAGGACCAATTTTCAAAGGGTAGAGAATAGAATATTTAATAATCTAATTCATAACCAAGTCAAATGTTACATCAATGATATAGTCATTAAAAAGTAAGGAAAAAACCATTTATATGATTTATGGATTATTTTCAAATGGTTGCGCAATTATAACCTAAAAATGAATCCCATAAAGTGTGCCTTTAGAGTAACTTCAGAGAAATTTTTAAGGTTTGTAGTGAGGCTCAGTAGAATAGAAATTGATCCTAACAAAATGAAAGCTATCATGGAAATGCCGCCACCTAGAAGTATTATGTAATTAAGATCATTCCAAGGTAGGCATGCATACTTAAGAAGAATTATATCAAATCTATTTAGAAGATGCTAGCCATTTGCGGCATTAATAAAGAAGGTTTCTAAATTTATTTGGGATGAGAAATGCTAGAGTGGATTTAAAAGTTTAAGGCAATATTTGATGAATCTTGATATTTTGGCTACCTTAATCTACGAGAAGCCATCAATTTTATATACTACAACTCTAGATAAATCTCTTAGAGCTTTATTAGCTCAAGTTAATCAATAAGGAAAATAAAATGCCCTTTATTATCTAAGCCATAGATTCATCCTAGCATAGATGAATTATCTGCCCATTGAAAGTATTGTTTAGCTTTGATTTTTGCCACTCATAAATTAAGGTATTACATGCTCTAAAATGTAAAAATGTTCTAAATGTGATATTCTTTTCATCCTCAGGTGCCATCTTAATTTGGTTATAATGAGATGACTCATCCATGAATGAGAAGATCACATGTGAGGAGGCTATCTCTTCCATCAACTTTGGTATGGGTAATGGGAACTCATCTTTAAAATATTCTTTATTCAAATGCTTTAAATCAACACATATGAAAATTTGGCCATTTTTCTTTTTAATTAGGATGTCACTAGCTAACCAAGTAGAATACTTTTTTCTTTTAGATAAAACTAGCATTAATTCATTTCCTTACTTTAAAAATGACCTATTTCTCAATATCCAATCACATACATCTAGGAGCATACTTAACGGGAATTATGTCAGCCTAAATTTCTAGTTTATGAACTATAACATCTGGAGCTAATCTAAGAATTTCTTTATAACTTCAAGTGAAGCAATCCTTAAACTCTGAAATTAGCATAGCTAAATCATTAGTTTTAGATTCACTCAATAAAGAACTAATGAATATTGGGCAATAATTATCTTTAGTACCAAGTTGATTTCCTTTAGTTCATCAATGATTAACTTCAGTTCTGAGGGTGCATCCTTAACTTGAAGGTCATCTAGATTTCATTGAAGGTTTTAGATGAACTTTTTCATATGAATTATTGTTATTTAAAAAGAACCTATCAGGCTCTAGGTTGTTGGTGAAGACCAAAAAATACTCATCCTCATCTATAGGATCAATTATACCAAATCTTAGTCCTTGTCTTAACTATGCTTTCTTGTATTTATTTCTCCACATTTTCTCAAAGTAGTTTGGCTTATGCTTGGACCATGTATGTGGTATCAATCCCTATTTTGCTAAATTTTGAACGTAAGGAGAGTACTAGTCAAAAAGTAATTCTATTATTTTTTTTTTCAAGATTCATCTTCAAGTTCTACATTAACTCTTGAACCTAAAGATGATGCTCTTAGGTAAAAATTTTTAGGCTTGGCATTTTCATCCAGTTGTGGTGTAATTTTAACTACGAAACCCTTAATAGTCTCTAAAGAGTGTGGGGTTATAGTTAGAGTGCTCACATACTGGTTGATTCTCTCATATAATGATAATTTAGATACATCATCAATCTAATTAAGGACCCTTTTTATCATCTTTGTTTGGCTCTATTAATACCTCTAATTGAGTTTGTAAATGTGGGGAGGTAACTAGTGCACTAACTATATAGCACTCATCCTCTAAACTAGATTGCTAGTCTATGTAGATAGTGGGAGAGATTTTAGTTGGTTGTGGAGGATCTTAAGGTAGGGTTATATATACTAGTCTTCCTCCTCTCATGTCTCCTCTAAATTTTCCTCATCCTTATCCTATGGAAGTTTGTGACATCTCACTTACTCGTTGGAAAGAAGAGGTAAGATGTGAATGGAAGGTGATGTCAAACTCTACTTCCTCCCCCCAAGTTTTCTTCTTTTCTTTTTGATATTCATTTTTATTATTTATTTTTTATTTATTTTCTTTTCTTTTTTAATTGATACTACTTTATACATCAAAAGAGTATATATTTTACCTCTTGGAGAGCTAGTAGGTTGTATCTTCATATATCCCAACCTCATGCACTAAGAATTGCTTCAAATCACCCTTAGTGTGATACTCTAAGCCATTATGCATGAACTTAATGCACTGATGGAGTGAGGATGTCACTATATTATTCTCATGTATCCAGGGTCTTCCCAATAAAGCATTGAAAGATGTATCTAAATCTATGATGTAAAATTTTGTCTAGTCTTTAAATCACTAATCTAAAATAATAGTGTGATTGAGCCCTTTTGCCATGTGCATTGATTCCCTTTAACATCTTCTTATCAAAACTAAGCCTAGTGATGTTGATCCTCAAGTAGGCAAAGGTTCTTAGACTCATGATGTTGATCAATGCACTAGGGTCAACAAGTACTATATTCAATCTAAAATTTTCTATGCTCATTAAAATAAAAAGTGGTGGTTGAATCGGTAGTTCCTATGAGCAAATCTTCAATTATGGAAGGTAACTCTAAAGACCTCTTTAAAGTAACAGGCCTCTTCAATTATGGAGTAGTAGTTAACTAAGCTAAGCATATCTTAGGGTATAAGAGACCTTAATCAAAGACTCCCTCATCTCTTTGGATAAGATAAGTGAATCATATATGCTTAACCTAGCTTGAAACTTTCCAAGATGGGCTAAGACATTTTAGTCAACATTGGGCTGCTTATCTAGAAGCATATCTTGTGCTAGATCATCTTGTGGAAGGTTTATTTATTCCCTAAAACCAATGGCTTATTTTCCCTTATCTTGAGGCGCCATCCTAAGAGGTAGAACTCTACCACTACAAAGGATGACTTCTATGATCTCATCTATGGAGGGAATTGTAGTGGTATTTACTTGCTCATCAGGGCACCCAAAGCTTCTCATAATGGATCTTCAAAATCAGATGACTCTAACTCTATCTCGATAAGGGTTCCTTAAAGATTTAAGATAGGGATGTAACTATCAGAGTTGAAGTCATTATAAGAAAAGATTTGATTTGATTGAAATCTTTTTTATTATTGAAATTTGGAGAGTTATTACTAAGATTGAGATCATTAAGTCATTTTTACCATAAAGAGATAAAATGTGACCAAAATTCTTATTTATTTCTTTATTTTCCTATGGTGATACAAAATAGAAGTCATAAAAACTAAGAGGCTTGAGTGGTTGATGAACCCATCCACAAACACTATGCTCCTAAAAGTAGAGGTGGTAGGAGTGGTAGATGATGATGCTATTGATGTATCCTAGGTCTGCACTGACTGCTTATGCTCAACAGGCCCCATCTCTGAGTTAGCCTTCACAACTTGTAGGCCTACTAGTGGCATGGAGGTTTGAACTAGTTTAGCTACTTATAGAAAAAAAATTTGGCATTTTAAATATAATTTTGTCAGAGGTTCAAGATAAAAAAATATCCCAACCTTCTTCAATTTTGAGAGGATCAAATGATTCCTAGATATTACTTTAATAGAACTAATTGCATGTTCTACTAAGTATTCTTTAGGTATCACTATGGCTCTAGACTTATAACTTCACTCGAGCTAATCTCTAAATGTAATGCAATCCTCTAAGGCTTGTCCAAGCATGTGGTGGTATGGTCAAAAATTAGGATCATCAATTTTTCTCACTTCCTTCAGCCTCTTAGGTTCAAGTAGTTGGAAATCAGGCTGCTTCATGAGGTTCTTGAAATTTTTTTTGAATACCTCTCTCTTAAATGAATAAGGCTTTTTTATCTTTTTAATAAGAGTAGGTGCAATTTAGCTACCCAATTTCTAATTAGGAAATTGGTCTCATTGAGGTTGTTGTGGGCAAGGAGGCGAAAGTGGTGGCGACTTGGACCTAGGTCACTCAGGCTTGACCCGCATGGATTGTTTCCTTTTATCGATCATAGATATCATCCCAATTTTTTTCTCTAACTTCTTATGTGGTTTCAGCTTATAAGACTAACCTAAAAATGATAACTGTTAGGCTTCCACCTAAAGGTTGGCTGCTTTACTGATCAACTTCTCAAAGGTTTTGTTGGTGAAGCCTTTAAGCATGAATGCCACGGGCCATAGATATTCTTGAGTAGAATGACAATAGCATTCAGCTCCTGAAGTTGAGGTTCAAACTTCATATTAAGGTTCTTCCTCCTGAGAATACATTCAACTAAAGACTCACTAGGTTTTACTTTTCAACCACTAAGTCCCTTACAGTCACCTTATATTGAACTCTTACAAACCTTTTGATGAATAGATGCTCTCACTCAGAGAAAGTCTTCACTAAATAGTTGGGTAGTTTAACATACCAATCAAATGCTACACCTGTTAGGTTGCTAACAAACTATCTAAACAAAAGAGTGTAACTACCTCTAGCATTATAACAACTAGCTCTGAAATGGGTGATGTATTGTCATGGGTTTGAACTATTATAAAAAATCTTGAACGATGGTGGCACAAATCCTTTAGAATATTACACTGCATCAAATTCCTTCATGTAGGGTCTCCCCTTTAGAATTGATAAGGCCTCCTTAAGTTTGTGCCACCACATTCTTCACTTATTGCTCCACTAATTGCTTTATATCTCACTCATGGAGTGTTGTACTCTTTATATCCTTCCTATATAAAATACTTGCATCCTCATTTAAAGGAGTATAGCTTTTGTTCCTATCCAATTTATGCACTAAATTCAGGCTTATCCGCCTCCATGGGTGCAACTTGGGGGATTGGACTTTGTCCTTGAAGGGATTGAACAACCAACATAAACTCTTCTACCCTTCACTCTAGATGATTTAGTTGGTCATCTTTAAGTCTCAACTGTTGTAATAATTATTGAGTCAAGTCTATCACCTCAGCTTCCTTGATTACAACATTTTGTACATCCTGAGGCATTTCTTTCTCTATATAAAGACCCTTGAGTATCAACCATATGTTTTTCTATGACATCTTTTAGAATTTCATCCTCATCAGCATTCAAGTCTACCATGTCACCATCTTGATCTGAATGATCATCCTTGACTATATGCCTTACTGTGTGGTATTAGCCCTCAAGTATGTCATCTAAGGATCGATCATCTATCCTGCCTAGAACTATTGCTATGTAAACTGGATGACCATTATAGATAATTGGATCCTTTACAAGCATCGGATCTATCTTTTGAATTGTCTACTTGCTTGCTGATTCAGGCTATATGCAAACTAATTGTTCCTTCTCTATGTCCTTTTGTCCATCAAGTGATCTTAGTGGAGCCATGACTACACTCTTGGGCCACTACACCCTCTTCTTTGCTGGTAAAGTGGGAGGTTGAATGTGAGAGCTCTACCTCACACCACTGGCACAAAAGGTGGAAGGTTGGTCCTCAGGTTATAGCATGATCACTAGAGGTGGTTCTTGCCTTCTCTACTTTTGATATTTTATGGGGACATTCGATGTTGTTACTTGGATGAGGGAGAAGAATCTATGAGTCAGGTGATGTGGGGGTGATTGCATCGATTACCATTCCATAAATCCTTGCCTCTCTAAGTCAAACTTGGTGAGTACAAGCAAGTCAAACTCATCTACGCACTCAAACAATTATAAACCATGGTATCTACCTATCAATTTATAGACCACTGATTGTCTAGCAAACCTCCTCCTTTCTCTCCTAGTATCTTGAACTACTACTTTGGCCTTTATGGCCCTCCCTTTCCTCATCTGATCACAGGCACTCTTCAAGATGACTATTCTCAAACCTTTAACTACTTTGGACTCAGACCATTTATGATTCATTCTCATATGTCTAAGAACTTACCTCAAACTAGCATAAGGTTTTTTTTCTCCTCTTCTTGGCTAGTACCTCATGCTTAAATGGATCTGGGGGTGGTACGATAATAAGCTGAATGTCTTCTTCTCCCATAGATGTAGAAAGTGAGTGAAACTTACTTCTCCAAAGAAGCAGAGAGGTTTCGTAAGAGGACCCACCCTCAGCCATCTTAGATGAGGTTTTAGATGGAACTATGATGGGTGGGGTTCAAAAAGATTTGCAGAGATTCTTATTTGAATTTAAAACCACCCCATGAAGAGGGTTTGAAAAATCTATGAATTTGAGAATTCAATATTTTATAAACCTAACTCTCCATACTTGAGCATGAAAATTAGTTTAAAGAGATGGACAAATATTTTTGTTGACTTCAGTGATTAATAAGAATCTTACTAAATTGACCCATTACAAAATCCAATGGGAGGTTCTAGAACCTAATTATTAGCTAGAGATAAATAAAATATTCTAGAATAAAATAAAAACATGTTTGCAACACTTGTCCATAGATGAAAATGGAAAGACATCCAATAGGATGAATGGTAGTCTAAGTTCATTAGTGGCACAAACTTACTACAAATATATATAGCAAATAATAAACAAATATGATCTAAACATATATCTAAAGTGCTTCTCTACAAACTAAGAGCCTAACTTTACTCTACTCAAGGAAGTGGGATATATTGGTTCACTTCCACTAGAGAGTGTGAATTAATCTCAACTCTTCTAGACTTATAATTGCCTAGAATAGTTGACAGCTAACACATCCTATGATTCAAAAAAAATGTGGACAGTCTTATGTAAATGCAGGATGGGTAAGTTGTAATTTATTAAGAATGAACCTAAAGTCTTAAACTTACTCACTAAGAGACTACATCAGGACTTATATGAAAATCATGCTTTAAACTTTGTAATAAAAAACAAATTTTTTTGTTTATTTTTGACTCATCATTTTAACCCAAGCTTGGGAAGATTTTACACTTACCTGCATGATGAAACAAATTCATAGACTAAACTAATGGGAAAGGGTGTTCTCCAGTATAAGGAACTACTCTTAAAGGCCAAGCTTTGTCCCTTATCGTATAAGAGTGGAGATCCCCTATTTATAAGGAAGAAAATAAGATCATGCATGGTGTTATAACATACAAAATATAACTAAGTGGTTACTAAATCTTTTATTTCTTTGATTAAATTCTTATGATTTAAGGTGAAGTTATGAATTATTAAAATTTGATTAAATTTATTTAGTTGGAGTAGAAAATTCAATTTTCTAAAGAGCCTACGGCATTCAAGTCATATAATGAACAATCAAGCTTTAAGAAACCTATAAAAAGTATGCCATTTTTATTGCACAATCAATGTTAATAAGCCAAGAAAACATCATCTATTAAAATAATAAGAGGTTGGTGCGGTCGAGTACCATCATATACCCAAAAAAGAAAAGAGATGGGTAGCTAAGCTCTACCTTTATACAACCCAGGTTACAAATAATTTATAATGAAAATTAAGCTATGTGAGTCTTCATTCTTCATCTTCATTTCATAGATTGAGCATGCTAGGAATCACAAGGCCTCCTAGGGCTAAGCCTTCTAGCCACTACTCATCCTGAACCCCATAGCTCTAATCTTAGGTGTATAAAAAAAATTACATTTTTTTGTGAAAAATGAAAATATAACCACACATGTAAGATAGAACTTAGCTTAACACACATTCACACTAAGCAATTATATTCCATACATTGTGGCTTAGCACCCTACCTTAGGTCACTAATCCTACATGTCCTAATGGATTATGCTTAAGGATGTAAGCAATACCTGCAAGTGAAGATATTTATAATTTTTATTAATACAATAGTCCCTTAAGCAGAATCTCCTGTAAAAAATATTATTAGTCTAATGTCGCCCTGACATCCAAACTATGCATAAATAATCTTAACATTCAACCTAAAAAAACATTTTATAGAAAAATAGAACATCAATCCATCACAACAAAACCTCGACGTAACCTAACACTAGGATCAATGACTTAGCATTCTAATGTGTGTGCTATAGTTTAGTATGGTATGTCATAAGCTAGGGTTTAATGTTTGAATTTATTTAAGAGTTTATATTTAAATTCCTTATTGAAAGAGATTATATTTTAAATGATTAATGATTTGAAGTAAATTTTGTATTTAAATTTAATTTCTCTTTTATTTCAATTCAATTTAGAATTTTAAAGAGAGAAAAGTGGAATGAGATCCACCGTAATCTCTAACTTTAGATTGAATCCAAAGATGAATTTTATTACTTTTAGTCTTATTAATTAAATATCATAGATCTTCCTATTATCCTATGTATTTAGATTTGACTTAAAATGAATTTATCTAAATATAAAGGGCATCTTAAAATCAATAGGTTCAAATCATGGCTAACATGATAATATCTCCTTAACTTTGCTTCATCACTTCTTAATATTCATTTAATTAACTAATATATTTAATTGAATAATTAGGTTTATATATATATATATATATATATATATATATATATATATATATATATATATATATATATATATATATATATATATATATATATATATATATATATATTATATAGTTCGAATATTTCACACTTTAATGTGTTGATAAATTTAAAGTATTTGTATTTATTACTATTTAATATGAGATATGATTATAAGATGCATAAATTTTATGAAAAAGATGACATAATTATCCCTTATATATATACATACACATTAGTATATTAAATTTATAAGTACGTGTCCTTGTTAAACAAGGAAAGTAAGGTAATTAAAGAATCTCTTAGGACTACTTAAAGTCTCACACTTCTAAGATATTCTGACTATATACTTGTCACTTGTGAATTCAATATATATATATATATAAGAATGAAATTATAAAAATCTTAAGATGCTCCAATATATAGGAGAAAACAATATAACCTTAATATGTAGTTCACTATAAATATTACGGTATGTGTTGTTGTTATATCAAAGGTATGAGGTATCAAAACCTCTTTCATACTAGTAGCCCTACGAGCTCAGGTTTCTA
This sequence comes from Cymbidium sinense, assembly GCA_021442155.1. NCBI lineage: Eukaryota > Viridiplantae > Streptophyta > Magnoliopsida > Asparagales > Orchidaceae > Cymbidium > Cymbidium sinense. Next base: position 94,159,286 of record CM038221.1, read on the forward strand.
GACTATATACCTTCCAAAAGTGTAGTTTGTACATATATAATTTAGATTCAAGTTTTAAATACCTATATTGATTTATATTTAGATTGATATATATATATATATATTATTTTAATATATTAAGAAAATAATTTTAGATTACTAGTGATAATAGCCACACTATTAATTCAAGATATGCAACTAAATGAAATCTTTATTTATTTTTTAAAACATGAATGCATAAAACATATAGAACATAAATTTACAAATGATTGAAGCAAACCAATTAAAAATCACCAAATAACTTATTTACTTAATAATTCCTAAGGTAATTCACATTAAGAAAATCTCGCTTACGCATAATCATGTTCATTAAAAATTAATTTTAAAATTTGAATTACTTAATCCTAATGAAAAATGAAAAGAATTACCTTAACCCATTTATATTCATTAAGAGATTTAAAAGTAATTTAGATGATTTTTTTGAATTAATTAAGGTTAATTAACTACTTAATCAATCAAGTCCAAGAGAGTGTAAAAATTCAATCAAGTCCTAAATATAAGCCCAAAATTTATGTGAAAATTACAAGAAATGCATAAATATGAAATAAAATATCCTAATGCAATTGGGATTATAATTAGAAGTTGATTAAAGAAAATAGGGAAAACCTAAAATAATCAATTACAGTCAAAATATCTCAAACCATTTGGATATTTTGATTACATTGAAAATCTCTTCATTAGCTAATTACAAAGAGGGCTTAGTCCAATTTTTTTTGAGATCCACACTAATTATTATAAATTTTTTAAGCTCTAGGGTAATTTTTGATTTAATTAATTAAAAAATGACTTTAGAGTGATTTTATGAAATAATCAAGACCAAAAATCCCAATTAATTCCTTTCATCACTATTACTATTTTTGTACATAGCTAAATCTCCATAATTAATTTCATGACTTTTTTTAGTTTTAATTATTTATTTAATGGATCAAATGACCAAATTCGATTTGAAAATTTGAATCTCCCAAATTACTTGGCCACTTAACTTGAAATAATTTTGTGAGGCATAGGTCTTCCCATAAGATAATCACATTAAATTTCAAGCTAACTAAGAAATTAAGGCTTAATTATACTAATTATGTAAAACTTCAAACCCTAATTGTCATTATACATTTTATAAAAGTTTGGGCTTTTATTTTTTTTAGATTCTCCTCTATCTAAGCTTTTCATAGGGTTTATTTACTTTTTTTAGATTTTTCTATAATTATTTATGATGTTTTAATGTTGTGTGTAATTAAAGTAATTAAAATTTTCAAAAAATTTATAATTTTTAATTAATTATTTATTTATAATTAACCAATTGATTTTAAAAATAAATAACTCTTAAATCAGAAGAATATTTAACTTAAAAGTTTTATGATAGGTAGGCAATCACATTAAGTTCTCTTTCTAAAATTTTCAACTTAATAAGTTTAGTATTTTAAGAGTGAATAAAGAAATTTAATTTTTACTAAAACTTAAATTACTCATAAAATATATAACCAAATTTAGGAATTTTGGGTTTATTGGATTCCTCTTAAAAAGATAAATATGGAGAGCCTTTATTCGTATTTTTAGCTAAATATTTTATGTTTTATAATTTTTTTAAATTTTTGGATCAGATTGAATGAAATAAATAAAATCATGGTTGTCCATTCTATCCAAGTAAGATGGACAGCTCAAAGGTTATCTTCCTCATGGGAGGCAGACCAAAAAAAATGTTAGATAGATGAGATCTACTCCAAACATCACTAGATCTTACAATTTTCAAGTTATCTTAGCCGGAAGTCAGTTTATTTTGCGTCAGGAGGGTCAAAATGAAAAGTGCAATATGGATCTGAAGGAAAGAAAACATAGAATTGCATCACTTTTGAACAAACAAGAAGGCCTATGGCTTTCCTAAATGTTTTTTTGGAGATTACCAAACACAAGCCAACGTTGAGTGGATTTCTTATGTCAAACTTGGTTCTCGCCTTAAGTCGAAGCTCACACACAATCCTCCTCCTTTGCCTCTCCTTAAATTATCTTTGGGGCTAACCACCACCATATTTTGTTGTAGATATTTGATTTGGTATTTTTGTGAGTGGAAAAGTAGGCATATGGGTTGGTCTTAGTTCTTGGGAGGTGGAGAAGGTGTTGAATGCTAGAAAAAGAGGTCCTTAGCCTCTTTTCTCTCCCTTCTTTCTATATGGTCGAAAATGATAATGGAAAAATTGATATGGGGGTGTGGATATTAATGGATTGGTTGCTAGCATTCATTATGGGGAGTGGTTGGGTGATTCAAAATCACACCAAGCCAAAAAGTGGCATAATGAGAGGGGATGCAAGGTAATTAGAAATTTTGGAGCTTTGCATCTTTTTCTCTTTTTCCCATCATCCACTCTTAACTTTTAATTCTTATTTATATGGACTGAGATCTCAACTTATGTGTGATGAGATTTGCTAGGGTTTAATGGGTTTAGTTTAGGTTAGGGTTGACTTGAATCCATCTTGACCTAATTTAGCTTAAACTGGTTAGGTTGGTTTGGCCAATTTTAGTTTAAATTAGGCTTCAATCATGTTTAGTAAGTTATTTAAAGTTATTAAGTTTGATTGATTAAGATTAATTTGAATTTATTTTTGGTTCAACCTAAATTGGCCTAATTAGGTCAATTTAAGTTTACTTGGGTATGTTGGCTAAATTGACCAAATTGACCAAATTGAACAAATTGAACAAATCAGACAAAAATGAGAGTTAAATTGAGTTTAATTAAGTTTTAGAAGTAATTTAAAGTAATTAATTTAATTTTACTTTAAATTTATTTTTTTTAATTTATTTTGGTTTTGGATTGATGGGCTCATATAGGTCAAATTGGATTAATTCAAGTTAGGTTGACTAATTGATCAAATTTGTTAAATTAGGTACAATTAAGAGTTGAGTCATGTTAAATAATCAACTTAAGAATTACTGTAGGAATTGATTTGGTTTAATTTGGGTTGAGTTGAGTTTTGATTTAAACCCATATTTAACCTAAATTGGGCTTAATGGGTCAAATTAGGTTCACTTGTCTCAAATGGCCAATCTGATCCAAATTAAAGTATATTTGAGCTTCAATTAATTTCTACTGAGTATTTGAATTGATTTAAAGTAATTTATTTTAATTAATTTAAATTTACTTTGATTTAGACTCATTTTGGCCCAAATTAGGCTTAATGGATCAAATTATGGTTCACTTTGGCCAAATGAAAATTTTGGTTAATTCAAACCCAAATAAAAGATTCAATTTTGTTAAACTATTATTCTACCATTTTTAGAACATATAATTTGAACTAGTTTTATTTTATTTTTAGTTTAAGTTTAATAGGGTTCACTTCGCTTAGACTAAGTAACCTAATTAAGCTATGTGAGGTATCATTGGATTCAAATTTGTTTAGTTTTGTATTTCATTATATCAATTTGATAATTTTTATCCATTGGAATGAATTAAATTGATCAATTTTTGATTAGTTTGACTTTTGACTTGGTAGGGCCCAAATAAGTGAACTTATGTCAAACAACCTAGATAGCCATTCCATGCCCCATCTAAATTTAGTTTTATGTTTATTTATGTTTATACATTGCATTAGTGTTTTAGGTTTTATTTAATTTAAATTTGTATTGGTTTTAATTAACCTACATGATTTTTGAGTCTAAATAAGGTTATTTGATACAACCATGCCAATTGCCTCAATCTAAGCATAATAAAATTTAATTTTTAAATTAGATTTACTTGCTTTAAATTTTTATTGAATTTTGTTGAATTTGGATTTGATTTGACCCACATTGTCCAATTGGATTAGGTCGATTATTGTATGCCTAGGCTAATAGTTTAATTATATTTAGTTTTATTTTGAATTATTATTTTCATTTCTGTAATAGTTTAAGTTGTACACTTAGTTCTTAATTGTAGTATCCTAAATGCCTAATTATGAAGCACTTATTCTAAGATTGGAGATCGTAATTACTAAGATTAGAATGATTGTCAACCTCAATTGAAGTCAACAAAACCTTAGTGCCTTGATAAAACATTTGGTCTAAAAAGAGGGTTGTCAACCTGAGTAAAAGTGAGGCCAATAGTCGAGTATGGCCTTGACCTTATTTGGATTCATTTTTATACATTCCAGTGTGAATAAGAATCCTAGGTACTTACTTAACTTAGTACAAAATGTGCACTTCAAGAGATTAAAAAGCATTGAATACTTTCTCAGTGTAGAAATATCTTCTTCTGGTCGATAATATAGGCTTAGGTGACGTACTTTTGTCCAATAAGTCATTTATGTATACCTCTATATTTTTTCTTTTTTTTCTTTTTAAACACTCGATCTATCATCTTTTGATAAGTGGTGTAGATATTTTTCAAGCCATAAGGCAATACTTTGTTTTAGTAAAGCTCTTCTTTAGTGTTAAAGCTATCTTTTTTTTATTAGGTTGAGTGCATTCTAGCCTAAGAAAGCTTATAAGAAACTCATAACTGGCATCCCATTATCGAGTTGATGAGTAGGGCTATGTGTGGGAGTGCATACCATTCTTAAAATAGGACAAGTGTAGGTTAGTAAAGTCCATGGACATTCTCCACTTATTGTTAAACTTATTAGAGATACACTTCGATCACTAAACCTCCCTAATGAAGTTGACTTGTAGTAGTTTTGCTACTTCTTGTTCGATTAGCTTGGTGAGTATGGTTGGCTTCTTCATCATCTTTTAATTAATTATCCAAGTGTTCTTTTTAATACTAAGCTATTCATAAGGAACATTAATATTTATGCTCAGCATGCCAACAGTAGCCTAAGAAAATATATCTATATCTTCTCAGAAAGCCTATATAATGGGTTTCTTATACTCACTAATAAATTATTAATAAAATTTAACTAGTTTCTCTAAGTCTTTTGGTATCCAAACATCTTCAATTTCTTTAGTGCTATCTAGTTTAGTGCATGAGACTTCTAATTGCAACACTTCTTAGCCATCGATTGCTTGTAGGTAGCACATCTTAGATTGGCTTAAGTCTCACCTCACAATTATTCTTCTCCTCCTAAAAATTTGAATGTGACATAGATGTTTACACCTCTACTCTTTATATATTTAGCTTGGTCGACCATAGTTGATGTTGTATGTGGCACGTGCCTCCACTATAATAAAATCATCCATTATCATGAACTATTTTTTTCGCCTCCCTTAGTCACTAAGATAATGATTATTCCTTTTATATCCCATCTTTCTCTATAATGTCTATAGAAGGTGCCTCTTATAAGTAAAAGTATTGAGCTCTCCAAATTAATTTTTTTAAACATTAACTTGAAAATAATAATTACCTAGCTCCTTATCTCCAATAAATTGCTATCGATTTGGTAATGGTAATTAACATTATAATGACTATCGCATTATTATTGAAATTATTGAGTTTTTATTGATCTTTATTTATAAAGTATTGTGGGACAATGTCAGAACTTGACGTTCTTCCATTCTTACTGAGTTAAATTCTCTTTTTTAGAGTCACTTAAGGCTCTCTCATCGTGGAAACTCTTTGTCTCCTCTAAAGATGGTGAGCATTAGGAGTTTCTAGCAATGCTATCCTATGGTGTCTAGTCTTGCCACTTGTCAAGCTTGAGGACCATACATTATTCCTTGCCCTCAAAACTTCATTCTTCACTTTTATATAGCCGCTTGAACTATGTGAGTGATATTATCTACCATACCTTTCAAGTCATGTTATGTGGTAAATTGATGTGTGCTTGGTTCTAAAGTTAGGGAATTTTCCTATGTTACTGGGCTTACTTTATTGAATACCAGATTTCTTATCCTTGGCATTTTCCAAGCTCACACTATCAAAGAGAATATTTAATCCAAATATATCCTTGAAGTAATGCATGACCTTACTTATGCATGTAGAGAGTAGGGTAAGATCGACAGGCCTAAGCAAAGAGAATGTAAAAAATATAAAAAATTTCACTATTTCTTAATCTAAATAAAAGTAAGTGATCAAAGTATAATAATCAATTCTCTCTATCTCATGAACAATAAAAAAAAGCTTGAAAATGTGCCTCTTTCCTCAAGATCTCTCTTTCGGTAGAATTTGAATTATAAAAAAAATACATGTTGGTTTCTACAATCAATTGGTTAGTTGTCATTCTAGTGATGGCTATCTAGCTATAATTGCTAAGAGACTCATCCAAGCTATGGTGGGTGGGTGAGTGCTACATTATGAGTATTGAGTTAGGAAGTTTGGCATCAATTATGTTAAGAGGCTATGGGACCCAAGAAGGGTGAATTAAGTATTTTAAAAAATTTTAAGTTAAAACATAATTTTTAAAACTATGTAGAAGAGTTAATGAAAAATGATTTGATTATAGCGCACAACAATAATCCAAAAAGAAAAGCTACTAAATAAAATACAAGTGTTTAAAAGAAAAGAGACAAGAGCACAAGATTTTAATGTGGTTTAGTCGAACCCAAAAATTGGACTATGTCCAATCCAAACAACCCATGCTAGGAGTTTGCTAAATCAACAAGACTATAAAGATTCTCTTGTACCATCATACATAGATAAAGTACAACTCTAAATCACATGCTCTCCTACACAGGTCCTGTACAACCTAAAGTGTGCAATGATATTAATTTAAAAACAAACTTGATGCGAAATAATTAATAAAATTTTACTTTGAATATACTACCACAAAATGAAATATAATAGTCTTCAAGATGAAAATTTTGAAAAATAACATGAATACCTTGAAGATGTAATTTTATAAATCAAAACAAAATACCATATTAATATGTCATATACAAAACACTTAAAAGAAGAATGAAAGAAAATTTAGAAAAGCTTAAAAAGACAATCCTTTTTCAATCATTATTAATTATCAAAATAAGGAAACACAATCAATTAAAGCAAATTAAAATAATCTTACTCAAGTCTTTTAAATGAATGAAAGCCTAAGCATAGGATCTGAAAATGCTTGAAGATGGGAATAATAAAGGAGAAACCTTGAACGCTTGAATCAAAGAGAGCAGCAATAGCTTTTACTTTGGAAAGGGTCAGCAAGGAAGAGATTTTTACGAGAGAGATGAAGTTACAAATGTAACCCATTAAATTGAAAATAACCATGTGTACAAAGCAAGAGAAAAAGAGAGTAAAAAATTATAAGGAAAAATAATTAAGGCATTATTTGATTATGAACACCAAAGCACATTTAATTGAAGTTTTAATTTAAATTAAATTAAATTCACACAATGAAGGTTTGCCCAAGAGAAGTGGAGGGAAGATATATGAATACACTTAACATAATTAAATAAGCAATAATTAATTAAGTTATCATTTAAGAAGAATTTCAAAATAAGGTTAAAAAATTAAATTAATAATGCATGCTGAGAGAGGTAACCAAAACCTTCCAAAAATGAATTACTCATAAGTTAATGTAAGATAGAAAAGAAACTTAATTAAGAATTCAATCAAGGAAGTAATTTAGCAATGTTATTAAGATACAATTAAAATAAAATAAATTAAAAATTCAAATAGAGAGGGATAGCCAAGACTTATCATTTAAGGACTAATCTTTAAAAAATGGCAATCAATTAAATTATAGCATGAGGAATTAATTAGAGAAAAGATATGAATTTCAAACTAATGTTGAAAATGGAAAATGGAGATCAGCTATGATATTACTAAAAAAATATTTTAAAAAGGAAAGTGCATTAAATCCAAACTCATTTGATTTTAAATTCAAATAATTCAAATTTATTTAATTAAAATTAAATTAACTAAGATATAGAAGGGATGGTTAAAACATTCCTTATATTAAGGAGATAAAATTGGAAATAATTTATGGCATGATTCAAAATTTAAAACCTAAATTAAATGGAATTTTAAAATTTCTCAAATAAAAAATATTAATGAATTAAATCAATTAAATTTAATTAAACATATCATGATAAAAACATAATAAAATTTTGACCAAGCATGATGGAATATATGATTAAATGAAAATATTGATATGAAAGAGAAATTGAATAATAGGAGAGAGAAAATATAATTTAAATAATTAATTAAATAAAAGATAAAACATTAAATAAAACATGAGAGCAAATTAATGTAATATTAAATAAACTAAACTCAATTTTAGCTACACTTGATAAGGCTTAAATTAATGGAAGATCAAAATATTCGAAAAAGACACTTTCATGAAAATTAAAAGTAAATGTAAAATAATTTGACAAAAATATTTTGAAAATCAAAATAAATGAGAAGAACTTATTTTGGAAATTTTTATCATAAGTGAGCTTTAGTTGTATTATTATGTAATTCCTAAGTAAATTTCTAAATTACCTAACTTTGTGCTGATTTGACCTTCTCAGGCTGATTAAACAATTTGTGCCTAGTAAATTTCCTAAAACATGAAATTAACTATTAGAATCTTCTAATCATATGTTAATTATCATCAAAATCAAATACTTATATTATTTATCTCATGGAGTCGATGATCTCCTCTTTTGATGATGACAAACTTATATTGGTAGTGCATAAGAATAAAGGTTCAAAGTGACTTTACATTAACCTTAATTTAAAAAAAAATTAAGTTTAGTGAATAACTAAGTGAATCATGTAGCATGTAAAAATATGTATAACAGGAATTAAATATAGTAGCTCAAAAATAATGCAAGTAGCTCATCCTAAATGTATGGATGTAAGAAAAATTAGAAACCAAAATACTTACTTCTCTCTCTTTTGGCAACTTCATAAAGTTATGAACATGTGTAAGAATAGAGAAAGTACAAATGCATGAATATAAATAAATGAATCTAATATGCCAAGCATACATCTAAAAGTACAAACATGATCTTCAGGTAAAAGTTTGGCAATGGTATCAGTAATTTAAATATCATTACTAATAAATTATATATTAACATCATTTTAGACGTATGATCTCTAATGAAATTATTCTAATCTCAATATGTTTGGTCTGTTCATACTAAATATAATTTCTAGTCAAACAAATAGTGCTAATGTTATACACTTGATAGGATTGAGTTTTAGCCTAAGGCTAAACTCTTATAATTGTTATTAACCAAATAACTTGAGCAACACAGCTTTTTACTGCTATATACTTAGCTTTATCAATAAATAGAGGAACACAATTTTATTTTTTTACAAGACCAAGAAAAAAGTGATGTTACTAAATATTGGCATATGCTTGATGTGTTTTTCCTATCTATTTTACAACCTACAAAATCAAATCTGAATAAGCAAATAAATCACTTGACAAAATTTTTTAGGCTAACATAATCCTAATTTATAAGTGCTATCAAATACAAAATCATAATGATATGTAATTTTCAAAACACTTAAAAGAATTAATAAAGATGATTTAGAAAATCATAGTAATGTTAATGTAATGCTTGTTCAATCAATATGAATCATCAAAATTAAGAAGAATAATCAACTAAGTAAATTAAAAAGATCTTACTTAATCTCTTGAATTAATAAAAGTCTAAGCACAAGACTTGAATGAGTCTATTGAAATGTTAGAAGATTGGTTGATGAAGAAGAAGAAGAAGAAGAAGAAGAAGAAGTCTTCCCTTTGAGAATGCTCAAAGATGAGAATAAAAGATATGAGATTTTGGACACTTGAATCAAGGAGAGCATTAATAGCTTTGGTTTAAAAAGGGGACAACCATTATGGGAAAAACTTACGAAACACCACATAGATGAATTTCTTATTTGGATGATCAAATGTGTCATTAAGGAAGAAGCATATTATCTCAGAAAATAAACATGTTATCCGATAATGGATTTTATCATTTAATAAAAGACTCCTAAGGCTAATGGGTCTTTAATGTACCAAAAAATTTTACCTTGAACTACATGGGAAGTAAAGCACAGTTTATTTTAAACTGAATTCATGGTTCCCTATAAGGTCAAGCCCTCATAGTTAATTACATCTTAAGAATGAAGGATCTCTTTCTAGGAATATTCTTCATTAAAGAAATAAGCTATTATTTTTATGGATTTCTAAGCTTGTTTCCAAAGAAAATGATCTTTGGATTTTCAATTGGAAATGCTACAAAGTGGAAAGACTTTCTTTTGGAAGTCAATTAGGATTAAGTAGAAAATGCTTGTTGATACTGGATGTCCAGTAGCATTTCAACTATCTTATCATTTGGTTTTAAATTTTAAAATTTTAATAGAATTTTGAGTTGAATTTTTTTAAATAATCTTGGACTTAGATTCTAGTAGCACAAGACTATAGAAATGCCTATGGTTGAAGACGTACTCTAATAAGATGCTTCATATCCTAAGTTTATAAGTGCTTCTGATACAAGTTAGATGCTCGACCTAGTTTCACTTTTGAGAATTATTTGCTCTTTTCTTATTGGAGAAAGGAAACCTATCTTCAACTCTTCTAGACTTATAATTCATTTGGAAGGACTGTCAGCTAACACCACCTAAACACATTTTAAATTCATGATGCTAAGTCTCATGTATGGAGATGGTTAGGCTGTGTATTTTAGGAAAGCATCTAAGACCCTAGCCTCATTCCTTAATCCTTAGGATCATGTAGGGTATAACATGCACTTAATTAATGCATCTTTTTTAGCTTTTAGATGTTTGACTCATGATTCATTTAAAGCCCTAGGGTATGCAATTTATGAATAGATGATATGTAATTAGAAGTAATCATGGGCCAAATCAAGAAGAGATGGCAGACTTCTCCAAGAACAAGGTTATTTTTACAAGTTAGATGCCCCCTTATATGCAATGGGTGAAGTACCCAATTCACAAAGTTAGAGCAATATGTTAGCATGGGTTACAAAAGCTTATTATTTCTAGTTAATTTTAAGTTATTTCTAGGGATTTAATTGAAGTTTTGAGTTTCTTTATTTTTATTTAAGTTGTTTAAGTTTAAGTTGGGTAAAAAATTTAGTTTTTCTAAGATCTTAATCGTCCAAGAATCTATCACGAAAAATATAGCACAGAAAGAAACTTTAAAAAGTAGGATGATTCTATTGCGCACACAAAGTAAATCCAACCAAGTTAAATTAAAGAATAGGTCAATGTGGTTAGGTACTATTGTACATTCCAAAAGAAAGAGAAAATAGACAGTCGAGTTCTACCCTTATACAGCCCACACTAAAATTAAAATTTAGATCTATGGGTCTTCTCTCTAGGAATGTCTCCTTCAAGAACCTCCATTGGGCTTCATAGGGACCTCTATAGCCATCTATCGATAGGGTTAGCAATCCTAGATCCCATATATCCTAAACTAATTCTAAGCTCAAATCTACATTTCAAATTCAAAAATAAATCCTAAGCTCTACAAAACAGATGTTAGAAAAATACAAAAAGTACATAACAGTTATATTTTGTAAATATACAAGGTTATCATTAGCTGCTTGCCAAGCCCACCTATCTTATTATGATATGCTAAGAGACTATTCAACACCTGCAAGTAAAGAGAAATTTTATAATTTATTTATAGCTATTTTTTTATAGCACAACCTCTTGTAGAAGACATCTTTAGTTCTAAAAAGAATGTTCTATCATTCAGTCTAATGTCAAATAATTCTAGGCATGCAGTCCAAAATAGTACACCACAAAATACACATCACATCACAAAATATCACAAAGAAACTACAAAATATCATAGATTTACCTAACCTAAGTCTAGGGTCCATGACCTAATGATCTAGTGTGTAAAGGAAATAGGCTTGTGTGGCAAGACTTTGCTAAAACTTTTTAGATTCAAGTTTCAATTTAAGTTTTAAAGTTTGTTTGATTTACCTTTAGATGATTTTAATTCAAATAATTTAATAATTTTTGACTCTTATTTTCATTTTTAAATTCATTTTTATGTTAAAGTGAAGTTTAGGTTTTCAAGAATGAAGAATAAAATAGATTCCACCTTAGGCGGAACCCATTCCATTCAATATCCTAAATCTTAATAGAATAAAATCTTCACCCTAAGATGAAGATTCATCCTAAAGATCTAACTAAGATCCTAAGTATCTTAATTAGCCTCTTTTAGACTCATTTGGATAATTTGATTTGAATTTAATTTGGATTAATATTTTAATTTTATTTTATACATTGAATTCTTCTTTTCATTTCTTTGATTTGATTAAATCTTCTTGTTTTAATTTATTTTCAATTTGATTTGGATTGATTTTATTATTTGTTTTATTAAAGTTCATGTTCATTGATTAATTTGGTTGAAATATGTTAACCTAATTTATTTAGGTTATTCTTTTAATTCATTCTTAGCTTGAATTAACTATGTGTTAAAGTCTTATTGATTTGTTTATTATGAATTTATTAGCCTTAAGGTTTTGGTAAACTTAATATCCATTTATATTTTCATTAAACCTTAAGTTTATAATTAATCAAATTCTTTGACTTAGAGTATTGGAGACTTTTCTTTAAGTGTTTTAAAATTTGTGGAAGCATTTCAAGTTACATTTATGAATTTTATGATTTTGTGATTTTCTAATTTATTATTTCATTTATATTGACCTAGAGACTTGAAAATTCAATAATTCCCAATCCAAAGGTCAATTAGGTTTAAAATTTTTATGGCTACTAGGGTTCCATGCTTATTTGATTTTTCTAAAGTTTCATTTTAATCAGACATATAATTAAGATTTTAATTATTTTATTATAACCAAAATTAAGCTTAATTTAGAAGGAAATACTAAATGATATTATTTTCTTAGATTCCCCTATGAAATATGCATTCATAAGGAAATTTTTGGAAGTTTGGTTGATTTATTATGATTTTCCTAAGTTTAGGTTGATTAATTGGATTAGTTAATTCAATTAAATTCCAAATTAAGCCATTTTATAATTTATTAAGTTTCAATAAGTTCTAATGTTGTGCTTAAGTTTATTAGAGTTAATTATAGTAATTTAAAGTGATTTAATTATTTTTCATGATTTATTTCATTTAATATTTATTTATTTTATTAAAATTAAGGTTTGGAGTTTAAAATTTGATATCTCTTGATTTACTTTGCATTAATTCATGAGAATTTTTTCTAAGTTGTATTTAATCCTTGATTTTAATTATCCAAAGTTTCACATTGATTGGATTATTGGTTTATGATTAATTTAAGTTTGATTATTTTCATTTAAAGCTAAAATAATCCAAAATTATGCAAAATTAATCGGGGATTTTAGATTAAATGGATTTTACTCACTAAGATAAATCCATAGAGCCCTCATTTATATTTTTTACATTTTCATTTTATTTTTGTTGTTTTTAGAATGTTTTGGTTTTTTAATTTTTTTAATTTTTCTAATTCAGATAAAAGAAAAAAATATCATTTTGAACGACAGTAATGATGTGACATTGACATGGCACTAGCTGCCATGTGGCGTGGCACCATTAGACTATGCAAATCTCATATCAAAAGCGATGGTCGCGTAAGAAGATCTACAACCGTCACATGATGTATTTGCACTAAAGAGAGGACAATGATGCATGCATGATGATAATTTATAACCTAATTTTGATTATCATTACATATTTGATAATCATTGCACACTAAAGAGAGGAGATTACTATACTTTGTAGAAATCTGTTTAATTTTTAGAAAGGTAATCACCTATGTACTTGCATGATAAAAGTTTCTAGGTTTGTCAATAACTTTGCTCTATAGAATAAAATTCAATATACTTATCATAAAAAAAATTGAGATAATTTGCTATAATCAACAATACTACGTCACAAATTGATGTTGAACAAGGCAAGTGTTGTAGTGGATTAAATTATATATTCATAGAGTGTCAAAAAGTTTGGTTGGTAAGGGCCATAAAAGTTATTGTGAAAGCCTGGAGTTCGAACTATCAACACCTCAATAAAGCTCCATCATACAGGCTTCAGTGGGCCAAAAAAAATGAAAAACTATATAGTTGTATTCATGAACATCAATCTCCAATACTAATTACAAAGTATCCTATTCAACTTGAGTTAAACTAGATTAGGAGCAGTAATTAGGTTTGTATGATAAATGTCAAAAAAGAAGGATATCAGATCTGGAAAAAAAGTCAATTATAAAATAACTACAAGTGAACTATTTTATGATATCAAATGCCAGCTCCATTTATATTATCATGCATTTCTAATAAAATATGTCATCTTGGTTGATTTTACATTCCAAACATAAAATTGTATCTTGAGATGTTGACCAAATTTCGTTTCTTAAACCACGATTAGATCACATTTCAACCGAGAAGAAGAAGGATTGCAACAACTGAACTTTGACAACCCACGGCTGCAAAGAACGTGTCCGGAGCCACAAAAGAATGTTAAAAAAAAGTGACAGCCAGCATCATAGCAAGGCAGACGCCGTCATATGGCAAAAAAATAATGCTTTGGGGGGCTAGATTTGTCACATTAAGCTTTTTTTACGTGTTCCACATGTGGCTTTTAACATTTTCTTTTGGCCGCTCAAATAATGCATGGCCGTGCAATTGTCTCATGTGAAGCCGGCTATGCATCATTTCTTAACACCAAATACCCTTTCAAAAGATAAACTGTACTGGATCCTGCTTCATTTTCCTCAACAGGTCCAACAAATCAGACAACAATTGCCATCTATGGCTTTGAATCAAAAAATATTATCAACATAATGTTTGGTAGATTCATAGCACCAAGTTTTCTTTAAAAGGACTGAAACCAGCCTTCTTACTCAGCCATCCCAATCCTTTCTCTAAAAATTTTTTTAGTTTCATCAACGGCAATTCTTGCAATAATGGAAAGAATCCGACACACAGGTTCTCACTTCCCTCCTGGGTTCCGCTTCCATCCAACAGACGCGGAGCTCATTGACTATTACTTGAAGAAGAAAGTCTCCTTTTCGTTACCCCCGGCATGGGCTATCATGGCGGAAGTTGATCTTTACAAGTTCAATCCCTGGGAGCTTCCTGGTGAGTAATATCTTTTATGAGCGCTCATCTCTGATGAGGTTGTTGAGCATGATCATATCATGTGCTTCGTTGATTTTTTTTTTTTTTTTTTCAGAGAAAGCATTCTTTGGAGAGAACGAATGGTTCTTCTTCAGCCCAAGAGATCGCAAGTACCCAAATGGTATTAGGCCCAATCGAGCTGCTGGATCGGGTTACTGGAAGGCAACTGGCACTGACAAACCGATCTTAGCAGCTGATGGCATCCAATGCATAGGTGTCAAGAAAGCTTTGATTTTCTATCACGGACGCCCGCCCAAGGGTATCAAGACAGAGTGGGTCATGCATGAATACCGCCTGCTCGACTCCACCATGCCTTATCAAGCCAAAAAGAGAACAAATTCCATGAGAGTAATGACTTCTTCTTTTAACATTCAATCAAAATTTCAGAAGGAGAGAAATACTTAAACAAAAGAAATCTAATATGCGACAAAATCTTAAATGCAAACTCCTGCATCATCGAATCTCCTATATCTATAATCGGTGTTTCTTTCTTTCAGCTGGATGATTGGGTTCTGTGCCGAATTAAACAGAAAGGCGCCGTGGATGCGGAAAACGGAAAAGTGCAGGAAACCTTAAGATCTTTACAATCTGTCTTCATCAATGCTCAACAAAAACTGCAGCAACAGTTGAAACTGGAAAACAGCAACATCTTTGATTTGAGCGACACACCAGTTCTTGGTTACCTCCTTGGGTCACCTGAGGATGGAGAGATAAGCAAAGGTGCAGAATCTGATTCTTGGTGTGAAACTAGATATTCTGAGCTTGGTGAGAACTTTACGGTGCAGCAGCTGTCACCACAGTTGGAGACCACAGCCTACAGCTCGATGAAGAGGTCATACTTCAGCTCAGCCATTGATGAGCTGATGCAGCTGCGGCCCAGGAAGAGAATTCAGTGTTCAAATGATCAGCAATATTTGTGGCACGAAGACATCTTTTCTCTTGATCAGGGGTTGATGGACATCTTAATTTGATAGTTTGCAGCATATATTGGTATATCCTTGTTAATCTTCCGACATTTTTTTATTCATATTTTGATTCTTTGTTTGATGCGTAACTGGGTTTCGATTGAAGCTTGTTAGCTGAATTTAATTTATTTCTAAGAAATAAAATTGGGATACGTAGCTGTGAGACACATTGTTATATAGTCACTATTTCCTATGTAAGATATGTTTATTCATCTGATATAATATGTATTTTGCAACTCTAAGCAAAATTATGCAGTTTATCTTCACCAACAAGAATTCTCAATGATGCTATCAACAATAGTAGAGAATATCTTCTGATGCTTACATTTGGTGCGATATTTCAATTGGAACAATTTGTGCCATCTAGATATTCATCCTAAAAAGCCAGATATTTGAATCTTTAGTATTGATCCGTTCTTAACTTGAATGATATAGCTTTGTATTTTAGAAAAAAGTTGCAGGAATAAAATAATAGTGCATATTGTTATATAATTAGAGCGACGGAAACGTATGTCTATAAGGTAAGAGCAAGCATATATCCTAATAATTATAGAAGACTTTTATATTAAGAGAATTAATTAATTAATTAATATTTGAAAACACAATAAAAATTAATAAAGCATTTAAAAAAATTACTAAAAATAAGTTAATCAAACATATTTTCTCACAATTTAAGAATGACAAAGGTCAAGAAATAAGTATATTGATGAGAAATTTAAGCGTAAAAAGTCAATTAAGTGGCCAAACAAGCTCGAATCAATGAAATGGCGCAAGATTGAAGGTAGAAAAGCACAAATTGAACCAATGATGATGTTGAACTATGGCATTCAAGTTGTTTTGATATTTAGAATAAAGAATCGTTAAATCATTATGAATGCTTTGCCTTGCTTTTAGTAAGGTTGACTTTTATGCCTTTTAGTCCTAGGATTTCATCTACATTCAAGGATTTCCTCACCTATTCTAATTTGATTAAAAGAACATAAAGTCCAAACTAATAACCAATAGCATTCAACTCTATGATTAATTCCATTAGACAAGTGGGCCCCACCTTCCCAAACTAACTTAAACTATCTTAGGCCAAACCAAATCAAATTAAATCAATTCTAATCCTAAACCCAATCCTAACAAACACAAACTAAGCACAACTGACCCTCAAATAATTTAATTGGGCCACTTAACCGAACATATACCGTTTGGCTTATTTAGGTCATCTTTGCCCATTGCAACCCATTTGGACCTCAATGGGATAAATTTAAATAAAGCCAAAACAACTTGAAATTGGCCTCATGCAAAGCATTTGAAATACTAACCAAGCATAATTAAAGCTTGATTGTTGGTCTATTTGGTCAATTTATCTACTTAGCCTAAGTTGGGCTGACTGAACGCTATAGGAACAAAATCAAACTAAACCCAATCCAAGCCAAGTTGCATCAACCCAAATCCTTATAATCATAACGTACACATGATTGAACACAACTCATGCTAAATTGCAGTCATTTTTAGCCAATTAGTTCACTTGACCTAAATAGGCTAAAAGAACCACACTGTGCCACATCACAAACCAAGTCAAGTTGGGTTAATTCAAGCCACCTAATATATTTCAAATTAATATTTAAACATAATTCAACAATCCAATAAGTCCAATATGGTCAATTAGTCAATTAGACCCAAATTGAGCTAAACACACCATATTGAGCAAAACTTAACCAAACTTGGCATGACTCTTCTTGGACTTCTAAGGGTCTACCCAAGTGAACTCAAACCACAGTTAACCAAGTTCTGTCCAAACCAAGTGAACTCAGTGTCTAGGAAAAGATAAAACCTCAGAATATCATAGTCCACCCCTCTCTTTTGGCTTGGACAATTAGCTTACATCCATTAAGCTCACCCAAGCTGATTAACTCTGAACCACAGCTAGTTTGCCCATCCATTAATCCGGGTAAAGTCTAAATCATTAAAGACAATCTTGGTTCACTCACGTTGACTTGTCTACTTCACCCCACTACCACAAATTTGGCCAACCATTGGAACACCTCTACCTCACCAGTTTCTAGCTATTTCAAGCTCTAGCCGTGTACAACCACCTCCTTATGGCTAAACTAAGTTAAAATATGAATTCACATATGGAGTGTGGTAGGATTTAAATTGGGAAAACCTTACACAGTCAAGACATTCTCCTAACCTCCATAGGAAGTCTTCCAAGATCACAAGCTCCCTCTAGTATCCTAACCCTAACCAAATCAGCTCTTCTCAAGGCCATATGCCCCAAATATTACAACCCATAAAACTCTTATAAAATCTAAATTGATTCATCCCTAACCTTCCCCACACCCCCACGATCCAAAATAAACCAAGCCTTGCTTGATTCTAGCACGAAAAGGTAGAGACAGATCAAACTCCGGTGACCTACGATGGCGCCTTAGTCTCAAGTACAGCTGGCAAGAAGGCAAGTAGAGATCTTCTCATTAGGGCTTCTTCTTTTCAAGAAGAAACTATCAATATTGGCAAAACCACAAGATGTTGACTATGTTGACATAAATGTAAAAATTGTAGAAACTCTTAGGATTCTCTTGTTTTGTGAAATATTTTATATATTCATTAGGATCCAACCATAGGAAACCCTTTTTATTTGTGATCCTTTTGATTTGATTTAAGAAAAAAATTGAGCATAATTGGCTTGGACTTGGCGGCAAAGGGCAAAAATTCTCCGTCTGTTTTCATAGGTTTAAGATGAATGATGCACCATCCATTCTCCATGATTAGAATTGATGGTTGTGATCTTGTTATATCATAAGTTTGAACTAATTTTTTTAGGATTTGGTTTTTAATCTGAGCCATTTGATCACACATCAAAAAGAAACTAAATTCACCACTTGGGCCACATAGGATGAAATTAATAACCAATCTCGATATACCATGTATTAAGTGTGGCTAAGTCAATGACAATTGTGTAAATTTGATTAACTTATGTTCAAAATGTGTTCTAATTTACCATACCTTTGATAAATTATAACTTCTTCTAAAAAATCATAAAAATGCAAATAAATTTTATCTAGAATCAGCAAGTAAGGAGAATCAAGAAAAATAAAAGCACTACTTTTTATTGAATAGATAGAGTAATTAGGGCTTGTTTAAAATATTTAATTATTAAATTAATCTTGTAATACTAAATGACTTGAAATTTTCAAGGAACATTCCTAACAATGTGCTATATCCGTCATAAATATTTTATGTAATTTGGGTGGGTGGATTAGGAGTAGAATATTTTGATCTCTTAACGGCATAATTAACTCAATAATTAAAATGGAAACTAAAAAAATTACTTAATTTGTATTTTAATTTCTAAATATAGTTATTTGACATCATGACATTCAAGTAAAATTAGTAAGACTTCTAGTTGTCATTAAACTCAAAATCTTCCTTAATGCAATTAATTAGTAATTAATAATTTATTAGATCACCTACAGCTTAAAAACTCATAGCTAATTCACAAAATTCCGAAAAATATGTAAATAACCCCTCGTTGTGCACAGCTTTTGGAAATGTTTTTTGAGATTAATTGCTTAATTTTTGGAAACATAATTAGTGTAATTTGTCATAAATTATAAGCCAAATTGCTATAAAATTTTTAGGATAGATATTGTATATCATTTTGGATTTTTTTAAAAAAAAAAAAAAAATTTAGGCTTATGTTTTATGAGTTGATAGTGTTTTCGGGTAAATTTAATGGATAATTAGAATAATTTATTATTAAATTATAAAATCCATAAAATTGCATCTTAGGGCCTTATATCACTTAAATAAACAAAAATAAAATCATAGGAAATTTGTCAGACACTTGTAATCAGTTCTCAAAGTATTAATGACTTTCAATAAGCTTAGTTACACTTAATTAATTAATACCATCATTAGAATTATTTGAGAGATTTAAGTTCAGTTCAAATGTCTTAATAATTGTATGAATGACTTTATAACTAGTGAAAATCCTTGAATGGAATCTTCATGATGTCTTTGATACAAAATAATATAATTTAAAATTATACATGTAAATAATCATTTAAATGATATTATAAAATTAATAAAATTATAAAAATTAAATTATAGGTTAATAAAAATATTCTTTTTTATTTCCATGATCAAGAAGAATATCTTCGCAATATCACTTTTATAAAATGATTTTGATATTATACTTATTTTCATAAATATTAATTATTTAATTTATTTAATCATTAAATATAAAATAATTTCAAAATTTTCCAAACATTTATGGGATATTCTTGAGGTCCCCCTTAACTTTAGCGAATAGTGGATTTGACCAAGTCTAACTTTCAATGTATATGTATTTATTTAAATTTAAAATTACACAAAATGCCACTTGACTTACAAAATGTTTAATAAATAAAATAAGAACAAAAAAGTTCATACTTTTTTTGTTATAAACTCACAAAAATGGCAAGATATGTGAATAGAATGAAATCTTTCTATTTATAATATTAAAATTATCTTCTATAATTTAATTATTAAATAAATCATAAGAAATCTAATTAAGCTCCAAATGACATGCAAATTTGATGGGAGTGTTAGGACCTCATTCTTAATGTATCTATAGATTTTCATAATTTTATGAGTTTTATTTTAATTTAAATATTTTATAGTTCATGTAATTAAATAAAAATTCAAAAAAAATTAAAGTTAAATCAAATTAATCTTAAATTTTTATGAGATACTTATTGGAAGTTTTACAACTTTTGAAAACATTGATTTAATTTGTAGGAATATATTTTATGTTGATTTGAAATTCCCTCTCTAATGTCATTAAATATATAATATTAAGTTTAATAATTTAAAATTAAACTTGACCTTAAGTTAGAACTTTATTAAAATTTGGCTCTATTAACTTAATTAATTAAAATTCATACAACTCATCTTAATTGTGACATGATTAGGAGTATGATTTGGAGAAAAGTAGGTTTCACCCTAAGTAGGGCTTATTATTCTTTACAATCTTTAAAGCATTAAACTTAACTCAAATCTAAATCAAAACTATAATTTAAAATTTATTAAGTCAATAATCTATTAAATTGAAATCACCCATTGGTGATAAATTAAACTTCATTTTTATGTGATAACTTAAACATTAAAATCCTAGCTTTTTCTCACCATACTAACCTTTTTACACACATGAGATTGATAGATCATCTATTCTAGACTTCAGTTAGGGTGGTAATTTGTTGTGATGTATTAATTTTTCTATTTTGTGATGTAATATATTACACTAGATGTTATGAATGTATGCCATGAACTGGATGTTAGGGTTATATTTATTAAATTAATATTATTTTCTATAAGGGGTTGTGCTAAATAATAGGGGCTATATAATAAAATTAAATTTAATAAGTTTGCTTGCAGGTGGTACTTGCTTAGGCCCCCTTATAATAGCCCATTATGATAGGTGAAATTGATACGTATTGGTGTTAAGCCCCACAGTATAAAAATATAACTACTTTTGGGTATGTGTGCTTCAACTAACCACTATTTTATAAGTTAATTTAAAATTTTATTTAGGAATTTTTATCATAATTAGCATTAGAACTATGTTAGAACCATGGGATTTAGGATGAAAAATGGTTATCTAGGAGGCTCTTTGAAGTTTGAAGCATCTACACCTTGGAGATGAAGACAAACCATTGGCTTTCCTTTTCTATACTTAATTCTAGATTAAGCTATATAAGGGTAGAGTTCGATTGTTCATTTCTAAGAAAAAATTTTTTTTAGCTCATGTAATTAATAAATACAAGAAAATAATGTTAACTCATAACTTAACTCAATTAAATTCTTAAGCATAAACACTAAAAGTAACTAGAAACTCTTAGAATTATGCACGAAGCTACATTTTCTCTCATTTTCTTTGAATTGAGCCCTTCTCCCATTGCACATAAAGGGCATCTGTCTAGTAAGGATAGCCACTTTTTTGTGAAGACTGCCTTTTATTATGATTTAATCTATAACCACTTTCACATTGCACGCATGTATGCATTATTACATACCTAATCCCTTAAATTAATTTTGAGTCTAAGAATACTTAAAAGCTAAAATTTGTATTTCAATAATTAAGAACATTTTTGCACCAATCATGACCTTAGAGTTAAGGAACTGAGTCTAGGTTCTTAGATTTTTTTAATAAATAATAGCATATCTTTCTTGCATTTCATAGGACTAGCCACATAATTTTGAAGTGTTGGTAGTGTTTAGTTGCAAGCTCATACAAACAAGCAATAAGTTCAAAAGAGTTCAGATAAGTTCATTCTCTTTAGAAGAAGTGAACAATACATCACAATTTTCCCTTTATTAGATTAGGTTGAGCTTCTAACTTTTACTAAAGTGCCTTTAATTTTAGGATTTAAGGCCACCTATTTTCTCCTTTGATATGGGTATAGGTCCTCACCTCTTATGAATTCCCCTAGTCTTGTGATGTCGAGATATAAGCCCTAACATTTAAATAAAATATCAACTCAAAACTAAAATTAAATCTCAATTTCAAAAATATAAAGCCCAACTATAAAATAAACTTTAGTATTTAATGGGCTTCCTAGTATTATAGAACTTTCTATTTATCTTCTTTTGGAATCAATTAAGAACAATTCTTATTTAATTTCTTCCATTTGACTTCTATATTTTACAATATTAATATATACTTTGATATCCATGGAATAGCCAACTACTTTAATGGAAAGTTTTCTTAGAAGATTCACATCTTCAATAATGTAATTAACTATAGATGCTTACCCTTATAAGGAACTTGCAACCTAGATAAAATAAACCCTTTCTTACTTCATGCATGTGAGGTAGGGGAAATAACTTTGTACATATAAACTCATTGGCCTTAAAAGTATTTATTAAGTGATTGAATCTATTCTATAGAGATTTCTTTATCTTTATGGGTAGTATATTATTCCTTGATGTTGTTTTTGATCAGCTAAATAATTACTCAATGATTTGTGTGGTGTCCTCTCATTTTATTCACCATATATCTTTTTGGTGACTCTATTGGGGAAAGTTCCCCTATCCATCTTTAATTGTTGATTACTATCTCTATGCATCTGTAGTAAAATTATTCCACTAAAAGGTTTGAACTACCATTCATTCCTTAAAATTTCTTATCCATTTCTTCTTTGGGAAAGGGTTGTCAACATACTTATCCCTATATCAAAGATCTTTCATTTACCATTAGGTAATAACTAGGTTCTAGAACATTCCATTGGATCTTCCAATGAGTCTCACCCCCTTAGTTTAGGCGAGGCTCCAACCTTGTTAGAAAATTTAAAATTACATAAAATACTTTATTAAAATATTCGATTCTCTAATTTCTTAGATTTATTTTTAAATTGATTAGTATGTCCAAATGTGATAAGTTAGGTTTTAAGATTCCATAAATCTCAGTCAAAATCATTGAACCTACTATATAGTAAGGTTCAAATTAAAAATATCTCTAATTTCTTGAACCACACTTGTCATAATTAAATTTAATAGATTTGATCAATATTATAGAAAATCCATATTAAAAATAATTACATCAAGTTTTTTAACATTAGCTTGTTATTAAAATGTAAGATGATGTCTTTAGGAAAACTAATCTTCTCCTTTGACACTCGGATAGATTTGGTTCTAGATTGGACCTACTTAACCAATAATCCCAAAATCAAATTCAACATGGGGTTTAAATAATTGAATTTGACCTATAATGTTCCATCTTTCACTATAGTGGACCAATATATAGTAATTAGCTAGAAGTCCCATTTATAATTTGATATAAGATCTGAGAGACTTGTCTTCCCAAAAAAAAGAAGTCATTCAAGGTTCCCATATTACCATCTATGATTCATACCATAAGTATAGTCTAGGGTTAAGATAGTACCTAGGGTAGCCATAGTATCCAAAGGGGAAATCTAGGACCAAGCCTTTATTTTTTTCCATTCACTTTTGAGGTAAGTTCATTCTATTGCCGCATCCATCTCACTAAAAATATAATGCTTAGAAAGTGGTATGAGAGAATGTTTAAAGAGATTGAGACCTCATCTCAAGTGGCAAAGGATGGTTCTCTATCTACGTCCTCTTCCCTCCCTGAGGGTAGTAGGGTTCAACCTCTTTCTCTTGTTGAGGAAGAAGATGTATGCTACATAACCTTGTCACCTTCACATCCATTTGAGCAAGATGTACCAACTAGAAAAAGGAAGAGAGCACCGTATCCTAGTTTGTGATCAATTTTCCAAAATGATAGGCATGAGAGACATGCATATTATCACGAACATTATCAAGTTGGTGTGAACCATGTTATCTACCATCAAAATAGAGGTCGTTGAACTCTAAGTGAACCTCCTAATCTCTCTCCCTTATTTCCTATACTATAATATTGTACCCTATGGCCTCCTCACGTATAATCTGATCCTTGACCCTCCTCAGGATCACTATCCTTTTTCCCGGTCTCCGTAGATGATGAAGAAAGCAAGGTAAGTATCTATGAATCCATAGTCGATGCGACCACCACCACATTACTTGATTAGCTGAAGACCATCCCCTGTCCAGCTACCAACATTAGACGTTTCGCACAACTTTCTAAAATAATCTAAGAAAAAAAAACATACTTATACTAATTAGACTACATTTTGAGTGCCAACCATTTCTCTTTCATACCAATAGTTTAGGTCAGAGAACCCCTATTTGGCCTCCTATAGCATTACTGAAGAAAATGGTGTGGCAGCCTAAGAGCATTATAGTGGCCCCACCATGACCACCATATGTAGAAAGAGGAAAGAAAGAAGAGAGTCAACACATGTAGAGCTATAGCTAGTCAGGCAACAAAAATATAATAAAAGAATGTGATGGATGTAGAGGACTAAGGGAAAGATAGTGGTCACCCTAGATACACATCCTAATAGACCCTAAAAGATATATGACATTTTAGAGGATTATCGAGTTGTGGTCTAGTTGATAGTAATAATGACTATCTTGACTAATATAGTTGGATGATTGATTTTAATGCTGATGAGGATGATTTATTAAATGGGCCTACAGAAGTCCATATGATTGAGACTAAAGTGTCTTCACAAATAGAGAAGCATAAGGGAGGTGATGTACAAGATGTTGCAATTAAGGAAGCTTATGCACAAGACTTAACTTAGAGGATTTTATGTTTGTTGAGGAAAAAGGATGATCAAATTGGTCTCATGAAGAGAAGGGGCAAAGAATTGATGTCAGCAATATTAGCTCTTCAAGGATAGTCACCAGTACCCCACATTAAACATATGGAGGTAGATTGGCAAGAGATGGTGCATATAATAGAGAGGAATAAATGCACCACTCTTGTAGATGAGGATTCATGCAAATTAAGTAGGTAGGGTATGAATAGTGTGACATTACAAGAGAGAGAGAGACATCAAATAAATGGTGATAAAATAAGTGAAGGAAGCATTGGCACAAACCAAAAGGGTAGTGATGCACTTTTGTTTAAATAGTTTGTTAGTATCTTGTTATATGTAGCTTTTAATTGGTATGTTGAACTGCATAATGGCCTAGTAAAGAAATTTGCATAGCTAGATTAGCTATTCATCAAAAGGTTTAGGGTGCAATAGAATGTTATTGTAAGAGATTTAGTTATGGAGAAGCAAAACCAAATAAATCCCTAATAGACTACATTCTTAGATGGAGAAACTTCAGTATATGATGCAATCCTTAGCTTTAAGAGCAACATGCCATCAAAATCATATTCAAGAAAATCCATGGGTTGGTAGCATTCATGTTCAAATGGTTCACCATCAAAACCTTTGAGAAGCTTATCCATAAAGTAGCCAACCTTCAAGAAGAAGCAAGAAGTTATCATTTCTTAATCTATTTTACAAGCTAAATACCTAGATGGTTTTGGAGAAGAGGCTTAGGATGGTCTACATGTGGATAGAGAGAAGTAGCCTATGGCCGTTTAATCATAGAGACCTAAGTTCCAGTAGCCTCGACTTTTAGTTCCATCTCTACCTACATAGTAATAACAATGCTTTTAGTACCATTCTTGACTTCAAGTAACTATACACCCAAACTTTTACTAAAAATTGAACAAGTACTCTTTTAAAAGGTAGGAGATTAAAAAGATCTTTAAAAATTTTATGTAAAAGCCCAACTTCTAGGTACTTGAACCCAAGAGACTAGAGGATACAAGCAAGAGTGATGATCCTATCTTTTGCCCCTATAAACAAGTGCTTGGGCACACCATAGAAGATTACATTACTTTCAAATACTTGAGATAAAGAAACTATAAATTAAGAGCAATAGTTATTCCAAATGAGTACTAAGTAGAACCTACAAAAGGAACCAACAAAGTAATCTTTTAGGAATCATTCGATCTCTTATAGATTAAAAAAAGGTTAAGTTATCTATTTATTCAAAACCTCTTAAAAAATAATTTCTAATATAAAAAACTCTCTTTATGGGTATTTGAACAAGCTAAGACCTCCATTCCATCAATATGTATATAAGTTTTAAAGGATAACTTAAAGAAAGATGATACTATGTAGGAGCTGCTAGTGTATATCCAAGATAGAGTAGCAAGACCATCTACTAGAATGAAGAATGTTGTTTCCATGGATGGGGATTTCAAACCACTCATGCCGCTTGCTATGTATGATTTCGACTTTGTTCCTTATGGGAGTAGATGAATTAATGAAGAAGAATTTTATTTACATTCTATCTATTCATGGTGAACATAACTCTAATGTTCCTAATAATAATGCTCTAAATGAAGACAATCTCATTAATAATAACTCTTTAAATCTTAATGATCAAAACCAAATTCAAAATGATATTTGATTTATTTTTTCTTCTCACAACTTTCTTTTTAATGGTGGCATCCCTATCTTAAACCTTTGAAATGCTCCATTTAGGTTAGAGTTAAAGTTCTCTAACTTAGAAGTCCCAATAGGATAGTTCTTATAAGCCCCTAAAGAGCTAGTTGATGCCACTATGACCCCTCCATCAGAAGAGATCATTGAAGTCAACCTCGATAGTGATAGAGTCTTACCTCGTAAGATGGCACCTAAGGACAAGGAAAAATAGGTCTTTAGTTCTAATGATAAAATAATCCCCACACAAGATGATCCCTCCCTCATATGATATGCTTGTGGATAATCAGCCCAATGTTAATCACAACTTACTAGCTCATCTTACAAAGTTTCTAGTTAGGCATAGCATTTACAACACCCTTATCTTATCAAAAGAAATGAGGGAGACTTAATCAAAGTTTTACTACATCCAAAAAAATATGCTTAGTATAGCTGGAAACTATATTTGGAGCTAAAGAAGAAGCTTGCTACTTTAAAAAAGTCCTAAGAGTTGCCTTTTAAATGAGGATTTGCTCATAGGAAATATATATAATAACTATCCACTATGCATCTCCATGAATGTGGACAACTTCTAGCTTTCTAGAGTGCTTGTTGACCTGAGTTCATTGATTAATATAACATACCTTAGAACCCTCACGTCTTTGAGGATCGACATCACAAAATTTAGTTTAGATAAGATGATGTTAAAAGGATTCAATAAATAAAGTGAGAGGGCCTTAAGCTCAATCACTTTGCTACTATAGATTTATGATCTCATGACTAAGGTAAAGTTTCACATTATATAGTTATATTCTTCAAAGCATTACTTGGAAGATGCTAGCTCCATGAGAATAAGATGATACCATTCCAACTCCATCAGTGTATCAAATTTATGAATAGTGGTCTTAAGTATTACATTAAAGGTGACTTGAATCTATTCTTCATATACAAGGTCAATATTTATGAGAATGTGGCTTACTACTTCCCTAAGAGACACGTAGTTTATTCTAGAAATGTGTAAAATTGTATCAAATAAAATGAAAGAGAGAGAGAGAGAGAGAGAGAGAGAGAGAGAGAAAGAAAAGGTGAAAGAAAAAAAAATACAAAAATAAAAAAACCAAGAGAGAGAGAGAGAAATGGAGAAAGAAGAGGACTTGGGAAAGGAAGTAGGCCTAAACATTATTGTGTAGTCACATCTTTCCATTCCTTCCTTGCATAGTTGAGATGTCACGTCTTTACTGGATGAGGATGAGAAAGACATTAAAGAGACATAATATGAGGAAGGTCTACATTTTATCATCAGCCCAAGGTCCTCCCATGATATACAAAGACTTAGAATCTAGTTCATAGGATGAGTCATATATGAGTAGTGCACTAGTCACCCCTAACTAAATTAAAGACCAAATTAAAGGTATCTAAGAACTAGATAGTGATAAAGACTGGACCCAACCAGAGCAGTGATGTGTCTGGGTTGTTATTGTTTGTGTCTGGGTTGTTATTGTTTGAGATGATAAACTAGTATGTAAGCACTTTAAATCTAACCCCAGTTTTCCCAGACACTATTAATTTGGAAGTTAAAGCTACACCATGATTAAATTCAGACTAAAAGCATCATAAGTTATATCTTGGAGCTTCATCCTAAGATTCAACTTGTGGAAGGAGAACTCAAAAATGAATCACTGAAAGAAATAATAAAATTTCTATTTTGATAGGTACTCACCATGTGTTCAAAAATTAATAAAGTAAGGGTTAATGCGACATACATGGTATAAACACAAATCTAATTATTTTGAGAAACTTTGGAATAACAAATGTAAGAAAGCTTAGACAAGACTGGGATTAAGATTTAGAATATTCTGTCCAATATATGATAATGAGTACTGCTTAGTAATCGCCAATAATCTCAAATTTAATAAGGTCTTTTCAGATAACAATACTTTTCTTGAAGAAATCTATTTAGAAAATTTACATGATCTAGTTGACCACAAAGTTATGAATGCACCCTCTAAATTGGTGGAAAGAACATTAACTATAGATGAGCTTAGAGAATTTAATCTAGGAACGAAAAATAAACCACAAAAAACATTATTAAGCTCACTTTTTAGTGCATATGAAGCCAATAACCTTGTTAGGCTACTTTCAAAATTTAAGGATTACTTTGCTTGGGACTATAAAGAAATGCTTGAATTAGCTACTAACATTACAGTCCATAAGCTAGAAATTTAGATTGATGTAATTCCAATGAAGTGAGCACACCAATGCATGTGATTAAAAATTGAATGATAAGCCATCATTAAATTCAGGAAAAAAATTGATGCTGACTTATCCATAAAGAAAGTATCATATTTAGTTAGCCAATGTTATCCTAGTTAAAAAGAAAATTGTTTAAATTCACATATGCATTGACTTTAGGGATAATAATAATGCATGTCCTAATAATTAGTTCCTATTACCCATAGTAAAGCTAATGGTAAACATAGCCTCATCACAGGAGATCTTCTCATTTATGGATGGCCCATCTACTTATAGAAAAATTAAGATGACAGATTAAAAATAATACATAATTTTAAACTCCAATTGGAATATGTTTCTATAAGGTCATGCCTTTATGCCCCAAAAATGCTAGCTTCACATACAATAAGCTATGACCTTGATTTTTGGCAAAATTATCCATCACTAAGTTGAATATTATGTTGAGGATCTTTAGGTCAAGAGTAAATAAAAAGGAACATTATTTATATGATTTGAGAATTATGTTTGAGTGGTTGCAATACTAAAATTTAAAGATGTATCTCTTGAAGTGTGCTTTTAGGGTAATTTCAGGAATATTTTTTTGGTTAATAGTGCAACATTATGGGATTGAAATTGATTCATAAGATATTAAGGTGGTATTACAAATGCAACCTTGAAAGAACCTAGCACAACTTAAATCATTCTAAGGGAGATTGGCATATCTAAGATGCTTTATATCAAACCTCTCTAATAAATGTAAATTTTACATTGTATTTACAAAGAAAGACACAAAATTTTAATAGGATGATAAGTGTTAGCATGCTTTTGAAAGCATTAAATAATATTTTATAACACCTCTAGTATTAGTTACTCTTATCTTGGGTAGATCACTTAGCCTTTACATTCCAGCACTAGGTGATTGCTTTAGTGCATTACTAGCCTAAGATAATGAAGAAGAGAAGGAAAACACACTATGCTACCTAAGTCATCTCCATGTACCCACAAAATTGAAGTGTCCTCTCATTAAAATGCATTGTTTGGCTTTGAAATTCATAATATAAAATTTAAGACAATATGTGTTTTCTCATAAAATAAACCTAATTTTTAGAGTGAACCCACTATAATACCTCATGAACTGATCGACACTATCTAGAAGGTTAGTGTGATGGTTTATGATTTTGTTGTAATTTGAAATCACATTCATTCCCCTTCATAC
Organism: Cymbidium sinense; assembly: GCA_021442155.1. Taxonomy (NCBI): domain Eukaryota; kingdom Viridiplantae; phylum Streptophyta; class Magnoliopsida; order Asparagales; family Orchidaceae; genus Cymbidium; species Cymbidium sinense. The sequence goes on from CM038221.1 coordinate 94,189,557, forward strand.
CATAAAAGAACAAGCACTAACTAATTTCCTAATAGCACATCTAGTAAATATTAACCTCCTTGATGAATAAATCATGAGTTTAAAGAATACGAGTAGTTATCATTGGGAGTTGCATTCTGATGGTGCAATGCTTTACCAAAGAGGATTTGAACCATAATCTATCCTCCCATACAAAGAAGTGATTGGTTAGCCTTCTTGACCCATGAGTAAGGGATGATGAGATTCTCGTATCACCTATTAGATCCACGCATGAATAATAAAATTGAATATGCTGCTTTGATGGTTAGTTTAGAGTTTGACATTTCATTAGGAATTAAAGAGATTAACATCTTTAGGAATTTATAATTATTAGTAAACTAAATTGTTAGAACCTATAAAGTCTTCAAGCCCAAAATTCGTCAATACCACAAGTATATAATCGACTTATTGAAATAAATTATGGATGCTAGTCTATATTAAATTCCTCAAGAAGAAAATTCCATAGCGGATACTTTAGCTAAACTCGCTAAGGAGATGGCTATCTGGAAGATGATTCCATATAGATAGATGTGTGTAACCTCCAAGTTCTATTCCTTATTTTATGGAAGTCATCGACAAGAAAAACCATTAATGAGAGGTTGCTTTTACCAAAGAAGTTTATGAGGTTGATTGGAGACTGGTTTTCATTAACTAATTATGTGAAGGCAAACTACCTTAGGAGAAACTTCAAGACAATTAAATTAAACAACATCATCTTACACGCTTATTGATGGTACTCTATACTATTGTTCCTTTGATCACATGTTATTACATTATTTAGACAAAAAAACGAAGCCTAAATTATGATGGAGGTGCATGTAGGACTATGTAGTGCACACCAATTAGGTCTAAAAATGAAGGCTAAATAAAAAGACTTGAATAATATTAGTCCTCAATGATTATAGATTTCATATATTTTTCCCATCACTATCCTTAGTGTCAGGTGCTTGGAGTGTTTCTTTATCAACCACCCAATGTCCATCTAGTAATAGCTTTATGGCCATTTGAAAGCTAGGACATTAACATTATAGGATAATTCACCCTCATTATTCTAAAGGCCCTCAATTTATTCTTCTAGCTAAAAAATTATTTATCAAAGTGGGTGGAAGTGATCCCATTGAGAGAGGATAAGTCCAACCACATCATATAATTTTTTAAGAATAATATCATTTGTAGATTCAGTGTACCACAATAAATTATATCTAATAATGAAATAGCTTTTAGGAGTGCTAAGGTTAATAACTTTGATAATGAAACAACATTAGTTGGAGGTGCCACCCCAAATCTAATGCATTGGTTGAGGCCTTAAAAAAACTATCATCTAAATTGTAATAAAAAATGCTTGATGAAAACTAATGATAGTAGCATATGAAGCTAGTTGAAGCCTTGTAGGCTTATCATACTACATATATGACTCCGATGTAGTCTGCTTTAATCTATTTAGTTTATCGGTTTAAGGCTATTCTTTCTCTATAGGTACAACTTCCATCTCTGAGAGTTTCTATTGGCCAAAAAATCATAACTAAACAGAACACCAGGCTTCAGTTGGATAAACTCGAAGGTCTTAAAGAGAGACATCTCCAAGCTAATAAAAAGCTCGAGTTATACAAAGCTCGAATGGTTTAAGCTCAAAATAAATTAGTTCATCTAAGAAATTTTTGAGTTAGAGAGCTAGTTTTAGTTCTTAGGAGACCAATTATAGCCTATCTTAAGATGGTAGGTAAATTTGAACCAACATGGGATGAGCCTTTCATCATAAAAAAGGTTGATCAATAAGGATTGTGCCAACTAATCAATCATAAAGGAAAATGATTAATTGTTATCATTAATGGTTGTTGACATCATTTTTGGATGAGATTAATATCATTCTAAAATCAATAATTAGAATTTCCAAATCTCAAATAGGAATCTCCTAATTCAATGCTTAGGACACTATACCTAGTGACCTAGGGAATCTTCCTTAGGTTTGATCTAACTTAATTTGTTTAGGTGGACTCAACCCGAATTCAAAATTTGGATTAAATCAAATAAATCAAATAAAAATTAAATTAAAACAAATGAATAAGTCCAAAACTAAACTAAAGTCAAATCTGGTTAATCCATTTGGCATTTGTTTGACTTAGGTGGGTCCCACCAAGTCAAAAGTCAACCCACCAAAAATTTGACCAAATTAAATCAATCCAAATATTTAAAATGATCAAATAAACATGATTAATCACAAATCTATAGAAATTCAAATTTATTTAGGCCTTAATTTGGATCATTAGACCACTTAGTCTAAATAATCTTAAATGGGTCCTATTGGGTTCAAACCCAAATCAAATTGAAATCAACTCAATTTTATTGCTCAAAATAATTTAGAAATGATAAATAAACACAACCCAACCCATCATTGAGTCTAATTTGGTCAAATTAGTCATTTGACCCAAATGAAACCCAAACTTAACCCACTAAGCCCACTTTTGGTCAAATGTGTTCAAATTGAAATCCAAATGAAATTAAATGAAACAAATCACTCCAAATCATTTCACACAAGTGATTAAATATAATTGGAGTGTGAACATAATTTGACTGAGTTAAAGTTGGTCATTTGACTGAACCAAATCCAACTTAACCAATTTAAGGAAAAATGGGTCAAGTTCACATAGAATTGGGCTAAATCTTCATGTGACATGGGTGAAGTCAATTCTTAATCATCCAATGGACACTCAAGGATGATCCAAAACAAAATTTAAAACCAATTAATGGTGGTTAAAGCATTTGAGATTAAAATTAATTTGAATGCTAAGATTGAAATAAAATCTATGGAATGAAACCTATGGTATTTATTTAAATTCATCCTTAAATGGAATAAATGAAATTTCCAAGTAATCTTAATTAAATTGATTAAATCTAAATTAAACAAAAATGATAAACTTATCTAATGATAAATAGGGATTATAGGAAGTATAGTATTCCACTTTGATTTCTTTAATCCCTTGTCCCATTTAAAATTCCATCTCTTGGCTTAAAAGAAAAGGAGAGGGCTACAATCAATTGAAGGCCACCAAGCCCTCAAGTATAAATGAGCTTCACTTTCTCCAAAGGAGAAGCAAAAATGGAAACCAAGAAAGAAAAAGAGAAGAGGATGGCTCAACCAAGAGAAGAAATATAGGTAATTTCCTTCCTCTCTTCCCAATCATCATCCAAACATGTTCACAAGGCCAAGGGGGATTATATCCACCCCTTGGCTAGCCTTTCCACTACCAATGGCAGGATTCCAGCCACCTAGAAGTTAAGGAAGAAACTCTCAACCAACTATGAAATGTGAGGAGAGAGAGCCAATCCCTTCCCCCTTTTTGTTCCAAAATGTTCACTAGGAGTAAAGATGAAGAAATAGACCCTCCCCCCGACTCTTCACCGCTGACACGCTGGAGAACAAATAAAATTCGAGCTCCATTAATGGTGAAATCGAAGGGATAGGTTCTTCCATCAAATTGAACATTTCAACACATTCCAGAGGTCGAGAAAACCACAAATGAATCACCACCTCACCCCCTTGCCACTGGCGAGCTGGAAAATGACCAAGGATGATGGAAAATCAATCCAATGTTGTTCTAGGGTAATCCATGGGGAGGCAAACTGTTAAAGTTCACACATGCCTTCATCACATCAAAACAAAGCTAATGAATTTGATCACCAGAAACAAGGTACGTGCCACCTATGATCCTTTAAGCCATCAATTTTGGTCCTTTTAAAAACAAAATTGATCGCCACGTGGATCAAACTACATGGATGGGTTGTAAATCGATCCTCGATCATTTTGTAATTGAAATTGCATCAAAATTCACTTGCGATTACAAGAATTTGGGCAAAAATGATAGAAAATATCCATCTCTCATCGGAGAATTACAGGATTTAATCTCCGTCGTCAGATCCTTCTATTAGTAATGGAAAGCTATGATTTAGTCAGACAATCTGATTTAATCCCCTAAAGATTCCATAGATCGAATCAGCACTATCCCATCTAAGAACGGATGGTCGAGGATTGTCTCGCGTGGCACCACTTTTAACATGAATGCTAAGTGGGATCCGAGTTGCCCACTCCCGCCTTGCCACATGGCGAAGGCACCATGGCGGCTGCCACGTCAGCTCACCATTAGAAAATGGCTAATTCCCTAAAATTAATTAAAAATTAATTAAAAATTCAAAAAATTCAAAATCTCATAGAAAATAAATACAAATCCAAAAATTGCATACTTTGGCTCTATGGAATCATCTTGATGAGAGGAATCCATTAAAATTAAAATCCCCAATTAATTTTTGGTATTTTAGCCTAAATTTAGGTTTAATCAAAATTAATTAAACCTTAATTAATCATAAAACATTAATTAAATTTCAATGAAACATTGGAGAACAAAAATTGATTTTAAAGCACACCTTAGGAAAAGTTTCATAAATTAATGCAACGTAATAATTCATGAGATATGAAATTTCAAATCCTAAACCTTAATTTTAATTAAATTAATTAATATAAAATGAAATAATTAATAAAAATGGATTAAATAACCTTAAATCAACTTAATGAGCCTTAATAAACGTAAAATCATCAATGAAACTTATTGGAACTTAATAAATCCTAAATTGGATTAATTAAGCAATTAATTGAATTAAATAATTAAAATAATTAATGAAAATCTAATTAAATTATAATAAATTAACCAGATGTCCAAAAATTATTAATGAACCCTCTTTGGAAACATCTTTTAAAGAGGAATCAATGAAAAATAAAATCCCCAAATAATGTACATTAAATTAGGCTTAATTTAATTTTTAATAAAATAATTAAAATCTTAATTACATCCTAATTATGAATTTAATCAAGATAAATCATTAGAAACATGAAATTGGCAAGGAACCCCACTTTCCATAAAAATTACAAATCCAATTGATCTCTAGATTGAGAATTGTTGAATTTCCAAATCTCTAGATTAATATTAATCAAATAATGAATAAATACAATTCATAAGTTTATAAAATCATGAAACAACTTGAACTAATCTCAGTCAAATATCAAAAACTCTTAGGATGGTTCTCTGAACATCCTAAGTCAAAGAACTTAATCATTTCCATGATTAAGGGATAATGAAATCAATAATTCATGTTAAGCTTAATTAAACCTTAAGCTAATAAAATCTTAATCACAAACACTTATTGAAATTTAAAGCCATAATCAATCTAACTTAAGAATGAATTTCAAATATTAACCTATGTGCCTTAGATTAACTTAAATCAAACTAAATGAATGAACATAAATTCAATAAACCTAAACATAACTCAAATCAAAATCAATTCAAACAATATCAAATGAAACAAATGAAATAAACTAAATCAAAATGAAATAATTCAATCAAATCAAATTAAAAGAAAAAATTAAATCAAAATGAAAATCAAAATTTCTAAATTCCAAAGAAAAGAAATGAAATATTAATCCAAATTCAAAAATAAGTTCAAACCTAAATCATCTAAATGAAACTAAGAGAATTAACTAAGACACTTAAAGATCTTAGTTAGTCCTTTAGGGTGGATCTTCATCTTAGGATGAGGATTTCAATCTATTAGGTTAGCACGTTGAATAAGATGAGTTCCATCCAAAAATGGAATTCATTCTACTCTTCATCCTTGAAAATCTAAACTTCACTTTTACCAAATAAAAGTGAAATAAAAATTAAAACAAATCACTAAATCAATTCAATTGAAACCATCCAATGGTAAAATTTTAAAAAAAAAATCAAATCCCAAATTGAAACTTAAACTAAAGAATCCTATCAAAGTCTTGTTATAAAAGCCTATTTACTTCACACACTAGATCATTAGGTCACGGACCCTAGACTTTAGTTAGATCATTCAATGATTCTTTATGATTCCTTATGATGTGTTGTGATATGATGTGCTTCACTTGTCTTTGCTACAAAAGCCTATATACTTCACACACTAGATCATTAGGTCATAGACCTTAGACTTTGGTTAGGACATTCTATGATTTTTTATGATTCCTTAGGATGTGTTGTGATATGATGTGCTTCATTTGTCTTTGTGGTGTACTATTTTAGACTGCATGTCTAGGATTATTTGCCTATTAAACTAGATGATAGGACATTCTTATTTAGGTCTAACATTGTCTTCTATAAGGGGCTATGCTAGAAAGAAATGTTATCATAAATAAATTAAAAATATTATTTTCTTTCAAGTATGCTTAAGTCCTTAAGCGTAGCCCAGAGGACAAGTGGGCATGGCAAGCAGCTGGTGCAAAGCCCGTATGTTTATGAAATATAGCTATTATATGTTGTTTGTATTTTTCTAACATTTATTTTGCTAGGCATAGGAATTAATTTTGAAATCAAAAATGTAAATTTAAGCTTAAAATTAGGTTAAGATCTATGGGGTCTAAGATTTATAGGAGCTGACCTTACCTGTTGATTCACTTTTGGAGTGAGGATTGACTCATCCTGTCATAGACTTAGGAATCTTCTAGTCACTTGGATTTCCCTAGTCATAGGATACTCCAAGTGATTAATGGAACATTAAACCCAATCTTAGAGACTTAAGAAGACATACCCCGAGCTTAAGTCATATTCTAGGGTAAGTAGGTCCTACCTATCCTATGGCCTAAACCATGACCCATGTTTGTCCACTTATCCAAAAAAAACCCCAAGCCAACATAACTAACATCAAATTGAATTTATCCCATATCCAAGCTCCAAGCTAAATTTACCTAACCAATTCCACCATCATCCCATGATACAACCCAAAGCCAATTCAATTGTTTTCCACCAAAGCACTCCAACTGTTCAACACTCCATTCAAACCCTTCCAATTCCTACAATCAAACTAATCCAATCAAATCAATTCAATCAACCCAAGTTAATCCATTTGACCCAAAGGGTCCAAGTGAGTTAATTTATAATTAAACCCAAATTAATTGCAGCCAAAGCCACAATCAATCCCAAATCAATCATCAAACTCAATCTAACCTAATGTAACCTAATTCAACTCAGTTAACCTATATGAACTAAGTTGAACCAAACTTCATTCTAAACTTAATTGATTGAAACCAATACCTTCAATCAATCATAAAGTGAGTATTGAATATGATTTGAGCACCAATTGGATCTAATCAAGTCAATTTGGTCCCTTTGACCCAAGTTGATCCAATTTGACCTAAATGCCAAATTGGGCCAAATCAAATCATAAAATAAATTGATTAAAACCAATGACTAAAATCCATCATAAATTGATTGTTGAACTTGATCCAAGCCTCAATTGAACCCAGTTTGATTAAACCAACCCAATTGAGCCATTTAGCCCAAATTGATCTAAAGGGTCAAATTGAGCTAAATCATTTCCAAATCCAAATCAATTCAAACCAATACCTACAATCATTCTCAAATGATCAATTGAACCTAAACTAAGCCTCCACCTAAGCCAATTTGACTAATTTGACCAAATTGGTCAACTTAGCTCATTTGACCTATATGAACCCATATGAGTCAAACCAAATCTACTTTAAATTGAACCAAACCAATTGAACCTAAACATCTCAAATCATCAAATGAACTTACCCAAATAATCAATTTGACCTAAATTGACCAATTGGTCAACCTAACCCAATTGAACCAATTCAAATCAATACCAAACCCAACCAAACTTGGCATAACTTGGCATTACCTATCCTTCGATCACCATGGGTCAGCCTAAATGAACCCAACCCATGTTGGATCCGAATTAGGCCAAAACTCATTGGATAAACCCATCCAAATGAGATAAAATCCCAATTGAGATGGTCATACCTACCCACCAATTCTTGGTAGCCACCTTTAGCTCATTTTGGACATGTGGACCATTGACTCCCTTAACCCAAAGTTGATTGGGTTCAGCCATGGGTCAAGAGAGGGTATGTGGCTTCCCATTGGCACACTTGGGGGAGTAGGTACACACCACCTCAGCCCATTCTAAGCCTTCAGCCACTCAAGACCCTCCACCTCAGTCAATCACTGATGCCCCCAACCACCTGCACTAGCTGTTTGATTGTTAAAAGTCGATTGTTCCCAATCATAGAATCAATTGGAGAGGAGGGTATACTCCTCACCAATTCAAACAAGATAGAGAGCTTCTTTGAGAGTGTATGAGCATCCTTACAGCATCCACGAACTCTCTCATGCACCTTATCACTAGAAACACCAAAGCTGAACAAAACTGAGCCCCCTGTCTGTCCAACCTCACTCAATCCTCAACAAACATCAATTAACTTCTACAACACCTTTCCTAAGCTCTGACGAGTCAGAATAAATTGATTTCTGATCAATTCGAGCACTGAAGACCAGTCCTAGAATAACTCTAGTGACTATTACAGAAGCATTTGGTCCACATAGCTACTAATAAGGAGGCAACTTGTGGGCTTCTCAACAGGGCATCATCTCTTCAAGATGAAGCTACCTCAGTCATTGGACTACCGGTCTTGAGCTTCGACGAGGTAAATTCTAGAAAATCATAAAAAATCCAATAGGAGATGGTCTTTTGTGGTTTCACATGATTTTGACCATAGGATCTCCTTAAATCTCTTCCTCGAACATTTTGGAGTTGATCCCGATGCCTCATGAGCTCCAGGGAGCTCAGATCAAGCAGAGGAGGGTGAATAGTGACCGTCTTACGTCGCTCGGGGGATGAAGGATCATTCACTGTCTACTTTGCATGATTAGAATAGATGACCATGATTTAATCCATTAGAAATCACAATTTAATTCATTAAGATCCATGGGATTAATCTCCACTACCGATATGAGATTGGATGATGGGGATGAAAAAGCGTTCGCTGCCGCTGACTTAGCATGCCACGTTAGATGATTTAAGTGGCCTATTCCGTAGGCCACATGGAAAGTGCCACCACATTAGCTCTCGCTTAGTGCTGACGGGATTAGGGGTTAATCAAGCTTAAAAATGCCATTAATTGCTTAGAACTTTAAAAATTCATAACTAATTATAAAAAAATCCTAAAAATATGAGTAAACACATTTTGGAAATGGTAAATAAGGAGAATTTAATAAAAATAAAATCTCTAATATTTTAATAGTGAATAGTGCTTAATTAGATTGAAACTTCTTATAATTACTTTAATTAAGCAATAACTACTTAGCAAATGGGTCTCAAATTAGATGTGTTGATTCCTAGGGATGTCTTTTGCCTCCCCTAATTTTCTTAAGATTTGTTAGTAGGTAATTAGGAGAATTTGAAATTCAAACCTTAATTATCCTCATTAAGTGATTTAATAATTATGAAAAATACCAAATAGTAAAAATTAATTAGTTAAACTTGATTAAGCATTATTAATTGTGGAAATGATGATGGTAAATGATTAAGAACTCTCTCTTAATCATGTTGCCTACATCCCTTTCCATATGAGGGTTAATTAATTTATGATTTAATTAAGTATTAATTATGGAATTAATGATGAAATTAAATCAAATTAAAGTGATAATTAGATCAGATAATTTAAATTGAATTTATGGGTTCCTCTTTATGTGTTTAATAACATAAAGACCCTTAAGAAAATTATGGTATGAGTGTGAGAAAATCATATAAGTACTTAATTAGATCCTTCCTTAATTAAATTAATATTTAATTATGAGCTAAATGTATTAAGTCCCTAAGTGCATTATAATTTTAATTTCTTATTTTCATATCCTTAGAGGCTAATAATTAAATGATTAATTGAATTAAAGAGACTTAGGAAAGGGTAGATAAAGTATTTGCTTAAATACTTGAACTGAATCAACCCATATAACCTACTTATTTATATTTCCTTAAATATGTCAAGTCACTAACATGAGATGGGGTTAGAATAATAAATTTTATTCCTCCTCTTTATGTTTAATAATTCAAATCGAAAACTAAATTCCATAACAACTTTGGTTAATCTTAAATAATTTTATTCAACTTGATTGTCCTTAGGAATTAATATGATTGAATGTACATTTGGCAATATTTAATTATTCTTTTTCAATCATAGTAAATTTGTATGTCATTTCATATCATACATTCATGCATTCAAATAAAATAATCAATTGAATTTATTTATGTGTAAGTTGTATGTGTTGGATTAATCCTATTATATGTGGGGCTATTATCAATAATACATTTTAAAATTATTTTTAAAATTTTAAATTAATAATGAAAATTTAAATTGATGTTGGCTATGAATATTATATATGATTTACATTTGTTTATAGCTTAGACATGTTAAAGTATTATTTTATTTTTCATAATTCGTGTGTATGCTTACATGTATTTGAATGTTAGTAAGTATATAGTTTGGACATCTAAGGAATACGAGGCTTTATGTTGCCCCAAGGAGGTCTTAGATTACCTCACTTCCTTGGTTAACAATGACACATACTTACTTAATTTCATTTCATATGTTTACATACATTAGAGTTTCAATAAAGATTTACTTTACATGAATAAATAAATTTGATAACATACAACCTTTTGCATGATTTTCATCCTCATGGTTGTGTATGCATCCATATGTATTTAAGATAGCAAGTATATAGGCTAGACATCATGAGAATACAAAGCTTTAAGTATCCCCAAGGAGGTCTTAGACTATCTCACTTTCCTAGTTCAAATAATAGCACGTACTTGCTTAAATTTTTAATACATGTGTATGTGTACTTAACTAAGGAATGAGATTCCTCTTTTATACCAAAAATAAATGCATTCATAATCATCCAAGTGTGCCAAAAATACATTGCATGTATGGGTATGTTAAGTCCTAAGTCATATATATGCTATTGATGATGAAAAGGAATGATAGGACATTATCCATGTGATAGTAGTTCAATATAATTAATCTTAAGATTCCTTTCATGTTTAAATAGAATTCTTTAAGATTAACCCAAATTTAGGATTAATAATACATTTAATAAATCATTCACTAAAATAAATTAAGTTCTAATAACGTGCCTTTAGAAAATAACATAGGATAGGGATGAAGAGGGTCAAACTTCTTTCCTCTCTTTACAACAATTAGATGTTAAGTAAAGATCAAATGAAATGAAAGAAGATGCAAATTAAAATCCACCAATCCTCTAAATAACTTAAAGTGAAACCTCCCAAAATGTTTAAATTAAATAATTCCAAACCGTAGAAAATAATAATTCTAAAGCCTAGCTAAGACATACCACACCAAGCCTTAGTACCACTTCTAGCTCTAAGTTAGGAAGGTGTATGTTATGATATATTTTGTTTTATCATGTAATATTTTAGACTCAATGTTAGGATTTTTGTGTTTAGGCTAGATATTAGGACGTTGTTAGCCTAATGTTGTCTTCTACTAGCGATTATACTAGAGGGGCCACTGAAATAATAAATACAAATGCTTTTACTTGCAGGTTGCTTGTGCCCTTTGCAATATCCAAAAAAAGATAGGTGGGCTTAGTTACTCATGTGTAGGGTGATAAGTCCAAATTATGAAATATAATTTTTTGGGATGTATGTATGTTTAGCTAACATCTATTTTACAGGTGTAGTTAGATTTTATTTTTTCCATAAACATGTAATTTTCCAATAGGGATTAGGATTAGTGCTATGAGGTTTAGGATGAGCAGTGGCCAAAAAGAAAAGTCTTGGGAGGCCCTGTGGAGCCTTGGTTCACAATCAAATCAAAAGATAGAAGAAGGATGAAGAATGAAGACTCCCATAGAATCTTTCTTTAATTATAATTGTAAAATTTCATTATTATTCAGGTTGTATAAAGGTAGAGCTCGGGTACCCAACTTTTTTTACTTTTTTAGGGCATACGATAGTGCCTAGCTACACCGACAATTTATTCTTTCATGATAATCTATATATATTTGATTGTTATGTTTAAATTACGCAATAAAAATTTCATGTTCTTCATAGGTTTCTTAAGCTTGATGTTTGAATGTATGGCCTAGATGCGGTAGGCTCTTTAGGGAAAAATTCATTTTTACCCCCATTAATAACTCATAATATCACTTTAAAACTTAGTAATAATCAAGATAATTAAAAGATTTAGAAATGACTTAGTTGAATGATGTATGTTCTAATATCATGCATATCATCTTGTTTCATTCTTGAATAGGGAGAGTCTCCATTCTTGCATGATAGGGGAATGCTTGACTTATGAGGGCATCCCTTGTAGTGGAGAACACCTCCACTCACTGATTTAGCCAACAACTTTATTCCATCATGCATTTAGGCATAATTATACCAAGCCTTTGTCTAAATGAATGTGTCAAAATGATATAAAAAATTATAAGACTTTGCGTTTAGTCTAAGTCATATATTCATGTCAGTCATGGTCTAGTCTCTTAGGGAGTGAGTTTAGGACTTCAGTTTACCATCCTAATTAAATAACATTCTAGTTATTTGCACTAACATGAGACTGACCTACATGGTTTTAAAGTATAGGAGGTGTTAGTTGGCGACCTCTCCAGGCAGTTGTAAGTCCAGTAGAGTTGGGATGAGTTTACCCTTTCTTATGGAGGTAAACTATAATGTCCCACTTTTTGTTTAGATTTAAGTTGTGTTTTAACTTGTGCTAAAGCATCCAAAATTTAGGATCCGAGGTTTCTTATTTTCTTCTAGCTATGAGCATAAATCCTCACCTTTTAGACATTTCCATAACCTTGTGTTGATGTATTATAAGCCCTAGCATTATATTAAAGATTCCAACTCAAATTAAAATAAATTATCCCTCAAACATATATAGCATCCTTATAGGATAGATTGGAGTGCTTACTAGGCTTATTAGTATCATAAGTGCTCCCTACTTATCTTGTTTTGGAATCCAAAAATAAGTCTTCCAAATTGAACCTTCCCTCTTGATTTTTCCAAAATACCCAAATTCTTTGTTTGTCTAATCGTTTAACCTTGAATACTTTAAAGATATGATTGACTACATTAATTCAGAGTTTTCTTAGGAAATCCCTATTTCCTAAGATGTAATTAACTATGAAAGTTTGCTTCCATAGGGAATTAAAGAACCCAACACAAAATAAACCTTGCTTTACTTTTCCATATAAATTAAGGGAAATATCTCTGGTATATATGAAGAACCATCTACCTTTTGTAATTAGATCCATTGTAGAATGATGTTTTTATCTTTCGAGATGATACATGATACCTTAATGTCATACCCGATCACTTCAATAAGTACCCCCTCAGATCCGTTTGGTGTCCGCACAGATCCAAATTAAAACACCACACTATCAGAAGATAGGTGTAGTGATCCTCTATGAATCCCGATGGATGTCCCTAAAGAAGGAGACTATCCTAGAAAGTAGATTCGTAGATCTAGACTTGTAGTTCTAGGCTGGGCTATATAAAGGCAGAGCTCGGCTGTGCATTTTCCTTTTCTTTCAGGGTGTACATTGGTACCTGGTCGCATTGGACATTTTCTTAATTTCAATTGGCTTGATTTATTTTGGGTGCATAGTAGAATCAACATAATTTTCAATATTTCTTTTTGTGTTGTGCAAACTATTATTGAATGCTTGGACAATTAGTCTTATAGGAAAAATTAAATTTTAAACCCAATCTAAACAACTAAAAAAAAAATTGAAACTTCACATAAACTAATGTCTTAGGTAAAACATAAAATTAATTAGAAATAATTAAGTCTTGAAATCTTATTACTCTAAATCCTTGATTGGGCACTTATCCCATTGCACAAAATGGGCATCTAACTTATGAGGATCACCACCTTCTTGGGGATGCCTGCCTTCTATTATTGATTTGGCCCATAACCATTTCTAATTTCATGGAACTAGGCATAAAAGAGCATATCAAGACCTTAAATAAATCCAGAATCAAAACATTTAAAATTCTAAAAAATGTGCATTAGTTTGTTTCATTTCATACCCTACGTAATTTTAGGTATTAGAGAGTGAGTCTAGATTCATAGATTACTTTCTTAAAGATACAATAGCCTAGCCATCTTGCATTCAAAATACTTGGCATCATGAATTTATAATGCGCTTAGGTTGTGTTAGTTAGCAGCTCCCCTCCAGGTAGGTTGTAAGTCCAGAAGAGTCAGGAATATGTTAGTTTCTCTCAAGTGAGGGGAATAGCTGATAATTCCCAAAATGAAATTAGGTCGAGCATCTGACATGTGACAGAGGCACCTATAGACTAGGTTCTAAAGCATAATTTTTAAGAATAAGTCTTTAACCCTAGGCATTTTTTTGTAGTCTTGTGCTGTTAGAATTTAAGTCTTAGATTTAAGAAAATTTTAATATAAAATCTAAATAAAATTCTAAAATTTAATGTCCGATTATAAGATAGTTGAAATTTCTACTTAGCATCTCCATATCAATAGGCATTTTCTACTTCATCTCATTTGGCCTCTAAAGGAACTCTCTCCAATTTGAACCATTCCCAATTAAAAATTTAAAAAATTAATACTTCGAAAACTACCTTAGAAATCCTTAGAAATAACAACTTATTTCTTTAATCAAGAGTATTCTTAGGAAGAGACCCTTCTTAAAATGTAACCAACTATAGGGGCTTGGCTCTATAGGGAACCATGAACCCAATTTAAAATAAACCTTTTCTACTTTTTCATGTAGTTTAGGGGAAAATCTCTGGTACACAAAAGACCTATTAGCCTTATGAGTCTTTTATTAAATAATTGAAATCATTATAGAATAACATGTTTATCTTTCAAGATAATATGTTTATTCTTTAATGACACATTTGATCATTCGAATAAGAAATTTTTAAACTCGTGGTGTCACAAATTTTCCCCAAAATGGTCTTTATTTTAAAAAATATTATGCATTATTTTATTTAAAAATAAGCTTCTTCTATTATGTTTTAATATCAAGTTGTTGCTTCTATTATTCGAGATAAAATTCTTGAAGAAACCTTCAATTATTTAACCTCTTCCAAAATCACCTTCAAATTCAAAATGAATGTGCAAAATTAATCTCAACTATATTAATACGACTGCATTCACTAACCCATCTTATTTCATCTTGACATTTCGAATGGGGTAAGCAAAATGATTGAAATTTTTTTATCTTGCAATTTTGAACAAGGTCAAGTAAAAAATTTGTCTTTTGGTTCTCATTTGTTATTTTAAATAAGTTCAAATGGATGTTGAATAGTCCCTCTCTACTATTTTGAGTGAGGTTAAGTAAAGAGCAAATTCTTCTCATACTTTCATCTTATTAGTTCAAACAAGGTCAAGTATATAATTGTACTTCCTTCGCTATGCTACATCAAATAATGCTAGATAGGTATTATTCTTTTATTTTTCATTTGCTATTTTGAACAAGGTCTAATGAATGTTGAATAATCCCTCTCAACTATTTCAAGCTAGGTTAGCTAGAGAATAGATTCTTTCTCTACTTTCATCTTACTATTTTGGATGAGGTCAGGTATGTGATTATATTATTCTTATCCAATTATTTCAAACAAGGCCAAGTATACAATGGTCTTTAGTTCTTCATATGCTATTTCAATTAAGGTTAGGTAGATATTGACTAGTTCCTCTCTATTATTTCAAGTAAAGTCAAGTAGAGAATAGATTATATATATACTTTCATCTTATCATTTCAAATGAGTTCAAGTAAATGATTGTATTTTCTTTAAACAATTATTTCAGACAAGGTTAGGAAATTATTGGTCTTTTTCTTCATTTGATGTTCCAAATAAGGTGAGACAAAAGCTGAATAGTCCCTCTCTATTATTTTTAGTGAGGTTAGGTAGATAGTGGATTCTTCCCTACTTTCATCTTGCTAGATTATTATACATTTCTTACCTTGATGTTTTGAACATGGCCAGGAAAACATTAGTCTTTCATTATTCATTTGATATTTTGAACAAGTTGGGAAAATTTTGAATAGTCTCTCCGTATTGATTTGAGTGAGGTTAAGGTTAGGTAGAGAGTAGATTCATTTCTTACTTTAATTTTTTTTTAAAAAAATCATTAAAGATAAACTTTAAAGTACATCATGTATAAGCAAAAAGAACTAAAGATTAGATTATGATCTCATAATGTATGGAAATTCAAGTAGGTCACC
This sequence comes from Cymbidium sinense, assembly GCA_021442155.1. NCBI lineage: Eukaryota > Viridiplantae > Streptophyta > Magnoliopsida > Asparagales > Orchidaceae > Cymbidium > Cymbidium sinense. Next base: position 94,205,663 of record CM038221.1, read on the forward strand.
TTTAAGAGCTATGTGGATTTGAGTAGGTGTCCTAGAGGATAAGATTGGTCTCATCAGATGAGAGCCATCCTTGCTAAGATATTCGCTAGTTGATTTCCTTCAATGTGGATATGGCTTATCAGAAATTGACACATTTGAGATTGAGATAGTTACATGATTCCTTTAAGGGTGTAAGCAAGGTACCAAGGACAATGATCATTCAATGTGATGTAGTTGTAGAGGTTTAGTGAGTCAATTTCAACCAAGATATTATGTAGGTGGAGGGAATTTGCAAGTCTTAAAGTGAGGCATGCATTGTTTTCAGTATGAAGAGCACTATCTGCATAACATGGAATGGAAAAGTTAAGAAAGCACATACCCTTATGTTCTTTGAAACTCCACCAATACCAATATATATATTTAGATGTAAAGTTGCCATTAATATTGATCTTGATGCATCTAGTTTCTGGTTTAATCCATTGCACAAGGATGATGGTTGGTTGCCTTTTCTGGTGGGATGAAATGAGAAGATTGGAATTTTCTAGCTTATGGACACACTTTTGAATGGAAAATATTATGGCTTTCAGTCCTGACCATTAGTTATCATGTTTGTTCAGGTTTCTTACCATCCATATGATTGAAATAGCAATAAGGGGAATGACAAATATAGGTTCATGTTTATGTGATTTGAATGTGCTCCAAGCCTTCAGTAGTCATGAATGGATTCATTCTTTTGTGGTAGTGTATGGTATTTAGAAACCAGCTCAACCTAGATCTATTTGCTAACTGACTAAGAGAAAATAAGTGGTGGAGGTTTTCCTCTTCATAGCCACATAGATGGAAAATAGATGTAAGTTTAAGTCCTTTCCACTTCAAAATATCATCAGTAGGGAGTAAACAATACCATAATCACCAGCGCAAGAAGGAGATAGAAGGTTTAATGGTTGGACCCCAAAAGTTGGGTGCCTTCCATGGGTTCTGTTAGGATATTGTACAACACTGTATAAGCTTTTGGTCAAAGAAGATCCATTATTACATTTAAGTATTACTTTATCAGCTATTTATGGAAGAATGGAGATGTTGTTGATTTCCTTTACAAGATCCTCATGAAGAATGCTTCTTAGCTTAAGTGTATCCCATTTATGGTCTACCGAGTAATTAGAAACAATAGCCTTCTCAAGGTTAGTGATCCCAGTAAGGTCAGATAGTAGACCATCAGGAAACAAATGCTCTCTAAGGAAATTGATGCCCCCATCACCTAAATGCCAAAAAATTTGCTCCTCCATAATCTCCTTATGTTTCAACAAGCTTTTCTAGTGATAGGAATCAATGCTCCGAGATTGAACCAACGAAGGGTGAGCTTGCCTATGTTATTTACTGAAGAGAAACTGAGCCCAAAGGGAGTCTTGCTATCAAAATTTAATCTAGAGTTTTAGTTGATTGATTTTGATAGAATCAACAATAGTTCTAAAACCCAGACCACCTTCAGTTTTAAGTTTTCACAACTTCTTCTAAATTACCTAGTGAATGGAGTTACTTTGTCTACTCCACAAGAATCAGTTATAGATTCTTTCAATCTTTTGCAGAACTTGCATAGGCATGGCCATGGTTTGAGATGGGTAGAGTACCTAAGGATAAAGCAAAGGATGCTTGTAATAAAGATACTTTGCCACCAGTTGAAAGGAAAGTATTCTACCATGAGTTGATTTTATTTTGAATTTATTTGATGACTACATCAAAATTATTGCACTTACTCCACCCTTTATAAATACTAACTCAAAGGTATTTAAGGGGTAAATGGGAATGAGTGAATCTAGTGTAATCCTTTATCCAAATTTTGACCAGTTCTATCCATTATGAATTGGCACTTAGCTTCATTGAACTCCAAACCATAGATGGCTTTAAAAGAGTTTAGTATATGCATGCTTTGCTTAATTGAATTCTTAGAGCAATTATAAAAATTTAGAAGATCAACAATAAAAGCTAGATGAGAAGTATTGATCTTGCCTTTAAAATGATATTTGATTATTTTCTTGGATGTATGAGCAGCTTCAAGCATTTTGGAAAGATAGTCAAAGCTTAGAATGAAAAGAGATGGGGACAGGGGGTCACCTTGCTTAATGCCTTCAGAAGCTTTAAAGAACCCATGTGCCTCTCGATTGATAAAGAGAGAGTAATGGTTGTTAAAGAGTAGATGATTTACAACAGAGAAAAACCCTTTATTGAAACCCCTGGCATTCAAGCAGGCCATTATTAACTTCCAGTTGATTGTGTCAAATTCTTTCTTTTTGTCCAACTTGATAACTAGGTTCACTCTCCACACTTCTTATCAAGGTCTTGGATAAGTTCTTGAGCCAAGATAATGTTTTCAACTATGGTTCTCTCCTTGATGAATGCAATTTGATTAGGAGAGATGAGTCTAGGAAGGAAAGGTTGTATCTTATTTGTAATGACTTTGTTGATAAGCTTGCTGATAATAAAGGATATGCTGATTGGTCTGACGTCCTCCCATTTATACTTGTTATTGGATTTTGGAATGAGTATTATGGTGGAGGTGTTGAAGAAATTGTGGATATCCCTTCCCAAGAAAAACGTTTGGATAACAGTTATCATATCTTGTTTGATCCATTGCCAAGAATGTTGTTAGAAATGTGATGTAAACCCATCAAGTCTAGTAGCTCTTAAGCCATTAAGGGAAGCAAGGTACTCCTAGATTTTAGCCTCCTCAGGTATGTAAGTAAGGTCCAGCTAGTGGACCTCCAATGTAGTAGTTTTAAGTAAATTCCTATTGAATTAATTCATATTTACCCCATGTTCCTAGAAAAGTGTCTTGAAGTGTTTAATCTCATCAGCAATAATGTCCTCTTTGGTGTGAAGCCAACTATGATTACTCTTGATTTTGATAATAGTTTTATATTCTCTCTTCTGCTTAATACAAGCATGGTAATATTTTGGAGTTCTTGGCTCTCTCTTTTAAGTTAATCACAACAGCTTTTTGGGCAAGTCTTTCTCTATTTCAATTAAATAGTTCAGGTTTGATTGGGCCTGCTTAAGTTCTTCATCCACAGGTAAAGAGTAGTTTTCAACACACTTGTTATCGCGAGATAGAACGATGTTCACCTGAATTCTAATTATTGGTGTATTTTTCCAAATACATTCCAATTCCAGAGTTTTAAAGACTTAAATAAGATTTTTGTGTAGTGTCCATAGCTAGATCCAAGAGTCATTTGCAGTTGAACTCCAAGATTCTAAGAGGCAATTAATGAAGAGATTGTGCTGAGTCCACATATTTTATAATCTGAATGCATGCTTAGAAGGTTTTGGAGTATGTTGGATAGATAAAAGTAAGGGAGCATTGTCAAACCCTATTTTGTTAAAGTGTTTAATCGAGATGTTGTGAAATTGAGTAAACCATTTGGAATTTAGAAGAATGTGATCTAGTCTTTAATATACTCTGCAATTATTCCATGTATATGGAGAAGCAATAAAACCTAGGATCAATGAGTAATGCATCTTCAATGTACTCAGTAAATTCTCTCATGACTGATTCATTTGGTTTCCTCCCACCTTTCTTCTCCAAGGCATTGGTGACCATATTGAAATCCCCATCAGCCAACCAGCCCAGGTGATAGATATGCTTAATATTTTTAAGATAAGACCATAGGTTTCTACTTGATTCTCTAGTACATATCGCATAAATGATGGTTACATATATATAGTAGTTGATGTAGCTAATGTGTGTATGAATAAATTGAAAGTCATCAACCATGAGGTGCACTTGGAATGTATGTTTCCAAAATAGTGGAATCTTGTGGTTGTAATTTTGTATGATATTAAACTTACTAAATTTCATTTTGAGTTTGTCAAAACTTTGATGATGTATAAGAGGTTCAAGGATGGCAAAGATGTGAGGTTTATATGTCCTAATAAGGAATTTGAGCCTTTTAGAGGATGCAAAATCTGCAATACCTCTAATGTTCCATATGAGTACGCTAGCCATGTTTGGAGTACTTTGAGCCCCTAAAGGCCCTAGTAACAATCCTATCAAGTAGCTCATCCCAGTTGGCAAGAATTTCGGCAGAGGAGGTGTTACATAGAGAGGAAACTTCTCTTGGATTTAATTGTTTTAATTCTCTTATTCCTTTGTGTTTGTTCCTTTTGGACTTCTATATCAACAATTCCTCCTCTAGGGCTTGAATAAATTTATTAAGATTTCCATGAATGGGAGAAGATTGGTGTAAAATTGGGGAGAATATATCTTCTGGTAGACTTTGAATTAATTGATCACAATTTTAAGCAGTCTTGGAGACTCACTCAGCCTATACTGGGTCCTCATTGAGTTGATCTAGTGTAGCTTTAGCATTAATAACCATTTTCTATGTAAGGATAGGTAGGAACTCCTAAACTTCCATAGTCTCTTCTTGGACTGGTTCTAGAATAGCCATTCAAGAAATTTGAGGGTTTTGTCTATGGTGTTGTTGTTTTAAGGTTGTATTTTCCTATTTTTTATTATGATCAGTAGCATTTCTATCTTCGGATCCAATGGGAGTTGAAATGTTATTTTATCAGCAATTATGTTAAAATTTGTTGCACTTTCATCTATGATTTCATTTGGCTTTAATTTCTTAGTTCTCAATTCAGGATTGGCCACATAGCAATTTTCAAGTAAGTGCCCTAACATTTTGCATTTTGGGCAATAATGTGGCTTTTGCACAATGATAACCTGTTTCCAATAACCATTGGAGGGAGTGCCAATCAAGATTTCATCTGAGTAAGGACCTGTGATGTCCATTTCAATAAGCACACAGGTAGAAAATGGCTTAGATAAGTTGAAGGTAGGCAAATCTAGTTTGAGGGGCTTTCCAAAAGAGTCACCAAGGGAGTATAAGATTAGTTTATTGAAGAGGTGAAGCTTGAGGTTAGAGAAATTCAACCAAATGGGTATAATGGGATGCTCAATACTATAATCAAAGGTAGGAGTCCATTTGAGTATCGTCATGGGGATGTTATCAATATGATAGAGTTTTTTTTTATATAAAATAACCTAACATAGTCTTCCTCCCTGTTCAACTAAATTGCACTATGTCTACCATCAAGGAGGCCAACATTCGAATCTCCAAGAAGCTTTAAATCATGAAAATGTTTCCTAATGATGGCCATCTTAGGATGTCTATAGGTGAACTTTCCAACCAAGGTAAACCTGAATGGTTCAACTAGCTATGCTGATTTAGAATCAATAAGATAAAAGGCAGGTTTCCCATTCTTTCAGCTTACCTTTTTGATAAAATCATTTTCACTACCCTGGTTGAATCTATCGTGGAAGGACTAAGGGAAGATGAACTTGGGAGATTATTGGAGAGAGCACCAAGGTAAGATGGGCCTTCCATGAGAGAGATGATAATGGAATAATAATCAGAGAAAAAACCTTGTTAGGGGAAGAGCCATACTTGGGAAGGAGGAGATGGCTCCATTTTGAACTACACTCTAAACTAAGATGATCAATTCTTTTCTTACTTACATCTTGCCATTTTGAATGAGGTCAAGCAAATGATTGCATTTTCTTTATTCTACTATTTCAAACAACATCAAGTAGACATGGTCATTTGTTCTACATTTGCTGATTCGAACAAGGTAAGGCAGATGTTAAACAATCTCTCTTTACTATTTTGAGTGACGCTAGGTAGAAAACATATTATTTTTCTACTTTCATCTTGCTATTTTGAATGAGGTCAGATAGATGATTACATTTCATTTATCTTACTATTTTTAACAAGGTCAAATAGGCACTGGTCTTTTGTTATTCATTTTCATTTCAATTATGGTTAGGAGGATATTGAATAGTCCCTCTCTACTATTTCAAGAGAGGTTAAGTAGTGAGCATATTCTTTCCCTACTTTCATCTTACTATTTTGAATGAGGTCATGTAGATGATTGTATTATTTTATCCTATTATTTTTAGAAAGATTAGTTAGAAATTAGTCTTTTGTTCTTTATTTGCTATTTTCAACAAGGTTATTTAGATGTTAAATAGTCCCTCTTTACTATTTCAAGTGAGGTCAAGTTGGGACCAAATTCTATCCCTACTTTTATCTTGTCATTTTGAATAAGGTCAGATGATTGTTATCCTATTATTTTGAGCAAATTCAAGAAGGTATTAATCTTTTTTCTCCATTTATTATTATGAACATGGTCAGGTGGATGTTGAGTAGTCCCTCTTTACTATTTAAAGTTAGGTTCAGGTACAGAGTAGATTATTTCTCTACTTTCATCTTGCCATTTTAAATAAGATCAAGCAAATGATTTTATTTTATTTTACCCTACTATTTCAAGCAAGGTTAGATAGGCATTAGCCTTTTTTTTCATCATTCACTATTTCAAACATGGTTAGTTGGATGTTGAATAGTCCCTCTCTACTTTTTCAAGCAAGGTCAAGTAGAGACTAGATTTTGTCTCTTACTTTTATCTTGATGTGAAGCAGATAATTATATTTCATTTATCTTGTTATTTCATACAAGGTCAGATAATGGTGTGATTAAAGAGGAGGAAGCATATAATAGTTCCACTCACCAAAGTAGGATATCAAAGAGAGATCACTAAATATCATATTAGGTAAGCTACCAAGCTCCAACAAAGACTTTTTCATTTAAAGTTTTATAAACAAACATCAACTATCATCATTCCATCGATACAAATGTTTATACAAAGTACTAGGCTCCCAAAGGATGTGTCCCTTTGGACTAACTCACTCGATAACTTTTAAAATAGTCCTAAAATTGACTAGATGATCTTGTGATGTCTATGTGATGTCTATTTCTATTCTTAAACACAAAACACACATATATAGAGTCTTATAAGCCTTTCCTTCTTGATTGAGACCTCATAATAGGTTCTCTTCCTTCCTTTCTGTTTTGATGTGAGACATCAAATCTCTAGACCCCAAAGTAATCTTCTTTGAATAGTCAAAATCTTGGAGGTCTTCAAGAAGCTCAGGGGCAAAGACTCTACAACTTGTCCAAAGTCAATCAAGTATTCTCACTTATTGGTTTCCTTTCCACCTAATTAGAAACCATTGAATATTGCCACCATCTGATGGTGCTTCAACTATTATGATGTTCTCCACTTCAAAGAATGTTCACTGGATAGGTACCTATATATGATTTATATCTCTTACTGTGAAAATGTAATCTTCCAATACTAGAGGTTGGGTAACTCTTTTGAAAGATATTAAATCTTCCACATTGAAAATAGAGGTAATAAACATGTGATGAGGACATTCAAGAATATACAAACTAGTACCAAATTTTCTAATAAGTTTAAATATTCCACATGCTCTTGCTTGTAACTTTCTAAATTTTATGGAAGGAAATCTCTCAGGGCAGATGCATACTAAGATATAATCACTTACCTCATATTCCTTGAAAATTTAATTTTCCTTCTTTTATTCAATATACTTAGCATGTTGTACTTCTAATTATTATTTTACATCTTCATGAAAGTTATGAAAATCACATGCAAATGTATATGCTGAATAAAATAATGCATGAGTAGGTGTGTTAGTTAGATTAATAGGCATCTTAGGTTTGTACCCATAAATTATCTCAGAAGGTGATTTATGGGTTGACTTGAAAGTAATGCTATTATAAGAAAGTTCAGATGTAGCTAAGATCCAATCATAATTTTCTAAGTTCTTTCTAACTAAAAATCTTAATAAACTCCACAAAGTCCTATTGACTATTTCTTTTCGGAGTAAATGAAATTTAGAGTATGATGGTCTATATTTAGAATAAACTCCTTATGTAAAAGATAATTTTTCGAAGGCTTTAAATTTTGAATGATCGAATAAAACTCTCAATCATATGTAGAATAATTTTATTTATCATCATTAAATTTCTCAGTTAAGAAAGCAATAATTTTTTTTTTCTTGACTCAATATTCCACCAATTTTAACACTTGAAGCATCATAAGTTATTTCAAATTTTTTATTGAAATTAAAAAGTTTTAATACTGTTGATTAAGCCATAAGAATTTAATTTGTTCCATGGCCTTTTCAACAGAAATAGTTCAAACAAATTTATATTTCCTCAAAATGTTGGTAAGAGGAACTACACTAGTAATGAAGTTTTTAATGAACCTTCTATAAAAGATGGCTAACCCATATAAGCTCCTAACATGCATAAAATATTATGGGGTAGGTTAGTCTATAAAAGATTTGGCCATTACTAGATCTGCCTTCAATCCATTCACCAACACAACAAAGCCTAAGAAGGTAACCTCATACTAGCAAAAGAAGCACATTTTATGGTTCAAATAAAACTTTTCTTCTTTTAACTTCTCTAAAACCAATCTTAAGTGATGTAAATGAGACTCTCCATTATGATTGTAAATAAGAATTTCATCATAATTGACCTCCAAAAAATGACCAATAAAAGGTTTCGTAATAGTATTCATTAATCTCATGAATGTGCTGTGAGCATTTGAAAGGCCAAATGGCTTAACTAGCCATTTATAAAGACCACAAAGATTTTTAAAAGCTATCTTCCATTCATCTCTTATTTTGATTCTTATCTACTAATATTCGCTCTTCATATCAATCTTGGAGAATAAAGATGAATAAAAAAATATGATTTAACATATCATCTAGTATGCAAAACTTTTATTTTTTTCAATCTTATTCACTGCTCTGTTGTCAACACACATACTCCACATTCCATCTTTCTTAGGGGTTATAGGGGTAGGTACCACATAAGGACTTAGGCTTTCTTGGATAAAATCCTTTCCCAAGAGTTCATTTACTTATCTTTTAATTCTGCATGCTTAGTTAGGTTCATTATATTATATGGTACAATAGATATATGTGAGCTAGAAGTTAAGTCTAGGGCATGCATTTTATCCTGTAATAATTATAGCTCATCAAGTAAGTACTCAAGCATTAAATCAATAAATGTAGATAACGTATCTGAGACCATAATAAGTATATGGTGTTCCTCATAATAAGGGAAACTTCTTTAAGGTGTTGGATGAATAGAGAAGTAGGATCAGTGAATTCACTTGCTAAACTTCTAAACCCTAAGGTTTTGATATGAATCTCAGAAGATACAAGACCCTCTCAGTGTGTAAATTAGAACTACTTTTCCTATCACTAAAAGGGGATATCATAATCAATTAAAGTTTTGCATTTTTCTTATGATTGCATTTGAGTTGTAACTTAGAACTGAGTTTATGTTAAGTAAGAAAAGTTTTATTTAGAGGTATGACTGGCTTCTTTTTTGTGAGTATTATTGGGAATACCTTATTGGTCTTATCATTGTACTTAAATATATAAGTATTTTCTCGACCAAAATAAATCAAATTTAAATTATAAAAATAAGGCCTTTCCAATAAGATATGTGTGATCTCCATGGGAAATATATCTCATTAGATTTAGCCAATATAGCTATTTATCTTAATAGGGACAAGACATCTCAGTGCTAAAAGTAAAGATGTATGGTTAACTGAACTAACATGGAATGGCTTGGGGTGAGACTTAGTATTAATATTTACTCAAGTAATTGCATGGGTTGATATAACATTCATAGAAATATCTCCACCTATTACTAGCTTACACCTCTTCTCCTTACATAAATCATACATAGAAAAATATTTCTCTTTCTTCAGACTTCTTTTTCCTCAAATGCAATCCACCTCATAACTAATAGTTGGTTATCCATAATGAGATCCACTTATTCATATGATAAGGGCATATCATCATGTATTTCTTTTATATCCTCATCTTCCACTACTTTATCCATCTTTTCTAAGAACATGATTTTTTTTTGTGCACTGAATTTGCATGTCCCTTCTTATGACATTTGAATTAGATTATTTCTCTCAAATTTTTAGAGGTAGTTTTAGTGGAGGCCTTGTGTGACTAGGCATTAGATGTGGAAGGGTTAGGTTTAGAAGTAAACCTTTAAAGTTGAGATGTGGAAGGATAGTTTGATGAGGTATGACCCTTCATCATAGATGTGGAGATTGAGTTCTTATGCTTGTTAAGAAGCAAAGAATAGTGAAATACATCCTCAAAATATAGGGATCATGAAGCTCTACCTCATTCCCAATATCTCCTCTTGAGCCAATAACAAACTCAATGGATAACTGTAATTCCTGATTAGTGTAGTGTGTCCTAGTTACTAATTTTACAAGTGTATTTATACACTATTTGTGTGTTTCTTATCTAAGAGTCATTAACTATTTATGGAAGTTCTTATGGTGGGAATTTTATTTGGAACAACACACAGATCTAAGGGGTACTTATTTAGGTAATCGAATGCATCATTAAGGGATGAATATATCATCTTAAAAGATAAACATATTACCCTATAATAGATTTGATTACTTAATAAAGACTCCTAAAGTTGATGGGTCTTTGATATACCTAGATTTTCCCCCAAAATTACATGGAGATGTCAGACAAGGTTTATTTCATTATAGGGTTCATAGTTTCCTATAAGGGCAAGCCCCTATAGTTAATTACATCTTAGGAATGAAGGATCTCTTCCTAAGAATACTCTTGATTAAAAAAAATAGATTTTTATTTCTATGAATTTCAAAGCTTGTTATAAAGGATGATAGTTTAGAAATTCAATAGGGAATGCTTTCAAAGGGGAAAAAGTTCTTTCTGGAGACTAATATGAAATAAGTAGGAAATGCTTTAGATATTGGGATGCCTAGTAATCATTTCAGCTAACCTACTATTGGGATTCAAAATTTTGAGTCCAAAATTATTAAGAATTTAATTTATATATTATTAAAAGTTTAGGGTTTAGATTCTAGTAGCTTAAGAATGTAGAAATGCCTAGGAGTTAAATACTTACTCTAAAATGATGCATCAGAACCTAAGTTTATAAATGCTCCTAACACAAGTTAGAAACATGACCTAGTATAATTTTTTTAAGAATTATCACCTTTTTTCCTACTAAATAAAAAATTAACATATTCTTAACTCTTTTGGAATTATAACCTGTCTGGAGAGGTTGCCAGCTAACACCACTTAAGAAATTTTAAAAATTATGAGTCTAGCCTTTAAGTATGCAAGATGGCTAGACTATTGCATCTAGGAAGAAAGATAAGAGCTTAACACACTCCCTAACCTTAATATAATGTTTGGCATATCATGTACCTAACTAATGCAACAATTTTTTTTTTATGTATTGATTTGCAATTACTTTCAAGGCCTTTGGTATGAAATTCATGTGTACAATGATATGCAGTTAGAAGCAGTCAAGGGCCAAATTAAAAAAGGAAGACACACTTTCCCCAAGAAGGTTAGTCATCCTCAAAGGTCAGATGCCCCCATTAGTGCAATAAGTGAAGCACTCAAATCAAGGAGTACAAATAATATGATACCATGTGTCACAAAATCTAATTATATCTACTTTATTTTAAGTTGTTCCTAAGGATTTAATTTAAGTGAGGTTATGAGTTTTTGCTTTTATGTTCAATTTATTTAGATTTAGATGGGGTGAAAAATTTAGTTTCCCTATCAGGATAACATTCTAGGCATTTCGTTACAGAAACATACAATAAAAAGAAACACATAAAAGCAGGTTATTTCTATTGCACAGCAAAATCAAATCAAACTAAATTAAAATGGGGTTATGTGACTGAGTGTTGTTATACACCATGGAAAAAAAAGGGTTATCAAGCTTTGCCTTTATACAGACTGGCCTAGAATTAAAAGTTTGATCTATGGGGGTCTTCTTCTAGGATCGTCACCTTCTTTAGAGACTTCCACAACTTCATAGGGGATCATTAAGACCATGCAATAGTAGGTTTAGCTCTTTCTATTCCTAAACCCCATAGATCCTAACCTAATTCTAGGCTCAAATAACATTTCAAATTCAAAAATTAAATTCTTAAACTTTGCAAAACATGCATAAGGAAATGCACAAAGTTCATCATCAGTTATAATGTTTAACATGCGGGGTTAACATTAGTTGCTTTCCAAGTCCACAAATTTTGTTGGGCTATGTTAAGACTTAAGCATACCTACAAGCAAATAATATTTATATTTTTTTATTACAGCACACCCTTTTAGCACAACCCCCCTACAAAAAATAGTGTTAGTATAAAAAGAACATCTTACCATCGAGTATAGTGGGCAAACAATCAAACACATTTAGTTTAAAACATTACACCATAAAATAAGAAGAATATTTTACATCATAGAATATTACAAATCATCGGCATAACCTAAATCAAAGGTTGGTGACCTTACTATCTAGTGTGTGTGAGGAAATGGACTTATGTCATATGACTTTACCATGCCTTCTTTTTAGATTCAAAGTTTGGTTTAATTTACTTTGAGATTTGATATTACACTTTTCATAATTTTGCTTCATAGGTATGTGTTATTATTTAACTAGAAGTTTGAGGTATTAAGACCTCCTTCAAATTAGTAGCCATATGACCTTGTGTGTCCAGGCTCTATGCCATATGTTTGATAATTATGAAAAAAATTATTTTCACTCATTTGATTTCTTTTATTTTATTTTTCTAATTTTTTCAATTTTTATTGGATGGTTTCAATTTAAGTAATTTAATTTATTTATTAGGTTACTTCCATTTTTTAATACCATTTTATGATAAAGTGGAATTTAATTTTTAAGAATGAAGAATAAAATAAATTTCACTTTGGGTGGATTACATACTATCCATCATCCTAAATCCAAATATAATGAGATTTTCATACATTCTAAAGAGTCAAACTAAGATCCTAAGTATCTTAATTAACCTCTTCTGAATTAGTTTGAATTGTTTATCTTTAATTGGGTTAGATTTAATAAATATTTTAATTTTCATTTTAGATTTTAAAGTCTAAGAAATATAATTTTATTAAGATTTTGAAGAATTCAATCTCATTTTATTTCATTTATCTTTATTAGTTTTTCTCTTTAGTTTGATTTTTTTATTTTTAATTAGAATTTAAGATGATTCTTTAAAAAAACTTAAGTATAAGATTTTATTATTATGATTAAGTTTAATATAGTTATTATTTATTTTTAGTTTGACTTTCTTTCAAATAATTTGATTCATTTACGTTTTATGTTATTTACTTTCACAACTTAGCTTTATAGTTAATCTTATATATATTTTTTTCATTTGATTAAATGTTTATTTAAACTTATGTATTTTAATTATTTGGTTTATTTTATTTAAATTGATCATATTTATTCATTTTATTTTTTTTTTTTGTTTATGAATTTAGAAGTTAACTTAATTAATTTCAAGTTACGTTCTTGTTCATTTGTTATATTAATGTTTAAATTTATGAATTTTGATAAATTAACTTAATTAATTTCAATTAATCATTATGAGGTTTTGATTTCATCATTTAAGGAATTTATTATCTTATGCATTTTAATTCATCATTTAGATTAAGTTTAATGGAACATTATATGTTAAATTATCATTACTTAATTCAATTTATTAAGATGAAGTTTAGCTTACTAAGCATAACCTAGGAAGTCTTAGAAATAGACTACTTTGGATATTCAACCTAAATCTATGCCATTTTAATTTTTTAGGCCATTTAAATTCAATTGTGTCAATTAATCTTTATTTTTGTTTATATTTGGAATTATGTTATTTAAGGGTTTAAAGACTTTTCATATTAATGATTTTCATATTTGAGTATGAAATCTAGAGATTGATTGAATTTTAATTTTAATTAAATAATTGAAATATTATAAATTTATAAAATTAATGACTTAAGATTTGATTAAATTCCATACTCTTAATCATTTCATAAAACCTTAAACCCTAAGTGTATTATTAATTAAATTCTTTAACTTTACGGAGTTATGAAAATTTTCTTAGGTGTTATGATGTTAATGGAAATGTTTTAAAGTGATTTTATAAATTTTATAATATATGTAGTTTTTTTATTTATTATTTCATTTATATTATTCTAGAGATTATAAATTCAATAACTTCTCCATAGATCATTTGACCTTATAATATTTTTGGCAAGTGATGATCCTTGCTTATTAGACTTTCCTAAAATTTCAACTTAAACAAATATATAATTTAAATTTAATTAGATTTTAATTAATTTAATAAAACCTAAATAAAGATTAAATTAGATAAAATTAATTTTGGATTTTAATTTTCTTGAATTTCTCTTTGGAAGATGCATCCATAGAGGGTTCATTTAAAATTTTTGAAAATTTAGTTGATTTATTATGGTTTTCTAAAGTTTATATTAATTACTTGAACTAATTAATTCAATTAATTAACAAATTATGTCATTTTAGGGTTTATTGGATTCTAGAAAGTTCTAATGATGTGTTTAGTTCATTAAGGAATATTATAATGATTCAAGTTGATTTATAATTTTCCAAAAATTTTCTACTTTAATATTAACTTATTTCATTAAATTGCTAGTTTATGATTAATTTTCTTATCAATAAATTTACTTTCCAATAAATTATAAAAAAATTTTTGATGACTACTTTAAACTTAATTTCAATTTATCAAAGTTTCAAATTAATTTTATTAATGGTTTATGTTTAATTTGAGTTTGATTATTTTTAATTAAGCTTTAATTAATAAAAATATACCTAATAAAACTTGGGGATTTTGGATTTAGAGGATTCTCCTCCCTAAGATCAATCCATAAAGTCCTTATTTGTATTTTTTTGGTTGAATATTTTATTTTATATGAATTTTTGAAGTTCTTGGTATATTTCTGCAATTTTTAAATTTAGAAAATACCAATTCCTTACTTAAGCCAGTTAGCAGCACTAGGCACCACTTTTTATGTGTTGGTCGTGGATAGGTCCATGCGGGATTGATGTGGATCCCTTGTTAAAATGGTGGTGGGATGCGAGTTGATCCGGATCATCTGATCTAAGATCAGATGGCTCAAAATCATCTCATGGTTTTCTATGTAGGTTTTCATCAAAAATTTGACAAGATCTCGATCGTCCATTCCTAACAGAAGGAACAAACATCATATATTATATCTTCCATATCAACGGTGAGAATCGAGCACCGTCCGTTAAATAAAAGTGATTTTTGACAACCTAGGTGGCATAATCACTCAATTTCAATTGCAAATCCATCAAGACTTTAGTTGGAATGCATTTATATAGCTGGATCTCACTTGAGATCAAGTTCATTTCAAAAAAGACCAATGTGAATGTTAAAGTGTTGGTTTGAACCCATACCTCGTGGGGGACGATCTCCAGTAGTGGAAATGATTCAGACAGCTTCGTAGGGATATGATGAGACTCTAGGTCCAAGGAATTGGATTGCCTCCTCATCAATTGCTATATAGGCTAAGCTTTACCTATTTTCAAGCAGCTTTGATCAAAGCCTGGCTTATCGTCAGTGTGGGGATCACAGAAAGGGTGGATTATTCTTCATTTTGCTCGAGGAAGGTGTGTGTGTGCTTAGGATGGCTTGAGAAAGGCTTTCTCCTCTCTTACCATTGACGGCCAAAAGCTATATGAAGAGGGAGGTCAATCTCTTTTTGGCCATGGTGATTTCCATGCTTCGAGGCTAGCTCAAAGTGGTGGTCAATTGACTGGGGTGAACCCAAAGCAACTGGGATGAGGAACGGAGGAGAGGATGTGGATTAGGGAGAATTTGTTTGTATGCTCGGTCTCACCTTCCCATGGCGTATTCATTATTTTTGGACTGACTTGAACCCTTGAATTCTCTTAAACTTGACTTCAAATCAATCTAAACTCATCGTAGCATGAGTTTAGATGCATTCCCATGTGATTAGTTTAGGTTTTAGTTCAAATGTCCACATTAGGCCCATTTGGATTAATCTAATTTTGCGTTAAGCTAAACATGGATAATGTTTATTATTTATTCATTTAAATAGGTAATTAACCATCCAAATCAAATTTGAGATGATCTGGATTTATTAACTCTATTTTATTTGATATTAGATTTGAATTCAAGCCCACGTTGTCCCAAATTAGGTTTAATGGGTTAACATGGATTGGATTGGTACAAATAATCACATTAGTCAAATTAATTCCAATAATTGATTGAATTATGTTTAATAATGATTTCCAAATAATTTTGGATATTCAATTTGGGTTTATTTTAATTTAATTTGAGTTAACCTTAGTCTCATTTAGACCAAGTGGTTTAATTAGCTTATTTGAAGCCTGATTGGTTATAGACTTTTCTAGATTTTTCTTTAAACATGTTCAAATAATCATCCTAAGTCCTTGGTATGACTTAATTTGGTCAATTTTTTATGGGTTGACCTTTGACTTGGTGAGACCCATATAAATCAACTCTATATCAAATGGTTGACCATTTTTTTGACCTTTATTTGAATTTAGTTTTAGGTTCATTTTCATTCATGTATTAAGTTTATGCTTTTTGTTAGATTTTATTTCAATTTGTATTGATTTTATTTGAATTTCTCTGGGTTTAAGTGGTTTTGAGCTTAGATAGGGTAGATGGGTTAACCATCCCAATTTCATTTGCCTATGTTCAGTTAGATTTAATTTTCAATTGGAGTATGTCTGGGTCAATTATTTATTTAGATTTAGGGGGCTTTGGATCCACCCAATCCCATTAGGTTACATTAAACCCTAGGAGAATTCACTAGGTCGCTAAGCATAGTATCTTAACTATTTAATCATTAGGCTCCTAATTATTTGTATAGAGATGATGTTAATCATATCCAAAAATGAGGTCAACAAATGGGCCCCCAATATGTGTGGTGGACTAACTAGAGTACACCACACATATTGGTGTTGACCAATCTAGTCAATAGGAACAAAAGCATATGCTTGAAGGAATTTGAGTTTTGTTTTGTGATTTAAAATTTAGATTTTTTTATTCAAAATTTACTTTGAATTTGATCATGAAAGATAGGGATAAACATGCTTGAATTTATCTTAATTTAGAATGGTTCATTCTTAGAGACTTAGATTCACTAATTTCTAAGAAAATTATGGATATCATTAGGAAAAGACTTAATGAGAAATCTAATCTTAACACAGTTATGGTAGTCAGAGAGGATTTCTTCAAGGGACTTATTCTCATTTTGACTAAACAACTTTTCAATAGCCAACATAGAAAGAAAACACTAGAACTCATATCTTTTTAAATGAAATTAGCTAAGAGGTAGTTTAAATGATTAAACAATTCTAAAGAAAGAATATATAGGTAGACCCTAAAGTATTCTTTTCCTATAAAGGATACAACTATGGATACTTACTCTTATATAGAGATAATAGTTAGAGGGGATGGCAACATGGATGTTTACTCCTAACTAAATTATATGAATTTTAACTAGAGAAAGATACCTCTAGGGGTTTTACTCTTATCTAGTTAGCTATTAGGAAGGGGTCTTTAAGGACTTGATTCTGTCCTAATTAGATGAGGTGAAGAAGAGGGGCTTTCAATTACTTATTTCCTAAACCTCAAGATTTTGACTAATAGGTAGGGGTCACATGGACTTAAATCCTAACGTGAGTAGTCTATAACGATGGTTTCTTCATTGACTTATTTCCACTCCTTAATTTTTTTTTATTTTTAACTAGAAAGGGATCACAAAATTTAAATCATGATAGTGAAATTAAACTAACAGGGAGGGGCTTTCAATGGCTTAATTCCAACCTAAACAGCTTAAAAAGGAAAGGGACATAATGACTTAATCCTATCACAATTTTATTACAAGGATGCCTACAAAGGGGCTTACTCCTATCTAATTAGCTATTAAGAAGGAGCTTTCAATGTCTTAAATCCTTCTTGAATAGCTACAATAAGGAAAAGGGGCCTTAATGACTTAATCCAAAACCCCAATTTTTTGACTAGTAAGAAAGGGGTCTTGATTACTTAATCCAAATAATGTAGTCTATTTGACAAGAAGGGGTCTTCAATGACTTAATCCTATTCTTATCTTTCAAAAAGAATGCCTACTAAGAGGCTTACTTTTATTTGGTTAGCTATTAAGATTGGACCTTCATAGACTTAGTTCCACCTTGAATTGCTAAAGAGAGGATGGGGTCTTGATGACTTAATCTTATTCTCAAATTTTGACTAATAGGAGAGGGGTCTTCATGACTTAGTCTTAACCATGTAGCCTATTTTATAGGAAAGGGTCATAATGACTTATTCCTAACTTAATTTTGACTAATAAGAAAGGGATCTTAGTGACTGAATCATAACTTAAATAGTCTAATTCATAGAAAGGTGTCTTGATGACTTAATCCAAGCTTATGAAAAAGGATTTATAAGAACTTAGAAGTTATTGCACAAAGTTGAAAAAAGAGCAGGTCTGAATTCGATTAAATGGAAAAAGTAACAAAGATGAACACAATTTTATTGATCATTTTTGAAATTGAATTTCAATTTATAAATAGTATTTCTTTAAATAGTGTCCATTAATAGGCATCATTAGATGTTCACCATTACAAGTAATCAATTGATAAGAACCTCATTCATAAGCTTTTTCCACCACGAATGGTCCTTCCCATGTTGATTCAAATTTTTTTTGATTCTACGATGAGCTAAAATTGGTAAGTTTAAGAGTTCTAGGATGGACCAATTTATCATCAATCATATCTAAGTTCAAGGTCTTGTTGAGCTTTTAAACATTTTCATTCAAGGCTTTGAAGTTCTCCTAGTCAAAGTTTGCGATTATGATGTGCTATATTGTTGTTATTAACTACTATCCTCAAAAGTTGTACTTTGAATGGAATAATAGCTTCAGTTCCATAGGCCAAAGGCCATGGTGTAGATTGAGCCAATAGGCCCATACAACTTCAACCAACTTTTCATGCCATTAATGCTTATTTTCATCAAGTATCTTTTAAATATTCTCATAAGAGTTTTTTTTTAAATGCTAATCCATTTTTCATAGGGTAATAATGGCCAAATATCTCCAATCAACTTTATGTTTAGCCATAAAGTGAGTTAATATAGTGTATTTGAATGACAGATCATTATCAAATATAATTTGGAGAGGAACGCCAAGTCGATGTATGATACTTTCCTAAAAGAATTTAAGTACATGTTATGCGTTCACTTCTTCCAGTAAAATTTCTTCAACCACTTAGAAACATAATCTAATACATCTAATATAAAATGATGTCCTTTTGATGAAGGAAGGTCAATAGGGCTTATGATGTCAGTACCCCTTGGGTAGTGGATGTGTTGTTAAAAAGTTAGCTACAACTTGACCTTTTATAGCATGTAGAGGAATAAACATTATCTCAAATTGTAATAAAATCATAGACCAATGTGCTAGATGTCTATACAACATTGGATGGGTCTTAAGATATTATAAAGGATTCCCTCATGAAATTAAATTCATTTTATGTGAAAGCATATAATGCCTTAGTTTCTGAGTTACGAAAACTAAAGCTAAAGAAAGCTTTTTGATTGGCGGATAATTCATCTTTATTGGGATGAGTCTTTAGCTTAGATAATAAATGAAATTTTCTTTCCCTTTTTTCATTAACTTGGGATAATAAAGCTCCAAGTGATTCATCTAAGGTTGCAGTATATAGGATTAATGGCTTCTTTAGAATCAAGGTAGGCAAAATAGGGGCATTTATCAAGTATTGATGTAGACTTTCGAATATGTTTTGCCATTTCTCATCTCAAATAAATTTAGAGTCTTTCTTTGTTAATGTTGAAAATGGTTGGATTCTTCTAAATAAATTTGATATAAATATTCTTAAATATGCAAGCCTTCCTTTGAATGGTCTTAACAATGTAAGACTTCTATGTGATAATATTTTCATAATATCTTTTATCTTTTCTATATCAATTTTGATCCCATGGTGCCTCACTACAAATCCTAAAAACTTTCCTGAAATTACTCCAAAAGCACATTTCAAAGGATTCATTTTTGGTTATAGCAGCAATCATTCAAAAAAGATTCATAAGTTATAAAAATGATTTTCTTTTTTCCTTACTCTTAATGATAAAATCATCAATGTAGCATTCGACTTGGTTATGAATTAAATCATCAAATATTTTAGTCATTGCTCTTTGATAAGTATTCTTGGCATTTTTGAGATCGAATGGCATGACTATGTAACATAATATTTTAATAGGCATTTTAAACATTACATTTTTCATCCTCTAGGGCCATCTTTATGTGGTTATATTCAGATGATCCATCCATGAATGAAAAGATTTCATGTGATGAGGCTATATCCACCATGAGTTATGGTATTGGAAATGGGAACTCATCTTTAGGACAAGCCTTATTTAGGTCTCTAAAATCTATGCAAATACATATTTCATCGTGTTTAAGCTGATTGGCCAATTCTAGGGAGTTACTTAGAGTAACCCTCTTTTAAAGGAATTAGGAATTTGTAAGACCACATAGGATTTAAAAATTTCTTATTTAGATGATCAAATGTGTCATTATAAAGTAAATATATTATCTTGAGAGATAAACATGTTATCCTATAATGTATTCTATCATTTAATAAATACTCTTATGAATTCATCACAAAAAATAAAGTACAAAAAGAAACTTAGAAAAGTAGGTTGATTCTATTACACAACTATAGTAAATATCAAGCTAATTTAAATTAAAGAATGGCCAATATGGTCGGGTACCAATGTACACTTTGGAAGAAAGAAAAAATGGGCAACCAAGCTCTGCCCTTATATAGCTCAGCCTACAACTATTAGTTTAGATCTATGGCTATCTTCTTTCTAGGATTGTCTCTTTCTTCAAGGACCTCTACACCTCTCTATTGGTAGTGTTTGCTCTTGCTATTCCTGGACCCCATAGATCCTAGTCTAATTCTGAGCTCAAATTACATTTTTAATTCAAAAATAAATCTTAAATCTTGTAAAACAAAGATCAGGAAAATACAAATAGCACACAAAAAGTTATATTTGCAAACATACGATTTTAACACTAGTTGCTTGCCAAGCCCACCTATTCTATTGGACTATGCTTAGGTACTTAAGCATAGCTACAAAAAAAATGCATTTATATATAATTTATGATGACAGACCCTTTTAGCATAACCCCCTGCAAAAGATAGTATAAGTTCTAAAAGAATGTTCTACCATCCAGTCTAATGGACAAAAAATTCTTGACATTTAGTCTAGAATAGTACATCACAAAATAAAAAATATATATATCACATCACATCACATCACAGAATGTCATAGAATGACCTAACTTGAGTTTAAAATTCATGAACTTATAATTTTTGTGTGAAGGAAATAAGCTTATGTGGCAAGACTTTGCTTGACCATTTTAGATTCAAGATTCAATTTAAGTTTTGAGGTTTATTTCTTTTTACCTTTGGATGGTTTTAATTCAAATGAGTTAATGATTTAGGATTCTTGTTTTTCTTTTTTAAGTTCATTTTTTATTATTATTAAAATGAATTCTAAGTTTTCAAGAATGAAGAATAGAATATATTCTAATTTGGGTGGAACCCATTCTATTCAACATCCTAAATCTTAATAGAATGAAGACTTCACCCTAAGATCAAGGTTAATTCAAAAGGTCTAATTAAGATCTTAGGTATCTTAATTAACTTCTTTGGATTCATTTAAATTATTTGGTTTGAGTTTAATTTATATCAATATTTTAATTTTGTTTTAAAATTAAAATTGTATTCTTCTTTTCCACTTCTTTTAATTTAATTAAATGTTTTTGAATTTGATTTATTTTTAACTTGAATTGACTTATTTGATTTGAATTGGTTTAATTTTTATTTTATTAATGTTTATGTTCATTTAATTTGTATTAATTTAGCTTGAATTATGTTAACCTAATACATTTAGGTTAATGTTTTAATCCAATCTTAATTTGAATTGATTATGTCCTAAGATTTCATTAATTGATTTATCATGAATTTAATAATTTATTAACTTTAAGGTTTAATTAGGTTTTACATTTTTAATGGTTTCCAATAAACCCTAAGTTTGTAATTAATCAAATTCTTTAACTTAGAATATTGGAAAATTGAAAATCATCCTTAAGTCTTCTGATGTTGACGATGATGTTTCAAATTAATTTATGAATTTTTATAATTTGTTGGAATTTTTTGATTTATTATTTCATTTAAATTGACCTAGAGATTGAAAATTCAATAAGTTCTAATCGAGAAGTCAGTCAGCCTTGAACTTTTTTTGGCAAGTGAGGTTCCTTGGCAGTTTGATTTTCTTAAATTTTTATTTTAATCAAATCCATAATTTATGATTAATTATGGTCTTAATTATTTCATTAAAACTTAAATTAAGCTTAATTTAGAAGGAATTACTTAGGTTTTTATTTTTCATAGTTTCCTCTCTCAAAGATGCATCCGTAGAGGGGTTCATTTAGAGTTTTTAGAATGTTAGTTGATTTACTATGATTTTCCTAAGTTTAGGTTGATTAATTAGATTAATTAATGCAATTAAATGCCAAATTAGATCATTTTATGATTTAATGAGTTTCAGATAGTTTTAATGATGTGTTTAATTCATTAGAGTTTATTATTGTGGTGTAAGGTGATTTCATAATTTTCCATGATTTTCTTAATTTAATATAAATTTATATCATTAAAATTAAGGTTTGAGGTTGGAAATTCAATATCCTTTGATTTACAATGCAATAAATCATAAAAAGTTTTCCTAAGTGTATTTTAACCCTAATTTTAGTTCCCTAAAGTTTCGCATTGATTGGATAAATGGTTTGTTATTAGCTTGAGTTTGATTATTTTCATTTAAACAGAAATTAACCCAAAATTACTCAAAATTAATTATGGATTTTAGGTTTAATGGATTCTTCTCACTAAGAGGAATCCATAGAGTACTTGATACATTTTTTAGATCTATATTTTATTTTTTTATAATTTTTAATATTTTCTAGCTTTTTTTAATATTTTTTAATTAAAAAAGGGAATATCCCATTTTAACTAGTGGCACTGATGTGGCGCCATTGCCATGTGGCATGGTGCCATTGGGCCACATGGATCCCATGTCAAAAGTAGTAGGGACCATAGAACGATCTACAACTATCTGATCGAAGATCGAACGATCATAATTTTGCTCACATTTCTATAGGGGATTAAATCAAATTTTCTAGCTAGATCTTGATCGTTCATTTTTAATAGAAGTTACAGATGGTGGAGATCATTCACCTCTTGCTAGTGAAAAATAGATGGCATCCATCAAATTCGGTGGATTTTCAGTGATCTAAGGGGAATTTTAGCCTTATTTTGATTACAAAATTTATCAAGGATTAATTTTCAATGGATCTATATGGTTTGATCTCCTAGGAGATCAAATTATTTTCAAAGAACCAAATAAAATTCTTAAAGGGTTGGTTTGAATCCATACCTCATTGGCAGCGATTTTTGGCGGTTGTCGTGCTCTAAGCACCTTTGCCTTGATGGGTTGAAACTATGGTGAAGACTTTATGGCTTGCCTCCCTACCAAATTCCATGGAGACCCATACTCGTTTGTTTTCCATTGGCCTCGATCATTTTTTGGCTCACTGGTAGTGACAGACCATCATGAAGAGTTCATTTAAAGTCACCTCCATGTCTAGAATGTGCAGGGAAGGCCAATTTAGGGGAATGAGCATTCCTTCCTTGATTATATGCTTGGCTGAAGGCTTGGCCATAATCTTTTTCCAAATTCTAGCTTGCCCATGATGAGAGGTCTTGGGAATGCTTCGTTTCTCCTTCTCTTTGCCTCTTGAATGTGTTGGGATGATCAAATTAGCTAGAGGAAGCTTCCTTCCACTTTCTTTATACTTGGCCAATAGATATCTCTCTGAGATTTGGGATGGCTAGAATCTGATTATTGGTAATGGAATCTCTGGGTAAGGGGTTGATATGATCTCTCCTGCTCTTGGGAGTCTGTTCAGATGATTATCTTGAGGGGAGGAAAAGGAGTCTCTCCTGGTCGTGAGCCATCCTCATGCAATCCATGGAGGAAGCCATCTTTAGCCTGCGATGGTGATGGCCACTTTATCTCTTTGATCCCTCTTGGAGGTTTCCTCCAAGAGGCAGCCAATTGAATTGGATTTTTTTACTCCTAATCAGCTAGGATGAGGAGAGGATGAGGGACACAGAGGAGAAATGAGATTTTGCTTCTTTGCACGAATTCCTCACTTCTTTGCCATGGCTACACCTCATCTTATTATGAATTCACCCATATGACCTTCTTTGACTTTTAGCTACAGTATAGCATCCTTTTGAATTGGTGGTGGGTTGGCCAAGTCAAACCAAGTTGAAATATCAGTCAAACTTAAGTCCATTAGACTTGGAGATTGAACCTCATTCAATGCCATTTGGATTTGAATTATTTAAATGTATTTATTTTGATTGATTAGTTTTAGGGTTGATTTTAAATCATCATTGATTGTCCATTCAATAACTAAGAATTCAATTATCCTATGCTACATGAGAGCTTAAATCAATTTTAAGTCAACTTGACCCATTTTGATTTAAATGGGTTAAGTTGAATTTGATTGAGTCAAATGACCAATTTTTTGACTCAATTAAATTTGGTTTGAACTCTAATCATGTTTAATCACATGTGTGAGATGATTTGTGGTGATCAATTTCATTTGATATCAAGTTGATTTCAATTTTGACCCATAAGACCCAAATTGGGCTTAATGAGTTAAGTTACGGTTCATTTGAGTCAAATGACCAAATTGGTCAAATTGGACCTAATGATGGATTGAATTATGTTTTATTACCATTTCCAAGTGATTTGGGCAATCAAACTGAGTTGGTTTTGGTCTGATTTGAGTTTGAATCCAATAGGGCTCATTTAGGCTATTTAAGGTCAAATGATATGTTTAACCTAATTAAAGCATTATTGGATTTATATTCTTTAAATTCATGTTTAATCATATTTATGTTTACATTTAAACCATTTAGAATGCTTTTATTTGGTCAATTTTTAGTAGGTTGCCTTTGACTTGGTGGGACCCACATAAAGTCAAACCCATAGCAAAAGGGTTGCCACTATTTGACTTTAATTTGGATTTGATTTGATTTGAATTTATTTTGGTTTATTTTGATTTTTTTTTAATTTTGTTTGAATCTCTTTTGTATTTAATTAATTTTGACCTTAAATAAGGTAATCAGGTTAATCACCTTACTTTAAGCTTAAATGGATTCAACCTGGAAGTGAAATGTGTTTGATTTAATCTATGTTTGAGATTTGGGTTGAGTCTAAGCCTATTATGTTAGATCAAACCCAACGAGGATGCATTAGGTTATTAGGTGTAGTGTTATAAGTGCTTAATTATGAGGCTCCTAGTCTATGATTATGTGTCCTAATTACTAGTTTTTAGAAATGATAACCTCATCCAAAAATGAGGTCAATATACCATTATTTTTTGTTTATCAGGTCAATGCTTGCTAGCTAAGAAGGATATTGTTCTTCTTGTATAAAGCCAACCTCAATTAGTTTTTTTTGACTTCAGTAGTGACTTTGTTGTTTAATTTATAGATGCATGTGTCTAGCAGTTTGCTTTACTAGAATTATATTAGATTTAATCTCTAATTTGTAAACTACAACATCAAGTAATAAACTTGGCATTTTATCATAAGTTCATGCAAAGCAATCTTTATCTTCAAAAAATAAATTAATCAACTCTTTGGAATCTCTTGGACCCAATAATGAACAAACAAAAGGTGCATTTAGGTCTTGTTCAGTTCTAAGGTTGATCTCCCTTAATTTGTTAATAGTGGATTATATTTCCTCTTCAAATCCTGAGAGTGTATTTTGAATTAAACAATCATCTAAATTATCTGATGTTTCAAGCCATAACTCTTCTAAAGAATTAGATAGAGTTTCAAAAAGTTGATAATATTCCATATGATTTCTTACCATTAAACAATGTTCATTTTTATCCAAAGGTCTAATGATACTAAAACCAACACTAGCTTTGGATTTCAACGTTTTAGTTTTGGTATTCCATAATCTTTCCATGTGTTGGGCCAAATCTTTGGGCCAAGTATAAGGAATTACATCATATTTTATAGCATTTTTTACATAGTCATGATACTAGTCAAATGGGAGTTCTATTATTTCATTACAAGAAGGATTTTCAAGCTTACATCTGCTTTTGAGCTTGAACATCCATTGAATAAAATTTTGACAACTTTCCAACTTCACCTGAAAGGTTATGGACTACTTTAACTTTTAATTGTAAAATTTTATTTTGATACAAAGTGGTTAAAGTCAAATTATTCATATACCTTTAAATTTTTTATACATAGATAATTCAGGTTCATCATTTGATGCTTGTATTAATTCTTCATCACTATCTGATTCTAATGAAATCTCAAACTTTATTGAGGCATCCTTTTGATTGGAATCTTCATTGGAGTTTGATTCCAAAATAATTCGAATTATTGGAGGTTTTTTTCTTTTTTTTTTCTTATCTTCGTTTTTCATTTATTATGACATCGTCTTTCATTTTTTTTAGTGCCTCAATAATGTTGAATTTTATAAAATCAGATATCTACCTTTTGGGCATATAATAGGTAGCATCCTCATAAAGAGAGTGGTTGTGTGTCACCTTTTATAGTGTACTCTACTCCCTCCCTTATGTATTTAACATACTGGTGGAGTGAAGAAGGAACCATTCTATACTCATGTATCCATGGCTTGCCTAAGAGGGCATTAAAGGATGTCTTTGAATCAATAATATGGAATTTTTCTTCAGTCTTCAACCCATCTATTTCTAACAATAGAGTTATTTAACCTAAATCTTTCTCTCCTATTTCATTAAATCCCCTCAAGATCATCTTATATGAACTAAGTATTCTTATATCAATCATTATAAATGATAGTGTTTTGGAATTCATAATATCCACTAAAGCAAGCTGGATCAATAAAGACTCTTGATAATCTGATGTTCTCCACTTTGATGGAAATGTAAATTGTCCAATTATGATCCATGGTTCCTAGAAGTAAATTTTTTTAGAGAAGGTAACCCAAGAATCTTTTTGAAGTAGCAAGCCTCGTCTGAGGAAATTGTTTCTAATTGATCCATGCAAATCTCTGGATCTGGTAGTGCTTGAACTAATGACTCCCTCATTTCTTTGGATAGAATAAAAGCATCATAAATGTTTAATCTAGCAGGAAGTTTCATAAGATGGTCTAAACCATTATAGTCAACATTAAGAATGATAGGCTCAACTACTGGATCTTGTTGCAAAAGTTTTGAACTTTGATCAATAATTTGTTTGCCTTTATCTTTTTGAAGATGAGGCTGACAAGGTGGCAAGACCTTCCCACTACAGATTAACCTTAGTGATATCTCCAAGGGTTGTGTTGACATGTCCCTCATCACTGACATCTTTTCCCAAAGATTGATAAGAATCTGATAATTTTATCTCTATGCTAACAGGGTTGCCTTGCAAATCATCCATAGGACTATCACTATCTCAAAGGAAAATTCCTTTGTTAACATAAGCCAATTTTCTATACCTTATTATACAAAGAAAACTCTTCATCAAAGAGAAACTTTGTTTAATAAAAAAAAATCTAAACTCAGATTCAATATGTCACAAATGGATCAGATCTAAGGCAAACTTAAACTAAGATCCATCATGCCCAAAAGGGGTCGGATCAAAATTTAAATGAAGATCCATCATTCCTAAAGGGGATAGATATAAATTTAAATTAAGATTCATCATGCCCAAAGGGCCTGAATCATATCCATTATGTCCTAAATAGGCCAGATCTAAATTTTAAAATAAGATCCATCATGCCCAAAGAAACTAGATCTAAACAAAATTCAAATTCCATCATGCCAAAAGGGGCTAGATTTAAACACCCAAATATACTCAACATACCCAATAAGGAAAAATATAAAATTAAATAAATAAATAAGGAAAAAAATGCATCATGTTAAATTAGCATGACACATTCATTGGGGGAGAAATTTGTTTGTATTTAAAAAAGAGAAAATAAAGCATTTTGTCCTAGAGCACTGCAACATTGAAATCATGGTGCCTAGACACTATCGCTATTTTAATGATTCTAAAAACACTCCCAACTCCCTCCCTACTAGAAATAACCACCCAAAAGGAGAATGCAGCCCACCAATAGTTAATCCTTATCACATAACTACTTAAAGGAGGAGCGGGAGTGTTTAAGTGAGTTACTCCTTATAAAAAGGGGGTTGCCTACTCAATCAAGGGGCTCTCACTCTCCACTACATATTGGGTATTTTTTGCACTCTCTTAATTGTATATCTTCTCTATACTCTCTTGCTCTCTCTCCACTCTCTTCTCATATGAAATGATTGAAGTAAAGGAGAGAAAACTGTTACAAATATTGTATATTTTAAAATCAAAGGCCTCCACCGTTCAACTTGGTTCTAACATGAGAAGATCACCCTCCCTCCATCAATCTTAGATCCCAAATAAGGGAGAAGAGTACTTTTGCACTAACAGGTGTGAACTCTAGTACTGTAAAATTATTATGCTTCTAAAATTTTGAGAAATTAGTGAATTTGCCCCCAAGAAAATTGCCCAAAATTGGTGTTCTTGATACATAGCACCTTGACATTGTGAGATAGCACCATAGCACTAAGCTCTAAGGAATTTAGACATATGGCATCCCACATCATAACACTGTTTTGCCTTATGTGGCGCTAAGTCACAAAACAAAATTCCACAATGCTTCAACCTTAGTGTCTAAGCACTGCCCTCTAAGATTTTGTAGGGTTAAAACATCTCTATATAGTGCTAAAATGATATCCCTGAAGCACTGAGATGCTGCATTAAATTTATAACTTTGTTTTTGGCACTTAAAATAGCAACATTTCGAAATTGAAAGTTTAACTCTTATCTACTCAGTGCTAAGGTGCAACATACTGGGCACCATAACGTTAACCTCTTAGTTTAATACCTAACATTTTTTAACTTATAGCACCACAATGCTACCAAATAGTCACTGAAGTGTTGTCCTCTTGGGTGATAAACCAAAAGGTCTATATATTAGAGTCTCGCAATGCTAAACTTCAAGTGTCATAGCGCCACCCTCTCGAGTTAGATGACATAATATTTCTAATATATAGCACCATAGTTCTACCTATCGGGCACCATAATGCTGCCTTTTCAAGTAATAAGCCAAAAATCTCTATCTTGTAGCACAACAATGCAACCTTCTCGAGTTATTAAAAAAAAATTAAAAGCACTTATCCTAATGGTGCCATTGTGCTAACCTCTTAGCACGACAATGTTGATGCTCCAGTGCTGACACATTATTCTCCCAACATTACCAATGTTTGAGTTGAAAATTATTATATAATTCAATTGTAATTTTAATTCCTAGAATATCTAAATGATAATAAATTTAATAAATAAAGAATATCGTGCATGGGCCCTGACACAATTACCTAAGTTCAATGTTTGAGGATGCTTTATGAGTTAACATAAAATATTAAATTACTTACATGTGTATGAATTTATAGATCTAGGATACAATCCAAAAGTCTAAACAAATTGTGTTAGATAAATTTGAGGATTAAATTAAAAATGCAAAATCAATCTTTGAATTTCAATAGAAATTTACAAAAAAAAAAAATGGTTGCATGTACTAACACATGAATAAAAATCTAAATTAAAATGTTTGAGAATATTGTGTGGGTTAATTTATTGATTCGGTCTTATGACTAGGTTCAAGAAACAAAACCTAATCATTCCTCGATGAATCCCTGATGATGACCACGTTGTTTATAAAATTCTTTTGGAGGGGGTATTTTTAAAGAAGTTCATCATTCAAAATAACTTAAAGCAAACAATCATCCATCCATCCATCATTATTTGTTGAGGATGATAAGCTAAGAAAACTTTTCTCACAAATAACTAATGTCAAATTAAATATATCTTTGTTCATAATCAAATAATATCATTCTAATAAGAATGTGGCATGTATCCTCTTTCTCTATGTGTTTTTGTCATCAAATGACATCACTGAAATGCAGATATGCCCAGAACCCTCTGACAGGGTGGCTTGGCTTTTATATGGCTTGCTATATTTTAGTCATGATAATTGCCCGTATGTCCCCTAATGTATTTGCTCCTCAAGCCATCAATTATAAAATATATTTAATAAGAAAAAAGCCTTATGTTAGCAAATGTTGAGTTTAATTAATCACCTAAGACAAATATCAACCAAAGTCTACAAGAACATCTTAGACGATGCAATCCATGATTATTGATAATGATTTTTTTTATTATAAACTATTTCCCTTGCCTAAGTAGACTAGGGACCACGACAATCCAAACTGACGGAACCATGGGTCTTTGATCGGGCATGTCACCATCCCCCAATATACATTTTAAATTGAATGATAGTAATTTATGTCATATTATGCAACCCATGGTTTATTATGATGATTTAAGTTGATTTTATAATTTTCCATGATTTTTCTAATTTAATATTAATTTATTTAATTCAATTACAAGTTTATAATTGAAATTTTATATCTATATATTTACTAATTAATAAATCATGGAAACTTTATCTAAGGTATTTTTTTATCTTTAATTTCAACTCCTTAAACTTTCAAATTAATATGATTAATGATTTGTTAAAGTTTGATTATTTTCATTTAAACTCAAATTAACCTAAAACTACCAATAAAAATTGAGGATTTTGGTTTAATGAATTCTCCTCACTAAGATGAATACATAAAGCCCTTATATATATATATATATATATATATATATATATATATATATATATATATATATATATATATATATATATATATATATATATATATATATATATATATATATATATATATATATATATATATATATATATATATATATATTGATTATTTTATTTTATATGAATTTTTGAAGTTCTTAGTATTTTCTAAAATTTTTAAATTTTTTAAAAAAATGTTGATTCCTTACTTAAGCTAGTCAGCGTTGACTTGGCCCCACTTTTTATGTGTTAGCCATGGATAGGGCCACACGGGATACATATGGATCCTGCATTAAAATGATGGCAGGATTTGGTTTGATCCGAGCTGTCTGATCTAGGATTAGATGGCTCAGAATCATCACGTGGTTTCCTATATTAGTTTTAATCAGAAATCCAACTAGATCTCGAACATTTATTACTATTAGAAGAAATGGACGATGGATATTATATCTTCTCTATCAATGGTGAGAGTCGAGCATCATCCTTTAAATTGAAGCAATTTTGGACTATCTTAGCAACATAATCGCTGATTTTAATTGCAAATCCATCAAACCTTCATTTGGAATGCATCTATATGGCTTGATCTCACTTGAGCACAAGTCCATTTCAAAAAGGAACAACACTGAATGCTAAAATGGTCAGTTTGAACCCACACCTCAATGGTGGAAATCTTCGGTGATGGAAACAATTGAGCAGCTTCGTAGAAATATGACAAGTCTCTAGGTGCAAAGAATTGGAAAGCCTCTTTGTAAATTGCTCTATAGGCCGAGCTCTACCTATTTTTTGGCGGTTTTGATCAAAGTTTAGCTTGTCGATGATGTGGGAATCAGGAGAAGGGTGGATTCTTCTTTATTTTTCTTAAGGAAGGTGTTTGTGTGCTCAAGATGGCTTAAGAAAGGATCTCTTCTATATTACTATTGTTGGCCAAAAGCTATATGAAGATTGACATCAATCTCTTTTTGTCCATGGTGATTGCCACCCTTGGAGGCTAGCTTGAAGGGGTGGTCAATTAATTGGGGTTAGTCAAAAGTAACTGGGATGAAGAAGCGAGGAGAGCAAGTGGATCAGAGCGAATTTGTATGTATGTTTGACCTCACCTTCCCATGGCATATTCCCTCTTTTTGGATGGTCTGGAAGCCTTTGAATTTTTTTTTAAATTTGGCTACTATGATGAGTTTAGATGCATTCCCATGTGATCAGTTTGGATTTGAGTTCAAATGTCCACATAAGGCCCTTTTGGGTTTGGTTTAATTTTTGGTTAGGCTAAACATGGATAATGTTCATTATTTATTCATTTAGACTAGTAATTAACCATCCAAATCAAATTTGAGATGATTTAAATTAACTAACTTCATTCTATTTGATGTTAGATTTGAATTGAAACCCACTTTGGTCCAAATTGGGTTTAATGGATTAACATGGATTTGATTAGGTAAAATGACCATATTAGTCAAATTAAACCCAATAATTGATTTAATTATGCTTAATTTAGAATTTCAAATGATTTTGGATATTCAATTTTGGTTGATTTCAATTTAATTTGAGTTTAAGTTTAAGAAAGATAATTTAGGCTCATTTAGACCAAGTAGTTTAATTAGCCTATTTGAAGCCATATTGGTTCTATAATTCTTAATACATTTATTTAAACATGTTCATATAACGATTCTATGTCCTTAGTATGACTTAATTTAGTCAGTTTTTGTGGGTTATCCTTGGACTTGGTGGGACCCTCATAAGTCAACTCTATGTCAAATGGTTGACCATTTTTTTACCTTTATTTGAATTTAGTTTTAGGTTCATTTTACTTGATGTATTAACTTTATGCTTTTTGTTTGATTTGATTTTAATTTGTACTTATTTTATTTGAATTTATTTGGGTTCAAGTAATTTTGAGCTTAAATAGGGTAGTTGGGTTAACCATCCCAATTACCTTACCTTAAGTTAAATTAGATTTAATTTTCAATTGGAGTGTGTTTGAATAAATTATTGATTTAGATTTAGGGGGATTTGGATGCACCTAATCCCAATTGGTTAGGTGAAGCTCTAGGAGAATTCATTTAGTCATTAAGCATAGTGTACTAAGTGCTTAATTAGGAGGCTTCTAATATAAGATTAGGTGTCCTTAATTTTTAGTTTAGATATGATGTTAACCTTATCCAAAAAATGAGATCAACACTTATCATTATTCTAAGGAAAAATTGAGTGCTTAACATCTCATTCATTTCTATCAGTGTCATAAAATTTCTATCATAACCAAAATATTATTTCAATAAATTTTTGTATGGCCCACCAATTTTATGTTTGCAAATATGGTTCTTTGATAGTCATCCATATGGTACTAGTTAAAAAAACTCATCTTTCTGGGTAAGCTAATCTAGAAACTTATTAGGGACAAGAACTCCATCATATGTTAATGCATTTATCTTAACTTGTTTTAATTGTTCATTTAGAATTTCATGAAGTCTATGATAATTTATGTATATGGATGTTTCTCAAGTTTTACTTTATAGAAGAATAGTCTTCTCTAGGTAGTTGAGGGGTATCTTCTTATATGGATTCTAGATCATCCTGATGTGGGTGGGGTTTGAATCATTACACTCAAAGTTTCGAGTTGGGTAGCAAAATTCATCACAAGGTCCTCTAACCTAGTGATCTTCTCCTCACTTTGCATGGTGATCTCATCTATCCTTCTAGTAAAGTTGTCTAATTGATCCAAACTAGCAAACGTTGTTAGCATGATTGAAGTAATGAAAATGCAAGTACAAACATGTCAATCACAGATTTCTTTTCCTTACAATATGATTTATGCTTATGGTTTCTAGAATGCAATGAGATGTAAGATTTTGGAAACAAAGATATTCTTCAATAAACAAAATTTAACATTCGATATTACAAAGAATTAAGTAAACATGCAAATAGACTTTCATAAAACCTAAGGATATGAGTTTAGTTTCTAGGCAAGATTTACACCATAAGTTTAGCTTGTTTAGTGAGCACTCCCTTACTAAATTGGCCACTCAAATATCATCGGTTATTAGTAAGTTCAAATAAGTGTAGGCTAAGTTTTTTAAATAAAGACAAGTAACTAGTAGTAAAATAAATGTTCATAAAATTACCTATCTTATGAGATCTAGCATGAGTTTACTATGTGAAATCACTAAAATTACATAGAACCAAAATTATAGAGACTAACCTTGCTTGTATTCAATATATATCACAAACAGTGCTTTTTCTATGCCTTCAAACCATATCCATTGATATCAAACATGGTGCAGTCAAATAGGGGTAAGCACAGAATAATTCCACTCACCAAAGTAGAATATCAAAAAGAAATCCCTAAGGTCAGCCACCAAGCTCAAACTAATAGTTCTACACTCATAGTTTCTCAAACAAATATCAACTGTCTTTATTTCTCTGATATAAATATCTTATGAAAATTATTAGGTTCCCAAAGGGTGTCTCCCTTCGGATTAACTCATTAGATAGTTCTAAAAACCATCCTAAAATTGAACCAAGCGATCACACAGTGCTTAGGGGACTAAAGCTAGTGCCTTAGCATTGTCCATTCTATCCCTAAACACATAATGCACTAGAAAAGTAGTGCCTAGATTATAGGGTTACACCTACACATATTAGCATATGAAGCTACATGGATTCAATCACAATACACATACAATACTTAGACGTGATAAAAAGACATATTTTAATATGTGAAGAAAATTAAAGTCTTATATGCTCTATCTTCTGGATTTAGATGTTGTAATAAATGATCCTTCATCATTTCTCTCTTGATGTACAACATTAAGTAGACATTGATATTTGTTCTACATTTGATGTTTCAAGCAAAGTATGATAGATGTTGAATGACCCCTCTCTACTATTTTGAATGAGGTCAAATAGAGAGTGGTTTACTTCTTTTATCTTTAGGGATTGGAAAATTTTCTTATGGCCCCTCTCTTGATATGAATCCTATTTAGATAATGTCCTTGTTACAACACTTAGGTATGACCTAAACTTCCTTAGGTTAAGATAACACTCTTATGGCCCCTCGTATAGTAGTCACCCCATAAGTCCTGAAAGTCAGGCTCAACAAACTATCACTTAGACTAGTGAATCTAAAATAGGCTAAGGCCATCTAGGCTCTATCTTATGTAGTCATCACACACTGACACGACAGGGTCCATATGCATCTTAAATATTTTACTGTATGATGACATTCTCAATTTTAAGTCATTATGCATCTCTATTACACCCACATGACATCATTTCATACTCCAAACTAGTAAGCTTAGGCAGTTTTAAGTTATTCAGATTCCTCCCACCATAATATCTTCTTAAAACCAAAATCAAATTATTCTTTAAGAAACTTTCTCATTACACTAGTTTAGGCTCTAGTAGATTCAAGTTATAAATCTATGGGCCTATAATTAACTTTTATTTTTGACATCTATTTCATAATTTATAGCATTTGGTTGTCAATCCAAAACTTTCAAAACAAATCACCAAGTAATCTTCTTCAAACCATTTCTTCATAACCTTGTGGGTTGTCCAAACATTATTGTCTACCATCCTTGAATCTGGTTGGCTAGTTTGGTTAATATCAATAAGTGTGATGTGCTCTGTCTGATCCACCATACCTATTGAGGGTCCATTTATGTATCTCACTAATAGTGTTGTTGATCGTTATCCATTTTAGTCCTAGAAATTTCATCTAGGCATTGGGATTTACTCACATAGAGCTGTAAGAAACTTTTGGTGATTTAAAGGATAATAAATCCAAACTTAAGACCAATAGAATTTAGCCTTATGGTTAGTTCCCTTGGACTAGTGTGCCCTATCTCACTCAAACAAATCAAGACTCCCAAACCAAATTAGACTTAACCAATTCTAACCCTAAATGCTAAATCCTAAAATTTGGCCCCAATCATATAAAATAGCAATTAGGCCCCATTTGGCCTATTTAAGTCACTTTGGTCCTAAAACCAAAAACCAAATCAGCCATAATCCAATCAACCCAATGATATCAAAAACATTAATCATATCCAATCACTACCTAATTGAAGTCTAATGTGATCAATTAGCTCACTTAGCCTAATGTGGCCCATTTCAACCTTAATGGGCCAAATCTAAACTATGACAAAACCACTTGAAGTTGGTCTCACCTAAAGCATTAAGAACACTAACCAAATAGAATTGAGGCTTGATTAGGAGTGACTTTGGTCAATTGATCTACTTAATCCCAAGTTGACCTGATGCCTATAGGAGCAAAATCAAATTAAGCCCAATCCAAACCAAATTAGATCAACCTAAAACCTTACGATCATCACTTACACATGATTGACTACATCCCATGCTAAATTGTAATCCAATTTGGCCAATTGGTTCACTTGACTTAAGTAGACGTAGAGGAACCATTTTAAGCCAAATCTCAAACCAAGCCTCCCAATACATTTCAAATTGATGAACATAAGCCCAAAATCAATAGTAACAATATGGTACATTGGTATTTAACCTAAATTGACCTAACAATACCATAGTGAGCCAAACATAATTAAAATAACTTCAAACCCAAAATATGGCATGATTATTTATTAAACTACCAAGGGTTTTCCTAGGTGTATCCAACTGATGATAAAGCTAGTTCAACATAATCTTAGTGAACCAAGTATCCAAGAGAAGAATAAATCCTGAAATAGTATGGTCCACCCCTCTCCTTTTGCTTGGATAGTTACTTTAGAACCATTGAGCTCACTCAAGCTGACTAAGCATAAGCCAAAGCTAGTTTGCCCAACGATTGACTTTGGTGCATAATAAATTGCTAAGGACAACCCTTAGTTACAATCCTTGGCTTGTCCACTTAACCCTACTACCTCAAAATTTGGCCAACATTTGGAATATCTTCACCTTATTAGTTATAATCCATTTCAAGCTCCAGCCACTACACATTGAATCCACCATGGCTGAACCAAGCCAAAATGGGGGCATGCATTTGAAGCATGTTAAGATTTTAATTGGTGAAACCTTAAGCACTTAAGACATTCTCCAAAGAAATTCCCTTATGCTCCTAATCACAACCACCATCAACCATTCTTAAAGTTGAATTCCCAAAAGATCACCACCCACAAAAACGCATCCAAACCCCAAATTGATGCATTCCTCACCTTACTCATACCCCCATAATCCAAAATGAATCAATTCTTGCATTATTCAAGCATGGGAAGGTAGAGAAAGACCAAACTTTGATGACCCATGGTAGTGCTTTGGTCTTAGGAGTAATCAGTGAGGAAGCAAGGGGAGATCTTCTCAAGAGGGCATCATCTCTTCAAGTTGAAGTAACCTCTATCAATGAAACTACTAGATGTTGACTCTAGTAAGGTAAATCTCCAAATCATTTAAAGTTCTTAGGATTCTCATGTTTTGTGAAGTCTTTGATTGATTTGTTTGGATACAAACATAAGAAATGCTTGCATTTCTAATCTTGATCTTTTTTGCATTTGATTTAAGTGAAAATTTTAGCCTAATTTTCTAGAATTTGATCTAACCATGGTCCACATCTCTCATTAGAGGTAGAAAATGTATAAAACATCATCCATTCTTTGTGATTTAAATGGATAATTGTGATCTTGTCATATCATAGATTTGATCTTCTACCTTTATGATCATTGGTTTGATGAAATCCATTCGATCTTCTATCGAACAACTCAGATCAAAACCCCATCTACCATCAACCCACCAAAGCCATGTGGGATGGGTTTAATAACTAATCTCACTATGCAAAGTGTAAAGTGCAGTTAAGTAAGCACCACATGCATAATCCACTTAATTAAGATTTTAAATGTGTTTTAGTTATTTGAAGCTATGAGAAATTATAACTAATTGTATGAAAATCATACAAATACAAATAAATGCTCTTTAAAATTAGTGAATATAAAAGAACCAATGAAAAATAAAAGCCTTAATTTTTATTGAGAAGATAAGGAGTAATTAAGGTTTATCTAAAATCCATAATTATGAAATTAATCCTAAAATATTAACCTTAATGGCTTAAACTTTTTAGGGAACATCCGATGTTCACCATCCCTCATAGTTATTTCATGCAATTTGGATGCATAGATTAGGAGTCGTGTATTTTGAGTCTTAATGACATAATCAACTCAATAATTAAAATAAGAAACCATTTAAGCTACAAAATTTGAATGTTTATGCCAAAATAAACTTATTTAACATAATGACACTCACAAAAAATTTTAAGACCTTTTGTTATCACTAAACTCAAAATATTCATTAATAGGGTTAATTACTAATTAATAATTCATTAAATCACATATAACTTAGAAAGTTCATAACCTAACCCCTCTTTGTGCTAAACTAATAGAGTAGTTTTCAATGAAATCAAAACCCCAAATAGTTTTATGTATTTTGAGAGTAATTATTTAATTACTAAAAATCTAATTAGTGTATTAAGTCATTAATTATAAGCCCAAATGCTTTGAAACATTTTGGGTAGATTTTTAATGTAATTTTACTTCTCTAAGATTTCTCTTAAAATATGTTTGGCTTTTGTTTCATGACTTGATAAAGTTTTAGGGTTAATTCAATGAAAAATTAGATTAATTAATTAATAAATTATAAAAATCAAAAAATTGCATCTCAAGGCCTTAATCACTTATTGAATAGTGAAGATCATAGTAAAATTGTCAAACACTTGTAATCATCTTTCATGGCAATAATCACCATAAAAAGGCTTAATTACACTTAATTAATTAACCCCTTAATTAAGGTTTTTCTTAAATGATTTAAGTTTAGTTCAAATGGTTTAACAATGGCATGGATGATTCTATAACTAGTGCAATTCCTTAAAAGAAATCTTCATGATGCCTTTGGTGCAAACTAATAAACTTTGAAATTATGCAACTAAATAATAATTATTTAAATGCAATTTTAAAATTAATAAAATTAAATCATAAGTTGAGAAAATATTCTTTCTATTGTCCATGATTAGAAAAAATATGTTTGAAATATTATTTTTATTAAATTATTTTTATATTGTACTTATTTTTATAAATACCAATTAGCTAAATTAATTAATCATGAAATCTAAAATAATTTCAAAAATTCTCCAAATCTTTATGGGATATTCTTGACGTCCCCATTGACCTTAAGGAATAACTCATAGTCCTTGTTGTGGATTTAACCAAGTAAATCTAATTACAAATGTATATGTATTTATTTCAATTCAAAAATACAATAATTGCCATGAAACTTCTAAAATATATAATGAATAATATAAGAATAATTTTTAAAATTTTTTTATTATAACTCACATAAATAGATAAGGTATATGAAAAGTGAAATATATCTATTTGAATATCAAAATATTTTCTATAATTTAATTATTAAATAAGCCAAATAAATCATAAGAAATCCAATTATGCTCTAAATAGCATAAAAATTTTATGAGAATGGTAAGACCTCATTCCTAATGCCTTTATAAAATTTGATGATTTTAAGAGCTATATTTTAATTTAAATATTGTTTAGATCTTATAATAAAATAATTATTCAAAGAATTTCAAGTTAACTAAAATTAACCCCAAACTTTTATGAATGCTTATTTGAAGTTCCCCAACTTTAGAAAACATTGATTTAATTTTTTAGAAATTATTTAATGTTAATTTGAAATTTACTATCTTATGTCATTAATATATATACTATTAAGTTTAATAATTTAAAATTCACCAAAAATGTCATGAGGTATCTTCATAACTTAACAACTTATTTCATAAGATTAGTAAATTATTTAAACTTGATCTCAACTTATAAGTTAATTAAAATTCAATGATATTAACTAAATTGATTAACAAAACTCATCTTAATTTAGACTTTATTAATAGTAGGATGTGAAGAAGAGTGGGTTTCACCCCAAGTGGGGCCCATCATTTTTTAAACTATTTGAAGTATTAAACTTAACTCAAATTTAAACCAAAAGTAAAATTTAAATTATTCCTTTAAGTCACTAATCACTTAAATTGAAATCACCCATAGGTGATAAATAAAACTTTGTATCTAATTGATATATTAAATTTTAAAATCCTAGCTTCGTCTCACCACATTAGCCTTTACACACATTAAATATATAGGTCACTGATTCTAAAATTAGGTTAGGCTAATGCTTTATTGATATATATTGATTTTATTTTGTGATGTAATGCACATTACTAGATGTTAGGAATGTAAGCTCATAAACTAGATGTAGGGTGATGTTTATTATGGTAATATTATTTTTTATAGGGGTGGGGTGCTCAATAAATGAGGTCATTGTAATAAAGTTTAATCTAACATATTTACTTGTAGGTGCTACTTGCTAAACCACCCTGAGCATAACCCATTAGGATAGGTGAGCTTGGTTCTATGTGGTGTGATGCCCCATTGTATGAAAATATAATTGCTTGTGTGCATGTGTGTTTCAACTAACCTTTATTTAATAAGTTTATTTATGATTATATTTTGAGATTTTAGATATAATTTTTATTATAAATAGGCTAAAGTCATGAGGTTTAGCATGAGCAGTGGCTAGAAGGTATAAGCTTGAGAGGCCCTATGAAGCTTAGATCATTGACATCTTGGAGATGAAGATGAATGCCTCCATTGGCTTTTTTTTCTATATTTTATTGTAAGTTGGGTTATACAAGGGAAAAACTTAGATGTCAAATTTCCTATTTTTTAGGGTGTATAGTAGAATTATTCACATCAACCATTCTACTATTTTAATTTGATTTATTTGATTGCTTGTATTCTTTTGGATTGCACAATAGAAATAACTTGCTTTCCATATGTGTCTTCTTGTGTCATGTTTTGTTGTTTGTCTACCTAGACCCCATATTAGACTCTTTAAGAAAGATTATTTTTTTTCCAACTTAATTAATTAACTCAAATAAAAAAATGACAACTCATAACCTCATTCAATTAAAGACTTAAGTGTAAATACTAAAAGTAATTAAAAACTCCTATAACTTGTGAACCATGCTACATATTCTCTAATTATCCATGAATTGGCCCTTCTCCTAGTGTAATTAAGGGATATCTACTTAGTAAAAATAGGCACATTCTTGGAAAAGACTCCCTTATTTTATGATTTAGCCCATAACTACATTTAAATTTCATGCATGTAGGAATGATTACATACCCTAAGCCTTTAAATGAATCATGCATCTAAGAATACTTAAAAGGTGGAATATTTATTACATTAGTTAAGAGCAATTTAATATTAGTCATGGCTTTAGAGTGTAGGGAATTAACCAATAAATTCCAATTTTTATTTTTAAATTAGGTTGAGGCTCCAGCTTATGCTAAAGTGCTTTTAATTTTAGGATCAAAACCTTATATTTTTCTCTTTTACTACAAATAGAAGCCCTCACCTCTTAGGCATTCCTATAGCATTGTGATGTAAGGATATTATTCCAAATATTTTAAAGAAATGTCAATTCAAAACTAAAAATAAATGTCAATTTTAAATTATGATCCTCAACTATATGATATACTGAAGTATTTTTTGAGCTTCATAGTATGAGAGTGCTTCTAACTTATCTTTCTATGAAATCCATTAAGAATTGTTCTCTCATTTGACTTTCATATTTAGTAGTTTTGACAAAAACTTTGAAATCCACTGAAATAATTCAATTAAGTGTTTTATTATATGATTCAAATTTTATAGGATGTAATTAACTATGGTGTATTGCCCTTATAGGGAACTTGTAACTTAGGTAGAATAAAACCCTCTCATAATTCACTTATATGAGGCAAAGAAAAATCTCTAGTACACGTAGACTCATTAGCCTTAGGAGTCCTTACTAAGTGACAGAATCCACAATAAGATGATATCTCTACCTCTAAAAGTACTATATTATTTTTTGTTGCCATGTTTGATCGTAAATAAGTACCACAAAGATTTATGTGATGTCGTCTCATCTAAATCACCACAACATATAGACACACACACACACACACACACACAATAATACACATACACATATATATATATATATATATATATATATATATATATATATATATATATATATATATAGCATTGTCCAACCATCCACACATGGACAATATATGTTAAATTTTCATCTCTCGCCAACCTATTCTACATCAAATCACCATCGCCAAATATGGAATTGAATTAGGCATGACAAGTTAGGAATTAGAAATGTTATTATTATACCATCATCTACTAACCAAGCATCCATCTAGCTAACTATTGGCATCTTTCTTCATTAAATCTAAATTTCTTTAACAATTTCCTTAATTTGACTTTCATCTACAAAAAATTTCTATTGTGCCACCTCCAAAATTTTAAAATTTAATTGTTAATATTATTAAGAAAATAAAAAATTATTTTTCAAAATAAATAGTATACTTATATTTTATATTTATTTATTATTTATATTTTTATTTATGCTTGATTTTCTATTTATAATAAGTATTTTAAAATATTTAAGTTTATTGAAATAACTTTACATCACTTGATTTAGTGATTATCAATAAGTAGTTCAAACTTGCATAATGGATATATAACTTAATACACAATTTTCATTCCAAAAAGTCATAACATGACTTGCTATAAAAAAAATGGTGAGAAATAAAAAAGAAAGACATTTTCTATTCTCATATTTTTCAAATAATTAAACTTAGGTTTAACTCTACTAGCTACTATAAAAAGGGTTAAAGAGCTTTCTCACTATGATGATAACAAGAAATTGACAACAAAATGTAATTGGTGATCAATGGATGAATGATCTTTTAGTAACTAATATTGAAAAATATGTATTGAATGGTATCTATAATGATGTAATTATTAAATACTTTCAAAATATGAAGAGAAAACATTACAAATTTTAAGTTTTTTATCCATTTATATTTTATATTTTTCTTAAAAATTAATTATAAATAAAAATGTTAAAATTATTTTTTATATTGTTAGAACTCCCATAAGGAAAAAAATTTATGGTTCCACTACTACTTACTAGCATTCATGTTTTCGCAATATTTTTGCATGTTAGAATAAATATGAGCAATCATAGACTTAAATTTATTTGACAAGTTTTGTGAATCATTGCTCTTAAATATATAAATATTGTCATAAAAAGTTTCAGCTTATCATCAAAATTTTCTTAATAGAACTAATTTGGTTTTGTTAGTCTTAATTGAATAAATTTTATCTATCAACTCCATTGAATTTATAACTTTATAATCACTACTAAAGTGGTATATTTTGTCAATTGATCTAAGATATCATTAACACATTACAAACCACAATATTTAAACTTAGTTCATGATATTCTAAATAAATAATATTTTGTTTTATATAATGAATTAAATAATATATTTTACATAGTTTAATAGATGGACAAAGTTTTTTTTATTTATAATTTTAAAAATGACTTTATATTTTTATATATTATTAATCAATAATTTATCACCATAGAAAATAGA
Source organism: Cymbidium sinense (assembly GCA_021442155.1). Lineage (NCBI taxonomy): Eukaryota > Viridiplantae > Streptophyta > Magnoliopsida > Asparagales > Orchidaceae > Cymbidium > Cymbidium sinense. Next base: position 94,248,826 of record CM038221.1, read on the forward strand.
AAATTCATCTCACTTTTATCATCATATAGTTCTCCTCTTCTAGTATAAAGACTAATCATCTCCTTTTTTCTATTATCTTTAGAACGTCCAACCCCCTTATCCATCATGTTTAGTTTCCTATCAACTTCTGGCTATTCTAAACACATCGTTTAAATCATGTGACACTATCAGTCCATATAATCACCCTTAAAATTATTTCATCTAAATTCTTCTTTTTCTAAAATGTATCTAACCACTCAAATTTATCTAATAGTTTTTAGTTATTATTTTCTATATTAGTAAGATAGTAAATATCTCAACCTTTTATAATGGCCCACTTAATTGATAAAGATTAGTACCTCTTCCTTTAGAAGAGTGATTATTTAAACCATCCTTAGTTACTTAAAAATGTAGAAGGATTTAATCCACATTGTTTTCAAATAGAGAATGCATTGATTAATCTCAATTATCCATTTATTTTCAGTAATTTAGTATTCATATTTTTCAAGTAAATATCTTATGTAGTTGTCCTTTATTAATAAATATAATAACAATGCTAAATAAATTTTCTCATCATTCACATCACACGATTAGGCAAGCGATCCTTCATAATAAACAAGAAATTATTATTCCATACAATCTATGCACTTAGGACATAAGAGAAGGAAAAATTCAACTATTCATAACACCCACAATGACATTAAAGTTTTATACTCTTATGTTGCCTAAAGGCCATCCCATCTGCTTATATAAAAGAAATATGATTAATAATGATCCCAATCCCCTCAATAACATCTTATTTCTACCATATTTATTCTGTTAATTTTTTATCATCCTAGCTTATTAAATTTAACATATCTTCGGACTCTTTTATATAACCATCAAATATTAACTTGCACACTAACTTGAGGTTTTTCCACATCTTCTTATAAAACTACCTCTTCCATCATATTTTCATCATTTCATATCTATCATGATAAGCACAATCTTAGACATCTTTAATAGCTTCCCCAATTTTTCATCATTTAGTTACAATAAATTTTTATTTTGACACTTAATTTTACTAAGTTGTCAAGAGATAAGGTAATAAAAATAATTCACTTTAATATTACTTTTTTGGGTAAATGATCAACCATAGTAAAAAGTTATATTTTAGCATAACTTCTATCTAATTTATGAATGAGCTATTTTAAATTTGATATGATCTAATATTTTATCTTCTTATTAAATTTTCAACATGAAAAAAATATATACGTGCAAAGTTCACACTTTATTCACTTTTATAATTATTTTAAATAATCATTATTTTTAGTTTAAGATATTAATCTATTTTTATGAACATAGCTTTAGGTATGTTATAATTTTGCATGTTTGGTATAAAATTCTCTTCTTCCTTGGATTATTAAATGTAATAACAAAAATGACAACTCTAATTTTTTTACCCCATCATAACATGACCATTAAAAGATTAAATTAAGACTAAGAGGAAAAATGAGGCAACTATGTTTTTACTCTTCATTTATAATACACTTGATATCACTCAAATACATCAAATTTTTCTTTAAGTATATATGAAAAAATTTGTTTGTACTAAAAAAAATTGATGTTTTAGTTTCATTTTAGTCATTGAAAACACCATCAAAAATAATAAACTAAATTAAAAAATAAAAATATTATTTTACATTAGGTTTAAGGACAAAAATTAAGATAATTTTCTTATTATTGTATCCAAATAATACATAGAGAATTATTTACTATGTTGAGAGACAAAATTATCATTCTATTATGGATTTGACAATAATAATAAGACAATTTTAAAAGTTTATTTAGTCTCGTTTACATTCCGAAAAAAAAACTTTTGAATTTTTGAAGATATTTTAATTTTAGAGTATGAGTTATAGATAAATGTAAGCCTCTATAATTAATTACATCTTAGAAGAAGAAATTTCTAAGAAAAATCTTAATTAATGTAGTGAGAACTAATTCTATGATTTTCAATGTTTAATTCAACATTCAATATTTTGAAATATAAGAAGGGATCAACTTATTTCAGTTATTTAATCTTAAAAATATGAATTTGATATTTCCTAGATACAAGGCCATGAAAGTACCTAGAAATAAGGACTTATTATATGGCTAAATGAAAATTTTATCTTCTATTTCTTAACAATAAATAGCCACATTGTCAAATAGTTACGTAGATATAAGTTTACTAATATGAAAATGACTTATAGCTTTCAATTTTACTAAAAGTTGAAAGAGGCATGAATTTAGTGGACTTATAATCATACACTAAAAAAAATGGAAAAATAACCTACCTAGCTACTTTAAAGCCCTAAATTCTAGCCTTATTATGTAAGAAAAAATAGATAAGGTTATTATTTATACCTAAACTTAACCATTATAACTATGTTAGAAATGGTATGCAATGCTTTTAACTAATACTTTATATTTTCATTATTTATATATTTTAATGCAAATATAAAGTAAATTGGATATGTAAAGATTTTAAAATAATTTTGGTATAAATATGGGATACACCTATACACTAAAAACCATACAAGGATAGTAAAACAAAAACAAGATGCTAATAAAAAGGATGCACATGTAAGCAAAGCTGCCAAGATCATAATAAGCGAGACTAGGCTAACAATTGGATACATGTCACCTCATCACCACCCGATGGTCCAAGCTTAGTCAAGGAAGCATATGCCACCAGTATAACATGACACATCTTATATGAGTGAATGCCACAAGGTGGCTTTCCTCACATGAGCAAGTATCATAGAGTCATTCATCTCACATATGTGACTACTTCCAAAGAAGTTACCACTTAACACTACATATTAGCCCAACCTTTAGAGTCATGGTGAGTACTTTATAAGCACACATCTTATATCTATTTGTCTAAAATAATTATACATGCATCATTATAAGATTCGACCCCAAAGATCTATATAGTAATCACATTTATTATGACCATTTTATAATTTATATATTTATAACCATGCCCTCAGTCCTATAAAAAAGTGGGTTTCTTCTAAGAGAGGGATTAGATGTGCTTTTTATGTTTGGTTATTAGTAAATATATTTCCTATTACCCACTAATATTTAGTTTATTCTCCATGTTTGATGATTTATTCCACCCCATCAACATTGTTCAATTCTCAATGAATGTGAAGTGAAGTCCATGATTATCTCCATAAATAGATTTAGATCTATCATCTTTTTAGCTGGTGAGCATGGAAGATGTAGAGAATAAAAAGCCAAGCCCTCAATAAAGGGGGATAGCCCACATGGGATAAATCGGTCACCATGGAGCCAAGTACCTAGAAATTTGCTATGTAACAAGACTTGAAGGATATGATAAATCACATCCCTTGCATGGACAAAGGTGTCATAGAGAGGATTCAACATGATGTAATGAGGACATTAGAAATTGAAGGGTCTTCAAAGTTTAGCTAGCTACCACACTCAACATCATATGCGTGCATTAATGATGATGCATGGTATCAATGATATCTTATAACCTTAGTGATGAGGATATTATAGATAGGTAATTGTGTTAAGAGGCCATGGAACCCAAGAGGGGAGGGTGAATTGGGTTTTAAAAAATAATTTTAAAAAACTTAGTTTTAAAATTTTATATAAAACTTAAATTTTTAATACTAAATTTATAGAGAAATAAAACAACAATCAACAATAGTATAGAAAAGTAAAGTATTGAAAATAAAGAAAGAAAACACAGAGATTTTTATGTGGTTCAGCCAAACCCCAAAAACCAACTTACATCCACGCCTATCAACCCAAGCTAGCAATTCACTAAGTCAATAAGTGATTATAATTAATCTCTCGTACTCTCTTTCATGAGCAAGTACAATCCAACACTATACTTTTCGTGATGGAAAAGTACAACCCAAGAACATACTTTCCTTAATGGGCAAGTATAACCCAACAACATTCTTTCCTTAATGAGCAAGTACAACCCAACAAGAAAATAAGAAAAAGGAGATAGAAGGATCTAACTCTCAATTTCAAACGTATTTTGCTCTCACAATCCAACTACAACAATATTAAGGCAAATGAATTCAAAGGAAAGAAAGATAGATCACTTTAATTGATATTTAAATTTGAAGGCAATAAATAACTTGAAATATATATATATATATATATATATATATATATATATATATATATATATATATATATAAAATGTAAATGAGTATTTAAAATATTTGATGTGAATATGATAACTTGAAATCAAGGTGATTTAATTTATGGTTTGAAATATACCACAATAATGATTTGAAACTTGAATCAATCTCTTGTTAGAAAGAGACTTAGAGTTTTTCAAAACAACAAATGAAAATAAAATCTTAAATCACATAAACTCAAATGAAATATCTTTTAAGGATATTATTATTTATGTAAAAGATGAGATGATTTAGAAGTAATAGAACTTGTTACTTAGAAGTATTTTCTATGAAATAATCACAAAGATAATAATCTATCTATTGAACATGTAGGAATAATGAAGAAAAAATAACTTGCAATAATACACTTTAATTCATCAACCATGAAGCTTTAGGCCAACATGAGAAAGTATAGAAATAGATAAGTAAGCACAAAACAAATTGACCAAATTCTAAAGAAACTCAAGCCAAAAAGGAGAATAAGGTGACTTAGCATGTAAAATCACAAACTAGAAAGAAAGCACCTCGTTAAGCTTTTAGCCACAAGAAAATCCACTAATCCTCTAAGTTATTTTGTGCAATCCTCAAGCCAATCACTTGTAGGTTGGAGGATGGAAAAAGGATGAATAAATTAGCACTTGATTCACCAAGAAGAGATCTCCAAAGGTTTTGCAAAAATTCAGCCAAGAGAGAGTTTATCTAAGAGAAATTTTTCCAAGTTAAGTTAACCTAGTCCAAGGAACATTATTTATCAAACAAGGGGTCATGAGGTTTCTCCAAGAGTAGGAAAATTAAGAAGAAAAATCATTTCAATTTAATTTAAACATAAACCAATAAAATAAAAAAATGGCATGAGATAAAAAATTAGCCAAAGAGAAACAAGATGGAATTTGATATCGAATGATGGTTTAATTAAAACTAAATTTAAAATGAAAATTTTATAACAGGGATTTTGTCCAAGGCAAGGAAAAGGAAAGTTTAATTATTAAGTGATTCAATTTGAATCAATTAAATTAAATTAATTTAGCATGAGTAAGAATATTGATAAAAAGGGGATTTGGAGAGAAAATTAATTTGGAAAAAGATTTAAATTTAATCAATTCATCATATGACCTGATTTCTAATGTATCTAAGAAGTTAATGGCTATGTGGATAGCCAAGAGAGAGAGAGAGAGAGAGAGAGAGGAGAGAGGTGTTTGAATTATTACCAAATAAATCATGACATAATTAATTATCCTACTAAAAAAGGGAATAATTTAATTTTTGATTTATTTAAATTAAGCATGATATATGGTCGACCAAGAAGGAAGTTTTCATGATGGGATTCAATTAATATTTAATGAAATCTCATGTAATATTAAATCAATTCATCTTGATTGAATGAAGGAAGGAAAGAGATAACATATCAGCTTTATTTAATAAAATCCAAGCAATATTCAAAAATTTAGCCAAGCTACTTTCCTAAAATAGATTAGATTTATTTTAATGTATTTAATTCGAATTAAATGATGATGGATCAGATCTTAGGAGAGTTTAAATAAATTTTCATTAAGATATTAATTTGAATTTGAATAAAGATATTGTTGGCCAAAGGAGGCTTCCAAAAATAGAATTTATATAAAAGGAAAGAAGATAATTATATGGCTTATTTTAATTGAATTTGAATTAAGTCAAATAAATTCAAATTAAATCAATGAAATTAGTATATGTTCAGACACATAATATTTTATAAAGATGACAGTTCAAATTTGCATATGTAATCAAAGGAATATTCAATTTGAATTCAAAAATAATTCAAATTAAATATTCAAATAAATAAATTTTTTAATTTAGAAAAATATGGGATAATTATGGAAATAATTTGAATAACTCCCAAAAATTTATTTATCAAATAATCATGAAAAAAATTTGGCCAAAAAGGTTTAGGATGAGAGATAGGATAGGAGAGAGAAGACTAGGACAATAAGAGAGAAAAATAATACCTTGAATAATGTTTAGTTAATTTAGATTCATGCATTGAATAAATGGATAATGAACATTCCTAATCATGAGAATACTTTAATGAAATTTTAACTTAATTTAAGTTGCATGGAAGCACAATAAATGAAACAAAGTTTATGCATTTAGTTCACATTATCCAAAATGATTAATTTAAAGAATAATTGTAAATATGAAATGTAGAATTTATGAATAATTCTCAAATAAATTATTTTGAAATGAATGAATGATTTATTTTATTTAAGTGAGCTTTTCATTTGCCTTAATACGGTTAATCCTAGAAAAATTCTCACCCAATTCATATCCAATAGCTTTAGCATCTTGAATTGACTGAAGAACCTGGAGTTGAAGAATTTTCTTGCACACTTGGATTTAACTTGATTACTAGAATCAAAAATATATATATTTATCATCAATATAAATCTAAATTAAGAATGACATTCATAATGATTGATATGAATAATTTATAATGCAAAGAAATAATTAGTCCTCATTACACAAGGTTTGTTATCATAATCAAATGGCAAGATACATAAGATGTATAGTCAACAAATTGGAGAATGTTACCCTAGCAAATCCATTCTCTAGAGAGATCACTAAAGTTTTTTCCCTAAAACGTTTAAGATGCTATATTTTGAGTCGTACAAAATTTGGACTAATATAGCCAACCATATAGCATATTTTGATTCTACCATCTCATTGTTAGATTTGGATGACAGTTTGAAGTGCCAACTCAACATTACTACTTTCAAAGAGTTAGCCTTAAGGTAGTTTTCACATCTTCTTATATGAGTTATCACATCCTTTTTTTAATTTCAAAAGAATGTTTACATTTTACTTTACTATTTCCTAAAAGCTATGAAGGGTTCACAAGCTTCATTGTAGAAGTGAAAAGAGCTTAGAAAATTCTTAAGAATGGTTATCACCTGATTATAAATAAAGATGTGGGACATAAAAAAACTTAGAGATAGTAGTAACATATGGTACACTTGATAAGAGCCTTATGGAAGGCACATTTAGGTATGCCCTTACTCTTTAAAAATTAAATGCATTAGCAGAGTTATTAGAGCTTGTTAAAAGTCATGTGAATCATAAGGGTAACACAGTTAAGAAGTCACCACTTAAGCGATGGTCAAAAAAGAGACTCGAAAGACAAAGATTGGAGAAAAAAGAGAGACTATAGTGAGTTTAACCCTTGAGAGGACTACTGTAGAGACATAAGTGTAACTTACTTGTTTATAATAGATTCACTCATATTAAGCTGAGTATCAACAATGTCACCTATATGTAGTTACACCCCTATGAACATCAATGGTCAAGTTTGTTGAAGCTATTCAAAATAAATAATACTTCATTCGGTCAACTCCAATGAGGACTAATAGAGCACCATGAGATCTATCGAGGTATCATATTATTTAGATCACAATAATGATAATAAGGAGTACCAACATTTAAAAACTTTGTTGAGGAAATCATCAAAGTGCAGCAGTTAATAGTATATGAGAAGATTTGGAAATAAATGGTGGAATAAATCAATAAGACAATGCTAGCTCATGTAATTCATATCAATGGTGTGGCCCCTATTTATTTTTGTGGAGATGAGGAATCGCTACGGTAAGCAAGTTTGTGCTGATGAGCCTTATGACTCATTTTCTTGTGTTTTGATGATAACAAACATATGATTGAAGATACAAATATTTTATTTCAACTGTATTAGGAAAATCACTAAATCAAGCTTAATCAACTGCTCAAGAAGACCAACTCAGCTCTAGCTTGTGTTTATTGGGAATTTTAGTAAGATTTTTTTAAATGATAAATAGAGCTCACAAAATTAATAATAAATAGAAAATTATTTTCATTTCATTAATTTTAATTATTAGAATATTTTTTTCTAAATTATTTTTTAAATTTTTTTAAAATTAAGAAATTATATTTTTGTGGATAATTTGGTTAGTTGTAATAATTATTGTCCAATACATTATATTTTAAACTAAGCTAAATTAATTTAATATTTTATTAATTAATATCCATACTTTATTTAATAACTATCCATAATATATATATATATATATATATATATATATTAATTTATTAAATTATTATGTTAACTATTTTTATTTTTATATATTTTTAAATTTGAATTATTTTGAGTATTCAAATTTGAATAATGTATTATTTTTTTTTCAAAATTTAATTCTCCATTAAGAGAAGCTTTTCATTGACCCTTCATTGTTATTGAAATTAATTGGATTTCATTTTATGTGCTTTGATTTAACTTGATTCAATTCAAAGTTAAATTGAATGTAATTTTTTGTTTCATTTTTTCCAAAAAATCCTATTTTGGCAATGTTTTGTTTTGTCCCCTTTATTTAAATTATTCAATTATTTTAGTTGATTTAATTTAAATTTCTCGTTTCATAGCTTCTTTAATTATTGAGTTCTCATATTAATGATTTGCAATTAATTCATGACTTTCCATATATGTCAAGCCATCGTTGTCCATACCCTCTTACTTTTTTGATTTGATTTGATTAACTCAAATCTATTTAATTGGATTTTACATTCACAATGTTGCCTTGTGCTATTTCCTTGACTTGTGATTAACTATTATGTTTTGTTTCAAATTATTTGCATTTTTCCTTGAAATTTGAAACCTTGGATTTGCTTCATGGTGGGCACTCAAATTTCAAGCCTTTGTGACCACTCTCTTCCCAAAATCCTTAAGGAACTTCTTCACTCTAAGAACCATAGTTCTTCTCCTATCTTCCCACCTCTTGAAGCATTCTCAAGAAGAGTAATCAACATCTTGTTCAAGCCAACACTTTGCCTTATAGGGGAGCCATTACTATTTGATCTTATTTTTCCAACTTCTTTTAAATGGCTTGATTGATACTGGCCCTAAATTAAATTTGATTATGCATGAATGATTTGATTTCATGTATTGAATGATAAGATTTTAATTTAATATTACTAATACCTTTTTATCTTTACTCATTCTTTTTCTAAGTTATTTCATCTTATGATTTGTGATTTGATTACATTATTCTCTAAGTTTATATTTTGAAAAGTTTGATCTTTGTGTATTAAAAGTAATATAAGTTTGAAGTTTTTAACATCATTGAAATAGTTTGTTTCATTTTAAAATCCATAAGATTGCATTAGTTTCATTTGGTTAAACTCATCAATTTAAATAGTTTCAAACATAACAATATGTTTATGATAGCCTTTTATATTTGTCATTTTATTGCTTAGCAGGGTGTGAGAGAATTTTTTTTTAAATTTTAATAATTATAATTCAAAATATTTAATTTATTTTTCTTTGTATTTTTAAGTCCTTAGGATTGCACTTTCCTATGTAATTGAGTGCATGATTTGTTTGAAACTGTCTTTTCCTGTTATAGGAAGTATGTGTTTCGGGGTTGTACTTGCCTAGTGTAAGGAAGTACGTGTTTTGAGATTATACTTACCAAATGTGGGAAAGTATAAAAGATTATTATAATCTTGTGATATTTTATTGGATTCTTATCTTGGGTGGCTAGGCATGGAAATCGGCCAAATTTTGAGTTTTGTAGAACCATATAAAAATATGGGGCATCTTGTCACTTTTTTACACTTATTTATTGTTTTATTGTTGGGCTTATTTAAAGATTAAAATTAATTATTATTTTTAAACTAAAATTAAATTTGGGCCTTAACTTGTAAAATTTTTTTAACATATGTAATCCACTTTACCTCTTAGGTGCTATAGTCACTTCATAATCGGTATAGAAGCCTTGGCTCATTTTGTGACTTAACATTCTTTAGTTTATCACAATTGTACTATATCATAATATTTTTCTAAGGGTTCACTACGTGAGGGTTAATCTATATATTGACCGTCATTGTTTGATAACATTCCTTTTGATTATTAGAAATATTAAATTAAAACTTCTCTTCATGGTCAAGAGTTTCATATATGGCTTATGGTAACACATCAGTATTACACAACAATAATAGATGTAAATGATATTAAAATTGACAAATCATTCAAAGAATTAACTATTCATAGATTATACTATACAAATAGTACAAATTAAAAATAAATCAACTCTCTATTTGTTCATCTTGTATGATATAATTGTTCAAAATACTCAAAAAATGAATCCTTCAAATTTTGGACAATAATTATGTAATTAGCAAATGAGGATCGCATTATATGATTTAATCATACTATATGATTAATCAATTCAGACATGATTTGTAATTACCTAAATTAATCTTAGTGGCTATCATAATTAACATAGATGAATCATATAATATGAACATAATCATCTTTTATGATTAGTTTAATTTAAAATATTTTGGTAATAACTGAATTAATTAAGTTAGATAAAAAGTTACAAAAATGTATAATCATGCAGTATGATTAAAATCATCATGTATGATCAGTAAAATGTTGGCAAATTTTTGACTTAGTCGACTTAACAAAATAGGATCATCGTACAATATGATATAGATTGTCCAGTACAATTTCCTTTAAAAAAAATATTCTATTGTTCTCTCATGTCTGTATGCTTGGTTGCCATTCATTTTTCAGATGCCAGAAACATGAGAAAAAATAAATATAATTACTAGACTTGACAACACAAATGATAGAGTTGATGGGAACCTTTTAGCACTAATTGTTCATTCTTTGTGATCTTCATGAATCCTTGATCAAGCATTTTGATAATCAACCATAATTCATGCTTGTTGGCTATTGAAAAAAATAAAAAAATAAAAAAATATGAAGAGAGCCTTAATCACTCATGCTAACAACCATCCCCATCTATGATAACCACCCTAAGGGGAAGAGCGGGGGAGCAGTTAGGAGAGCAGTTTCCTATAAAAAGGGGGAGGGTAGAATAAACACTCTCTCCACACTCTTCATAGTTTCTAGACACTCTCTCTCTAGTACTCTGTATAACCACAAACCACTCTTCATTGTCATTCTCTTGGCCATGCCCTCCTCTCACATGAAGAATCTCCTTCTCGTTTGAAATAATTGAAGCCAAAGGAAAAGGGCTTCAATAAACATTGATTTCAAATAAAATACAAAAAGAACTTTTCTTATGCAATTGATTCCTTGCCCCACAAGAAACTACTAAACACCTCAACTATTGATCTTGGATCTAGTGATAGATAATATTGTTCCCTCCATCGATCATGGATCTAGAGAAAGGGAGAAGAACACGATCACGTTAATTACTAAGCATTGTCAAAACAAAACTCTACCATAATTAAGATTAACTCAAAATTAAATTACCAAATCACAAGTTTTAAAATATGAAGACGAAGACCTCCATCATCGAATTTAGTTCCAACATGAGATGAAAATCCTCCCTCCATTGATATTGGTTAGAACAAGGGAGGAAAGTACATATTGCACATAGCATTACTAAGCTATTTTACCACTAAAATTCTGGAAATACTATCAAACTACGCATGAAATTTATCACAGAATAAAGTCTCTCGACTTGTAACACTGTGGTGGTGCATCTACCCAACACCGAGGTGTGAAGCTCTTGAGTATTTGGACATATGGTGCCTCACTTCACAACACTGTAGTGATATCATATGGTACGGAGGCACTGTGACACTACTTCTTGGTACTGCAATGATGGCATCTTGGGTTATAAGGTTAATATGTCCACTTACAGCACCACAATGATATGCTGAAGCACCAAGGTGCTATCTTAGCACCATAATGCCACTTTCTCTCACTTAAGTGTTTCCTTCTTTGATTTTATGCTCAAGTTCCATCACCTAACGCTAAGGTTGACTTCCTAACACCTATAAAGAAAAAAAAAAGGGAAAAAATTATCCTAGTAGTCATAGTCATCCTCCTCTTATTCTTTTGGTTCCTACATGGTGCTAACATAAGGTTCATAATACAGGAAAGGGAACGTGACTTAGGACAACATTAAATTTGCATTTTTTAAACATCTGAACATGTGCTGAGTCGAACTCAGTCAATTAAGAAAATTGCTACTACTGCTAACCCATATGATGATCAAACTTTTTTTTTTTAATTTATGTTGGCACTGGCTACTTTCGCCAATCCTTTTTCTTAATTCTAAGACTTATCCTCCAATTTCTTGGAGTTGCTCATTTAGAGTTTTGAAATATTTTAATCTAGACTAAGGATTGTGTGAGCTTTCTCATATTTCACATTTTCTCTTTTAGTCAGAAGTGCCTTTTGTATAAGGATGTTTACAATAAAAAAATGATAATAAATAAATAAATAAATAAATAAATAAATAAATAATGAAAATATGGACCTAGTTCCATGGTGCTGCAAACCTAGTGCATAGACATTAGCTCTAATGTCCCTAAGCTTAAAGATTCCAGAAAGAACAACCACTCCCACCATTAGCCATCCCCTCTACAATAATTATCTAAAGGTGGAGTGGGAGTAGTTTGGAGTGTTGGACTAGTTGGTTGGAGAGTGGGAACGATTCAGATCCAACCCCTATAAGAAGATGAGGGTTGACCTCCTCCTTCCTCATCATCTTCTTCTTTCCTTTCTAGCCACTATACCCTTCCCTCTCTTTGTTCTCCAGATGTTACTGCAAGTTCTCTCCACTGCATGCTTTTCTTCTTTCACAAGATAAGAATTTAGATAAAACTTCAAATAAAATACTTCATTTATATGATTCCTTACTATATAGGAAAAATCTTTAAGAATTTCATCATTGATCTTGGATCCGATATAAAATGAAGATCCTCCCTTTATCGATCTTCAATCTAAAGCAAAGGAGAAGAATTCAAACACATTAATTAAAAAATCTTAAGCATTGCCAAGATAAAACTCTAGAAAAATTAAGATTAACTAAAAATTTAAATTACTAAATGACAAGTTTTAAATATGAAGACCTCCACCGTCAAACGTGGTTCTGATGTGAGATGAACATCCTCCCTCTGTTGATCTTAGATCTATAATAAGAGAAAAGAGTGTGTGCTACATTAAAGATTTTTAAATATAGCATTTTTATGCCATTATGCTGCCAAAATTTTGTAAAAACTATCAAACTAAATATGGAAATTACCTTAGAATAGAGTCCCCTAACTCTGTAGCACTGCAGTGTTGCTACCCAATGCTGAGGTGCTAAACTCTTGGGTATTTCAACCAATGGCGCTCCGCTTCATAGCACCGTAGTATTATCATATGATGTTGAGGCACTGTGATTAGCACCAAGAGGCTACCTCCTAGCATCGTAATGTTGCCTTCTCTGGTTATAAGGTCAATATGTCCACTTGCAGTGTCAAGGAACTATTTCAGCACTATGATGCCACTTTTCTAGCACCTAAGCACTATTTTTTTGATTTTATGCCCATGTTCCACCATCCAACGCCAATGTGCTAACTTTCCAATGCCTAGGCACTATTCTCCTAGCACCGAGGTGCTAACTTTGCACCGCCTCTCAATTTTTCCAGTTATAAGTTAAAATTGTTATTCAATTAAATTTTAATTTATAATGAAATTTAAATTATAATTAAATCTTGGAGATAGCCAATCAATATTTGAAATGATAAATAATTAAAAATGAGATGAAAATTTTAGTTCAAAATGTGCCAAATATAATTTTAAAAGGTATATATAAAAAGAAAAATGAAATACAAATACATAAAATGAAAATAAAAGAGAAAACTATCTTATTAGACGTAGTCACTCTCCCCCTCTTCTTCTTCTGGCTCATGTGGAGTGCTAACATAAGGGTGATAATAAGGCCCTACAAGAAAAGGAACTTAACTTGGGCAAGCATTAAAGTTATAATTTTTAAACATCTAAACAACTACTAAGTTGAACTTAGCCATATAACAAAATTGTGTGGGGAAAATTTGTGACACGACATAGATTTTAAGAATTTTTTATTTAGGTAATCAATTATATCATTAAAAAGAAACATATTATCTTGAAAGATAAACATGTTATCCTACAAAGAATTTGATCAGTTAAACAAGGACTCCTAAAGCTAATGGGTCTTTTTTAATATTTTAGAGATTCTTCCCTTGAACTATATGAAAAAGGTAGAATAAGGATTATTTTATAATGGGATCATAGTTCCCTATAAGGGCAAGCCCTTATAGTTAATTACCTCTTAGGAATCAGGATCTCTTCCTAAGAATACTTTGATTAAAGAAATAAGCTCTTATTTTTATAGATTTCAGAGCTGGTTCCAAAGTATGGTTAAATTGGTGTTTCAAATGTGACACTACAAAGTGGAAGGAGTTCTTTTTGAAGCCAATTGGGATAAAGTGAGAAATTCCCATAGATACTGGGATACCTAGTATGCCTTTCAATTATCCTATCATTAAGCTTTATATTTTGAGATAAAATTTATTTAGATTTGAATTATATTTTATTAGAAATTTAGGGCTTATATTTTAGCAGTACAAGACTACAGAAATGCCTAAGGTTGAAAACTTATACCTAGAAGGATGCTTCAAAATCTAAGTTTATAATTACATCTAACACACATAAGAGGCTAGACCTAGTTTGACTTTTAGGAATTATTGGCTCTTTCTCTTACTTAAGAGAAGGAACCTATCTCTAATTCTTCTAGACTTATAACTTGCCTAGAAGGGCTGCCAGCTAACACCACCTAAGAGAATTTTAAATTCATGATGCCAGCATACCAGTATTTATATTATGCAAGATGGATGGACAATTGCATTATAAGAAATAATCTAAGAACCTAGACTCACTCTCTAATCCTAAGGATTATGTTGGGTATGATATGCACCTAACTAATGCAACATATTTTATGTTTCATATTTTTAACTCACAATTCATTAAAAGCTTTTGGGGTATGCAATTTAGGCCTACATGACATGTAATTAGAAGTGGTCATGGGCCAAATCAAGAAGAGCAGGAAGGTGGTCATTCTCAAAGGTCAGATGCCCCTTATGTGTAATGGGTGAAGTGCCCAATTCAAAATTTAGAATAATATACTAGTATGATTTGAAAAACCTAGTTGTTTCTAGTTACTTGTAAGTTATTCTTGGGGCTTTAATTTATGATGAGAAGTTTCAATTTTCTTTATTTTTTGTTCAAGTTATTTAAATTTAAGATGGGTAAAAATTTTAGTTTTTCTAAGAGCTTAACATCCAGGCATTCATCACAGAAAGTACAAAATAGAAAGAAACCTAGAAAAATAGGTTAATTCTATTGTGCATCCAAACTAAATAAAGTAAAATTTAAATTAAAATTAAAGGCCATTATGGTCAGCTACCACTATACACCCGAAAGAAACAGAAAATGGGCAGCCAAGCTCTGGCCTTATACAGTCTAGCCTAGAACTAAAAGTCTAAAATTATGGGTCTTTCTCTAAGATCGTCTCTTTCTTCAGGGATCTCCATGGGCTTTACATTGGACCACTAGCTAGTAGGGTTAGCTCCTACTATTCTTATACCCCAAGACCCTAACCTAATTCTAAGCTCAAATTACATTTCAACATTCAAAATAAATTTCTATGCCCTGAAAAATAAATGCGAGGAAATGCAAACAACATTCCAGTAGTTATATTTGTAGACATACAGGCTTATCATTAGTTTCTTGGACCACTAGCTTGCAATGTCCATCTATTCTATTGAGCCATGTTGAAGTGGAGTTTAAGTTTGAAAGAATGAAGAATGAAATAAGTTCCACTTTGGATGGAACACATTATATTCTACATGCTAATTCCTAATAGAATGAGATCTTCACCCTAAGGTGAAGATTCACTCTAAGGTCAAACTAAAATTTTTAAGAATTTTAATTAACCTCTTTTAGATTCATTTAAATGATTTAGGTTTGAGTTGAGTTTAACTAGGTTAATGGTTAATTCTATTTTGGGATTAAGATTTATTCTTCTTTTCATTTATTTTAATTTGATTAAGTGTTTCTTAGTTTAATTTTATTTTCAAATGATTTCATTCATTTAATGTTTTAATTCTTCTTCTTTTTTATCAAATATTCACTTAATTTCATGTGTTTGAATTATTTAATTTTTATTTGTTTAACTGAATTAATTATCATTAATTAATTTAATGTTTACTTCCTCCAAATGATTTGATTTAAGTGATTATTCTTATTTTATTTACTTATTTCATTAATGTTTAAGTTTATTAATATTTGTGTTCATTTAATTTATTTGAATCTAACTTAATTCAATTAAATTAATATTTTGATTTATTTTTAGTTTAGGCTTTGGTTTCACTATGTGTTAAAATTTCATTAATTAACTAAATCCCTTTAGATTAAATTTTATTTATCAATTCATGACCTAGGGAACTGAGGCTATTTTGGGCATCAAACCTAACCTAGGCCATTTCAAATTTCTAGATTATTTAAGTTTAATTGATTTTGTTAATCATTTTTAGTTACATTTGGAATTATGTTATTCATTAACCCAAATGAATTTAAGAAATTTTTCTTATGTTAATGACTTCTTTATTTGAATATGGAATTCAAAGGTAAATGAGTTTTAATCTCCAATTAATTAGTTGGTTTATCAAGAATTTAATAAGTTATTAAATTAAGGTTTAAATTTTTAATTTTTTATTTCATTAACCCTAAGTATATGATTAATCAAATCTTTTAACTTCAGATGGTTGGAAATTTTTTTTCAAGTGTTTTGATGTTATCAAAAATGTTTTAGGTTAATTTTATGAAATTTTCTAGATTCTATGATTTTTGGATTTATTATATCATTTATATTGACCTAGTACCTTGGAAATTCAATAACTTCCAATCTAAAGGTCATTTGACCTTAACATTTTTATAGCAGGTGAGGTTCCTCACCAATTTAAATTTCATGAAGTTTCATCATAATCAAATGTGTATTTTAAGATTAATTGAGATTTTAATTATTTCACTAAAACTTAAATGGAGCATAAATTAGGAAAAATAATTAGGTGTTTCAATTTTCTTATATTCCTATCTGAATGATGCATCCATAGAAGCTTATTTTGAATTTTTTAGGATTTTGGTTGATTTATTATATTTTCCTAAATTCAGATTAATTAATTCAATTAAGTACTTCATTAGGCTATTTTATGGTTTATTGGATTTTATAGAGTTTTAGTGGAGTGTTTAGGTTTATTAAGGTTAATTCTTATGATTTAAGTTATTTTTATGAAATTCCATATTTATGAATTAAATTTTATTTATTTCATCAACATTAGTGTTTAAGGTTGGAAATTCTATATTTTTTTTGTTTACTTAGCAATAAATTATGGAAAATTCACCTAATGTGTGTCATAACCATAATTTCATTTTTCGCAAAGTTTGAAATCAATTGGATGAGTGGTTTTAGATTAATTTAAGTTTTACTATTTTCATTTAAACCCAAATTAATCAAAATATATCCAAAATTAATTTGAGATTCTTAGTTTAATGGATGCCTCTCACTAAGTTGAATCCATAGAGTCATTAATTGCATTTTTTGAATGTATATTTTATTTTCTATGATTTCTTGAATTTTTAATATTTTTTAATTCTTATTTAAACAAATAATTTAGGAATTTCTCATTTTAGTGGACGTCGCCAACGTCGTGCCGCTTTACACATGGCACCATATGTTCCTAACAGAAGGAACATATGGAGAAGATTTCTGCCTTATTCTTGCCAATGAGAAGCACACACCATCCGCATTTTAGGGCCAAATTATGATGATCTACGCTGTGATTTCAAGAAATTTTGATTGCAAATTTGTCAAGAGTCAATTTGTAACCCATCTTAACAAATTGATCTCACTTGAGATTAGGTTGACTTCACAAAAGGACCAAACCAAAGTGCTTCAGAGGTCAGTTTTGAAGCATATCTTATCGGTGTTGATCCTCGATAGTAGGGATGGTTTGTACATCTTCATTGGGATGAGTCGAAGCCATGGTGAAGAAATCTTAGCTTGCCTCCCTGCCAAATATCATGGAGACCAAAACTCACCACCTTACCATTGGGTTTGATGGTTTTTAGACCCGTTGGTGGTGACGAACCTCGGAAGGATTCATTTGAGCTCACCACTGTCCATAGAACATGCAGGGAATGTCAATTGAGCTTAAGGAGTTTTATTTTACATATTTCCATACTTGGCCAACAAACTGGCCACATGCTTTGGCCAATTTTAGGCCTGCTAATGGTGAGAGGCTTGGGAAATGCTTCATTTCTCCTCTCTTCACCACAAGAGTGTGTAAAGATATTAAGGTTGCTTAGATGATGCTCCATTCCTCTCTTTACATCTATGGCCAAAAGCCATATATAAAAGAGTTTATGTGGCAAGAATCAAGACATAGGTGGCAAGGACCTCAACCAAGGGGTCAACTAGGTTTCTCTTGCACTTGGGAGTGTTTTGGGATGAAATCCTTGAGGGGATGAAGCCTCCTCCTCCCTTTCTTGCCTTGGCCATGAGCTTGGCCGAAAGGCTCTCCATGGATTTCTCCCATGGGAGGATGTCAACTATAGTTTTCTCTATTCATTTCCACCTTAGGAGGCTAGCTCTAAGGGGTGGTTAACTAATTGGAGAGAGTCCAAATCAGCTAAGGTGAAGAAGTGGATGAAGTATGGAGAAGAGGAAGTGTGATTTGAATCTTTGCATAGTTTCCAAACCAACTTCTCTAATGGTTCCACCTCATCCCTTACCTTTATAATTTTATGGCTATTTGTACTTCATTTGGACTGAAGTATGTTCACTTGTATCCATGTTGAAGCTGACTTTGAATTAGCCTAACTTCATGTTAGTTTGGGTTTAGTGATTGCACTTGATTTGATGGAAAATTGATTTAACTTATTTTAAAGTAAGTTAAATATGTTTCTTTTAATTAATTAGATTTATATTTAAGTTCCAACTAATGTTGATTGTCTAATGAATGATTTATGAATTAATTGATTCATACCACATGAAGATTTGATGTCATTTAGGCTAGTTTGACCCATTTGATTATGGATTAATCAAATTGAATCTTGAAGCTCAATTGATCATTTTGGGATTTAAATTATACTTTAATTGTATTTGATTGATGATTTATGATGTTTTAGATGGATTAATTTTCTTGAATTTCCAATTTATTTTGATTTTATGTCAACTTGGCCCATTTAGACTTAAATGGGTTAAGTTGGACTCATTTGAGTCAAATGACCAATTTGACTCAATTAAATTATGTTTAGACTCCAATCATATTTAATCACATGTGTGACATGATTTGGAGTGATTAATTTCATTTGATTTAGAATTGATTTCAATTTTAACCAATTTGAACCCTAATTGTGTTTAATGGGTTAAGTTGAATTCATTTGGATCTAATGACCAGATTAGTCAAATTAGACCCAATGATTGTTTGGATTCTATTTAATTATGATTTTCAAATAATTTTGGGGAATCAATTTAAGTTGATTTTAATTTGATTTCAATTTTAAATTTTAATTAGGTTTATTTAGGTTTATTTCGATCAAGTGAGCTAATTAGCCTAAATAAAACTTTATTGTATTTAGATTCATTTGAGTTATGTTTAAACATATTAAATTCAAGATTAGAAGTCTTTGGAATGACTTAATTTGGTCAAATTGTAATAGGTTGACCTTTGACTTAGTGGCCCCACATAAGTCAATTCCATGTCAAAATGTTGACCATCTTAGATTTTCATTTGAATTTGTTTCTTTGGATTTATTTTTATTCATGCATTAGCTTTATGCTTTTTATTTGATTTGATTTTAGTTTATTTTGATTTCATTTTAATTTTTTAAAGTTTAGGTGATTTTGAGCTTAAGTAGGATAATTGATTAACCACTCCAATCATCTTACTTTAAACCCAAATGGATTTAGATTCCAAATGAAATGTTCCAAACAAGATGTATTTGATTTAATTCTTTGTTTATGTTTGAATTTTGGGTTGACTCCACCTAATCCCATTAGGTCAGATTGAACCCAAAAAGGATGCACTAGGTCACTAGGTGTATTGTCATAAGTGCCTAATTAGAAGGCTCCTAATCTTGGATTAGGTATCTTAACTACTAATTTTAGAAATGATGTTAAGCTCATCCCAAAATGAGGTAAAAAAATTGCTACTACTACTAAACCATATGATGATCAAATTTCCATTCTAATTTCTTTTAGCATCAATTTCCTTCGCCAACCCATTTTTTAATTCTAAGACTTTTTCTCCAATTTTTTTGAGTTGCTCATTTAGAGTTTTGGAAGATTTAGATCTAGACTAAGGAGCCTGTGAGCTTTCTCCCACTTCTATTTTTGATCCAAATCCCTCAATTGACCTTTTAGTTAGAAGAGCCTTTTGAATTAAAAAAAATCAAACCTAAATTAATCCCAAATCATTGATCAAAATGATTTGAAACTTTGAGGAATTGAAATTGGTGTTAAGATACACATTAGGTGAATTTTTCAAAATTTAATGATCTAAATATATTAAAATTTCAATTTGAAACCTTAATTTTAATAAAAATAAATTAAATATGAATCAAAAAAATTAGGAAAGATATGAAGATAATTCAAAACATCATAACCTACCCTAATGAACTTAAATACCTCATTTAAACCCATTGAAATATAATTAATCATAACATGACCTAATTTGGTATTTAAATGAATTAATTAACTCAAATAATAAACCTAAACTTAAATAAATCATAATAAATCAACCAAGACTCCAAAAAATTATAAATAAATCCTCCTTAGATGCATCTTTAAGAGGGGATTCAAGGAAAAAATAAAACCCATAAATAATCTTTATTAAATTAGGCTTACGTTAAGCTTTAATGAACAATTAAAACCTTAATTGAACCCAAATTACACATCTAATCAAAATGAAATTTTAGGAAAATTGAATTAGCAAGGAACCCCACTTGCCATAAACATTTCATACCTAATTGACCTCTGGATTGAAATTCTTGAATTTCCAAGTGTTTAGGGCAATTTAAAGGAAATTATAAATAAAAAAAATCATAAAAATCATAAAATATGTAATATAAATTTAAACATCATAATTAATATCAGAACACTTAAAGAAAAATGTCCAAGCAATCTGAAAGTAAAGGAACTTAATTAAACATAAGTTAATGATTAAGTGTAATTGATAAAATGGAATTTAATTATATTCAAAAATTAATAAACAAATAAACCATGATAAACTCACTAATAAACTAAAATATAAAAATTCATTAACCTCTGAACTTTATAATCTATCAACATATGAATACATTAAGGCTATTTAAATTAAGGAATAAAATGGTTGTAAATGTAAATGTAAACAAATTTAATAAGATTAAGTTTAATTGAACTTAAAATGCATAAAAGTTAAAGTAGCCTATGGTACATTAAGTTCACATAAAAATAACAACCCTTCCTTAAACTTCTTTGATCATGGTTAATAAGGGTAATCATATTATACCAAATGATAAAAGGAACTTCTTAAATAACATAATTATCATTCCATTTAAGTTGATTGAAATGAGTTGAACTATTCCATAATATATGAAATCATAACTTGGAATTAACTATCTTAATCTAAGTTCATTAATAAGCATTAAAAAAATTAATGAACTAAAATAAGAGATTAAATAATAATAAGATTTGAATAATCAATTCAAGATGATAGAAATTATACAAATCATACAAATGGGTTATAAAATTGAAACATAGTAAACAAAATAATATTAAACTTAAGATTGAATGTAAGTCTACATAAGTTAATAAATATCAACAAAATGAACAAATAAAATCAAATAGGAAAATAAACATGATAAGTACGACCAAATGTAATAAGTAAACTAAATCATCCTAAAATTAAATGATCAAAAAATAAATTAATTAATTAAATGAATATAACTTAATGAAACATAAAGATGAAGACCCATAAATCAAAACTTGTAGTTCTAGGTGAAGCTATATAAGGGTAGAGCTTGACTGTCCATTTTCTCTTTCTTTCAAGGTATATAGCGGTACTCGACCGCATTGACCTTTCTTTAATTTAAAATTGGCTTGATTTATTTTGAGTGTGTAAAAGAATCAAACAACATTTCTAGGTTTCTTTATGTGCTATGTTTTCTGTGATGGACATCTGGATAATTAGGCTCTTAGGAAAACTAAATCTTCTACCTAATCTAAATCTAATTAACTCAAAGACAAAAATAAAGAAACTTGAAACTTCATATAAATTAAAGCCCTAGGAATAACCTAAAATCAACTAAAAATAATTTGCTTTTGCAAACCATGCTATATATTACTCTAACTCCATGAATTAGGCACTTCACCCATTGCATATAAGGGACATTTGACCTTTGAGGATGACCACCTTCCTAGGGAAGTCTTCCTTCTCTTATTGATTTGACCCATAACCACTTCTAATTGCATGACATTTAGGCATAAAAATGTATACCACAAGGAATAAAATGAATGATGAGTCAAAGCATTTAAAAGCTAAAAAAATGTGCATTAGTTAGGTGCATTTCATAACCTACATGATCTTAGGGATTAGGGAGTGAGTCTAGATTCTTAGAATATTTATTAAAATGCAACAGCCCAACCATCTTGCATACATGAGACTTGGCATCATGGATTTAAAATGTGGTTAGATAGTGTTAGCTAGCAGCCTTCTAGGAAGGTTATAAGTCTAAAAGATTCAGAGATAGGTTTCCTTTCTCAAATGAGAGGAATGAGTGATAATTCTCAAAAGTGAAACTAGGTCGAGCAACTTATTTGTATTATAAGCACGTATAGACTTAGGTTCTAAAGCCCCCTATTAGAGTAAGTCTTCAACCCTAGGCATTTCTATAGTCTTGTGCTACTAGAATTCAAGCCCTAAAATTCTATGAAAATATTAATTCAAAATCCTATTTAAATTCCAAAATTTAAAGCCCAATGATTGGATAGTTGAAATGCTTACTAGGCATCTCAAGATTAGTAGGCATTTTCTACTTTATCTCGATTGAATTCTAAAAATAAGTCTTTCTGATTTGGATTATTCCTAATTAAAATTTCAAATTATCATTTCCTTTGGAAACTAGCTTAGAAATCCATAGAAATAATAACTTATTTCTTTAATCAAGAGTATTCTTTGGAAGAGACCCTTCATTCCTATGATGTAATTAACTATAATGGCTTCCCCTTATAGGGAACCATAAACCTAGTTTAAAATAAACCCTGCTCTACTTCCTATATAGTTCAAGTGAAAACTCTCTAGTAAAGTAAAGACCCATTAGCCTTAGGAGTCTTTTATTGAATGATCGAATCCATTATATGAGAACATGTTTAACTTCTGAGATGCTTACTCATGAATGATGCAGATGATCATCCAAATAAAAAATTCCTAAAATTTATGTCATGTCATAATTTTTCCCACAATATGTCATTATAAAATAAGTTAATTTAGAATGCTTAATGATGGAATGATATGCATCATTAACTATTTTCTTAACTATCCTTTCAAATTTTTACTTATATGTGGCATGTTCATTTATTAGTGCTTCATAACTTATGTAAACAAAATCATTTAATTTATTTAATTTTTTAGACACATTTGTAACAAAAATAAAATATTGTTTAAACATCATTTGGATGAATATAGATGACATTGCATGATTCAAGTAGAAAGACAACTATTATGATGGGTCACATAAGGTCAACTTAGAGAAGCACAAATTATTTTTATACTTCCCCACTTTGGGGATTTTTTTATTCAACTTTTGTCCCAATTTGAAGAGGGCCACACGATTGTCATTGCTCAATTCATTTTATAATTGGCAATATCACATACATCTGCATTAATATTTATGTACAAAATAGTTTATTATAAAATGTAAAGAAAATTAAGTAAAGAAAAGATGTCATTTACCCAAGTAAATTCATATCATAAATAGATAAGTACATCATCATAAATAAAATTGGATGCTTAGGTTAAGTTAATGATGTATAGTTAACTACACAAATTATAAATACTACTTAATTCTAAAAGAAATTTAGAAAATTTTAAATAAAATATCACAATAATCTTAATCTACAAACCATAACTAGTAATACACATCAGGTGCTACAAAGTACAATGGATCAAATGCTAATTAATGTAACAAATAAGAAATACATAACACATGACATCAGATGCTAAAAAATTCCTAACACATGTTGTAGTGCATAAGAAAATAAGAAGAAAACTTAAAAACTAGAAGGCCCTTGTTAGATGGTGGTGGTCAAAAAAATAATATGTAAAGCATCAAATTAATCTTGAAACCAAGCTCGGTCCTCTGTACGGTACTAATGGTACTATATCCAGGGAGCTCCTTTTCCTCACTGTGCCTATCAAGTTTAGCCACTCAAAATGCTAAATCCATGTATCCTGAGGGTACTACTAATGAGCTAAAGACTCCCCTTGCCTAGATGCTTCCTCCTCCACCTCTAGTGTGACCTGAGCTTGCCACTGCTTCTTACTATAATTTTTGGCGACTCCATTGGGGAATGATTCCTCTCTCCATCATTATAAACAAGTAATTATTTCTATATATCAGTAATGTACATGTGTTTTCATGTTCAAGATTGTCTTTCTTCTTGTTGAATATCTCTCCAATTAGTCCTTGATAGAGTATATTGAACATCTACTAAATAAAAGAGAGAGCATAGAACTATCCCACTTGTTGAAATCAAGTGGGACAAATTTATAGCTCTTGTATTTTCAAGAAAATATCTTTTGAAATAAAAAGAATCCTAGCCATAACGAAATTGGCTAAATTTCCTAATAGGTCAAAAGATTTTTCTTTTTTAGTACATTATAATCATTATTAATTATGAGTCATTTAAATTTTTTTGTTTTTCAAGAAAACAATGGTTGGACAACTAATTTTCATTGTACATTCGGGATTACCTTTCCTGTGGACAGTAGCAGGTTGGTTCACAGCTATGTCTTCAAGTTTGGAGCCGAATTTGAGAACTTAAACATCATAGCTAATATGTTGACATTAGCTTCTATTGGAGAGGAGGTTGTCAAAAACAAACAACCCATTCTAGAGTTCTCTAGTGAACATCATCCTGCCCCTGTGAAAGGTTGGAAAGTTACTACCTAGGTCATTGAAAAATTCTACATGGGTCTGGCTCAAAAGAAAATCAAGCTACCCATTCTAGAGGAATTTCTTGCCCTGTTCCTTTCTGGTACCTTTGAGGCAGGATCCACTTCTGAGCCCCCTGGGATACTAAATGTTAAAAGAAAAGTAACTGTAGAAGACTTCGGAAGATAGCCCTCAGGGAATAGAAACATAAAGAAATGTTAGATATATAATTGGTTAGGGCGAGGGATGGATATACTCTATTTGATACTTCCCCTCTCTTTGGTGGAAGCATATATCACCCTCTTTCTATAGCCTAGGGAGATGATGATATATCTAGGATAACGAGTTCTCCTCCTCACCTCTTTATTCATGAAAATAAGAAAAGTTTTAAAATGCTAAATAAAGAAACACATGGTAGGCTATGACAAATCCTCCATAAGATCCTTGGACCTCCATAAGATCCTAGGACTCTCCTCTAACACTAACGAGGAGTTACTCAGGGCTATGAAGAATCAAGCATCAAAGAGCCTCGAAAAAGAAATCTTAGGAAGACCTGCCACTTCCCAATATAAATGGAAATGGAAGGCGATCATTTCTATTAGAAGAAAATCTTCATATCTTGTGCCTGTTATACCATATCAATATCATCGCCTGATAAAATCATTGACTTGGCATAAAGATTAGATAGTTAGTCTAAAGAAAGATAGAGTCTTCCCTAAGAAAGTAAATAAGAGAGTTTATGTTAGGAAAACTTCATTGGCCCCTGAGCCTAGAGTTCCACCACCACCTTCACCATCATTAGAGAGAGTACATATCATTAGGCCTGTTTCAGATAAGCTTTCATCATCTTCAATTAGGCCTCCAACTGAGGGCCATCATTATCTCAAGTTTTTAGTAGGAGATTGGAGTCTCTTCATCCATTTTTTTGTCAAAGAGGTCACAAAAATACCGAATGGTTTATAGCGCACTTTCACTAAACTAGAAAGTATATTTGTAAAATGATTCACTGGCACCCAACACCATATCACTATGGGAGACTTAGTAGTAAAAAAGCAAAAGCCTTGTGAGTCTATAGTGAATTATATTTGATGATGGAGAATCCTCAGTCACAAGTGTGAGGCCCAGCTATAGGAGTAGCACGCTATTGACATTCTCCTCTGAAATATCCATGTTCCTGTGGCCTTCCTACTAAAATGATTTATAATCAAAACCTTTGTAAAACTCTTAAATAAAGCCTCCAACATGCAAGAAGAGGCTCCTAAGGTGACCTTCTTAAAAGAACACTATTACATAGAGTAATCATAACCTAAGAAGCTATTAGAAAAGAAAGTAGGCAATGTCTTTGTAGTTGATAAAGGGAAGGCCCCCCATTCAGATACAGGCAAAGTGGACTTTGCCTTTTATGCCACCAGAGTAGCAAGTATCGCCCGCCACCAAGAAGATTCCAACCAGCCCATTTAGTGACAGAATAAACTAGACTTATTCTTTTAACCCAAAGAGGCTAGAGGAAGTTAGTAAGGTGAATGACCCTAACCATTATTTATACTACTAGATTTTAGGGCACATAATTTAAGACTGCTTCACCTTTAAAGACTGGCTATAGATAAACTTAAAAAAGGGCAGGTGATCATTTCAAAAGAATACCTTGTGGACCCTAGACAAGGGTCCATTAAGGTGATCACAGGTGATGTTACTTCTTCTAGTACTCTTTCTTCAAATGAATAATATATAGCTTTATCCCATTCTTCCAAAAAATATTTAATGATAAATTTTAAAAATAAAATGCAAAATCCAATGAAGATCCTCCAGATTGATCCACTGGAGTTTGGAGATTCAGTTCCACCTTGACCTTATTCAACATCTTCAGCTACTTAGATGATTGGAGAGAGTAGTGAAAGAGTGACATCTTTTGTATATGATAGAGTTTTGTATGACAAGGATGGTAAGGCTAGCCTTACACTCCTTTATCATTATGTACTCATTTTAAAAATATGAATAAAAATTCCACCTCAAAAGACCTTTCTTACATTTGTGTTATATCTAATGAATGTGCTATTGAAAATATTGAAAAAGAAAATGATCAAAAAGTAATATCTCATAATGATGTGTTTTTTGAACCAGGATTAGACATTGATATTTCTACAAAAGATTGGCAATGAAATCTTATTAGCATAGAGGTAGAATTGTCAGACTATAATAATTCTTTAGAAAAGGATATGATGGATGAAGACCATGTTGATACAATCCCTGGAGATGTCACTGAGGTAAATCTCCATAGTAAGAAAGTTCTGCCACATCATCTACCTCCTCCTAAAAATAAAGAGAAGCAAATTGTTAATCAAAATTCTAAATCTTTACAACAACAACTAGTAGTTGAACCAATTTCTCCCAAAGTTGACTACAACATCTTAGCCCATCATAAGAAGCTTCCTGCTAAGCAAAGCATTGTGGGGATAATTTATGACACCAACTAGAGTTCAGGAATTTCTTATTTGGATTCAAATGCATCATTAAGGAGTAAACATATTATCTTGGAAGGTAAATGCTTTCTTATAATGGATTCAATCATTTAATAAAAGACTCCTAAGGCTAATGGGTCTTTCGTGCACCAGAGAGTTTTCCTTTGAACTACATGGAAGGTAGAGTAGGGATTATCTTAAAGTAGGTTAATGGTTCCCTATAAAGACAAGCCCCTATAGTTAATTATATCTTAAGAGGGTTTCTTCCTAAGAATACTCTCGATTACAAAAATAAGTTCTTATTTCTAAAGGTTTCTAAGTTAGTTTTCAAAGGATTGATTTTTTTTTTTTGGAATTTTCAATTGGGATTGATCCAAAATGGAGAGAGTTGTTTTAGAATCTAAATGGGATGAAGTAGGAAATGCTTGTTAATACTTGGATGCCTAGTAGGCACTTCAACTATCCTATCATTGGGCTTTAAATTTTAGAATTTAATTTAGATTTTGAGTTAATTTTTTCTTAGAAATCAAGGACTTAGATTCTAACAGCATAAGACTAAAAAAATGTTTAGGGTTGAAGACTTAATTCAAGGAGGATGCTTCAGAACATAGTCTACAAGTGCTTTTCACAAATGTTAGATGCTCGACCTAGTTTTATTTTGGGAATTATCATCCATTCCTCTCACTTGAGGGAACTAACCTATCCCTAACTCTTTTGGACTTATAACCTACCTGGAGGGGCTACCAACTAACACCACCTTAGCACATTTTAAATTCATGATGCTAAGTCTCATAAACGCAAGATGGTTGAGATACTATATCTTTAGGAAAGTAATATATGAATCTAGACACACTCCCTAATCCCTAAGATAATGTAGGATATGAAATGCATCTAACTAATGCATATTTTTAGATTTTAAATGTCTTGAGTCAAGATTTATTTAAGGTCTTGGGTATGCATTTTTATGCCTACATGCCATGTAATTAGAAATGGTTATGGGTCAAATTAAAAATGGAAGATAGGCTTCTCCAAGAAGGTATTCATCCATCCTCACAGGTCAAATGCCCCTTATGTGCAATGGGTGAAGTGCCCATTCAAGGATTTAGAGCAATATGATTTCATGGTTTCATGACCTGATTATTTCTAATTAATTTTATGTTTTGCCTAAGGCTTTAGCTTATATGAAGTTTCAAATTTTCTTTTATTTTTGTTTCAGTTTCAATTATTTAGATTGAAGTTTGGCATAAAGTATAATTTTTCCTATGAGTCTAATCATCTAGGCATTTAATCACAGGAAAGCACAACATAGAAAGAAACTTAAAAAAGCAAGTTGATTCTATTGTGCACCCAAATTAAATTAAGCTAATTTAATTTATGAAGAAGGCCAATATGGCTAGGTATCCATATACACCCCAAAACAAAGAGCAAATAGTCAGTCAAGCTCTGCCTTTATACAACCTGGCCTAGACCTACAAGTTTAGATCTATGGGTCTTCTTTCTAAGATTGTCTCATTCTTTAGGGACATTCATTAGTCTTCACAGGGGACCACTGCACTTATCTTCTAGTAGGGTCAGATCCTACTAATCCTATACCCTATAGATTCTAACCTAATTTTAAGTTCAAATTTACATTTTTAGATTCCAAATTTATTCCTTAGACCTAAAAAATAAATGTCAGCAAAATATAAACACATAGTTATATTACACAAACATATAGGCCTAGCATTAGCTGCTTGTTTAGCCCACCTGTGGGCTATGCTTAAGGACTTAAACATACCTACAAGAAAATAATATTTTTAATTTATTTATGATAGCTATCCTTTTTAGCATAGCCCCCTACAAAAGAAAATGTTAGATTTAAAAAGAATGTCTTATCATCCAATATAATGGGAAAATAATCCTAGACATGTAGTCCAAAATAGTACACCACAAAGACATGTGAAACACATCATATCATAACACATCACAGGGAATCATAAAAAATATAGAATGGCCTAACCTAAGTCTAGGGTTCATGACCTAAGGATCTAGTTTTGAAGTAAATAGGATTTTGTAGCAAGACTTTGCATGGCCTCTTTATTTTAAGTTTCAATTTGCAGTTTGAAGTTTAACTTTGGATGGTTTCAATTCAAATGATTTAATAATTTATTTTCATTTTTATTTTACTTTTATTTTGTTAAAGTGAATTTTAGGTTTTCTGAAATAAAATGTAGAATAAATCCTACTTCTGGGTGGAATCCATTCTATTCAACATCCTAACCCTAGTGGAATAAAACCTTCATCCTAAGATGAAGATTCATCCCATAGGTCTAACTAAGATCCTTAATCCTTCATGTTTCATTTAGATGATTTGGGTTTGAATTAAATTTGAATTTTGGATTGAACAATTCTTCATTTCATTTGATTCGACTTAATTCTTCTTTAATTATTCATTTGGTTTATTTTGGATTGGAACAAAGAGCTGTAGGAAGGGTTGTTTTCTTCATCTCTAACCTTACTGAATGATTTGAGATGAAAAGGGAGGGAATTGCCCCTGCCCCGCCTATGCTTGGCCAAGAACCTCTTTTTTGGCCTTCTAGGTGGTTAGATTCTTGCCACCGGTGGTAGTCGGCCAAGGAGTGGATTCAATCTCCCTTTTCCTTATGACCAAGTTTTGATCAAAGATCAGAAGGGAGGTGGGCATTTTACCCCCTTTTTTTGCTTGGTTGAGCCCCCTTCCTCCCTTAGGTTTATTCCTCTTCTTCCTTGGCTTCCCCCTTGGAGGAAGCCAAATTTTTTGTCTTTAAGGCTAATCCCCTCCTTCTTCCCTTATAACCATTCTCCTAAGAGGTGGTCAAAGGTCCAAAGCTACTTGGATAAAATCTAAGTGATTTTCATGATGAAAGGAGAGGAATCTTTTCTTTGTCAAAGATCTCCACTCATTTCAATTGGTTTTTTTTTTCTATGGCATCACTATTAAAGCCTTTAGGCTAATATGTGGTTGCCTAACTCAAATTCCATGTGAGCTTGAATGCAAGTTCAAATTTATTTGGATTGGATTGGAACTTTGAATCCAATCTAAGGATTTGGATTCAAAGTATTTGGTTTTGATTCAATTATTCTAACTTTTAGTTTAATCATCTTTAATTGATGATTTATTGAGTTTTGGTTTAATTAATTCATTTAAGTTTGAATTACTTTTGGATTTCATTTTATTTCAACTCATTTAAACCTAAATGGGTTAAGTTTGATTCCAATTAGGTTCAAATGACCAATTTGACTCAATTGGATTTAGTTTGAGCTCTAACATGCTTGATCACATGTGTGAGATGATTTGGAGTGATTAATTTAATTTAATTTCAATTAGATTTTAATTTGAACCCATTTGACCTAAAGTAGGCTTAATGGGTTAAGCTTGGGTTCCATTTTGGTTCAAATGACCAATTTGACTAAATTGGACTGAATGATTGGTTGGGTTGTGCTTAATTAATATTTATAAATGATAATGAGTAATAAAATTGAATTGATTTCAATTTGATTTATGTTTGAACCCAATAAGACCCATTTAGGGTTATTTAGACTAAGTGGTCTAATGAACCCAATTAAGGCCTAAATGAATTTAAATTTCTTTAGATTTTATTTATCATTTGGAACATTTGGAATAATTTAATTTGATCAAATTCTTGGTGGATTGACCTTTGACTTGGTGGGACCCACCTAAGTCAAACCTTTGCCAAATGGATTGACTAGATTTGACTTTGATTTAGTTTTCAAATTGTTCTTTTATTTTAATTTTATTTTATTTTAATTTATTTAGATTTTATTTGATTTAATCCAAATTTAAAAATTGGGTCAAGTCTACCTAAGCTCATTAGGTTAGATCAAACCTAAGGAGGGTGCACTAGATCACTAATTATAATGTCCTAAGCATTGAATTAGGAGATTCTTATTGAAGATTAAGACATCCTAATTAATATTTTAGAAAGATATTAGCCTCATCCAAAAATGAGGTCAACAAGCATTTTTGATGCCCTTGCTCTATCGAAAGAAATGTGGGAGTCATTAGTACAGGCATTGCTCGACCCAGAGTTATGCCATGCACAACTAGCAACAACTTCCTCAAATAAGGCTTTCTACTTAGAGAGATCCCTGGAGTTACCTTCTCTAATGATGATCTACTTTTTGGTACCACTGATCAGAATAGGGCCCTTTATATTTCTATCAAAGTGGAGATCATCTAGTTGACAAGAGTTCTAGTTGATCCTAGAGCTTTAGTCAATATCATGAACTCCATAACATTGTCATTCCTAAAATTTGATAATAAAAGACTCACATTAGATAAAATGTTATTAAGATTTTTTAATGAAACTAGGGAGAAAGTTTTAAGCTCAATCACTTTATTATTAGAAATAGAAAGATTGAAGATTGAAGCTAAATTCCACATTATTGGCTCAGAAACATCCTTCAACGTGCTCTTAGGCAAACCTTAGATTCATGAATATAGAATGGTTCCTTCATCACTTTGCCAGTGTATTAAATACACTAGGTATGGAGTTGAGTACACCATGAAAGGTGATATACAACCATTCTCTATCCAAGAAATTGAACTATATGAACATACAGCTTACTACATGCCTAAGAAGCCAATGCATGATTCTGTGAAATCTAGCATTATTGAGGCATCAAGTAAAATAACAAATAAAAATAAAGGAAAGAAATAATATGAGGGAGAAAAAAAAAAAGAATGTCTAGTGATACAAATTAATTTTAAATCCTATTTTGATGAAGATTCCAATCAAAAAGATGCCTTAGTAAAGTTTGAGATTACATTAGAATCAGACAGTGGGGAAGAGCATATTCGAGCATTAAAGGATGATCCAAATTATTCAACATTTGAAAAATTAAAGAAATATGTGGACACTTTGACTCTAACTCCTCTCATTCAAAATAAAGTATCTCAATTAAAAGTCAGACTGGCCCTTAACCTATCAGCAGATGTTGGGAAGTTGTCTAATTTTACTCTATACCATGACCTTTAAGCTCAGTAGTAGATGTAAAACTTGAAGATCCATTATCAAATGAAATAATAGAACTTCCTTTTGATTGGTATTTTGATTGTGCTAGAAATTCTATGAAACACGATTTAATTACAAATACTTGGCCCAAAGATATAACTCAATGCATGGAGAGCTTGTGGAATACTAAAAATAAAAACCCAAATTCCAAAGTTGTCATTGGGTTTGGCATCATTAGATATTTAAATGATGTCAAACATTATTTGATGATAAGCAATCTTTTAGTGTGTGATCAATTATTTGAAATTCCTTCTAATTCTTTTAAAAAATTATGCCTTGAAATAACAAACGAATCTAATGATTGTTTACTTCAAAATGCTCCCCATAAGTTTAAAGAAGAAATAAAGTCCACTATTTTTGAGTTAAAGGAAACTAACTTAAGAACTGCTAAAAACCCAAAACCAACTTTTATTAGTTCATAACTAGGTCTAGAGGATTTCAAAGGGTTGAACAACTTTACTGTTTGAATAGAAAGATTACTTTGCATGGAGTTATAATCAAATGCCGAGTTTATCTTCTCATGTTATCATGCATAAACTAGAGATTAAACATGATATAATCCCAGTAAAGAAAGTTCTTACGTGAATGTGCCTAGAAATTGAACAACAAGTGATTATTAAAGTTAAAAAATTAATTGAAGTTGGCTTCATACGAGAAGAACAATACCTTGATTGGTTAGCCATCATAGTTCCCATAATAAAAAGAATGCTCAAATATCATTTCCATTTACTTAAGAGATTTGAATAATGCTTGTCCCAAGGATGAATTATGATTGCCAATACCAAAAATTATAGTGGATATAGCCTCATTACATAAGATCTTTTCAATCATGGTTGAATCATCTAGGTACAACCAAATTAAGATGTCTTTAGAGGATGAAAAGCATACGACTTTCAAAACACGTACAGGGATATTCTGTTACACGGTCCTGTCATTCGATCTTAAAAATGCCGAGGCTTCATATCAAGGAGCCATGATTAGAATATTTGATGACTTAATTCACAATCAAGTTGAGTGTTACATCGATGATCTGGTCATCAAAGGATTAAAAATCATCTATATGATTTACATATCATTTTCAAATGGTTGCCCCACTATAACTTAAAGATGTTAAAGTGTGCTTTGGGAGTGAATTTAGGAAATTTTTAGGATTTGTAGTGAGGTATTATGGAATAGAGATCAACACAGAAAAGATAAAAGCTATTTTAGAAATGTCACCACCTAGAAGTCTTACACAGTTAAGATCATTCCAGGGAAGGCTTGCATATTTAAGGAGATTCATATTGAACTTATCAAAAAATGTCAGCCATTCATAGTATTAATAAAGAAAGATTACAAATTTGTTTGAGATAAAAATGCTAGAATATATTTGAAAGCTTACAATAATACTTAAGTAACCATCCTATTTTGGTTGCTCTAATTTCAAGAAATCCATTGATTTTATATACTACAGCTTTAAATGAGTCATTTGGAATTTTATTAGCCCAAGTTAATGAAGAAGGAAAAGAAAATTCCCTTATATTATGTAAGAATAGACTCATCCCATAAAAAATGAATTATTTGCTTATTGAAAAGCATTATTTAGCCTTAATTTTTAATGTTCAAAAACTAAGACACTACATGCTTTCTCATAAAATAAATTTAATTTCAACAGTAAATCCATTGCAATATCTAATGACCCACCAGACGTTGTCTGGATGTCTAATACGTTGGTCGATGATTCTATTACAATTTGAGATTACCTTTATTCCCTTTTGTGCTTGTGGGGTTTATTTTTGGATGTAGGGGGGACACCATGCAGATCATAGGGGGTACTTATTGAAATGATCAGGTATAACATTGAGGTATGATGTACTAGCTCAAAAGATAAAGATATCACCCTACAATGGACCTAATCGCCTAATAAGGACTCCTAAGGCATGATGGGTCTTCAAATATAATAGAGATTTTCCCCTACTTTATATCGATGAATAAAGTAAGATTTAAATTAAGTCGGGTTCTTAAGTTCCCTATGGAGGCAAGCCTCCATAGTTAATTACACCCTAGGGAATGAGATTCCCTAAGAATACTCTCGATTAAAGTAGATAATTATTATCTCTAAATATTTCAAGGTTATACTATCAAAGGATTGTCTATATTTAGAAAGTCAATTGGGAAAGTTCAAGAAGAAGACTTATTTTTGGAATCCAAAGGAAATAAGTAAGAAATGCTCATGATATTAGGAGGCCTAGTGATCATTCCAATCTATCCTATGATTGGGCTTTATATGTTTGAAAGTGAAGACATTTATTTATTACAGTTGAATTTTTATTAGATTGCTAGGGCGTATGATCCACCAACACAAGGTTCTGAAAATGCTTAAGAGCTGAGGATTTATGCTTATATCCTAAAGGAAACAGCTAACTCAGATCCTAAATCTAGAGAGCTTTAGCACAAACTAAAGCACAACATAAATCTAAGCAACGGGTGGACATAGGAGATTATCTCCAAAAGAGAGGATAAAGCCATCCAACTTCTAGACTTACAACTACCTGGAGTGGCCACTAGCTAACACCTCTTATGATTTTCAATTCATGTAATTTGGTCTTATGAATTTCAGGATATCTAGGGTAGTTATTTAATTTGAAAGATACTAAAGCCCTTAAACCACTCCCTAAGAGACTATAGCATGAGTGGTATGAGCATGTGACTTAATCTACAAATGCAAAATCTTTTAAAATTTTATTTCATTTTGGACATAGTATATTAGACAAAGGCTTTGAGATATTTTTATGCATAAATGCATGATGAAATAAATTGTTGGCTAAATCAAAAGAGAAAGGGTGAAGTTTCATTGTCAGGGGTTGCTCTCATTGGTCAAGTGGTCCCTATTGTGTAAGGTCGGAGGCCCTCATTTTAACACGAGTCATGGAAGATGCATGTATGATGTGAGACATACAACATACAACATACAACTAATGAGTTATTAAATCTTTTAATTATCTTGATTAAAACCTAAGCTTTATGGTAAGATTATGAGTTATTTAAAACTATAATTATGAGTGATTAGTTGGGTAGAAAATTTATTTTATTCTAAGAGCCTACCGTATCCAGACCACAAATTAAAGAATCAAACATAATGAAACTATGAAAAAGGTGCAATCCTAATGCATAGTTTAAACAAATCATCAATCAATTTTATAAATTATCATAAAAGAATAAGAGGTCGGTGCGGTCTAGTGTCACCGTACAACCCGATAAGAGAAAATATGGGTAGCCGAGCTCTACCCTTATACAACCTGGTATAAGAAAGAATAATTACAATTACAATTAATACATGCTATAGGGGTCTTTGCTTCTTCATTTCTTTATTTCTTCCATCTCCTTCCCTTTGGATTCATGCTTTAAAGGCATTATAGGGAGAATCCCAGAACTAAGCCTTCTAGCCACTGCTCATCTTAATCTCCCATAGCACTAATCCTAATCCTATTACGAAAATTACATTTAAATATAGAAAGTAAATCTAACTACACTGCATAATAGAGGCTAGTTAATATACATACAATCCCAAACAGTTATATGCATAATTAAACTTAGCACCCTGTACATGGGTAACCAAGCCCACCTATCATAACTTGGATTATGGTTAGGGGTTTAAGCAACCTACGAACAAAACATTTGAATATTATTTTTAAGCATCCCCTTAAGCACAATCCCCTATAAAAACATGATTAAGCTAAGAACGTCCTAACATCCAGTCTACAAAGCATACACCCTAACAACTAGTCTAAAATATTACATCACAAAATAAAACATATATCACATCATACACCATCCTAACATAAAGCTAGAAGTGGTGACTTAATTCTAATGTGTGTGTTATGGCTTTGTGTGGTATGTCTTAACTAAGCATTAGAGTTGTTTTTTTTTGTTAGGAAATTATTCAAGTTAACATGATGGTGGGTTTCATTTGACATTATTTAATTGATTTGTGAATTTTAATTTATATTATATTTTATTTCATGTGATTTAAACTTAGCAACTAAGTGTTATGAAGAGAAGGAAGAGGATTACCCTCTTTCATCTCTACCTTAAGCCACTTTCTAAAACATATTAATTTGATTTTGTTCTCTTTAGTGAATGGCTTATTAAATGATTTTTAATTATTCCTAAGTTTAGGTTAACTCTAGATGACC
Source organism: Cymbidium sinense (assembly GCA_021442155.1). Lineage (NCBI taxonomy): Eukaryota > Viridiplantae > Streptophyta > Magnoliopsida > Asparagales > Orchidaceae > Cymbidium > Cymbidium sinense. The sequence goes on from CM038221.1 coordinate 94,285,726, forward strand.
TTATCCAATATGAAAGGCTTCTTAAGATTAATCTAATTGAATTACTATCACATGAATTATATTAAGTCAATTCTTTTCATCACATGTAACTTGCATATGATCTAATACTTAGCATATCTATACATGAAACATATTTTATCACTTTTAAATGATGATGAATGTGTATGTTTGGAGTTTATATTTTTATTGACTGAATTATATAAGCATATAAATTAAAGCTCTATCTAAATTCTAATACCAAAATACATAAGGATGGAATCACATAAGTACGTGTCATTATTAATCAGGGAAGTGAGGTAATTAAATGACCTCCTTGGGGCTACTTAAAGTCTCGTATTCCTAGGATGTCTAGACTATATACTTATTAAAATTCCAAACCTATGTAAATCTATACACGAATAAGGAAAAGAGAGCACTAACTTATACATAACATGTGCTAATGACTTAGGTGAATATGGATGCATGTATTTTTAATAACAAAAGGGAATCTTCATCTTCTAATTAAGCACACATACACATGTATTAAAGATGTAAGCAAGTACATACCATTATTTTAACTACGAAAGTGAGGTAACCAAATGATCTCCTTGGGGCTACTTAAAGCCTCGTATTTCCAGGATGTCCAGACTAAACACTTACTATCTTAAATACATATGAATGTATACACAACTATAAGGATGAAAATAATGCAAAGATTGTAATTTTTTTTTAGTTGAATTATTTAGGCATATGAATTAAAGCTCTATCCAAATTCTAATACCAAAATACATAAGCATGAAATCAAATGAGTGCGTGCCATTATTAAACCATGGAAGTGAGGTAATCAAATAACCTCCTTAGGGTTAACTAAAGCCTGATAGTCCTGAGATGTCCAGACTATATACCCATTATTATTCAAACTTATGTAAATCTATATATATGAATCATGAGAAAGAGACCTTTATTTAATATGCTTAAGCTATAAACACATCAAGATCCTGTACATATTCATAACTACTATCACTCCACATATTATTATCAATTTATAAAGTTTTGGAAAAATAGATTTGAATTTATTAGTAATAATAGCCATGCCTATATTAAATTAAGACAACACATGCAAGCTTACATAAAGGGAATTCATTTGATTCATTTATATTTAAAAGGTTGAATGCATGAAATCAATTAACATATGACATCTAAAGTGATTGGAAAGGAATAACTAAGTACAAACATATGGTTCATTCAACCAAATTAATTCCTAAGGACAATCACATCAAATAAACTCATTTAAAGAAAACCAAACTTTCTTTATTAATTTATGACTTGAGATTTTGATTAAATTTAATGAGGAGAAGAATTATTTGCTATTTTAATCCCATTCCCACATTGGTGGACTTAATTTGTTTAAGAAAAGGTAATTAAGTGGATTTATGAATTAATTAAGTGAGACATTTAATTAAATTAATTAATCACCCTTACCTTTGCTTCTTTAATTTAATTAACCAATTAATTATGAACCACAAATGACATGAACATGTGGAACTTGTGGAATACTAAAATTATGAAGCTTTTGAGAAGAGGAAATTGCAAAGTATGATATGCACCTTTTTTTTTCTCTTAGATCAAGTATATGTTTATGGTTATTATTCTATAAACAATTAGATTTATGTGGTTCCAAGTTGTTGACCTCCATGCATGCGCCATAAGTCAAGTCTAGCTCACAAGGTGAATTCGATGAGCTTCAGTGTGCAAATCAAAGAAAAAATGCACTTGATGACAAACAAAATTAGTTGAACTGCCCTCTAATTGACCAACAGACTAAGCCATCACATTTAGAATATTAAAATTGATTAGAATATGCATATTGCATAATTTGATGGTCAACTGATCAAGAAGGGGGGGGGGTCGTCGAAGTGCCTAAATGTATATCGAGGTCGAGAAGCCTCAATGTTGCCTAAAAAATCTTTGTTTATGAAATTTATTATGCCGTTAGTATTGAAATATCAAAATCTATCAAATGAAACTATTCACACTTAATTCGGATGAGTATCCATGAATATCGAGCAATCGGATATAATATCATGTAAATCAGAGCTGAAATACACTCAATGACACCAAAAATTAGTTGAAATGACCTTCGATCTATGAACAGACTATGCCATTGCATTCAGAATATCAAAATTGATCAAAATATGCAACTTACATAATTCAATGATCGACTGATCAAGAGAGAGGGACGATGCATTGACACGCATATTGAGGTAGGGAAGCCACGTGATTCCTACATGACCTCCTTTCATGAAATTGATCATGTCAATAGTGTTAAAATACTGAAACCTATTAAATGAGATTATCTGCGCTCAATTCGGACAAGTCTGCATGAATATCGAGTGAGCGGAAGCGACGATGCACAAATTTGAACTGAAATTGACCCTGATTCAACGTCAACCTGAACCAAACAGCTTTCAATTTTGAAACGGACTACGCCGTTACATCCGAAATATCAGAGTAACCTAAAATTGACATACATATTATTTATATGATAACATCGACATAAAAACCTAAATTATGCTTAATTAAAAAATAAAAAAATATTTTTATAAATATCCCCTCTTATTCCCTAACCCTAACCTATTCTCCCCAAGAAAATCCCCACTCAGTTGACATCTCCTCTTGAGCTCCCTCACGCATGGAATGAAACTCTTCCATCCAACTCCCATAGCAGCCAAAGGGATCGAGCTCCATCTAAGAAATTCAAGGGCATACTAGAATCCATCTCCCATGAAACCTCTCATCACGACACTCACGCATGCATCCGTAGATGCACCGCACCCTCATCTCACATGCCACTTGCATCCGTCACCCACATCTCGACGTGACTGCATCCCCTCACCCTGGCTTCCCTCACGCACCACGAACCTCTTGCGATAAGACACAACACCCTGAGCACCTCTGGTAAAGACATGCGAGGGCCCGTGTCCATGAGCTCGAGCCTGCGAGCACCCATGTGCGCCCTCAAGCACACCAGTGCTCGCCCAAAGCCTATGTTGACTATAAGTACCCGTACAAGCCTTTCATGGCATGGCGGGAAAATTTCTACTTACTTGTTGGTGTATAAGTACCTATACACACCTTTCTTGGTGTATGAGAAATCTTGTTTTGCATGTATAAGTACTTGTACACTTTTTTTAGTGATGGGAAAATCTTTCAAAGATGTACCTAGAGCTATACATGCCCTTTTTGGCATGGTGGGAAGGCACATTTAGGCCATGATTTATACCACCCATACACACCTTTCTTGGCATGGTGGGGGGCCCAAAGATACCAAGTAGCCTATATGAGGACGTCGGATGCTACCAAATGTCGAAACTTCACATGGGGGACCTACACAACTTGAGATAAAGCCATGTTGTAATATAAAATTATTATTTAAACTAACATTGCAGGTGTATAAGTACCCATGGCGAGGTAGAGAAATCTATTTCAGTAGGTGGTTTAGAGCCCCATATATACCTTCCTTGGCATGGTGGGATGACACATTCAGGTCATGAATTATACCACTCATACACGTCTTTCTTGGCATGATGGGCGTACCCAACATACCCAAAGTAGCCCCTTGTACGGAGACGATGTTGGGATGCCACCAAAATATTTCCAAACTTTTACACTGACATGAGGCATAAACTGCTTAATAAAAATTCAACTATAAAGCTAAAATTAAGGTTTTAACTTCATATTGCAAGAAAATAAGTACTTGTACACACCTTTCTTGGCGTGGCAGAGAAATTTGTATTACATGTAGGTGTTTTAGAGATCCATACATTTGGCATTGTGAGATGAAGCATTCAACCGTGGTGTTTACACCACCCATACATGTCTTTCTTACCATGGTGGGTAGGCCCAGCCCCCCTGTTGTAGCCCTCTATGTGGAGACGACATCGGGAGGCTACTGAAATGCTATCAAAATTTTATCTAAAAATTATAAACTTGTAATAAAACTCAATCAAAATAAGCAACATTATTTAAATCTCTAAAGTTAAATCAATTTGAAATTAAATAACCTGCATGGGCCCTAACACTATGTTAAATATTTAAACTTAGTGTTTGAGGATGTTACCCAGGTTAATTTCTAGTTGGGTCTTAGAACCGAGTCTGAGTTAATAAAACTTAAAAGTCTAACTCTACTATTATAATATTTTCAACATAATAAGACATCTACAGTTAATTCTATCATATAACAGTGGATCTGATCCTCTATTACTAAATTAATAGAGTCGACAAGATCTAAAATAATAGAACAATAAACTATCCTGATGATGGCTGTGTTGAATGAAGATTTCAACCGGAGGGGATACTTACCATAAAAATATTCTTGCAATCCTAAACCCTAAACCCTAGACATCTGAGAAGCTAATTCTATCATATGATAGTGGATCTGATCTTCTATTACTAAATTAATAGAGTCGACAGGATCTAAAATAATAGAATAATAAACTATCCTGATGATGGCTGTGTTGAATGAAGATTTCAACCGGAGGGGATACTTATAATAAAAATATTCTTGCAATCTTAAATTGAATTAATCAAACTCAAGTATCAATGTAAATATAAAATTAAAAAAATTACTAAATTATAAATGGTTAAGTGAAATTAATCAATCTAAAAACTTAAAGCTCAAAACTCAATCCACCTTTCACGATTATTTGCTGAAGATGACAAATTAAGAAAATTCTAGCTCATAAAAGAGCCAAAGTTAAATCAAGTACACGACTATGTTTACTCTCAAATAATCTCATGCCAGCAAGGACGTGGCCCGTGTCCTCTGACTGTATGGCTTGGCCAGTAGGCTCAACGTGATGCAATTACAACTAGAGTCCTCTGACCGGGTGGTTGTCGCCAAATGACCCCACTATATCACGGTCAATACTGTAGCTCGTATGCTCCCCAATGGCTCTACCCTTTGAGTTATGAACCATAAGGTATACTTGATAGAATAAAAAGCCCTCTGCTAGCTAAGATAGACTTAATATTGTCTCCTTAGGCAAACACCACCCCAGGTCTATAAGGATTTCTTGGACGATGCAACCTATGGCTGATGATAAGGATCGTTCTATCAGGTTGGGTCGACTACCTCCTCTAACTAAGTAAACTAGGGACCGTGACAAATCAGGATTATAGAACCATGGGATCTAGATTGGGCACATCATCGTTCCCCCAACCATCCGCTTTAAGTCAAAATGATGAATTTCATAAATTTTAAACACCATATGTTACTACTATATGCTATGCATTAAGTGATCTAACAACTAGCCTTAATCAAAAGTTCTCTCTCAGTATTGGGATGGGTAATTAACTATAGGTGCTCGTTCCTATATGAAACCTGAAACTAAATATAAAGTCCTCATGAAATGAGGGTGAAATCTCTAGGTAGTGTCTTATCTACTATTCCATCTGCCTTCTGAAAATTTAATCGACATTTAATCTACTCTCTTTATCAAGAGGTCGATGATGAATTTTTAAAACCCACAGATTTATGGAGATTTGCTGGAGACAGGTTTCTCTTTCCATTTTTGGCTAGTCAAATTAAATCTATAATAGTAGCAGGGCATAATAATATCAAAATTTAAAGTTATTTATAAAATAGAATTGGATGAAATTTAAAATCATTTTTATAATGAACATAATTCTGAAATTTTCAAGATTTTATTTATATATAACTTACTTTAATATCCTCTCTTGTTTGTTCAGTTATATCTCTGCATTATGGAAGTGTGAGATGATATATCAATTACTGATTACTAATTTTATAATGAACATAATTCTGAAACTTCATCATTTAGAGGAAATCTAACTAGAAGGTAGAGGAGAAGAAGAAATGCTGAGCTGTGAGCCCATCAGCTTTCACCTGGCCCTTCTATCACACAGCCAACCTTACAACCATAAATTAGTGTTCCCACTCACAATAAATTTGAAAATCTTAAGTGGGTGAAAAGAACAGCTCTATTGGGAGCAACAGTACCAAGCTCCAATCCCATAAAGGAGGCATCCTGAGACTCTATCCGCTATAGTGCACAAGATGCTGAAAGTTGTAAAAGAACAAGGCCTTATGAAGAAGAGATATTAAAGGCCAATTATTAGAGAAGCCAATAATGCTCCACCGCAAAAGCTACCATCAAAGGTAGTTAGAACTCAAGAGCATTACAAATGAGCCCTACATGGTGAACATCGGGGTGTGACACCTGAACCACGCGTTAGGGAATCTGCTGCCGAAAGGTCCTGATAGAAGAGAAAATAAGTATGGAGATCGAAGCCTCAAGAAGAAACTACCATAGAAAGGAAAAAAGGCGTGACATCCAATTTGCATATTTGAAGATCCACTAATGACAGGGCCCAACAGAAATGGGTTCCTAAAGAGAATGTTATAATTAGGGAGACTTGTACTGTTTGACACCTTGGAGAATCCTCCAGGGAATCCCATCACCAATCTAAATGATCTTCCCTTAATTTTAATAGTAGCTCTCCAATCGAGCAGACATTAGTCCCACACTCTGAGCCTAAAATCAGATGGAGATGTCGATCACAGATAAGGCTGCAAGAAGAAGAGGTTGTGGTGTTTTATTTTCCATTGAATAAAAATGTTATTGGGACATCACGTAGATCTGTAAATGTACTCATTAGGGTGATCGGGTGTGACATAGAGGAATGATGTACTATCTCGAGAGAAAGAAGTCACCATCCTATAAGGGACTTAATCATCTAATAAGGACTCCTAAGGATAATGGGTCCATGAATGTATTACAGATCTTTCCCCTATTTTACATGGAAAAGTAAAGCAGGGTTTATTTTAAACTGGGTTCATTTAAGTTTCCTATTGAGGTAAGCCCTCATAGTTAATTACATCCTAAGGAATGAGATTCCTTAAGACTACTCTCAATTAAGGTAAATGATCATTATCTCTAAAGATTTTAAAGATAGGACTATCAACAAATTGGTTATTTTTTGGAAAATCAAGTGAGATTGATCAAAAGGAGGGAGTTATTATCTAAACCAAAGGGAGATGAGTTGGAGAAGCTCGTGATACTAGGAAGCCTCATGACCATCCCAAACCATCCTATTTTTGGGCTTTATATTTTTGAAATTTGAAGAGGATTATATGTTTGAGTTGAATTTTTATTAAAAATCTAGGGCTTACAATTTCATAATACAAGATCATGGAAATACTTAAGAGGTGAGGATCCTAAGTCCACAAAAGGACTTAGGATCCGAAGTCTAGGGAAACAATAAAGGGAAACAACAACCTCGGATCCTAAGTCTAGGGATCTTTGGCAAGGGCCAAAGCATGACCTAAATCTAAGGCAAAAAAATGGGTATTTGGTTTATCTCCATAAGAGAGAATAAATAACCCGACTGTTGGACTTAAAACCGCATGGGGGTGGCCGCCAATTATCTCCTCTTATGATTTTAAATACATGTAGGAAAATCTTATGCTTTGCAAGATGGCTAAACTATTGTTTATTTAGAAAGGAGACTAAGTCTTTAAATATGCTCCTAAAAGACTAGATCATGAAGGGCAAGAATAATGACTTAAATATAATGCAAATTTTGTTAAGTTTTATTTTGATTTTTGGACATTTCTATTTGACACGAGCTATGGGATTTCATACTCCTAATATATGAGAAATTGGTTATGGGCCAAAATAAAAAAGAATGAGGTGTGTTTCCATCATGACTCTCAAAGGTCAAGCCATTTTCTCTGGCAAAGGTGGAAGCCTTCCATTAGCAAGAGTGAAGCAATATGATTTATGCATGATGTGAGACATACAACATCCAACTAAGGAGTTGCTAAATCTTTTATTATCTTGATTTATGTCTTAAGTTTTAGGTGAGGTTATAAGTTGTTTAATTTAATTTTGAGTTGATTAATTAGATAGAAAATTTATTTTTCCCTAAGAGTCTAATCGCTTCCAGGTCATTCAACAATCATCAAGCAATTAAGAAACTAGGAAAATCATGTTATCTTAATTGCACAATCATAAAAAAATATCAATCAATTTATAAAATTAATGCAAAAGAATAAGTGGTCGATGTACTAGAGTTCCACCACACAACCCGAAAAGAAATGTGGGCAGTCAAGCTAAACCTTTATACAACCCAGATTACAAATGAATAATTACTATTAAAAAGGTAATTCATGTTATGGGGGTCTTCATTCTTCATTTCTTCATTTCTTCCTTTCTTCATTTCTTTCTTTCTTCATTTGACTCGGGATGTAGTTTGCTCCAAGGCTTCACATGGTGCATAAGACATGGTCTTATAACCAATGTTCATCCTAATTCCCCCATAACATTCATTCCAAATCTTAATTATAAAATTTGCATCAAAAAGGGAAAGATAAATCTTCCTAAAATTGCAAAATAGAGATTAGTTAAATAGACCACACAACCCAAGTATTTATATGAATAATTTAGACTTAGCACCCCACACATGGGTAATCAAATCCACCTATCCTAATTTAGGTTATGCTTAGGGGTATAAACAACCTGCACAGCAAAAGCATTTATATTTTTATTATAATGTCCCTTCAACACAACCCCCTACAGAAAGCATGATTAGGCTAATACCGGCCTAACATCCAGACTACGCACATGCACCCTAACATCCAGTCCAAAAAAAATATTACATCACAAAATAAAATCAAGCATCAAATCATGCACCGCCCTAACATAGAGCTAGAAATGGTGACTTAGCCTAATGTGTGTGTCATTTATGACTTGTCTGGAATGTCTTAACTAGGCTTTAAGGTTGAAATTTTCTAAGTGTGAAAGATTCAATTTAGAGGGTGGTTTCATTTCAAGTGATTTAGTTGATTTGTCAATTTTAGTTGGTGATTTGATTTGTTTTGAATGAACCCATACTTAGTTACTAAATGTTGTGAAGAGAAGAAAAGAGAAGAAAACTTCACTTTTATCCCTACCTTAAAACATTTCTAAGGTATATTCATTAATGATTTTTCTTTAGTGAATGTTTTATTATGTGTTTTATTTAACCCTAAGTTTAGATTTGCTCTAAATGACCCTATTCTATAAGAAAGGCATCTTAGGATTATTTAAGGTGGATTACTACCACATGACACACAACCATTTATTTCTTTTCACCATGTATACCATGCATATGAATAATCCTAAGCATATATATATATATACATACAATGCAAACTTTATCCCACTTTGATGATGAATGCTAAGAGATATGATTAAAAATTTGGATATTCCATTGATGCATGTCTTTATTATGTAGAAAAGGGAGATTTTTCATCCATTAGCAAAATGCACATTCACATGTATAAGAGACATAAGTTAGTACGATGCCATTATTTTCTATACCATGGGCGTAAGGTATAAGAACTACTTAGGGCTACTTAAAGCTTCGCAACCCTGGGATGTCTAGAATAATATACCACTTTTCTTAAATACATGTAGATGTACAAAAAAAATAAATGGATGAAGAATCATGCATAAGATTATTTTTGATTTGGTTGTATAATTTACATGTGTAAATGTGAGGATCCTTCTTAAGTTATAACATAGAAATGCTTAAGAATAGATTTAAGCAAGTGTTGCGCTCTTTTCAAATGAATTGTACACTTTGCAAATCCTATTCAAATCCATGTTAAGTGAAGAGAAGAAAGCAACATAAAACACATCTTATGCTATAATCACATGCAAGCTTATAAGTACCTATAAGTAGCACCACTTCATTCATAATCTTTTATTTATAGGTTTTAAAAATAATTTTTGGTTTAATAGTGATAATAGCCACTCATATTCTTAACTTTAGCCAAAACATACAATTTGACATAAAAAAACATTTTATTTAATTGATTTCCAATAGAAATGAATGCATGATTTTATATGGCAAACAACATTTAGCATGCTTGGAAAGAAATAAAGGGATGTAAGCACATGACTTCATTCACCCTAATTACTTCCTAAGTACAATCATATAAAATAGGATTATTTAAAATGAATTAAAATTCTTTAAGGAAATTTTTATTTTTGAATTTGATTTTAGTTAGAAAAAATGGAAAGGGTTTGCTCATCCTAACCCATTTCCCCCATGTGTGAATTGGTTTAGTTTAATTTTTAGAACAATTAGGTTGATTTTATATTTTATTTAGGTTAAGCTATGAATTAAATCCAATAATTTTCTCTTACCTATACCACTTTAACATAATTATTCAAGTAATTATGAGCTAACATATGATATGCAACCACATGGAATTTAAATCAGCAATGCACCTAAGAAATAAAGGGTTCTAATGTAATTGGCTCACAATTATTGATTCATTAAGTTAAAGGGACTTAATTAAATACTTTTATAACCATCCTTCATATGTAGTTTAATTATAATTTCCTTTGAATCCTCTTAGGTTATTGAACACCTAAGAATCTACCCAAGACTAAGTGATTAAGTTCTGGAATGATTTGGTTTGGAATTTGATTAATTAAATTATTTAATGAAGTGATTAAGCCACTAATTAATTTGCAAATTAATTAACTATTTATCCAAATGGAATAGACTTAGGGGAAAAGATTGGAAAAGAAATCCTAATCCCATTCCCTAAGTCAATTCACTATTTTATGAAGATTTGCAAGCTTAATTAATGAATTTATCATTATTTAATAGGTTTATTGATCATTTAATTAATTAAGAGAGGGATTAAGGATAAAATAAGCAATTCCCCAAATTAATCTAATAATAAAATCTAAGAAAATCATGAGAGGCAGAGGTCATCCCACTAATAAATCTTAGGAAGTTTGGATTTAATTATTAAAGTAATTAAGAAAATTAGCCTATATTTCTAATAAAACCCAAATTGAGTGAAAATTTTTATTTAAAATTAATTAATTTTAATTTTCTATTATTCTTCTCTAAATTATCTTTAAAATGAACTTGAGTTTGTATTTTCTAGATTTTTTTACAATTAGTTATGAATTTTAGAAGTTTCAAAGTTAAAATTGGATTAATTAAAGCTAATTAAACCCCCTAATCCCATCGGGCCATGTGGCGGCTGATGCACGCTTTCACATGGCATGATGGGATAGGTTATTTAAGTTGTCACATCCACTTGGTGAGTCAGTCGGCGGCGGACGCACTATCTACATGGGCCGCTCGATCTAAGATCGGATGGCCGGGATTAATCCCGCAGTTTAGGCTTAAATCAAAGGGGATCTAACGTGATCTAATAATAGTCATCCTTTCCAATAACGCAGAATGGACGGCGTGTGATCCTTCTCCTTCGTGAGCGATGAGAGATGAAGACCATTCACCTCTCTTCGTTCAATTTGAAATCACCCGAGCTCGGATTGGGATCAAAATGATCCCACACCTTCGAAAGGAGGGGGGATGAACATCCAACGGTCAAGCTTCAATGGGGTGACACTTTTCTTCAAAAGGACCAAGAAAAATTTCCTAAGGCTATGGTTTCAAGTAATTACCTCACCGGAGGCTATCACCGGCACTTCCAATGAAAGAGGTAGCTTCGTCTAGTAGAGATGAAGCTCAAAGGAATTGGATTTGGTTTGGAGTGGATTGCTAGGTTGATCAGGCTCCCCTTCAATGGTGATCAACCTTGATCAAAGTGATGCTTCCCAAGGCTTGGAGACTTGGGAAATAACTTGGTTAAGCTCAATGAAGTCCATTGATGATGTGCACAAAGTTAATTTGGTTTTGATGAAGAATTGAGTGAGTTGGGATTTGGATTGACCTCCCATTTTTAGCTTTGAGCAAAACTGAGAAGGAAAAATGATAGAGCTCTAGAATGGCTTGCAAAGGCTTGGAAAATCTTCGTTTCAACCTTTTCAGCTCTATCGAAATCAATACTTGTGGTTTGAGTGGGAATGAGGGAGAGTATATCACCCCCTCCTTGGATCAGACGGTGAAGAGTAATTTTGTCATTTTTGATCAATGGGTGAGATTGGCTTCATGGTTTGAGTTGCAAGACACCCCATGTAGGTCATTTTAGGTAGAGGAGTGGAGGAGAGTGAGTGCCCATGTGCTAGGTGAGTGCATTTGGTGATCCAAGTGCTCAATTTCTATTAGAGGGGTCAGTTTGGCCTTGGGTTGGGTCATGGACTACCCAAGGTCATTGGGTCATGTTTACCTCCCTCCTTGGTGTCCAAGTGGACCACTAGAATGATGACAAGTGGGCTTGAGAGAGAATTGACCAAATTCCAAATGAATTTGGTCATAGGATACACTCTGACCTAGGGACAAAGTGCTCATTTGGCCATGATTTTGATTTGGATAGACTTGAATGATTCAAAAATGGGTTGGGCCAAATTTCAAGTAATTTAGAGTTTATTTGGTTTGAATTGGTTCAATTTGACCTATTTAGGTCATGTTGGGTCAATTTGGGTTAGGTCGACCAATTGGGTCAAACCATGGGTTATGTCAAGTTCAAATGATCAGTTAGAGCCTATGGGTATCATTGGTTTAATTCAATTTGGTTTTTATTTGGTTTTGGTTCATTTAGGTTCATTTAAGTTAAATGAGTCAAGTTGACCAATTTGACTCATTTGACTCAATTGGGTTAGGTCATGGGTTAGTTTAGACTTGGTTGATCATTTGAAATGTATTTCAAGCTTTGGTTTCAATCAATTATGATTTAGTTTGATTTCAAGTTTATTTGACCTTTTAGATCAAGTTGGGTTCATGGTCAATTGCGCTAGGTTGGGTCTAGTTGGCCAATTGAAGCTTTAGTCAAGTTCAACAATCAATTTACAAATGAATTTGACCCATTGGTTGCACTCATTTTGGCTAAGATCAACATTTGACCCATTTTTACTTTTTAGGTCTATTTAGGTCAACTTAGGTCAAGTGGCCAATTAGGCCTAGTTTGGCTCAATTTATGGCTTCGTCAAGTTCAATCATTGATTATGAATTGGTTCAGATCAATGGTTTCAATCAATTTGGCATATGATGGATTTTGGCTAGTTTGGGTTTCATTTGGGCTAAATGTTGACTTAGCCAAAAACTAGGTTTGACTTAGTTTGACCCAATTTGAGTGATTGATCATCCGAGGATGATTGTTGATCACAATGTGAGGCTTAGAAGGGCTTAGTTCGATCTAATTTGGGTTGGATTAGAACTTGGCTCAAAAAGGTGCTTTAGTTCACTTTGGGTCAAGTGAACCTAAATGGGTCAATTGGCTTGATCAAGGCTTAATTTAGGTTTGGTTGAACTCACATATGGACTTATGATGGAAATATAAATTCAATTGCAAGTGATTTGGAGTCAAATGGGTTTTGATTCATTTGATAATTTAAGTCGGTGAACATGGAACATGGGTTTGACTTGTTTGATTTTGTTTTGGTGATTGTAGTTTATGTTTATATTTGGGCATGTGATTAAAGGAATGATTATTTGAAGAGAAAATCCAAAGGTTTGGATTGATTTGAGAATGATTTGGCTAAGTTCAAGGACTTGACTTGAAAGAGTATAAGTTAGAATTAAGTTGGATTTGGATTTGAGTTTTAAATTTAGTTTTGATTATTTCAATTTATATTTCATTTATATTTGTGAATATAAAAGAGAATATAAATGGTTTATGAGAAAATCTTTTGAGTTTGGAGTGATTTGGATTTGATTTGAGCTAAGTCCATAATATAAAATCAAAAGGGCTTAGAAAAGACTTTGGATTTGAAATTGATCATGGGTTTCAATCATTTGGAATTGATTCATGATTTGGATTTTGGAATTGATTTATGATTTGCGAAAATCAATTGAGTTGGAATTGATTTAAGATTTGATTTGAGCTAAGTTCATAAGATGAAATCAAAGGGCTTAGAAAAGGTTTTGGATTTGATTTAAGATTTCAGAAAATCAATTGAGTTGGATTTAATTTAGGATTTGAGTTTTGGAATTGATTTATGACTTGAGAAAATCAATTGAGTTGGAATTGATTTGAGATTTGAATTTAAAGTTTGAGTTGAAAGAAGGAAGCAAGGATTGGGTTCAAGCTACAGGATAGGCAAGTCCTCCTAATACCCCTAAGGCATAACCTATTCCTATGGTTAACTCTTCTAAGTCTCTAGGGTTAGGTTAACTGTTCACTTAATCACTAGAAGTGTCTTAAGACTAAGGAACTCTCAGTGTCTAGAGGAGTCCTATGTCTAAGTTGAAGAAGTTGAAAGCTCACTCCAAAAGTGAGGTCAACAATGGTACAACACATCGGAGAACCATTTGGTGTATGACAGTACTGATCCAAGTGTCATGGCGCCGCACCTCCTATCCTCATCGAAGAACCGACACCAGGTCAAACAGAAGTAAACCTTTTAGTTCCTCCTCAAGTGACAAGCAAGAAGAGGAACAAGAAGAAGAATAGGATAACATGTTATTCACTGACACTGCTACGCTTGCTCAGGTGTAAAGGCAAATGTAGCGATAGATGAAAGAGAAGGATAAAGAGATCTCTTAGCTGAATTTAAAGATGAATTAGATGATGATGTAGATGAATTTCATGATGCAAATGATGTAAAGGAATGCTGTCGCAGTGCCGACACTAGTTCCTCCTATCAATCATCAAATGACCAACACTACGCACATCAATCCACCAGTTGAGCAAGCGCCACAAACCTCCAAAGCACAAAGTGCTTATAATGGTAGAAACAAAGTCAATTAATTGACTGCTCAACCCATTCTCCAGCAAATATTGTGCACATATAAACCAGTGATAGCTATACAGCTCGAAACTATCATAAGTGAAAAAAATCAAAGATGGCATAGCTGCAGAACAAGTGGAGAAACTGGTGAACAAAGGTCGCCCATATCCTGCAGAATATGACCAGGTGCCATATCCTAAAGGTTACTCAATGCCGAAATTCCACTCATTTGATGGCAACGGTAACCCCAAGCAATACTTAGCAAAATTAAAGCAACTTGTGGTAACACTAGGGGCAATGATACACTGTTGTTTCGCCAATTCATTAGCAGCTTAACTTCAACTACTTTCGAATGGTATGCAGAGTTACCGAATGACTTAGTCAAGAAATTTGCCAAGCTAGAGGCAATGTTTATCAAAAGATTTGCTAGTGCAGTCAAAAAGATTATTATAGCTAACCTCACCTTGGAGAAAAGGAAGAAGGATGAGTTAGTCACTAAATACATAATGCATTGGTGCAACATGAGAATGAAGTGCGAACAATAGCAAGAAAAAGAACATGCAATTCAGCTGCTAATGGGAAACATTGATGTTAAAATGGTGCCCTATTTATGCATGGCTTTCATCATCACCTTCTAAAAACTACTAGATCGAGTGGCGAAATTCAAAAAGATGAATCTTTCCAACCTTAAAAGCCATTCAGACAAATAAAGAAAGGGAAGTTCCCAGAATCAAGGAGGAGTGAATCTTACACTACTTCATATGATTTGAATAGAGAAAGGTGAGTGACCTATAATGTAGATAAGAAGAAACAGCCCATTTATTTTGAAGAAAAGGTCAAACAGCCATTTAATTCTCAACCAAAGTTAGTTCTTGGAGGTAATGACAAACTTAGAACTTTCTCAGGTAATGGTGAGCGCCCAAGACAATCATTAGGAGATGTTGATCGAATGCATCCATCTCTTAAGGAGAAAATGAATAAAGAATACTCTTTCAAAAGAGATAGTGTAGCTAAACTATTCTGACAAGCACTCAAGGCAGGGTTAGAGTTGCCATAATATAAAAGACCTGAAGAGTCAGGATGAACTGGTAACCCAAATTACTGTCCATATCATCGGGTAGTTAGCCACCTTATAGAAGATTTCTATGTATTCAAAGATTGGCTGAAAAGGAAGTACATAAATGGTGAATTCACACTATCCAATAGTGTTCTTATTCACCCAAAGAAAGAATCTACTAGGGTAGTTACATCCTCTTCTGTGCCCCCATAGAAATATAAAGAAAAAGAAAAGATAATTGAGGATGACAAATGGGAGATTGCGGTCTCAAAGAAAACTATGAAGATGGTGAAGCAAGTAAAAGGCATTCCAAGGGTAGATGGAAATCTCCACTTGAATTGGTGCTGGAACCGAAGGAAGAATCTATATCAAAAAGTTCTGCTCTTTAGAAGTAGTCCAGGGTGATTGATATTCCTCACCCAGAGAAGCAGCCTATCTAGAACCTGCCAAAAACTCCTACAAGTCTAGCCAAACAAAAGAAGATAAAGAAAAATCCACTACCCAAAATATTATTAATAATCTTGAAGAATATCAATGACTAGCAAGATAACCAATTAAGTTTGCTAATTTCATGTCAGGACTCCAAATCATTGAAATAAATGATGAAGAAGATGATGAAGAAGAATCTCTTTCTTTGTTAGGTTATCTCAGTATCCTTGGATATTCCTTGATGGAATTCATTTCTTCAAGATAATCCAAGAAGAAGACCAACCAATGATGTAGCATTCAAGCCTTATATAATGCTGAAACAAATAGATGATAACTTGAAAGAAGACTTGTTCTTTCTTTATGAAGATGAGTCAAATCCTTCAATGTCACCATTAATGAATGGCATAAAGCTGGAAAGTGATTATGAAGGCTTTATCCGATCCTTAGCATAAATGGTGATTTTGAAGGGAAACTTATTTAGAAGAATCTAAGCCAGATAGAGCAGCCCTAATATAGCTAAGAAGTGGCAAGGTGTTGCCATCATCATAGAAGAAAGGAATGCCAAATGAAGGCAATGATAAGGGCATAGCAGTTAATGAAAATATCATTCTCAAATATCCAAAGAAGAAGTCTAACATGGATAAAGAGATCAATTACAATATCCTATCGTACTTGAGGAAGATCCATCCATAATTGAGTGTGTATGAGGCCCTTTTGATGTCGCAGGATCTCCGTGAAACCTTAATTCAGGATCTTAAGAATTCGAAGAAATATGAAGCATACTTCGTCAAGCGGTGTATGACTGAAGTATTACAATCTCAAGACTGTCAAACAATCACCTTCTCTAAGGAGAATCTTATGCTCGGAACATCAAAATATAATTGACCTCTATATGTCTCTATAGAGAGTGATGGTGTCATAATCAATCAAATTCTAATTGATTCAGGTTCATCTGTCAATCTCATGAGTCTGAAAGCATTAACGGGATTGTCTCTCGACATTCAACATCCAGGAAGAGACAAATTAATGATCCACAGCTATAATGAAAAAAATGCAAAAGACTTTTAGATTGTTTACCTTGCCATTAAGGTTCGAAGAATAGTCCCGTCTACTTTACACGGAGACTGAATCCCATGTCATTGATGCTGACAACTTATTCAGGGCCTTGTTAGGTCACTCTTGGCTGCATGAGTATAGAATAGTCCCATCTACTTTGCACCAATGCATGAAATACATAAGAGATGAGAAAGTACACATAATGATGGAGGTGGGTGTTCTTTCTTTTGATGAGATTGAGAGAACGTGGGTATTGGAGGTGAAGGAAGAAGATATGTTGGATAACTAGCCTACCAAGGATTGCTGGCCACCAAGCTCTCAAACCACAAGAATAACTCAAAAATTTGTAATTGCCAAAAGATCTCCTTTATTCTAATAAGAGGGGCTATTTATAACCATTACAAGCATCTTTCAAAAGAAAAGAATTCAAAACATGGAGGGAAAGGTGGGTGGCCACATTAATGTGAAGCATTAAATTGCCTCATTATTTTATGTCATCCACTCATTTCACATGCTATTATTTTATGTGGATTCAACCACCTCACATGTCATGCTTTGAATTTTTGAATGCAAAATTTCAAACATGGAGTTTCAAGAAGAAAATTAAAAATTACATAAATAAAAAAGATGAAATCATAAAATGGGCCTTAGCAGGCTAATGGGCTAAGTATTCTTCTTTCTTGAATTTTCTTGGGCTTTAGCTTGAGATCTTGTAAATGGGCCTTGGGCTCTAATTTATTGATCCTCATGATGTTCTACATCAACTCTCACAATTGAACTCTACCTGAGAGTTGAAATCTAAGAAGTCTTCTACTAATTATGGGGATAAAGTCTCCAAATCACTACGTGTCAACCATGTGTCTTTAGCTGCTTGCTTATTCTTCCAATGAACTAGAAAATGATGTTCAGAAGCAGGATTAATGGGTGCTTCCTCGGTGATAATATAATCAACTTCAAAGGAAGAGGGCTTCGCACGGTGCTATATCTCCGCTAAAGAGTTAGACAACAAGTGGAGGTTTTCTAATTCCTTCATATGATAGAATATCTTCAATATTAATAACCTGGATGAATGAACATAAAAGCAAATCAAGGTGATAAGCATTAATTACAATTTTCTTGAGAATTTTAAATGGACCACAAGCTCGTGCATGTAATTTCTTATATTTAGTAGTTTGATAATGCTCGCGAATGTGAATCAATACATAATCACCTTCTTTATATTCTTTGAACAATTATGATTTTCCTTAAGCATAATTGTCATTACTTATAGTAATTTTCTTTCTTATATCTTCATGGAGGCTTTAAAAATCTTTAGCAAATGAGAATGTCAGACGTAAAATACATGAGATGGTAGGTTTGCTACATCTATCTCGACCATATCATCTCAAATGGTATTTTTTTTGTAGTTCTAGATATAGTACTATTATAGGCAAATTCGGAGGTTGGTAAATGTAAATCCCAATTTCCTAAACTTTTACCTACCAAACATCTAAGCAAATTTCCTATGGTATGACTAACTACTTCAGTTTGACCATTAGTTTGTGGGTGAAAGGCAGAAGAGAATTTTAATTTGGTACCTAATAATTTCCATAATATTTTCCAAAAATATGAGACAAACTTAACATCTTTGTCAGAAACAATGGTTAAAGGGAGACCATGGAGTCGCACTATTTCATTAAAAAATAATTTGGCTATATAAGAAGCATCATTTGTTTTTGAACAAGGTAAGAAATGAGCCATTTTTGAGAACCTATCCACTACAACAAAAATACTATCATGTCCTCAAGCTGTCCTAGGTAATCCTAGAATAAAATCCATTAATAGGTCTTCCCAAGGCCTATAAGGAACAGGTAAGGCAGTGTATTGTCCAGACCATTGCTTGATAGTTTTAGCATGTTTACAAATTAAACATTGAGCTAGTAATTTTTGAACATCTCATTTTAATGAAGGCCAATAAAATCTATTTTCTAATAAACATATGATCTTATCCTTTCCAAAATGACCAGCTACACCCCAACATGTAGCTCAGTGATAAGGAATTCTCTAAGAGAAGATCGAGGAATGCATAATTATTTACCTTTATATAAATATCCATTTGTTATCAAGAATGTCCCTTGTAAAGTTATTGGTTTATCTAGGTGTTCAAGATAAGTGAAAGTCGTGGCACACAATATAATCATCTTTAATTCTATCAAATCTCGGGATTTTCAATTCTAAAGAGGAAATCATTAGGTTTACCCGATAAAGTATCAGCTTATTCTCAATTCGTGCTTATGCTTTAGAACAAAAGAGTAGTCTTGTAAAAATTCAACCCATTTTGCATGCCTATGACTTAATTTTCGTTGAGTATTAATGAATTTTAAGGCATGGTGATCAGAATTAAGTATAAATTCTCTATGTAAGAGATAGTGTCGCCAATGCCTTAAGGATTGAATTATAGCATAAAACTCTCTATCATAAGTGGAATATCATTGTTTAGCTTCATTTAACTTTTCACTAAAGAATGCTATATAATGATTCTCTTGACTTAAAATTCCACCTATCCCAATTTCTGAAGCATCACATGTCACTTCAAAGGCTTTAGAAAAATCAGGAAGCCTAAGGATTAGTGCATAAGTGATAAGAACTTTAATTTGCTCTAAGGCCTTTTATGCTTTAGATGTCCAACAAAATTTATCTAATTTTAGTATATCAGTTATTGGAGTAACAATGGTACAAAAATTCTTAATAAATCTCCGATAAAAAGTGGCTAAACCATGGAAGCTTCTAACTTTAGTAAAACTTTTAGGTGGTGCCCAATCTAAGATTGCTTTCACTTTAGAAGGATCTTAAGACCGGTGGATATAATAAAGCCCAAAAAAGATTACCTCCTTGCAAAAGAAACACTTTTAAATTAATGTATAATTTCTCTTGTCTAAGTAGTTCAAAGACTTTTTGTAGGTGTTGTAGATGTTCATTTTCACTTGGACTAAAATCGAATATCATCAAATTACACACCAAAAAAATTACCATGGTTTAAGAAAATACATATAATTTCTCATAAATGTGCTAGGAGCATTTGAAAGTCCAAAGGGCATGACAAGCCATTCATAAAGTCCATCAGGGTCTTAAAAGCCATCTTCCACTCAGATCTAATCAATTTGATGATATCCACTTTTTAGATCAATCTTTGAAAAAAAATTTCCTCCTGACATTAAATCTAACATATCATCTAATCGGGGAATAGGAAACCTATATTTGATAGTAATTTTATTTATTGCTCGACTATCAATACACATTCTCCATGTTCCATCTTTCTTTGGAGTTACTTTGGACCGCACAAGGCTAAGACTCTCTTGAATAAAACCCTTTCTTAATAATTCCTCAACTTGTCTTTTAATCTCAACATGCTGGGTTTATCCTATAATGTGGAAGATTAGGAAGTTGAGAACCGTAAGAACTCAATAGCATGTTGAATGTCTCTGAGGAGGTAGCTCATGAAGCTCATCAGGTGCAATATCATTAAAATCAGAAAGAAGAGAAGAGACCACAATAGGTATGTGAGTTTCATTAGAGTCGGTATGACTTCTTTTACATGTAATATGTGAAGAAGAAATGGATCAAAAAAATTTTTCAAAAGCTTCAAACCTATTATTTCATCTTGGGGTCAAAGGAGAAAGAGTAGGTGTTTTAAAGTAAGGATCGAAAACAATAGTGTTAGGCCCAAGTAGGATTTTCTATGATAATTAATTGAAGTTTGGCATTTTTCTTCAATAGAGCTTAGGTTGCAAAGTCAAGTTTTGTGGTGTTATGGAGGGTGTTTTTTCTACTGGCTTTATTGGTAGAAGTTTAATAGTCTTATTATTATATTTAAAAATATAAGTATTTTCCCTACCATAGTGAATAATAATCATATCATATAGCCAAGGTCGTCCTAAGAGAATATGTGCAATGTCCATTGGGAGAACATCACACCAAATTTGATCCTCATAGCTTCCTATTTTAATAGGAACTAAACATCGATTGGTGATGGGAAGAGATGTATGATTTACCCAACTAAGATGAAATGGTTCAGGGTGAGGTTCAGATTTTAGGTTGGCTCGAGTTAAGTTATGTGTTGAAATGACATTCATAGCACTCCCTCCATCTATAACTAACCCACATCTCTTTTCATTACACAAAACATACATGCTAAAAATGTTCTTTCTCCTCCAATCTTCGCCTCATTTTTATTACGAAGACATCTCATCACATTAACATGAGGTTCATCGCTTAATTTCAATTCTTCATCGAGATGTGTCATCATAAACTTCTTCTAGATTATCATCTATTGGATTTTCAACTTCTTCTAAAAAATAAGATTTGAACTTTACATTGATTTTCATATGACCTTTTTATGACATTTAAAACATATTACTTCCTAATGTTCTTAAAGCTCCCTTCAATTGAAGTTTTAGGCAAGGGGATGTGCCATTTGCATGGTCTAACAATAGATGGATGAAATGGAAGGTACTTGACTTTTAATTTTAGAGAGGGAGGCAGATTTCTTTTGTTGTTCAACCAATAATGCATAATGAAATGCTTCTAAAGATTGTGGGTCAAATAATTCAACTTCATTTCTAATTTCAGCCCTAAGTCCAATAACAAATTTATTGGCTAATTGCCAATCATTATCAGCACAATCAGTTCTAGAAACTAGATCTTCAAAAGTGTTCAAGTATTCAGTTACAAGATAATTACCTTGTCTTAATGTTAATAATTGACCATGTAGCTTCTTATCATGATGCCTAGGACAGTACTTTGCTATTAACATTTCTTTCATTTCTATCCAAGTGAGGTTTGTCCTTCCTAATCTTTGTTCATTAGTTAAAGTATTTGTCCAATAAATTTTAGCATGCCCTATCAATTTCATTTTAGCAAAAGTAACCCTTTGGTAATCATCCATTTTATACCAATCAAAGAAGTCATCCATTTGAACTAACCAATCGAGAAATTTATTTGGATCATGTATACCATCATAAGTTGGGGCTTCTACTTTAAATCTTCAAGATGGATTGTTAGAGTATTCAATAGTCTTAAAATAATTTTCTCCCCTTCCACCATTTCTAGCAATTGATTGTCTTCTAAGTGGTTGATTTTCTCTATGGTTTGGATATGAATCTTCTTCATCTATCCCTATTGGCACGTTTGAGTAGGTATTGGAGGAGGAGTTGGTACTCTATTATTTTGTAGATGCACTAAAAGAGTTTGCATTTGTTGTTTAAGTTATTGCATTTAATTCTTACTTTCTTATAATATTTGTTGAGTTTTTAGTTCATTGTCTTGGATCCTAAGATCTAAGGCATCAACTAATCTAGTCAAATTTTCAACTTGATTGAGAGATAGATTTTGGTGCCATAAGATTTTTTTTTGAAGGAAGAAAAAAAAAGATATATGAAAAGGGACCAATGAAAAAAAATGAAAAAAATAATAAATAAGTATAATATAATTATGCAATCAAAGTGAAATTTTAAGCTAAAAGAACTTCCAGGTGAGGAGGGGGGGTACAAGACACTTAAATCCCAAGCTCTCCTTAGACAGTTTAGGTCTTTTTGACAAAATTCTATTTAGCTTCCAAAATCACAAAGTTTAATACACTTATATCATTATGAATGCATATTTTTTTATATATATTTTTTAAATCAATGAAATAAAAATGCTCGAATTTATCAACCCTCTTTTTTCTTTTTAAGAAAGCAAGTTATCATAAGTTAATCAAAGAAAGTTCTAAAATTAACAATAAATAATAACAAAGATAATAAAGCAAGTAATTAGATTTTGATTTGCACTAATGGCTAGGTTGATTTAGGTGATGGACTACCTCACCAAGGTTTCTCTCTTTTTTTTTTCTCTTTTTGGAGGGAGGGGGTGCGCACGTTCACACAATTGGAAAATGGCTAAAATATATAACTAATTGAAATTTTATGCTATCACCATAAACTTGCAAGCAATATAAATCTTTCCAAGATACTAATATGCTTTTAAACTATCACATAAAAGAAAATTAATTAACCTCACAAGTCCAAGAAAAACTCACAAGTTTGAAGACAAGTCCAGCACTTGAGTTGATCCCTTTGTTGAAGCAAACTTTTGAACAAATTTGCTCCTTCCAGGCTTCGCACTGATACCAAATTTGATGGAGATGGGAGTTCTTTCTTTTGATGAGATTGAGAGAACGTGGGTATTGGAGGTGATGGAAGAAGATATGTTGGATAATTAGCGCTCCCACCAAGGATTGCCAAGGTTTGGCCACCAAGCTCTCAAACCACAAGAATAACTCAAAAATTTGTAATTGCCAAAAGATCTCCTTCATTCTAGTAAGAGAGGCTATTTATAGCCATTACAAGCATCTTTCAAAAGAAAAGAATTCAAAACATGGAGGGAAAGGTGGTGGCCACATTAATGTAAAGCATTAAATTATCTCATTATTTTATGTCATCCACCCATTTCACATGCTATTATTTTATGTGGATTCAACCACCACATGTCATGCTTTGAATTTTAAATGCAAAATTTCAAACATGGAGTTTCTAGAAGAAAATTAAAAATTACATAAATAAAAAAAAGATGAAATCATAAAATGGGCCTTAGGCTAATGGGCTAAGTCTTCTTCTTTCTTGAATTTTCTTGGGCTTTAGCTTGAGATCTTGTAAATGGGCCTTGGGCCCTAATTTGTTGATCCTCATGATGTTCTACATCACATAATTTATGAAAATCTTCAGCCATTTGCAGTTCATGAAGCTAAAATCTATGAAGATGCAAAATTATTATTTATTGAAGGAGCCTAAGCCTGAACAATCCAAAGCTTCTACTTCAAAGGCTGCAAACTAACATAAAGAAGTGAATAATGAAGAAAGAAGAAAGAAGGCAAAGCTGACTCTTCCTATAGAAGCTAGTGCATCACATAAGTTGAAAAGGCTAGTCCCTCATCTGGGCAGTGACATAGAAGAAGAA
Organism: Cymbidium sinense; assembly: GCA_021442155.1. NCBI lineage: Eukaryota > Viridiplantae > Streptophyta > Magnoliopsida > Asparagales > Orchidaceae > Cymbidium > Cymbidium sinense. The sequence continues at coordinate 94,309,885 of CM038221.1, forward strand.
GAGGATGATCCTCCCATTGGGCCTAAGGGAGCCAACAAGTCTCTGGTGAAAGGAAAGAAAATTATGGAATACTCAGATCCTGAGTAAGATTCTGAATCTACTTATGAAAGTGAAGTTCAGTGTATCTCTTCAAGAAGGATGATAGACTTGTTGATATCAGAAACATTATTAATGATCATGTCGGTTCCTCTTCAACACTACAAAGAAATCACTCCACGTGAAGTCCACATTGATGAAGAGTTAAATACTTTCTATATGCCTCCTTTACCTGAAAGTATTGAACGTGAAATTTTATTTTACAAGTTTGAAGAGTGCTATCACTAAGATTCTGATCGGTTCATGCAATTTGATGAATCTGATGATATGGTTCTTACAAGAATGACAAAATATTTTCCTCCAAGGATTCAGAAGATGATGCACAAATTAGGAGTCAATATTGGAATAGATAAATAGAAAGCCCACTTATTTGATACATTATGGGGTCTAAAAAGTACATAGACCTCGCAAAAGTGTGATAATCATACATCTAAAAGTCTTGGATACATCCGACATAAACACCAACAAAGAAAAACCTGTTATGCAATAATAGAAAAAGAGATTGACACTGAGACTGAATATGAAGATGATCTTTATGAAGTCAATCTTACAAATGTTGAGGAGGTAGAAGCCAAGCTAGTGCCTGAAGAGCTTGAAGATGGTGGACAATAAATTACCATGGATGAGTTTAAAGGAAATCAATTTGGGAATAGAGGATGGTCCTCGTCCAACTTTCATCAATGCCCTTCTACCTAATGAAAAGATTGAAGAAATGAAAGCTCTGATGTGTGAATTCATGGACTGCTTTACTTGGACATACTTTGAAATGCTAGGTTTATCCCCTAAGGTGTTCAAAAATTTTTATTAAACAAGATGCAATGCTTGTTAAGCAAGCTCCTAGATAACCCAAAATGAAGCTCTTACTCCTCCAAGCTGAAGTGTATCGGGTATTGAAGAACAGGTAATTACAAAAACTAAGAAGCTGATCGAAGTTGGCTTCATCCGGGAGGAGAAGTATGCAGATTGTATAGCCAACATTATCCTAGTTAGGAAGAAAAATGGCCAAACTCGTGTCTACATTTACTTCCGGGACCTAAATAAGGCGTGCCCAAAAGATAACTTTCTGATTCCAATATCAAAACTATTAGTCAACAATACTTTCAACTATGACATGTTCTCATTTATGGATGGATCATCAAGATACAATTAAATCAAGATGGCTCCTAATGATGAGAAGCATACATCATTTAGGATGCTAATTGGTATATATTGCTACACAGTCATGCCCTTTGGATTGAAGAATGCTGTAGCTGCATATCGGAGGGCTATGACATGCATCTTTGATGAGTTGATTCATCAGAAAGCAGAATGCTACATGGATGACCTCATCGTTAAGAGCATAGATCAAGAAAATCATTTTGATGACCTAAAGATGGTCTTCAAAAGAATTAGGCAGTACGATCTCAAGGTGAATCCTCTCAAATGTGCATTTGGGATTTCATCTGGAAGGTTCCTTGCCTATGTGGTGCAGCATAAAGGAACTAAGATCGATCTAATATAATCGAAGTGATAATGGATATTTCACCACCAAAGAATCTTCAGCTTCATTCTGTACAAGGACATTTGATATTCATCTGGTGTTTCATATCAAATATGTAGGGCGGGTGTTAACCATTTGTTAAATTGATGAAGAAGAATGCACCATTTAAGTGGGAAAATAAATGTCAAGAAGCATTCGATAGCATCAAGAGATACCTGTTAAATCCACCAATTCTGGTGGTACCAATCCTGAGAAAGCCTTTCATTTTGTATACAGCTATACTAGAAGAATCCCTCAGAGCATTTCTTGCACAGTACAATGAAGAAGGAAAAGAAAACACATTGTATTATATTAGTCAAAGGTTGATAAGAGCCAAGGCAAAGTACTCTCTGATCGAGAAGCATTGTCTTGCATTAATCTTCGCTATCGAGAAGCTTCGACATCACATGTTGTCACATAAGATAACACTCATCTCAAAGATCAATCTGCTAAAGTTCTTGATGATAAGACCATCTTTGATAGGTCATTTTCCATGATGGGCTGTACTCTTGTTACAGTTCTATATTACATATGTATCTCAAAAAGCTATTAAGGGATAAATACTAACAGATTTTCTCATTACGCATCCTATCCCTGCAGATTCAGTAGTCAATGATAATTTACTTGATGAACAGATTCTACTTATTCATGAAAGAGAAAGGATGCATATCTGAGAAATATATTTTGACGGTGCATCATCTATTAAGTCTGCTCAACCCCAAACCTTCCAAAAGCAAGAGTTACCATTGGCCTCATCTTCATAACACCGAAAGATATCATAATGAGGTGTTCATACAGGCTGATTGAGCTAAGAACCAACAATGAAGCTAAATATGAGGCATTGGTGGCAGGTCTCGAAGAAGCTGTTATTATCGGCATAATATTTGGAGACTCTCAATTGGTAATCAACCAAGTGTCTCTCTATAAGATTAACAAGCTTGAATTAGCATACTATCATAGGAGAGTGATTGAGCTCATGAAGCAAATTCTAAATATTAAACTAGCTTGAGTTTCTGGATCAAATAATAGTAAAGCAAATTGTCTAGCCAAGCTAGCAAAAGAAATGATGAACACGGACAATGACAATATGTTGATTAAAGGGTCCACTAATCGGATTCTGCAACCAGTAAATCTATACTCTTCGCAAGTAGAGGGGACATCAAACTCAAGTCAACAAGAGGCAATTCAAATTGCTTCTCACCCTTCTAAAGAACAAGTGCAAGAGATAGAAAAACTGAAAAGTACTACAAACAAATTATGTGAAGCTTTCATAGTGGAAGAGTCTAATGATTGGAGACAACCCTTCATCGATTATTTCAAAGAAAGTAAATTGCCAAGCAATAAATCACTAGCCACACAGATTATAAAAAGAATCATATGACATGCTTATATCAATGACACATTTTACCATAGATCCTTTGAACAAATATGATTGCGATGCTTAGGGACAGATGAAGCCAACAAGCATGTCATACAAGAATAAACATTCAGGTTGACATCAAGCTTTAAGCCGAGATCCTTGAATATATCTATAACTATTACTGTTAAAGTTGCAAGTCTTACAAGAATAAAAAGAATTCACTTCAATGCACGAAAAGATAGTCCTAAATGTCAAAAGTTTCCTTCCAAGATTCATCAAATGTCGAAGATCAAGTTAGAAGAACTCCTAATTTTGGAAGCTTCAACCAACTAAGTTGGAAAAATATGAACCTCTATATTTTCAAGTCTAGAACATGGATGGGTTCTAAAGGTCAAACTCAACAAGCCCATAAGTGGTCGAGTTGCTGATGCTTTCCTCACTCAACAAGCCATAAGAAAATTTCACAGTGAAAGAGTCCCCGTTCATCAGTCTAATGACAAGACCTCCAAGCCATCACAGCTTCTTAAGTCAAAGACTTGAGTAGGCTCTAAAAGTCGGACTCAACAAGCCCACAAATGGTTGAGTTGTTGACACTCTCTTCACTCAACAAGCTGCAAGAAAAGGGTGTAGTGAAAGAGCCCCTGCTCATCAGTCAAATAATGATAGGTATTTGATCTCAAACCAGTTCCAGCATAGTGACTACAAGCAACCAAAATATAAGATATTTTTCCACTCAATCGACGGACCATGATAATCTGAGAAAACTATCAATTCAGAGCTGCCTCAAATCAATCTATATATTGCCTTCAATGTGATGTTCCAATCTCTTTTCAAATGATATGCTCAACCTTAAAGCATAGATCAAAGAAAATTCCCTCATCAAGTCTGCAAAAGCAGAAAACATAGGACCGAGGAAGAGATTTCATAGTTCACACAAAGATAATGGCCGAACTAAAGGGTTTTCATGGTTATTCAGTCTGTTAAAGCACAAATTGCTAAACTGAAAACTCAATATTGACCTAATATGAACCAAAAGGCTAGGTCAACTATATGCACCCTTCAATGAGTCCATCAAAGCAGCAAGCACATGACTTAGGGCATACATACACTTCTTGACAAGCCAATATAGACAAATTAAGTCAATTCTTCATCAAGTTCATCAATCTTAAAGCTAGAACAAAAGAAATTTCAAATCTCAAAGAAAACAAACCGATTCCTCCATCCATCCCAGTCAAGCATGAAGCTAGAGTCAGAGGAAATCCAAATCTGTGAAGACACTAAAGAAAGAGACTTTCAGTGAACCCATCGAAGCAGAGAGTAGATGGTGGAAGAAGCTCTTCAGTGAACCCATGGAAGTTGAAAGCTGAAGTGATATAAGACCCAAGGAAAACCTAAAGGGTCAACCAATTTTCAATAAATAAGACTCACTCCATGCGCAAATCATATTTGTTGGGAGATATTTGTTGACTTCCATGTATGCGTCATAAGTCAAGTCGAGCTCACAAGGTGAATTCGATGAGCTTCAGCGCATAAATTGGAGCTAAAATGCACTCGACGGCATTGAAAATTAGTTAAAATGGCATTCAATTGATCAACGGACTCCACCATCATGTTCAGAATGTCAAAATTGATCAAAATATGCATATTGCACAATTCGACGGTCGCCCGATCAAGAAGGGGGGTCATCGAAGCACCTACGCGTATATCGAGGTCGAGAAGCCACCATGTTGATCAAACAATATTTATTTGCAAAATTGATTATACTATTATCATTAAAATGTCATAATCTATCAAATAAAACTATTCTCACTCATTTTGGATGAGTATGCGTGAATATCGAGCAATTGGATACAGCAACACGCAAATTGGAGCTGAAATACACTCAATGGCATCAAAAATTAGTCGAAATGACATCCGGTCGATGAACGAACTCTGCTAGCACATTTAAAATGTTGAAATTGATCGGAATATGCAATTTTCTCAATTTGATGGTCGACCGATCAAGAAGGAGGGCCGCTGATGCATTGACACGTATATCAAGGTCGGAAAGCCACGATGATGCCCAAATGACCTTCGTTCATAAAATTGGTCATGTTATTAGTATCAAAATACTAAAACCTAATAAATGAGACTGTATGTGCTCAATTCGGATGAGTCTGTGCAAATATCGAGTGACGATGCATAAATTTAAACTAAAAATGACCTCGATTTGACGCCGACTTGAAGCAAACGGCCTCCGATCGTGAAACGGACTGTGCTGTTACATCCAGAATATCAGAGTAACCTAAAATTAATATATATTGCCTATATGATAATGTCGGGGTAAAAACTTAAATTATACCTAATTTAAAAATAAAAAAATTTCTGTAAATACCCCCTCTATTCCCTAACCCTAACATATTCTCTCCCAAAAAAATTCCCACTTAGCCGACATTTCCTCTCCTGAGCTCCCTCACGCATGGAACGAAACTCTCCCATCCGTCCAAAGAATAGGCGGGATCGAAGCCTTCTGAAAATCCTCAATCAATCACGCACGACACCAATGTCCGTCTCTGTGTGAAACCTACGCCGATTATTGTTCACGCCGACACTGTGACACATCATCGGATAGATCGCACCCGCAGGCGCGTGACCTCGCCCCACGCCTCAATCATCCCCGCGGACTCGCATCCCACGTGCGACCTGCGCCTCATGCATGACCCGCATACCATGCGCCACCCGCACCACGGGCACGACCCACTTGTTCCATGCGAGCACGCAACAACAGGGCCTGCGAACGCCTGCACACGCCTGTGAACACTCGTGAGCTCCCGTGAGCGCCCCTGCTCATGTCCGTGCTCACCCAAAGCCTTTGTTCAGTATAAGTACCCGTACACTTCTTTCTTGGCATGGCGGGAAAATCACTACTTGCTTGTTGGTGTATAAGTACCCGTACACACCTTTATTGGCGTAGCGGATAAATCTGTACTTGCTTGCATGTGTAAAAGTATCAGTACACACCTTTCTTGGCGTGGCGGGAAAATCTATTTCAGCAGGTTCCTTAGAGCCCCATACATACCTTGCTTGGCATGGTGGGAAGGTGTATTCAGGCCATAGTTTATACCATCCATACACGCCTTTCTTGGCTTTGTGGGCAGGCCCAGCATACCCGAAGTAGCCCCCTATATAGGGACGACGGATGTTGTCAAAATACTATCAAACTTCGCACCGATAGGGGGACCTACACAGCTTCACATAAAGCCATGTCATAATATAAATTTATTATTTAAATTAACATTGTAGGTGTATATGTACCAGTACACACCTTTCTTAGCATGGAGGGAAAATTTGTTTCATAGATACTTTAGATCCCCATACATGCCTTTCTTGGCATGGTGCGATGGCACTTTTAGGCCGTGGTTTATACCACCCATATATATCTTTCTTGACATGGTGCGGCCCAAAGATCGATGTAATTTTATCTGACGACGCCGGATGTCATAAATGTCGCCAAACTTTTACACTGATATGAGGCATAAACTGCTTATTAAAAATTCAACTATAAAGCTAAAATTAATATTTTAACTTGACATTGCAAATATATAAGTACTTGTACACGCCTTTCTTGGCATGACAGGGAAATCGGTGTTACATGTAGGTGTTTTAGACCTATACATGCCTTTCTTAGCATAGTGGGATGATGCATTCGGTCGTGGTATTTATACCACCCATACATGCCTTTCTTGGCATGGTGGGTAGGCCTAGCCCCCTTGTTATAGTCCCTTATGTCAGGATGATGTCGGGAGGCTGCCAAAATGCTATCAAAATTTTATCTAAAAATTATAAACTTGCAATAAAACTCAATAGAAATAAGCAAATTATTTAAATCTTTAAAGGTAAATCAATTTGAAATTAAACAACTCGCATGGGCCCCGACACTATGCTGAATGCTTAAACTTAGTGTCTGAGGATGCTGCACGAGTTGATTTTCGGTTGTGTCTTTGGACCAGGTCTGGGTTAACAAAACCTAAAAGTCTAATTATGTTATTATAATATTTTCAACCTAATAAAACATATGAGAAGCTAATTCTGTCATATAACAGTGGATCTGATCCTTTATTATTAAATTAATAGTTTGATAGCATTTGAATTAACGAAATAATAAATTACCCTGATGATAGGTGTGTTGAATGAAGATTTCAACCGAAGGGGATACTTTCCATAAAAATGTGCTTGCAATCTCAAATTGAATTAATCAAACTCAAGTATCAATGCAAATATAAAATCAAATAAATCACTAAATTATAAATAGTTAAGTGAAATTTATCAATCTAAAAACTTAAAGCTCAAAACTCAATCCACTTTTCACGATTGTTTGCTAAAGATGATAAATTAAGAAAACTCTAGCTCACAAAGAGGCAAAGTCAAATCAAGTACACAACTATGTTTACTCTCAAATAATCTCATGCCGCAGGACGCGGGTCTGTCCTCCTCCGGTGGTTTTGGCCAATAGGCTCCACACGATGCAGTTACGATCAGAGTCCTCTGACTGGATGGTTGTCGCCAAATGACTCCATTATATCACGGTCACGATAGTAGCCCGTATGTTCCCCAATGGCTCTGCCCTTGTTGTGAACCATAGGGTATACTTGATAGGATACAAAACCCTCTACTAACTAAGGTAGACTTAATATTATCTCCTTAGACAAACACCATCCCAGGTCGACAAAGATTTCTTAGATGACACAACCCATGGCTATTGATAAGGATCATTCTGTCAGGTTGGGTTGACTACCTCCTCTGACTAAGTAGATTAGAGACCACGATAGCCCGGGATGACGGAACCATAAGATCTAGATCGGGCGTGTCATCGTTCCCCCAACCATCCACTTTAAGTCAAAATGATGAATTTCACAAATTCTAAACCCAAATTTTAAACTCCACATGCTGCTACTATATGCTATGCATTAAGCGATCTAACGACTAACCTTAATCGAAAGTTATGTCTTAGTATTTGGACGGGTAATTAACTATAGGTGCTTGCGCCTATAGAAAACCTGAAACCAGATCTAAAGTCCTCACAAAATGAAGGTGAAATATCTAGATAGTGTCTTATCTACTATTCCATCTGCCTTCTATAAATTTAATCGACATTTAATCTACTCTCTTTACCGAGAGGTCGGTGACAAATTTTTGGAACCCACACAGGTCAGTGCACCTTCTTTTCCTCTTAGATTTTGTTTCATTCCTTATGTGTTTATCTTCTATTATCAAAGGAATTTTGTATTTTAGCTTATTTTCGTATTTAAGAATTTACAACTTGACATTTATGTTCTAACATTTGACTGCAGGTCTTCAAGAATACTAAATAGAACTTTGCATTTATTTAATTTGCTGAAGGAATTCCTTATTTATAGGTTCGATGCTACCATCCAAACATTTCAAGACTGATTATAGAAGGAAATAACTACACTATGATATCTTCATTTTAAATTCAATTAAGGTCTGTAATCAATTAGGGAATGATGTTTTTTTTTTATGATAACCACTGTATGTCATAAAGAGCTGAATATTTTTAAAATATTTATGTTGAGTTGTGACCCTTATCTTGAACCTAATTCAAAGGAGCAAAACCTATCTCAAACCTCATCTAAGGGCAATTTGATTATTCATAATAAATTTTTATCATTGACATAGTAACAAATTTTTGTGAAAAGATAACTTCTCATCATAAATTTTTTCAAATATAATAAAATAAAATTATGATAATTTCTTTAAAAAAAACTATTTCAAATGAACTTTTATCGTCTTATATCACCGCAGCCATCACATCAATACGTAGGTTACTCGCTATTCTAAGTTTTATTAATATCTTTAACTCGATTTATGTGTATTATGAATCCTTGAATAAATGATTATCCTATTTTAGAGGATTAGAAAACCAAAATGAATTTTAATTTTAAAAAGTTATGTTAATTGCTACTACGTCTCATATACAGAGGTATGTATATATACACTTTGAAAGTCAAAGAAAAGGAAAATAAGGCAGCTATATACTAAATATTTGGATTGATATTTAGTTCATTAAGAAATTTGTTCGGTAGTTAATTACGTTTAGTGTTATTTCCTCTATATATATAATGGAGGGAATAATGAATTTTATCTGTGTAATGTTACTGTCACTGCAACAAAAGAGGACATTAGAGGTAGTTTTTTTTTGGGGTCTACAACAGCAGTTAACGCTGCCATAATTTTATTTGCAGTATTTTAAAACTACCACAAAACCATTGTGTTTACTTTCCGCTAGAAAGGCTTTCATTAGTGGATTAGTCATCAGCGGGAGAAATGTACAACATTAGTTTGACCGATAATTTTATATGTAAAAAATTTAAGTTTAAGTGTTTGATATATAAATATATAAATGAATTATGAGATATGTATGTAAATTTTTCAAATAAAAAATGAGATGTATTTGTATTATACTTTTCAATGTTTGGGTCGAAGACTATAAATATCATTTCAATTAAAAAATATTTTTGCTGATTGGAGTCAATATACTTACTAAATGAATTAAGCTTTATACATGCAAAATTAGAATTTAGTCAAATTTAAATAAAAATAATTTATCACAAGAATGATTCAAATTGAGCTTATGCATATATTTATGTGTGTGTATGTGTCTATCATCTATATATTTATATCGATCAATATGTGTGTGTACACACGTACATATGCGTGTGTGCATGTGATTAAAACTTATTTTAGAAGATGAAAAAATAATCTAAAATTAAAATTAAACTCGGGTTGAAGTTAATGAGTGCATTGCAATACATGAGGTATCAACTTGAGCCTATAAATAAGAGATTAAAAGTTTAGACTAGTGAACATAAATCTAAGCTATCTTACAGTACTTAACTTCCTTTAGATCAATAAACTCTTAGTCTCTCTCTCTCTCTCTCCCTCCCGCTCTCTTTCCAATATTCTCTATTTTTCTCTCATTTTAACTATTATTTTCAATTTCTTTTTTACACAATCTAATGCATTTTTTAGGATGATGAATCCCGATTGGTTATGAAATCACATCAAACTTACTATAAGAGGAAGGAAAAGAAAGGAAGAAGAAAAAGAGAAAAAAAATAGAGAATCTTGGAGGAGAAAAAGTTTAGAGATTTTATTGCTCTTAATAAATTTTAGTACATGAGATTGCATAAAAATTGCATAGATTTATATTACCTAGTGTCAACTTATAACCCCTTATTTGTTGGCTTACATTAATACTTCATAGTTATATAATTAATTACATTAACAAATAATAATAATAATAATAATAATAATAATAATAATAATAATAATATAATGATAAAAATAATGATAACAAATGATAATGATGAAAAAATAGCGTATAGCCCTTACAACAATTGGGTCTAGTCGGCCATCTGATACTGATCTCTTTAATCGAATAGCCAACATATCAATTTGAAATATTCATATTGATTTCAAACAGCTGACTAGAGGAAGCCTTCTTCACTTTGATTAAACTTATCATTCGAGAAAATATCTCAAAAGTCTCCTCCATCTCTAAGATGTTACGGAATTCAATCTTTATGTGAAGATTTAGTTTTATTCAATCAAATTTTCCCTATCATTTATATTAGGGCTTATTTTGATTTGGTTCTACTTTTTAAAGACACATGCATCTATAGTTAATGCCAATAGGAGAGCACTCTTGATTAAGGTTGGATCTAGCTATTAATCCCTGATGAATCAATGTCTGGCAGTGTGGTGTAGATGAATGTCTAAGAAAAAGGACAATTGTATCTATTAAAATCCCATGGTTTCATCATTTCGAGAGTGCCATTATTCTTGACAACCAATATTAGATGACAATTAGTTGTAAGGGAACCAAATTAGCAGCCATGGGTTACGTCATCCTAGGAATCTCGAGTAGAAAATAATTGTTGTGTAAGTGTTTGTTAAGTTATCTAAGCTAAACTTAGGTTGTAAGTTTGTCCAATCATTTAATCTTAAGATTTAGTTTTTAAAAAAAAATGATTTGACAATTTTAAATATTAAATAAGCTCATTATTAAGTGAAGTTTGCATTGCAAATGTGAATTGGGCTTACTTCTTTTAGAATGTCAAAAATTAAGAGTGTTGTCAAATTTACAAACAATGGATGAGCTTATATTCATTAGGTAGCCATCGTGAAACGTGATTGAAGTCTTCCTTCCAAACAACAACCAGGCTTACATTCATTTGAAATGTTATTTTTAAATTTAAGGTTCACCTTGTGAATATTTTTTGGGCCTACTTTCATTAGAATGTCATGTTAAGTGTAGAGTCTTCCTTGAAGACAATGGCTTGGATTACATCCATTGGAATGTTGTGTTGAATTATGAATGGGATCTATCTTGCAGACACGTATTAGGCTTACATCAATTGGAATATCATTATTAAATGGGTGGAGTTATCCTTGCAAACAAGCATAGGGCTTACATCCATTGGAATGCTATTGTTTAGAAGTAGGGTTTGCCTTGCAGATGATTACATCCCTTGGAAAGCCATGTTAATATGAAGAGTCTGCCTTGTAGATGATGGTTGGGCTCACATCTTTTTAAATGGCATTTATTAAGTGTAGAGTCTACCTTATAGATGATGGTTGAGCTTACATTCGTTGGAAAGCCATGTTTATGTGTAGATTATGCCTTGTAGATGATGGATGTGCTTACAACCATTTGAAAGCCATGTTTATATGTAGAGTCAGCCTTTGAGACGATGATTGAGCTTACATCTTTTGACATTCCTTGTTTATGTGTATAGTCTATCTTGTAGATGATGCCTAAGTTTACATACTTTGGAATGTCATTTATTAAGTGTAGAGTCTACCTTGCAGATAATGATTGAGCTTACATCTATTGGAAAGACATGTTTGTGTAGAATTTGTCTTATCTTGACGATGGTTGGGCTTACATATGTTGGAAAGCCATTCTTATGTGTAGAGTTTGTCTTGTAGATAATGGTTGGGCTTACATCATTTATTAAGTGTAGAGTCCATTTTATAGATGATGGTTAGGCATACATCCTTTATAATGTCATGTTTATGTGTAAGGTCTATCTTGCAAATGATGAATGGGATTAAATCCTTTAGAATGCCATTTATTAAGTGTAGAATATGGCTTGAAGACAATGGCTAGGCTTACATCTTTTGGAATACCTAGTTTAGTTGTAAAGTCTTGCAAATGATGACTAAGCTTACATCCTTTGGAATGCCATGTTTTAATGTTGATTTTATCTTTTATTTTTTTATGATCATAAATTAGTCTTACATTTATTGAAATGTTTGGACTAAATGTGGAGTTTGTCATGCGAGAAAATGACCAGGCTTGCATCCATTGGAAAGCCATTTTATTTAAGTGAAATTAAAATCTGCTTTACATTAAGCTTACACTTATTAGAAGACCAATTTTAATATGATTGAAGCCTGTCTTGCAAATAGGCATTGGGCTTACATCTATTAAAATGTCAAATTGAGTAATGTTTTTCTTACAACTTGAAGACAACGATTGGACTTACTTCCTTTTGGAATGTTAGATTTGTTATACTTGAGATCTACATTACAGATATACATTAGGCTTACATCTATTGGAATGTCATGTGTTTAATGTGATTGAAGTCTGCTTTGCAGATAAATATTGGTGTTACATCCATTGAAATGTCATTTATTTAATGAATTAAGTCTGGCCTGCAGAAAAATATTAGTTACATCCATTGGAATGCCATTTATTTAATGAATTAAGTATGTCTTATGGAAAAATATTGTGCTTACATCCATTTGAATTCAAAGTTAAGCATTTCATTTAATGGACACATATTGGACTTATGTCCCTTTGGAATGCCATTTATTTAATGGGTTAAGTCAATCTTCCATACAAATATTGAGTTTACATCCATTAAAATGTTAATTTTAATATAATTGAAGTCTGTTAGGAAAATAGATATTGGGCTTATATCTAATTGGAATGCTACTTTGTAGACAGTTAACCTCACTTTTGGGGTGAGTTCTCAACTCCCTCATCACAGATCTAGGACTCTTGTAGACATTAAGAGCTCCTTAGTCTTAAGACACTTCTAGTGACTAGGTGAACACTTAACCTAAGCCTATAGACTTAGAAGAGTTAGCCATAGGAATAGGTTATGCCTTAGAGATTTAGAAAAAACTTGCCTACCCTATAGCCATAAACCCAATCCATGTTTCCTTCCTCAAACCAAACCTTAAATCCAATTCAATTTCAAATCAAATTCCAACCTCAATTCTAAATCAAATGATTGAAACCCATGATCAAATTCAAATTCCAAAACCCTTCCTAAGCCCTTTGATTTTATCTTATGGACTTAGCCTTAACCAAATTCAAATCAACCCTAATTCAATTGATTTTCAAAAATATCAAATTCAATCTGAAATCAAATTCCAACCCAAATTCTAAATCAAATGACTAGAACCCAAAATCAAATTCAAATTTCAAAATCCTCTCCAAAGCCATATGAACCACCTTCATATGCTTAGCCAAAACCCCTTTAAATCAAATCAAACTTGGTTGATTTCCTTATAAATCAATCATTCCTTCATTTATATTCACAAATATAAATGAAATCTAAGTTCAAACCATTCAAATCAAATTAAACTAAATCAAACCAAATCAAGACCTTTCTTAAGCCATAAGACCTACCTCCATAAGCTTAACCAAATCTCAACCCAAACTCAATTCATTTTTTTATAAATCAGTTATTCCTTCATTTATATTCACAAATATAAATGAAACCCACCCTCCAATGACAAAAAATAAATCAAACTATATCAATTCCCTCTTCAGCCCTTTTGACCTACATCCTTAAATATGATCAAATTTGCTTCTAAAACACTCTAAACTCATGTGATTTTCTCAAAAATCATTTATACCTTCATTTATATTCGAAAATATAAATGAAATATAAATAAAAATAGGCAAAATCAAACCCAAATCAAATCAAATCTCTAATTTTATCCTTTTAAGCAAATTTCTTAAACTTGGCCAAATGATATCGAAATCAATTCAAAACCCATGGATTTATTCATGAATCAATCATTCCTACAATCACTCACCCAAATATAAACATAAACTCAAACCAAACTCAAGTCAACCCAAGTCAAGCCCAAGTTAGCCTTTTTTACTTGAAAATTTCAAATGAGCCAAAATCCATTACACTCCAAATTGATTGTAGTTGAATTTATATTTCAATCCTAGGCTCAAATATGAGTTCAACTAAACTTGAACCAAGCTCAAACCATACCAATTGACCCATTTAGGTCCACTTGACCCAAAGTGACCTAAGAGACCCTTTTGAGCCAAGTTCTAATCCAACCCAAATTGGATTGAACCAAGCCCATCCAAACCTCATATCATGATCAACAATCATCATAAGATGATAAACTACTTGAACTATGTCAAACCAAGTCAACCTTTAGCCCAAATGAAACCAAAACTAGCCAAAAACCACCATATATCAAATTGATTGAAACCATTGATTCAAACTCATTCATAATCATTGATTGAACATGACCAAACCCTTAATTGAGCCAAACCAAGTTCAATTGACCATTTTACCTAAGTTGACCCAAATTAACCTAAAAGGTCAAAATAGTTCAAATCATGATTAACTCAAATTGATTACAACCAATGGCTCAAGTTTATTCCAAATCATTTATTGAACTTGACCAAATCAATAATTGAGCCCAATTTGACAAATTGGTCAACTTGACCTAACCTAGCCCAAATTGACCTAAAGGATCAAATTGGCCAAAATATAAATTATTTCTAATTAAACCAAACAAAAGCCTACAATCATTTTCAATTCATTAATTGAACATGAACCAACACCTAATCTAACACAATTTGGTCAATTTGGTCAAATTGATCAACTTAGCCCACTTGACCTATTTGAATACAAATGAGCCAAAATCAAACCTAAGCTAAATTAATCAAAACCACTTAAACCAAAATACTCCAAATGATCAGTTGAACCTAACCCAAACCTTAGTCTGACCCAATTTGACCAATTGATCAACCCGACCCATCTTGAACTCATTTGAACCTATTTGACCAAGTGAAGCCTAAACACCCAAAATCTACCCATGGGGATTTGGTGGCTGACCAAACCCAACCCAAATTGATTATAATTGAACCCAAAATCTGCCCAAAAGTAAAGTCGGCCCCACCCAAGGAGATTAGCCATTTGTTAAACCCTCTTTCCATTGGATTCTCCCTTTAAGAAGCAAGGTCAACTCCCCTATCACCATGGAAGCCCTCAAAACACTCAAGTGAGGCTCCATCTAACCCACCTAGCTCACCTAACCCACCCTAGGTCGACCATGGACCAATGGGACGTGAGTTGACTCACCTCCCATGTAAATCGAGCACCCCATGGATTCAAGCCAAGAAACCATTGCACAATAGCCCTTGAGCAGCCTCCCATTACCTCCTCCACTCACGTCGAGCCACGTAGATGTTGGTGTGACCTCTCCAGCACCCTGACGGTGGCCTACCAGCCAAAAGAAGCAAGCCCATCCCGTCCATCCTTCCCTGCCAATTGAGGGGTATATCGCCTCAATTCAAATGAGATTTGGCACCATTCAAACACACTGAGCCCCCAAATGAGAAATGAAATCCCACAGCCCTCCTCAGAGCATTCCAAAAAGCCTCCCGAGCTCGTATTTCCCCTTGCATGTGAAATTAAATAGGGCATCCTCATTCTGATTCATATTTCTTCTCCACTCTACTAAACCTTGATTCCTCTTACCCACACAATCACCACACCTCATCGAGCAATACTAAATCTTTTCCCAAGCTTCCAAGCCACTAAAGGTTCGAGTTTGATCGAAGCTGAAGCTCCAACGTGCGTGGATTGGTCGTCCGAGTGGCTCACTTCAAATTGAGGTCCAAGCTTCTCAACAGAGCTTCGCCACAACTAGGCGAAGCTACCTCCGTCGATCCCACCACTGGGCATTAGCTCCAAGATGTAATTCCTCAAAACTATAGTTTAGGTGAATTTTTTATGGGACTTTGTGAAGAAAAGTTTCATGTGGGTCGATCTTGACCGTTGGATGTGTTTTCCTTCTTCTCTTGATGGTGTGGGATCAATTTGATCCCAATCTGAGCTCTGGTGAGCTCAGATCAAATGGAGAAAGACAGATGGTATTCGTCTTTTGCCATTCATGAAGGAGACAGATCATGGGCCATACATTCCACGTGATCGAAATGGATGGTCTTGATCTGATCACGTTAGATCCTCTCTATTTCCTCCTTAATTGTATGATTTAATCGTGGTCATCTGATCTTAGATCGGACGGTCCACCAGAAAGCTCGTCCATCGCAATCCGAGTCAGCATCCTGATTTGACAACGAAATAGACTATCACATCATGCCACGTGAAAAGTACGTCGTATTAGCCGCCACGTGGCGCTGATGGGATTAGGGAGTTAATTATGTTAATTAATATATTTTTAAGGCTGGATATTTCTAAATTCATAAGTAATCCTAAAAATTTTTAAAAATATAAATGATGGCTCATTTTAAAGGTATTTTAGAAGAGAATCGAAGAAAATTATTATTAATTAATTTTGAACAATAA
This sequence comes from Cymbidium sinense, assembly GCA_021442155.1. Taxonomy (NCBI): domain Eukaryota; kingdom Viridiplantae; phylum Streptophyta; class Magnoliopsida; order Asparagales; family Orchidaceae; genus Cymbidium; species Cymbidium sinense. Next base: position 94,326,503 of record CM038221.1, read on the forward strand.
TTTTTGCTTAATTAAAGTTTAAATAAAAATTTAATTAGCTTAATTACTCTATGATTAATTATCCAATTAATTTCAAACTTTCTAGAGATGTTTAGGGGGATGACCTCTACCTCTCTTATTTATTTAGAATTTATTGGACAGTTATTGACCTCACTTTTGGAGTGAGCTTTCAACTTCTCCATCTTAGACATAAGACTCCTCTAGACATTAAGAGTTCCTTAATCTTAAGACACTTATAGTGACTAGGTGAACACTTAACCTAACCCTAGAGACTTAGAAGAGTCAACCATAGGAATAGGTCATGCCTTAGGGGTATTAGGAAAACTTGCCTACCCTATAGCTTGGACCAAATCCTTACTTCCTTCTTTCAGGTCAAACTTCAAATTCAAATCAACTTTAAATTCTAATCAACTTCAAATTCAAATCAATTTCAAATTCAAATCAACCTCAAATTCAAATCAATTCCAAATCAAACCTTAAATCATCAACTCAATGTCCAAATCATGAATCAATTAAATCAAATGATTGAAACCCATAATTGAATTCAAATCAAAACCTTTCGTATTTTGATTTCATCTCAAATTAGCTCAAATCAAATTCCAAATTCAAATTTTTCATAACCCATTTATATTCTCATATATATTCACAAATATAAATGAAATTCAACTAAAACCAAATTCAAAACTCAAATCCAAATCTAATCAAAATCCAACCTAAATTTTCAAGTCAAATCTTGAACTTAACCAAACCAAATTCAAATCACTTCAAACTCAAAGATTTTCATAACATTATTTATATTCTCATTTATATTCACAAAAATAAATGAAATATAAATTCAAATAACCAAAACCAAATTCAAAACTCAAATCCAAATCTAAGTTAAATCCAACCTATACCCTTTCAAGTCAAATTCTTGAACTTAACCAAATCATTCTCCAATCAATCCAAACCTTTGGATTTTCTCTTCAAACAATCATTCCTTTAATCACAAATCAAATATAAACATTAACTTTAATCATCAAACCAAAATCAAACTAACCCAAATCAAACCCATGTTCATCCTTTGAACTTAGAATTGTCAAATGAATCAAAACCCATTTGATTCCAAATCACTTGTAATTGGATTTATATTTCAATCATAAGTCCATATGTGAGTTTAACCAAACTTGAATCAAGTCTTGATCAAGCCAATTGACCCACTTATGCTCACTTAACCCAAAGTGACCTAAAGGCCCTTTTGAGCCAAATTCTAATCCAACCCAAATTGGATTGAACTAAGCCTATCTAAGCCTCACATTGTGAGCGAATCATCCTAGGATATCACTCAATCACAAGTCAAACCAAGTCAAACCTAGCCTTTGACCAAGTCAACACTTAGCCCACATGAAACCTAAATTAGCCAAAATCCACCATAAGACAAATTGATTGAAACCATTGATCTAAATCAGTTCATAATCAATGATTGAACTTGACCAAGTCATCATTTGAGCCAAACCAAGCATAATTGGCCACTTGACCTAAGTTTACCCAAGTTGACATAAAAAGTCAAAATGGGTCAAATCTTGATCTAAGCCAAATTGATTGCAACCAATGGGTCAAATTCATTCTAAATCACTTGTTGAACCTGACCAAAGCTTCAATTGGCCAACTAGACCCAACCTAGCCCAATTGACCATGAACCTAACTTGACCTAAAATGTCGAACAAACTTGAAATCAAACCAAACTAAAATTGATTGAAACCAAACCTTATAAAATATTTCAAATGATCAACTAAGCCTAAACCAACCCATAACCTAACCCAATTGGGTCAAATGGGTCAAATTGGTCAACTTGACCCATTTGACCTAAATAAACCTAAATGAATCAAAAGCAAATATAAATCAAATTAAACCAAACCAATGATACCCATAGGCTCCAAATGATCATTTGAACTTTTCCTAACCTATGGTTTGACCCAATTTGATCAATTGGTCAACCTAACCCAAATTGACCCAACTTGACCTAAATGGGTCAAATTGAACAAATTCAAGCCAAATGAACTTCAAATCACTTGAAATTTGATCCAATCCACTTTTGAATCATCTCAAATCTTCCAAAATTAAAATCAAGATCAAATAACCATTTTACCCCTAGGTCAAAGAGTATCTTATGGCCAAATTCACTTAGAATTTGGCCAATTTCTTCTCATGACCACTTAACATCTTCCTAGTGGTCCATTTGGACACCAAGGGAGGTGGTGTACATGACCTAATGGATTTGGGTCAGCCATGACCCAACCCAAAGCCAAATCAACCCGTCCAATGCAAATTGGCCCTTAGATCATCTCCTACACTCACCTAGCATATGGGCACTCCCTCTCCTCCACTCCTCTGCCTAAAATGAACCAGATGGAGTGCCTAACAGCTAAAAAAACCTAATCAATCTCCTCAATTGATCAAAAATGACAAAATAAGCCTCAACCGTCTGATCCAAGTTGGGGAGATATAATCCCCGTCATTCCAACTCAAACCAGACACATTGCATTCGATTGAGCTAGAGTGATCGAAAGCAAGCTTCTCCAAACTTCCCCAAGCTATTTCCAAGCCCCTTGAATTCTCTCCTTCTCAGTTTTCTTCAAAGCCGAAACAGGGGAGGCCTAAGCAAATTTTAATTCATCCACCAAAACCTAAATTCACTTTGCAAGCACTATCAAGGGATGTAGTCGAGCTCAAGCAAGTGATCTCCCAAGCCTCCAAGCCACGGGAAGGGGGATTTCGATCGAAGCCATGAGCCATTGAAGGGGAGCTTGACTAATTGACCAATCCACTACAAATCAAGACTTGAAACTTTCAATAGGACTTCGTCTCACTAGACGAAGCTACCCCCTCCATTGGAAGCACCGGTGATAGCCTTCGGTGAGGTATTGTTCAAAACTAATCTTAATTTAAAAAATATTTGGTCCTTTGTGAAGGGAATTGTAATCCCATTATTATAGCCATTGGATGTTCTTCCCAACACCTCTTGATGGTGTGGGGTAAATCCTAGCCTAATTCGAGCTTAGGTGAGCTCGGATCAAGCGATGGAGGATAGACGACCTCTGTCTCTCAACTTAGGGATGAATCATGAGCCGCCCATCCGGTGTTTTAGATGGACCTTGATTAAATCACTTAAATCCGCTGATTTAAATCATTTAGAACCATGAGATTAACCTGATAGTCTAATTCTTGATCTAACGACCCAGGGGAAAGCGCGTTGCGCCGCCAGTTGACATGGCGCACGATGTGATAACTTAAATAACCAATCGTTGTGCCATGTGGAAAGTGAATCACGTCTGTAATCCACATGGCGCTGAAGGGATTAGTTAATTAATTAGAATATTCTAATTACCCTTTAATCACAAAACTTTATAAAATCATAATTAAATGTAAAAAAATTCAAAAAATATGAATAAGGGCTCATTTTAAAGATATTTCAGAGGGAAATCCAATAATATTATTTCTAATTAATTTTGAATAGTAAATTTTTCTTAATTAGAATTTAATTAAAAATTTAATTACCTTAATTAATCTAGGTCATTATTAAGCTGAATTAAGACATGCCTTGGATAAATCAAGCCAATAGAAAAAGCACCCGAAAGTTTCAAATTATGAAAAAATGATCGAATTTTATCTAGATTTGGTCGACGTAATGAAAATTTACCGACTAAAGTGAATTCATAGGGCTTAACCAACAATTCAACCTCCTTATCAGAGCACATAATCACCGGAATACCACAAAAAGAATTCGATACTAAATTCACCGAAGCATTAGATGAAAAACTCTTACCAGAGAGCGCATCCTTAAAGGATTTAACCACATTCAAGTTCGACGGGGCATTTGAATCCCAAGAGCCCGAGAAATCCGATGCCCTAGCCACCGCATGCACAACGGAGCCATTCGGCAGTGTGGCTAGAGAAACCAAATCCATAAGCATAGCTATAGGAGCATCATGTGCACGATCCACCAGTGACAATCATACAGAGAATCGGGTAAATCGAAGGAAAATCGAAGGGAAGACGGAATCACCAGACTTAGATTTGATTTTGAGTGGGTTTCAGTTTGATTTTTTGAATTTGTTTTGATTGTTTGAATTTATATTTTATTTATATATGTGAACATAAATGAGAATATAAATTGATTATGAGAAAATTTCAATAATTTGAAAGAGTTTAATCATGATTTAGGTTAAATCCATTAAAGGAAATTTAAAGAAATTTAAAGTAATTTTTTAAATTAAAATTTAATTTTTGGATTAGATTTGATTAATTTATATTTATATTTCATTTATAGATGAGAATATAAATGAGAATACAAATAAGTTTTGAGAAAATCTCATGAGTTTGTAAAAGTTTAGGTTAAATCCATTAATGGAAAATTATGGGATGTAAGGGAATTTCAAGGATTATAAATTTGAAATTTAATTTTTGAGTTGGATTTAATTGATTTATATTTATATTCTCATTTTTATATGAGAATATAAATAAGTTTTGAGAAAATTCCAAGGGTTTGAAGTGAATTGATCAAGGTTTAGAGTTGATTTTGGCTAAGTCGTTTAATGGAAAATTGAAGGGACTTAAGAAAATTTTCATGAATTGTTTTTGAATTTTAAATTTTATTTGATGGGTTTGAATTTATATTTCATTTATAAATGAGAATATAAATAGGAATATAAACTGATCATGAGAAAATCTCAAAGATTTGAGTAGGTTTAGATCATAATTTTGGTTAAGTCTTTAAGAAAGGATTAAGGACTTAGTCAAAATTTGGATATAGGAATTTTGATGGATTTTGATCATGAGTTTCAATCAAAGATTTCAATCATGGAATTGAATCATGGAATTAATTTGAGTTTGGGGAAAATCAAATAGAATTGATTTGGAGTTTGACTTGAACGAAGGAAAGTGAGGAATGGTTTAAGCTAAAGGGTAGGAAATTTTCCTAACATCCCTAAGGCATGATCTATTCTTATGGCTAACTCTTCTAAGTCTCTAGGGCTAGGTTGAGTGTCCACCTAATCACTAGATTTCAAGACTAAAAAATTCTTAAAGTCTAAGAGGAGTCATGTGTCTAAGATGGAGGGGTTGAGAGCTTATTCTAAAAATGAGGTCAATAAATGGCACCCAATAGGTGTGGTGTGACTGACCAGGAATGCCGCACGTATTAGTGTTGATCAAAATAGTCAACAACACTAAAAGATCACAAGCACTGACATAAACAATCTATCCTTAACCCAAGAAAAAGATAGAATCTAGAACTTAGTGCAATGTGGCTCTACTTATGTTCAAGACATAAGATAGAGTGAAGAAATCCACTAAGGGATAGAGTGTGAACCTTCCACTAGGGAAGTAGATTCAAGTCCTCTACAAAGAGATGAAATGTTTGATTTGATTTGAATCTCACTGAGGAGAGATCTCTATTTGGGGAGTGGGTTGAATTTGTTTCAAATTTTATTAGGTTTGAATTTTTAGATGAACCCTGTTGGTTTGTCATGGGTTGTATTGAATAGGAGTCATGGAGGCCAAGACCTAACTCAGATTTACCAATCCAAAGGGATAGTCTACTAAGCACATAGTATGACTAACCAACCAAAGGGGTGCCTTTCGATGCAGCAGTTGTACTACGAAGAAAGTATAATAGACTTATATCCTCCAAGTAAGGATCAATTGCTGGGGTAATATATTAGGGTTGACTATTGAGTAAATGCTACTGGGGTACTTAAATCAACTCAAAGATAGTCAAAGATTGATTTCATTTTTAGATTTGTTTATTTTGACTATGATGAATCCCATAGGTTTGCGATGAATTACATAGTCTAGCTAAACTTGATGCATTTGCAGGCCTCTCAAAGAGGGACTCCACCATAAATAGTTCATCCTCCTCTTCCAATTCACCAAGAAAGGTGAATACCTCTAGGCTAGTTGGATAAGCATCCGAAATATTATGTCCTAAAAAAAGATCACACCTAAAAAATTACCAACTAAATAAAAAAATGTGATAAGTATAAAAGACAGTGAATACTTACAAAAAAATCATCAGTTGCAAAAAAGAATAAAAGACTCTACAAAGTCATTATTGAGTATCTTGATAGTGTTTTTATTCAAAGTTACCATCACCATATTTACGAAAGGAAAAGGAATCCTACAATGAAGTGAAAGACAACTCACACTAAAAAGAAAGTTACTCATATAAATAGAAAATGGTTATAGTAAATATTCAATTATCCCTCCAAATGGATATGTTTAGATGAAGCAACTCATAGATCACTGCAAAAATGTAATATCAAGGATTAAACAAAAGATCCCACCAAATCTAAGCACTATAGAATGCCATAAGACATCACTAAATGTATTCACTATAATGGTAAATTTAAAATCTTCATTATAAAGATAGAAGTACCAAACTCATTATTGAGGTAACATCATCCAACTCATCCAAAAGAAAGCTATTCAAACTTGTCAAAAAAGAATAAAATAGAAAATTCAAAAGAATAGATAGGTGAGTATAATGAATAAACTTTCATTTATTTTATTTTATGATATTTATAAAATAACTAACCATTATAATACAAGAGAAGGCCCAACTCACAAGATTACTCGCACTCACACTTAATGTTAGTTATTCATTTTAGAATAGGTCTTATACATGATCTAGAGCCGCTAGGCCAAAAGTACCCCAATGTTCACTACAAGCTCCAAGATAAAATTATCACCTATGATAAACTAAGAAGATCTAGTTAACTTGTTATGGTGGCAGAGGATGGCTAACTCGATGGGCAGTTCCTCTACTTCTCTTTACATCATCTCATGCATTAGTTGAAGCACTCACCCCAATAATAAGTGATGTACTATGCTTTTTGTTGAGTAGCACTTTTATTTTCTTCTATTGGTTATAATAGTTTGACCGAAGGTTGACTCCATTAATATTGGTCTAATTCTTCTTGATGTTATGAAGGATAAAAGGTACTAAACTAAGAAATTTGATAAGAGAAGTAAGGGCACTCAATAAATAAAGTTAGGAACTAATAATGGGTGGCTTCATTATCCATTGATTTCTTCAAATAGCCCTGAGCTATTAATGACATCCATAAGAAGTAAAATTAAAGGTGACATAATTCATTTTTCCAAGAATGTTAGTTAAAAGTGGTCAAAATTCCAAATAATGATCCAGTACTATAGTTGACAATAATTTTATTTCTAATTCTCTTATCCTTTTTGCATATCACCTTTATATAGAGAAAATGAATTGGAGAATTAAATGTACATTGAAAGGCCCATGAAGATACTCAACAAAATATAAGAAGAAAGCCAATATTACTCACATGTAAGCCATGCTACAAAAATTACATTAAGTGAGATAAGGATGACATTTAGATACTTACCACGTCATTATCAATAGGTAGTCTAACTTACCTGAGGAAATGTAGGCACCCACTATAAGAAGACTCACATCATACAAGCAACTTCTATTAGGAGACTCACCTAATATAGGTAGGTATCATAGAGACACACACTTTTAGATGAAAGGGTATCATAGAAACACTCACTTCATAAAGCTGACTACTTCCAAAGGACATGCCACTTAGAACTACATACTTGCCAAACATTAGAACTTGCACAAGTACTCTACAATCACACATCATACAATGATTATGTCAGAGTTAATTGTACACATAATATAATAATATTCAACCACAAAATTTTTTATAATTATCACATTTATTGTAGTCATTCAATAGTTTTAATTTTTGTTATTTCCCCCTCAGTCCTAACAAAAAGGGGGATTCCTTCAAGAGGATGGACTATATGTACTTTTTTATAATTGGTTTTAATAAAAAAAAATTTTCTTGTAGACATTTATTTTTTTTATTTATTCTACTAGTCTAATACTTTCTCCCTATATTTGTTATTTTATTCAGCTCTAACACTAGTGTCTAATCCTTAATAAGTCTCAAGTAAGGTTTGCGATTATCTTCACAAATAGATTTGGATTCAACAACACATATCCCAAATAACTAGCACTACCCTTTAAAGACTAACATGCCATTATATGTGCTTGTGATCAATGAGAATATATAAAGAAAAAATAATAAGGGTAAGATGAATGCATTTGGTGACTTAAACTATAAGTTCCTTATGTATTTAAAACTTATATATTTTATGTATTTTATTTATCTACAAAATATTTTTATACACTCATATGCACCTCCTAGGCTAGGTAATCGAGAGCTTATCCAAATCTGGATAGAATAGGCACAATGACCCATGTCAGGTACAAAGACTTGCCCCATAATTAAGTGAGCACATAGAGGACAAAACTTCCTCTAATTTATTGAATCTTAGTAGCTTGCCTCAATTTTGATAACACACTCATATATGAGTGATGCATATCTAAGTGCACGATGAAGATGGACCATCCCATCGAAATCTAAGATTTCCAACCTAGGGAACTTGACAACTAACTACAGTGGACTCACCACTTATGAGTGAGTCATTTCTCCTATTTACTTAGTATTCATTCCAATAATGAGTAAAACATCTCTCAAGGCCCTATAAAAGGGAGGTGATTCCCCTTCATAGTGAAATTTTTATATTTTTTCTTTCTGGGGACTCCTTTTTGGTCACTTCTAGATTTTCTCTCTCTTCACTACACTATAACATTCTCCTTGAAAGGTGAAGATTTGTTGTATTTAGAATTTTTTCTAAAGAATAATATTTTATACCCCTCTACTTTTTCTCTACTATCCTACATGCTCAATTATAACTTCTCAACTTCTTAAGTAGATTCTATATCATTTATAGATAAAATTGAATTCAACATCCTTCCAAGTTTTATGAGCATTGACAAAGATGAGAACTAGTAGCCAGTTGCAAAGTGAAGTAGCTCACTCAACATGGGACAATAGAGATGGAATGGAACTTAATGAACCATTATTTGTTTCACAACAAGGCTAAAATGACATGGAACATCAAATAACTTGCTTAGCATAAGATTTCATGGAAAAGGAAATCAATGAAGGTTTGAAGACCATGAATAATGAAGGCTCCTCAATATCGACTACTAGTTGAGCTCATCAATAAAGAGGAAATTATTCATAATGCTTAGTCTCAATGATGGGTCCTATTAGATGATTAGAGATTAACACACCTAAAGAGAGCATATGAACCAACTAATGTTTTCACTAAGAATAGTGCAGAGGCTCACCCTTTGAGTAAATTCAAGATTTCACACTTGGAGTCTTATAGAGGTTACACAAATTCTGATGAGCACATAGTATACATTGAGTCGATGATATCACTATTGAATTTGGATGATGTAATGAGGTGATAAATTTTCTTCATCACCTCCAAAGGATCAGCCCTCAGATGGTTCTCATGGCTGCTAGTCAGAGCCATAATCTCTTTTACTTGGCTAAAGTGGATGTTCACAGTATAGTTTGCTAGCATTGAGAAGCCACTAAAAAGCTCACAAGCTCTACTACAAATATGGGAGGAGCCTAATGATTATATTAGAAGGTTCATCACTTATTTTTAGAGGGAGATGTTGAAGATTAAAGACATAAAGTCCTGTGGATGCACACTCTGCACTCACTTATGGCATTATGGAGGAGCCTTCTAGATATGCACTTGACAAGAAACAACCTAAAACCCTTGCCGAACTACTAGAGCTAGAAAATAACCAAGTCAACACAAAAGAGGATAATAAATTCTAGCCATCAATGATAACTCAAGGAGGTGAAACTTTGAGGAAGTCGCACTTAGAGTGACTCTTCAAGAATATGCTACAATTAAGGAGGTAGAATTGAGGAAGAAAGCCATTACTAGAAAGAAAGTGCCAGTACACCCTCGAGAACCAAGGCATCAACCCACTCACCATCAACACAATGCATACATATGGACTACCATTGTGTTTCACTTGAATGTATCAATGGCTAAGTTTATGGAGGCTCTCTAGAATAATGATTAATTTAAGTGACCACCTCCCTTAAAGTAGATGGAGTCCATGATAGGTCCAGATACTATCCTTCTCATTATGTCTATGAACACAACACTAAAAAACATTATCAACTCTAAAGTTTGGTAGATGAGCTCATCAAAAGCATGGAAACAAAGATTTCATCATGAAAGAAAGTCTCTAAGATGGATAATAGACTTATCTTAACTCATGCAAGTACATTATAAGTATAGAACCCACCATCTTTGGAGGAGATGGAGAGTCTGTGAGGTGAGCCTACCTCTCAAAAGACTATGATCTAGAGAAGTTAACTCAGTGGCTATGGTATGAGCACCAAATACTCTAATAGTCCTTATAAACAATTTAGAGATGGATCGTTACCCAGTTGGTAACCCATATAACGACATCATCATCATTTCAACACTCATTGCAAATTATCGAATCAACAACTTATTGATTGACAATAGGAGTTTGCAAAATATCATGTTTAAGATTATTTTTGATAGCTTAGGGCTAGATAGTTCCAAACTTTATTTATCTTTTTTAACAAAATAATGGAAAACAAAGGGGTCATCTCACTAACCATAACTTATGGGAAGGTTAAAATTGATTCAAAGTTATTGGCAGCTTCATCATCATTAAGGCACCTATAATGTACAACAACATCTTTGATTGACAACTACACAATATATTTAGAGTAGCAATATCAACCTATCACATAGTAATCAAGTTCTCAACAGGTGGAACAGAGATCACCATCTATGGAGACTTCAACCAATATATAGCTTGCGCCTTGTGAGTGCTAAGTGGCTCAAGTAAACTAGATGAAGTATTATAAATGGAGGTTGCACAAATTGGAGAAGAGATCATTGAAGAAATTGAGAAGTAGTTACTGCTCAGATTTAAGTGGGTTTTAAAAGTCAGCATAAATCACATGGAAGCACTTGTTTAGATTGTTTAGGAAGGCATCAATGTGTTCACTTGGACCATAGTAGAGATGCTGGGAATAGACATTAATGTTGTTTGCCATAGGCTTAATGTTTGGATGGACTCTCATCCTATCAAACAAAAATTGAGGAAAATTATAACTTTACCCACCTAACTAATTAAAGAAGAATTCTCCAAGCTAATGAAGGCTGACATCATCAGAGAAGTTCAATACTTGAAGTGGAATTGATTGTAGTGATGGTTAAAAAATCTATTGAGAAATAGAGGATGTATGTGGATTTCATAAACCTAAACTCAACATGTTTGAAGGATGAATACCAACTTCCCAAGTTAAATGCACTAATTGACTTGATGGTGTGTCATATAGTAATGATTTTCATGGATGTCTTTTTTTAAGATACCATAAATGCAAATGCATCTGATCAACTTGAAAAAAAATAACATTTATTATAAGAGGTTTTAATGTTACAAAGGGATGCCCTTCAGACTAAGGAATGATAAAGCAACCTCCCAAAATATCATTAATAAAGTTTTCAAGGAACAAAAAGAAAAAAATATGGAAGTCCTCATAAATGACTTGTTGGTGGAAAGAAAGTTACCCCAAACAACATATTGAAGACCTAAAGATAACCTTCACCACCCTGAGGAAATATAACATGCGCCTCAATCCCATAAAGTACATATTCAATGCAGGATCATGAAAGTGTTTAGGATTCATGATCACCCAGATAACTTAATGGCCAACTAAAAAAAGTAAAAAACAATACTTGACATGTTGACTCCAAGGACCATAAAAGAAGTTCAATGACTCATTGGACATATTGAGGGGTTAAATTTATAAATCTACTCTTCATTCTTCAAAGTGCTTGGAGGAACCGAATGTTTCGAAAGGCCTCCAAAATGTGAAAGGGTTTTGGTTACTTGAAGTACTTACTTGCATTAGTGCAACTATTGCAAAGCCTAAAGGAGAAGACTCAATTAGCTCTATTCTGCTCTAGGAAGAGAATAAAAGATAATGGCCAATGTGCTAAATAAACAACTCATTATAAAGTGTTGAGTTAGATTATGCCATCATGGAGAAACCTACAATCCCACTTATCATATGACAAGATGGCTTCGACCAAACTTTTATGCTTACTCATCTTGGTTGTCACTAACAACCTGCTCAAATATGTACTCACCAAATTAGATCACTTGGAAGATTTCTAAAATGGTCAGTGGAACTATGTGAATTTAACATAGAAAACACAAGGATCAAGGATCAAGGCACAAGCATTTGCAGACATTCTTATGGATTTTAGAAACCTAGATGATGCCCTAACAAGCCTAGAGCCTCAATGGCAATTGTATTTTGATGTATCTTCAAGTGAGCAAAGTATGTGTCGGGCATCATATCCAGATGCCCAATAGGGATTAACATAACTCAAGCCATCAAATTCAACTTCTAAACCACAAATAACCAGTTTGATTATGAAGTATTACTCCCTGGACCAAGGTTTGCTAGAGGACTTGGTGCTTTACATCTTGATGCTTATTAATGGTGAGACAAATAAATGATGATTATGAAGTCAAGGACAAGGTGCTACAAAAATATTTGCTGAAATTTAAAGTAGAAATTTGGAGGTTTGATTATTTCAAGATTTATGAAGTGCCCAGGGAGTAGAACCAAGAAACTAACATATTATCTAGAGCTAATAGACAGAGAGCAGTCTATCATTCAACTCACCCATCTTAGAACATAAGAGGAAAAGTCCTTGCAAATAGAAAGCGAACACTCACGCAATTGGTTTGACCTCATAAATGAATATCAACAGACTGGAAGCTAAGGGAAGAGATCAAAGATCCAAGAAGACTGAAGATCAAAGCCACACAGTACCACTTGATTGAAGGTGGGCTATTTCAGATGTTTGCGATCTCTCTTAACTAGAGCTTATTGAGTATATACTTTTTGTATCTTACTAATTGATTTAATGATAATAAACATTAAATTGTGTATTATAATAGTTTGTTAAGTGTTATTAAAAGGTTCATTTACCCATTATAATCATCATGATGATCATTGTAAATGTTAGATATAGTAGTACAATCAAGTCAGAAAAATTTAGATAAACACCCATATGGTATGTGTCTTAGTTTTAATGGTGACTTTTAGATTTAATGTATTGATTATGTATGACTATTACCAAGGTGTCAAAATGATACAAATATATTTTCAAATGATTTAAAAACTCACAAATAAAATTTTATAATTTTAAGGAGGTCAGTTATGTTAAATTACATATTCATTTTACTTTGACACAAGTATATAAATTTTTGATTCTAAGGAATTATCTTACTTATTTGCTTGTTGAAATTCAAATTATTTATGCAAACCAAATTTTGATTTTTCTAATTCCTTGATATGGTGTAGATGTTGCATGTACGGTTGATTTCATATTTTTATCTAAAAACAAACCTTTATCTTTTTTTCATTTGACTTATCCAAGATTAAAATTAATTTAAATTAACAAATTCACTTGCATTTAAAACCAAATTGGCGTTGGACCAATTTTAGCCATATGATTTCTTATTTTCTTGAAATCAAGTTTCTATATTTCAAATCTAATTTTTATTTGCTAAAGTCATTTTTGATTTGGTGGAAGTCGAGCTTTATTTTTATTGGAACCAAAATTTATATTAGCTGAAAATAATGTTTGTATTAACTGAAATTTTATATCATATTTGGAAAAAAAAATTGATTTTATCAAACTTGAATTGTTTTGGCCATAATCTGAACTTTATTTTGTTGAAATTATTTTGAAGTTTTGTATTTACTTGAAATTATTTGTTTATGTTTGGTGAAATTAAATTGATTATTTGTTAAAGATAAATATCATATTATTGGCATTTTTATTATAATCTCTCTAAATATTTTTGATTGGTAAAACTAAATTTACATAAATCTAACTAAGGCTTAAATTTAATTGGTAATATCATTCATTAGCTCAATCATTAGGACACTTTATACAATGTCATTATTAACTAATTGCATTTGGTTTGTAAGAAAATTTTCCTTATATAAATGAGTTCAAAAAGGATTAATTAAGATATTTAGGATCTTAGTTAAACTCTTAGAATGAATCCTCACCATACGATGGAAACTTCATCCTATTAGGACTTAGTATGTTGAATAGAATGGGTTCCACTCAAAATGGAACTTATTGTATTCTTCATTCTCAAAAACTTAATCTCATTTTAACATGAGATGCACTTAAAATAAAATTGAAATTATAAATAATTAAATCACTTAAATTGAAATCATATGATGGTAAGATAAACAAACTTCAAAATCCAAACCAAAACTTAAAATAAAAAAAGGCCTAGTACAGTCCTCCTTCACATAGATCATTAGTCACAGACCTTAGATTTAGGTCAGAATGATCTATGATGTTATGATGTGATGTGAAATGCTTTTTCTTTAGTTTATGTCATACTATTTTAGATTGGATTCTTAGGATTGTTTGCCTGTTAGATTTGATGGTAGGATGTTCTTTAAAACTAATGATATCTTCTACAGAGGGTTGTGTTAAAGGGATATACAATAAAAAAATTATTAAACTATTATTTACTTGTAGGTGTTGAATAAATATTTTAGCATAGCCCAATAGGACAGGTGGGCTTGGCCTATAATTAATGCTAAGCTCATATGTTTTCAAACATAACTACTAGTGTGTTGTTCGTATTTTTCTGTCATTTATTTTGCAAGATTTAAGATTTATTTTTGAATTTTAAATTATTAATTAAGCTTAGAATTAGGTTAGGATCTATAGGGTCTAGAATTAACAAGAGCTGATCTTACAAGTAGATGGGTGCAGAGGTCCCCTGTGAAGCCCAATGGAGGTCATTGAAGAAGGAGACAATCTTGGAAAGAAGACCCCCATAATTCTAAACTTGTAGTTTTAGGCCGGGTTGGATGGCCAATGATTCATCCCTGCCTTTGCCTGTAGGAGACAGAGGCCGTCCATCCTCCATGTCTTGATCTGAGCTCACTTGAGCTTGAATTAGGCTGAGATTCAATGCACACCATCTAGAAGCATAGGGAAGAACATCCAACAGTTGAATTCTATTGGGGTGATAATTCTCTTCATAAAAGACCAAGAAATTTTCAACTTAAGCTTGGTTTTGAGTCATACCTCACCGGAGGCTTTCACCGGTACTTCCAACAGAGGTGATAGCTTCGTCTAGTAGAGACGAAGTCATGTTGAAGGTTTTGAGGTTCAATTTGAAGTGAGTTGCTCAATTGACCAAGGTTCCCTCCAATGGCTTGTGGCTTTGGTCTAGGTCTCCCTTCACGTGGCTTGGATGCTTGAAAAACACCTTGGGTGAGCTTGACTTAGTGCCTTGATGGTGCTTGCAAGAGTAATTGAGGTTTAGTTGAGAATTGAGCAAGTTGGCAATTCCCCTCACCTCCCCTATTTTGGCTATAGTTAAAATCGAGAGAGGGAAACTGGAGAGAGCTTGGAAATGCTTAGGGAACTTTGTGAATGCTTTCTTTTGATCCTCTGAGCTCAATCGAATGCAAGAGTTATGGTTTGAGTGGAAATGAGGGGGAGTATACCTCCTCCTACCTGGATGAGATGATCGAAGCTTACCTTGCCACTTTTTATCAATTTCTCTGATTGAATGGGTTGTTTAGGTTGTTAGGAGCTCCATGTGGTTTGATTTTTGCAAAGGAGTGGAATGGAGGAGGTGCACATGTGCTAGGTTAGTGTGGGAGTTGATCCAAGTGGAGAAATTTCATTGGAGGGGTCAGTTTTTCCTTTGGTTGGGACATGGCTGACCCAAACCCATTAGGTCATGTGCAACACCTCCCTTGGTGTCCAAATGATCCAGTAAGAGGATGTCAAGTGGCCATGGAACGAAATTGGCCAAATTTTAAGTGAATTTGATCATAAGTTACCCTTTAAAGTAGGAGTAAAATGGTCATTGCACCTTGATTTTGATTTGGGCATATTTGGAATAATTGAAAAATGGGTTGTGCCAATTTTCATTGAATTTGGAGTTTATTTGATATGATTTGGCTCAAGTTGACCCATTTAGGTCAAAATGGGTCAACTTGGGTCAAGTTGAATAATTGGTCAAATTGGGTCAAACCATGGGTTAGGTCAAGTTCAAATGATCATTTGTAGCCTATGGGTATCATTGGTTTGGTTCAATTTTATTTATATTTGGTTTTGGTTCATTTGAGTTCACTTAGGTCAAATGGGTCAAGTTGACCAATTTGACCCATTTGACCTAATTGGGTTAGGTCATCGGTTGGTTTAGGCTTGGTTGATCATTTGAAATGTATTATAATCTTTGGTTTCAATCAATTTTGGTTTGGTTTGATTTCAAGTTGATTTGACTTTTTAGGTCAAGTTGGGTTCATGGTCAATTGGGCTAGGTTGGGTCTAGTTGGCCAATTGAAGCTTTAGTCAAATTTAACAAGTGATTTAGAATGAATTTGACCCATTGGTTGTAATTAATTTGACTTAGATCAAGATTTGACCCATTTTGACTTTTAGGTCAACTTGGGGTCAACTTAGGTCAAGTGGCCAATTGGGCTAGGTTTGGCTCAAATGATGATTTGGTCAAGTTCAATCATTGATGATGGATTAGTTTAGATCAATGGTTTCAATCAATTTGGCTTATGGTGGATTTTAGCTAGTTTGGATTTTATTTAGGCTAAGTGTTGATTTGGTCAAAGACTAGGTTTGACTTGGTTTGACCCAATTTGAGTGATTGATCATCTTAGGATGATTTTTGCTCACAATGTGAGGCTTAGATGAGCTTAGTTCAATCCAATTTGGGTTGGATTAGAATTTGGCTCAAAAGGGTGCTTTAGGTCACTTTGGGTCAAGTGAACTTAAGTGGGTCAATTGGCTTGATCAAGGTTTGATTCAAGTTTGGTTGAACTCACATATGGACTTATGATTGAAATATAAATCTATTTGCAAGTGATTTGGAGTAAAATGAGTTTTGATTCATTTTACAATTGCAAGTCAAAAGGGTGAATATGGGTTTGACTTGAGTTAGTATGATTTTAGTTTGATGATAACAGTTTGTGTTTATTTTTTATTTTTGATTGAAGGATTGATTGTTTGGAGAGAAAATCCAAATGTTTGAATTTATTTGAGATTGATTTGGTTAAGTTCAAGAGTTTAACTTGAAATGGTATAGGTTGGATTTAGGTTAGATTTGGGCTTGAGTTTTGAATTTAGTTTGGGTCATTTGAATTTATATTTGATTTATATTTGTGAATATAAATGAGAATATAAATGGGTTATGAGAAAATCTTTTGAATTTGGAGTGATTTGGATTTGGTTTGAATGAGTTTTAAGGATTTATCTTGAAAGAGTTTAAGTTAGATTTTGGTTGGATTTGGATTTAAGTTTTGGATTTAGATTTGGTTATTTGAATTCATATTTCATTTATATATGTGAATATAAATAATGATATAAATGGGTTGTGAGACAATCTTTTGAGATTGAAGTGATTTGGAGTTGATTTGAGCTAAGTCCATAAGAAATGAAATCAAAAGGGCTTAGGAAAGATTTTGGATTTGGAATTTAATCATGGGTTTCTATTATTTAGAATTGATTCATGATTTGGATTTTAAATTGATTTGAATTTGAGGTTGATTTGTATTTAAAGTTGATTTGAATTTGAAGTTTGACTTGAAAGAAGTAAGTAAGGATTGGTTCAAGCTAAAGGGTAGGCAAGTTTTCCTAATACCCCTAAGGCATAACCCATTCCTATGGCTAACTCTTCTAAGTCTCTAGGGTTAGGTTAAGTGTTCACCCAATCACTAGAAGTGTCTTAAAACTAAGGAACTCCTAATGTCTAGAGGAGTCCTATGTCTAAGATGGAGAAATTGAGAGCTCACTCTAAAAGTGAGGTCAACAAATCCATAAGTCAGCTCTATGCTAAATGATTGACCAACTTTGACCTTCAATTGGATTTAGTTTTAAATCCATTTATGTTTATGTAATGAATTTATGCTTTCCATTTGATTTAATTTCAATTTGTTTTGAGTTTATTTGAATTTTTTGGGAGGTTTTGAGCTTAGTTAGGTTAATTGGGTTAACCACCTCAATTACCTTAGTTTAAGCTCAGTTAGATTTCAATTTTGTTAATTAGAATTTGTTTGATTCAATCATTTGTTTAGATTTGAGTTTGGTTAGGATTCACCTAATCCTACTAAGTTAGACTAATCACTAGGTTACTAAGTACAATGTCTTAAGTGCTTGAATAAAAAATTCTAATCTAAGATTATGTATCATAATCAATAAGATTAAAAATGATGTTAAACCTCATTCAAAAATGAGGTCAACAATACGTAGCCTGAATGATGGTTAAAGCTTAGACACTCTCCAATTTTTCTCATTGATTTTTATAGCTCATAAAAAGTTATAAAGTCAATCTAGAGCCATTATGGCAGCTATATGTGGATGGATCATTTGGTGAACATGGCATGGGTGTAGGCATAGTGTTAAAAGTTTCGCATGATTCACCATGACATAGTCGATCAAGTTTAGTTTCAAGTCAATGAATAAAGAATCAGAATACAAAGCCTTACTCACCTGACTTTGATTTGCCCTAAAGGCTTTGGGCATTAGACATTATGGCTTATTCAGGCTCATAATTAGTGGTAAGGCAAGTAAAGGGACTACAACACTAGAGATGAGTTTTTACAAAATATTTACTCAAATTCAAAAAGAAGATTTTGTTACTAGAATACTTTATAATCATGTAGATTTTTAGAGAGTAGAACTAGCTCGCCTACCTACTGTCTAGAATGAGTGGACTTGAAGGAAAGTTCTCTATTTGGCTCACTAGACCAGTAAAAAAAAAAAGAAAAATCAATGCAAATAAATAGAGAGCATTCACTTAGTTAGATTGATCATATTAGAATGTATCTATAGACTAGGGAGGTAAAAAGAAACCATTAAAGAAGTTATGAGATTTAAGATAAAAGCTCTCTAGTATATACTGATTTGAGATGAGTTATTTAAAAGGCCAGTGCCTTTACTAAATATGAGGCGTGCGTGGGAAGCAAAACAAAGGTAACTTCTAGAAGGGATAAACTTTAGTGAGTGTGGCAACACTTAAGAGGGAGAACACCCATTCACAGAATCCTGATGCAAGTATACCTCTGGCCCATGTTAACAAAGGATGTAGAAACATTTGCAAGAAGATGCAAGCAATGCCAATAATTTGTCAATCTTCGACGGCACCATTGCAGCCATTATAGCCATTTAGGTACTGAACTTAATTGTCCAGTACCAATAGCCAGAAGACAAAGAAGATTCATTGTAAACTTCTATGGAGTAATACTTGGCTAAGTGTTTATAAACTTGGTAATGGGTCTTATGACATTCATTTTGTTCCTAAGGTAAGAAGGAATTGTTGACCTTATTTTTGGATGAGGTTAACATGATCCCTCAAATGAATAATTAAGTTTCTTAATCTTAGATTAAGATATTTCTAATTAAGGACTTAGGAAACTACAGTTAGTGACTAGGTATATAAATAAATCAAATAACAAACTAAATCAAATGTAGATCTAAAATAAAAAAAAATTCAAATTTGAAATCAAGACTAAAGAGCCAATCAAGCTCAATGTCCTAAGATGAAAACTTAAGCAATCCTAATGAATCCTACTAGGACTTGACCTAACATAGTTGAATTAGGTAAACCTAATAAAACCTCAAAATTCAATAAAAAATCAAAATTAAATACTTTTGAATTAAATTTTAAATTTAATTGAACAAAAACTAATGTTAGGATGGTTGATCCAATTGACCCATTTAAGCTCAAAATCACCTAAGTCAAAAAAAAATTAAAATAAATCAAAACAAAGCAAACAAAACATATAAAATTAATGCACAAACATAAATGAACCTAAAAATAAATTTTGGTGGAGTTAAGAATGGTAAAACATGTCATTTGACTTAGAACAAACCTATATGAATACCACTAGGTTAAAAATTCAACTCCTTAAATTCAATAAAATTAAGTCATCCTTGTTGGTGTTTAGAGAAAACAAATGACACCACATAGGGTTTAGGAATATTTTATTTAGATGACCAAATATGACATTAAGTAATAAACATATTATCTCGAGAGATAAACATGCTCTCCTGTAATGGATTCGATCATTTCAATGAAAGACTCCTAAGGCTAATGGTCTTTCGTATACCACAGTATTTTCCCCTGAACTACATGGAAAAGTAAAATATGTCCTATTTTATACTGGGATCATGGTTCCCTATGAAGGCAAGCCTCTATAGTTAATTACATCTTAAGAAGGGTCTCTTCTTAAAAATACTCTCGATTAAAGAAATAAGTGGTTATTCCTAAAGACTACTAAGGTAGCTTTTAAAGGAATGATTTTTGGAAATTCAATTGGGAGAGGTCCAAATTGGAGAGAGTTATTTTTAAGAGTTAAATGGAAAAGAGTAGGAAATGCCTATTGATACTGGGATGCCCAGTATACATTTCATCTATGCTATGATTGAGTTTCAAATTTGGGATTTAATTTTAGAATTCAAGTTATCATTTTTTTAGAAATCTAGGGCTTAGATTCTAGCAGCACAAGACTACAGAAATGCCTAAGGTTGAAGACTTATTCCTAAAAGGAATGCTTCAGAACCTAGTTTGTAGGTTCTTCTGACACATGTTAGATGCTTGACCTAATTCTATCCTTGGGAATCATTAGCCATTCTTCTCACTTGAGGGAACTAATCTATCCCTAACTCTTTTGGACATACAGCCTGCTTAGAGAAGGCTGCCAGCTAACACCACCTAAGCATATTTTATAATAATGAGACAAAGTCATATGAATGCGAGATGGCTGGGCTATTGTAGTTTTAGGAAAGAAATCTATGAACTTGGACTAACTGCCTAATCCCTAAGATTATGTAGGGTATGAAGATGTACCTAACTAATGCATATTTTTTAGATTTTTATAATTTTTGACTCAGGATTCATTTAAGTCATAAGTTTACAATTTATACCTAATGCATATAATTAGAGAAAGATTATGGGCCAAATCAGAGTAGAAGAAGGTGTACTTCAATCATAGGCTCTCAAAAGTCAAGCCAGGTTCTCTAGCAAGGATGGAAGTCCTTCATTAATCAAAGTGAAATAATATGATTTATGCATGATGTTAAAACATCCAACTAAGAGGTTGCTACATATTTTATCGTGCTTTAATGACCTAGGCTTTTATATGAAGATTATGAGTTGTATTTATTTTTATGTTTTGATTGATTTAATTGGGTAGAAAATTTATTTTATCCTATGAGCCTACATCCAGGCATTCATCACAGCACAAACATAGCACAGAAAGAAACCTAAGAAAAGCATGTTGTTTCTATTGGGCACCCAAAATAAATCAAGTCAAATTAAATTATATAAAAAAAGGCCAATGCAATTGGGTATGGCTGTACTCCCTGGAAGGAAAAAAAAGTACAGTCGAGTTTTTCCCTTATGCAGCCAGACCTAGAACTATAAGTTTAGATCTATGAGCCTTCTTTCCAAGAAAGTCCCCTTCTTTAGGGACATCCATTGGGCTCCACAGGGGACCACCATCTCCTGGTTGGGTCAGCTCCTGCTAATCGTAGACCACATAGATCCTAACTTAATTCTAAGCTCAAATTTACTTTCAAAAAAAAAAAGGAAAACCTAAGCCCTGCAAAACAAATGTAAGGAAATACACACAACATACAAAACCATTTATATTTCACAAACATGCAGGCTTAGCATTAGTTGCTTTCAAGCCCACCAATCCTATGGACTATGTTAAGGGAATTTTAGCACCTGCAAGCAAATAATAGTTTTATGATTTATTTATCACAATGATCCTTTTAACATAGTCTCCTGCATAAAATAGTGTTAAGTATGGAAAGAATGCCATAACATCTAGTCCAACGAACAAACAAGCCAAGGCATCCAGGCTAAAGCAATACACCACACAGACATATGAAGCACAACATAACATATCATAGGAGATTCAAAAGAAAATCACAAAATGATCTAATCCTAGATCTAGAGTCCATGACCTAAGTAATCTAGTGTGTGTAAAAGAGGGGTTTGTGTGGCAAGGCTTTCCAAGGCTCTTTTAAGTTCAGTCTAAATTTAAAGTTTGAATTTGTTTAATTTTACAATTGGTTGGTTTCAATTCAAATCATTTAGTGATTAATTTCTATTTTTAATCCATTTCATTTTATTAAAGTTGTATTTAAGTTTTCAAGAATGAGGAATAGAATGAATTTTATTTTTTAGGTGAAACTCATTTTATTCCACATCCTAAATCCTAATGAAATTTTCAAGAGTCTAATTAAGATTCTTAAGTATTTTTAATTAATCCTTTTGATATTATTTATGTTTGGATTAGTTTTATGTTATTTCATTTGTTTGAAGTGCTTTATTTGATTTAATTTGCTTGATTTATTTCATTTTGAATTAAACTATGTGGGTCTCATTTGATTTTGCTTATGTTAATTTAAAGAGTTTGATTTTATTCAATTTAACTTAAGTTATTAAATTATGAATTTGTAAGCTTAAGGTTTAAGTTCATTTAGTACCTTAGGTTTGTTCATGGGTTATGCTTAACCTAAAGTACTTATGTTAATTACTTGATATGATTTAATTAATCCTAAGTTTTAGATTCATTATTTAAATTTATTAGAGATGAGGTGTTTAATTAAATTTTATTGATTCAAAGGTTAAGGTTTAAGTTAATTAATAATTTTATTAACCTAAGATTTTATTTCTTTAACCTAAGATTGAATTTGATCACTTTAATTGACTTAAGATATTAAGAAAAGTTTATGAATAGTTTTCCAATGTTTGATGGAGATTAGTTTGAATTACCACTTTATTTAATAAGTTAATTAATTTCCTTAACCCAATATTTGATTCACAATGACTTAGGGATTTAGAAATTTGAAAACTCCTAATCCATAGATCATTTGGACTTGAAATATTTCTAGCAAGTCAGGTACATGCCAATTTTATATTTCTAAAGTTTCAGTTTGATTAGAGATGTAATTAGAGTGTAATTAGGGTTTTAATGATTTCATTAAAACTAAAATTAAGCCTAATTTATTAAGATTCATTAAGAGATTTTATTTTTTGCTTATTCTTCACTGCAAAGCCTTTCTAATTATGGTTTATTCATAATTTTTCATTAACTGGTTGATTTATTATGATTTAATTAAACTCACATCATTTAATTGAATTATTTAATTCTTTTAATTACCTAATTGAGTTAATTAGTGATCTATTAGGTTCATAAAGGTTTGATTAGGTTTAATTAGTATTCTGATGTTCATTAATATTTATTATGTTGATTTAAGGTTATTAGATTAAAGTTTTATAATTATTTCATTAAAGGGTAATTAATTTAATTAATTTAAAGGTCAAATATATGAAATTACAATTTCCCTTGACTTCAGAGAATTAAATCTCTAAAAATTTTCCCAAGGTATGTTTTAAGCTTAATTTCATTTCCCTAAAGTTTCAAATTAATTGGATTAATTAATTTGAGAGTAATTAGGGTTTAATGTATTTAAATTAAATCCAAATTAAGGGAAAGTTGCCCAATAAAAATTATGGATTTTAATTTCTATGGATTCTCTCATCAAGATGAATCCATAGAGCTTTTGTTTGTAATTGTTTGATTTTTCTTTGATTTTATATGATTTTTTAATTTTTTTAGGATTTTCTTTAATTAATTAAACCATTAAACAACTAATCCTAACAGTTTTAAGTGGGGTGTCCCACGCGGCGCTGTAGTCCGCGTGTCACACGCGGGTTGGTCCACATGGTATGCACAGGTCCTTAAGGGATTTAATATAGTGGTCTGCCTAAATAAGAGTCGTCTGATCCTAAGAGAAGGATCGGACGATCAGGATTAAATCTCGAGGCTCGCCGGCGAGAAACTGACACCATCCGTGATTTCTTGCCAATTGCTGGCATTCGCAAGAGAATCAAACCTTGATTTCAATCTCAAAATGATCAGGGACAAAATTAGAACCCATCCATATGAATGGATTGAATTGGGGAATTAATTCCTTTCATAAAGCTCCAAAACTGACGACATATAGAGAGGGAGAAAATGCATACCCAGATTCCGGAGATCGTGGTGGTGAGACCGATCCCATTAGCTTTGCCTTGACCCAACGAACATGTGCATGAAGTTTGGTGGCTTACCTCCCCATGGATTGTCCCTTAGACCAACGCATGCTTGGTTTGAGGTGGTGTTGGTCATTTTCTGGCTTGTCAATGGCGAGAAGGTCCAGTTTGAGCTCCCTTTGAACTTGTGAACGTGTTGGTGCCTTCAATTGGGGATAAAATCCACTCATTGGGATTTCACCATGAGAGGCCATTCAGCCTTCGTCTGTTTGCCGGTGTGTTAACGGAGAGGGGGTCGGGATAGGGTAGGAAACTTTATCACTCTCCTTGTCGATGCTTTTGGAATGAAAATCGGGGAGGTGATAGTTTCTCCTACCCCATTCTCCATGCTTGGCCAAAAGCTCTATAAGGAAAAATTTTGAAAGCCAAACTCTGGCCACTGGCATTGGTAGGGCTGGTCAAGGTGTGAGATCAACTTCCCATGGCCTTGTGAATACATTAGAGTGTTCACTGCACAAGTGGAGAGCTTCCTTGGTTGATTTCCACACTTGGCCGGAAAGCTCCTTCTCCTCTTCCTCTTCTCTTCTTTTTCTTCTTCCCTTGATTGGCTAAGATTAAGGCAAACTCTTAGAGGTTTGCCTTTGCTTTAATTGCCTTCCTTGCTTTCACGTGAAGGTAGCCACCTTTATTAAGGGGTGGAGTTTGGCTTGTTGTGGGAAGAGGGGAAATTCAATTTCCCTTCTTCCCTCTTTTCTTTATTTCTTTTATTATTATTTTATTTTATTTTATTTGCTGATTTGTAAGTTGATTTAATAGTGAATTGCATTTCTCATTTTCTAATTCCTCTTTCCTTTTTATTTTGCTTTTATTATTTCCATGCAATATGGCATTATCATTTTAGTGTGGATTAAAGTATAATATGACCAAATTAATCTCATATGGATTTGAGATTAGGATTAATTCCATTTGAATTGGCTTAGGAAATTTGAATTCAACCAAATGCTTTGATGCAAAGTATTTGAATTTAACTTTACCTTTTGAATTTTTTTAGTTTATTCTTTAAACCATAATGCAATTGATGATCAATTGCATTATGATTTAATTAAACTATTTAATTTAAATTGATTTTAAATTTAATTTCATTTTAACTCATTTAGCTTAAATGGGTTAGGTATGATTTCAAATGAGTTCAAATGATCAATTTGATTCAAATGGAATGGGTTTAGATCCTTTCAATCATTTTAATTTAGTTTTAATTTGATTTATTTGAGTTAATCCAATTTAAAATTTTGGATTGATTCTACCTATATCACATAGGTTAGGATAGACTCATAAAATTTTTCAAGGATAGCAGGTGAGGTGTCCTATGCATTGAACTAAGAAAATCCTATTTGATATTAGGATCTCCTAATTGCCAAATTAACCTCATCCAAAAATGAGGTCAATAAATGGATCGGCAATATGTGTAGTGGATTAACTAGAATACACTACACATATTGGTGTTGACCAGATTGATCAACATGCAAGTATAAACCTGGGGTTCCAATTAATGATTTTGATTTTTTTTTAAATTTTGTTTTGATTTTGATTGTGAAAGATAGGTATATGTATGCCTATATTTGTTTTGAAGGTGTGATTCATTCTTAGAAACATAACTTCATTAAGTCCTAGGATGAAGAGGAATGTTATTAGGAGTGGACCCAAAGAATGGTCTTAACCTAATGCATTTACTATGCTCAAGGAAGATGCCTTTAAGGGACTTACTCTTACTTGAGAATAGTGGTGCTCCATGTATTAGCTAATAAGATAGGGCCATTAAGGGAATGATCCAACCTAGTTAGCTAAAGAGAGGAGAGGGGTTTTTAAAGATATGATCCTATCCTCAAAAGCTATGATGGGGAGAATAGGCTTGAAATGCTTGATCCTAATCCACAACACTTTGACTACTAAACTAGGGTCATATGAACTTGATCCTATTTTAGTAGTCCAAAGGAATGGGGCCTTCAATATCTTGATTCCATTTCTTAGTTCTTTGAATAGGACACCAACTGGGGACTTACTCCTGCATAAGATGTTGACTGAGGGACTTACTCCTATGTGATTAGAAAGAATGCCGACTAAGGGAATTATATTTTTCTGGCTATGAGAAAGAGGTCATAAAGATTTGATCCAATCTAACTTACCTGTGTAACATGAAAGGGGCCTTGATGGCTTGATCCAATCTTGTACACAAAGGTATGATGCCGATTGGGGAGTTACTCCTTGATGATTAGAAAGAATGCCAATTGGGGACTTATATCTTTCTGGCTATTAGAAATTAGTCATAAAAACTTTAATCCAATCTAAATTGCCTGTGTAACATGAAAGGGGCCTTGATGGCTTGATCCAATCATGTACACAAAAGTTGGATGCCGACTGGGGACTTACTCCTAGATGATCAGAAAGAATGCCGACTGGTGACTTATATCTTTCTAGCTATTAGAAAGGGGTCATAAAGACTTGATCAATCTAAATTGCCTGTGTAACATGAAAGGGGCCTTGATGGCTTAATTCATTCATATACATAAAAGTAGGATGTCGACTGGGGACTTACTTCTAGATGATTAGAAAGAATGCCGACTGGGGACTTATATCTTTCTAGCTATTAGAAAGGGGTCATGAAGACTTGATCCAATCTAAATTGCTTATGTAACATGAAAGCGGCCTTGATGGCTTGATCCAATCATGTACACAAAGTTAGGATGCTTGCTGGGGACTTACTTCTGGATGATTAGAAAAAATGCTGACTGGATACTTATATCTTTTTGGCTATTAGAAAGGGGTCATAAAGACTTGATCCAATCTAAATTGCCTGTATAACATGAAAGGGGCTTGATGACTTGATCCAATCATGTACACAAAAGTAGGATGCCAACTGGGGACTTACTCCCGAATGATTAGAAATAATGTTGACTAGGGACTTATATCTTTCTAGCTATTAGAAAGGGGTCATAAAGACTAGATCCAATCTAAATTGCCTGTGTAACATGAAAGGGGCCTTGATGGCTTGATCAAATCATGTACACAAAGGTAGGATTGGTACCACAAAGGGCTTGCTCCAAACCTACAAAGATAGTTTTTCATGGGAATGGTGCACAAAGGCTTACTCCAAATCTAAAAGATATGAGAAAGGTGCCACAGAGGGCTTGTTCCCATCTCAAGTCATGTATAGGAAAGGTGCCACAAAGGGCTTGCTCTTAACCTATAGGTGATATGGATGAAGAAAAGGGGTCAAAGTGACTTATTCCTAATCCTCAAAAGTTTTGACTAATAAACAAGATTCTCATGGACTCAATCCTTACTTGATTAGTCTAACTTGATGAAAGAGAGATTGAAGGTTTGTTTCCATTTCTTGATTTCACTAATACTCCTTACACGTGAAGAAGTTTAGTGAAGAACGTTTCAAAGAGTTGGAATTTATTTTTGAAGAAAGACTTGGGTATATTTTGGACCCAATGCTTTACTATGTCATGAGCATAGAATTTCATCATTTTTCTTTTTATATCTCAAAGTTATAATGAACCATGCTAGATGTCTAATTTATTGAAGACAAGATATTATAGGGTACTAACCTAAGAATTCTACTGCTTTGAGCTTGCAAGTGACTGTGTAGTTCTTTAGGCAGTAAGAACCAAAGTCAACCAATGCCTCTCAAATGGAATTTCATTTTCTTTTTATTTGAACATGTATGTCATTTTTTCTTTGTTGAAATGAATCAATAGCTTTTAAGGCATTCTCTTGGGATCAATAGAGATCAAGAGATTCCTTTAAAGTTTTCTAAAATGAATGAGAATCAAGATAATCTTTTGGATTCTCATTGAGACACAAATTTCTTATCCCTAATCAATAAGGGAATTGAAAGGATTAACGTATTAGAGAAATTAAGATTCTCCTGATAAGTTTGAAATTGAATTTCTTCAGTTGATTTATTATTATAGGAAATGAAATCTCATAATCATCTTTGATTAATTTCTTATTTTTGCATTTTTGATCCTTCTACAATTTTACTACAAGGTCTTTGAAATTACTTCAAAAGTAAATTTCAAGACTTTATATGTAGTAAAAGGATTATTCTTCAAATCATATTGAAGTTTCTTTTATTTTTTATTATTTTTTGACAAGATATTCAATATAACCCTCTCTACCTAATTGAAAGTGGGATTATAAGAAATCTTGATCATGACCCTTTTTGTTAAATTGCCCCATTATGTTGAGACTGAATGATATGACTCTATAACAGAACATTCTCATAAGGATTCTGAATGTCATATCATATTCTTTCAATTTTTCTTTTCTAGAATTGCTTTATTTGACATTTTTAGATAAGTTATCCTTAAGAAGGATAGTCTTATGCATGACAATATTTTTTATTTTAAAATAAAATATGGGTAATATGAACCCATTTTCAAGGTAAAGATTCTACCCTAGTCCCAAGATGTGGGTCATATAATGATGTTAGCTAACCAAGAAAAATATTTTCTTCTCATGTATAGCCGTCATTTTCTAGCTTTTAATTTATCAAAAATTTGCTCTTCTTTTAGAATTTGACCTCAGTCATCAAGAGACTTAATTTATTGAAATGACATCAAGCTTAAGTTTATAGATTGCTACATCTAGAGATCATTTCAATTTATTACCAGATAAAGTAGTCTTTAAATCCAAAAGATAGCTTAATCAAATCATCAATAGCTCACTCATTAAAGAGTTAGATCATTGATATCAACTTGTCAATGGTGGAATTGGATTTCTCTTCAAATTCTAAGGGTGCATCTCGAACTTAAAGACTATATAAATCTCAATACACATCTAAACAAAATTCATGTAATGTGCTAGAGTGCCTTTTGAAAGTAAAGTTAGGACCCAAACTACTTAAGCTTTTTAACTTGCAATGGCTTTAAAACTTCATAACTTTTATTGTTTATGGTTATAGACCACTTGCAATGGAATCAGAGTATACTCAATGAGACCTTTGCCATACAAAGGATATGGACCCCAAGAAAAGAAGATCCACTATCTTTTCTTTTAACCTACCAATTGAGCTCACCCAATCATGGTAAAGGCTAAAATGACAAAGCATAAGATATCTGCTTATTTTTGTTCAGCCAGGGACAATTTTTCACTTCTAACCCTACCACTTTATTTTGATGTGGAGAAGTTTAAAGTTAAAATGTCCATTTACATTTGGTGTCTTTTGCTTCATTTGAAATCAGAATACACTCAATAGAATCTTTGCCATTCAAAAGATATGGACTCCTGGAAAAGAAGATGCACTATCTTTTTATTTAACCTGCCAAGTGAGCTCAGCCAATCATGGCAAAAGCTAAAATGATAAAGCATGAGATATCTGATTATTTTTATTTCATTTAAGCTATGTTAGTTTTATTAGGTATTTTTGCTTCATTTGAAATGGTATCAGAGTATACTTAAAATAATCTTTGCCATTCAAAAGATATGGACTTCTGGAAAAGAAGATCCACTATATTTTTATTTATCCTACCAAGCGAGCTCACCCAATCATGACAAAGGCTAAAATGACAAAGCATGAGATATCTGATTATTTTTATTTCATTTAAGCTATGTTAATTTTATTAGGTATTTTTGCTTCATTTGAAATGGTATTAAAGTATACTCAATAGAATCTTTGCCATTCAAAAGATATGGACTCCTGGAAAACAAGATTCACTATCTTTTTATTTAACCTGCCAAGCGAGCTCACCCAATCATGGCAAAGGCTAAAATGACAAAGCAAGAGATATCTGATTATTTTTGTTTAGCTTAAGGAAAAATTTTGACTTCTAACCTTACCACTCTATTCTGATGTGGAGAAGTTTAAAGTCAAAAATGTCCACATGCTTAGAAATTTTAGACTTCATCCTTTTTCTCTTGGATATAGTCATTCTGTCCCTTTACTTTTCTTTCTTTTTGTAATATTCTGATTTCATTTCTTCATGAAAGGTTACATTTGGTAATTTTCCTAGTTAGAAGATTTACTAAGAAGATAGATGTATTTAACTCATTTTCATAACATTTCATTTTTTCTGAAATGACTCCACTAAATGATTTTCCAGGCAATTTGATGTATTTGACTTTTTGTCCAAATTCAACATTTGATTTACTTTTTTATATGATTCAAGTCTTTGCTTGATTAATCATATAATGAGATTCAACATTTCTATTTCTTTTTCATATTTTTCATGGAATAACAAATCTAGTAAAGCCTTTTAAGATTGATAGAAATGACTTCCTAAAGATGTTACAATTGTTGAATTGAAAATTATTTAGTGTAGTGAGTCATTTAGGATTGGCATAATGACTTCTGTGAAAATTTTTCACTTATGAAATCAAAATTTTCTATTGGAATCAAATATTTAGTGAGGACATTTAGAAGTAGCTGAATGATATCCTAAAGACTCAACACTTTAGGATGAATATGAGCATCCTTCAATAATCAATATGTTTCTTTTTTTTTCTTTTCAATTGATTTTTTTTTATTCTCTTTTTTAATTTGGGACTGGATAGGACCATTCAAGAGCATCTAAAGATGTTTCATGAATTCCTAAGTTGCTCTTTTTAATTTTTGAATTTTGGCTTCAACCAACAATGTGATTAAAATCAAGTTCTTTTTCTAGGTTGAGTTTTTTAGATTGAATTTTCATGAAGCTAAAAATTACTTTCTTTATTTAATTGAATTTATATGGCACCATCTTATCAAATCTTGATTAGAATTGGGCCTATAGTAATTTACTTTCATGTTTATATTTGATGTTGGCTGATGCACCCAGATCAACATATATTTTGGTAATTTTCTTCTTTTAAATTTTTCACATCAACTAATATGTTAATAAGTTCTTAGTAGTCTATATTTATCATAAAAGATAACCCTAGAACTTCTTTATAGTGGAATTCCACATCAGGAAGTTGCTTATAATTAAGTAAGGCAAATTACATGATTATGTAATGCCTTGCTTTACTTTCATTTCTTTTTTTCATTTTTTTATTTCATATTTTATTTTATTTTTAACAGAGCATTACGATGCTTAATTTTGCAAGCAACTTCTCTAAGATGGGAAAAACATCACATTTTGAAGATGATTTATTTGCCATTTCTTTTCAATGTCATTTGAGGTGGTATAACTCTACCATTTTGAACTTGATTTCAAGAATTTCCCTTTTGATATGAAGGGAAGGTAGGTCTAACTCTATCCTCAATAGATCAATAGATCTCATGATCTATTCACTGAGGGGATCATCATTTAAAAGAGGACCCACTAGGGTAGATGATGTGCTATTAGAAAGTCAAGTTTTGACTTGCATTCTTTTATATCACATATAAGATTAAAGGTAATCTCAGCTTGTAATGGAATCTTTGACCACCATACTTGACATTAAGACAATGTCAAATAGGTCATAAGACATTGCAAAGGATTCTCCTTAGATTCACTTTGTATTGAAAACATATAATACCTTAGTCTTGAAAATTAAGATATTTTTCATTCATTTGGACTGACAAAGTCCTAAGTGATTTATCTATCAACTTTCCAGAGATAAGAATTTCATACTTTCACTCTAAGTGATAGACATATCACCCTTAGGACCCAATCCTAAGGTCATGATTTCTTTAGAAGGTTTAAATTCTTTATTTAATTTCTTTTCTTGATTTGGCCTTAAAGTTAATTAAAGCCAATCATGGAATATCATTTCATTCAATAGGAAAAAAACTCCCATTAAGAAAGTTGATTTAATTTTCATTCATTTCAACTTTATTAAGAGAATAAGAATTCTCTTTCGCTACCCTCTCTTTTCTTCTATTGATTAGAAGAAAAAGTGAATCTTGTCACTTTATCTTTGTTAATATCATGTCATCTTCCTCTTTTTGACTCTCTCCCAAACTCTTAAGAATTTAAGATTTTGGAAAGGTCTAAAAGATGGTTTCCTCCAAGTCACTCCTTAGAATTTGTGAATCAACTTGAGTAATTGGTTTTCCAATATTCTAGTGGACTTGTGAAAATTAAGATTAAAGCTGGTTTGCATTCATCTATAATTTTCTCCTATAAGAATAGAAGATTTTCATTGAGTTCCTTAATCAACCACTGCCTAAGGTCAATAAGGCATTCTCTTTTTGGGATGATTTTTATTTTTATTTTTCTTTTCTAACTGCAATTCAAACTTCAATCATGGTGGGAAAAGGGTCAATAGGCACAACTATGCCTCCTTTTGATTTAAGTTTTCTCAAGGTTTGAAGGAACTCTTTTATCTAAATTTACATCATTTGGTGTTTTGACACCTTTTGAATGCAGTAAAACAAAGGGTGTTCATTCAAGGACCTCATCCTAATTCTCTTTAGCTCTAGTACCAAGCCAAAGTAAGATTAAGGACATATTTTAACTTTGAAATTTTATTTTTGAGATTTACTTTTCAAGATTTGAAGTACTTTTCATAATTTTTTAAATTTAACATTTCTTTTTCATATTGGAATGGTTTCAAATCCATCTTGACTAGATTTAGGTCATAACAAAAATGACTGGGTTTTTTTTATTTCTCTCACCTGTAATTTTATTTCAAGATTTGGTTCTAGGACCCAATCGTTTAACTGACAAACGAAGAGTTCTAGAATCTCTATTCAAGATGTTGGATAGGCTCAACCAAGAATGTAATGGAGAGGTATCCGACAGAAAGAAAGCCAGTCCTAAATGGTGAGTGGCACTAGTACACTAACGATATATAGAAATAACCCTTTATTTTTAAAGATGGATAGAGGAACCATTCCCCAATGGAGTCGCCAAAAAATATGTTGGTGTTTTCTCTAGAATAGAGAAAAGAAATGACACCATATAGGGTTTAGGAATATTTTATTTAGATGCCCAAATATGACATTAATGAATAAACATATTATCTCGAGAGATAAACATGCTCTTCTATAATGGATTCAATCATTTCAATAAAAGACTCCTAAGGATAATGTGTCTTTTGTGTACCTGAGTATTTTCTCCTAAACTACGTGAGAAAGTAGAAAATAGTCTATTTTATCCTGGGATCATGGTTCCCTATAAAGGCAAGCCTCTATAGTTAATTACATCTTAGGAAGGGTCTCTTCCTAAGAATACTCTTGATTAAAGAAACAAGTGGTTATTCCTAAAGACTACTAAGGTAGCTTTTAAAGGATGATTTTTGGAAATCAATTAGGAGAGATCCAAATTGGGCAGAGTTGTTTTTAAGAGTAAAATGGAAAAGACTCGAAAATGTCTATTAATACTAGGATTCCCAGTAGACATTTCATCTATCCTATGATTGGGCTTCAAATTTGAGATTTAATTTTAGAATTCAAGATATCATTTTCTTAGAAATCTAGGGCTTAGATTCTAGCAGCACAAGACTGCAAAAATGTTGAGGGTTGAAGACTTATTCCTAAAAAGAATGCTTCAGAACCTAGTCTGTAGGTGCTTCTGACACATGTTAGATGCTCGACCTAGTTCTATCCTTGAGAATCATTAGCCATTCTTCTTACTTGAGGGAACTAACGTATCCCAAACACTTCTGGACTTACAGCCTACCTGCAGAAGGCTGCCATCTAACACCACCTAAGCATATTTTAAAATAATGAGGCTAAGTCATATGAATGCAAGATGGCTGGGCTGTTGCAATTTTAGGAATGAAATGTAAGAACTTAGACTTACTCCCTAATCTCTAAGATTATGTAGGGTATGAAGAAGTACCTAACTAATGCATATTTTTTAGATTTTCATAATTTTTGACTCAAGATTCATTTAGGTCTTAGGAATATAATTTATGTCTAATGCATGTAATTAGAAAAAGATTATGGGCCAAATCAAAATAGAAGAAGGTGTACTTCCATCATAGGCTCTCAAAGGTCAAGCTCAGGTTTTTTGGCAAGGTTGGAGGTCCTTCATTATTCAAGAGTGAAATAATATGATTTATGCATGATGTTAAAACATCTAGCTAAGGGGTTGCTACATATTTTATCTTGCTTTAATGGCCTAGGCTTTTATATGAAGATTATGAGTTGTATTTATTTTTATGTTTTGACTGATTTAATTGGGTAAAAAATTTAGTTTATCCTATGAGCCTATGTCCAGGCATTCATCACAGCACAAACATAGAACATAAAGAAACCTAAGAAAAGCGTGCATTTTCTATTGTGCACCCAAAATAAATCAAGCCAAATTAAATTATATAAGAAAAAGTCCAATGTAGCCGGGTACTACTATACACCCCGGAAGAAAGAAAAATGGGCAGCTGAGTTCTTCCCTTATACAACCCGACCTAAAACTACAAGTTTAGATCTATGGGTCTTATTTCTAGGAAAGTCTCCTACTTTAGGGACATCCATCGGGCTCTATAGGGGATCACCGCACCATCTCCTAGTTGGGTTAGCTCCAGCTAGTTCTACACCCCATAGATCCTAACTTAATTCTAAGCTAAAATTTACATTTAAAATAATAAAAAAGAATCTTAAGCCCTACAAAATAGATGTTAGGAAATACACACAGCATACAAAGCATTTTATATTTCACAAACATATGGGCTTAGCATTAGTTGCTTGCCAAGCCCACCTATCCTATGGACTATGTTAAGGGATTTTTAGCACCTGCAAGCAAAGAGCAATTTTATGATTTATTTATCACAGTGATCCCTTTAACATAGTCCCCTGTAAAAAATAGTGTTAAGTCTAGAAAGAACGCCCTAACATCCAGTCTAATGAACAAACAAGCTTAGGCATCCAGTCTAAAGAAATACACCACACAAACATGTGAAGCACAACACAACATATCATAGGAGATTTAAAAGAAAATCATAGAACGATCTAATCTTAGATCTAGAGTCTGTGACCTAAGTAATCTAGTGTGTGTAAAAGAGAGATTTTTGTGGCAAGGCTTTGCTAGGATCCTTTAAGTTCAAGTTTAAATTTGTTTAATTTTTACCATTGGTTGGTTTTAATTCAAATGGTTTAGTGATTTAATTTCTATTTTTATTCTATTTCATTTTATTAAAGTTGTATTTAAGTTTTCAAGAATGAGGAATAAAATTAATTTCATTTTTAGGTGAAACTCATTTTATTCCACATCCTAAATTCTAATGAAATTTCCAAGAGTCTAACTAAGATCCTTAAGTATTTTTAACTAATCCTTTTGATATTATTTATGTTTGGATTAGTTTTATGTTATTTCATTTGTTTGAATTACTTTATTTGATTTAATTTGTTTGATTTATTTCATTTTAAATTAAACTATGTGGGTTTCATTTGATTTGGCTTATGTTAATTTAAAGAGTTTGATTTTATTCAATTTAACTTAAATTATTAAATTATGAATTTGTAATCCTAAAGTTTAGGCTCATTTAGTACCTTAGGTTTGTTCATGGGTTATGCTTAACCAAAGTACTTAGGTTAATTACTTGATCTGATTTAATTAATCTAGGTTTTAGATTCATTATTTAAATTTATTAGAGATGAGTTTTCATTAAATTTTATTGATTCAAAGGTTTAAGTTAATTAATAATTTTATTAACCTAAGGTTTTATTTCATTAACCTAAGATTAAATTTGATCACTTTATTTGACTTTGAATATTTAGAAATGTTTCTGAATAGTTTTCTAATGTTTGATGGAGATTAATTTGAATTACCACTTTATTTAATAGGTTAATTAATTTCCTTAACCCAATATTTGATTCACATTGACTTAGGGATTTAGAAACCTGAAAACTCCCAATCTAGAGATCATTTGGACTTGAAATATTTCTGGCAACTAGGGTTACATGCGAATATTATAATCCTAAAGTTTCAGCTTGATTAGTGATGTAATTAGGGTGTACTTAAGGTTTTAATTATTTTATTAAAACCCATATTAAGCCTAATTTATTAAGATTCATTAAGTGATTTTATTTTTCACTTATTCTTCACTGAAATACCTTTCCAATGAGGTTTTATTCATAATTCTTGGTTAACTGGTTGACTTATTATGATTTAATTAAGTTCAGGTCATTTAATTTAATTATTTAATTCTTTTAATTACCTATTTGAGTTAATTAGTGATCTATTATGTTCATATTGGTTTGATTAGGTTTAATTAGTATTTTGATGTTCATTAATATTTATTATGTTGATTTAAGGTTATTAGATTAAAGTTTTGTAGTTATTTCATTAAAGGGTAACTAATTTAATTAATTTAAAGGTCAAATACATGAAATTACAATTTCCCTTGAATTCAGAGAATTATTCTCCAAAAATTTTCCTAAGCTATGTTTTAAGCTTAATTTCATTTCCCTAAAGTTTCAAATTAATTGGATTATTAATTTAAGAGTAATTAGGGTTTAATATTTTCTAATTAAACCCAAATTAAGGGAAAATTACCCAGTAAAATTTGAAGATTTTAAATTCTATGGATTCCTCTCATCAAGTTGAATCCATAGAGCTTTTATTTGTACTTTTCTGATTTTACTTTGATTTTATATGATTTTATGAAGTATTCAAGATTTTCTTTAATTAATTAAACTGTTAAACAACTAATCCTAATGATTTTAAGTGGGGGGTCCCATGCAGTGCATTAGACCATGTGTCACACACATGTTGGTCTGCGTGGTATACGCAGGTCCCTAAGGGATTTAATCCAATGGTTCTCCTAAATCAAAGCTGTTCGATCCTAAGAGAAGGATCGGATGGTCGGGATTAAATCCTGAGGCTCGCCGGTGAGAAAAGGACATTGTCCGTGATTTCTTTCCAATTACCGGTGAATCAAACCTTCATTTCAATCCCAAAATAATCAGGGACAAAATTATAACCCATCCATACGGATGGATTGAATTAGGGAATGAATTCCTTTCATAGAGCTCCAAAATCGACGGCATAGAGGGAGGGAGAAAATGCATACCCAGATTCCAAGATCACTGGTGCTAAGACCGATCCTGTTAGCTTCGCCTTGACCCAACGAACATGTGCATGAAATTTGGTGGCTTGCCTCCCCATGGATTGTTCCCTAGACCAACACACAATCGGTTTGAGGTGGCATTGGTCATTTTCTGGCTTGCCGACGGCAAGAAGGTTTGGTGAAGTTTTGTTTGAGCTCCCTTTGAGCTTGTGAGCATGTTGGTTCCTTCAATTGGGGATAAAATGCACTCATTGGGATTTCACCATGAGAGGCCATTCGGCCTTCATCCATTCCCCGGTATGCCGGTGGTGAGGGGGTCTAGATAGGGTTGGAAACTTCATCACTCTCCTTGGCGATGCTTCTGGAATGAAAATGGGGGAGGTGATAGTCTCTCCTACCCCATTCTCCATGCTTGGCAGAAAGCTCTATAAGGAAAAATTTTTGAAAGTCGAACTTCAGCCACCGATGGTGGCAAGGCCGATTAAGGTGTGAGATCAACTTCCCTTGGCCTTGTGAATAGATTTGGAGTGTTCACTGCACAAGTGGAGAGCTTCCTTGGTTGATTTCCACACTTGCTCGAAAAGCCCTTCTCCTCTTCCTCTTCTCTTCTTTTTC
The DNA here is from genome assembly GCA_021442155.1 of Cymbidium sinense. Lineage (NCBI taxonomy): Eukaryota > Viridiplantae > Streptophyta > Magnoliopsida > Asparagales > Orchidaceae > Cymbidium > Cymbidium sinense. The sequence continues at coordinate 94,364,118 of CM038221.1, forward strand.
TTCTTACCTTGGTTGGCTAAGATTAAGGCAAACTCTTGGAGGTTTGCCTTTACTTTAATTGCCTTCATTGCCTTCACTTGAAGGCAACCACCTTTACTAAGGGGTGGAGTTTGGCTTGTTGTGGGAAGAGGGGAAATTCAATTTCCCTTATTCCCTCTTTTCTTTATTTCTTTTATTATTATTTTATTTTATTTTATTTGGTGATTTTTTAATTGATTTAATGGTGAATTGCATTTCCCATTTTCAAATTCCTCTTTCCTTTTTATTTTTCTTTTATTATTTCCATGCAATATAGCATTATCATTTTAGTTTGGATTAAAGTATAATATGCCCAAATAAATCTCAAATGGATTTGAGATTAGGTTTAATTCCATTTGAATTGGCTTAGGGAATTTGAATTCAACCAAATGCTTTGATGCAAAGTATTTGGATTTAACTTTACCCTTTGAGTTTGTTTAGTTTATTCTTTAAACCATAATGCAATTGACGATCAATTGCATTATGATTTAATTAAATCATTTAATTTGAATTGATTTTAAATTTAATTTCATTTTAACTCATTTAGCTTAAATGGGTTAGGTATGATGTCAAATGAGTTCAAATCATCAATTTGATTCAAATGGAATGGGTTTAGATCCTTTCATTTATTTTAATTTGGTTTTAATTTGATTTATTTGAGTTAATAAAAATTGAAAATTTGGATTGATTCTACCTATATCACATAGGTTTGAATAGACTCAAAAAGACTTTCTAGGACAGTAGGTGAGGTCTCCTAAGCTTTGAATTAAGAAAATCCTATTTGAGATTAGGATCTCCTAATTGCTAAATTAATCTCATCCAAAAATGAGATCAACAATCCTAAAATGTCAAAACCATCAAATGAACATATTTAGACATAATTATAAACAAATCAAAGTTTAATAAAAATTTAATTGGGTTGATTTAACAACCTAATCCAAATAGACCCAAATGCACCTTATTGGGCCAAACTTCAAAATAAATCAAAAATAATTCCAGTCAAATATAATTCAACTTCTCATTAGAATTAATTTGACCAATTTGTTTATTTAACCCAAATAAACTCATATAAACCCATTAAAGTTGATTTGGGTCAAAATGGGTCTAAACCTAAATCAACTTCAAATTAATTAAAATTAATTGATCTAAATCACTTTAAATACTTAATTGAACACAATTAAAATATAATATCATTTCAATTTAAGTAAAATTGGTTGTTTGATTCAAATAAATTCACCTTAAACCACTTAAAATACAAAATGTGTTAAAGTGAATTTTAACTAAAATTGAATGTAAAATAATTAAGTGGTTAAAATAATCACTCCTTAATATCCTAGATGATCAATTACACATAATTAAATCAATATATAACCCTAAAATGGCCACTTAAGCTAAATAACTCAATTTGACCCATTTAAATCAAATGGGTCAAATTAAATCTAATCATGACCCATTTATATGAAACATGAATCCATTGATCCATGAATCATGTGATTAGCAATTTGAAATGATTGAAACATAAAATCTAATCAAAATAAATGAATTGGATGCAATTAAAGTAACCTAAAGTAATCCAAATATAAATGGTACAATATAAAGAACTTAACCTTAAACTAAACTTAAATGAGTCCAAACCCATTCCATAACCCACCTTGGTTTGACTTGGGCAGCCAACCACCAGCTCAAAAGGATGGTGTTAATGTTGAATCAAAACACAAAGTTATGTCATGGAGGGAAAAATTAAATCATGGTCATATGAATCTAAATGATCTTATCCCCTTGCAACATATAGTTCACTTAGAACCTAACTTAAGTATGAGGCAGTAATCAAATGGGCATGTGATGATTAAGGTGGCAAAAAGGGAATGAGGTGGAGCTCATGGAGAGCAAGCATGGTTGATCCACCTCATCCCTTCCAAAACCTATCCATGCTTGCTCCCTTGCTACCTTCACTTGACCCAAACCTCATTATTGACCTTCCCACCACATCCTTATTAAGATAAAATCCCAATTCCCATGGCTGGCATCTTAGGCTCAAAGCCAATTGAATAGCTCTTAGCCATCTATGAAAAAAAAAAGAAGCTAAATTGATGGTTGTTGTTAATTCCTTCACCTTCCTCAAGTAGAATTAAAATGAAATGAACCTTGTCCTACTTCCCAATCCTTACTGATCATCCTTTACACCAAACTATGGCGAGCGACAGTGGGTGTTGGTCTCGATATCAAACTAAAGGGAGGCATGCCAAAAATCTTCTCCCAAAGCTTTGTCTAATCTTCTTAACCAATTTAGAAACCCAAGGGATTATCGGCACCCCACGCTGGTAAGGTATGGCCAAATCCAATCCCCCTTTCAATTTTGCTTGGTCTTTTATGAGATGAACTTGATCTTTAGTAAGATCAAACTGCATGGATTGATTGCAAATCATTCAATGAACATTTTATAATAAAAAATGTATTTTTGTCAAGTAGATCATCGAAAATCAGTAATTAAACACTGACAATTCTCTTCCTCTAGCGGAGGTTAGAGACAAAATCACTACCATTCATTCCTTTTATTCAGAATAAAGAACCATGATTTATTCTTACTGTTTGATTTTAATCCCTATAGGAAACACAGGATAAATATAGGTCGTCAGATCTTTGATCAAACAACAATGATTCAAAGGAGCATTCCTGCTACTATAATGTGGAGCCATGTGGCTCCCGCATGGCCTAATCACATGGCACCACGTTAGTGCCTAGTTTGAGTTCACTAGTTTAAGTGGGAAAATGAGAATTTCTAAATTTACAAAATACAAAAAAATATTAGAGATTTAAAAAATTAATAGAAAATCAAATACCCAATAAAAAATATAAATAATAGCACAATGGATTTAACTCACTATGGGGAATCCATTAAACCTAAAATCCTAAATTTTTATTAGGTAATATTGAGTTAATTTGAGTTTAATTAGAACCAATCAAATCTCAATTAAGCCTAAAATATCAATCCAATCAACTTGAAGCTTTGGGGAATTAAAATTAAAGTAAAAATTTACCTTAGATAAAATTTTGAAGATTTATTGGTGCTTGATTTAAAAGATATAAAATTTTCAATACCCAAACCTTAATTTAATAAAATTAAATTAATAATAGTTCAAGAAAATTTAAAAAAATTTATGGAGTTAACATAAAACATCATAATAAACAATAATACACTTAAGAAAAATATTAAAACTCACTGAAACCCATTAATTTTCAAAATGACATGATTAGTTAAATAAATGAATTAATCAGTTCATTTAATTAATGTGATCTTTAAAAAATTTAATACATCAACCAAAATTAAAAAATTCTAAATAAATCGAGATTCATCTTTCAGAAAGAAATTAAAGAAAAGTAAAAGTTTCAATTAGTCCCTATTATTTTAGGCTTAATTTATGTTTTATAAAATTATTAAAACATTAATTAGTTTTAAACTACACTTATGATTAAGATGAAACTTTAGGAAAATGACATTTGCAAGGATCCCCACTTACCATAGAAACTTTAAAGCTAGATCAGAAGTTATTAAATTTTCAAGTTCTAGGTCAACTTAAATCAAATAATAAATAAAAATTTATAGAAATTATAGAAATTAGTGAAACAAATTCAAAACATATTTAATAACATCAGAAGATCTAAAGAAAATTCCTTAGCCTTATAAAGTTAATAAATCTTAAAAATTACATATTAAGGGTTTAAGGAATAATCAAAGTTATGTTAAATTAATTGAACCTTAAGATGTTAATTTGGTAAATCCAAGATAAATCAAATAATTAAATGAAAATAGTGATTAATCTATCTCTAAATTTCATGTCCAAAAAAAATTCATTAACATTGAAATCATGTTAAGTCTATTTAATATTAAGTGAATGATGATAATCATAATTAAATATACATAATTAATTAATTCATCTAATTTAAATAACATAGAAGCTTAGGCTGGCTTAGATTAGGTTTGAGACCTAAATAATTATTCCTTGGTTCTCTTGGGCTAATATCAATAATTTAGTACTAATAAACAAAATCTCATCATAAGAAGTCCATAATAATAATAATTATTATTATTAATTTTATTATAATAATAATAGTAATAATAATGAGCCATTACCTCTTCTTAAATAAACTTAAATAATAAATTGAACAACTAAATCAATAAAGACCCAAAATCAATAAATTTAAATAAGATAAACTAGTTGAATAATGAAATCAAATGATCTTTAAATTTGGTTTAAATTAAAATCAATTTTGAACCTTAAATTAAATTAACCAAATTAATCATCTTAAAGCACTTAAATTTATCAAACATTCATATTGAATATAAATTGAATTTCATATAATTAAATGAGGTTAATCAAATTAAAATCTAATATGCAATTTAGAATAAGTGAAATTGAATAATCATTCTACCTTAATTCTTAATCAAATTAAATAAATACAAATTTGCATATAAAATCTAAATTATTAAATAATATTCAATAATTATTCATTTTAGACAACATTAAAAAAAATCAATCAACATAAGATTTAATAAAATTATGTTAGCTAAAATTAAATTAGAAAATTAAATTAAACTAACCAATCATTTCACACAAATCAATCAAGCAAATAAAATAATGAACCAAATAATTAAACTTCTAATTGAAGTTTAAAGATCATCTTAAAATTGTAATCAAAATTACAACTTGGTTAAATTAAGATACATTTATTAATTCAATTTAAATTAAATATAAAAATAAAAGTATTAAATTTAAACAACATTAAAAATTATTCAATCAATATAAATTGCTTAAAATTAATTATATAAAGTTTAATAAAATATAAGAATTAATAAAAATTCAAACAAAATAACTAAACTTTGATTAAGTTAAATTTAAGTCAATTAAATTCTTCAAACAAATCCAAAATTACATAGGTTCTTAGTTTGATCCCTTGAACGGATCTTCACTTCAAGGTAAAAATTCCACTTTACTAGGATTAGGATGCTGAATAGAATGGGTTCTGCCCAAAGCAGAACTTATTTTAATCTTCATTCTTTGAAAGCTAAATCCAACTTTAACATAAAATAAACTTCAAAATTAAAATAAGAATTTGAAATCATTTAAATCATTTAAATTAAAACCATTCGATGATAAATTAAACAAACTTTGAACTCAAATTAAAATTTGAACCTAAAAGAGCCTCGCATAATCATACCACACAAATTGTTCTTTTCACACAATAGATTGTTAGGTCATTGACCTTAAACTGAGGTTTGGCTAATGATTCTTGATGTTTTGTGTTGTGAAAAAATGTTTATGTTTTTATTTTGTGGTGTAATATTTTAAGTTAGATAGATATAAATTATTTGCTCGTTAGTCTGGATGTTTGGGCATTCTTTTTAAACTAACACTATTTTTTGAGGGGTTGAGTTTAAAATGGATTGCCATAATAAATATAAATCATATTTGCTTGCAAGTGCTGCTTAAGTCCCTAAGCATAGCTCAATAAGATAGGTAGGATTAGAAACCATTAATGTTAAGCTTGTATGTTTGAAATATAAATTACCAGAGTACTGTATATTTTTCTAACACTATTTTGTAGGATTTAAAATTTTAATTTTAGAAATTTGAAATGTAGTTTAAGCTCAAAATTTGATTAAGATCTATGGGGTCTAGGAATATAGGTGATGACTTTGCTTATTGGTGGTCGTGCTCAAGGACGTCCCTAAAATTGGTGATGATCCCAGATGAAGATCCCCATAGATCAAGATTTTAGTTATAGGATGGGCAGTACAAGGGCAGAGCCCAGCTTCCCATTTTCCTATTCTTTGAGGGTGTACAATAGTACTGGGCCTCGTCGGTCTATTTTAATAATTTAATTTTTAGGGTGCGCAATTGAATTGCATTCTTTTTATAAATTTTTTTTATGATTATTATGTTTTTGATGAAAAAGCATGGATGCATTAGGCTCATAAGAAAACTAAATTTTTTACCCCATTAAAATAATCAAACTCAAATACAAAAAAAAAATCATAACCTCACCATAAATAAATCCCTAGGTTTAAAAACCAAAAATAAACTAAAAATAATTGGGCTTTGTGAAAAATACGAGCATATTCTTTGTAATTCTTTTATTGGGCACTTCAATTATGGCACATAAAGGGACATCTAACCTGTGAGGATGATTACCCTTCTTGGGAAAGTGTGCCTTATCATATCAATTTGGGCCATGACTCTTTTCTTATTGCATCTCATTGTATGTATAAAATTGCATACCTAAAGCCTTAAAATAAAATTATGAGTAAAATAAAATATAGAAATGTAAAAAATTTTACATTAGTTAAGTGCAAAACATAGTAGTCATTATCTTAGGGATATGGAGTAAGTTTAAGCTCTTAGCTTTCTTTCCTAAATTCAATAGCCCTTCTTTCTTGCATACATAAGAATGAAATCATGATTTTAAAATTGATTAGGTGGTGTTAGGTAGAAACTCCTCCAAGCGGGTAATAATTTTAGAAGAGTTAAGGATATGTTTATTTTCTCAAATGAGAACACAAAACTAATAATTCTAGAAATTAGACTAGGTCGACCTCTAACTTATGTCAGAAGAACTTTTAAACTTAGGTTATAAAGTATCCTATTAGAATAAGTCTTCAACTTCTAGGCATTTCTATAATCTTGTATTGTTGGAATCTAAGTCCTAGATTTCTAATAAAATTTCAACTCAAAATTTTAATAACTCAATTTCAAAAATGTAAAGCCAAATAATATGATAGTTTGAAATTCTTATTAGGTTTCATAGTATCTAAAATCATTTTGTATTTATTATCGATTAGCTTCTATAAAGAATTCTTCCTCTTTGAAGCATTCCTTTTTAAATTTTTTAATTAACAATATTTTTAAGACAAGCTTTGAAATTAGAATAACAAAAGATTAAATAAATCATATTTGGAAGAGCCATGCTGCCTCTGCCCAATCAGGTATGCTTCTCCCCTCTCTATGACACTGTTCACTATATACTGTTGCATTGGTTTTCTCTTCATGGAAGGGCCATCTTATGATAGTGCTCTTTCGAATAACCTTCCCTCAAATGACCCTTACAATCCATTCATTAAGCTTATCTTCCCTTAATCCTATCATGATAAATTTGGTGAAGGAGGTTATATTAGCTGCATAAAAATGGCAAGTCATAAAAATGGCAAGCCTGTCCTTTTCCTCACCGAACAAGAATCTACTCAACTAGAAAAACACCTTAAGTTTATCTTGGTTAACTAAGTTTAATTATAAAAACCCTAAAATGGATACCACCGTAAGCACCTAGATGAACTAAAGCTCTTTGACAAATGGAATGATCGGTTACTTGATGGAAGACATATCACTATTAGGCTCAATAGGGAGGAGGACTATGCACGACTCTTCACTTAAAAGCTCTATATATTGACAAAGTGCCTACGAAGATCCTAAAATTGACCCAATCTTTGATTACAACATAGAACCACCTATAGTTCCCATATAGATAAAATTATCAAGCCTAAAACTCCACCTCTTTAACAAGAAAATTTTGTACTCCCTAGTTACAAACTTTGGTAAGCCACTCAAACTTGATTTATGTACTTCCAACTTAACTAGATAATCTGTTGTTGGTGTCCTTGTGGAAATGGATAACAAGAACTCATGCTGATGAAATTTGGAGCCACCAACTATTGGATATTGGCAGCAGTGGTGATTGAACAAAAGCCACATTATTGTCCTAAGAATGTTTGGACACCTTCTTTTAAATTATTACATTGCTAATCCTGAATTAAGGGCAATGAAGACCAATTCCAATAGGAACACAAATGGTGTAATTGATGCAATCCCGAACCTACTTGGCAGGAATAAGATGGAAAACACTACAAATTAGCCTAAACACATTAGGGACCCAATACAATCTAAATACCTGTAGATAATGGAGAAAGATCAAACAAACAAATGAAGCACAAAACATAGCCATGGAAGTAGAAGACCAAAAAAATAATGCAAGCCTCTTAATTGACCATATGAGCAATGGAACTCTTGCCCACATTTATTCAAACATAAAATGCACAACCCATATCGAAAATATCACTAAAAGAGGATTTCAGATTTCATCCCTAATAGACTCTACCAGATGTTATATTATCTCCAACAACTCAACAACATCCCCATGATGAGGTCTTAGCTAATGCTATGCATGATATAGAGGAAAAATAGTTAACACAAAATTCTAAAAGGAACAAGCACAAATGAATTAGCGAGCTAAGAAATATCAACCCAAATGCAACATCCTCAATAAGAAAACATCTACAGTAAGCATACTAGCCAATTGGGATGATAAGACTGCTACTAGAGCCTATAGGGGCTCTAAGTAGTCCACACATGACTAAATTTCTGATTTGGAATATAAGAGGCAATGCGAGTTGTGCTGCCTTTAATAGACTGAAAAGCTTACTAAAGAGTCACAATCTCCACATTTTTGCTATAATGAACCACTTACTCATCTCCACAATAATGGGACAATTAGAAGAAAAATAAGCAACTTCAACATAGTTGACAATTACAACCATAAATATATGGTTTTCTGGAAAAGCCCATTTCAAATAGGCATCTTGGCCGATGACCCTCAATTCAACATGCTCATATTAGTTATAACAACTATAAGCTCCAAGAATCCATTGTATATGTCGCCTGCTCTATAGATTTAAGAAGGGATTTTTAGATGAAACTTATTGCCATCTGCCAGACCTATCAACTGAACTGGCTAATAGGAGGTGATTTCGATATGATCAACAATTCAAGTGAGAAAAAAAAAGGTAGAAAGAAACCAAATGAAATAATTATGGGAAAATTTGCTAATTACATTGAAAAAGCACAACTAATTGATTCTTATTTTAGTGCCTCACCTTACACATGGAATGGAGGCAGAGTCTTTGAACAACTTGATCGAATCCTATTCAATACACATTGGTTCAACCATTTCCAACACTCTGAAATAAGGCATCTTAGTAGAACTTCCTCTAACCATAATCCCTTCCTTCTTTCTATTGGCTACCTCCCTAAACCCTCTAAGCCAGTTTTTAGATTCTAGAACATGTGGAAAAAACATGATAGATTGCCTTCAAGAATCTTGGCAATCAAACATAATTGACCCTTGGATAAGACTATGGAATTTACCTAAAAGGCTAACCTCAAGTCTAAAGAAATGGAATTGTAATGTTTTTGGTGACATTCATCAACAAGTTGAGGACAATGAACAGAAGGTTTCTTTACTTGAAAACATTTGTATCAATAATTCTTCATTCGAAGGTGAAAATTAACTTGTACAAGCCTAAGTAACACAAAATAATTAGACTAACATGGAAGAGGATTACTTAGCATGAAAAGTAGCCTTGGTTAATCTAAAAGAGGGAGATAGAAATACTAAATTCTCTCATGCTTGCGTAAAAAAAAATCCATAACAAAAATAAAATCCTAGTAATCTTAGTTGTAAACTAAAGAAGAAATAATTGAAATGGAATTTCTTATTTAAAGTCATCATTTTAAGAACATGAGGTTAATTTAAATCAATTTTATGGTAATCTAATCAACACTAGCATAACTGATGTGAACCAACTAGAGCTAACACTAATTTTAATGGAGGATGAAATAAAGGCAAGTCTTGACTCTTTTTATGGATCTAAAGCTACAGGTTTGGATGGTTACACAACCCATTTTTATCAACACTCTGGGCACTTGATCAAACAAGATGTAATCTCAGCTATTCAGGCCTTCTTTATGAAAAAAAATACATGCATAAGTATTTCAGCTTCTCAACCATCACTCTCATTCCCAAATCCAACAACAAACACAATTAGGAAAACTTCAGACCCATTAGCCTTGCATCTGTTATTAGAAAAATAAATAATAAAATTATCTCCAACCCCCTTCAACCTCACCTCCCAAAACTCATTTACAAAAATCAAATAGCTTTTGTCCAAGGAAGAAGCATAACTGAAAATATACTATTAGCACAAGAACTTAACCCAGACCTTGATGGGAAATGTAGAGGAGGGAACTTAATCATTAAACTAGATATTAAAAAATACTTTTGATATAATCAACTAGAACTTCATTATGGCAACACTGAAAGCTAGAGGATTTCATGAAGAATTTTGGAGATTGGTTAATAAATTTCTATCCAATAACTCCTATTCTATCATTATAACCGGAGAGGTACATGGTTTCTTTAAAGCATCCAATAACTTATATTCTATCACAATAAATGGAGAGGTACATGGTTGCTCTATCTCCATCCCTTTTTATACTAACATTTGATTATCTCTCTAGATTACTGGATGATAACTAGAACTCCAATAGATAACTCAACTATAAATCAAAAGGGAGAAACAACATATCTCACTTGGCATTTATTGATGAGTTTCTACTATTCTATAATGGATAATAAAAAATCAATAAGAAGAACCATGCTCATTTTAAACACCTTTGAAGCCATCTCTAGAATGACATTTAATAAACCAAAATGTTTGTTTATCTTGGGAAAGTACTATAAAATTGATTGGAAATGGATCAAAGAATACACAGGCTTAACACACTCCAAATTTCTACTCAAATATATTGGCGTAATAAATAATAAGGAAGGCAAAAATCTCAGTATTTTGATGGTGTAATTAACCACATCCAAACAAGAATCAACTCCTAAGAAAATACATTTCTATCGACTAGAAAAATAATTACCCTATTACAAAGCATACTCAGCTCATTCCACTCTATACATTGTACATGATGTTAATGCCAAGCATGACACAAAGTAAACTTGAAAGAATCTTTAACTATTTCCTTTGGAGTAGAGGGAAAGGTTTTATACATTGGATGGGCTAGAAAAAGGTTTACAAACCAAAATAAGAAGGGGGCTTGGGTTTTTGATATCTTGTGGAATCAATTCAAATAAACCAGATGAAACTATGGATTAAATTTAGGAAAAATGACTCATTATTGACACAATTCCTCCTTAGCAAATATTGTCAAAATCATCATCCAATTGATGTTCCACAAAGGACAACAGATTCCTAGCACTAGAAAAGCTTATTGCAATATAGAGAAATAATTGAAAAATGATCTTCTCTCACTTGGGAAAAGAATATCTAAGATTTAAAAGGGACCATAGGTTTCCTAATGGTTTAATGTTAGATTACATAATACAGCCCATATCAAACCATGTTTTAGTTTCATAATTCTATATTGAAGGTAATTGGAATCTTCCTAAGCTAAAGAACATCTCCTTGAGGAGGTTCTAAAAGCTGTAACCAACATTCCTCTCTTCCCACACATAAATGACAAATTGATATTGAAATGTAACAATAGACAACTTTCAACATCCAATATCCTCTCTAATGCTACGCATCAACCTAGTAGAATTTATGGATTGAGTCCAACTCTTTGGAATGTGGTAATCAAACCTTCCCTATCCTTTTTCTTTTGGAGGATATGGCATAGTTTGATCACCATAGATGATATACTAAAACTTAAAGGCCTAAAAATTATCTCTATATGTCACTTGTGTAGAAATGAGGAAGAAATCATAGCCCATCTATTTATCACATGTCAAACTAGTAAACAAGTATGGTATGAAATACATTCAACATTCCACATTGATAAATCAAATGAGAACTCAATACAAGGCTTTCCAAAAGTCTGGAATAATTTTGGTTACTACAAAAAGAAGAATCAATTTTACATCTTCCCTCTTATCATGTTTTGGTTTATCTAGATGACTAGAAACTCCAACAAACATGAAAGTCAATAAATATGACTGAAGGAAATAATATTATATATTAATAATTGCATTGGCAAACTAAAGGCTACAAATCTTCTTAAAGAGCCCTCAACATCCCCTAGAGCAACCATATAGTTTAACTCATCTCTCATTTGTTGGATCAAACCAAAAAGTTGATGGCAATTTTAGGAATGACATTTTACTTGCGAGTATTGGTGATATTTTTCTAAATTACATAGACCAGTGCATCTTCTTATTTGCAATTTCTTGTTATACATTGAATTCTCTTAACATTAAAGTAAAGCCTATCTAACCACTTTAAAACTTTCGAACTCCTTCCATTTCAAGAGCATTTGGGTTGAATCAGATTCTTTATCTTTATGCAATTTACTTATTAACGATGTCAATTTCCCTTAGTTTATTACCTATACTCTTAAGAGGATGAAGTTGTTATCATAATAATGCCAAATCAAATTCAGCCCCATATGCAGAGAAGGAAATCAACTAGCAAACAAATTGGCAAGGATGGGATCACTTACCGAAAGAACAATCTTCTCACATGGACCCATACCACAAAGACTTCCAACCTTCAATAGTGACTAAATTGACTTGCCTTATATAAGAAAATTGTAATTCTAGCTTTACTTTATTTTTCTTTGTTAGACTTTAATTGTACTTCTCCTTTCAATATATAAAATCTTGCTTTTGGAAAAAAAAGTCAAGCTTTAAAATCCATAGAAATAAAGATTAGTTTCTCTAATTGAGAGTATTCTCAGGAGAATTCATTCCTTCTAAGATGTAATTAGCTATACAAGCTTGTCTTTATTGAGAACAATAAACATCACAATAAATTAAACCTTGTTCTACTTCTCTATGTAGTTCAAGAAAAAAAATCTCTGGTACATCGAAGACTCTTTAGCTTTAAGAGTATTTATTAAGTGATCGGATCCATTATAGGATAATATGTTTATCTTTTGAGGTAATATATTTATCTCTTAATGATGTATTTAATCACCTAAATAAGTATCCCTAAGATATGTGTGGTATTATAAATTTTCTCTATAGGAATAGTTTAGAGCTTAAGTCTTTTCTATCATGTCTTCACAGTTAAGGCTCATAAGAATGGGACTATTTAGTTCTTAGTGGTTCACTTAAAAGATTTGTGTCTATCAAATAAAATTAGGATGCTTGTTGAATTGATGTACTTGTTGAATATACACATTAATTAATTATTTTAAGTAAGAGCTTCACATGGAGTGTTGGTCTTTTTATTTCATAATTTCCAACAATATGTATTATTGGTCTTACACTTTAGTTGTCAACCATATGAAGTGTTGACCTCACACTTTAATTGTTAATTGCATGGAGTGTTGATCTTTTTATTTCATAGTAGCCAACTACATGTATTGTTGGATTTATACTTTAGTTGCCAACCAAATTGAGTATTGGTCTTACACTTTAATTACTAACCACATGAATTGTTGGTGTTTTTATTTTATAACCACACATAGTGTTGGCTTTACACTTATTTGTCAACCACGTATAGTGTTGGTCTTGCACAGTGTGTTGGTTTTTTTATTTCAAACTCACTAACCACATATAATGTTGGTTTTACACTTTATTTACTAATTGTATGGAGTGTTGGCCCTTTTATTTTGTGGCCCTTTAGATGTTAATGAAGCACTTATGGTGAGTGAGTTGAAGAAATTATAATTCAATTTTGATAGTCTATCATGTCAATCATAGTACACTTGAGCCAAAAGTGGTTTGTCAAGTTTTAGGCTTTTCATTTGGGTTAAATGTAGCTCACTGAATAAAACTTATTATTTGGGCTAAATAGAGCTCATCATGTTACCTGAGTCAACATGTAGCTCCCAAAGTTTTAACTCAAATTACTATGGCTTGCACAACTTAGTGATTATTCACACAAATTACTATAGCTTATCAAGTAACTTGGCCTACTATAGCTCGCCAAACCATTGGATGAATGTAGTTTACTTAATAGTTCAAGAACAACATTCCTCATTTAGTGAATTGGGTCAAATTAGCTTGCTAAATTATTTCTTATACCACATTTAAACTCTTAGTCACCCTAGTTTAAATTTTGAATAATATATTTTTGCAAGCAGCAAAAGTTTTAGGATGAATAAAAATGTGAAGATTCTAGCCATCAAAGTGCTCCTACATTGATCAAAGTGGGCACAAGAATGAGGCTTTTTATGGGTAGAAGCTCTCCAAATCCTATACTTTCTAAGTATACGGTGCAACTTATTTTAAGTGCTTGTAGTTAGTAGGCTCCTAGTCTAACTTGCATTTTAATACAGCAAGAACCATCCCATGTGTGGGTGTTTTTCCTTAATGCATTTTGGTGTGATGATGTTTCTACCTTTTTAACACTAAGTCTCTAGCCTTGAAATATTTTTTCCTTGATGTGATGGTCGTATTAATTGGCCATTCATCTTATAGTTTTTTCTTGTCTGAGTGATATTTCAATCCATAACTCTTCAAGTAATTCGAGTTTATTTACATGGCTTATGCATTTGAACTTTTCCAGTTGGTTGTTTCATGATCTAACTTGATGGTTCTTTAGCTCTACGATTTATAGGCAATCAGCAGCATAACTTTTATTCCAGATGATAAGCTTAATGGTGTATGCTAGCTGATGATGGAGTCATTCCTAGAGCCTAGACTATGGTAGGTAGGGCATTCACCCACTTGGCTCTGGTACCTTACACTTTCTTCTTTAATAAATTGATGATAATCTTAGTAATTGCTTCCACCTAGCCATTACTCTATGGGTAATGAATACTCTTTATGATTCACAAAATTTCTTCATCCTCATGTTAGCAAATTTTGAGCAATTATTAGTGATGATCGACATGGATAGTCTATAGCTATAAATAATGTTAATCTATATAAAATTTTTAAACAACTAATGTGGCTATATTATTAAATGGCTTAATCCACTTACTAGGGTAATCAATCATGATAAGTATGAACCTCCTTTGCTCATTAGCGACTAGCAGGGGGCCTATTTGGTTTATCCCCCATACTATGAAGGGCTATAGAGGTTGATGTAGTTGCTGCTATAAATGAGCAAACTTATAACATTACTATCATATTTTTAGAAAAAAACCATTATGTCCTTTCTTAATGTTGGCCAAAAATACCTTATCACCGAATTCAATGTGTGAGTTTTGTCCCATCTAAATAACTTGCACATTTTCATTAATGTATTTAAATGAGTACTTTATAATGTTCATTATCTCTTACACAACTTAGATTAATGAAGTAGCCAACAACCAAAATATTTCACTATCAATTTATAGATATTGAGTAGCTTTAACTTAGAATATCCAAAGAACCTTAGTTAATTCTTCAAACTTTGCAGTTGTCAAGTACTTCTTGATGGTATCAACCAAGTTGGTTGAGTTTTTGCTATCAATTTTCATGGGCACTACTTTTATGCTTGGCTAGATGAGTTGGAGAGCAAGGTACTCCCCAACTCCATTTGCTCTTAATAGCAAGTTAATGAGTTGATTTTTGTCTCTTGGGAGTTGCTCGATCCTTTTTTTCATTATCTGAAGTAGGTAATTTTGTAGTGACTCATCTCATACTTTGTACATTTCATTTATTTTATTTACCATTAGCTATGAACCTGAATGAGTTATGATATGCCTAGTGTCTAGATTTTGAGCATATCATAGTTTAGGAGTAGTCTTTTACACTCATTGATTATTAGTTACTTGAATTTATAATTTCACTAAGTTATAATGATGCTTACTAGCTCTTCAACATATACCATTCCTTTATCCCTTAAAGAGCCATCCTCATATAAGGGCCATAATTGTTCTAAGTTAATGGGAACAATAGGAGAGTTATCAAAATCTATAAGGAAATTGATGAGTGGTTTCACCTTGATCACAATCTAGGACGAATACAATATATCAAATTCACTTAACTTCACTGACCATTTAAGTAATCTCCTAAATGATCTAGCTTGGAAAGTACTGACTTGAGCAAATGATCAATGATGACTTGAATTAAATGTGCCTAGAAATATGGTGTAGGTTGCCAGGCAGATATGATAAGAGTGAGTGCAAGTTTTTCTATGATTGGGTAATATAACTACCAACCCTTAGTGATTTGCTCATGTAGTAAACTGGCCATTATTTTTTCCCTTCTTCTTTGATCAAGGCTGAGCTTATGGAGTCTTTTTAACTACTAAATTTAATGATTATATTTTATTTTCCTTTGGACTTTCTAATAAATGGGTGAGTAGAGTAGACTTTTATGATCATAGAAAGCTTTTATTTTCATTCTAGTGTCCATTCAAATTTCTTTACACCACTAAATACAGTGAAGAATGGAAAGCAACATTTGGCTACTTTGTAGATGAATCAATTCAATTAAGTAACTCACCTAGTAAGTTGTTGCACCACTTTCATTATTCTTGGAGATAATATGTTGAGTTTTCCTTCGACCTTATCAAGATTCACCTTTGTGCCTTTTAGAGTGGTCAGAAATCATAAGAACTTGCTCAATGTAGTATTGAATATGCATTTTAGGAAGTTGAGAGACATATTATACCTCTTCAAATTCAAATATTTGATGTGTTATTCAGGTTACTTACTTTTAACTAACAAGTCTCCCTTATTGTTCCTTCAATACCTGGTATACCATTCCTTAATATGCCGATCTTTCAATTTTTTAGCCCAAAGGGTTTCACTTTGAAGCAATACTACAATTCTCTAACAATGAAATCTATTTTCACTCAGTCAACAAAATGCATTTGGATTTGGTGGTACCTTGACAAGCTATTTAAAAACTCATTATTGAATAACCCACCATCATGTTTACTACTCTTGAGCTGATATAAGACCTCTAGTGACACTCACTCAGTAATTTCCTTAGGTCAGGTTTGACTTATTGTACCATCAATAGGTCACCTTAATGGCTATCTCTTCTTTGGAAGATATGAGTCCTCGACCTTTCTTCCTAGCACAGTCATTGCAAATCGACGGGCAACTCTTAGGTTGGATAGTATATACTTTTTGGCCATTATACTACCCTTTTGGACTGGTAAATCTAGGTAAGTCTAGGTTTACATAGCCCCATCTTAGTGTGGTCCATCACAAACTGACACAGTCCAAAATAAAATTAATCAATCAAAATCAAAAATAAAAAAAAATCAAACTTACATCCCCGTGGAGTCAAATTCAAACCAAAATGAAACCAAAATTCAAACCAAATGAAAATTAATCAATTAAATCGATCAAAATTAAATAAAATCAACTAACCAAATCAACTAAGTCAATCGAACCTGTATCCCAAGTGGATCTCTCTCTCTCTCTCTCTCTCTCAAATAAATTCCAATTAACTCAAACAAACCCAATCAAATCTCAATCCATAAGGGATCTCCCCCTTCTATTCCCTTGGCATAAATCATTCCTTATCTAATCAAACTCATGTGCGTATCCCCTATGGATATCCCTTAGTGTCCTTGACACAAAATCAATTCTTAATAAATTAAACCAATTTCAGTTATCTCTCTCATACCATCAGCATGATAATGAATTGCATCACGTTATGATTCAAAGTTTCAACTACCCCTTCATTTGGGTATGAATGGCCATCCATACTGCTTGTAATCTTTCTGGATGCTATTGATCACCTCGATCAATGCCAGTATGTGTTGTGTGCCCTGTCAGTTACACCACACATATTGGAGGTTCTTTTGTTGACCTCACTTTTGGAGTGAGGATTCATCCTCCTATCTTAGACTTAAGAATCTTCTAGACACTAGAATCTCTTTAGTCATAGCACACTTCTAATGATTAGGTAAATACTAAATCCAAGCTTAGAGACATAGGAAGGTGTATCATAGGCTTAGGCTATGCCATAGGACAAATAGGGAACCTACCTATCCTATGGCCTAACCCATAACCTGTGCATATCCACTCATGCAAAACATACCCGAAATCAATATAACAAAACCCTAATTAAATCCCATTTCATATCTAAGCTCCAAGCCAAAATGATTTGAACCCAAACCCATCTTAACCCATGATCCAATCCTTTGGACTAAACCTAAAGCTTCTTTAATTAAACCAAATCTAATTGATTTCCACAAAAGCATTCCAACCATTTAATACATCATTTTAAACTCTTCCAAAACCTACAATTAAATCAAGCTAATGAACCCAAACCATTTCAATCAACCAAACTTAGCCCATTTGACCTAAAGGGTCTACTTGAGCCAAAATCCAATTAAATCCAAATCAATTGCAATCAAAGCCATCAATCAGTCCTAAATCAACTATCAAACTCAATTCAACCTAATCTAACTCAAATTGACCCATTTGGTTCACTTGACCCAAAGTGACATAAAGGACCCATTTGATTTGAACTCAATCCAACCCAAATTGGATTGATCAAACTCATTCAATACCTTCTACAATGATTGTTGATGGCCCTTGATTGTCCAATTGTAATCAATTGGGTCAAACCAAGCGAATTTGATCACTTGACGCACATTGACCAAATTAGCCCACAAGAACCAAATCAAATCAAAATTCATTATAAACTCAATAAATTGAAACCAATGATTCCTACCAACCATAAATTGATTCTAGAACACAAATTAACCATCAATTGAATCAAACCAAGCCAACTTGGGCTATTGACCCAAGTTGACCAAAGTTTACCCAATTTGACCTAAAGGGCCAAATTGGGCCAAACTTCAATCTAATCCAAATTAATTGAAACCAATGCTCCAATAAATTATGAATTAATTATTGAACATGACCAACCCCTTGATTAAACCTAATTTAATCAAGTGAACCCAATTGACCCATTTATCCCAAATTGACCTAAGGGGCCAAATTGATCTAAATCATTACTAAATCTAAATTAATTGAAATCAACACCTACAATCATCTTCAAATCATAAATGGAACAAAAACCAACCCCTAACCCAAGTCAATTTGGTCAACTTAGCCCATTTGACCCATATTAACCCATATGAGCCAAATCCAAATCCATTTCAAATCAAATCAAACTAATTGAACCTAAACATCAAAAATCATCATTTGAACATGACCTAACCCTTGGTTTGATCCAATTTGACCCATGGGTCAACCTAGCCCAATTGAACCCAACTTGACCTACATGGGTCAAATTGAGCCAAACCCAACCAAACTTGGTATGACCCAACCTTGGGTCACCATGGGTTAGCCCGAATCAAAACTAACCTATTTCAAACCTAAATTAGCCTAAAAATAATTCAGTTAACCCCTCCAAATGGAAAAAAATTGCCATTTGGATGGTCAAACTCATTCTCCTACCATTGGCAGCCACCCTAAGCTAAAATTGGATATGAGGACCACTGGCTCACCTAACCCAAAGCTAATTGGGTCAGCCATGAGCCAAGTGGAGGTGAGCTAACCCAAGCCACTCAATTGGAACACTTAGAGGAGGTGATACATTCCACCTGAGCCCTTATCATCCCACTCCCTACCTTCAGCCATTCAAGGTGCACCACCTCAGCACCTCACTGTCATCCCCTGCTACCTGCGCTGGCCAGATGCTTGCCAAAGCCTAAATTGATCTAAGCCATTGGATTAATTGGGGAGGAGAGTATACTCCTCCCCATCTCATTCTATCTAGAGACTGAGCTTCAATAAGTTGAGATGAGCTTCCCAAGAGACTTTACGAGTTCCCTTGAGCTTCATATCTCTGGTGAGACCAAACTCGAGCAAAACAGAGCCTCTCCTCCATCCAACTCCATCTAAACTTCACCTAATCCAAATTAACTTCATCCACTCCTTCCTTAAGCTCTGACAATAAGAAACAAATCGATTCAAGCACCGGAGATAACTCCTAGACCAACTCTAGTGACATTTTGGTGGTGTTTAGCCCAAAGAGTCACCAGTGGGGAGGAAACTCATGAGCTTCACAACATGGCTTCATTTCTTCAAGATGAAGCTACCTCAATCATTGGACAGTCAGTCTTGAGCTTCGACGAGGTAAATTTGGAAAATCGTAGAATGGTTCATAGGTGTTCATCTTTTATGAATGAAATCTTGATTTTGTGAGATCTACATCATAGGATATCCTTAGATCTATCCCTTGAATATTTTGGAGACAATCTTGATGCCTCACGAGCTCTAACAAGCTCTGATCTAGCAGAGGATGGTGAATGGTGTCTGTCTTCCATCTCTCGGGGAACAAAGGATCATCCACCATTTGTTCCACATGATTGGAATGGATGGTCATGATTTAATTTGCTTGTTTATCCAATTTTATCCTTTAGGTACTATGGGATTAAACCCCACCATCTAATCTGAGATTGGACCATGGGGACAAAAGTGCATCCAACAGTGTTAACTCAACATGCAGCGTTGGATAGTTTAAGTGGCCAATCTCGAGGCGCCATGTTGAAAGCGCCACCACATCGGCTTCCATGTGGCACCTATGGGATTAGAATTAATTAAGGTTAAAAATTCAATTAATTACTTTGAACTTTGAAAATTCATAACTATTTATAAAAAAATCCTAAAAAAATGAGTAAACCCATTTTGAAAGGGTAAACAGAGGAGATTTTAATAAATAAAATTTCCCTATGGTTTGAATAATGAATTGAGCTTAATTATGGTTTGAATTTTTTTAATTAGCTTAATTAAGCCTTAATTACTTGGTCAATTGATCTTAAATTTTAAATGTTGGTTTAATGGGATGTCCTCTGCCTCCCATAATTTTCTTGGGATTTATTGGCTAGGTAATTGGGAGAATTTGAAATTCAAACCCTAATCACCCACATTAATTGATTTAATAGTTATTTAAAATTTCAAATAGTAAAATTTAATTAATTAAACTTGGTTAAGCTTCTGAATGATGAAGGTGAGTGGTTAGGACCACTTTCTTAATGGTTTCACTAAAATCCTCACATATGTGAGGGTTAATTAAATCATGATTCAATTAAGGAGTAATTAAATAATTAATTAAGAAATTAAATCAATTTAAAAATGGTAATTCAATCAAATAATCTATTTTTTTATTTGTTGGTTCCTCTTTATGTGTTTAATAACATAAAGATCCTTAAGAAAATTATGATTAACCCATGAGTGTGGGTAAATTATATAAGTACTTAATTAGATTCATTAATTTAATTAATATTTCATTATAAGCTCACTCCATTAGGCCCCTAAGTGCATTGCAAGTTTAATTCTCATTTGCATATCATGGGAAGCTTATGGTTACATGGTTAATCAAATTAAAGAAGCATAGGAAAGGGAAAACAAATCATTTGCTTAATGATTGAAACTTAACTAATCAATAAAAGTCACTTAATTACCTTTCCTTAAACATATCAAATCATTCACATGGGATGGGATAAAAACAACAAATGTTTCTCCTCTTTAAGATTAATAACTCAAAACTAAAAATCAAATTCCATAAGGAGCTATGGTTTTCCTGAAATGATTTTATTTAATGTGATTGTCCTTAGGAAATAGTGTAGTTGATTGAATTATCTGGAATTATTTAATTATTTCTTTTCAATCATTATAAATGTTGTGTGTCATTTGATATCATACTTTCAGCCTTTCAATAAAAAAATCAATTAAGTTTAATTATGTGAAAGTTGCATGTGTTGGATTAATGTTGTCATATCTATGATTATTATCACTAATAAATTTTAAAAATTATTTTCAAAATTACAAATGAAAAGTTAAATTGATATTAGCTATGAATATCATATTTGATTCACAAATGCTTATAATCTAAACATGTTAAAGTAATGTGTCATCTTTATGATTCATGTATGGGTTTACATAAGTTTGAAATTTAATAAGTATATAATATGGATATCCCAAAAATATGAGGCTTTAAGTAGCCACATGGAGGTCTTAGATTATCTCAGTTCCATGGTTAACAAAGGCACGTACTTAGATAATTTCATTCTTATGTGTACTTGTACTAGAATTTGGATAGAACTTTATGTGACATGTGTAAATAATTCAACCAAAATATAATCTTTTCATGATTTTCATTCTCATAGTTGTATGTACATTCATATGTATTTAGGATAGCAAGTATATAGTCTGGACATCTTGAGAATATGAGGATTTAAGTAGCCCCAAGGAGATCTTAGATCATCTCACTTCCCTATTTTAAATAACGGCACGTACTTGCTTACATCTCTAATACATGTGTGTGTGTATCTAATTAAAGAATGAAGATCTCTCTTTTTTTATCAAAACTTATGCATTCATAATCATTGAAGTATGCCAAAATATATTGCATGCATAGATATGTTAAGTTCTACATCATATACATGATTATTGATGATGAAAAAGAGTAGTGCAACATTATCTATGTGATGGAAATTCAATTTCATTAATCTTAAGATGCCTTTCATATTGGATAGAATCCTTTAAGATTAACCCAAACTTAGGGATAATAAAACATTTAATAAATTATCCACTAAAGGAAATCAAGTCATAATAATGTGCTTTAGGAAACAACTTAAGGTAGCGATGAAAGGGATTAAGCCTCTTTCTTCTCTTTACAATGCTTAGATGCCAAGTACATATAAAGTGAAATCAAAGAAATATACAAATTAAAATTCACAACTTCTCTAAATAACTTAAAATAAAACTACCCTTAATGTTTAACTTAAATAATTCCAAATTTTAGATAATCATAATTTAAGAGCATAGCTAAGACATACCACGCTAAGCCTAAGCACACACATTAGACTACTAAGTCACCACTTCTAGCTTTAGGTTAGGACAATGTATGCTACGATGTATTATTTTAGATTGGATGTTAAGATTGTAGAGTGTAAACTGGATATTTGGTCATTCTTAGCCTAATATTTTTTTGCAGGGGATTATGTTAATGGGGACTCTAAAAATAAATAGAAATATTTCTACTTGCAAGTTGCTTAACCCCTTAGCATAATCCATGATTAAGATAGGTGGGCTTGGTTACCCATGTGTAGGGTGCTACATCCAAATTACAAAATATAATTGCTTGGGAATGTATGTATGTTTAGCTAACATCTGTCTTGCATGTGTAGTTAGATTTTACTTTTCTATAAATATATAATTTTGTAATAGGAATTAGGATTAGTACTATGAGGTTTAGGATGAGCAGTTCTAGAAGGCATAGTCTTGGGAGGCCTTATAAATCCTTGGAGCATAACCAAATCAAGAAAATGAAGAAAGAAGATGATGAATGAAGACCATCATAACATCTAATTTAATTCTAAATTATAATATTCCTTTGTAATCTAGGTGGTAAAAGGGTAGAGCTTGGCTACCTAATTTTCTCTTTTCTAGGGTGTACGGTGGTACCCAGCCACACTGGCCTCTTATTCTTTTATGATAATCTAATTATTTCAATGTTATGTTTAGATTGTGTAATATAAATTATGTATTTTTCAAAGTTTCTTAAACTTGATGTTTGAATGTGTGGCCTAGATGCCATAGACTCTTAGAATAAAATTACTTTTTCTACCATAATTAATAACTCATAACTAAAAAATTAAAGCAACTCACAACTTCATTCTAAAGCCTAGGATATAATCAAGATAATTAAAAGATTTAAAAATTGCTTAGCTAAAATGTTGAATGTCTAACATCATGCAAATCATCTTGTTTCACTCTTGAATATGGAGGGTTGCCATTCTTGCACTTTAGGGAATGCTTGATATGTGAGAACACCCCCTCATGGTGGAGAATTCCTCAGCTCTCTAATTTGCCAATAACTCAATTTTATCATGCACTTAGGCATAATTGACCTAAGCCTTTGTCCAAAATATTGTGTCAAAATGATATAAAAATTTGTTAAATTTGCATTTAGCTTAAGTCATGATTTCATACCAATCATATTCTAGCCACTTAGGGAGTGATTTTAGGACGCTAGTCTCCTTTCCAAACTTAATTAACAAGCCTAGTTATCTTACAAGTTTATAAGATTGGCCTACATGTTTCTGAATCATGGGAGGTGTTAGCTGTTGGCCACTTTAGGCAATTGTAAGTCTAGAAGAGTTAGACAGTTTATCCTCTCTTATGAAGGTAAACTTTTATGTCCCCCTTTTGTTTAGATTTTGGTCGCACTCTTAGCTTATGCTAAAGCTCCCTAGATTTAGGATCTGAAGTTGCTTGTTTTCTTCTAGTTACGAGCATAAATTCTCACCTCTTAGGCATTTCCACAATCTTGTGTTAATGGATTGTAAGCCCTAGCATTCTAATGAAAAATCCAATTCAAATGAAAATAATCTCTATTATTTAAACATATAAAGCCTCACCATAGGATAGATTGGAGTGCTCACTAGGCTTCCTAGAATCATGAGTGCTCCCTACGTATCCTCCTTTGGAATCCAAAATAAGTCTTTCCACTTGACTTTTTAAAAATACCAATTTATTAATAGTCTAACTTTGAAATCTTTAGAGATAATTGATTGGCTACATTAATCAAGAGTTTTCTTAAAAAATCCCTATTTCCTAGGATGTAATTAACTATGAAAGCTTGCTTCTATAGGGAACTAATGAACCCAGCATAAAATAAACACTGCTTTACTTTTCCATGAAAAGTAGGGAAAAGATCTCTGGTATATACAAAGACCCATCTACCATAAGAGTCCTTATTAGGTGACTAGGTCCATTATAAGGTGATGTTTTCATCTTCTGAGATAGAACATCATGCCTTAATTTCATACCCGATCACTTTAATAAGTACCCCCGAAGATCTGCGTGGTGTCCACCTAACATCTGAAATAAAACCCCATTGTATATAAATGATCAAATATTTGATTTTGAATGTTGGAGATTTATCTTTAAGTGTTCTAATATTGGTAAAGATTATTTCAAATTACTTTTATGAATTTTATGATTTATGAATTTTTTTTTACATATTATTTGATTTATATTGACTTAGAGATTTGAAAATTCAATAATTCCCAATCCAAAAGTCAATTAGGTTTGACATTTTTATGGCAAGTGGGGTTCCTTGCCAATTTCTTATTTACAAAATTACATTTTAATCAGATGCATATGGTATAATTATGTTTTTATTATTTCATTAAAATTGAAATTGTGCCTAATTTAATGAAGATTATTTGGCTATTTTATTCTCCTTGATTCCTATCTGAAAAGGTATCCATAGAAAGTTCATTCATGATTTTTGAAAACTTTGTTGATTTATTATGATTTTTCTAAGTTGTGGTTAATTATTTGAATTAATTAATTCAATTAATTACCAAATTAGGCCATTTTTGTGATTTATTAAGTTTCAGTGGGTTTCATCGATGTGTGTAAGTTTATTAGGATTTGTTATGTTAATTTTAAGTGATTTGATCCATTTTCATGATTTATTTCATTTAATTTTAGTTTATTTCATTAAATTTTAAATTTAGAGTTTGAAATTTGATATATCTTGAATTACATTACAATAATTCATGAAATGTTTTCTTAAGGTATATTTTAAACCAATTTTAGTTTCCCAAAGTTTTATTTTAATTGGATTAATGATTTTAAATTAATTTGAGTTTAATTAATTTCATTGAAAGTCAAATTAAGCCAAATTTACCTAAAATTAATTAGCAATTTTGGGTTTAATGGACTCAACTCATTGAGATGAATCCATAGAGCCCGCATTTGCACTTTTTTGGATTTATATTTTGTTTCATATGATTTTTTGAAGTTTCTATTCTTTTTTATTAATTTTTAATGATTTAAAATGAGAATTGTTATTTTAAATGATGGAGTCGATGTGGCTTTGACGTGGTGCCATTACCACATGGTGCGGCACCATTTGGCCAATAAAAATCCACGTGGCATCTATGTTAACAGTTGCGCCATGTGAGATGAATCCTGACCATCCGATATTCGATCAGACAGTTTTGATTGATTCCAGGGTTTTCTATAAGGATTAAATCAGATCGTGCAGCTAGATATGTATCCATTCCAAATAAGTTATAAATAGCAAAGATCATTCCTTGTTCATCTTCGGTGAGAGACAGACTTCCAATGATCTAAGGATAATTTTAATGTAATTTTGATTGCAAAAAAGATTAAGGGTTGATTTGCAATCGTCTATACAATTTGATCCTCATGGGGATCAAATTTGTCTCAAAAAATGACCAAAACATTTTGCTATAGAGGTCAGTTGTGAGGCGTACCTCAACTCTGGTGACCTCTAGTGATGAGATTGACTCGAACACCTTCGCCTCAATGGAATGAATCCATAGACATGATTTGCTGGCTTGCCTCCCCACCAAATGCTGTGGAGACCAACATGTGGCCATTTTTTTAGGTTCGACCGTTCTGCAACTTCCTGGCCACAATGAGCCTCGATGAAGGTTCATTTGAGGTCGCCTCAACCTCTAGAACTATTGGAACATTCAATTTGAGCTGAAACACTCTCCATTTCATTTTTCCAGTGGAGGGTGAATGATTGGTCTCTAGCTTTGGCCAAACTCAAACTTGTTGGGGGTGAGACATCAGGGGAATGCTCCAATTCTCCTTCACTTCATCTTGTGGATGATTTGGGATGAAAAGTAGGGGAGTAGAGGGCCTCCCTCCTCTCTTTCCATACATGGAAAAGAGCCATGTATTTAGACTTCTAGGTGGTCAAATTTCAGCCACCTGTGGCGAGAAGCTTGGCTAGAGGGTGGATTTAATCCCCCTTGGCCTTGTGAATGTATTTGGATAATATATTTGAGGGGAGGAAGTCATGTCCTCCACTTTCCTCTCTTGGCCGAGAGCTAGATCTCCATGGAATTCTCCCTTGCTCTCTCTTGCTATCCCTCTTGGAAGAAGCTAATTCCCCTTTTGCTTGAGGGCTGGTCAGTTGATTTCAGGCCTTGGAACCATCCTCCAAGAGGTGGTCAAAGGTTGGGTAAAGTCCAAGGGAATTTGGATGAAGGGAGGAGGAAGAATCCACCAAGCATCTCTACTTGGTCAAAACCATAACTGATCTCTCCTTTGACTTTACATATGATTTTTGGCATCACCGCAATAACCTTTATGCTAGTGTTTGCTACCCAAATTAAACCTAATGTGAGTTTGAGGTTGAATCAAAATCTATTTGAATTGGATTGGACATTTGAACCAAATTCAATCCATTTGGATCCAAAGTGGTTTAATTTTATTTATTTTGATTTAAGTCATTTAATTTTGGGTTTAATTATGTTTAATTGATGATTTATTATATTATAATTTGATTAATTCATTTAATATTTGAATTAATTTTAAATTTCATTCATTTCAACTCATTTAGGTTTAAATGGGATAAGCTTGATTCCAATTAGGTTCAAATGATTCATTTGGCTTAATTTAATTTTGTTTAGATACCAATCATGTATAATCACATGTGTGAGCTGATTTGGAGTGATTAATTTCATTTGATTTCAATTTTATTTTAATTTGAACTCATTTGACCAAAGTGGGCTTAATGGGTTAAGCTTTGGTTCATTTGGGTCAAATGACCAATTTGACAAAATTAGACCCAATGATTGTTTGGTCTATGTATGATTATCATTTTCAAATGATTTTAAATAATAAAATTGAGTTGATTTCAATTTGATTTGGGTTTGAACAATAGGAATCATTTAGATTCATTTAGACTAAGTGGTCTAGTTTACCTAAGTAAGGCCTAAACAAATTTAAATTTCTTAAGATTCATGGTTAAACATGTTTATTTTACCATTTGGATTATTGGGAATGATTTAATTTGATCAAATTTTTGGTGGGTTGAGTCAAATTCATTCCAATATGGTTGGCTAAATTTGACTTTAATTTAAATTTGGATTCATTCATTTTGATTTAATTTAAAGTCATTTTGATTTAGTTCAAGTTTGGAATTTAGGTTGAGTCTACCTAAACCTATTAGGTTAGATCAAACCCAAAGAAGATGCACTAGGTCATTAAGTATGGTGTCCTAAGCACTTAATTAGGAGGTTTCTAATCTAAGATTAGGTGTCCTAATTATAAATTTTAAAAGTGATGTTAACCTTATCCAAAAATGATATCAACATATGGACCCCCAATATGTGTAGTGGATCAGCCAGATTACCTATACATATTAGTGTTGACTAAATTAGTCAACACTATAGGCATAAGCTTGAACAATTCAAATTAAAAATTTTGATTTCAAATTGTTTTTTGGATTTGATTATGAAAGATAAGCATAAACATGCCTATATTTTTTTTTAAATGATTCACCCTTAGAAACTTTAATTCATTAAGTACTAAGAGAAATAGAGATGTCATTAGGAATAGACTCAAAGAAGGGTCTATTCCTAATATAATCATTGTGCTTAGATAAGATTCCTTCAAGGGACTTACTCCTATATGTGAATAGTAGTTAGAGAGGATGCCAATATTGACACTTACTCTTAATTCATACTACATGATATTTTAACCAATGTAAGATACCACTAGGGGATTTACTCTTATGTGGTCAACTATTAGGAACGATCTTTGGAGACTTTGTTCCAACCTAATTAGTTAAGTTGGGGAGAAGGGACTTTAATAGCCTAATCATAAACTTCAATATTTTGACTACTAGACAGGGGTAATATAGAATAAATTCCTAGTTTGAATAGTTGATAAGGATGGGGCCATCAATGGCTTATTTTTATATCATTTCTTTAGTTTAGAAAAGGAGTCAGAAGGACTTGGATCTTATTTTAATGAAGTTTAACTAACAGGAAGGGGCCTTCAATGGCTTAATTCCAACTTGGTAGCTTGAAAACAAAGGGATCTTAATGACTTTATCCTTTCCTTATAAGAAATCCTACTAAGGAACTTACTCCTTCATGATTGGTTATTAAGAAGGGGACTTCAATGGCTTAGTTCCTTCTTGAGTACACACAATGAGAAAGAGTGGTCTTAATGAGTTGTTCCTAAACCTCAAATTTTTTTGGTTAATAGATAGTGGTCACATGGACTTAATCCTAGTTTAAATAGCTTATTTGATAGGAAAGGGGTCTTCATGACTTGCTCTTATCCTTGTCTTTTAGAAAGAATGCCTAATGAGGGACTTATTTCTTTATAACTAGCTATTGGGAAGGGGACTTTAATGGCTTAATCCAACCTAAATAGCTTGGGTTGAGGAAATGGGTCTTTGATGACTTGATATTAACACTCACATTTCTTTTGTTTTGACTAATAGGATAGGGGTCTTCATGAATTAGGCTTTTAAAAACAATTTCAAAAATTTTAATTTTGTCTTTTTTAGAAAACTTGAATATTTAGAAATAATACTTCAGTGAAATGAAACAACAGAAAAATAATAATTGAAAAGTAAAGTGTAGAAAAGTAAAGAAAGAGAACATAAATATTTTATCCTGGTTCAGCCAAACCCCAAAAACTGGCCTACATCCACGCCTAGCTACCTAGGCTAGGAATTTCCTAAATCAAAGTTGAGATTACAACAAATCTCTCATACTCTCCTTCACAAGAAAGTACAACCCAACACATACTCTGCTTAACAGGCAAGTACAACCCAACATATACTTTTCTTAATGGGCAAGTACAACCCAATAAGAAATCAAGACAAGACAAAGAGAAAGATGCAAGTCTAACTCTCAATTTTAAAATATTTTTTCACTCAAAACTCAATCTATACTGCTATTAAGGCAATTGAATATTAATGAAAGAGAGATCATACTTTAACTTTGAATGAAATTAAAATAAGATCTTTAATCAAATGTGTAGTGCAACTAAGTAACTTAATGTTGCTCGAATGATCTTTAAATAGTTTAAAATGATTTTCTTGAATGACTTTGAAATGAAAACTAAAATGCAATCACCAAAAACTTTACTTTGAATTTCATTTTCACACAAGCTAACTTTCATTCAAATGATAAAAGTATTTGTAATTTGAATAACTAAACAAGCAGTTGAATAAGGATTTGATTTATATCCAATGAAAGCTATCACATAACATATGCATAAAACAATTGAATACAAGTAATCAATAAGAATAAAATAATTTATGAAAGATGTGGTGTGGTCAGCCAAATGGAGAAATAGATGAAATAAGATGTTAAGCACAATCAAATTTCACCAACCTATACGAAACTTTATGCCAATGGGATAAATAATTTTATTCAAATGATTAAGCACTTAGGGGATTAATAACCTTTAAAAGAGACGTCATACAAATATAAAACGAAAGGAATATCCAAAGATTAAGCACAAAATAAATTGATTTCCTTATGTTAGCTTAGGCCAAACAAGAAATCAAAAAATTATTAAGTAGTTAAGTCCACCCAAATTCATCTTCTTATGTTTATTATTGGAAAAACAAAAATCTAAAGACTATGACATGAATGAACACAAGAAAATTTACCTAACCTTGTAAACTTCAAAGCCAAGATGAAATAAAAGAAGTTTTAGAACTTAGCACCTTAGAAATTCAACACCAAGGCAATGATGTTTTAAGCCAAGGGAGAATGCACACCAAACCTTCACTTTTCCAATCATTCTTCAAGCCAAATAAATTTTGAAGGGAAATAAAAGAATGATGAGGAATGCTTGCACTTGAATCACCATAAATCTCCAAGAATTGCTTTAGCAAGAATTTGGCCAAGAGTGAACAAGAGAGCAAGAGAGAAATAATGAGCTTTTATGTTTTTTGAACCTTTTTCAAGTTGAAACAATCTTTTAAATAGATAATGGAGGAGTCTAAGGTCGGCCAAAAACTGATCCAATGAGAGGGAAATTGATTTGGAATCAATTTGAATTTCAAATTCAATATGAAGGGATAAGGAGATCCCATAATTCTTCCAAGGAAGTTTAGAAATGAAGGAGTAATTTTTGAATAAATTAAATCCATGAAAAATCCATTCAAGGATTTCGGCCTAAAAGGGTTTCCTATAATAGAAAATTCTCAAAATAATGCATGAATAAATTTAAATCAAATCTGATTATATTCTATACATATTGAGTGTTTAAATAATATATAAAATTATTAAATTTAAAGCATAGTGGCTAGCCTTAAACTTTCAAAAAATAGGTCAAATTCAAAAAAAAGGAAAGGAATTATTTCGAAAAAGAGGGTTGGTTTGAATTTGAATTTAAAATAGCTTAAAATTAATTAATTAGGTTCTAAATAATCATACTTAATCATGCTTGGGACGTTCAACCTATTCCATAAAAAAATTTATTTGATTTACCAAGTACATGTCATGCATGAAGAAGTTTGAATTAAAGAATAATTAAAAAATAATTCAATTTTAGAAATTCAAATAAATAAAATTTTAAATTATGAAAAATGAGGGAAAATGATATGTAAATATTTTGAATAAATTTCACACAATTTATTACACAAAATGCATTATAAGATTCTATCAAAACTAGGGTAAGATGAAAATGATAATAAGAGAGAGAAGATAGAATAATAGGAGAGAGAATAGGAAGAAAAAAAAAAGATAAATTTAGAATAATTCAATTTTCATGCACTATAAATATGAATTAAAATTATGAATGACATAAAAATGATTTAGTAAAGTTTAAACATAATTTATCTTGATTGAACACATATTTAATTGAACTTATATCATCCATTTAGTTGATACTATCCAAAATGGATAACTTAATGAATACTTGCAATATTAAGATATATAAAAAAATATAAATAATTTTAGAATGACAAATATAAACATGAATGAATCATTTATTTTAATTTAGTGAGCTTTTCATTTGCCTTAATATAGTAATTCCTAGAAAAATTCCCATGTAGTTCATGTCCAGTAGCTTTAGCAATTTGATATAATTGAAGAACTAGGAGCTGAAGAATTTTTCCTGCACACTTGAATTTAACTTGATTAGTAGCATTTGAATATGTGTTTGTTATCATCAAAATCAATCTCATATGAGATGGGGCTCATGGAGTCAACAACCATGTCATTTTAAATGGATGCATACTGTGGGACTTACTTCTATGTGATTAGCTATTACGATGGGGGCCTTCAGTGGCTTAATCTAACTTAGATAGCTAACAAAAAGGAAAGTGGTATTAATGACTTAATCCAATCCTCAATATTTTTAGCTAATAAAAGAGGGGCAATCATGACTTAATCTTAATCTAAATAGCTAATTTGATAAGGAAGGTGTCTTCAATGATTTATTCCTAACATATGAATAATAAGGATGGTACCATGAAAGGCTTGCTCCAAACCTATGGAAAGTTATAAGAAGGCTGCCATAAATGGGATTACTCCTAACTCAATGAAATAAAAAGTTATGCCATAAAAGTCTTACTCTAAGCTTTTGAGAATGGTGCACAAAGGATGACTCCAAACTCATAGAGATGACATCAATAAGGTGGCATAAAAGGCTGGCTCCTAAGTCAAGGTATATATAAGAAAGGTGCCACAAAGGGCATGCTCCTAATCTATGGATGA
Organism: Cymbidium sinense; assembly: GCA_021442155.1. Lineage (NCBI taxonomy): Eukaryota > Viridiplantae > Streptophyta > Magnoliopsida > Asparagales > Orchidaceae > Cymbidium > Cymbidium sinense. The sequence continues at coordinate 94,396,351 of CM038221.1, forward strand.
AATGAGTGAGGTCATAGTGAATTAATTCTTAGTCCTCAAGTCTTTTGACCAATAAGCAATTGTCACATTGATTTGGTCCTTATTTGATCAATCAACTGGTGAAAGGTGCTGGAAGATCTGCTTCCATTTCTTGGTTTTGCTAATTTAGTGAAGAAGGTTTTAATGTATATTTTTGAAAAAGGATTTGGGTACAATTTAGACCCAACACTTAATATGCCATAAGCATAGAATTTCATCATTTTTTCTTTCTTCTCTTTTCCTTTCTTTTTTATCTCAAGGTTACATGTAGTGATGTTATATGTCTTATCCACTTTAGGCAAGATATCTTATGATACTAACCTATGAATTTTAACTTTTGAGCTTGCATGTGTCTTTCTAGTTCTCAAGCAGCAAAAACCAAAGTCAAATAATGGTTCTCAAATAAAAAATTTTCATTTATTTCTTTTGATTGGATATGTATTTCATTTTTTTTCTTTTTTTTTCTTTGTCATGAATTAACAACTTATAAGGCCTTCTCTTGGATTCAATAAAGATCAAGGTATTCCTTTAAAGCTATCAAAAGTGAATGAGAATCAAGGTAGAAAAACTATTAGATTGTTCGTAAGTCTTTTTTTTTTCTTTTGTCCCTAATCAATAAGAGAATTGAGAGGGTTAACATAATAGAGAAATTAAGATTCTCATGATAAGTTTGAAATAAATTCTTTTAAGTTGAATTATTATTTCTTTATAGGTTTTATTGAATGATATTTCATAAATGGCTTTAACTAATTTTGTTTATGTATTTTTTATCATTCTAAATTTTATTATAAATTCTTTGAAATTATTAGAGAAATTAAGATTCTCCTGATAAGTTTGAAATTAATTCTTTTAAGTTGAATTATTATTTCTTTAAAGGTTTTATTGAAAGATATTTCATAAATGGCTTTGATTAATTCTTGTTTATGTATTTTTGATCCTTCTATATTTCACTACAAGTTCTTTGAAATTACCTCAAAGGTATATTTTAGAAATTTGCATGTACTTATGTGAATATTTTTAAATCACAATGAAGTTTCTTTTCTTTTCTTTTTTTTTTCTTTTCATCATCATTTTCTTAGCAAGACTTTCAATATAGCACTTCACTTAATCAAAAGTGAGGTTATCAAAGATCTTGATCATGACCATTTGATAAATTATCCTGATATTTTGAGACTGAATGATACGACCATATAATAAAATATTCTTGTAAGGATTTTGAATGTCGTATCGTATGCTTTCAATTCTCCTGCCAATTTTTTAATAAGTTATCCTTAATGAGGATAATCTTATGGATGAAAGCTTTTGATTTTGAAGTATGGGTAATTGGAACCCATATTCATGGTAAAGAATTTATCCTAGTCCCAAGATGTAACATATGCGGATTTTATCTTTTTCTTTTCTTCTTCTTTCTTTCATTTTTTTTGTTTATTCTTGTTCTAATGATGTAAGCCAACCATGAAGAATGTTTTCTTCTCATGTAAGGCCTTTATTGACTAACTTTTAGTCTTTACTCATTTGAAATGGCATCAAGTCTCGAGCATATAAACCACTACATCTAGGGATCATTTCATTTTATTTCTAGATAAAGTAGTTTTAAAAATTTAAGAATAGCTTGATTAAGCCATCAATATACAACTCATCAAAGAGTTAGATTATTGATATTAGTTGTAGATCAACTTTGATTTGTAGACTTAATTATTTTAGCTTATCAATTGTGGCTTTAAATTTCTCTTCAAATTCTAGGGGTGCATCTTGAACTTGAAGATTATATAGATCTCCAAACACGTCTAAACAATATTCATTTCATATGTTAGAGTACCTTTGAAGAGAAAGCCAGGGCCCTGACTATTTAACAATTTTCATCTTACAATGGCTCTATAATATTGAATTTCAAATCAACTTATGGTTTCAATTTCTTGAATGGTTCATAACCTTTCTTGCCTATAATTCTTATCGATAGTCCACTTACAATAAAATTAGACTATACTCAATTGAATCTTTAGCATACAAAGGAAAAGAATTCTTGAAAAATAAGATCCATTATTTACTTAACTTGCCATATGAGCGCACCCAACATGGCAAAGGCCATGATGACAAAGTATGAGACATCTGGTTGTGTTTAAGCTAAGGGAAATTCTTGACTTCTAACCATACCATCTTATTTTGATGTGGAGGATTTTAAAGTAAAAAATGCCCACATACTCAAAAATGTCAATCTTTATCCTTTTCCTCTTGGATATAGTCCTTCGATCCCTTTTATTTATTTTGTTTCTTTCTTTCTTTTTTTAACATTTCAATAACATTTTAACTTCTTGTAAAATGTTATATTTGATCATTTTTTTAGACACAAGATTTAGTAGGACACTGGATGCATTCAACTTTTTATTCAAATACAACATTTGATGCAACTTGATTCTTTATTTTGTCTGATTGATTATATTACCTGATATGATCCATTCTAATTCTTTGATTAAATACAAGAATTAGTGAGGTCATTTAGGACTAACAAAATGACATTCCTAAAAACTCTACACTTATGATTATAGAATGGGTAAACATCCTTTCTCAGTAATTATTAATTTTCTTCTTTTTCTTTCATTTCATTTCATTCATTCATTCATTCATCATTTTTTTTATTTGGGCTAGATAGGACCATCCAAGAGCATTAAAGATATTATTGAACTCCTAAACTTCTTTTTCAATGTTTGAATTCTCATCTTTAATCAATAATGTGATTGAACATTAATTCTTCTTTCTAAATTTGAGTTTTCAAGATTAAATTTTTATTTAATTGAAACCTTTTTTCTTTACTTAATTGAATCCACATGGCACCATCTTATCAAAGTTAGATTATAGAACAAGGCCTATGTCTATTCACTTTCTTGTTTACAATTGATGTTTAATGATGCACCCAGATCAATATGCATTCTATAGATTTTTTTTATCAAATTCTCTACATTGATTACGATATTGATAAGTTCTTAGTAGTATGTCTTCATCATAAAAAATAACCCTATAGATCTTTATAGTGGAATTCAACATCACAAAGTTTCTTATATTTAAAGAAGACAAATTATAGAATTATGTAATGCCTTGGCTAATGGCCATTTCATTTTCTTTTCCTTCATTTCAGTTTCTTTTCTTTTTTTTATTTTTATGAGTATTATGATACTCAATTTTGCAAGAAGCTTCTTTAAGATGGGCAAAACGTCATATTTGAAGTGAATAGATTTTATCATTTTCTTTAATTTTATTTTAAGGTGCTTATTTCCATTTCTTTTCAATATCATTTGAGGTGGTATGACTCAACCATTTTAAATTTAATTTTAATAATTTCCCTTTAATATGAAGGGAGGGTAGGTCTAACTCTATCCTCAATGGATCAATAGACCTCATGATGTTGGCACCCCAACTCTCAAAAGGGTATAGAGATAAAAGACTCAAACAAATGATAAGAATATCTTATTATTCCTTTATTTGAGGTTATGAAAATCAATCTGATTCTTGCTTTCCATAGGTTTGATGAATTCAATTCTTTATTTTTTTTTCTTTGATGATGTTGCATCATCAAAATATAATTCCCAAGTGGCATTATGTTCACCTTCTAATGTTATGATATATTTGTATAGAAGATCATTATTTAGAAGAGAACCTATGGGCAGAGGATGTGCTACTAAAAAGTCAGGTATGACTTGCACTTTTTATGGCACAAAGAAGATTAAATGTAATCTCAAATTGCAATAAAATCTTTGACTATCATGCTAGACATCAAGACAATGTAAGGCGGGCCATAAGATATTAGAATGGATTCACCTTTGGTTTACTTTGTTTGAAAGAATATAATGCCTTAGTTTTTGAGTGGAGAAAATTAAGGCTTTCTTCATTTATGTGGACTAACAAAGTCCAGGTGATTTATCTATTAATTTATCAGAGATAGAATTTTCATATTTTTACTTTTAGAGATAGAATTATCACCCTTAGAACCCAATCCTAAGGTCATAATTTTTTTAGAAGGATGGAAATCTTCATTTACTTTTAGGATTTGTCTTTAAATTAATTAAAGCCATAAATAAAATATCAATCATTCGATAAAAGAAGACTCCCATTAAGATAATTTATTTAAATTTATTAGGTTTAAATTACATTCATTTCAACTTTATCAGGAGAATCAGAATTCTCTTTTGTTGCCCTCTCTTTTTTTAATTGATTATGAGCAAAAGTGAGATTTTTTATCATGTCATTTTTTTGTTCACAATATCATGTCATCTTCCTCTTTTGACTCTCTCTCTCTAAACTCTTAGTGATTCAAGGTTTTGGGGGGTCTCAAAGAAGATTACTTCCAAGTCACTCTCTAGAATTGGCCAATTAGTTTAGATAACTGATTTTCCAAAATTCTAATGGACCTATGGAGATGAATTGTAAAGTGAACAAGATTAAAATTGATTTGCATTTATGAAAATTTCCCTCTACGAGGATAGAAGGCTCACATTTAGTTCCTTAATCTACCTCTTCCTAAGGTCAATGAGGCATTCTTTTGGGATGATTTTTTATATCTATCCCTCTATTTTAATTTTCTTTTGAGTTGATTCCTTTTTTCTATAATGCAATCCAAGTTTCAATCATGGTAGTTGTTGACCTCACTTTTGGAATGAGGATCCAATCTTCCCATCTTAGATCTAGGAGCCTTATAGACACTAAGAGCTCCTCAGTCATAGGACACTTCTAGTGACTAAGTGAACACTTAACCTAAGCCTAAAGACTTTGGAAGGTTATCCATAAAGTCAAATCATGCCTTAGGGATTAGGATAACTTACCTACCCTATAGCATAAACCCAATTTATGTCTACCTCCTCATCCTAAACCAAACCTCAAGATCAATCCAATTTCAAATCCACATAACTAAACTCCAATCGAATCTCAAATCTAATCAACATTTTCTAAGCCCTACAATTTAATCTTATGGACTTGGCCAAAACTCTTTCAATCTAAACCAAACTCAATTGATTTTCTCAAAAAACAAATCAACCCTTCAATCAACATACCAAGATCAACAATCAAATTCAAGCTCAAATCAATTTCAAATCAAGTCCATAACCAAAATCATTTCTAAGAACTATCAAATATTACAAAATTTCAAACCAAACTAATTTCAAATTAGAATCAATTCAATAAAACCTCTTGTAAGCCCTATGATTCAATCCTATGGACTTAGCCAAATCTTGTCAATCCAAATCAAGCTTAATTTATTTTCTTATGAGTCAATTCAACCTCTCAATCCCCATTCCAAACTAAAAATCTACAATCACAATCAAATTCAATCAAACCAAAACCAACCCAAATCAATCCAAGTTAACTGTTGACTTAAAATGCCCAAATGAGCCAAAATTCATTCAAACCCAAATCAATTGCATTCTAAAGCAATAAGCCAACTCCAAATCAAAACTCAAACTGAACTAACTCAAATCAAACCTCAATGAAGCCAATTAACCTACTTCAGCTCACTTGACCCAAAGTGACCTATATGACCCATTTGAGCTAATTTTTAATCCAACCCAAACTAGATTGAATCAAACCCTCCAAAACATCATGTGAGTATTATTGATCAATTATAATCAATTAGGTCAAACCAAGTCAATTTGGCCATTTGACGAAGTCAACCGACTTAACCTATATGAGCCAAATTAACCAAATTTCATCCTAAGCTGAATTAATTAAAACCAATGATTCACATCAACCTAAGATCAATCCTTGAATATAACTTGACCATCAATTGAGCCAAACATAACCCAATTGGACCTTTGACCCAAGTGGACCCAATTTGATCTAATAGACAAAATTGGGTCAAATCAAAATCTGACTCAAATTGATTACAACCAATGGCTCAATTTTATTTCAAATTGATCACAAAACCTGATCAAAGCCTTGATTGAACCTAATTTGACTAATTAAACCCAATTGACCTATTTAGCCCAAATTGACCTATAGGGTCAATTTGACCTAAATCAAAACCAAAGCCAAATTGATTCAAACCCAACCAATCTTAAATCAAGTGAGCTGAAATAGGACAAGTTTCTACTTCATCCAACTCCACCAAATCCCAACCAATCTTAAATTAACTTCACCCACACGTTCACAAGCTCCGACGAGGTGAATCGAATCTTTTCCCAAGCTCTTAGATCACTGGAAGTACCTTCTAGACCAACTCAGGTGAGTTCTATGGCGATGCTTGGTCCATGGAGAAAATAGTGATGAGGCATCACACGAGCTTCTCAACAGAGCTCCAACTCATCAAGGAAAAGCTACATCATCGGTTCACCGCCTGTCTTGAGCTCCGATGATGTACTATTCCTTTAAACTATAATTTTTCAAAATTTTCTAGCCTTTTCAAAGGAAATGTAAGTGTCATGCACATCCAACCATAGGATCCATGTAGATCACTTCCCTGAAGGTGTGGGATCAATCCCAAGCCAATACGAGCTCTGGCGAGCTCGAATTGGGTGGAGGAAACTGGACGGTGTCTGTCTTCCATCACGCAAGAGAGAATAGATCATCCACCATCCATTCCGCATGATTGGAATAGGTCGACATGATCTTATGATTAGATTTAATCCTTAGGAGCTGCAAGATTAATCTCCGCCATTCGATCTTAGATTGAACGGTAGGAACAAAAGAGCGTCCACCACATCAACACTAACTCAAATGAGTTTAAATAACCAATCTCATGGTGCCATGTGAAAATGTGCCACATTAGCAATCCGCATGGCGTTGATGAGATTAGGCTTAATTAATTCATTTTAACCACTAAAACTTTGGAAAATTATGACAAATTATAGAAAAGTAAAAAAATATACAAATAAATACTCATTTTAAAGGAAATTTAGAGAAGAATTAATTAAAATTATTTCCATTCAATTTTGAATATTAATTAAGGCTTAATTAGGGTTTACATGTGAACTTAAATTAGCTTAATTAAGCCCTAATTACTTGGGCAAAATGATTTCAAACTTTGTGCCCATTCAATGGGATGACCTCTATCTCACATAATTTTCTTGTGATTTATTGCCAATTAATTAGGGGAGATTAATGATTAAAACCTTAATTACCCTCTTTAATCATTTAAGTGGTTAATTAACATTCAAAATAGTAGGAATTAATTAATTAAGGCTTACTAATCATTATTTAATAGTGAATGGATGTGAGAGCGAGATTAGGACCTCTTTCCTAGTCCTTTTCCTAAATCCATTTCATTTTGAGAGAGTTAATTAAGGTAGAAATTAATTAAGTGATTTATTGATTAATTAAGTGACTAAATTAAACCAAATTGGAATGCAAATCATATCAAATAATTAATAATGAAATTAAGGGTTCCTCTTTATGTATTTAAAATAATAAAACTACTTAATTAGATTCTTTGATTTAATTAATCCTTAATTATGAGCCAATTACATTAGGTCCTTAAGAGCATTCCAATTTGTTTCCTCACATGTTCATTTCATTTGTGGTTCATAATTAAATCATTAATCAAATTAAAGAAGCATAGGAAAGGGAATTAAATGATTTTTTAATGATTAACTTAATCAATTCATAAAATCTACTTATTTATTTTTCTTTAAACCAATTAAGATCACCAACATGGGAATGGAATTAAAATAAAAAATAATCTCTTTTCTTTAAAATCAAACTCAAATCAAAACCAAATTAAAAAGAAACTTTGGTTCTCTTTAAATAATTTTATTTTATGTGATTGTCCTTAGGAATTAACTTAGTTGAATGAACTATATGTTTATATTTAATTATTCCTTTTCAATCACTTTAAATGTCGTATGTCATATGGTTTCATGTATTCATTCTTTTAAATTTAAATGAATCAAATGAAAGTTATTTATGTAAGCTTGTATGTGTTGATTTAACTTAATTATATGTGTGGCTATTATCACTAATAAATTAAAATCTATTTTCCAAAATTTATAAATTGATAATAATATATGGAGTGATGATAGTTATGAATACATATAGGATTTTCATGTGTTTATAACTTAGTCATATGAATGTGAAGCTTTCTTTCTTAGATTCATATATAGATTTACATAAGTTTGAATATTAATATGTATATAGTCTGGACATCCCAGGAATACAACGCTTTAAGTAGCCCTAAGGAGGCCATTTGATTATCTCACTTCACTGATTAATAAAGACACGTACTTATTTGATTTCATTCCTATATATTTTGGTTTTAGAATTCAGATAGATCTTTAATTCATATGCATAAATAATTTAATTAAAGAAGAATATAATTTTTTGCATGATTTTTGTCCTTATAATTATGCATATATTTGTATATATTTAAGATAGTAACTATTTAGTTGTACATCCCAGGAATACAAGGCTTTAAGTAGCCCCAAGGAGGTCATTTGACTACCTCACTTCTCTGGTTAACAAAGGCACGTACTTGCATACATCTTTTATACACATGTATGCATGCTTAATTAAAAGATAAAAATCCCCTTTTGTTATTAAAAATACATGCATCCATAATCATCTAAGTCATTGGCCTATATTACATGTAGGTTAGTGTTCTCTTTTTATGATTCATATATATATATTTGCATAAGTTTGAATGTTAATAAGTATATAGCCTGGACATCACTGGAATATGAGACTTTAAGTAGCCCCAAGGAGGTAATTTGATTACCTCACTTCCCTAGTTAATAATAACACGAACTTATTTGACTTCACCCTTATGTATTTTGGTATTAGAACTTGGATAGACATTTAACCTACATGTATAAATAATTCAATTGACTAAAAATATAAATTCCAAATATATGCATTCATTATCATTTAAATGTGCTAAAAGTACATGGTATGTATAGATATGTTAAGTGTTAAAGTCATATGCATGTTACATGTGATGGAAAGGAATGGCTTGATATATGCCATGTGATAGTAATTCAATTATATTAATCATAAGATGCCTTTCATATTGAATGGAATTATTTAAAGCTAAAGGAAACTTAAGATTAATAAAAAATGTGCAATAAGCCATTCACTAAGGCTTAAGGTAGGAATGAAAGAGGGTAATCCTCTTTCTTCTCTTTATAACACTTAGATGCTAAGTGGAAGTAAATGAAACCAAGTAAAACATAAATTAAAATTCACAAATTAATTAAAAAACTTGAAGTGGAACCAACCACTATGATTAGATTAAATTTTCTAAAACTTAGACAAATCAGAACTCTAATACACAATAAGACACACCACACAAAGCCTAACACACACATTAGAATTAAGCCACTACTTGTAGTCCTAAGTTAGGATAGTGTATGCAATGATGTATGTTTTATTTAATGATATAATGTTTTAGAATAGATGTTAGGATGTATGTTTTAGACTAGATGTTAGGTCACTCTTAGCCTGATCATGTTTTTTATAGGGGAATGTGATAAAGGGGATGCTTAAAAATAAATATAAATGTTTTACTTTCGGTTGTATAAGGGTGGAGCTTGGCTACCCATCTTTTCTCTATTCAAGATATACGACAATACCCAATCGCACCGGTCTCATATTCTTTTGGAGTAGTCTATAAAATTGATTGATGATTTGTTTAGATTGCATAATAGGATTGCCTCCTCTTTGCAGTTTCTTAATGATTGATGCTTTAATGTGTGGCTTGGATGCGGTAGGCTCTTCAGATAAAGTAAATTTTGCCCAACTACAACTCATAACTAAAGCTTTAAACAACTCACAGCCTCATCATAAAGCTTAGGATTTAAATAAAATGATTAAAAGATTTAGCAACACTTAGCTATATGGTTGTATATCTCATATCATGCATGCATATTCCTTCTTCCTTGAACTTGGGGGATCTCCATCCTTGCATGATAGGGGAATGCTTGACCTCAGAGGGCATCCCTTGTGATGGAGAATACCCTCTTCTTGCTGATTTAGCCAACAATTTATTTCATCATGCATTTAGGCAATAAAAATTCGAAGCCTTTATCTAAAATATCATGTCAAAATGAAATAAATTTTGAAATTATTTTTGCATTTTTAGACTAAGTCACATGTTCATACCACTTATGCTCCAGTCTCTTAGGGAGTGGGTTTAAGACTTTAGTTTCTTTTCAAATTAAATAACAAAGCCTAGTCATCTTGCAATTACATAAGACCAGACTACATGGATTTAAAATGTATGAGGTGTTAGCTGGCAACCACTCTAAGCAATTGTAAGTCCAGATCTTTGATTGGACGGTTTAATCTTTCTTGTAGAAGAAAACCATTATGTCCATTTTTTGCATAGATTTAGGTCATGCTCTAACTTGTGTTAAAGCTCTCAGGATTTATGATCCAAGGTTGCTTGTTTTCCTTGAGCTACGAGCATAAATCCTCACCTCTTAAGCACTTCTATAATCTTGTGTTAATGAATTATAAGCCCTAGCATTCTAATAAAATTCAACTCAAATAAATAAATCTCTTCACTCTCAAATATATAAAGCCTCACCATAGAATAGATTGGAATGCTCACTAGGTTTCTGAGTATCATGAATGTTTCTTACTTCCTCTCTTTAGACTCCAATAAGTCACTCCACTTGGTCTCTCCCACTTGATTTTTCAAACATAACCAATCTTTTGATAGTCTAACCTTGAAATATTTGGAGATAATAATTATCTACAATAATTGAGAGTATTCTTAAAAAATCTCATTTCCTAGGATGTAATTAACTATGGAGGCTTGCCTCCATAAGGAACTTAAGAACCCAGCTTAATATAAACCCTGCTTTACTTATCCATGTAAAGTAGGCGAAAGACCTCTGGTATATTTGAAGACCCATCATGCCTTAGGATTCCTTATATGATTAGGTCCATTGTAGGGTGATGTGTCTATCTTTCAAGATAGTACATCATACCTCAATGTCGTACCTGATCACTTCAATAAGTACCCACTACAATCTACATGGTGCTATTAATCATCCAAAATAAATACCACATATTTTCCGGTGACTTTTGGATGGTTCTTTTCTCCATCTTTAGTGGATAATTATTATCTCCACACATCGATAGTGGATGAATATTTTGTATAATCCCAAGACTACATTTCTTTCTATTGGCCCTTTGCTCATTTCAACCTTAAGCAAGGGCAGCCAACATCTTTTAGGTTTTAGGATCTCACTCCCATGTAAGTCTTAAAACTCCTATTAGGTCCCTTAATAGGTAATAATAAATTAATTAAAGAAAGAAGATGACCAAATGGAATTTAGAATCTCTTACCACTAGCTTACTGAAATAAAGATCATTTCATATTTAACAAAACTTTAATAAAATTCAAAGTAAAATAAGTAAAATCTTTTGCAAAATTTTCAAAATCTTTCCAAAGCAAAATTATGTGAACATCAGAATATAAACATGTGAATTGGGTGTTATTAAAAATTTTAAAAGATAAATTTTAAATTTTTACTTTTAGTAAAAAATTTATTTTTCATTTTATAATGACAAGATATAATTCTCAATGCAGCAAAAAATAAAGTATAGTAAAATAAAGAGAGACAATAACCACACAATTTTTATGTGATTTGGCCAAACCCCAAAACCATCCTACCTACGTCCACCCCTAGCTAGGAATCCATTAAATGCAAAATAGCTTACAAACCATACTCTTCTATAATAGGGTGAGTACAACCTCTACAACAACATGTACTCTCCTACAAAGGTGTGAGTACAACCCTAATACAAATTTTACAGCATAAAAAGAAAAATATAAAATAATAAATTTTGATAAAAAATATCTTTCATAAATATACTAAGCTATCCAATTCAAAAAGTGATCTGATAACTTATAAATGATCACTTTACAACTTACAATTTTGATAAGATAGAATGATCACTTAATTTTGATAAGAAATAAAAAAATAAAAATCTTAAAGTGATCTTACTAAGATATTTATGTTATTACAATTTGTAGACTAACATAAAAATGATTTCAAAATAAAATCACTATTATCTATTTCACAATAAAACAAACTTCAGCAAGGAATAATTTTAAGTTTAAGAGAAACTATATTAAGTATGTATATAATAGTGTAAGAGTGATTAACTCTCCCCTAAACTCTTTTTTTCTTAATTATTAAATAATAAAAATATGAAGCTTTAATAAATTTTAGCAATATAAAATTATTTAAACAAATGATACAAATTGGAATAAAATGATAAGTGACAAATAAAATAATTTAACTTTTCTAAATTTTATTTTGATAAAGAAACTTGATATATAATAGATCTAGTGTATACTCTAAAATTTTGACAATAATTTATTCTATTTTAACCAAAATGATACTTTGAATTAATCCAAATGCTGACAAAATACTTTAATAAAATTAGTATATGATAGATCTAAGTAAACTAGCAAGCTTTTAATTAGAAAAGAGAGATCTAGCAAATAGGAAAATATTTTCAGCCCAATAAATTAATTTTAAATGCTTAAAATGTACTTCTAAAATAGATCAAAGATTAAATGATCTTTCAAATAAGACCAATGAAAAAATATTTCAAGAAACCAAAAGAAATTTATTGGAAAATAAAAAGTTTAGCAAGATGAAGTAAATCCTACAAACTATCACAAGAGTTTTTCATAAAAAAATGATTGAAGAAACATTGATGTGAAAAACTTAGACTTTGATGTCCAAAGACTAATCCACCAAAAAAAAAATTTGAAAGAACAAATAGGTGGCAAAAATAGTATGAACAACTAAAAGAGATTAAGATCAAGAAAAATAAACTTAAGTAATTTGAGAAAGTTTGCCTACTTGAAGATGTTGTAGCCTCCAAACCAAGGATTTTATCTTGCAATATTTAGAGAACACTTGGAAAAAAAATCTAAGAAAGTTTCTATTATATAGATTTTGAATTTTAAATAGGGAATACGCTTCGGAAGAGAGAGAATAAGGGTTATTTATAAGCAAGAAGGTCATTTAGAATTATTTCAATGAAATATATTATTCTAACATCATTTTATCATATAATAAAGTAATATTCAATAAAATATAATTTATATTAAATAAATATTAAATTTAAATAACTAAAAATCAGCTACTCACATGGACAAGTCAAAAATAATCAAATATAGTTCTTAATATATTCAAAGATGTAGTACACATTCATTATTAAAATCAACTAATGTTTGAAAAATTCTAAAAAATTCAATTTTAATCAAACATGAGTCATATAACATTTAAAAATGACATTTAGAAATTATGATATAATTTATATATAATGATACATATGTAAGTTATCATATAACATTTAAACTAAATTAATTTATTTAATTATATTAAGTGTATAAACTAGTTACACTAAGTAGTCATAATTAATTATCATTTATTATTTTGATAATTTAAATGCTATGTATGAAGCATATAATTGAATGTTAATTAGATAAAGATTTAGATAAATTAGCCTCATTATCATTATTTAAAATAAATAAAAATAATATGTTAAGTTGTGAGCAAATTAATTCATGCAATGAACTCATATGAACCTCTCAAATAGGTATAAATGCATATAGCCTAAAATATTATATCTTGAGCTTGAAGGTATCCATATTGATCTATCTTTTATTCTTCCATACTTTATAATTTCATCAAACATATCGTGAGATGTGTTGGATATGTAATTAGTAATCAATATATCTAAAACACATAAAACATACATTAGAACAACTAAGCATATGTTTGTTATTATCAAAATTAATATGATTGAACATGAGGCTCATAAAGCCAACAATCTCTCCCTTTTTGATGATGACAAACTAATGTTGGGTATTGATTTTGTTGAAGGTGCAAATTGACCTTTCATCATAGTTCTTTTTAAAAAAAATATTTCTCTTTTATTAATTAAAATTTGTCGACAAGAGATGAATAATGATGCTCTCCCTAAATATATGCATGAAATAAACTTAATACTTACCAACATTTTACTATTCTCCCCCTTTTGACAACATCAGAAAGAGAGAACAAACTACATATAATTTTAGATATTAGGATATAATATTCCAAGCGTGCATCTTAAAGTGCAAAACATTCTTCTGGTAATAGTTTTGTAAAAATATCTTCAATTTGTAACAGAGTACTAATAAAATTAATATTAACATCACCTTTCAAAACATGATCCCTAATAAAATGATGTCTAATTTTGAGATGCTTAGTTTATGAATATTGGATAAGATATTTGGTCAAACTAATATCACTAGTATTATCACATTAAACTAGAATGTGATCTTGCTTAATACCAAAATCTTCTAATTATTGCTTTAATCAAAGGACCTGAGCAACACAACTACCTGCAACTATGTACTCAGCTTCAACAATGGATATAACTACAACATTTTGTCTCATAGAGGACCAAGGCACAAGGGATGATCCTAAAAATTGACATGTGCTTGATGTACTTTTTTTATTTACTTTTCATCTAGCAAAATCAAAATCAGAATAAGCAATCAATTCACATGACAAAGAATTTTTAGGATACCATAAACCTAACTTAGAAGTTCCTATCAAATATCAAAAGATACTCTTGACTATTATTAAATGAGATTCCTTTAGGTTGGCCTAACAATGAGCACACAAATAAACAACAAATATAATATTAGGCCTACTTGCAGCAAGGTATAAAAGTGAACCTATCATACTTCTATAAGGTTTATGATCAACAGATTTCTTGATTCATCTAAATCCAGAATTGTAGATGGGCTCATAAGAGTTTAACTATATTTGAATCCTTTCATGCCAAACCTTTCAAGTAATTCATTTGTGTACTTGGTTTGATAGATAAATGTGCCATTTTCTTATTGCTTCACTTGAAGACCTAAGAAAAAATTAAGTTCTCCCATCATACTCATTTCAAACTCTTTAAACATCAAAGTTGATAACTCACATAACAAAGATTCATTTGTACTTCCAAATAATAAATTATCTACATACACTTGTACCATAATAAAATCATCATCTATGCTCTTAATGACTAAGGTGGTATCTACTCTACCCTCTAAAATCTATGATCTATCAAAAATTACTTAACCTATCATACCAAGCATGAGGGGCCTATTTTAAACCATATAAAGCTTTATTTAATTTATACACATGATCTGGACAATCAAGGATCTAAAATCCACGTGGTTGCTCGACAAAGCCATCTTGGTCAATAAATCAATTTTTAAAAAAACCACTTTTAATATCCATCTAAAAAAGTTTAAAATACCTAAAATAAGCATAAAGGAGTAACTTAATAGTCTCCAGTCTTGCTACAAGTGCAAAAGATTCTTCAAAATCTATCCCTTCAACTTGTGTGTCCCCTTGTGCAACTAACCTAGCTTTATTTCTGACAATATAACTTGAGTCATCCAGCTTATTCTTAAACACCCATTTTGTTCCAATGACATTTTGATCTTAGGGTCTAGGGACTAATTCCCAAATGACATTTCTTACAAATTGATTCACCTCCTCTTCCATAGAAATAATCCAAAAATTATCGTTTAATGCTTTTTCTAAATTTTTAAGTTCAACCTCATATTAAAATGTTGAATGATCTACAACCTCTCTACTATGTCTTCTGGTTATAACTTCTTTTGAAGGATCTCTTATAATCATTTCCTTTGGATAATTTTTATTATATTTCTGTTCTTTAGGCAATGAATCATCCACATTATCTTCTAAAGATATTTTCTTAAAATTATTAATCTCTTTATCAATCACTTCATTTCTAATGGGATCAATTAAATTTTAGTCAAAAATAATATGTATTGATTCTTCTACAATCATTTCTCTCTTCTTGAAAACTCTATAAGCTCTAGTAGAAATAGAGTAGCCAAAAAAAATACCATCATCTGATTTATAATGAAACTTACCGAAGGGCTCTTTTCCATTATTCAAAATAAAGCATTTACATCCAAATACATGAAAGTGTTCAATCCTAGGTTTCTTTCCAAAAAAACTATTAATAGGGGGTCTTCTTCAAAAATTGTCTAAAATAGATCTTATTCATCACATAACTTGCAATATTTATAACTCTCGGCCAAAAATAATTTGTCAATTTAAACTCATCAAGCATTGATCTACTTAATTCAATTAATAATCTATTTTTTCTCTCTACTACATTTTATTAGGGATTTCTAGCTGTGAAAAAATTATGTCTAATATCATGTTCAACACAATAATCCTTAAATAACTAATTTTCAAATTCCCCACCATGATCAGTTTGAACTCTATTGATCAAAAGACCTTGTTCTCTTTGAATATATTTATAAAACTTTCTAAACTCACCAAAAATATCATTCTTATTAGCTACAAATAAAACCCAAGTATATCTAGAGAAATCATCAACAATCACAAAATCATAATTTTTACCACCTAAGCTAGTGGTGCTAATTGGACCAAATAAATCTATGTGCAACAACTCTAGAGGTCTAGAAGTAGAAACAATATTTTTACTTTTAAATGAACTTATAGAATGCTTACCATGAATACATGCATCATAAACATGGTTTGAATAAAAATTTAATTTTGGCAATCCAACTACTAAATCAAGTTTAACAATTTTATTGAGTGTGTGCATGTTAATATGACATTGTCTCTTATGCCATAACCATACATCATCATGAGTGCTTTTAAAATAATGTAAATTCAAATTCACAACATGAAAGCTATCTAAATCAATGATATAAATAGTTTTATGTCTTTGTCCTACTAATAAAACATTTTCATTATTTCTAATAATACAATATGATGGATGAAATACTATATTGAAACCTTTATCATATAATTGACTAATAGAAATTAAATTATGTTTAATCCTTCTACTAGAAAAACTTTATCTAAAGTGATAGAATTTTTACAAATAGAACCAATTCCAATGATTTTTCCCTTTGCATTATCTCCATATGTAACAAATGTTCCTTCACTTGATTCTAAAGTTATGAATTTATCCTTATCTCCTATCATATGTCTTGAACAACCATTGTCCAAGTACCACATGCCTTCTTTGATTTTGCTTTCAAGGAATTCCTATAAAAGAAAATTTCATGTTAACATGTTTGGGTACACATTCTAAATTTGAAGCATGATATCTAGCATATATGGTTTTTGTAGTGCTTCTACCTTTTGGTACCCATACATAAGATGATTGCTTAGTGATTTGTAATCTACGTGCATAGCAATCAAATGAAATATGTTCTTTTATACCATAATAGTTACACCAAACATTAGTGTTTCAATATGGCTTAGCATGATAAATATAAGATATATGAGTGGGATGTGTATGATGCAAATGATTTTTATTAAATGTTCTACTTGAAGAAGCATTATAATAAACTTGTGATTTCAAACATTATTCTAATCTTGCTTTCAACAAGATATTATCTCTTTCAAGTTTACATACAAGTAAGAACAAATCTAATAAAAATATTTTTAATTTTCAAATTATAACATTCATTTCTTAATTCACAAAAATGCATATCTAAATTTTTATGTTCTTTTTCTAAGGTTTTGTATTTTCTTTTTAATTTTTTATATTCAATAACTATATCATTAAAAGTATCATCTAATTCATCATAAGATATATTATTACATACCTCTTGGAAATCTAAGTCAGGTTCTCAATTTGCCATAGGACATATTTGACCTCTTCATCAGATGAACATGTACTTAATTCATCTAAATATGGATTGGCCCATAAAGCCTTCTTCTTCTTCTTCTTCTTCTTCATTTGGTACCTTTTCTCCTTCATAATTTTTTCTTCTCTCCACATTAATCTTTTTCTCCTTTGAATCAACAAGTTCTGGAGAATCACCTCTTACATGTCAAGATTTTTTACAATGGAAGCAAATGATCCCTTCACCAATAGGAAATTTCATAGTTTGAAATTTATAGTTTTTAGATTTTTTATACCTTTGATTCTTTTTCCTTAGCAAGTTCCCAAGCCTTTTGATAGCATGACCACCTCATCATTATCACCATCTGAGCTTGAGGTGTTATGCTAATCACTATCATCAACTTAAAATGCAATCGCTTCTCCTTTCTCCTTCTCTTTTTTGCTGAGTTATCCATCTTATCCCTTTGAGCTATAACCTATTCACGTGCTATCAAAGAACCCAAAAGATGATCAAGTGGATAAGTAGATAAATCCTTAGCTTCACTAATAATAGTTACTTTAGCATCACCTTGTTTGGGAAGACACCTAAGAATCTTATAAACTAAGTCTTGATTCTATATGTTTTTCCAAGAAAATGCAATGTGTTAATTGTTTTCATAAATCTAGTATACATATTAGAAATAGATTCATAAGGGGACACATGAAATACCTCATATCCATCAATAAGTCTATTTATGTGAGCATCTCTAACTTCACTAGTTCTTTCAAAAGTTATAATTAATTTATCCCATATTTTTTTGTTCAACTTAACATAGAAATTTTCATGCAATCATCAGGTAATAAAGCACAATGTAAAGTATTACAAGCCCTAGCATATAGTTTATCAAGTTCACTTTCAACCATAGTCCATTCCTCAAAAGGTTTTTCTATTTTAATGGCATTTACTTCTACAGTGGATGTATGATACTAATGTATCAACATATCCCACATGTGTGCATTTTGACCTCATAAAAATTTACTAATTATTTTCTTCCAATAATTAAACGGTACACTATCTAAAAGTGGAGGTTTATACATGGATTGTCCCTCTAGTAGTGAAACCTTTTGTGAAACTTTATGTCATTATGAAATGATCTACTCTTAGAAGTTAAGCCAATAAAAGAGGCTAGGCTCTGATACCAATTGCGAGTCACTAGAGCACCCAAGACAGCAGGTGAATTAGTCATTTTTAAAAATTTTAGAAGTTAAATCTTAAATTTTACTTTTTGTAGAAAATTAATTTTTGAATTTATAATGACAATATACAATTCTCAATACAACAAAAAATATAGTACATTAAAGTAAAGAGATACAATAGGCACAAAATGTTTATGTGGTTTGGCTAAACTCAAAAATCAGCCTATATCCACACCTAGCCACACCTAGCCACCCCAAGCTAGGAAACCATTGAATGCAAAATAGTTTACAAGCTATACTCTCCTATAATGGGGCGAGTACAACACTTACAATAATATGTACTCTCCTAAAATGGGCGAGTATAACCCCAATAAAAATTTTATGACAAGAAAGGAAAAATACAAAATAATAAATTTTGATAAAATATATCTTTCATAAATATACCAAGCTATCCAATTCAAAAACTGATCTCCTAACTTATAAATGATCACTTTAAAACTTATAATTTTTGTAAGATGGAATGCTCACTTAAGTTTGATAAGAAATAAAAAATAAACATCTTAAATTGAACTTACTAAGATGTATATGTTATTACAAGTTGTAGACTAATACAAAAATGATTTCAAAACAAAATCATAATTGTCTATTGCACAATAAAATAAACTTCATTAAGGAATAATTTTAAGTTTATGAGAAACTAGATTAAGTATGTATATAATAGTGTAAGAATGATTAACTCTCCACTAAACCTTTTTTCCTTAATTATTAAATAATGAAAATAATAAGCTTTTCTAAATTTTAGTAAGATAAAATTATTTAAACAAATGATATTAGTTGGAATAAAATGATAAGTGACAAATAAAATAATTTAACTTCTAATAACTTTTAGTTTTATAAAGAAACTTGATATGTAATAGATCTTGCATATACTCTAAAATTACAGTAATAATTTATTTTATTTTAACCAAAATGGTTCTTTGAATTAATGCAAATGATTCCAAAAAACTTAAATAAAATTAGTATATGATAGATTTAAGTAAACTAGTAAGCTTTTAACTAAAAAAAGAGATCTATCAAATATGAAAATATTTTAAACACAATAAATTAACATTAAATGATAAAAATATACTTCTAAAATAGATTTAATATTAAATGATCTTTCAAATAAGACTAATGAAGAAATATTTCAAAAAACCAAAAGAAATTTGTTGGAAGATAAAAATTTCAGCAAGATGAAATAAATCCTACAAACTATAACAAGAGTTTTTCACAAAAAATGATTGAATAAATTTTGATGTGAAAAACATAAACTTTGATGTCCAAAGACTAATCCACCAAAAATTAAATATTTGAAAGAGAAAATTGATGGTTAAAATAGTATGAACAACTAAAATAGATTTTGATCAACAAAAATAAACTCAAGTAATTTGAGAAAACTTGCTTACTTGAAGATGTTGAAGCTTCCAAACCAATGATTTGATCTTGCAATATTTGGAGAACACTTGGAAGGAAAATCTAAGAAATTTTCTCCTAGATTTGTTGGAGAGATTTTGAAATTTAATGAGCAACCCTTTCATGAAGAGAATGAGGGCTATTTATAAGTAAGAAGGTCATTTTGAATTATTTCAAAGAAATATATTATTCTAACATCATTTTATCATATAATAATGTAATATTCAATAAAAATATGATTTATATTAAATAAATATTAAATTTAAAC
Organism: Cymbidium sinense; assembly: GCA_021442155.1. Classification (NCBI taxonomy): domain Eukaryota; kingdom Viridiplantae; phylum Streptophyta; class Magnoliopsida; order Asparagales; family Orchidaceae; genus Cymbidium; species Cymbidium sinense. The sequence continues at coordinate 94,416,902 of CM038221.1, forward strand.
AACCAAAAATTGGCTAGTCAAATGGGCAAGTAAAAAATAATCAAATATGACTCTTAATATATTAAAAGTGTGTAGAATGTATTCATTATTAAAATCAAATCATGTTTGAAAAATTATAATAAATTATGTTTCAATTAAACGTGGGTCATGTAACCCATCAAATGAAAGGAAAAAAAAATCCAAGGAATATGTTGGAGATGAAATCAGATCTAAATTCGTTGATTATAAAATGAGTTTGGCTGAAATACTAAATTTCATGTATTTTTATTAATTTTGAAATATGACATTTAAAAATTATGATATAATTTAGATATAATTATACATATGTTGGTTATCATATAACTTCTAAATTAAATTAAATTATTTAATTATATGAAGTATATAAACTAGTTACACTCAATAGTCATAATTAATTATCATTTATTATTTTGATAATTTAAATGCTTTGCATGAAGCATATAATTGAAGGTTAGTTAGATAAAGATTTATATAAATTAACCTCATTATCATTATTTAAAATAAATAGAAATAATATGTTAATTTGTGAGCAAATCAATTCATGCTAATGAACTCATATGAACATCTAGTATAGTTATAAATACGTATAACCTAAAATATTGTATCTTGAGCTTCAAGGTATCCATATTGACCTATCTTTCATTCTTCCATATTTTTAATTTCATCAAACATATTGTGAGATGTATTCGATATATAATTAGCAATCAATATATCTTAAACATAAAACATACATTAGAACATCTGAGCATACGCTTATTATCATTATAATTAATAGGATTGAACACGAGGCTCATAAAGCCAACATAATTTACACTTTGGAGGGAATTAAAGTCTTGTGCATTCTCCTTTAGGCATAAGATTTCATATCACATTGGAGTTGGATCCTCTTTTTCTATTTATTTTAATCTTTAGTGTAATGGGTATTCCTTGTTAGAACACATTGGTCAGGAGTGTTTTTTAATTTTTAATAAACCTACGGACTCTAAATTGGATACCATTTTTTTAACAATAATTGGGTGATTCTCGATTATCTCCAATTTAGATACCCACAATGCTTCTCTAATATATTGAATTCTAAGTTGTTGCAAGGGTTAGATGCAATTCATTGGAATGAATATAATAAGCTCTCTTCTAAGCTTATCCGAAACTCACTTTGAGCCATGGCCCACTATTGATTGGTGTCGGGAGTAAGGGATATGCTCTTAGTGGTGCTATATTTTATTGGATAACCTATCATGGAGGCCTAAAGACTTCAGATCTTTTTCAGTCTAGAGGTTTGGGACACAATCTAAAATGCTTCTCCTGTAAGGACTCTTGAGAATCACACTCACATCTATTTTTTGAATGCCCTGATTCCATAAGATTGATTGAGGCTTTATTGTTTAATGGGAACTACTTTCTAATGCAGTTTAACTTATCCCAACTTTTAAGTGTTGTTGCTAATTTGGATCACAAGGAAATCAAAATATTTAATTATCTTATAATTTGTTGTATATGTGATTTTTGTAGAAAGAGATCATAGTTCCATTGACTGGAAGCAAAATCATTTGTTGAGCTAGAAACAAGAATTAAATTACATGTTTCCTTCAAGTTAAAACATTATCAAATAAATCCCTTTTAGCCATAATACATCATTTTGATGCAAGAGAAGTGGAGGAATTTTATAGTTTTGGGATAAACTCTTTATATTTCTTGATTTGATTCCTTCTATCTTTCTTTCAAAAATATAGTGTTGGATGATGATGGTTTTGCCTATTCAAGTTTTTGCAACAAATATCTTCTAAAGGCACACCTAAAACTTAGGAATCTTATTTTGATTGGAATTTCTCTCTAGTCAATATGTCTGGAAGGTTTTATGTTTCTAGTTCCCCTGGATGGAAACTATGGTGTACACAAGTTGGTAGTTATCTAGTGAATTTAACTTTTTAGGCTCTAAAGGACTCTAAACTTGTATGGTTCATTAATTTGTTGAATTTTATCTCTGATTTCGATCACCTTTTTGACTACTTTAGTCTTCTGTGTTTATCTTTCTAATTCCTTCTATCTAGTTATTTTGCTTTATTATATAGGTATCATAGTGGATTACTATATGTATTTTCTAATTACTTTACTTTTGGAATGAAATTGGGCTTTTGCCCTTAATTTTTCATTAAAAAAAAGAATAATCAGAGAATAGTAAGGCTTAGCCTACAATTATCATTGGTTAATGGTTTGCTTATCTCAACATAAGGTTCAAATATGCCACATGTTTGTAATTTTATTATTTTAATTTAAATTTTTCTGTAATTATCAAAATGATAATTTCTTACATCTAAAAATCAAAAACTTCAAAAATATTTTTGAAAATTCATTAAAATTTAAAATAAGTTATTTTTATTTTCTAGTTCAATCATTGAGTTATCAAAAAACCTATTTTTATCTTAAATGCATAAGTTCATTACCAAATAGTTAAGAACTATTTTTTAATTGGAAAAAGTATGAGCTTGTTTCATGATTTGACAATTCTTTAAGGTTTTGTTCTTTCATTTTAATTGGTCTATTATCCTAGTTTCCATAGGTAAGAACTAATGCAATCAAGTTTGTGGCCAATTAGTGATTTTGACTTTGTTTGAAAAATAGCGAGTTCTCTCAAATACGTCTCTAGATGGTCACAGAGATAGATGTGGGGAAAATTTGTCACAGCACATCAAATTTAAGAATTTCTTATTTGGATGATCAAATGTGTCATTAAGAGTTAAACATATTATCCTAAAAGATAAACATGATATCCTATAATGGATTTGATTATTTAATAAAAGACTCATAAGGCTAATGGATCTTTAATGTACGCGAGTGCTTTCCCTCAAACTACATGAGAAGTAGGGAAAGGTTTATTTTAAATTGGGTTCATGGTTTCATATAAGGGCAAGCCCTTATAGTTAATTACATCTTAGGATCGAAAGATCTCTTCCTAAGAATACTCTCGATTAAAGAAATAGACTATTATTTCTATAGATTTCTAAGTTGGTTTTCAAAGGAAAATGTTATTTTGAAACTTCAATTGAAAACACCACAAAGTGGAAAGACTTATTTTTGGAAGCCAATCGACTAAGTAAGAAATTCATATTGATATTGGGATGTCTAGTAGGCATTTCAACTATCCTATTATTTCACTTTAAAGTTTTAGCATTTAAAAGAATTTTAAGTTGACATTTTATTAGAAATCTAGAACATATATTCTAGTAGCACAAGATTGTAGAAATGCCTAAGATTGAAGACTTAATCTAATAAGAAGCTTTATAACCTAAGTCTATAAGTGCTTCTAACATAAGTTAGAAGCTTGACCTAATGTAATATTTGAGAATTGCAGGTTCTTTCTTTTATTATAGGAAAGGAACCTATCACTGACTCTTCTGGATATATAATCAACCTTCAAAGGCTGCCAACTAACACAACTGATGCGACTTTTAAATCCATGATGTCAAGTCTCATGTATACAAGATGGTTCGGTTACTGTATTTTAAGAAAGAATCTAAGAGTTTAGAATCACCCCCTAATCCCTAGGATCATGTTTGGTATGACATGCACTTAACTAATGCATATTTTCCAACTTTTAGATATTTTGACTCATGATTCATTTAAGGCTTTAGGGTATACATTTTTATGCCTAAATGCCATGCAATTAGAAGTGGTCATGGGCCAAATAAAAAAGAGAAGGTAGACTTCCTAGGAAGGTGGTCATTGTAAAAGATCAAGTGCCCCTTATGTTCAATGGGTGAATTGCCCAATTCACAGAGTTAGAATAATATGCTAACATGATTCTCAAAAAGCTAATTATTTCTTGTTACTTTCAAGTTTTTCATGGGGCTTTAATTTATATGTAATGTTTTGAGTTTCTTTATTTTTGTATAAATTGATTAAGTTTAAGATGGGTAGAAAATTTATTTTTCCTAAGAGCCCAATCATCCAGGCATTCATCACATAAAGCATAGCATAGAAAGAAACCTAGAAAAAATAGGTTAATTCTATTGCACACCGAAAATAAATCAAGCTAATTTAAATTAAGGAATAGACCAATGTCATTGGGTATCATTGTACACCCCAGAAAGAAGAATAGTCGAGCTCTGCTCTTATACAGTTGGGCCTAGAACTATAATTTTAGATCTAGAGGGGCCTTCATGCAAGGGTCACTCCTTCATCAGGGACCTCCAATGGGTTTTATAGGGGACCTCAACACCTATCTGATGGTAGGATCATCTCCTCTTATTTATAGACCTCATAAATCCTAGCCTAATTCTAAGCTCAAATTAAATTTTGAATTCCAAAAATAAATCCTAAGCCCAACAAAACAAATGTCAGGAAAATGTAAACAACACCTTAGCAATTAAATTTGCAACCATATGGGATTAGTTTGTTGCATGGCAAGCCCACTTGTACTATTGGGCTATCCTAAGGGATTTATTCAATTCTTGAAAGAAAATGATAATTTTATAATATATTATAGCAAACTCTTTATCACAGCCCCCTGTAGAAGATAGCATTAGTCTAAAAGAATGTCCTACCATCCAGTCTAACTGGAAAACCATCCTAGACATCTAGTCTGAAATAGTATAACACAAAACAAGAAAAATACATCACATCATAGAAAACCATACAATGACTTAACTTAAGTCTATAGTCAGTGACCTAATAATCTAATGTGTGCCAAAAATGGGCTTATGTGGCAAGACTTTGCTAAGCCTTTTAAGTTCAAGTTTCAATTTAAGTTTTTAGATTTATTTGATTTACCTTTGGATTGTTTCAATTCAAATGATTTAATTATTTGTGATTTTATTTTCATTTTTTAAGTTCATTTTTATGTTAAAATGAATTCTAAGTTTCCAAGAATGAAGAATAAAATGGATTTCACTTTGGGTGAAACACATTCTATTCAACATCCTAAATCTAAATATAATGAAGACATCACACTAAGATGAATGTTCATTCCAAAGGTTTAACTAAGATCCTAAGTATCTTAATTAACCTCCTTTAGATTCATTTAAATGACTTGGGTTGAGTTTAGTTCAATTAATGTTGTAATTTCCTTTATTTATAGATCTTCTTTTCATTTGTTTCTTTTATTTAATGTTTGATTGATCATATCTTGATTTGGTTTATTTCTTTAAGATATATTTCTTCAATCAAGTTCAATTAAGGTTCATTCATGTTTTTATAATTTTATTTAAATTGGTTTTCATTTTAAGCCTAATTCATTTATTATAATTTGAGTTTTGTAATTTTATTTCATACATTCATTTGATTAGATTCATTTCATTTTTTTATTTGTATTATTCATTTAAGTTAGATTAATTAGATTTATTTATTATATTAGTGTTTATGTTATTGTAATTTACTTGGATTTAATTTTCATTTTGATTTGCTTATTTAGTATATTTAGTTTTGCTATATTGTTCTTATTATGGCTTTTGTTTTATATTTTTATTTTAATTTAATCCCTCATTCATTTAATTTATATTTTAAATTAACGTGATTTGTTGATTAATGTTTCCTTTAAGTTTATGTTTATGTTCATTAATGTTCATTAACTTAAATAACTTAATATTCAATCATAATTTTGATGTCATCATTTAATTATATTTCAATTTTATAATTTATTTATTTTATTTCCAATTAGTATGCTTAATTTTTAACTTGATTTTTTTATTTTCAATTTTTTTATTTCATTAACATTCTTATAATTGTAAATGAGTTTAAACTAATATGGTTCATTTCAAGTTATGATTTTATTAACATTTATGTATTATGAGTTTAAGTTAAAAAGATTTAATTATCTCCAATTTTCTTTTAAGGAAGTAATATCTTCATTATTTTTAGAAAGGCTCCTCTCCTCATTTGATTTAGTGCGATTACTAATTGATCTTAAAAATCTTCTAAGAGATGTTCTTGTATATTATCCTATCCTAATTTTTTTTAATGCTTTTGTCATTTAGATTTAATCATTTCATCCTTATTAAGTTTATTTGTTTTCATGTTTACTTTATTTTTTTATTTAGATGACCAAAATCAGTTCATAAGTTCAAAGATTAATTATTTTACATTTTAGTCTATTAGTGAGTTTATAATCAATTATTAATTTATTAAGTTTGAAGTTTAATTGAATTTCATATTTTTATAATTATCATTAATATGTTTAATTAAGTCTCTTTACTTTCAAATTATTTGAAAGTTTTCTTCAAGTGTTCTAATATATATTATAATGTCTTAAAATTATTTCATAGATTTTATAAAATTTTATAAGTGTTTTATTTATTATTTCACTTATATTGACCTAGAGACTTGGAAAATCAAAAACTCTCACCCTAAATGTTAATTAGCCTTGAAATATTTATGACAAATGACATTCTTTGCCAATTTAATTTCTCTGAAGTTTCATCTTGATCAGATGTATAATTTGAGTTGAATTAAGGTTTTAATTATTCCATAAAATTAAAAATCAAGTTTAATTTAGAGAAAATCACTTATGATTTTATTTTTCCTAGAGTCCTCTCTAGACGATGCTTCCATGGAGGGTTTACACATAATTTTAGAAATTTTGGTTGATTATTTGAATTAATTAATTCAATTAATCATTAAATTAGGTGATTTTGTGTTTTATTAATTTTCAAAGAGTTTCAATGATGTATTTAAATTAATAAGGATGTGTGATGTTTATTTAAGTTATTTCTATGATTTTTCAAAGTTTCTTTTAATTACAACTTATCTATTTCATTAAAAATAGGGCTTGGGATTAAAAATTCATTATCTCAAAATTTATTTTGAAATAAATCATCAAAAGTTTCTCTTAAGTATATTTTCACCTTAGTTTCATTTTCCCAAAGTTTCAAATCTTTAGGATTAATTTAAGTTTAATTATTTTTATTTAAAGTCATATTAATTAAAAATTATTTAAAATAATTAGGGATTTTAATTTTAAAGGATTTCTCTCATTGAGATGAATCCATAGTTTTTTATTCGATTTTTTGGCTTAATATTTGACTTATGATTTTTGAAGTTTTTGCCATTTTTTCTATAATTTTTAAAATCAGAAATTATGATTTCATCTTTAACTGCATTGGTGTTGACATGGCACCACTTTACACATGATGTCATGCCATTCATCCACATGGAACTAACATTAAAAAGGTGGTGCACATAGTTTTGATTTGGGCCCAGATGCTTCCACGAGTTTCTTATAGGGGTTTTAATCCACTCATCCAACTAAATCTTGATTGTTCATTCCTAATCGAAATAATGAATGATGAGGATTATTTCCCTATCCTTCCACTAGATAACTGAGAGCCATTGACTCTTTGGGATTGATATTTGATGATAAGACCAATGAAACCATGCAAATTTTTTTTCAAAACAGTTAAGGAGTGATTTACAATTGATCCATGCAGTTTGATCTAAATGGAGATATACTTTCCTTCATAATAAACCAAAAATTGAAAGCTTAGGAGGGTCAATTATTGGCGTACCTCATTGGCAATGATGTCCGATGGCTGGGTCAACTTGGTTAGCTTCAGAATGATGCGATGAAGCTATGGGAAGGAGGAATTGGATTATCTCCTTTTAAATTGGGCTATGGACCAAATCACAGATGGAATCCAATGGCTTTGGTCATTCTCTGGCCTCTCAAAGATGGGGGGATTGGGGTATGAGTGCGCTCAACTTCGTTTGGGTCAGGGAAGGAAGTGAAATGCTTAATTAGGCACTAAATAATTTCTCTTTCTTTTATCCATTAGAGGTTGAGAGCTTCCTTTAAGCTTTCCTTTTCCTCTTAGTCAACCATAGTGATGGCCACCCTTAAAGGCTAGCTCTAAGGGTGCATGGTTGTCTCACACCTGTCTAGAGGTGCTGAGATGGATAAGCAAAGAGGATGAGGGACTGAGAGAGTTGGATTTGGCTTCTTGCTCTCCTTGCTTGCCATGAAATATTCCATTATTTTTTATTTTAGTTGGGATTGATTTAGTTGCTTAAACTTGTTGTCAATTACCTTAACCCATCTTAGGATAGGTTTGAATGAGTTTAGATAGGTTTGAATGGATTTGATTTAAGCTTAGGCTCAATTTGTGTTTAATTATGCCATTTAGATTTAATTTAATTTCAAATATTTTAATCATGTTTCTCTTGATTGATTTGTTTTAGGTTTGGGTTTAAATCATTATTAATTGTCCAATGGATAATTAAGAATTCAATTAGACCATGCCATATGAGAATTTGATTCAATTTAGTGTCAACTTGACCCATTTTGTCTTAAATGGGCTAAGTTGAATTTAATTGAGTCAACTGACCAAGTTTGATTTAATTAAATTATTTTTGGACTCCAATCATGTTTAAAAACATGTATGAGATGATTTGGAGTGATCAATTTTATTTGATTTCACGTTGATTTCAATTTTGACCCATTTGACACAAACTGGGTTTAATGGGACCAAATTAGCCAAATTGGACCCAATGATGGATTGAATTACCATTTTCAAGTGATTTTGGGAAATTAAATTGAGTTGGTTTTTGTTTGATTTAAGCTTGAACCCAATAGAGCTAATTTAAGCTCATTTAAGTTAAATGATCTATTTAGCCCAATTAAAGCATTATAGGATTTATATTCTTTAAATTCATGTTTAATCATGTTTATGTTATCATTTAAACCTTTTAGAATGATTTTATTTTGTTAAATTGTGGTGGGTTGACCTTTCACTTGGTGGGACCCACATAAGTCTAACCCATGGCAAAAGGGTTGACCATTTTTTACCTTGATTTAGATTTTATGATCTTTGATTTATTTTGATTTAAATTTGTTTTGGTTTATTTGGATTTATTTTGATTTTGTTTGAATTTTTTTAGATTTAATTAATTTGAAGTTTATACAAGGTAATTAGGTTAATTACTTTAAAGACCATACTTTAAGATCAAATGAATTCAAGTTTCAAGTGAAATGCATATGATTTAATTTATGCTTGAGATTTTGGTTGAGTCTACTTAAACTCATTAGGTTAAATCAAACCTAAGGAGGATGTACTAGGTCACTCGGTGTAGTGTTCTAATTGTTTAATTCAGAGGCCCTTAATCTAGAATTAGGTGTCCTAATTATTAATTTTAGAAAAATGATGTTAACCTCATCCGAAAATGAGGTCAACAATAGACTAAGACAATTTTTTTCCATCAATAAGATGAGATTGAAGTAGGGATAAAATAAGAACCATTTACAACTATTATTGATAATCAAATAACCTAATGTTTGTTTTTTGTATGCTTTATTTTTTTGGTTATTTTTTCAACCTTATCAACCATTCTTTGCTTTTTTTTAACTAATTTTTTCTTCTAGTCTATTCCTTGTTTGTCTCTATTTCCTACAATTTTGTGAAATGAAAATTTTTTATTTCTTTCTTGTAGATTCTTTTATTTATTAGAATTTAGTGATTCAAGGTATGTTATTTTCATATTTGATTAGTTTTAATGACCAACATTTTTATTTTAATGCATATGAATAAGAGGGATGAATTGGTTGTGCTCATTTTAAATTATATGTTTTTCTAATAAAATATAACCAATATAATTAAACTTATCAAGAACAAAAAATATTATGTAGAATCAAGTAAGGTAAACTATTATATATAACACATAGTGGCAACTACTATAGCCCAATTAAAAACTGTTCACCAACCATTTTGGTTGGAATCTTTTTACCCTATATGCAAGCACACATGTCTAATCAAGTAATATAGAATGAGTAGAGTACCATTCTCATGAGGGTTAGAGCAAAATTCATTATTAATTTATATCAAGTTAAATGCTAATCTTTTAAAATCTTGTTTTATCTAACTAAATGTACAATGCTTAGTTAAAGTTGAAATCTACTATTTTATAAGAGATTAAAAAACTAATTTTAGATTTTTAAATTTTTATAAAAAATACAAGTGTTTATCTTAATTTTAAAAATAGTTGTGGTGTTTTATTTTTGAGATGTGGGACACCACACAGATCTTAGGGGGTATTTATTGAAGTGAGTATGACATTAAGGAATGATGCACTATCTCAAGAGATAGAAATTATCACCATATAATGGACCTAATCACCTAATAAGAACTCCTAAGGCATGATCAATCTTCAAATGTACCAGAGATTTTTCTCCTACTTTATATGGAAAAGTAAAGTAGGGTTTATATTAAGCCAGGTTCATTAAATTACCTATGGATGCAAACCCCCATAGTTAATTACAACCTAAGGAAGTTGAGTTCCTTAGGAATAATCTTGATTAAAGAAGACAATTAGGGTCATCAGATATTTCAAGGCTAGACTATCAATAAATTGGTTATGTTTAGAAAATCAAATGGGATTGTTCAAAGAGAAGACTTATTTTAGAAGCCAAAGGGAATATGTAAGAAATGCTCATGATACTAGGAAACCAATTGAGCATTCCAATATATCATATGGTTGGGCTTTATATGTTTGAAATTGATGGGATTAATTTTATTGAAGTTTGCATTTCTTTAGAAATCTAGGACTTATAAACTTGTAACACAAGGTTGTGGAAATACCTAAGAGGTGAGGATTTATGCTTATAGCCCAAAGGAAACAGCTACCTCGGATCCTAGATCTAGGGAGTTTTAAAATAAATCAAAGCATGACCTAAGTCTAAGCAAAGATGGGTATATAATTTATCTCCATAAGTGAGGATAAACTGCCCAACTGCTAGGCTTATAACCGCCTAAAGTGACAGCCAGCTAACTCCTCTTATGCTTTAAAACTATGTAGGCAAGTCATATAATTTTGCAAGATAGTTAGTTGTTATTATTTAGAAAGAGATGAAAGTCCTTAAACCCACTCCCTAAAGAGACTAAAGCATAAGTGGTATAAGTAATGACTTAATTTAATGCAAATATTTTAAAATTTTATTTGTATTTGACACTTTAATTTTACAAAGGCTTTGGGATTTTTGTATGCCCAAATGCATTTTAAAATGAGTTATGGACCAAATCAAGAGAGAAGAGGGTGAAGGTTCGTCAGTAGGAGTTGCTCTCATAGATCAAGCAATTCCCATGCATACAAGAATGTAGGCCCTCATTTTTGGAAGAGTGGTAGAAGATTCATGCATGATATTAGACATAAAACAAATATCAATCATAAAGAAACTATGAAGAGGCCCTCATAAAAGATATAGCTAAGGGGCTGCTAAATCTTTTAATTATCTTGATTTAATGCTTAGGTTTTATATGAGATTATGAATTATTTAAAAATTTAATTATGAGTTGCAGTTGAGTAAAAGATTTATTTTTCTCTAAGAGCCTAGTTGCATTCAGGCCATACAACAAATACCAATCATAGAGAAACTATGAAGAGGCATGTAATTTCTAATGTACATTCTAAACATAATATCAAACATTTTATAGCTAGCACAAAAGAATAAAAGGTTGGTGCAGTCGGGTACCATCGTACAACCCAAAAATAAAAGATGGGTAGCTGAGCTCTACTCTTCTACAATCAGAATTACAAAAGAATAATTATAATTAAGGATGAATACATGCTATGGGGATCTTCATCTTGTTCAAATTTTCATGTCTTCTTTCCTCCTCTTTACTTCTTTGATTTTTCTCACTTCAAGGCATCACATGGCACATAAGACATAGTCTTCTAGCCAATGCTAATCCTAATTCCCTTATAGCATTAATCCTAAATATTAATTTTAAAATTATATTTAAATGGAAAGAGTAAATCTAACCACACCTTCAAAATAGAGCTTAGCTAAACATACATTCCACCCAAGCAATTATATTTATAATTTGGACTTGGCATCGTGCACATGGGTAACCAAGCCCACCTGTCCTAACTTAGATTATGCTTAGGGGCTTAAGCAACCTACAAAGAAGCATCTATATTTATTTTTTGAGTGGCCTATTAAGCACAGTCCCCTATAAAAGACATAATTAGGCTAATAATGGCCTAAAATCCAGTCTACAAAACATACACCTTAACATCTAGTATAAAATAATACATCACAAAAGAAAACATACATCAAACCATGCACCACACTAACATAAGACTAGAAGTGGTGACTTAATCTAATGTGTCTGTATTAAGTATTGTGTGGTATGTCCTAACTTGGCTTTAGAGCTAAGATTTTCAAAGTGTAGAAAGAATCAATTTAAAGGGTAGTTTCACTTCAAATGATTTTATTGATTTACAAGTTTTAATTTATATTTTCTTTTATCTCATATGACCTACACTTAGCAACTAAGTATTATAAAGAGAAGAAAGAGGATTACCCTCTTTCATGCCTACCTTAAGCCACTTTTTAAAGCATGTTAATTTAATTTTGTTCTCTTTAGTGAATGGCTTATTATACATTTAAAATTAATCCTAAGTTTAGGTTCACCTCAAATGATTGCATTCAACATGAAAGGCTTCTTAAGATTAATTTGAGTGAACTATTAACACATGACATACATCAATTTACTCCTTTCCATCACATGTAGCATCTATATGACCTAAATCTAAGTATGACTATACATACAACATGTTTTAGCACACTCAAATGATGAATGTAGATGTGCATATTTGAAGGTTATATTTCTTATTTGATTGAACTATTTAATCATGTTAATCTAGAGCTTTATCCAAATTCTTATACAAAATACATAAGAATGAAATTAAATAAAATGCTCATTATTAAACCGTGAGAAATGAGGTAATCGAATGACCTCCTCACACTAGCTAAAGCCTTGTATTCGGGTGTCCAAACTATATACCCATTTGCATTCAAACACATGTAAATTTGTAGGACATAAGGAAAGAGACTCCAAATCATATGGCTAATTAATTCAATCATTTAGTCTATTATGAATGCATGTATTCTTAGTAGAAAAGAGGGATTTTCATCATTTATCCATACATACATACACTTGTAAAGAGAAATAAGCAAGTATGTGCCTTTGATAAACTAGAGAAGTGAGGTAATCAAATGACTTCCTTGGGAATAGTTAAAGCCTCATTTTTTTATTATGTCCAGATTATAAACTTTGCTATCTCACTACACATGAATGTATATGTAAGTAAGAGAAAGAAAATCATGCAAAAAAATTACATTTGATTATGTGGAATAGAATTTCATCCTAATGTAAGAACATATGTAATTAAATCAAATAATAAAGCTACCTGTGATTAAACTACAAAGAAAAGAAAGCTTTATTTCACATACTTAAGCTATAAGCACTTGCAAACCTATATGTAATCAAAACTACTATCACTTCATATGTTATTATTTATAAGCTTTTTCAAATACATTTGGATTTAATAGTGATAATAGCCACACATATAGTAAATTAAATTAACACATGCAAGCTTGACATAAAGGAAATTCATTTAAGTTTAAACATTTAAAACATGAATGGATGAAACCACATGACACAAATCATTTAATATGATTGGAAAGAAATAATAAGACATAAAACACATGTTTCATTCAATCAAACTAATTCCTAAGGATAATCATATCAAATATAATCATTTAAAGTAAACCAAAGCTTCTTATTAAGTTATTTTTGGATGCTTGTTTTGATTTAGAGAAAAGAGGAGATTCAATCATTTGCTGCTCCTAACACATTTTTATATTGGTTAACCAATTTGGTTCAAAGATAAGAAATTAAGTTGATTTTATAGATTAGTTTGATTGCAATATGAGTTAAGTCCATTAATTACCCTTTGCCTATGTTACCTTAAAGTAATTAATTAAATAATTATGAGCCAACATGATATGCATAAAAAATAACTTCCAATGATCCTAAGAAATGAAAGGGCCTCAAGCAATTATCTTATAATTAATAATTAATTAGGTTAAAGAACTTCACTAAGTACTTTTATGGTTTTCCCACACATGTTGGTTAACCATAATTTCCTTAAATGTTTTTAGGTTATTGAACACCTAAAGATATACCTAAGAAACTTAATTAGATGAGATCTAGAATGATTATGATTTCAATTTAATTAATTAAGCCATTTAATTAATGAATTAAACCATTAATTAGTTTCAAGTCAAGTGAAATGAACTTAGTAAAAAGAATGGGAAAGAGGTCCTAATCTCATTCCACATGCCCATTCATTGTTCCACAATGATTAGCAAACTTAATTAATGGTTTTCTTGTTATTTAGAATTTTAACTAATCATCTAATTAATAAATAAAGTAATTAGGGCTAAGATAAGTAATTTCCCTAATTAATTAAACAATAAATCCTAAGAAAATTATGGGTGGCAAAGGTCATTCCATTAATCATCCTCAAAAAGTTTAGGATTAATTACTTGAATAATTAATAAGTAATTAAACTAATTAATTTTTCATTAAACCAAAATTAAGCCTTAATCACCACTCAAAAATAAATGGGAATATTTTTTATTAAATTCTCCTCTAAAATACCTTTAAAATTAGTATTTATTAGTATTTTTTTTAAATTTTTCTATGATTTATTATGATTTTCCAACATTTCAACTAATTTAACAAATTTTTATAAAGTCTCTTAATTTATTTTCACTATTTGAACTTCAAAATGCAATATCTTCAATCTAGAAATCCTTTTGACTTGAAATTCTTATGGTGGGTGCATTTTAACTTCAATTTGAATCCCTGAAATTGCAACTTAATCTAATATATATTTTTAGAGTAATTAATGAAATTTGATATTCACTAAAACCTAAATTAAGCCTAAAATATTTAGTAAACTTTGGGGATTTTAGATTTGTTAGATTCCTCTCAGAAAGACAAATCCAATGAGTGCTTGTTTGTAATTTTTAGTTAAGTATTTTATTTTTTAAAAATTTTTGAAGTGTCAGGTGGTTTAATTTATTTTTAAAATAAAAAGGCTGAATTTCCTACTAATCCTAGTTAGCACCGCGCGGCGCTGATGTGGCAATGTGGTGCTACACAACGTCGTGTGATTGGACCAAGCAATTTTGTATGGCGCGTGGTGCCACATGACACTGCACAGTTGGCTAGCGCAGTGCCGCATTAGCAGGCTAACAAAAAAGAGGAGGGAACAGGACCAGTATGCGGAGATCATTTCGAACTGTCTAATCATAGATCGTATGATCAATATCACATGCAAGGATCTGAGAGTGGAAATAGGCAGATCTAATGCGTAATCTCAATTGTCCAATCCCCAACTCGGGATTAGATGCTTGCTGCTTTCCAACCGGCAAAATTGACATGATTATTGCGCAACCAAGATAGATTTTGGAATTTTATGAAACCTGAACGAAATCTTGCCTGAATGGGCTCATTTTCACATCCATTTACACTGGAAAACTCCTATTTTCATATTGGGATGATATAAAATGAAGAATGCAAGGTTTCTTTAAGGGAAATTTCTAAAATTTGCAAAAACTATCACAAATAGAAGCTCCTAAGGCTGACTACGGTTCTTGAAAATTAGCTCACCAGGGATGATTTTTGGTGGCGGTGATCATCCAAGCATGCTCTTGAGTGCAAGAAGAAGCTTTGGAATGGATACAGACCTTTTCCTTCCATTGGAATGATGTATTATCCAATTATCTCTGCTTCATCATCAAAATCTACTTAACTTTGTTTGCTTTTGCTTAAAAACCAAGTAGGAATGGTTGCTGGTTTCTTTAAGAGCTCTAGGAGAATGAAATGAGGGGAAGAGAATCAATTTTTATGTTTCTAATTTTTTTGGTTTCCAATGTGGTCAAAAGTCCCATTATTTTGTGAATTTTTAGCTTCTAGTGGATGTCCTTTGGCTTGGGGTGATTGTAAATGGAAGGGAGTCATCTTAGGTGGCTCATTTTAGTTGGCTAAGGCATGGGAAGTGTTTGCCATGAATGACAAATGGGTGTCCTAGCAAAGGGAGGTGGAAGTCCTTAATGCCAAGTGTTCTAATGGGGGAGGTGAGGTGAATTCACCTGCCCATGAGTCATAGCTACCCCAAACCACCTCTTGGGTCAGGTTGGTCAGTGTCCTTGTAGCCTAAGTGGACCAATGGATGAGTTCTAAGTGGCCAAGGAAGAGAAATGACCATTTAGGAGAGTGTTTTAGCTTATGTGATACCCTTAACCCTCATTTGGTATTAAATTTGATTTGAGCATATTTGAAATGAGTCAAAAGTGATTTGGATCAAATTTCATGTCATTTGGAGTTCATTTGGTTTAACTTGGGTCAATTTGATCCATTTGGGCCAAATTAGATCAAATCAGGTTAAGTTGATTAATTGATCAGATTGGGCCAAACCAAGAGTTGTATTAAGTTCAAATGATCATTTTGAGTGTATTGGTCACATTGATTTGGCTTAATTTGGTTTAAATGTGATTTTGGCTCATTTCAGTTCATTTGGGTCAAATGGGTCAGGTTGACCAATTTGACCCAATTGACCAAATTAGCTTGAATCATGGCTTGGTTTGGGTTTGGTTGATCATTTTGAATATATTGTAGGCTTTGGTTACATTCAATTTTGATTTGATTGCAATTTAGGTTGATTTTACCCTTAAGGTCAAGTTAGGTTCAATGGGTTCTGGGTCTAGTGAGTCAATTGGGCTCAATTAAGGCTTTGGTCAAGCTCAATAGCCATTGGTTGCAATCAATTCATTTAGGTTATAATTTGGCTAGTTTGGGTTCATATGGGTTAAAGGGTTGACTTAGTCAATGATGGAGGTGGGCGTTCTTTCTTTTGATGAGATTGAGAGAACGTGGGTATTGGAGGTAAAGGAAGAAGATATGTTGGATATCTAGCACTCCCACCAAGGATTGCCAAGGTTTGGCCACCAAGCTCTCAAACCACAAGAATAACTCAAAAATTTGTAATTGCCAAAAGATCTCCTTCATTCTAATAAGAGGGTCAATTTATAGCCATTACAAGCATCTTTCAAAAGAAAAGAATTCAAAACATGGAGGGAAAGGTGGGTGGCCACATTAATGTGAAGCATTAAATTACCTCATTATTTTATGTCATCCACCCATTTTACATGCTATTATTTTATGTGGATTCAACCATCTCACATGTCATGCTTTGAATTTTTAAATGCAAAATTTCAAACATGGAGTTTCTAGAAGAAAATTAAAAATTACATAAATAAAAGAGATGAAATCATAAAATGGGCCTTAATGGGCTAAGTCTTCTTTCTTGAATTTTCTTGGGCTTTAGCTTGAGATCTTGTAAATGGGCCTTGGGCTCTAATTTTTTAATCCTCATGATGTTCTACATCAATCAATGGGCTAGGTTGACTTGGTTTGACCCATTTCATGACAATTGATTAACCTAGGATGATCAACAATCATGTCATGATGTTTGGATTGACTTAATTCACTTTGATTTAGATTGAATTTGATTTTGGTTCATGTAGGTCAAATTGGCCACTTTGGGTCAAGTGAGCCAATTGGGTTTAGTTGGCTTGATATTGAGCTGAGTTTGATTTAATTGAGTTTATATATGGATTTGAGATTAACATATAAATTCAATTGCAATTGGTTTGGGTTCAAATGAGTTTTGGCTTATTTGAATATTTCAAGTCAAATGGACAAGGTTCAATTTGACTTGAGTTGATTTTTATTAGGCTTAATGATTGTAGGTTTCATTTATATTTGGATAGATGATTGAAGGAATGATTGATTCAAGAGAAATCCATTAGTTTTGGCTTCATTTGGATAGGATTTGGTTAAGTCCAAGAAATTGTCTTAAAGGGTATAAATTGGATTTCGATTTGATTTTGGATTTGGTTATGGCTATTTAAATTTATATTTCATTTATATTTAGGAATATAAATGATGATATAAATGATTCATGAGAAAATCAATTGAGTTTTGAGTGATTTGGAAGCAAATTTGACCAAGCTTATCGATTTAGTTCAAAAGGGCTTAAGTAGGAAATTGATATAGTTTAATTTATTTTTGGTCATTGGAAGGTGGGTTTCATTTGTATTTATGAATATAAATGTAGGAATAATTTATTTATAAGGAAATTAATCAAGTTTTGGATAACTTAGGTGGATATTTGTCTAAGCTTATGAAATTCAATCATAAGGCTTTTAAGGAGGACTTTGAGCTTGGATTTGATCATGGGATTGAACCATTTGAAGTTGGAATTGAATTGGAATTTGATAGTTTGATTGAAAGATTGAATTGATATTTAAGAAGGTGAACATGGATTGGGTTTAGGCTATAGGGTATGTGATTTTCCAAGTCCCTAAGGGATGGCCTAATCCTATGGTTAACCCTTCTAAGTCTCTAGGCTTAGGTTAAGTGTTCACTTAATCACTAAAAGTGTCTCATGACTAGGAAAGTCTTGGTGTCTAAAAGACTCCTAAGTCTAAGAAGAGGAGGTTAAGAACTCACTCCAAAAGTGAGGTCAATAATAGTATTCTAAACTAAGTGGGAATTAATTTCAAGCTTGTCATGTCAACCATGAGCAAAAATGATATATCCTAATGTCTATAACCAAACTAATCCCTCTACTTAGTTTTTGCCTAGTACCAAGTAAATTTTGATTGGTTGTATTACCCATATTTTTCTTTAAATGATTGCAAGTCCTTTAAATATTCATACATTATTGGCTATTTAGGGCTTATGGACTATCTAGCACATTAATGATTATTTAGTACATTTGTTTGACTTTTTCTTAATTATTCTTCTATGACACCATCGATATCTCTAAACCACACTTTATTTTAATTTTGTAATTGGCCAAATCACAAGTAAATGAAGCATGGAGAAAAGTAAGAGAACATATTCATTAAAAGCATAAATAATTTTCTTATATTTATACAAAAATAAAGTCTAATGCAAAACAAAAATCCAAATCTCTCATAAATTCAAAGTTTACACACTTGGTTCAAACTTATATATATATATATATATATATATATATATATATATATATATATATATATATATATATATATATATATATATATATATAGCTTCCTCCTAACAAGCGCTTAGTTTAACATCCTCAGCCTAATGTAGATCTTATAATTTTTAAATAAACCAATATAATATGTATTTTATGTTAGCAAGCATCTAATCAATAGCTTTTCTAATCATCCTCATATTTTTCATGCACACGTTTTTCTTACATCAAAAAAATTTTAGAAGGTATGGTTAATAAAGTTGATGATCCACTTAAGTAAGGACACTTCAAATTACTAGGTAATAATTTAGTCTTCAAAGTTAGTTCCTTTGAGATAAATGACTTATGATTATTAACAAACACATCTATGAGCTTACAATTTTTTTTAAACTCTTTAGGGGCTAATCTAAGAAATTGATCATCATCATTCTCTTGCTCATCTTTATTTAAGATTTGTTCTAATGCATTTTTTATTACTAATATCTCCAAATCCTCAATTATACTTTCTACTTTAAGCTTGGAGATTTTATTATCTAAATATTTTTGAAGTCTTTGAGGGAAAGGTGGTGATTGTCTCTCTCTCTTTTTTTGAAAAGCCTCTCTCTCAATCTCTTTTTTCTCACTAATTTTTATTTTTTTCTTAATAATCTCTTCTAAACTTTGAATTTTAACTTCTATTTTATCCTCATAAATATTTACCTCATCTAGGTCTTTTTCACTTTTAAATTTTATCACATTATATTGCTCTTTATCCATTTCCTTAGGATTAATTTTTGTATCACAAGGTAGACTACCCTAGGGTCTATTTGCAAGATTGTTAGCCAATTGTTCTAGTTAGATTTCTAAAATTTTAATAGAAGCAAATTGACTTTATAGTTAGATATTCATTTGCAACAGCAAGTCTTCAAGTGAAGGCTACTTTTCTTTAAGTTCATTTTGAGGAGGATGACGTAATGAAAATATAGATATATAATTTTGATTATTATAAAATACATGTTATTCCAATTTTTCATATTTTTAGTTTGATTAAAGTTTGAATTATTATTTTCCCATAATAAGTTAGAATGCTTCCTCCAAATTAGATTGTATGCACTTAAGAATGGATCATTGAATCTATTGGCTAAATAATTAAGCATTTTTTCTCTTAGATCACTAGACTCTTTTCTTTTCTAATTTTCTTGTAAAGTTGTTCAATTTCTAAATTTGATGGTCATAATTCTATAGTTTAGTCTCTACAGTTGCACAATTTATAAATCACAACTTTGGTTTAAAACTAAAATAATAATACACTAAATAAGTACAATGATATTTCACACTTAATACATAACTCAAATAGACATAAAAAAGATATTGAATTAAAGATAGTTTTACAAGACTAATATTAGCTTAATATAAATTACTATTTTACCTTCAATCTCCAATAATGGTGCCAAAAACTTGATATTTTCTTACTCTATATGCAAGCACATATGTCAAATCATCTAATATAAATTGAGTAGAATTTCGTTCCCATGAGGATTCGAGCAAAATTTGATATTAATTTATACTAAGTTAAGCACTAATCTTTTAAAACCTAATTTTCATCTAACAAAATTCAAAATGTTTAATTAAAATAAAAATATATTATTTTATAAAGATTAAAAAACAAATTTTTATATATTTAGATTTTTATAAAAAAAATTAAGTATTTATTTTTAATTTTAAAAATAATACTATGAAGTTATAGAGGTTCTGAATTAATTATTATATTAAACTAAGTAGTGGAATTAATTTCAAGCTTGTCGTGTCAACCAAGAGCAAAATTATTTTTTCTTTATGTCTAGAGTATAACCAAATCAATCCCTTTACCTAGGTTTTTTCCTAATGATAAATAAATTTTGGTTAGTTTATTACCTACATTTTTCTTCAAATTATTATAAATCCTAAAAATAATCGTATGTTTAATGCGTATTTAGCACTTCTAGACTATCTAGCATATTAATGATTATTTAATATGTTTGTTTGCTTTTTCCTAATTGATCTTCTAAGACACCATTAATATATTTAGATCACACTTAATTTTAACTTTGCAATTAGCCAGATCACAAGTAAATGAAGCATGGACAAAAGCAAACACCAATATTCATTAAAAGCACAAATAATTTTTCTTATGTTAATCTACAAACAAAGTCTAATATAATACAAAAATCCAAAGTGAAGGGAAGTATTCTAAATCCTCTTAACATAATTAAATATGTCTTAATCAATTAAGTTTTTAATTAAAGAAGACATTCAAAAATATTTTAATTTCAAAGAAATTAAAATCCAAATAAGCATGGGGCAGCAAAACATTTCAAATTGGATTCAATCAACAGTTAATGCATGATATATGATGGATTTAATTAAATAATAAATAAAGATACATTGTAAATAAAATCAAATAGAATAAACCAAATAATCCATAAAGGGTGGGATACCTTTTCCAAACATGGATTAGATCTCAATTAATACAAATAAATCAAATACCAATCAAGAGAGATTTAGTAGTAATGGTTTTGGAATTAAACACAATTTAAACTTAATGAAATCCAATAAAAAGTAGTGAGGCAAATAATTACCACAAGTAGAAAATTAAAATAGAAAAGTGCATTAATTTAAAATTCATTTGAATTCAAATTTAAATTAATTTAATTTAAATTAAATTATATTATATTAAAACACTTTAGGGGCCTACCAAAGCATACTTAAATTGAATAAGCATTTTAGAAATAATTCAAGCCAATTATCAAATTTAAATCTAAATAAATTTTAAATTTGAGAAATTATTTAATAAAGAGAAATGAAATGCAATAAATTTGATAAATGTCACAAAATTTCTCATGGCAAAATCTTCAAAAATTAAGCCAATCATGAGGAAATATAAAATCAAATGAAATAATTGATGATAAGAAAAAGAAAATAGGATAATTTTGATAATTGAATGAATAATTAAATTCACATGTGAAAATAAATAGTTAAAAAGTAAATTAAGAATAAAAATTAATTAATGAAGTGAAAAATAAACTTATCTCAATTTGAGATATAATGGATAAAGTTTAAATCAATGAAGGTTATCAAATTATCCAAAAAAAGAAGATAATTTCAAGAATATTAAAATTTTGTTGCAAATAAAATATGGAAATTTTGTAAAATTTAAAATTTATGGAATGAAAATATTTTAGAAATTATTTCCATTTGTATAAGCTCTTATTTGTTTTACTTTGTGAATCTTAGAAAAATTCTCAAACTATCCAAGCCCAAGTTGATTTGATTTTCCAAATTTAACTACATAAGCTGTGTCTCATGAATTTTTTGAAAATCTTAAAATAAATCTTTAGCATCATCCAAACATATATTTGTTATCATCAAAATAAATTAATTATGTAATGGGGCTCATGAAAACAATCTTGCCTTTTTTTATGATGATAACTCTATGTTAATGTTGGCTTTATGAGCCTCATGTTCAATCCTATTATTTTTATGATAACAAACGTAGGCTTGAATGTTCTAATGTATATTTTATGTGATTTAGATATATTGATTGCTAATTATATATTCAATACATCTCACAATATATTTGATGAAATTGCAAGTACGGAAGAATGAAGATAGATCAAAATGGATACCTTAAAGCTTAAGATATAATATTTAGGTTATATGCATTTATAACTATCTCAGAGGTTCATATGACATTAGCATGAACTAATTTTCTCATAACTTAACATATTATTTTTATTTATTTTAAATAATAATAACGAGGTTAATTTATATAAATCTTTATCTAATTAACATTCAATTAAATGCTTCATACATAACATTTAAATTGTCAAAATAATAAATGATAATTAATTATGGCTATTAAGTGTAACTAATTTATATACTTAATATAATTAAATATTTAAATTTAATTTAAAAGTTATATGATAACTAACATATGTATGATTATATCTAAATTATATCATAATATTTAAATGTCATATTTTGAAATTAACTAAAATATATGAAGTTTAGTATTTCAACCAAAGTCATTTTTTATTCAAGGAATTTAGATCTGAATTTATCTCTAACAGATTCCTTGGATTTTTTTTCCTTTAATTTGATAGGTTACATGACCCACATTAGATAAAAATTGAATTTATTATAATTTTGCAACCATTATCTAATTTTAATAATAAATGCATGCTACATGCTTTGAATATATTAAAAGCCATATTTGATTATTTTTTACTTTCCCATGTGACTAGCTAATTTTTGGCTGGTTGAATTTAATATTTATTTAATGTAAATCATATTTTTATTGAATATTACATTATTATATGATAAAATGTTGTCAGAATAATATATTTCTTTGAAATAATTTATAATGACCTACTTGCTTATAACTAGCCCTCACTCTCTTCATAAAAGGGTTGTTCATTCAAATTCAAAATCTCTCTAGCAAATATAAGAGAAAATTTCTTAGATTTTCCTTCAAAGTGTTCTCCAAATATTGTAAGATTAAATCTTTGTCTTGCAAACTTCAACATCTTCAACTAAGCAAGCTTTCTCAAATTACATAAGTTTATTTTTCTTGATCTTAATCTCTTTTAGTTGTTCATACTATTTTCACCATCTATTTTTTCTTTCCAATTTTTACTTTTTGATGGATTAGTCTTGGGACATCAAAGTTTAAGTTTTCTACATCAAATTTTCTTTAATCTTTTTTTTTTTTTGGCAAAAAACTCTTGTGATAATTTGCAGGATTCATTTCATCTTGCTGAAATTTTTATCTTGCTACAACTTTTTTTTTAGTTTCTTGAAATATTTCTTCATTAGTATTATTTAAAAAACTATTTATTCTTAGATCTATTTTATAAGTATATTTTAAGCATTTAAAATTAAGTTATTGTGCTAAAAATATTTTCATATTTGTTAGATCTCTCTTTTCACTAAAAGCTTACTAGTTTAGATCTATCATATACTAATTTTATTTAAATATTTTATGATCATTTGCATTAATTCAAAGCATTTTTTTGGTTAAAATGAAATAAATTATTACTGGTATTTTAGAGTATATTCTAGATCTATTATATAACAAGCTTCTTTATCAAAATAAAACTTAAAAAGTGTTAAATTATTTTATTTGTCACTTATTATTTTATTCTAACTAATATTCTTTGTTTAAATAATTTTATCTTGCTAAAATTTAGAAAAGCTTGCTATTTTTATTATTTAATAATTAAAAAAAGAAGTTTATAGGAGAGTTATTCATTCTTACACTATTATATACATACTAGTTATAGTTTCTCTTAAACTTAAAATTATTCCTTGTTGAAATTTATTTTATTGTGCAATAAACTAATATGAATTTATTTTAAAATCATTTCTATATTAGTCTACAAATTGGAATAACATAAACATCTTAGTAAGATCACTTAAAGATATTTCTTTTATTATATTTTATCAAAATTTAGTGAGCATTCTATTTATCAAAATTTATAAGTTGTAAAGTGATCATTTATAAGTTGTGAGATCACTTTTTGAATTGGATAGCTTGGTATATTTGTGAGAGATATATTATATCAAAATTTATTATTTTGTATTTTTTTATTCGTGCTGTAAAATTTTTATTGGGGTTGCAAGGAGAGTACATATTGTTGTAGGGGTTGCACTAACCCCATTATAGGAGAGTACGTTTGTAAGATATTTTATATTTAGTGGATTCATAGCTAGGTGTGGCTAGGTTTGGACATAAGCTAGTTTTAGGGTTTGGCCAAACCATAAAAAAATTATGTGTCTATTATCTCTCTTTACTTTACTGTACTTTCTTTTTTGCTGCTTTGAGAATAGTATCTTGTCATTATAAAATAAAAAATTATTTTCTACTAAAAGTTAAAATTTAAGATTTAACTTTTAAAATTTTTAATAATGCCCAATTCATAAATTTAAGATTTAACAAAATGCTAAGGCTTCTAATACTTTATTTTGTACTTTATTACCTGATGATTGCATGAAACTTTCTATGTTAAGTACAATAAAAAAAATATGAGATAAATTAATTATAACTTATGAAAAGACTACTGAACTTAGAGATGCTCACATAAATAGACTTGATCATGAATATGAATTATTTCATATATCTACTTCTGAATCTATTTTTGATATGTATACTATATTTATAAAAATAATTAACACATTGAATTCTTTTGGAAAAACATATAAGAATCAAGATTTACTTTATAAGATTCTTAGATGTCTTCCAAAAGAATGGGATGCTAAAGTAACTGCAATTAGTAAAGCTAAGGATTTATCTACTTATCTACTTGATCATCTTTTGGGTTCTTTGATAGAGTATGAATAGGTTATAGCTCAAATGGATAAGATGGATAACTCAGCAAAAAGGGAGAAAGAGAAAGGAAAAGCCATTGCATTTCAAGTTGATGATAGTGATGAGCTTAGCTCCTCAAGCTCAGATGGTGATTGTGATGAAGC
The DNA here is from genome assembly GCA_021442155.1 of Cymbidium sinense. NCBI lineage: Eukaryota > Viridiplantae > Streptophyta > Magnoliopsida > Asparagales > Orchidaceae > Cymbidium > Cymbidium sinense. The sequence continues at coordinate 94,442,273 of CM038221.1, forward strand.
GGTCATGCTATCCAAAAGGCTCGAGAACTTGCTAAGGAAAAAGAATCAAAGGTATAAAAAAAACTAAAAACTATAAATTTTTAACTAGGAAATTTTCTACATGTGAAGGGATCATTTGCTACCATTGTAAAAAGCCTGGACATATAAGAGGTGAATGTCTAGAACTTGTTGATTTAAAGAAGAAAGAGATTAATGTTGAGATAAAAAAATATGATGGAGAAAAAGTACCATAAGAAGAAGAAGAAGAAGAAGGCTTTATAGGCCAATCCAGATTCAGATGAATCAAGTACATGTTCATCTGATGAAGAGGTCAACATATGTCTTATGGAAAATGGAGAATCTGACTTAGATTCTCACGAGGTATGTAATGATATATCTTATGATGAATTAGATGATGCTTTTGATGATTTAGTTATTGAATATAAAAAAATAAAAAAGAAAATACAAAACCTTATAAAAAGAACATAAAAATTTTGATATGCATTTTTGTGAATTAAAAAATGAATGTGATAATTTGAAAAATAAAAATAATTCTTAATTATATTATTCCTTGTATGTAAATTTGAAAGAAAGAATATCTTGTTAAAAGAAAGATTAGAATTATGTTTGAAATCACAAGTTCGTTATAATGCTTCATCAACTAAAATATTTAATAAAAATCATTTGCATCATACACATCCCACTCATATATCTTATAATTATCATGCTAAGCCATATGCAAACACTAATGTTTGGTGCAACTATTATGGTAGAAAAGGAATTATTTCATTTTATTTCTATGCACATAGATTACAAATCACAAAGCAATCATCTTAAGTATGAGTACCAAAAGGTATAAGCACTACAGAAACCACACATGTTGAATATCATGCTTCGAATTTAGAATGTGGACCCAAACATGTTTGGGTTCCAAAAGTTAACAGTTATTTTCTTTTGCACGAATGCCTTGAAAGCCAAATAAAAGAAGGCATGTGGTACTTGGATAGTGGATGTTCAAGACATATGGCATGAAATAAGGATAAATTCATAATTTTAGAATCAAGTGATGGAGGATTTGTTACATATGGAGATAATGCAAATGGAAAGATCATTGGCATTGGTTCTAGTTGTAAGAATTCTATCACTTTAGATAAAACATTTCTAGTAGAAGGATAAAAACATAATTTAATTTCTATTAGGAAATTATGTGATAAAGGTTTGAGTGTAGTATTTCATGCATCATATTATATTATAAAAAAATAATGGAAATGTTTTATTAGTAGGAAAAAGACATAAAAAAATATTTATATCATTGATTTAGATAGCTTTCATGATGTGAATTTGAATTTACTTTATTTTAAAAGCACTTGTGATGATATATAATTATGGCATAGGAGACTATTTCATATTAACATGCGCACACTCGATAAAATTGCTAAATTTGATTTAGTAGTTGGATTTCCAAAATTAAATTTTTATTCAAACTATGTTTATGATGCATGTATGCATGGTAAGCATTCAAGAAGTTCATTTAAAAGTAAAAATATTATTTCTACTTCTAGACCTCTAGAGTTGTTGCACATAAATTTATTTGGTCCAATTAGCTTAGGTGGTAAAAATTATGATATTGTGATTGTTTATGATTTCTCTTGATATACTTGGGTTTTGTTTGTAGTTAATAAGAATGATATTTTTGGTGAGTTTAGAAAGTTTTATAAATATATTCAAAGAGAACAAGGTCTTTTGATTAATAGGGTTCAAACTAATCATGGTGGAGAATTTAAAAATTAATTATTTGAGGATTATTGTGATGAACATGAGATTAGACATAAATTTTTTGCACCTAGAAATCCCCAATAAAATGTAGTAGAGAGAAAAAATAGATTATTAATTTAATTAAGTAGATCAATGTTTGATGAGTATAAATTGTTAATTTATTTTTGGTCAGTAGTTATAAATATTGCAAGTTATGTGATGAATATGATCTATTTTAGACCAATTTTGAAGAAGGCCCCCTATGAATTGTTTTTTGGAAAGAAGCCTAAGATTGAACACTTTCATGTATTTGGATGTAAATACTTTTTTATGAATAATGGAAAAGAGCCCTTAGGTAAGTTTGTTTTCAAATCAAATGATGGTATTATTTTAGGATACTCTGTTTCTAGTAAAGCTTATAGAGTTTTTAATAAGAGAAAAATGATTGTAAAAGAATCAATACATGTTATTTTTGTTGAAATTTAATTGATCCCATTGGAAACGAAGTGATTGATGAAGAGATGCTAAGATATACCAAGTGAAGAGGTGCACTTGACCCAAATGGAAAACATTAAACATGCTAAGATAGTTTCATCCTTAGAGAATAGAGCTCAACTGAACAAGTTATGAAGCCTAAGAGTGGTGAGACTACTCAAGAGACTTATAGTCCTCTATGAAAAAGTATGCACTTATGGTGTTTTAATTTGGAGTCTTAAGGACACCACTCAGATCATAGGGGATACTTATTGAAGTGATCGGGTATAACATTAAGGCATGATGTACCATCTCAAAAGATGGAATCATCACCCTATAATTGACCTAATCACCTTTAAGAACTCCTAAGGTAGATGAGACTTTGTATAAAATAGAGATATTTCCCCTACAATACATGGAAAAAAAAGCAAGGTTTATTTTATGTCAGGTTTTTTAGTTCCCAATGGAATCAAGCTTCCATATTTAATTACATTCTAAGAAATGAGAATTTCCTAATAAAACTCTCAATTAAAGTAGTTAATAAATATCTCCAAAGATTTCAAGGTTAGACTATCAAAGGATTGAATATCTTTGGACATCAAGCGGGGAAGTTCAATTTGGAAGACTTATTTTCAAATTCCAAAGGAAGATAAATAGGGAGTAAAACACTAGGAAGCCTAGTAAGCACTCTAGTCTACCTTATAGTGAGGCTTTATACATTTGAAAGGGAGAGTTTATTTTTATTTGAATTGAATTTTTTATTAGAATGTTAAGACTTATAATTAAACAACACAAGATTGTGGAAATGCCTAAGATGTGAGGACTTATACTCATAGCTTGAAGGAAGCAAGAAATCTCGGATCCTAAATCTAGGATTTTTTAGCACGAGCTAAAAGCATGACCTAAGTCTAATTGGAAAATGAGATATAATGGTTTACCTCTACAAGAGAGGAGAGACACATCCCAACTCTTCTAAACTTACAACTGCCAGGAGTTGCTGCTAGCTAACACCTCCTACACTTCAAAATTATGTAGGATGGTCTTATGTAAGTGCAAGATAGATAAGTTGTTATTTAATTAGGAATGAGACTAAAGTCCTAAACTCACTCCCTAAAAGATTAGATCATGATTGGCATGAAGACATGACTTAAACTAAATACAAAAAATTTATAATTCTTTATATCCGTTTGACACATTCATTTAGACAATGGCTTAAAATAATTATGCCTAAATGGATAATGAAGTAAAGTTTGGCTAAATCAATGGGAGGAGGTGTTCTCCACTACAAGGGATGCCCTCAAAGTTTAAGCATTCCCTTATCATGCAAGAGTGGAGACCCTCCCTATTCAAGAGTGAAATAAGATGATATGCATGAATATTGTAATGTACATCATCCAGCTAAAGGGAGAAGGTTTTCTCCACTACAAGGGATGCCCTCAAAGTTCAAGCACTCCCTTATCATGCATGAGTGGAGACCCTCCTTATTCAAGAGTGAAAATAAGATGATATGCATGATTATTATAACATACATCATCCAGCTAAAGGGTTGTTAAACCTTTTAATTATCTTGATTATGACTTAAGCTTTAAAGTGAGGTTATGAGTTACATTTAGAATTTAATTATGAGTTGTTAGTGATGGTAGAAAAATTAATTTTATCCTAAAGAGCTTACTGCATCCAGGCCACACATTCAATCATCAAACTTTAAGAGTGCTATGAAAAATATGCCATTTCTATTGCACAAGCTAAACATGATAATCAAACATTCATAAATTTCATAAAAGAATAAAAGGCCGGTGGTGCCAGGTATGTCGTACACCCCCAAAAAATAAAAGAAGTTGGGTAGTGAGCTCTACCCTTATACAACCTGGATTATAAAAGATTATTACAATTACAATTGAATGAATGTTATAGTTGTCTTCATACTTCATTTTTCTTTCTTTCTTTAGATTTGGTTTTGTTCCAAGGCTTCACAGGGCCTCCCAAGTCTTTGTCTTCTAGCCACTACTCATCCTAAACCCCATAGATCTAATCTTAATCCTATTTGCAAAAATTACATATATATTGAAAATAAAATCTAACTACACCTGCAAGATAGATGTTAGCCAAACAAGTAATTATATTCCATAAATTTGGTCTTAGCACCTCACACATGGGTAACCAAGCCCACTTGTCCTAATGTGGATTATGCAAAGGGGCATAAGCAACCTGCAAAAAAAGTATTTGTATTTACTTATCTTTTAGCGGGCCCTTTAGCAAAATCCCTTATAGAAAATATCATTAGGCTAATAATGGCCTAACATCCCATCTACTCATAAGTAATCCTAACATCTAGTCAAAAATATTACATCATAAAATAAAACACAACATCACAACACACACCATCCTAACTTAGAGCTAAAATTGGCTACTTATCATTCTAATGTGTGTGCTTAGGCTTAGTGTGATATGTCTTAGCTAGGCTTTAGGATTGTGATCATCTAAGTTTGGAATTATTTAAGTTAAATAGTAGGGGATGTTCCACTTCATGTTATTAAAGGGTTGGTTAATTTTAAATTTTTTTCATATGCTTCACTTAAATATTTACTTATCATCTAATTATTATAAAGAGAGTAAAGAGGTTTGACTCTCTTCATCTCTACCCTAAGTTATTTTCTAAAGGCATGTTATTATGATTTTTGGTTTCTTTTTAGAGAATGATTTTTTAAACATTTTATCAATCCTAGGTTTAACTTAATCTTAAAGAATCTTATTCAAACATGAAAGACATCTTATAATTAATGAGATTGAATTACTATCATATGGATACTATTAAATCATTCCTTATCATCACCAATAACATGCATATGATATTGAACTTAACATACATATACATGCAATGTACATATATGTAACTTTGGCACACTTGAATGATTGTTGATGCATGTATTTTGTATAAAAGAGAGATTTTATTCCTTAGCTAAGTATACATACACATGTACTAGAGATTTGAATGAGTTTGTGCCATTATTAAACCAAAGAAGTGAGGTACTCTAATACTTCCTGAGGGTTACTTAAAGCCTCATATTCTCGAAATGTCAGACTATATACTTTCTATCTTAAGTATATATAAATGTATACATAAACATAAGAATGAAAATTATGCAAAAGATTGTATATTAACAAATATATTTACACATGTAAAGTAAAGCTCTATCCAAATTCTAGCATATATACACATATAAATAGAATCAAGTAAGTACATGCTGTTATTAAACCAGGGAAGTGAGGTAATATAAAACCTTCTAGGGGATACTTAAAGTCTCATATTCCCTACATGTCTAGACTATATAATTACTAACATTCAAACACATGTAAACATGCACATGAATCATGAAAATGGAATAGTCCTTTAACATGTTTAAGCTATATGCGAATGTAATTCATATAGAATATTCAAAGCCAGCATCAATTTAACTCTTCATTATTAATATATAATTTTGAAAATAATTTGAGATTTATTAGTGATATTAGCCATGCCCTATAACAGGATTAATCCAACACATGCAACTTACACATATATAATCATATTCATTTGATTCTTTTATTTGAACACATGAATGCATGATATCAAATGGCATACAAATTTATGATGATTGAAAAGGGATAATTAAACATCATCACACGATACATTCAATCACATTAATTCCTAAGGATAATCAAGCCAAATAAAATTCTTTAAGAGTAACCAAAGTTATTATGATGTTTAATTTTTGGATTTAAATTATTATAACTTAAAAAGGAGAAATGGTATTTGCTATTTTACCCCATCCCATATTAGTGTCTTAATGTGTTTAAGGAAAATTAATTAAGTAAATTTTATAAATTGATTAAGTTCAAATCATTAAGCAATTAATTTATTTTCCCTTTACTAAGTATCCTTAATATAATTAACTACTTAATCATGAGCCTTTAATGGTATGCTTTTGAAAAATTAAAATTTGCAATGCTCCTAAAGGGACCTAATGCAAATAGGCTCATGTTTAAGAGTTAATTAGATTATAGAAAAAAACTAAGCTAACTACTCTTATGGTTTTCCCACAGCCATGGGTTAACCATGAATTTCCTTAATGATTTTTATGTTATTAAACACATAAAGGGAAACCCATGAATTTAATTTAAACTATTTGAAGTAATTATCATTTTCATTTGATTTTTACTTTATCATTAATTGCCTCATTAATTTTTAATTAAACCATGAATTAATTAACCCTCCTATGGAAATATTCTTTATAAAACTAACCAGGAAAGAGGCCCTAATTATTCTCCCTCATCATTTCCACTATTTACAGTAATTAACCATTGTTAGTTATTTAGATTATATAATTTAGCATTTTTAGTAATTATTAAATTGATTAAAGAGGGTAATTAGGATTGAAAATTTAAATTCTCCAAATTACATGGCTAATAAATCCCAAGAAAATTATGGGAAGTGGAGACATCCCATGAGATTAACTTATCAAATTTGAGATTAATTGACCAAGTGAATAGCCCTTAATTAAGATAATTAGCTTGAACTTCAAACCCTAATGAAGCATTGTTCATTGATCAATTATTGGTGATATTATTTTTTATTAAATTCTCCTTTATTTACCCATTCCAAAATGGGTTTACTCATATTTTTTGGATTTTTTTATAATTATTTATGAATTTTTAAATTTTGGCCATTTAATTATATTTTAGTCACCTAATTAATCCCCTAAACGGTCGGTGCCATGCAAAAAGTGAGTGCTTTACATGTGGCACCATGGGATAGGTTATTTAAAATGTTTGACAGTAGCAGACTCAATGGCGGTGGATGCAGTTTTATCCCTGCCCTTCGATCTCGAATCAGATAATAGAGATTAAATCTAAGGTTCCTATTGGATTAAATAAAATTATCTAATGGATTAAATCATGATCATCTATTCTAATCACGTGGAAAGGATAATCGATGATCCATCATCCCTCGAGTGCTGGAAGACAGACACCATCTAACTTTCACCGCTTGATTTGACTTTGGAGCTCGTAGGATATCACGATCAACTCCAAAACATGCAAGGAGGAGATCTAAGAGGATCCTATGGTGGAAGTCACATGCAATCATAATTTTCTTCATAAAAGACCAACACTTAAGGGATTTTCTATGGTTTACTAGAGTTTTACCTCATCAAAGCTAGAGATCGGTAGGCCGTCGACTTAGGTAGCTTCATCTTGAAGAGATGAAGCCCTTGTTGAGAAGATCTCAAGCTACCTCTCTATCGATGCCTCTGTGGACCAAGAACCACTGCTAAGCTTGTTGGAGTTAGTCTTGGAGTGCCTTATTGAGCTCAAATTAATCAAGGATCAATTTATTTCAACTCACCGGAATGAGGGGAAGGTGTGGGAAGAGTTAATTTGGGTTTGGTGGAGTTTAGGTGAGCTTGGATGAACAATGCTCTCAATTTCAAATGGGAGTTCATCTCACCGGTGATGGGGTGCATGAGGGAATTGGGTATAGGACTACTTGGAATACTCTAAGGAAGCTCTGTGTTAAGTTTGAATGGATGGGGATGAGTATATTCTCCTTCCTAAGTGAACCAAGGACTGAGATTAGCTCAGCCTTTGGTAGTCATTTGACCGAGGTAGGTGGCTAAAGATGGTAGTGAACTGTTAAGGTGGAGGAACTTGAGAGGCTGAGGCAGTAGCATGGGCTGGCATGAGGTGTACCTCCTCCTCCAAGTGAACCAATGGTAGGCTAAGTGTGAGTTCACCCTCTCATGATGCAAGGCTGAACCCAACATTCTTGGGTTAGGTTGGGTCAGTGGTCCAAGTGTCTAGGAATGGCCAAAGGTGGTTGCCAAGGCTTGGGGAGTGGTGATCCCCTCCAAATGGGAATTTTGTCCCATTTGGGTGTGTTGGTTCAAGGGTTTTGACCCAAGCCGGGTTCACCATAGGTTGGGTCCACTTGGGCTAGCCTATTGTGATCCATGGATGAGTCATTCCCAATTTGAACTCAATTAGTTAGGGTTGACCAATTGGTCAAATTATGGAAAACTAAGGGTTTGGGTATATTCAAATGATGATTTGGAATGTATTAATGTAATTGGTTTGGTTTAATTTGAAGTGGAATTGATCTTGGCTCATATGGGTTCATTTGGGTCAAATGGGCTAAGTTGACCAATTTGGTCAAATTGGCCAAATTAGCTTGAGTGAAGGGTTGGTTTAGGTTCAATTGACCATTTCAGAATAATTGTAGGTGTTGATTTGAATCAATTTGGATTTGGGAATGATTATTTTCAATTTGACCCATTAGGATAATTTGGGCTAAAGGTGTCAATTAGGTTGGGTTGATCAAATTGGGTTTAATTGAAGGTTGGATCATGTTCAATAATCAATTTATGATTGATTAGAGGCATTGGCTTCAATCAATTGGATTTAGGATTTGATTTGGCCCAATTTGGCCCTTTAGGTCAAATTCGGTCAAGTTGGGTTAAGAGACCAAATTGGCTTGGGTAGGATCAATTCATGGTTGAACTATGTTCACTAATCAATTTATGATTGATGGGAGCCATTGATTTCAATTAATTGAGGTTGGAGTGAGATTTGGTTCATTTTGGTCCATATGGGTTAATTGGGTCAACTTGGATAAAGTGATCAAATTGGTTTGGTTTGACCCAATAGATTAGAATTGGACAATCAAGGATGATCAACAATCATCATAGAAGAGATTGGGTGGGTTATTTTGATCTAATTTGGGTTCCATTGAAGTTTGAGTCAATTTGGTCATTTAGAATTCTTTGGGTCAAGTGGGCCAAACGAGTTGATTGGGTTGAATTAGATTGTATTGGGTGTTAAGAAGAGTTCAATGATGGATTTAGGGTTGATTGATGGTTTTGATTGCAATTGATTTAGGTTTTATTGGATTTTGGCTCATTTAGACCTTTTGGGTCAAATGGGCTAACTTGGGTTGGTTGGATTCATTTGGTTTAATTGGTTGGAATGTATGCATTTGAAGGGTTTGGAATAGGGTATTGAATGGTTGGAGAGCTTTTGTGAAAATCAAATTGGATTTGGTTTACTTGAATGGGTTTTGGGTTGGATCTATAGGATCATGATGGAATTAACATAGGTTAGGGACTAAATCAATTTGGCATGGAGCTTGGATATAAAACAAAATCCAATTGGAGGTTGGTTGTGTTGGTCTGAGGTTGGTTTTGGATGAGTGGACAAGCATGGGTTTTGGTTTAGGCCATAGTATAGATAAGACCTATTTAACCTAGGGTATAACCTAAGCTTAGGGTATGCCTTCCTATGTTTCTAGGCTTGGGTTTAATGTTCCCTTAATCACTAAAAGTGTCATATGATTAGGGAAGTCCAAGTGCCTAGAAGGTTCCTATGTCTAAGAGACGAAGGATGAGTCCGCACTCCAAAAGTGAGGCAACAACACTTATAAAGCATTTTTACATACTTACTAAAATTTAATCAATAAAAAGTGTTGGAGAGATTCCTACATTGGAAATAATTTGTCTAAATGTAACTAATGAAAGCTTAATAAAGTACCCAACGGTACACAAAGAGAATAAAACAAGTTGGCACTCTAGAATGTGTTCAACACTCTTCATACATAGAGTTTTGAAAAAACTAACTCCAAATAGTTGATGATTAAAAACTAAAGATTGAGTTTATGTAGTTAGCAGCTAGAAACTAAAGACCAACTCTAAGTAGTTAGTGATTGTGTTCTAAAGTCCAACACTAAATGGTTGGTGATTATTCTCTAAAAGACTAATAGAATATGATTGGTGAGTACAAATTAGATAAACAAAGTAATTACAATAATCACTTAAACATTTTGACCAAATGTTTTTCAAAATAATGAGTACATTTGCATAGAGTAAGTAATATTCACAAACATTCAATATGAAAAGAAAGTAGGAAAAAACTTTATATTTTATTTAAAAAGTATTTAAGTATTTAAAGTGAGTGAAGAGTATAGAAATGCATTTAAAATCACTCACCTCTCTTGTAAGTACATAAAAAAATGAAAAATAAAATAAAAGAAGGAAAGAGTAAAAAGACCTTGTTAGTGCTTCCCTCCTCATTGCCTTCATCAAACTCTAATTCTGACAAAGCAAGAAAATTATCAAAATAAAAAACTTAAGGACTAGCTATTTGTACTAGACCAACTTTTATATAATGAGATTAGTTCCTTCCTTTGATTTGTTTCATAGTATATCCTTGTACTCATTAGAATTTAAGAAGCCATCCAACTCAGCCTACATCTTCTATAAGTCCTCAGTATAATGAAAACATTTGGCCTCTTGGTTTTATTTAGCTTAGAAATGCAAGTCAACTCTAGCTACTCACTCTTTATCTTCCTCTTGGAAATTTTCTTCTCATTCAAGCTCAACCATCTTGACTTGATAGCCTTGAGTAGTCACACTCCATCTTAGGTTCATACATAATCTTGAACCAAGATGTATATTCATGGCCAAGCTCCTAAGTCTCTGCGATGTCTTTTCTTGTGCAATCATGGTAGCATAGTGTAACCGTCTCATAAGAATCTCTACATGAATATTATTTATCTCAGGTTGAGTTGATGTGATTACTTTGAGAAAAATCTTGACTTCTTGACTTGGCAAGGTTTAGAGAGTAAGTGTCCATCATGTGAATGTTCATTGATAAGCACTTTCCCCTTCCATGTTTTTTAGAAGCTTGGGTAGTTTGTGCTACCATGCCACTAGTTGAATTCTTCCTAGACAATGTAAGAGTTGTTATATTCTACTTTGTCTTACTCACTTTCTCAGCTATCCTATAAAGAGTAATGTTAGTAGATGTGGGCATTCCTTACCTCATTCCTCCATATCTTCCCCTTCCTTTAACTTGATTAGGAACTATAAAACCTCAAGGTCAAATTGGATGGGAGTAGAGACATCATAACTTGCAAATATATATAGTTAAGTTTAATAGTAAGGATATAATGAGTAATCTGTTATGAATGACTAAGCATTCACTTTAGATCTTCTCAGTGATGTTGCCAAACATAAAGAAAAGTTGGATGTTGAGAAACTTGTTTACCAACTTAGATAATGTCCCCATCTTGATAAGGCTGGCTAAAAGAGCCAACATCTTTATGGTAGTGAAAGCAGAAAATAATAGTTGAAACACCCAATCAATAAAACTCTTTACAAAACAAAACTTGGAATGTTAGTCCCTAACTTTGTTTGCCAAACCTACTATCTTCAAGTGGATGGCTAAAAACTACAAAATCTCATCCTTGTGTCCCCTCATTATTAATTCATGGTGGATGAGGGTTATACTCCACTACAACCTCTCCTACTTTAACTATAAGATAAATATCATAATGATTGTTATCAAGTTTGGTACATCAATAGACAAGAAAAGTGGAGTCAACACTCAATGTGATTAAAGGGGATGTATAACACATCATCCTTCATGGCGTTGAGTCACTCATCACTCTTAGACACCTGCACCTATGGTAGTACCCAAGAAAAATGATGGCCTCCAATTTGGAGTAAAGGGTGGAGGACTTGTTCATAGTGCTCATAAAAACCTTAGGTGATTCCTTACTCAAAAGTGTGAGGATCATGATCAATAAAGAGCATTACTAAAAAATGTAAGAAAAAAAGAAAGGTCTATACTAAGGAAAAGTCACTCACCAAAATTCAGACATATTCTAGTAAAGATTTTGCCTAATCACAAATGGAGATATTTATAAGTTGGGTAAAAAATTATGAAGGCATATTAATGATTTAAGGTGGAGAATCCTAGAAATCATTACCAAATATTATTAGAAGTCCAGGTATTGGAAAAAAAATGATGAAACAACAAGTATGCTCACTCACCAATAAAGTATGACCTAATGAACTCAACAACATAAAGAAAAAACCATAATAGGTTACAAAATAAAAATCATATGAATAAAAAGTTAGCTCTATAGAAGACAAGGAACTTGCCTCAAGCCCGACACCTCTCCCTCAGATTCCTTGGTTTTCTTTTACTTAAAAGACACCAGAAGGCCAACATCATCAATATCACCACTAGATCATTTTGATGCTATGTTAAGCACTTAATTGATTTGAGTGAATAGTTAGCAAATATATAATAATGCACATAGCAGAAAGCTCAAAGGAGCAATACTAAGAAGGTTCAGAATGCAAGAGCTCTTTTATATGGTCAAAGTGGGAGTTAAATCAAAGGAAATTTAAAATAAATTCTTAAGAAAATATTGGTCAAAGTTAATAATAAATACATTAATGATTATTTTTTTATTTGCATTTTTCTATTCTTTTCCATGTTGTTTCTATAAAAGGTGAAAGAATTAAAAAGCTAAATATACAAATATGCAAGAAAGATTTAGTAGACCAAGAATTAAAAAGCTAAATATACAAATATGCAAGAAAGATTTAGTAGACCAACCAATATGGCCAATATATAATCATGACTACTAAAGCCCAAGCAAAGAATTATTCACTTGTCATCTCTGTTAAGAGGCTATGGCAAGCATTTATAATTTTTCTTTTATTTAAACATAACTTTAAGATTTCATAGAAGAGTTAATGAAAGATCAATATAAATATTAAATAAATCACAACTCTAAATAATTATAAATACAAAAAATTAAGTGCAACAAAAATAAAGTGACATGTAGCATAGAAATTTTTAAGTGTGTTTGCAAACCTAAAAACTAGCCAACATTCATGCTTAATCACCCTATCTAGAAATTCACTAATTAAAATAATCTTATGAAGAAGCTTTTGTACTCTCCTACACCAGGTAAGTATAGACCTAAACAAACAATGTACTCTCCCACATGGGCAAGTATAACCTCAACAAGTTTAAGGAATAAGAAAATTAAAAGTATAAATATAAATATCTATCTCTCAATTTTAAAACAAATTTTTCACTCAAGCTCACTAATTAATAACATGACAAATAAGTAAGAGTTCAATATGTTTTGGTACATTAGGATTTTAAAACATTCAATGAGATAGAATTCAATTCAACATAAAACCAAATATAGAAAACAAATCAACTTTTAAAACACTTGCACAAAGTAAAATACAAATATTTTGAATATAAAATGTATGAAAGATAATTATTATAACAACCTTAAGAAAGTGATCTCATAGTTCAAAATCCAATCAAATAAAAATGTAACCTTTCAAATCACTTAAAATATGGGTGAAAAGAACTTAAGAAAAACTTTAGTGATGTAAGTTGTAATTCTTTTTAGTCAAACCAAACAATCAAAATCAAGAACACAACTTTTTAAAGTAAGTTGAAACAATCTTATTCATGTCCTTTGAATATATGAGATTATGGACATAAGACTTGAAGAAGACTCCTCCAAATCATGAAGCTAGCTTGAGGAAGATGAAGAAGGTCTCCCTTTCGAGTGTGATTAAAGAGGTGAGCAAGGGAGGAGAAAGCTTTATACTATATGAAAATTTTCAATTTTTGAAGGAAAATTCTATTAAAAACCAAGCAAAATCCATCAAAATATAGGTTTTAGATAAATTTCATAAGAATTCACTCCTAGTGGTAAAAGTTTGATTAAAAATGCATTTTGATAGTCAAATTATTAATCAAAATGAAGTGTCTCAAAATTTTCCAATGGATTTTTCATCAAAAACCTTTTTAGATGAACCACAAAATTTTTTTTGGAAAAATCAACCTTGTAGAATTTTCCACCAAAAACATTTCAGGTAGAATTTCTTGTGAATTTCAAGTGGAAATTTCAATAGAAATTTTTAACTGTGAGAGTCTGCCAAAAATCTACTAGATTTCTTACTGTCAATTATTTTCTTACCTTCATAATGCCATGCAATGATTCATATCAACCATAATGATTGAAAATATGTCAAAAACTTGTACTTATTTGAAAATAAATTAAAAGATCTTCATATATGTTCTAATTTTTACATCTACAAAAGAAATTATGCAATAACTATATAATTGATTCACAACTCACTTTAACATGATCACAACAACTCCACAAGTAGTCCATACCAATAAAAATGATAAGTCTAATCAAATTTTTTATTGTAAACATTCTATAACATTAACATTACAACAAATATTTAGTAACTAAAGTTAAATATTGAAAATAAATGATACAAATAGCACACCAAAAATACAAACAAAAAAACTACATGTACAAATTTAGACCTGCTCTTTAGCAGTCTCATCATTATCATCATTATTGTCCTCCTCTTCCTCCTTCACCACTAGCTCTTTCCCCTTCCATCTATTTCGGTGCATCTTTTCCAATCTTACTTCCATGGTTGCCATCAGAGTTTCCATCTAAGCAATCATCCAAGCCTCAATATCCTCAGCCACCACAGCAAAACTCTTGCTGACTATCTCGTCAATTGAATCAGTACTCATTCCAATGAATGAATGGCATGTATCATAAGTCAATCGCTTGAACATAGGCCATATATTCTTTAATTTTTCTTACCTCCAATAGCTTCTCTCTAGATGTCATACTCTGACTACTCAGGCTATCCACTTGATCTACCTACACTAATAGAGCTCAAACTGTGGACTTCTTTCATCCTAATCTAAAAGTCCTAAAAAAATTATGATATTTTTTAAGTAGAATATATTTTAATCATGATTGTAATTTAAAAAATAATAAGTTCACTAATGTAAGCTCTTTGTGAGCGGACATCAACCCAATGCTAATGTGTTTTACTATGTAATTCCACAAGGATGGGCTCTATTCTAAGAACTTCTTTTTATAAATATATGCATAAAATTAATAAAAAATGAATATAAATTTAATTACTAGAATTAATGAATGATTTACTAGTCTTTTTTGATGCATAGTGCTAGAAACTAAGCCCTCAATAAGAGCTACACTTGCCCCCACAATTAGATGCTTCATCTTGTTTAGTCTGCTCCTCTTACAAACATAATCTAGAGAAGCCCATTCTCTACAAAGGTTACCCCCAAACTTCCTCACCAATATAAAGTGATCTCTATCTAGACATGCATATATCTATCATCATATCGCATAAATAAGCTGCACCAATTTGTTTATAATATTTTATAATTTTCTAGCTGTACTTTGGTAACCACCTGTATTTTTTGTTACATAAAATAAATTAATGATAGTCAAAACCTTTAGCATAATTTCTTTCATTGGATATGTTTAACAAGATATAATAATGCTTCAAATTTTCTAAACCACATCACACACGTCAATTAGCACCTTCTTTCATTATACATAAAACATCAAATTTGCTTCTTATTACGTATCTTATTTTTTGTACCTTGAAAGAATGAACCTGAATTACAAAATTAAGTTCAACACCCTAAAATTTTAAAATTAAAAGTTCTAAAGTAAACTTATGTGTGACCCTCAATCTCAATAAAATTGCATGGCATACATAGCTTGGCTCCACCATGCCTTGTAGGCGTCAATGGATCAATTTGATTAAATGATGTATGGTGCAAACTAAGCTCTCTATGACATGTGTGGACCTAATATGGGTGAAATGGCATAGTTTCTAAAGGCTCTACAGATCATAGGTGGGTGTACATGTTGATCTAGTAGTTTGCGGTGGAAAAATTGAGATGGAAGTTGTAGTAATGATAGTAGTGGTAACCTAAACACTAAGTCAAAAAATTATCTTCTTCTTTGTCCTAAACATACTCATAATTCATCTATCTGGAATATCATCACTACCACTTGAAGCTATTTGTTACAAAAAAATTATAATGGATAGATTTGGTCGAAAAAGAAAAGAAGAGTACCAAACTAAATAGAATAGAAACAATATGTACGAAACATACAAAGATAATGTGCAGCTACAACACATAAATGAATAGAAGTACATTCAAGTTATTAAATAAAAATTAATTTTAAGGTTTTAATGCTTCTAAGAAGAAAATATGAAAACATTCTACCTTTAACTTAAATGTTATACAGTTTCCTTTGATGAATCACTAGAAGTTGAATTTAAAGTGTCTTGATCCTCATCATCCTCACAACACTCATCTCTAGATGAAATAATCTTCTCATAATGAGCATTAATATCTTGTAAGCTGACTAATGCCTTTACATGATCACTTAGAAGTTCAAAACTTATCATTTCCTTTTCTTGGTGAGGAAGCTCAATAGTGTTTTAAACTTCAACTCTTGCTCTAGGATTTTTCTTAATTACGACTGCCTAATCTTTTTTTTCTTTTATTCATTTAAGATGTTTCAAATAGTAAATGTGAGTGGCTTGATGCGTATGAATAAAATAATCAAACTTAGCATACTTTCTATTCATGTTCATCTTTTTCTTAATAAATCTCTTCATTTGAATATGTGTTTCCTCTAACATACACCTGAATTATATGCTCATCATCCTTTTATCTAAGAACCAACATGAAATATTTAAGCAATTCTATTATAAAATAACCATGTATTCACAATTTGTATGGGTCCCCATGATAAGTCATGAAGGTTCTGATTCTTCACTCACTTCCTCTAATCATGCTCTTATTAAGTAGAGCTCTATAAGAAAGTGTACCTAATGAATTTAACAAAAATTATACCATAAGTAGGATTACTTACATGAATTATAAACTATGGAGGGGATTCATCTTCAACTTTCTTGTTAATAATAAAAGCATCGTACACTTGTAAGAAGTTCACAAATAACCTAAACTCAATTTTAAAATTAACATGATCAGATAAATATCATTGTTATATACAAAGAAAAATTGATATGAAAATTAGATGTCAATAGATTGACATTCCTACTCGAGAAATGATTGACTCATTCAAATATCTCAAAGTCCTTCTACCTAAATCTTTTCTTGAATGTTAGAAAATGGAGAGCACATTTTGTAAAGCACTAGAATCTTTGGCTTCATCCTTTTGTGAATTTTAGTAAAAGTAGTAGGAGTAAAAATTTGTAGTCTCTTAAGCTAAATAAACTTCACACATTGAACTTTTAAACAATGCTTTATTCCTCACCTTTCACTTAAGTTTATTAAAAAATCTATGGTGGTTTTAAGATTATATTTCTATTAAAAAATAGTTATTTAATATTAGTAATAATTAAATATAGATGCCTCTCAAAGGGTACATCTAGTGATATTGCATGGGACCTCTAACTCGAGCATCATAAGGTAGATGTATTAAAAATTGTTCCATTGCATTAAAAAATGAAGTGGAGAATAGCCTCTAAAGTTTGCACTGTGTGAGTGGAATATTAGTTTCAAGTTGCCTTAGAGCATCCTCATTTAATCAACTTGAACATAGTTTTTAAAATAAATACTAAACTCAATCAAAGGATTTATTATCTAATCAGGCAAAAAAATTGAATTCAATTGATAGTAAGCACTACAAAAAATATGGAAATTATGGTTATTCATTCTAAATATTTTCTCACACTTCAGATCAACAGATTAATTTAAAAATGAATACATATATGGTAGTTTTAATGATTATACCCACTCATAAAAAGTTTTTCATTGGTCTAACGTAAGACAATACTTAACTTTAGGCTTCAAAAGTTTACCACCTATAGTCTTCATTAGCTTATTTTTACCATTTATGCAAGTACATGCATCGAATCAAGTAATATAGATTGGGTAGAGTATCACTCCCATGAGGATTAGTGAAAAATTATATATTGATTTTATATTAAGTTAAATAATAATATCTTAAATATTGATTTTCATCCAATAAAATGTAAAATGCTTAATTATAATTCTATCTACTACTTTGTAAAATATAAAAAAGACATATTTAAATATTTTTATAAAAAAATATAAGTGTTTTTTATTAATTTTAAAAGTTGTACTCTAAATTTATTTAATTATAAGATTATGTATTATATTAAACTATATAATGAATTAATTTTAAGCCTATAATATTAACTCGTAGCAAAATTGTTATACACTGTCTAAATAAGTTTAACCAAACTAATCCCTTTACCTTATTTTTTTCTTGGTGCCAAATAAATTTTAATTGGTTGTATTATCCATATTTCCTTATAAATGATTATGAATCCTAAAAATAATCATATGTTCAATGGTTATTTAACACTTATGGACTATTTAACATATTAATGATTATTTAGTATTTTTATTTACCTTTTTTCTAATTATTCTTCTAGAACTCCAACAATATCTCTAGATTAAACTTGATTTTAACTTTGCAATTAGCCAGATCATAAGTAAATGAAGCAATGAGAAATGTAAAACATCATATTCAATATAAGCATGAACAATTTTCTTATATTAATCCAAAAAATATAGTCTAATATAATATGAACATCCAAAAGCTCACATAAATCCAGAAGACTTGATATGTTAATGCATCAAAGTAGAGAAGAAGAAGAAAATATGATTTAACAATTTATAACATTATGTAGGATAACCCATAAAGAAGGGAAAGAGCACACTGAGTAAGCCTTTTTAAGTCCACCCTTTACTATCCTCTACTGCTTCCTCGTATAAATATTCAGCATACCTTGTTGAAAATTCTTGATTGTTGATCCCTTTCTCCTATCTTACTTAAAAAAAATTATTTCACACTACTGTTACAACCCCTCTTATAGCACTTGGAGTATCACTCTCTAAGTGCTTTACCAAAAAAAAAAAAAAAACTCACACACACTCCCTCTTGCCAAGAAATCTACCCAAATTTTTTTTTCATTTTCCTTTAGAAATGCCCCATATATATAGTCTAGAAATAGCCTTGATTAGTTTCATTGATGCTCCTACCATAATTGCCTCAAAAAATACTCGAAACCATCATAAATCTATTCTATCGGGCCATAGCATTGTGGCACTATTGATGTAGCACTACAGAACTGGAAGTGGCACTATGGCGTTGTGCTTACTAAATCTACTTCATATTTTTTTTTTCCTCTAGTATAGTGTTGTGATGATGTGCTTATTGTGAAATTATTCCAAAATGAGTTTGATCTAACACCGTGGTGCTACTGATATAGTGTCTAGGCTCTCACCTTACTATAAAATTGCATCAATTTAGGCTATTTTTAACACCCAAACACTAGGCCTAAATTTCATCTTTTTTATTTTTTATTTTATTTTTGAAATTGTTCTTATTATAACATTAAATATACTAAAATAAACATATTTTAACATATAAAAACATGGTATAGGCAATGTAATTACATGAAATTTTTACAATTTTAACATTTATCAAATACCCCCAAACTTAAACTATTACTTGTCCTCAAGTAATTTGATACATTTGCCAATATATTACCACTTTGAGTTAGTTGATCATATAGATTTTTGAAAGTCTAAAATAATTAAATAAGAATTTCAAACTAAAAATATAACTTACATTATAATGTTTATTCTTTCATTTCATCCTTCTAAATTATAATATCCTAAATTCTTATTATTAACAAATATTTTTTCTTGCATGTTTACACTAGAAAAATATAAATAATAATAGAAAAACAAACATCTTGACTCGAGCATCTCAACGTCACAAACCCAGGCCTAGGCGTTGGCTTTGCTACTCCTAAGTTTAAAGAGCATGAAAAACACCAATCACTCCCACTAATAGCCATCCCTCTCATTAATAACCATCGAAGGGGAGAATGAGAGCAGTTCTATGGAGTGAGAACCATTGATATGGGAGTTGGAGCGGTTGAACATCCAACACCTACAAGAAGAGGAGGGCAGATCTCCTCCTCCTCCTCCTCCTCCTCCTCCTCCTCCTCTTCTTCTTCTTCTTCTTCTTCTTCTTCTTCTTCTTCTTCTTCTTCTTCTTCTTCTTCTTCTTCTTCTTCATCTTCATCATCTTCTTCTTCTTCTTTCATTTTTCTACCCTCACTCTCTTCCCTCTCTCTATTGTAGATTCTATTATAAGTGCCTCCTCATTACATGATTTCTTTCTATGTCAAGGAAAGATTCCAGATAAAACTCTAAATGAAAAGTCACATTTATATGATTCATCACTCAATAGGAACATCTTGAGGAATTCCACAATTGATCTTGGATCCGGTGCAAAAAAAAAATTATCTTCCCTCCATCGATCATGGATCCAGAGAAAGGGAGAAGAACACAGTAGTGTTAAGTACAAAATTTTAGGCATTGTTAAGATGAAATTTTGCCAAAATCAAAATTAAATCAGACTATAGCTCACTAAAATACAAATTTACAAATTCTAGACCTCGACCATTGAACTTGGTTCCAATGTGAGATGAACAAATCCTCACTCCATCTATCTTAGATCAAGAATAATTTAGGAGAGTACATTTTGCACTAAAATTTTGAAAAACTAGCATTGCTAAGTTATTATACAACCAAATTTTTAAAAATGGTCAAATCACATGTAAAAATTGCCTTCGACTCACAGCACCGCAGTGATATATCAATACTATAGTGTTGAGCTCTCAGGATTTTCAACTTTGGCACTCTAGTTTGTACTATCGCCATGCTATTTAATCACACTGAGGCATTGTGACAAGCATTATAACACTAAATCTTGGTGTCACAAGGCTACTTTCTCGGGTTGTAGAGTTAAAATATCTAGTCCACAACATTGTGAAGCTATCCTTAAAGCACCAAGGCACTATGTCAACTTCATAGTAGTTAAGCAATACCTCATATAATTTTTTAAGCTTAAGTCATATCACATGGGGCCAAGGTGCTAATCATTTGGTATCACAATGCTACAATCTAAGTGCCATAGTGCTACCTTTTTGGGTTGTAAGAACAAAGAACGCCCACCAACAACACTGCAACTATCTAGTTAGCTCTAAGTTGTTAATCTCTCTGATTTTAAGGTTAAATTCCATTTATAGCATTGCAGCACTATCTAGATAGTGTCGAGGTGCTGATTTGTTTAAGTCATCAATTTAGGTTAAAATTTGTTCTTCAATTGGATTTCATCTCTAGAAAGTAGAACAGCCAAATAATAATTACAATGATAAAAATACAAAATATGAAATGAAAGCATTTTATTATATTATAAAATTTATTACAAAATCTTACAATTAAAAAAAGGGAAATTAGAAAATACAGATAAAAGAAAATGAAGAAGCTAGCTTAAAATCCAGAGGCCTCCTCCTCCTCTACTTCATCTTCTTTGGGCTCTAGTGGAGTGCTAGCATAGGAGTGGTAATGAGATGCTATAGGAAAAGAAACTCTACTCAGGCCAGCATTAAATTTGCAATATTTGAATGAGTGCTGAGTTAAACTCATTCTTATAAGAAAATTATTGTTATTGCTAACCCATATAATAATCAAATTTCTTCTCTAATTCCTATTGCCACCAACTACTTTTGCCTACCCTTTTCTTTAATTATGAGACCTCCTCTAATATCTTGGAGTTTCTCAATTAACATCTTTAAGGATTTGGATCTAGATTAAGGAGTGCATGAGCTTTCTCATACTTCATTTACAATTGAAATCCTTTAATATTTTTTTATTTAGGGAAGCCCTTTATATAAAGACTTTTTCATCTAGGTCCCCTAATGCATCGATCATAATATATAAAAATAAATGAGGAAGGGGTGAATGTACCATAGGTAGTACTACCCTTAAGATTATTACAAATTAAATTATAAATAATCTTTCTACAACTATTGTAAAGCCCTTTTAAATTATAAAATTTAAAATGACTTTATCTTTAGTTATCTCACTGATATTACCATTGGGCATCAACTTGGCAAAAACAAATGGTGACAAGATTTAGACTTAAATGTAAGGCCGACAATAAAAAAATTAATAATCTTTTTCTCTCACTATTTTCAATGGACATTTGAATTTCTAATAGTGAGCAAATTGAAGATTTCATTAAAATAGGGGAGATTATTATAGTAGAAAAGATATTGATCATGAGAAAAATTTTGCAAATTATTATATGCATTAATGGAAGAACTATCAAAATATACCCATTTCCCTAGCAAAAAAACTTGGTTGTCCTAGTGATCCTTTTTGTTGGTGATGAATTTTCACACCATGAGAACGATGTAGGTGTTGTTGTCATAGGTCAGCTTCTGCCAACCTCATTTGTTGATAAACCTCTCTACACTCCCATCCAAATTGTGGAATCTCCTCTTCGGGATGAGGTGCTTACTAATAAGCGTGTGTTGATACCTCGCCTCTGTGTTTACCTTGATGAATCAGTCAATGTCATTGCAGGATGCCCTCTTTTTACCCTTCTAGATGGTCTTGAGCGGCATGTTTGTTGATATAAGATTGAGAAAAAGGCTTTAGGATAAATATTTTGGTAGCCTAGGGATTCTATTTATAGATTGAACCTAGCATTGTAGGTTAGAATCTCATTTCCTAAGGTTTATGACCAACACTATGGTGGCCCCATGCTGTGCCTATGCATTGGTTATTCAATCAAGACGGTTACTATGCCGATTAAAAAGAGCTCTTTTTAATATTTATTACTATTAATTTTGATACTAATCGAAATAAGAAAGTATGTTAGACATTGATGGAGCTTAGTGATGCTCTAATGCAACACTGTGGCACTAGTTAAAACTTTTATCATATTCTATTAAATATACCTCTTAACTTGTCAGCCTCTGAATGGCTTTTTGACTAGTTCCACATTGACAGTGCCTTGGCACTAGTCAAATAGTCAACACATTATGTTATTCTTCATGGAACCTCAACATTGCAACATTGGATTTACAATACTGCCTTCTCTGGTTTTGACACACATGTTTCTACCTAACAATGCTAAGGCATTATCTTTTAAGCAATAGGGAGTTGTGCATTAGGCAGCAAATCACCAACTTCTCAATGCCATGATGCTGAATCCTTAGCGTTGTTGCACTGTTTATATATCACCTCAGTGTTGTACCCTAAAAAAAATCAAAAAATTTAAATCAAACACCTTTATGTTTTTAATGCAAACATCCCTATAAAATATGAACGATCTTCTAAGGGATATAAGTCCAATTTATATTTTGGTCATACGAACACCATAATGGCATTCCCAATATATGTAAGCCCAATCTAAATGTTTACCATGCGAACCTCCACACCATAATGGCATTCCCAAGGGATGTAAGCCCATTCTATTTGTTTGCCATGCAAACTTTTAAACTAAACCATTAGGGATGTAAGCACAATCTATATGTTCACCATGCAAACTTCTAAAATAAACCATTATGGCATTCCAGTGGATGTAAGTCTAGTCATTTACTCATCATGCAAACTTCTCTACAATTTCTAGCACTCCAAAGGGAGTTAAGTCCAATCTATTCGTTCGCCATATGAATATCTAAATTCTAACTAGCATTTCAATGGATGTAAGCCCAGTCATTTTTTCCACATGAACTTATCTATAATAAATAGCACTGCAAATGGATGTAATCCCAATCTATATGTTCACCAAGCAAACTCCTAAGCTCTATATAACATTCTAAAAGGATGTAAGCCCAATCTATATATTTGACATGCGAACTCCTAAACTCTATAGCGCATTCCATAGGGATGTAAGTCTAATCCATTAGTTTGCTACACAAACTTCCAAACTTTGTATGGCTTTCTAAAGGGATGCAAGTCCAATCTTTTTATTCTCCATGCAAAAACCATAACAGCATTCCAATAGGATGTAAGTTCAATCTTTCTATTTGCCATGCAAACACTTAAATAGCATTTTAATGGGATGTAAATCCAACCCAAATGTTAGCCATGTGAACACCATAATTTATAGTGATAATAATAATAATAATATATATATATATATATATATATATATATATATATATATATATATATATATATATATATATATATATATATATATATATATATATATATAATTTCCCCAACAAGTGTTTAGTTAACATCCTTTGCCTGATGTAGGTTTTTTAACTTTTAAGATGTTTAACTAAGTTAATGGACTTTTTAAATTATCTCTACTTTTTTTCATAATATGGCTTAAGTCGTTGACCATTCACTTTGAAAATCTCATTCATCTTTAGGTCTTAAATATCTATAGTTCCAAGTGCATAAACTTTAACAACTGAGAAAAAGCATGACCATCTTGAACTTAGTTTTTTTGAAAATAATTTAAATTTTGCATTAAATAATAATACTTGTGTCTAGGCTTTAATTGTTTCTTAATGACTTTCCTATTATACAAATGTTTTTTTATTTTATATATGACCTCAAATTTTTGTATCCGCCTAATCTTATTTCTTTTAACACATTTAGATTTATTAGTCATTTTTTTGCACTTATTTTCATATTGAAATTTAATTTTTTAATTAACTAAAATGCTTTGTGCTCTAATTCCAATGGTAAGTGACAAGCCTTCCTAATTACTAATTTGTATGGAGACATTCCAATTGGGGTTTTGTATGCAGTCCTTTAGGCCCATAATGCATTATCTAATTTTAGTGACCAATCATTTCTTGTAGACCCTATAGTTTTTTTTTCTAAAATCCACTTTATCTCTCTATTTGAAATTTCAGCCTAGCCATAAGTTTAGACATGATAGGCAGTAGATATACTATGGTATACTCCATATTTTCTTAAAAATTATTTCATATATTTATTATAAAAATGAGTACCTTCCTCACTAATAATGATGTTTGATATTCTAAATCTTACAAAAATATTTTTTTAATAATTTAGCAGTAACCTCAAAATCATTTTTTGGTGTAGCTATTGCTTCTATCTATTTGGAAACATAATCAATACTAACTAAGATATATTCATTTCCATATGAAGAAACAAATGGTCCAATAAAATTTATTCCCCACACATCAAAGATATCTACCTCTTAAATATAATTTAAGGGCATTTCTTAACACAGAGGTATTTATTATTCTTTAGCATTTATCATAATTTTTAATAACACATTCATGTACATCTCTAAATAATATTACCAATAAAGTTCACATTGTAATATTTTAGCAACTATTTTATTACCTCCAAAATGTCCTACATATTTAGAATCATGACATGATTATAATTTCTAAAATTTTATTATTAGGAATGCATTTTCTTAAAATTTGATCTAGACACTTGTTATAGATATAAGATACATCCTAAAAGTAGAATTTTACATCATGTAAAAAGTTCTTCTTTTGATTATAATTGATTCCATAAAATATAATTTCACTTACTAGATAATTCACAATATCTGCATACCATGAAATAACTTTATTCTTAAATGCAAATAATTATTCATCTAGGAAGTCGTCCTTAAGATATCCACTAACTTAAAGTTTTTTTTTTCAGTTGTTAATCTAGATAAGTGATCAACTACTTAATTTTTAGAACCCTTTTTATCTTTAATTTCTATATCAAACTATTATAACAATAATACCCATCTAATCAATCTAGGTTTAGCTTTTTCTTTTCTTAATAGATATTTAATTACTGCATGATCAATATATACCATAACTTTTATTCCAACTATATAGTATCTAAATTTATCAAATGTAAAGACAGTTGCTAGTAATTCTTTTTCAATTTTTAAATAATTTAATTTATTTTCATTTAGAGTTATACTAGCATAATATATTACATGAAAACTTTTATCTTTTCTTCACCCTAAGGCTATGCTTATTATAAAATTAATTGTGTCACACATCAATTCAAAAGTTAAGTTCCAATCAGGTGTTATAATAATCAAAGGTAAACATAATTTGACTTTTAAGAGATAAAAAGCTTATTGGCATTCGTCTGTAAAAAAAGGGCATATCCTTCTTTAATAAGTTACACAATGATTTTATTATTTTTTAGAAGTCTTTAATAAATCTCTTATAAAATCTAGCATGTCCTAGAAAACTTTTAACTCCTTTAATATTAGTTGGTGGTAATAGTGTTTCTATAATTTGTATTTTTGACCTATCCACTTCAATTCTTTTTTCAAAGCTTTTAAGACCTAATATTTTTTTTTCTCTAACCTTAAAATGGATTTTTTCTCAATTTATTACTAATTTTTTCTCTTAACATCTCCTAAGAATGATTTTTATGTTTTCTAAGCAATGTTCAAATGTGAGACCAAAAATAGAAAAATCATCCATTAATACTTTAATGTAATTTTCAATTAAATCAAAAAATATAGCCATCATAAAATGTTTAAAAGTAACAGATGCATTACATAAGTGAAAGGGCATTCTTCTAAAAGCAAACATACCATAAGGACAAGTGAATGTTGTTTTCTCTTGATCCTCAAGTGCTATGGAAATTTGGTTATGTTCATAATACCCATCTAAAAGCAATAAAAATGGTTTGCTAACTCTTCTAACATTTGATCAATGAATGGCAAAGAAACAAAATCTTTTTAGTGTCTATTTTAGCATCCTATAATAAATACAAAGCCTCCATCCTGTGATTGTTCTAGTAAGAATAATTTCATCTTTTTGCATTAGTAACAACAATCGTTCCTTCTTTCAAAGGCACTCAATGGATTGGACTTACCCATGTACTATTTGATATAAGATATATAATTCCAACATCTAACCACTTTAAGATTTCCTTTTTTACTACTTTCTTGGTAGGATTTATTCTCCTTTGGCTTTCTATAAATGCATTATTATTTTCTTTCATTAGAACTCTATGCATACATATTGAATGACTAATCTTTTTAATATATATTATTGTCCATCTAAATTCTCTTACATGTTATTTACAAACTTTGATTAATTATCCTCTTGATTTTCATCTAAATCAATTGTGATGATTATTGATAATGTTGATTATTTTCATAGATAAATATATTTCAAATGATTTGGTAATGATCTTAACTCTTGATTTATCACTTATATTATAGATTATTTGAGATTCTTTCTTTCTATCAACATTTCTAATGGTTCAAACCTTTCTTTAAACTAATTAGATATAATTCTAAGAAATTGAATGTCATCATATTCTTCATCATCATTTTCCATTTTTGTTATATAATTCATTTATGATATAAGAATCCAATTCGTTTTCTATTTTATTTTCACTTAATTCATTATTTTATCATCCAAAAATTTAATAAAGTTAAACACATTAAATTTAACTTCCTAATAATTTATTCTCATTATTAATTTCCATTTTTAACATCTATCATCATTTTTTCAATATTATAAAATATGCAAGGAATATAAATTGATCTACCTTAACTAAAATATCTTCAATAATACCATTAGGATAAATTAAAGAGTTATTAGCTAATCGTGGAGACTATTGACTTTATAAGCCCCACCTCATTTGAAATTGATTGTGATGATAACAAACATATGTTCAAATACTTCTAATTAGTTTAAATTTAAGTGACGCTGAAAAATTCTTCAAATCTAGATTCTTCAGTCAATTTAGAAAGCTAAAGTTGTTGGACTTGAATTGATTGAGAATTTTCTATGAATTATAATATTAAGGGAAATAAAGAGCTCAATAAAATAAATAATTTTTTCATTTCAAAATAATTTACTTAACTTTATCCATATTTCTACATATTAAAATTGCATTATTCTTTATTTATTCCTTGAATTATCCATTTTGAAAAACAAGAACTAAGTGCATCAGTTAA
The DNA here is from genome assembly GCA_021442155.1 of Cymbidium sinense. NCBI lineage: Eukaryota > Viridiplantae > Streptophyta > Magnoliopsida > Asparagales > Orchidaceae > Cymbidium > Cymbidium sinense. The sequence goes on from CM038221.1 coordinate 94,469,991, forward strand.
GTTTCATTTAATTTACTTTCAAGAAAGATAAATTAAGTTCATACTTCATTAAATCATTTTCACACTTAATCATATTTATTATACATTTATTTCTTGCATAATAAAAATATTCTAGAATTATTCAAATTATTCTTTTCTCTCTCCTATTATTGTATTTTCTCTCTCCTATCATCCTAATAATGTTTTGGCCAAATCTATAATAGATTCTTGACAAACAAATCATGTGAGATTTATTCAAATTATTTCCATAAATAATTCCTTCATCTTTTAAATTTTAAAAATTCATTTAATTGAAATTTTGAATTTAAATTATTTTGAATCCTTTATGAATAATCCTTGCTATATCAATGTAAAATTGATTCTAATCATTTATGGAATAATTTGGCTATCTCTAGATTGATTTATTTTAGCTAATTAGAGTTTAATTAAATTATTTCAAGTTAATTCAAAAATTAAATTCAAATAAGCCTTAATTTAATAATTCTTCTTTTTTAATTAAATCTATTTTAAGAAAGTGTTTGGCCAGACACATTAAACAAATTTAAATTATTTTAAATTGTATTTATTAGTTTAAAAAAATCCTAATTAATCATCTTATATTTTAACTAATTACATGCATTGATTTGATATCATTTAATTAAGGAATAAGTAGTTGGATGAAAATCCTATGGATTTTCTTATATTTATTTTATTAAAATTAATTCATATTATTTCTATTTCCAATCTTGATAATTAATTATATTCTTATCATACCTTGCATTTAATTTAATTTGATTCCTTAATTGGAATTCATCTTGGCTGACCACCCTTTTTGGATTTCAAAATCTCTAAGCTATTCCTAAGTTTTGGTAACTCTTAATTATTAATTCTCATCATGATTTCATATCTTTTTAATTTTTTCTTGGCCAACCAAATTAGCATAAAGTATCATCCAATTTTAGTATTCATTTATGTTCTAATCTATTTTGAATTTTAAAATACTACATAAACTATTCTTCCCTCAATGGCTGATTCTTTTATATGAATTTTTAAATTATTTTAGCGACTAATTCTCTCTCTCTCTCTCTCTCTCTCTCTCTCTCTCTCTCTCTCTCTCTCTCTCTCTCTCCATATTATCCCTGGCTAAAAATTCCCTAAACAATTCTCATGATTTGAGTGAAGCTCCTTTGGTCGATCCAATCTTCTTCTTCATTTCACTAGATTCAAAATTCAATTAGACACTTAATCAAGCTTTCCCACTCTTTCTCTCATGGCCAAAATTATTAGGGATAGAATCCTTGGTTAGTTGATTGAGATTATGAAATCAAAGTCAAATTACTTTTGAAACAATTTTCCCTCCAACTCTATCATACTTGGACAACCCTTTGTGCCTCCCTTTTCAATTTAAAAGTGACTTTTATTCTAGGTTAAAGTTTCTTAGCTATTTATTCACTCTTGGCTGACCTCTTGTTACATTATTTCCTTAGAGATCTTTATGATTATAGTGCTACAATGCCATCATTCTTCATCTTCTCTTGGGAAAAAGATTCTATTTAAGATTGCTTAAGAAAACTTGAAGGATTGGTGGAAACAACCCTTGGTTGAAAGCCTTAATGGTTCTTTTAATTTCTTAAGGTGCTTAATTCCTCATCTTGCCTTGCTTTTTTTTCTTGGTCGATTCATATGATCATGGTATGCATGAACGAATTTAAGTTGTGATTGAAGTTTTTTTCTTGGTCGATTTACTTGAATTATTTGATTAAGGATTTTTTCTTAAAGTTTTCTTCATCTCTTCTTACTTTCATATATCTTTAAGTGAAAGACATCTTGTGTTTTTATTTCAAAGAGCATACAAGTGATTAGCAAGCTTACATTTACAAATCTTTTTAACACTTGCATACAAAATTGTTCTTATGAAAGGGATCTTAACTGAACTTGTTTGATTTGATTTTTTTATATCAACTTGCTTACAATATCACACAAGTTACATACATCATTTGTTTTAGTTTATCATTCTTTTCTTCAAATCATTATTTTGTGGTGTTTTAATACATTATTTCAGGTTATTTGATATTAAGTTTTCAATTCCTTTTAATAAAAAATCATGTATCTTTTCTTGTTTACATTCAATATTTCATACATGTGTTCGAAATTACATTTAGTATTCAATATGTAAGAAGTGAGCTCTCTCTTTTAAAACAATTACCTTAATATTGTTATACTTGTGTTGTGAGTGCAAAATATTCTTGAATTGAGAGGTAGATATTTGTATCTCTTCTCTTCTTTCTACTTATTCTATGTTTGAGTTATACTTGCCCATATAGGAAAGTACAGTATTGGGTTGTACTTTCCCATGTAAGAAAGTATGGTGTTAGATTGTACATGCCCATGAAGGAGAGTACGAGAGATTTGTTATAATCTCAACTTTGATTTTTGAACTCCTAGCTTGGGTTGATAGGCATGGACATAGTTTGATTTTTGAGGTTGGGTTGAATCACGTAAAAAATTTATTATCCATATTTTATTTTTGAAGTCTTTGGAGAAATAGAGGTGTTAGCTTTTTTCTCATTTTTCTAAATACTTCTCTTTCTGCTACATTTTTCTTTTCTTCAATTTCTTTATTTAATATTTCATTTTCCTCATGTTCATCTACTAGATCCCTTTCTTTTAATTTATTTCCACTTCTTAATTTAATTTACACTGATCATTACCTTTATATTTATGATTTTCTTCCATATTACTAGGTAAATTCTCTCGAGGTTTATTTATATGGTTATTAGCTAATTACACTAATTGAATCTCTACATTTGTTTTTATTGAAGCTCAATGGCTTTGTAATTGAGTTCCCATTTATATCAAAAATTCTTCTAAATTTGGTTTCTTTTCCTTAGTTAAATTTTGTGGAGGATATCCTGGTGGAATGATAAGTCTAATGCTAAAGTTTTGAGGGTAATAATTTGTATTAAGAAAACTTTTCATATTTTCATTTTCATTAAAGTTTGCATTATTATTCTAAGAAAAGTTTGGGTGATTCCTCCAATATTTATCAAATGTATTTTAGTAAGAATCATTTAGTTTATTTGAGATATAGTTAAGCATTTATAGTCCTTGGTTACTTTGATCTTCCATTACACTAATTTCACTAGTTTCTCCCACTTGGTTCATATAATTAATATTTTGAGTAATTCTTAAACTATTTAATATCTTAGATAGAAAACTACTTAAGAGGTCAATATTGTAATCATAACATTGTTGTTAATATTAACTACCTTATTAGGAATTAATCTATGAGATGGCCATTGAATTATTCATTGTCATTTCTTCTATTAAAGAATAAGCTTCTTCAAAAAGTTTTGACATTAGGCTATCTCCTGTTGTTGCATCTATGATAGTTCGCAGTGATCCTACTTAGCCTTTATAAAATGATCGAATGATAAGACAATCAGGTAATGAACGATGAGAACATTTTTTAATAATTCTTTATACCTCTCTCAAGCCTCATATATAGATTCATTATCTAATTGTATAAATGATTTAATATCTTTTCTTATGGTGAAAAATATATTACTAAACATATTTGAGCTAATTCATTCCAAGTTGTTATAAATACTTGAGGAAGTGAGTTTAACCACATTTTAGCCTTATCTCTAAGTGAGAAAGAAAATAATCTTAATTTAATAGCATCATCACTTACCCCCATTATATTTAAAGGTTGCATAAATTTTAAAGAAATTTGCATTATGCATATTAGGATCTTCAATAGGTGAACCACTAAACTGAGAGTTTTTCACCATTTAAATTATAAATGGTTTTAATTTAAATTTTTAGTTTAAAATGTTGGTCTATTAATACTTTGTTGTATTCTTTGTACTATCAGTGTGGCATAATCCCAAAGAGATCTAAATGGTTCTCCAACTAGTTGACTATTCATTGCTAGTTTTCTCACTTAATATCTTTTTTCCTTTCTAATTTTATACAAAGTCATTCGATTTATAAATTTAATGGTGCTATTTCTATAGTTATATCTCTATACATGTAGAATTTAGAAATCACAACTTTGGATCAAAATTGAAACAACAATGCACTGAATAAGTCCAAAGATTGTATATAAAAGATATTTTAGATTTAATACCTAACACAAATACATGCAACAAAATGTTGAATTAAAAATCGATTAGCATGACTAATATTAACTTAATATAAATTATTATTTTACTTCCAATCCCAAACTATGGGGCACAAAACTTGATTGGTCTATTTTACGATATATGTAACTGCACATGTCAAACCAAGTAATATAGAATGAATAGAGTATCATTCCCATAAGGATTAGTGAAATTTTCTACATTGGTTTTATATTAGGTTAAGTACTAATCCTTTAAAACTTGTATTTTGTCCAACAAAATATAAAATGTTGAATTAAAATGACTATCTATTATTTTACAAGATATTAAAATAACTTAATTTTATATTTTTTATATTTTATAAAAAATAGAAGTATTATTCTAAATTTTAAAAGTAGTACTCTAAATTTGTAGACTTTTTTATATATTGTGTTATATTAAATAAATAGTGAATTAATTTTGAGCTTATAATATCAACGAGGAGTAAAAATGCTATGCCCTTTATGTCTAGACAAGTACAACCAAACCAATCTCTTTACCCAATTTTATCCTTTGTGCCAAATAAATTTTAATTAGTTGTGTTACCCATATTTCTCTTTAAATGATTGTGAATCCTAAAAATAATCATATTTTTAATAGCTATTTAGCTCTTGTGGACTATCTAGGAAATTATTGATTATTTAGTACATTTGTTTACCTTTTCCTTAATTATTCTTCTAAGATTATATCAATATCTCAATATCATACTTGATTTTAACTTTGTAATTAGCCATATCATAATTAAATGAAGCATGGAGAAGAAAAGCAAAACACCATATTCATTAAAAGCATGAAGAATTTTTTTATAGTAATCCATAAAATGTAGTCTAATATAACACAAACATTCAAAAGCTCATATAAATTCAAAATACTTTATGGATTAGTGCATTATAGTGGAGAACAAGAAGAAAATGTCATTTAACATTTTAAAATAAGATTTAAGATAAAAATAAAAGAAAGAAAGAGCACACTGAGTAAGCCCTCTAAGTCCTCCCTTTGTTATCATTTATGACTTCCTCATAGAAACATCTAGCATCCCCTACTAAAAGTCCTTAATTGTTGATCTCCTTCTCCACTGCTTGCTAAAAAAAATACTCTTTCATACTACCCTTACAACACTCTCACAGCACTTGGAGTGTCACTCTCCAAGTGATTTACTAAAAATAAAACCAAGACACGCACTCCCTCTTGCCAAGAAATCTCTAAAAAGAAAATAATCATTTTCTCTTAGAAATGTCCCTTATATATAGCCTAGAAATAGGCTTAATCAATTTTCTTGATGTTACTTCCATAACTACCTCAAAAACTAGTCAAAGCTATTGTTGGTTCCATCATGAATCTATTATGTCAGGTTGTAGCACTGTTGATGTATCGCTATGACACTGGAAGTGGAGATATGGCACTATGCATGTTGCCTCTGTTTCATATTTGTTAAGTACAATGCCTAAACACTGAGCTTGTTGTAGAATTGTCCCAAAATGAGTCTGATTTAATGCCACAACCTTACTAATATAGTGCCTAGACACTAATTTTGTTGTAGAATTGCCCTAATTTAAGCTATTTTTAATGTCATAATGTTGCTTTTCCAATACCTAGGAGCTGGGTCTAAATTTCTTCTTTTTTATTTTTCTGAAAATTTTTCCATTACAACACAAAATATACTTAAAATAAATACATTTTAGCATATAAAAATATGATAAAGGCATTATAATTACATAAAAGTTTCATAATTTTAAAACTTATCAAGTGTCCTTTAGCTTTAATTCTCTTCTCTTGTAATATTACTTTAAATTTAATCTAGCGTTCACATTATCTTTTATTTTTTTCCTTAACAGACTTCATTATGTTAAATATGTTATCAAAGAAATTCTTCTCTATATGCATCACATCATGATTGTGCTTAATCAGATTTGACTTTTAGTAAGGTAGATCATAAAAAATACTTATTTTTGTCCAATTGTGATCTACACCATAACTTAGTAAACTACTCTCACATAATATTAAAGAAACTATTATAGATGGAATTTAACTAATAATTTGCCACAAATCATCCTCACTTAATCTTTGTGGAGTCTTAGACTTGTCAATTCAATTTTTAATGAATCATCTATGCTTCTTCTAAATAGGTGGTCAGTAAGTAGAAACATATGGTGATAATAAAATCAAGAATTGTTTCAACTATTTTTAAGAGTATATATTTTTGATTAATCCATGTAGTATGGATTGGCCAACTTTCCAATAGTGCTCCACCCAAACAACATTTCTTAACCAAAAAAATCATTCATAGTCCACATAAGTTCTACTTTCATCTAAAAGTTCTGCTTTATTGTGATATCATATGTGAGTACACCAATATCTTATAGGATTTTTAACTCATCAATCAATAACTATAAGAAGACATCAATTTTTATTTTGGAATTATAGGGGCTAAGTATAACTAAAATGAGGAACATATATGGTGTGATCATACACATCTCTAGAGGTAGATTGTATTGTATAACTATCACTAGCCAATATAAATAAGGTGGTATAGACTAACTATATGATGAAACCATCATCGCATAAGCCAAATCTAATGTTGCATGGATCATCAAACAAAATTAGGGTAAGTAAAATTAAAATACTTTCATGCTTTGTCCATTGGATGGCATAAAAACTTTGATTCAATTGATCTCTCATGGTACCATCACATATGCTTTATTGAACGCATAGTAATGTATATTCTTTGAATTCATGGAGTAAGTGATAAGTAAAATAATCACTTTTAAGGTACATCCTTCTATTTATATTATTTTCTACTGTGTGGCTTAAATCTAGATGCTCCATGAAATTTTTGTTCAACATCTAGTGCATTATCCTTGTAGTATAGCTTATAATCATTGGCACTACAATTAATCTCTCTAAACTCTTACCTAACTTTGACACTTACTTTTTTGCTCTATATATGTCCTTTGTGACTAAATTTTCTTGTGAGTTTGTCTTTATAAGTAGGCCTACAAATTAGTTAAAACATTCAAATAATATATTATATTCAACTTTAATGCTTATCATTTTTGCAGCCACAAATAGTTTGATGTGGTTTATACAACCTTCTCACAATCAATATTGTGCTACATTTAGCACATCGTAGAACTATTCTGCTTCTTTGTTAGGTGGTTCACCTTCAGTTACTCATATAAATTGGCCTCTTGCAGCATCCAATAAGGCATGCATAACTCATCGACAAGCATCAGCATCAAAATGTGCCTCGAACACACCATGTGAAATCCAAAACTATTAATTTGGATGGAGACCCCTATGATATAAGTCCAATCTCACTTCATATGATGTTAAGAATCATTGGTTCTTGTGCTTTGCACAAGGACATCAAAACTTTTTTCTGAAAGTTAAGTAGAACATTGAGATGTCATGTGCATAAAGTGCTCAACACTATTAAAAAATTTGTTAGTTAATCTTTATTTTTTGAGGTGCAATCTATTGTACATCCATAATCGCTCACTATAAATATCTATATTTGATATGAATTAAGAAGTGTGAAGACTAGATTCATGTATTCTATAAATTATATATTAATTATGACTAACTAATTAAGGCCTAATATAACTTAAATGCTTAAATATGCAATTTTTTCTTGTAAATAATTGATACAATGGACTAAGCTTACAAGTACCTCCCATTCAAGGATTAATCTTAATACAAGAAGGTTGTACTTATCTCATAGCTCTTAAAATAATTGAGATTCTTAATTAATTACATAAGGCTAGTTGAGAAGATCGAAGGAGAATTGGAAGGGAGAGTAAGGTCAAAGAGTGTGAATGTTGTGCACTATAAGATTGTAGTGATAGTCAAACAACATTTGCAATATTTTAAGACTAAAGCAAAGGGATATGTCTAAACAAAGTGAGTATCGATATAGATGTAATATTATAAACTTCTATTCTTTAACTTTTAACTTCATTTAAAAATTTCATCATATTAGCTTATCACAGTTTAATTAAATTTTTATGTAAATTATCAAATAATATAAAATTTAAAAATTACCCAAAAATCCTAAATTAAGATTTCAACAAAAACTCTAAACTATAAACTAAATAGTTATGAACCTAACTCAAAATATGAAAATAACCATAAATTACATGAGTTTTATACAAATTTGAAGAAAATCTAAACTATAAATTAAATTAAAAAAAAGTTTAAATCCATATTTAGCATGAATAAATGGATGAAATAATGAATAAATAGTCCCAAAAAGCCAGAGGAAGTTACTTATATTCAATTCTATAGGGAAATCAGAAAAAAAAAAAATATGGTGCATTTTAATAGAGATTTTGTGTGCCCTAAGCTGTCTTTCGCCGCAACTCGAGAGATAGGAGACTCGAAGTCGAAGAAAAGAATAGGTCATTTTGTTGGCCCTTAATAATTGAAGTTTTTAGCAAAATTTTGATGAAAATTACGTCAAAATATTTGTCTGAAATTTTATCAAGTTTATGTGATGTTTGACGCGATGTTTTTTTTTAATGGCAATTTCCATTAGAAAATTCTTCGACTAAAAATCCATTGATAATTTTGCTTGTAATTTTTCATAAATTAGTCCACCAAAAATATTGTCAATAATAGCTATTTTTCTATAAAATTAACATTTGAACCAAAAGGAGTACTCCAAAAAACATTTTGCAAGAATTTGGCCAAAGTTGACCTTTGTAAAAGGAAAATAAGTCATAAAGGTAACTCCTTAAAATAGAATTAGAACCATGAAGGTTTCTACCAAATCAAGAAAGAAAGAGAGGGAAAGAATGAGTGGGAAATTACTTAAGCAAGGAATTTAATATTTGAATTTCAACATACCTTGGAATTGAAATTAAATCAATTAAGATTTAATCTCATGTAGCTAGTCAAACATTGGAGGGAAGGTTATTGAAGTTACATGGAATAATTAAGAAAAAGATTAATACATGCATGGTTTGGCCAAGGCAAGAGAAAAAGAAGGGAAAAATCAAGAGAGATATCAACTAATGCAATAATTTAATTTTAAAAATTAAAGCACACTGAATATAATTTTAAATCAATCAAATATAAATATGAAGGGAGCAAGCCATGTAATTGGAGGGAATATTTGAATTCACTTAACATAGTTAAACACTCCTTCATTAATTTAGTGATCAATTTAAGGAAGTGATTCAAAATAATTTGAATTTTGAATAAATTAAAAATCAATAGTGCATGGGATAACAAAAGATTACTATATGGGATTCAATCAATAGTTAATGTAAGATGTATGAAGGATTTTCTTAATTGATTAATGAGGAATTGATAAAGAAAGACGCGTGAATTAATTCAAAATAAAATAATTAATTGGAACAGCATGAAGATTTCAGCCATGTCATTTTCCATAATTTAATCAATCTCCAATCAATGCAATCAATCAACTTAAATCAAGAGAGATTAATTTAAGAAGTAATTTGGATTAAAACAAAATTCATATTTAATTAAATCTATCAATAAATAGGGGACGACCAAAGGTTTTTCAAAAAAATAGAAAATACAAAATAAGAAATTGTATTAATCCAAAGTCCATTTGAATTCAAACTTAAATTAAATCAATTTAATTCAAATTTAATTAAATCTAATCAAATAAAACACTTACGTAGTTGACCAAAACATGCCTTACACAAATAAATTAAATATGAAAACTAGTCAAGAAATTATTCAAATTTAAATTTAAACATTCAAATAAATATAAAATTTTGAAAATTATTAATAAGGGAAAATGATATGGCATTAAATTGAATAAATCACACAAAATTCTTCATCCTAAAATCATAAGAAATTCAGCCATGTATTAGGAAATATAAAAATCAAATGAAATTATTTATAGGAGAGAGAAAATTATTGATAAGAAAGAGAAAAAGATAATTTTGATAATTGAATTAATATATAATTTCACATTCTAAAATATGTGGTTAAAAATAAATAAAGTGTTAATGATGTAGAAAATACACCTAACTCACATTGAGATACAATGAATAAGGTTTAAATCAATGAAAGTAGTCAAATTATCTAAAAATGATAATTTTAAGAATATTAATATAAATGATGCAAATAAAATATAGAAAATAATGTAATGAGATGTAAATATTTAAATAATAATTTCCATATATATGAGCACTTATTTGTCTTATCTTTCAATTCATAGAAAAATTCTCAAACTATCATAATCTAGGTTAGTTTGACTTTTCAAATTTAACTATGTATAAGTCTTCTAAATTTCTTGAAACACTTAAAGTGAATCATTAGTATCATTCAAATATATATTTATTATCATCAAAATTAATTAATTATATCAGTCAGTAGTCTTTAAGAAATCACCTGATGCAAGGGACCAACTTAGTTACTAGTGTGCATGAAGACTTACTTGCATTCAAGCGAGTAATTAGAGATGTTTATTTCATACTAGCAACTAGGACGAGATCTTCGTACTCACATAGCCAGACGACTTGACAGTTGGCACATATCATTCACCCAACCTTTAGAGTACGGGCTAGTCTCTTCATATGACAACCAATTTGGAGCGTCTAAAAATTATTATGTAGTTTTCTTTGTGGTCACCTCCTAATTTTATAAAAGTAGGGATTTTGAGTAGTGAGGGATTGTTTTATTTTTTTACTTTGACACTGTTCCTAAGAGAAAAGAGCCAATTCTTATACTCTACCCCTTTTAGACATGCACTGATTTATGCTCAGATTCTTATATTCTACTTAGCTTTTTTTAGTATTATTCTCCTTTACATCTAACGTGCCTTAGGTCCTCTATTATGTTATTGATAAATTTGAATTTAATAATATACTATGTATGATGGAACAGAAATAAATTAATTAAACTAAACAAATATTTATTAACATGTTTATCATTTAAATGTATTTTGAAAATGGTAAACCAACATGGCACTTGGTTAAAACCTATGCCTTATCGGCGATCGCAGGCAAAATTGTTAAGCCCAGATATATTGGGTTGTAATTTATTGAGTCGGTTTAATAATGCGGCCATGCCTTAAAAAATGTCTGCTACTAACACAACAAATGATTTAACTAAAATTTCTCAAGTACTAAAGTGTTAATAGTTATCACTTAGCAGACTTTCTGTCGAGACATACATACATAAACTATAATAACTGTTAAAACATCATGAAGTTTTTCATTAAGGTAAAAATGTTTCATTATTTAAAGGTCTTTTTAGAATTAATTTTATTTTTATTTTTTATATTTTTTTATTATATATATATATATATATATATATATATATATATATATATATATATATATATATATATATATATATATATATATATATATATATATATATATTTAAAGTATTTCTTTGTTTTTCAAATATATTATATTATTTTTAAAATTATTTAAAATAATTTTTATGTGCTTTTATATTTTTAAATATAATTATTTCTGCCAAATATATTTTATTTTGAATAAAAATACAAAAAAATAAAATAAAAAATAAAACATAAAACATACAAATGATTCCAAACGGCACCCTAACAACTAATAAATAAATATTTTTTATTTTAAAAGATTATAATGCAAATAAATTAGGGAAAACGTGTTCTCACCGATAGAACTTGACTGATTCCCCCATTTTGAATGCAAAAAATTCGAAGGCTATTTGCAGTCTAAAAGCCATAAACTATTAAGCCAAACAAAACCAATCCATCCTCTTCTCATGAAGTGCTCCACGTGACGAAACCTCTCAAAATATTTTTTATGCATTACTTGATTTTTTTTTTTTTGTTGTTAATTTTTTTTTCCACGTGACAACACGAGCCTTAAATCACGTGTGTCACGACTTTCACGCAAGACGCTTATTATTAATTTGTCGAAAAAAAAAAATTTTTAATCATTTTAATTGACGTTGGAGTAATAATAAATTAAATATCATATCATAAAGCAAAAAATTTCCAAGGATTTTAGTAAATCTCAATTTCAATTATGGCTTTTATTTTATTCTTTTTTTGAATTAGTATGCCGATTAATGATGTGATACAAAAATTTAGTCATTTTTTTATAATAGCATATTTATATAATTGCATTAGTTAAAAATAAATTCAGTAATATGCGAAATAATAATACTTCTAAAAATTAGAAAAAATATATAAAAACTTATAATCCAAATTATATCATTAATTAAAAAAAAACACTGATAACTTTACATTTTCCATTGGTGCATCCCCAAGAAATTTTGTTTTCCATTGAAAACTTCTTCGTTCTTAAATTTTCTAAACTGAACAGATCTTATCTTCCCGAGCATCATTATCTAAGGGGAAAATAAAAATCAAATTCCTCAGTTACCAACGAATCTCCACTAATGTACAATTAAGCTTGATCTTATCGGGATGCTCGGCCGGCCGGAAAGGGGTTTAAATACTCACCATAAAATCGTCAAACTGGAATGATGACTGTAGAAGTCAGAACAGATTCGATGCCGTCAAAAAATCGGAGATTTTTTTATTCAGTAGGTTTTTTTTAGCTTTTTCTTCTAATTGTTGGAACTTTCACGGACGTTGAAAGTGATTACCTGAACGTAATTAACAATATTGAATGAAGAGTGCTGATGGATTAAGAGGGATTAAACACTTTCTCTGTCTCTGCTTTCCCATGCAGAGCGATAAAAAAGAATATGCTTTAGCTTTTTTATTTCGGTTTAATTTATAGATTAAAGTATATTACAAATCATGATGTGCAATTTAGGATATTTAATTATGGAGAGTTGAGTGGTTGCAATTTTAAATTATTGGTTTCTGTTATAAGCTGCTTTCCTTAAATGATTTGCTAAGTAAGACAAAGAAGACCTAGCTGGCAATAACTTCTACAATGGAAATAATTAAGACAAAGAAGACCTAGCTGGCAAGAGTTCGATATTGTCGTCTATTTCATATTATTTGCTAATTTAGACGCAACTAATTAGGATTGAGTTTTAACTAATAAATAAAAGTTTTTTTTTTTTAATATTGTTACAGAAGAGCGTGAAGTTTATACTTATATTTGAGAAGGATATTTGCAATCGCTGGCATGTACGGTAAATGACCAAGCTTATAATTATAATATATAATAATATGCAATAATTATCGTACATATAAAGGAATATAAATCATCAAAAAAATTAATTTTTTGTTATATATATATATATATATATATAAAATAGAAAATTTAATATTATATCAAAAATATTATCATCAATTACTTTTTAAGAGTGAAATACACTTTTAATTATAGAAAAATATTAGATAAATAAACTATAACTTTTGATGTTAGATGTATAAATACATAAAAATTATGTGATATACATGTAAATCTTTCTAAAGTTCAAATCACAATAAAAGAATTATATGTCATAAAAAGATCAATCTTTTTTTCTTAGGGTTTATTTGACTGTTTATGCAAACTATAATTTTGAAAATAATGATTTATTTTAGAAGTAAAATATTTTCTTAAAAGATATTATAGTTTGATTTTCTTTTTTCTTATTCCTTTCTACATATTTTTTTCACACCAAAAAGAAAGAAAAAGCATGACAAATCCATAGCAACTATAAATGACTAACATGTGTTAACCTCCTGTGGAGCTACACAAAACAATAATCAATCCCTAGGCGAAGTAGAAAAGCCCAAGCAATAGAAGCTGCTTCTAAACAAATGGACACTGATAATATCCCCGAGAAATAAGTGTCTGCAATATCAAGCATCTATGGTAGTCCATATATGAGTGTAGCCTAAGTAATGTCATACTATCTATTTACTCTATTGGGATTATATTCTTCCAAAACCGGACTCATGACGGTGGTAGAAAAACCAAACAAGTCTCAGCCCAATGAGATATTCTACTATGCAACTATACCCTGGCTTTGATGAGTGTACCTCTACCAATAATAGAATCTATGAATCTCTATCACAAGCTCTGAGCAAGTAAGCTATAAACAGATGATACTGTGAATAATCTGAAAGTGATCCATCATGCATGCTGGAGTAAACATAAATGTTTGGATCTGATCTCTATCTAAAGCAACTGTAGCTCTACTCAATTGCATAATCAGGAAGAAACACTGCTCTCTGAAGTAGGGAAGTGTCTCAGGATAGCTGAAAGCTCTAAAAATATGTACCTGAATCCATTCATGTAAATAATGCCAAGGAGCATCTACATCGTAGTGGTGTGTGTCAGACATGACACTCACTCTGCCTAATCTATAGTATTGGTAGGCTAATTATTTAGATGCTAGTGCAATCCTTTCTCCACGAGCAAGCTAACTAGCTATCATGAGAGTAGAATGATAAAAAAAAGTCTGCTATATCCAAGGAACACAAAGTACCACAGCTACGTGGCAATGAAGGCTATTAAGGATAACTCCTCACCAATGCCTTGTGCTTGAACATGTTGAGAATTGGCTCCTCTTTTACACTCAAATCTAGTACTGAATGATTCCTCAAATTAATGAAAGTCAGTGTTAAATGGATCATCCAATCATGTTAAATGAGACAAACATGCTACTGAATAGAGAAAACTCTCGGTCCATATATTTAGAGTAATAGTATCGTATCATTTGCAACTTGATCTTTGCTCTCTAAATAGCCTCTAATTGTAAGCTAAAGCATAATAAAGGCTAGAATAATATATATAACTCCCTCTTATTCATTGGCCAACTGACTGACATTGAAGAGCTCATGATTTAGAGGGATGCATATCTCATAGAAAATGCCTAAAGGGAGGCCCGCTATATCCTACATTTCTTCAAAAATTGTCATCTCATGTGGACCAATCTAAAAAGTATTGGTGACCCTATCCCAATGCTCTGTTATGTTAGGGATCCAAGTGAAGGGAAGATGGTTATAGTCAAAGAGTGATGCTTATATTGCATGATATATGCCAACTCTCCTGAGAATATTATTGTCATGCATCTGTAAATGAAGGTGGACCTAATATGTGTAGCCATTAACAGCTGACAAAGGCATACCAAAAACTAACTTTGGGCTCCATTCTTCTGCCTCATGGTGCAATATGTGGTAACCCAAAAGTTGGATCATACCTACAGAAGGAGAACTATCTGTAATTTGCTAGAGTACATCTTGGTCCCCAAAATTAAGTCAATCTATAACTTGCTTCAGAGGAAAATCATGATTGTGTCTTAACTTTAAATTAATCACTATTCAACTAAAAATTATAGAATTTTGTTTTATAGCCACAACACCACAATGCTATATTCATGGTGTTGCGGTCCCTACCCTAGCCTTCTAGAAGGATAACTGCCCAAAGCTAGTTGTCAAAATTACAGTACAGTGCTATGGTGGTGTGATCTTGGCGCCAAGGCATTGCCTCTGCTATTGAGAGGGAATTGTTATAGGGAACAGTGGTATAAATAGAAGTGTCTAGTCCACTCCTTTTACTCATTTTCTCTCTTCGACCACTCTTACTTTCACAACACTCGCACTTCTAGCGATCTTCTTTTATTTTGAGACCCTCTGTTCATTTCAGGTGTCATTATCTTTAAAAAGCTTGTTAAATCATAATCTCACCATTGATCTTGGATCCAGTGAGTAAAAGAATATTGTAGATTTGAAGAACTTCATCATTGAACTTTTGTTCTAGCACGAGATGAAAACCCCTCCCCTCCATCGATCTTAACTTCAGAATATTGTAGATTTGAAGAACTTCATCATTGAACTTTTGTTCTAGCATGAGATGAAAACCCCTCCCCTCCATCGATCTTAACTTCAGAAAGAGTGCTTCACATTATGATTTTGAAATCTAACACTGCTAAGAAAAAATACTGTTGAAATTTCCAAAATTTTCTTAAAATCTCACAAGAAACTCAATTTCTGACTCATAGAGCCATGACATTGTATGTCAACGTCACTGTGTTGTGCTCTTGGGTATTCTTATTATAACGGGCAATGTCATGCTGCCCAAGAAGTAGTGTAGTAGCACCCTATCAAAATCACCCTTGCGCCGCAGTGCCATGGCATCAGCACCATGGTGCAATGCTTACTTGGCGTAACTTAGAATATTTTTTAATTAACAATGAATAATATCCCTTAACGTCGTAGCACCATAGGACCAGCGCCTCGACACTATGTCTATCTAACATAATGAAAAAGTACTTAGAAAAATTTCCTGCTAAGGGGTATAAAATCACCCCAACACCACAGTGCCATAGGGAAAGCGTTGCAGCACTAAGCTCTTGGGTTTTTCATTTTGTTCAAAGCGCCGAGGCATTCTCACTAAAATATCTTTTTTATAAGTATGTTTGAATATTTTTATTTAAATCATGGAGTGTTAAATCAACAAAACTAATCATATACAAGCATACAATACAAAATAATAAAAAGAAAAAAAATTTATTTTTAAATTCAAAAAGAAATTAGAAATTACCAAAAGGAGAAAAGAACAAAAATATAGGAAACTAATAATCATACTCATCACCCTCTTCTTCCTCTCCATTCTTGATACTAGAGGGGTAATTACACAAGGCTGATACTGAAGCACAGTAGGAAAGGAGGCCTGGTTTGAATATGCAATATTGCAACTCTGGAATATGTTGACCAATGCAGTGTTGAACTGAGCCATTGAAAAGAATTGCATATGATGATCAAACTTACTCTCTAGAATCCTTTGCTGAATACTCCTATCTAACTTTTTTCTTATGTCCCCCAATTACCCTCTTTGTTAATGGAGCCTTCTGAATTAGTATTTCTTCATCAGACCCCCTTACCGCTCCCACCACAGTGCATAAATCATAAATCAAAGAAGTGTGATCATACCCAATAGTAGTACTCTCCTTCAGCATATTACAAATAGAAGTATGAATAACTTTCCCGATATCGATTGTAAATCCCCTCTAAATAGCAAAAATTTAAAATAGTCGTATCTTTGGTAACATCACCAATGTTAACAGTGGGTATAAGTTTGGCAGAAATGAAATAGTGTCAAGCCTTAGATTCAATAGTGAGACCAGTGGTAGGAAAATTGATAATTCTTTCCTCGTATCGTTTCCACAGCACATTTGCATTTTTGCTAAAAAAAAAATGGAGGATCTCATCAAAATCAGGATGATCATTATAATAAGCAAAATATTAATCATAAGCAATATCTTGGAGATTGTAATAGGCATTAATAACACCACTATCAAAACTTATTAGTTTCTCTCGTACATATGCTGTGTTGTCCTAGCTCTCTCATGCATTTGCGAAGAACTCGCACACCACCGGGATAACCCACAAGCTATTATCTTAGGCCAGTTTGGCATAGGCTCATCTCATGATCATCCCTTCAACACTATTGCCAAAATCCTGGAAGCTCCTCTCCAGGAACAAGTGTTTGTGGATGTGGGCATGTTGATACTACTCTTCGGTATCAGTGCTGACGATTCTATTAGCATCGCTCGATGCCCTCTTCATGCTCTCCACTCTTCTAAGAGGCATAATGAATATGTTAACTAGATAGAAAAATAGAGCTGAGAGAGACAAAGAAAATCTTTAAGGAGATAAACTGTTGAATGAAAATCCTTAATAGTCTCGAGTCCTATTTATAAATCAGACCTAGTGTCGCAGCACCCAAATGTGGTTCCGATGCTCTAGCCACTCGGGTTACATAACACATCACCATCATCATGGCACCCACATGAAGCACCACAACATTGGTCCACCTATCTCATCAATTATTATGTAGTCAAAAAGATAAATTTAATTATATTAATTTTTGTAACTAACGGATACAAAAAGCATTGCACCGTCATGACTCTCTGACTTAGCTCTATGGCACTATTTTAAAAGAGGTTGTCGTTTCTCTTTTACTCATTATACAACTATCAGGAATCTTGACTAAAGCTGAGGTGCTATAAAGAGATGCTACGGTGCTATTCAAATAGTCAAACGGGCCAATAATACCAAAACTGCGGCGCCAGTCATGCAACGTCGAAGCGATGGACCTCACATCTGATATGTACACCTATCATATAAGCTTGCCACCTAAATAATAGCACCTAGGCATTGTATCCCAGTGCCGAGGCACTACTCCTTTAAATTAAAAATAATAATTACAATAAAAGGACTACAACCAGTCTTCTATCTATTTGTCATGCGAACACCCCAAAATTCTTTCACCATATGAAAAAATTCATACATGCCCACCATATAGACAACTACAGTTTTGGCATTCCAAAGGGATGTAAGCCTAGCCTCCAATTCGTTCACCATGTAAACATTTATCTGTTTGTCATGCAAACACCCCATAATTTATTCTCCATGTGAACAAATTTATATCTACCCACCATGTAGACAACCCTAATTTTGGCATTTCAAAAGGGATGTAAGCCTAGCCTCCTATTCATTCACCATGTGAACATCTATCTATTCACCATACAAACACCACCATAATTGTTCACCATGGGAACAAATTCATTTTTGTCCAATAAGCAGACAATTCTAATTTTGGCATTTCAAAAGGATGTAAGCCTAGCTTCCTATTCGTTCACCATGTGAAGATCTGCCCGTTTGCCATATGAACACTTTATAATCTGTTCACCACGTGAACACTCTTACATTACTTACACTAAAAATTTTAAGTACTTGAGATACCTTAAACAAGGAAACCCATGGCTTAATTAGATTCTCTGTACATTACGACAATGTCCCTTTAATATTAGTAGACTAGAATTACGTAGTCTCAGGATGACAAAACCATGGGATCATAATCAGAACTACAATTTTCTTCTTGACGGTCATCTAAATCACACTATACCTCTAAGACACCAATGCATATTTGATAAATATGTCTATTTCTAATATTAATTGTGAGTGCTATGTTACTTTGGTAAGAGGGGTAATTAACTATGTAGGCTTGCATCCATAGGAAGCAGAACACAGATCTAAATAAACTCTAATGTAATTTTAGGGGAAATGTATTTGAATATAATTCAATCTACCTCATAGAAAAATATATTCCTACTCATCTTAATAAAAATAATTGAGCCAATCCCCAAAGGTTTTTTTCTTTAGTTATTAGATTTTTGGTGACTCCATTGGGGATTGCTTCTCTCTCCATTTTTAATTGAAAATGTAAAAAATAAATGGTGTCCTAAGAATATCCACTTGTATTTCTTAGATTTTGTGATTCTAGTAGAACCTAATTTTAGATTTACACTAAGGTTTGAAACCATCCATGGCGAGCTTAATAAATATTTTGACTGTCAGATTAGGGGAGGGATCCACTATCAGATTCTCCCAAGCTATAGTTAACAACAGTTCCATTGAAGTTACTTTCTAGTTTAGAACAATCTCTGAGGTTATCCATTTTCTACCAGATGGACCCATAAATGAATTTATACCTAAGGTATCTAATAAAGGAAACATGTCAATCCTAAATGAGCCTAGGGATGACCTCAAAGAGGATATCTATCATTGATAAGTTATTAAAGACAGCCCTGAATACTATGGATAAAATGATTGCCAAGCCTAAATTAAAATCTACCACTATCAACTTGCTTAACATTGCGTTTGAAGAATAGAGCCCATCACAAACCACTATCAGCTCGAAGGAAAAAAAATGACCACCAAGCACTCTTCTTGAAGGGCACCTCCCAGAACTATACCCTACCTATTTCCTTCCTGACAAGAGAACAACTTTACCTATTTTGACTTATGGGCCAAAAGAAACAACTTTTATAAAGAAATATTTTTATAAGGTCCTCAAGACTACCAATAGTAGAGGTCATCAAAGAAGGATCAATAAATTAGGGAGCTAGGTCACCAAACCCATAAATTTCTACTATAAAAGAAGTAGGAATATCATAAAGTATCATCTTTCCCATCTTGAGCAGAAATCAAGACCAAAAAAATTGATGATCTATGAGCACTGACAACAAGCCATCCAACCTAAAACAAACTGATGGCCAGTTATTAGAAGGTCCTGACAACAATATCAAAGAAAAGCATATCACCTAGGTCATTCTAACCTAGTCGGTGAGTACCAGGGTGTGATATTTGAGACTCATTCTCAGAGATCCATTGAAAGGTCCCAACTGATATGGAGGACCAAAGGATTGAAAGATGTCAAAGTTGAGAGAGCTTAGAATGAATCCGATGGAAGCACCAGTCTAAAAAGAATCGGCCAATGGATGAAGACATGATGATCAACTTTTTTAGGGAAGATGAAGATCTCCCAACTAATGAAGAATTGGAAAGTTTAGATCTCCAAAATAATGAAGATGTTGATCGCATGGAAGTTGAGTTCATTGGTAATGTTGACACTTGCCTATATAATACAGGTATGGCATCTGAATAACAAAGTGAAGAGGATCAACGAAGAAACCCAAGTTATCGAGAGCCTAAAGGTGAGGCTCAAGTATAAGTGTGGGGTGACTAAAGAACTCATGGATATTGTAGCAAGGCTACAACAATAAATGGATTCTCAACTCCAAAGGAGGGACCAAGAAATCAGTCAGCTTAATAACAACCTTAATGAAATGAACACTAACTAAGGAATTATTTGGCCAGCTTAACCTCATGGGAATGGAAACACAATAGATACCTACATGGAATCTATCAAAGATAAATAATCTAGCAGTGGAGAATGAGGGTGTACAATATACTCCACCCAATTTACCAATAGTTATGATGTAGAGACAAGAACTTCTAGGTGAAGCTATACCGAGCCGTAAAGGATATGTCATGCTGAAGTTTAATACCTTCTTAGGCACAGAAAAATCCACGACAACACTTGGATCAATTTAAATCATCATGGAAAAATACCAATAGAAATGATGCTTTGTTGCTATTCCAATTCACAGTAGTCTCACCCATACACCCTTCGAATGGTATCTGAGTTACCTAATGACTTAGTAAAAATATTCGCTAAGCTAGAGGCACTTTTTGTTAAAAGATTTATAGGTGCAACAAAGAAAGTAATAATTATAGATCTCTCCTTAGAAAAAAAAAAAAGAGAAAGGATGAGAGTGTCACTAAATATATCATCAGATGGAGGAACCTAAGCATGAGATGTGATCAACAGCTCACAAAAAATGTGAAGTGGAACTCCTTATGGGAAGTATTGACAATCAAATGGCCCCATTCCTTGCCATGGCTATAATGAATACATTCCAAGAAGTATTAGCTCGTGTAGCCAAGTTTGAAAAGTTTCCCAAATAAAAAAGGACTTAATTTGGACTATAATAATAACTCTACTATAAGAGAAAAACAACCCAAGCTACAAGTGTCCAAAAAAAAGATATGAATACATCATTCATATTTACAATGGAAAAGAAGGGAAATAGAGGTGCATTAACTTTACGACTGATCACAAAGCTGATAGAGGAAAAGAAAAGAGTACCAACCCTCTAGGAGAAGATGGCTAAGTAGTACTCTTTTAAAGAGAGTGTACTGCTAAGATTTTTTAACATGCCATAAAAATTGGATTACATTTTCTAGAGCTGCATTGACCAGATCAAGTAGACAAGGTTTATTATCCCAACTATTGTTCCTTCCATAGGATTATAAGTCACATGATTGAAGATTATTTTATTTTTAAAGACTGGGTAAGAAGAGTTATCACAATGGAGAACTTACCTTG
This sequence comes from Cymbidium sinense, assembly GCA_021442155.1. Classification (NCBI taxonomy): domain Eukaryota; kingdom Viridiplantae; phylum Streptophyta; class Magnoliopsida; order Asparagales; family Orchidaceae; genus Cymbidium; species Cymbidium sinense. The sequence continues at coordinate 94,491,754 of CM038221.1, forward strand.
TTAGATAGTTTTTTTAGTAAATCCTATAAAGGAAAAGATAAGCATTGTTATGACACAGCTGTATCCTAGTACAAAATTAGAAGGTCGAGTCAAGCAAGACTCGTTACACAAATAAAGATAAAGAAAAAACTCCATAAGTACAAAAAAGAACAAGAAGGTAGTTTTCTCAAAGAAGACTAAAGGAATGATCAATATTCTTCTAGTTATAGAAGGAATTCAATGGAAGAATGCCTTAGAACTTGAAATCGAACCTAAGATACTTCATTAAATGATAGGCAATTTTTATACAAAATAAAAGAGCAGATGAAAAATGATAAGCCTTCTGCATCAAAGATTCATAAGTAAAAGAAAAACAATAAAGCTCCAAAATAAAAATTTGAGACACAAATAATGATAGATTCTCTAGAGGAGTATGAACATCCTCCTTGAAGACATATACAACTCGATTTACAGTTGGAGCAATATATGCACCATTTATAGCTCAACATAGAAGAGCCAAAAAAGCTATAAAAGAAACATGTTGAATTATAAATATGGTTACAACTTTAACTAAGTTTGAATGAGAGTTATGCTTTCACAATGAAAATCCTATCAAACAAGAAAATAAGCCAGGCTCCAAGAAACTACACCCTAAATCAAACAGTAGTTCGGATAGCCATAAAAACTCTTGAAACTCCAAACAGTTATAAAGCTTAAAAACTTATTTTGATGAGGAAAGCTACGTAGATGAAGCAATATAGGTGCAATTAAAGAGTGGGAAAAATATTTTCCCACTTTGATAATAGAAAGCTAGCAAAAAAGGCAAACAAATTTAAATTAATGAGAATATCTTACCTCCACCACCAGCTAAACCCCAAAAGTCTACCAAAATAAGAGTAAAATATAACGCTTCATCACACATATGCAAGCTTTGTGCTCTTTTATGTATGATGCTCTCATGCTATCCTAGTATATATGTTAAATGCCTTACAAAGCCTAGAATAATATGAAGCATTTTTCCCTAAAGAAAGGATGAAAGAAGATCTTAATTTTTAAAAGCCAACAACTATCACCTTCAATGATAAGGATTTTCTGCTCGGAATGACTAACCCAATTGACCATTCTATGTTATGGCTAAAATTAATTCTACACACATAAAGTGGGTGTTGATTGACCCATGTGCTTTAGGCAATCTCTTGACAGCCAAGACACTTAGGGCCTTAACTTTGAATGCTCAATACCTCGACAAGAGCACGGTATTTTTATGAGGTTTCAGTGAACAAGGGTAGCAAACCTTAGGGTCCATTTTCTTACCTATACGCTTCGGGGAATTATATACAAAAGCTAAATTTCATGTAATCAAGGCCAAAGTTGCATATAAGGTGCTCTTTTGTAGGCCATGAATTCATGAGTATGGTATAGTACCCTAGACTCTTCATTAATGCATGAAATATATCCAAAATGGTGAAGAGCATTCAATTGATAGGGACATGAATTTGTTCTTGATACACAAAGTTAAGATCTATGATGATGCCAAATACTTTATCCCTAAGAAGGTATAAGAGGTGAACTCCCAAAAGAAAGAAACTCCACCTATCAAATTAATGTTAAACAATGGTGATTTAGAAGGTAAAATTATTAATGAATTAAATATAAAACCCTTATCAACTCCAAGAAGAGAGGAAATAGAACAATTAAAAATATTCTATGTTCCACCTATAAGGGGTTACAATGATTGGGGAATCCTCTTCTACAAAGTTGAAGAGGGAACCACAAATTCCATGCAAGAATTATTTGAAGAAGAAGATTTTGAGGAAGAAGATGTTTCAGTAATCATTTCTTAATACTTCTCATCAACTCTAATGAGGCTAGTTAGAATCAATGTCCAGCTCTCATAATCAAATGCATAGGCTTAATTTTTCAAAAGGCTCTAGCAATGAGATAATGTTCAAAGTTCAATAGGATATGAAAAATTCACTACATGGAGATTAGCATATATTCCTTCATTAAATGCCTGAATAAGCTCATGCTATACCATATCCAATAAAGAAGCAATCCTTTTGAAATCATAAATCTAGAAAGGGGTTTCTTACTGGGGAACAAAAATGCGTCTGAAGATGAATTAATAATCAACCTCAAGGAAGCCCCGAAAGATTTAGAAGAAGGTAATCAAGCCATGATCGATAAACTTTAGGAAATTAACCTAGGCATTGAAGAAGATCCTAAGCCAACTTTCATTAGTGCTAACCTCACATCAGAATGGTTGGAAGAATTAAAAATAGTACTCTATGAATATAAAGACTACTTTACATGGAATTATAGTGAAATGCTAGATTTCTCTCCAAATGTAATTGTACATAAACTAGTTTATTAAACGTGATGTACATCAAATAAAGCAAGCATCAAGGTGAATGTGATTTAAAATTGAAGCACAAGTAATAGTTAAAATTGAAAAGCTCATCGAAGCAAAATTCATCCTAGTAGAAAAATATGCTGACTAGATTGCAATATTGTCCTAATAAGAAAGAAAAATGGGCAGATCCGAGTCTGTATAGAATTCTGAGACTTAAATAAAGCATTCTTAATAGATGATTTATCATTACCCAATGCAAAACTCATGGTGGATAATATGTCCAACTATGATATGTTCTTCTACATGGATGAATCATTTGGCTATAGTCAAATTAAAATGTCTTTAGAAGATGAGAAGCATATATCCTTTAACATGTTAATCAACATATATTGCTACAAAGTAATATTGTTTGGCTTAAAAAATGTGGGTGTCAGTTACCAGAGTGCAATCACCTGCATCTTCGATGATCTCATACATAAGTATGTAGAGTGTTATGTTGATGATTTGATCATTAAAAGCAAAACACAAAGTGAGCATATAAGCGATCTAAGGATTGTATTTGATAGGATTTAAATATTCAATATAAAAATGAATCCTCTAAAATGCACTTTTGATGTGACCTCTAGAAAATTTTTAGGTTTTATTGAATGCCACAAAGGGATTAAAATCAATCCCTCTACAATAAAAGCAACAAAATAAATTCCTTCACTTAAAACATTGAAATAATTAAACTCCCTACAAGGAAGACTAGCATACATTAGAGGATTTGCTTCTAATCTTTCAGGTAGATGTCAACCTTTTGGTTGATTAATGAAAAAAGATGTGCCTTTTATATGGGATGCCACTTGTCAAAAGTATTTGATAACGTAAAGCTGTATTTATTGCATCCCCCAATCTTGGTAGCATAAATTACAGGAAAACCATTGATATTATATATGGAAGCCCTAGAGGATTCACTAGGAGCTTTACTAGCCCAAAATAATGAAGAAGGAAAGAAAACCACCCTATATTATATAAGTCAATGTCTAATTGGAGCTGAAATAAAGTATTCTCCTATTGAAAAGTAGTGTTTAGCATTATAGAACTATGCCACTTTATGTGATCCCATAAGATAACATTAATATCTAAAGTCGACCCAATCAATTTTTTGATGATGAGGCATACCTTGATAGGTCAGTTGGCTAAATGAACTATCCTATTGCTATAATTTGATATAACAAATGTTCTGCAAAAGTCTATAAAAGGGAAAGCCATGGCCGATTTCCTAGAAACTCATCCCTTACCGATAGACTCTCCAATTAATGATGAGTAGCATGATGAACAGATTTTTGAAGTTGAAAAAGATCAACAAACATGTGAGTGTTATTTTATGGAGCTTCATCCATAAAATCAGCTAAACTGCCTAGGTTACCTATAGTATAAGTCAGAATTAACCTAATATTGGTAACACCGCAAGGGGGTATATTATGATTTTCCTATAGTCTTATTGAGCCTCAAACTAAAAATGAGGTTGAATATTAAGCATTAATTACGAGCATAGAAATAGAAATTAATATGGAAATTAAGAAGCTTCATACTTATGAAGATTCCCAACTTATAATTTAATAAATATTTGGGACTTTGAAGATAATAAGCTATAATTAGTGCTTTACCATAAACATGTCTTGGAGCTTTTAAAATAAATCCCTGAAGTAACAGAAGGGTATCACATTGAGATAATGACAAAGCTGATGCATTAACTAAATTAGCTAAAGAAATGATAGACCCATAGGGAAATCCAATTACAATAATAGTCCAAAATAGGCTAGGACTAGCGCCAACCCTCTTGCAAGCCTCGCAAAAGAATGTCAAGAAGTCATGACCATAAAAGAAGAAAATGGCTGGTGAGAACCATTCATCACTTATCTCAAAGGTGTTGGGCTACCAAAAGATAAATAAAAGGCTCATCAAAGTGTACAAAGAGTGTTATGATACACTCTTATAAATGAGAAATTATATCAGTCCACGTTTGACCAAATGTGGTTGTGATGCTTGAACCAAATGAACCCAAGATAGTAATGGCTGAAGTTCATGAAAGATTGTGTGGAGCACACCAATTTGGACCTAAAATAAAAATTAAAGTTAAATGAATGGGATATTACTAGCCTAGCATGGTTCAAGGCTACATCGAATATGATAAAAGATGTCATCAGTGTCAAAAACATACAGACACATTACATCAACCACCCAATACCCTATACCCAATAATAACATCATGGCCATTTAAAAGCTAAAGAAATACTATAATAAGCCTAATAGATCCTCCATCATCTAGAGTACATCACTTTATTCTAGCTACTATCAATTATTTGTCAAAATGGGCAAAATCAATTCCATTAAGAGAAGTTAAAGCAGATAATGTAGTAAAGCTCTTCTAGGACCATATTGTTTATAGATACAAAGAACCTTGAAGGATTATATCTAATAATGGCACTGGCTTCAAAAATCTCAAAATTTATCATTTTATTAAAAAATATAAGATAAATTAATGATATTCGTTAATATATAATCCAAGAGAAAATAATTTGGCAGTGGCATTTAATAAAATGCTAATTAAGTTTCTTAAGAAAATTATTTCCATAAATAAAAGAGAATGACACGATAAATTAATAGAAATATTGTTGGCATATTGTACCACATATAAAAATATTACACAAGCAACACCATGCTCATTAGTATTTGGAATCGAAGTAATACTTCCCCTTGAAGTAGAATTACCTTCACTCTGCATAGCAATTCAAAATAAACTTTCAACAGAAGAAAATATTCAAATATGATACAAAGAGCTTGAAGCCTTAGATGAAAATCAACTATAAGCTTAGCAAAATCTAGAAATATGCATAGCAAAAATGACTCGAGTTCATAATTCCATAGTTCACCTAATAAGCTTCAAAGTAGGTGATCTTGTGTTAGTATGAAGAAGGCCTATAGTTCCACACCAATGAACTGGTGAAAAATTCGATCCAAATTGGGAAGGGTCATATATCATCAAAAAAGTATATGAAGGCAGAGCTTATTAGCTCATTGATGCAAAAGGCATCAGATCCCATATAAATGGACAATATCTGAAAAGATATTATGCATATTTATGAAAGGAGATATACTCATTTGAATGAGAAATTCTCTTATTAATAGGGGGAAATTTTAGAAAATAAAATTGCAATGCTCCTAAGGAACATAATGCAATTGGCCCATAATTAAAGATTAATTAAGTTAAAGAATCTAATTAAATAGTTTTATTATCATCCCACACTTATGGGTTAGTCATGATTTCCTTAAAGGGTCTTTATGTTATTAAACACATAAAGAGGAACCCTTAATCTCATTGTTAATTATCTAAAGTGATTATAATTTTAATTTGATTTGATTAGAACATTTAGTTTATTAATTATGTATATAATTAAATCCCATATTCATTAATTCTCTTAAAATAAAATGAATTTGGGAAAGAGACTACGAAAGAGGTTCTAACGACTCTCGTCATCTATTCACGCCAATCATTAAATTAATTAAGAGGGTAATTAAGTTTTGAATGTTAATTAATCATTAAATTAATTAAGGGGGTAATTAAGATTTGAAACATCAATTTTCCTAATTACCAATGCAATAAATTTCAAGAAAATCATGGGAGGTGAGGCCCCCATTAAATAAATTCCCAAAATTTAGAATTAATTACCTAAGTAATTAGAGCTTGATTAGGCTAACAAATTGCAAATTCAAACCCTAATTAAGCTTTAATTTTTATTAAAAATCAAATGGAAATAATTTTAATAAAATCTCCTCTTTTTACCTTTAAAATTAATATTTATTTGCTTATTTTGGATTTGTTTACAATTAGTTATGATTTTTCAATGTTTTAGCCATTAAAATAGATAATTATGCCTAATCTCATTGGCACCACATGGACCGTTGACGTGGAAATGCTTTTCATGTGGCACCGTGGATTGGCTATTTAAATATGTTCAACTCGTGCTAACGTAGCGGAGGCAGATGCGCTTTCATCCTGTCCGTTCGATCTAAGATCGGACGATAAAGATTAATCTTGTGGTTTCTATGGGATAATCATGATAAAATCTAACAAATAATCATGGCCATCCATTTCGATCATATGGAATGGATGGCGGAAGACCCATCATCCCCAAGCGTACGAAAGACGACGCCAACCTTCCTCGCTCAATCCGAAGTCACAGCTCATGAGACACTGGGATCAATCCAAAATGTTCACAAGAGAAATCCAAAGGGATCTAACGGTGGATTTCTCATGACATTACACTTCTTTTCAAAAGGGCCAAATAAAAGTTGAAAAATCCATGATTTGCTCGAAATTATCTTGTCAGAGCTTAAGACTAGCAGTGCACCGATCGAGGTAGCTTTGACTTGATGAGGTGAAGCCCTACTGAGAAGATGGCATCTTGACTCCTCACTAGTGGCTATATTGACTAAACATCACCAAAAAAACACATCGAAGTTTTGTGTGTTCTTCGATGCTCTAATCGCCAAGAGAAGATTTGTTTTGTCTCAGCTTGGTGAATGTGGGTGAAGTTAATTTAAGATTGGTTAGGATTTGGTAGAGTTGGATGGAGTTGAGCCTTGTCCTATTTCAAGCAGGATTTGCTTCATCTTCTTCAATGATAGGAAGGGTCAAGAAGCTAGGAAAATGCTTAGGAGTTCGTCTCAGTGTGCTAGGGCTATAAGGAAGTCCGAGTGCTCAAATTGGATTGAAATGAAGGGGGTATACCCCCTCCTCCCTTAGATCAGATGGAAGTGATTAGTTTTGCTTCTTGTGATTGTCTGGCCATCATAGGCAGTCATGGATGGTAGGGAGGTGCAGAGTTGGCTCGATTTGAGTGGGTGAGTGAGGGGGACTGGTTGCTAAGGGCTGAGGTGGCTCTATTTGGCTTTCCAAGTGTCCCAATAGCTTTGGAGAGGTTAGCTCACCTCCACTTGGCTCATGGCTGACACATACAACTTTAGGTCAGGTAAGCCAGTGGTCCATGAGCCTATTTAGAGCTTAGGATGGCTGCCAAAGGGAGGAGAGTGGGTTTGACCATTGAAAATGGTGTTTTGTCTCATGTGGGGGTTTTAACCATTGGGTAATGGGTCAATTAGGGTTCATTATGGGTTGGGTTGGATTTGAGCTGAACCAAGGTGAGTCAAGGATGTTTCATGCCAAGTTTCAATGGGCTTGGGCTTAGTTTGAATGGGTTTGGCTCAATTTGACCCATGTAAGTCAATTAGATTGGGTGGGTCAAGTTGTCCAATTGGTAAAATTGGGTCAAACCAAGGGTTAAGTCAAGTTTAACTACATATTTAGAGTGATTTGGTTCAATTGGTTGTGTTCAATTTAGCTTCGATTTGGATTTGACCCATTTGAGTTCATATGGGTCGAGTAGGTCAAGTTGATAAATTTGGCTAAATTGACCAAATTGGCTTGGGTTAGGCATTGGTTCATGTTCAATTGATCATTTAAAGATGATTGCAGACTTTGATTTCAATCAATTTGAATTTAGGATTGATTTAGACCAAATTGACCCTTTAAATCCCATATTAATTAATTCTCTTAAAATAAAATGAATTTGGGAAAGAGACTACGAAAGAGGTTCTAACGACTCTCCGTCATCTATTCACTGCCAATCATTAAATTAATTAAGAGGGTAATTAAGTTTTGAATGTTAATTAATCATTAAATTAATTAAGGGGGTAATTAAGATTTGAAACATCAATTTTCCTAATTACCAATGCAATAAATTTCAAGAAAATCATGGGAGGTAGAGGCCACCCCATTAAATAAATTCCCAAAATTTAGAATTAATTACCTAAGTAATTAGAGCTTGATTAGGCTAACAAATTGCAAATTCAAACCCTAATTAAGCTTTAATTTTTATTAAAAATCAAATGGAAATAATTTTAATAAAATCTCCTCTTTTTACCTTTAAAATTAATATTTATTTGCTTATTTTGGATTTGTTTACAATTAGTTATGATTTTTCAATGTTTTAGCCATTAAAATAGATAATTATGCCTAATCTCATTGGCACCACATGGACCGTTGGCGTGGAAATGCTTTTCATGTGGTGGGATTGGCTATTTAAATATGTTCAACTCGAACGTGGCGAGGCGATCGCTTTCATCTGTCGATCGATAAGATCGGACGATAAAGATTAATCTTGTGGTTTCTATGGGATAATCATGATAAAATCTAACAAATAATCATGGCCATCCATTTCGATCATATGGAATGGATGGCGGAAGACCCATCATCCCCCAAGCGACAGAAGACAGACACTGTCAACCTTCCCTCGTTCAATCTGAGCTCGCCGGAGCTCATGAGACACTGGGATCAATCCAAAATGTTCACAAGAGAAATCCAAAGGGATCTAACGGTGGATTTCTCATGACATTACACTTCTTTTCAAAAGGGCCAAATAAAAGTTGAAAATCCATGATTTGCTCAAATTATCTTGTCGAGCTTAAGAGCTAGGGTCGAGGTAGCTTTGACTTGATGAGGTGAAGCCCTACTGAGAAGATGGCATCTTGACTCCTCACTAGTGGCTATATTGACTAAACATCACCAAAAAACACATCAGAGTTTTTGTGTGTTCTTCGATGCTCTAATCGCTCAAGAGAAGATTTGTTTTGTCTCACTGGAGCTTGGTGAATGTGTGGGTGAAGTTAATTTAAGATTGGTTAGGATTTGGTAGAGTTGGATGGAGTTGAGCCTTGTCCTATTTCAAGCAGGATTTGCTTCATCTTCTTCAATGATAGGAAGGGTCAAGAAGCTAGGAAAATGCTTACAGGAGTTCGTCTCGGTGCTAGGGGCTATAAGGAAGTCCGAGTGCTCTTGGATTGAAATGAAGGGGTATACCCCTCCTCCCTTTGATGGAAGTGATTAGTTTTTCTTCTTGTGATTGTCGCCATCATGGCAGTCATGGATGGTAGGGAGGTGCAGAGTTGGCTCGATTTGAGTGGGTGAGTGAGGGGGGCTGGTTCTTGGGGGTGGCTCTATTTGGCATTCCAAGTGTCCCAATAGCTTTGAGAGGTTAGCTCACCTCCACTTGGCTCATGGTGACACATACAACTTTAGGTCGTGCCGTGGTCCATGAGCCTATTTAGAGCTTAGGATGGCGAGGGAGGAGAGTGGGTTTGACCATTGAAAATGGTGTTTGTCTCATGTGGGGTTTTAACCATTGGGTAATGGGTCAATTAGGGTTCATTATGGGTTGGGTTGGATTTGAGCTGAACCAAGGTGAGTCAAGGATGTTTCATGCCAAGTTTCAATGGGCTTGGGCTTAGTTTGAATGGGTTTGGCTCAATTTGACCCATGTAAGTCAATTAGATTAGATTGGGTCAAGTTGTCCAATTGGTAAAATTGGGTCAAACCAAGGGTTAAGTCAAGTTTAACTACATATTTAGAGTGATTTGGTTCAATTGGTTGTGTTCAATTTAGCTTCGATTTGGATTTGACCCATTTGAGTTCATATGGGTCAGTAGGTCAAGTTGATAAATTTGGCTAAATTGACCAAATTGGGTTAGGCATTGGTTCATGTTTAATTGATCATTTAAAGATGATTGCAGGCTTTGATTTCAATCAATTTGAATTTAGATTGATTTAGACCAAATTGACCCTTTAGGTCAATTTGAGCTAATTAGTTCAATTGGGTTTAATTTGTCAAATTGGGTTTAATCAAGGCTTTGATCATGTTCAATAATAAATTTGGAATAAATTTGAGTCATTGGTTGCAATCAATTTAGATTAGATTTTGATTTGATCAAATTTAATCTTTTAGGTCAAATTAGGTCAACTTGGGTCAAGATGGCCAATTTGGTTTGGTTTGGCTTAATTGATGATCAAGTTATGTTCAAGGATTGTTTTAAGATTTGAATGAATCATTAGTTTCAATTTATTTAGCTTAGAATGAGATTTGGTGCATTTGGGTCATGTAGGTTAAGTGAGTTGATTTGGTCAAATAGCTAGATTGACTTGGTTTGACCCAATTGATGGTAATTGATCAATCAAGGATTATCAACAATCATCATAGGAAGCTTTGGATGGTTTGGTTCAATCCAATTTAGTTTGGATTGGAGTTTGGTTCAAATGGGCCTTTTAGGTCACTTCAGTCAACTGAACCATTAAGTGGCTTGGTTTCAAGCTAAACTAAGTTTAGTTGAGTTTATATATTGATTTGGTATTGATTTATTACTTTGGTTACAATTTATTTGGGTTTAATTGGATTTTGCCTCATTTGAATATTTTAGGTCAAATGGATTAAGTTAGGTTGATTAAATTGATATTGGGTTTGATTGATTTGATTGTAGATTTTGGTATGGCTTGGGATGATGATTGAAGATTTTAATTGATTTTGTGAGAAAATCAATCGAATTTGGTTTGGATTGAAGAAAATTTTGGCTAAGTCCATAAGGTTGAATCATAGGTTTAGGTTTAGATAATTTGGATTTGGCTTGGGTTTTGGAGTTTGGATTTGGATTTGAATTGGGATTCAATTGGATTTGGTTGTATTAATTTGAGGTCGGATCTTGGCTAAGAAGCTAGACATGAGTCATGGTTTGGCTATAGGCTAGGTAGGTCACCTAAGTCCTAACGCATAGCTTAATCCTATGGCTAATCCTTCTAAGTCTCTACGTTTAGGTTAAGTGATCACTTAGCCACTAAAAGTGTCTTATGACTAAGGAGCTCTTATTATTTAGAAGACTCCTAGATCTAAGGTGGAAGAGTTGAATCCTCACTCCAAAAGTGAGGTCAATAAAATGACCCCTAATAGGTGTACTGTAATTGACAAGGCACACCACACATATTGGCGTTGATCGAGGTGATCAATAGCATTCAAAAGGATTGCAAGCACTAACAAAAATCATCTATACCTAACCCAAGAGGTAGATAGAATCATGATCTTAGTGCAATGCAACTCGTCTCATGCCAAAAGCTCGATAAAGAGGAAAAATCTATTGGGAAAAGAATTGATTGAATTTGTTTTATTTAATTTATGGAATGGAAATCCACTAGTGTTGCAAGCTTAGGCTTGTGTAATTTGGATTGTTGATTTAATTTGGGGACATATCCGCTAGGGATAGAGGTTTGAATCCACTGGGGATCAAAATTGGATTTGCTTTGATTTGGTTTGATATGTTGACTTAACTCCACTGAGGAAGTAAGCTTGGTTTTGTATTTGTTTTGATTCGGGTTGGCTCCATTAAGAGAGGTTAGTTTGGTTGATTTGATGTTTGACTAGGAGGCATGTCTATTAAGGATACGAGCCTAGTTGAATATGTTTGATTTAATTTAATAATTTAGTTCCACAAGGGAGATTAGTTTGAATTCATTTAATCTTGACTCCATTGGAGAGATTGATTTGATTGATTATGGACCTTATCGGTGCATGATGGACCTACTAAGAAGGGGCTATGGAAGCCTGGACCTATATTAGATTTACCAGTCCAATGGGGTAGTCTACTGAAGGGTGAGACTATTCAACCTAAGGGTTGCCTTTCACTATACAACGAATGTGCTAGGAAGAAAGTGTGGGGACTTACATCTTCCAAAGAAAGTAGTTACTGGGGTGACCGGTTGGTAACAAAATAGATCAAACCCAACCTAGGGTGAATACTGAGTGAGTGTCGTTGGGGATCTTACCTCAACTCAAGAGTAGTCAACATGATTTGATTTGATTTGATTTAATTTGATTAGTTTAATTTAAATATGAACCTTATCAGTGTGCGATTGACCGCACTAAGAGGGGGCTATATAAGCCTGGACCTATCTCAAATTTACCAACCAAATGGATAGTCTACTAATGAAGGGTGAGACTATCTAACCTATGGGTTGCCTTTCGGTGTGCAATGACTGTACTAGGAAGAAAGCGCAGGAACTTACATCTTCTGAAGCAAAAATAGCCATTGGGGTGACTTGTTGGTAGCACAACAAATCGAACCCAACCTAGGAGACTACTGAGTGAGTGCCATTGGGGATCTTATCTTAACTCAAGAGTAGTCATCGTGATTTCTATAGAGTTTTGTTGACACTGCCCTAAAGATAAGTTGCCATCTTGGGAAAAGGTACCACTTGGGGTGTCCTCCTAATCCACAAGAAAAAATATATTTTATTTTTTTGTTTATATATTTATGTGGACTCTGTTGGTGTGTGTGGATCACACTAGGAAGGAGCCACTGGGGCTTAGACCTATCTCAGATTTACTAGACCAATGGAGAGTATGCACATCCGTAGTATGGACTTCCAACCACAGGGGTGGTTCTTAGAAGAGCTGTCAATAAAGTAACCTGGTAGTGTCTAAATGGGGTTACAAAGGACATGATACAAATAGAGTGCCCACAGGGAAGGTGCCAAGGGGCATTATCTTGATCTCTAAAAAATAAAGCCTATAGGTATACGGTGGCCAACTCAAGGAGAAAGCACAAAGACTTACATATGCCATGAGTGGTGTCTCCACCGGTGGGTCGTTGTTAGCATAGCGAACACCAACCAACCTAAGGTGTCCGTCAGTGTACGACGATCAATCCAAGAAGAAAGCATAGGAGACTTACATCTTCATAGATGGAACTTATCGTTGGGATAGTCTATCATTAGTGGGACAGATGCTATTCGACCTAGGGTGACTACTAAGCATGGACTCTCAAAGAAGGATTGGAACCAAACTTGACAGAGTCAGGAGGACAGAAGCGGCTTGAGGACTTACCCTAAAACTCAAATATACTCCACCCAGTCAGTGTAAGGAGGCTAGTTTAAGAAGAAAGTGTGGGAGACTTACATCTTCTTAAACAAAGCTAACATGAGGTAGCTTATCGGACGCACAATAAGGCATATCATACTAACAGATGCTCATCAGTGTGTAGTGGTTATGATAGGAAGAAAGCGTAGGTGACTTACATCTTCCTAAGCACGAGACCACTAGGGGACACACTAGCTAGGTAGTGAATCAACCTGACCTAGAGCAGCTACTGAGTGAGGGCCGCTGGGGTGTTATCTCAACTCAAAATAGCGAGATAAAGGATTTGTGTTTATTTTATGTTGGTGTGTAATTTTGTGTTTCTATTATGTTAATAAGGGATAGCATGTTGCTCGGGTTCTCTTACACCAAACATAAAACACACCACGAAGGGTTCGTAAATGAGAAGTTTTCAATTCGAAGAGATTGAATTTAAAATGAAATTTTATTGATGATAATTCTTTTCTAAACATGGTTTTATGGATAATATTTCTTTAGGTAGATCCCGTTGATTGGAATGATTGGTCTCTTTCCTTTATGGTTGGTGAGTTGATATAATTCTCTCTGGTAGGCCTTCTCTATTGAAAAAGGGCCTTCCCAAGTGGGTTCAAACTTGCTTCCCATCTTGCGATGAGCAACAATTGGTCTCCTTAGAACTAAAACAAGGTCTCCTGGACCAACTTGTTATGAGCTTAAATAATTTTGGCTTTGTATAACTCGAGGTTTTGGCATGCCCGTAGGCATCTCTCCTCCAAACTTTCGAGCTCTTCTAACCATAATTTGGCGTTCTGCTCTGTTGTGATCTTGCTACCCACGGCTATCCTTAGTGATGGGAGTTGGACTTGTAATGGCATAACAGCGTCAGGCCCATACACTAAGGAGAAATGAGTAGACTGAGTTGGAGTTCTGCAGGTAATGTGGTAGGTCCACAAATCATCAACTAATTGCTCATGCGATTTTCATTTATTATCTTCGACTATCTTCTTGAGTATTTGGATGAGAGTTTCATTGAAGGCCTCTGGTAAACCATTCACTCTCAGATAGTAGATGGTGGAATATCTCCAATCTATGTTGTGTCTCTGAACAAAGTTGTTGATCTTGGTGCTCTTGAATGCAGTACCATTATTAGATATAATCCAATGAGGTACTCTGAATCTATACATGATATGGTTCATGAAAAATTGGAGCACATGCTGAGCTTTGACCTCTCTGAGCGGAATTGCCTCCGCCCATTTGGAAAAATAGTCGATAACAGTGAGGATAAATTGATGACTCTTGGAAGAAGGAGATCAATCAGACCCACTATGTCAGTACCCCAACACTCGAATGGCCACGAGGCCAATGTTGGATGTAGAATATTGGGTGGTTTGCGCAGGACCACTCCATGAACTTGACTTGAGGGCATCGCCTAGCTACTTTCATGCAATCTGTGCTCATCGATGACCAATAATATCTGATTCCTTTGATTTTGGCATTGATCTTGGGACTAGATTAGTGAGCTCCGCATAATCCTAAAATGTACCTTAGTCACGATCTTATGAGCTTCGTGCTTGTCTAAACATTGTAACCATATATGATTGAGGACCTGGTTTAAGACACCATCCATGAGTGCGTAAGAAAGTGCCCTTTACTTCATCTAATGTGCCTGAGACTTCTCTTGAGGTAGTTTGCCTTTATTTAGGTAATCAATGAATGGTTGTCTCAAATCCAGCTCCTCATCCATTTTGGCAATGTAAACTCCCTTCAAGAGAGTATATTTTGATGAGTTCAGTATCAATAAGAGGCAGGACTTGCTTATTTTGGATCTCTATTGATTTGGACTCATCTTCCGAACATGCCAACTCCTTGGCAAGTTTAGCTAAGCCATTCTCTATAGTGTTTTCTCCTTGAAGAATCTTGTAGATGGTCATTCTAGAATTTGGGCCAACAACTCCATTATATACTTGTGATTATGATAGAGTCTAGGCTTGAGGACCTTGTAGGACCCAGTGATTTGTTTGAACACTAGTTGGGAATCCCCAAAGATGTTGATTTTATGGATGCTTAACAAAATGGCTAACTCCAGACTCATAATTAGAGCCTCATATTTTGCTTCATTGTTAGTGCAAGGATTGGATAGATTATATGAGAATCTAATCATATTGCAGGTTGAAGTTAGGAGAACTATTCCTACCCTTGTCTTTCCTGGAATGGTGGATTATGGTTCTTCTCCTCTTCGAGAGGAACCGCGCCATCAAAATACATCTCCCAGTGATGAATCCTAGTATCCCCTAAGTTCATGATTTGTTCATCGAGGAGATCATCACTAAGCAGAGTAAGAAGTGGGTACGCTACTAAGAAATCCATGAGTGCTTGTCCTTTCATTGCACCTGGGGATATGAAAGTGATATCGAACTGCAATAGAATCATGGACCAGTGTGTCAATTATTCAGATAGCATCGGCCATGCCATAAGGTATTATAGATTAATTCTAGAGATCAAGTTCACTTTATGAGAAACCATGTAATGTTGTAGCTTTTGGGATGCAAAGATTAAAGTTAGGTAATGCTTCTCCATGGGTGGATAATTTGCTTCAGTAAGAATTAGATGATGGCTGAGATAGTAGAGAGCGTTCTCCTTCCCTTCGTCATTGGCTTAGGCCAATAAAGCATCAAGGGAGTCATCTAATGCAATAGCGTAGAGAATAAGCTGCTTACCCAACATATGGTAGCTAAGATTGGCGATGTCATTAGGTACTGTTTGATGCTCTTGAAGGCATGCTGGCATTAGTCATTTGACTTGAACTTGACATCCATCTTCACTAGTGCTGAAAATGGTTGGCATTTGCCTAATGGGTTGGATATAAAGCATCTTAGATACACCAACCACCCTTAGAATGATATGAGTTAAGTTAGACTTTTAGGGGGTGGAATTTCTAATATTTTTTAATCTTCTCTAGATCGATTTCAATTTCATGGCGTCAAATAACAAACCCAAGGAATTTTCATGAGGTTACTTTGAATGCCCACTTTAGTGGGTTCATTTTGAGGTTAAATTATCTTAACCATTTGAAAACTACTCTCAAGTCAAAGAGATGGTCATCATTTTCTTTTTTTATTACCACGAGATCATTGACATAACATTCTACTAGGTGATGAATGAGTTCATCAAAGATTAGAGTTATGGCCCTCTGGTATGTGGTACAGGCATTTTGAAGGACAAAAGGCATGACCTTATAGTAATAGATTTTGATCGGGGTTCTAAATGTAGTATTTTTCTCATCTTTAAGGGCCATATTTATTTGATTTTATCTAGATGAACCATTTGTAAAAGAGAAGACTACATGAGATGAGGCAATGTCCACCATCAATTCTGATATCGATAGTAAAATTCATTATTTTGACATGCCTTATTCAAATCCCTAAGATTGACACATAAGCAAAATTGGCCATTCTTCTTCTTAACTGGGATGACACTAGCCAACCAGGTGTGGTATTTTACCTCCTGAATGAACCAGCATTGATCAATTTCTTGACTTTAAAAATGACCTATTGTTCAATGTCTAATTGTATATGTCTAGGAGCTTGCTTGATATAGTTAGCATTATGATGTATTACTAGCTTATGAACCACTACGTCAGGAGCCAATATGGGAATTTCTTCATAACTCCATTAAACCAGTCCTTAAACTCTATAAGTAGCCTAATTAAGTCATTGGTTTTAATTTCATTCAACAAGGAACTAGTGTATGTAGGGCGTGGATTATTCTCAATTCCCAAGTTGATCTCTTTGAGCTCATCGATGGTTGACTTGATTTCTTCTTCAAACTCTATTGGTGCATCTTTAAATTGAAAATCATCTAGATCATCTGAAGTTTCTCAGAACACCTCCTCATATGAGTTAATGTGATTTGAAAAGAACCTATCAGGTTCTAAATGATTGGTAATGACTAAGCATTAATCATTATCATTGACTGGGCCTATTATACCAATTCATAGTCCTGGTCTTCATTAAGAACTTTTGCATTCCTTTTTTTATATTCTTTCGAAGTAGTCTGACCTGTGCTTAGACCATGTATGAGAAATTAAACCTTTCTTTGCTATATTATGAACACAAGGTGAGTACTAATCAAAAGGCAATTCTATTAACTCTTTATATGAATTATCCTCAAAGTTCTACATGGAATTCTTGACTTAAAGATGATGCTCTAGAAAAGAACCTCTGAATCTTCACATTTGCATATAACTTGGGGGCTTCTTTAAATATCAAACCCTCAACTTTTTGTGAGGAAAGTGGGGTTAAAGCTAAGGTTCCCAACTGATGACTAACCATTTCACATAATGATGAGTTGGATACTCTTATGCTTTACTTGGGAATATGGTTGTCATCACTATCTCACTTGAGTGTCATCTCAATGGGATATACTATCGAGAAGAGCTGGTTGGTGTGTTAACCTTATAGGACTCATCCTCTGAACAAGATTCTAAGTCTATATGGATAACAGGTGTACTCCTGGTAGCTGAGATAAATATCTTAGTGGGTGGTAAATATGGAGGTCTTCAACCCCTGAGACTGCCTTTGGACTTGCCTCTTCCTCATCCTAATGGAGGTCGGGTCATCCTTCCCACTTGTTTGAATGGATTAACAGAACGTGAGTGGAATCTAATCTCAGGCTCTAATTCCTCCCAAATGTACTCTTCTTGCTCCCTTTTCTTCTCTATTTCATTATATTTTTTCCTTTCTTTCTTTTTCTTTTTCTCCCACATGGGGATTTTGACTAAGTTCATGAGAATAAACTTTTTGACCTTGTGAACTGCAAGGGGCTTAAGATCTCCTTTGACACAATACTCGATTCCACCTCTTAAAAACTTGATGCACTGATGTAAAAAGGATGGAACCATGTTATTCTCATGTATCCATAATCTCTCAAGCAAAGCATTGAAAGATGTATCTGAGTCTATTATGTGAAACTTAGCTTCAGTCTTCAAATCATCTATCTCTAGTGGCAACACTATAAAGCCTAAGAGCATCTCTCCTTATTCATTCAATCCTTCCAACATCATCCTCTCCTTTTAGAGTTTAGAGATGTCAATCCTCAAGAAAGTAAGGGTTCTTAGACTCATAATGTTCAGATGCACTCAGGTCAACCAAAACTCTAAATAGCCTGAATCTACTAACATCAACTATAATGTTGAGAGGATGATTATGCTCAATTATTCCTAGTAGTAGATCTTCTTTGCTGAATGTAACTCTAGGATCTCCTTTGAATGGCATGCTTCCTCTTTAGAAGTGGTCAGCTGAGCTAAGCATATCTCTGGATCATGCAAATCTTTTATTAGAGATTCCCTCATCTCTTTGGATAAGACAAGGGCATCATATATGCTTAACTTAGCTAAAACTTTCTAAGATGAGCGAGGACATTCTAATCAACTTTGGACTAATTCTCCATAAGAATATCCATAGGTGGAGCATCTTATGGAGGGGCTATCTGCTCACTAGAACTAATAACTTGTTTACCCTTATCTTGAGGTGTTACTCTAGGAGGTAGAACTTTACCACTATAGGTTGACTCTAGTGACTTCTTGAAATAATGAGTTCATGAAAAGTTTTGCGCTCATCAGGTATACCTACAGCTTCTCCTAAAGGATCCTTTGAGTCAGATGACTCCTAATCAATCTCAAGAGCTGAACCTGATTTATTTAGAGAAGGAAAATCCAATTATGAATCGGAGAGGAATATCAAATTTTTTTGAGCTATCATTATTTTGACTTGGAGCTTTCTATAAGAATAAAACTAAGAGGATCAGAAGTAGAGAGAATGTAAGTGGAATTGATCTTCTTCATTGATTTCTTTAGTTTTAGAGGAGGTACATAATAGAAATAAAATAAAGTAAGCGGGGTGAGGGGTTTGGTGCCCTCATCCATAGATACAATGCTCTTATTGGAGGTGGAGGAGCTGGTAGAGGTGGTAGTAGCTGCAACAATGGAAGGAGTGTTGGACTCGGATGGCAGTTGCACTATGAATCTATCCTAGGCAACTGAGGTAGGCTGCTACAGCTAGGCTCCCACCCTCCCTAAGTTGTCCATCATAACTAGCAAACCTTTATTGGTGTTGGTGGTTTGAGCTACTTCAGGCACCAGTAGAGAAAGTTTCTTGATTTTAGAAATAATCTTTTAGAGGTTTGGGATAAAGAAATATCCCAACTTTCTTTGGTATTAAGAGGATTAGAAGTATCCTTAAGGATTACTCTAACAGAACTAGATGTTTATTCTACCAAGTATTCCTTGGGAATAACTATAGCTCCTAACTTGTAGCTACGCTCAAGCCAATCCTTGAAGGTAATGTAATCCTTTATAATGTGGCCTAACATGTGATGGTAGGGGTAGTAGCTTGGATTTTCGCTGCCCACTTCCTCTAGCTTCTTAGGCTCGGGTAGCTGGAAATCAGGCTTCTTCAAGAGATTCTTTATGATCTTTCTGACTACCTCCCTCTTGGATGAGTATGGCTTGCTTAATTTTTTAATAAGAGTAGGTCAAAAGTAGCTACCTGGTAGTGGATATGGATACCACTGCTGAGTAGGCTACTATGGAGGTGGTTTCTATTGTGGCAGTGTTGGTAGCCCATATAACAGCCGAGGTGGTGGAAGAGGAGGCTAAAGTGGAGGCTACTTAAACTAGGACTCTTAAACTATGCTCTCACTGGCTGTTTCCCCTTATCCACTAACAAAACTATCCAGGCTTCTTCTCAAATATCTTTTGATCCTTGGGCTTAGATGATTGGTCTAAAAAGGATAACTATTTAGCTTCATCTTATGGGTTAGCTGCCTTGCTAATTAACTTCTCAAATGTCTTCATGGTAAAGCCCTTAAGTATGAAGGCGATCAGGACATGGATATTCTTAAGTAGAATCTCAATGGCATGCTACTTAGATAACTATGGTTCACATTTCATACTTAGGTTGTGCTATCTAAGAATGTAATCAACAAAGGACTCATTAGGTTTTTATTTCTCTAAAATGTGGTCACCTATAGTTACCCTTCATTGAGCTCATGTGAATATCTTGATGAAGAGATGCTCTAACTTTACAAAGGTCTTCACTGAACTATTGGACAGTTTGACATACTAATAAAATGCACACCTACGAGGCTACTAACAAATAACCAAAAAAGAAGTGTGTAAATTCCATCGGTTGTAAATAATCGGCGCAATATGTGTCGCCTTGGTTCTCACTATCATAAAAAATCTTGAAGAAAGGTGGCGCAAAACCTTTAGGGCATTGAACTACATCAAATTCCTCTAGGTAAGGTCTATCCATTGGAACAATGAGCCCCCTCAGGCCTATGTCAATGCTTCCTTCACATGCTGCTCCACCATTTGCTTTATGTTCTTTTCATGCATGGAGGTTCTATCAATGACCTTCCTATGCAAACTACCAACATCATCTTCTATGGGAGTGCACTTGGGATGATCAAAAGTATGTACTAGCTCTAGTCGATCGGCCACCATGGGGGAAGGCTGTGAAACTGTGGCTTGGTTCTGCAAGGCTAGAACTACTTCCATCAACTCCTCTACCTTCTTCTCCATCTTGGAAATCTAATTATCCTCTATTTGATTTGTTCAAGGAGGTGTTGAGTTATGTGAGAGGTGTCACCTTCATCAACTATAAAACCTTCATGGCTATGCTAATTCTATGCAGGGATCCTCGAGGGTTAACCATATGGAATTTGGCTAAGTCATCCAACATGTCATCCTCATCGAGGTCAAAAATTGAATTTACCCTCTTCTTGAATAGATTGATCACTCCCAACTATCTGCCTCACATGGGTATGATAATCCTCTAAGATGTCATCTAATGAATGGTCATCTACTCGGCCCTCCTCTACTGGAATATAGGATGGCTGATGACTAACCACTAGACTGAGCTGTCTATAATCTATGCACTGAACACTCTGAACCGGTGGAGTGCAGTCCCTGACTAGCTCAACTATCATAGAGACTACCTCGATTCCATCCTCTCTCTTCATCCAACTGTTGTGTGGAGTGGCCATGAAACTCTTAGGTCACCACTCCTTTTTCACCATGGTTGAGATAGAAAGTCAAGTAGGGGAGCTCAGCTACATCTTAATGGGTGGAGTAGATGGAGTGGGATCCTTAGGCTATAGCTAGAACACCAAAGGAGAGGCTCTCTCTCTATATGGGGCTTATGGAACTTGGTGGGGACTATAGATGTTGGATCATGGACTGGTGAAGGTGGTCGATGAGTGGAGCAGAGTAATGATGGGGACACTAGATGCCTCTCTGCCAAAGATCTCCTCGCGGACTGATGGTATCAGTAAGGACAATGTGGTCAGAATGATCGGCTTTATCATCTCTCCGATTGGGGAAATTCATCAAAGCAGAAACCGCTGACTACCTAATGAACCACCTCCTCTCTCTCTTTGCCTGCTTAGGCAGTAACTCTGGCCTTAGTGGCCATCTTTCATTGAATCTGATCTCTAACACTCCTAGGGATCAGTCCCCTCAAATCATGCAATATGCCAAACTCTGAGTGTCTGTGGGCTTTGTAAACTCGATGAAGAATAGAATGTAGGCTAGTATAGGGCTTCCTCCTCTCCCTAGCTAGTGTCTCATACATTGCAGGTGGTGGGGGTAATGTAAATTCTTGCAATAGTCCTCCTCTCCCTCTGAAGCTGAAAGATGGTGAAACCTACTACCACCCAAGAGTGGAGAGGTCTTACGAGGGGAATTCTCCTCAGCAACATGGGAGGCTTCATTTACCTCCATGGTCGCACGTCATGCTACTACTTGATCTGGTGATTCTTGTTATGGCATTGAGTTTTATTTTGGTGAGCAGAGTGGAATGGAAACTAGAATCATCGTCGAAGGTGGGGGAGACTATCTCAGAAGCTAAGATTGCCTTCCCCTTCACAGAGGAATCTATGGAGGTGGTACTAGCTCATGTTGGAACTGTAGCAGGGGTAACAGATCAAACTAGCATTAACACTAGCACTAGCACAACTAGCACTGACACTGACACTAACACAAGTGTGGGAACTACAATGTCCTTCCTCTTTAGAGAAGGGAAATCAAAATCAGAATGCACATCAAATTGGAGATGTGGATTATTGTCTGCCACCTCTTCTTTGCTGATAGTGGTGAGAGATGGTTCCTCGCATGTGACCTTGAATTACTTGAATCCAAGGCTGAACTTGATGGCAATGACATCGATAAGTATGGCCTGATCCAGGGCTAAATCCACACTGCCTACAAAGGAAAACATCAACATTTTAGAAGAAATGATGAAAGCTAACCAAAGAAGAGAAGAAAAAGAATTAGGCTGATATCTCTACATTATTGGAAAAGAGAACTGTATTAGATCCTTGCTTTTAATTTTGACTTGAATTATTGATTTGACTTTTGAATTAGAACCCTCATTGTGTTGGAGAGATTTGGGAAATTTGGAGGGGAGGCTTTGTGAATTTGTTATTGTGTTTGATTTTTATGTTGGAACCCACATTCAATAAATTTAGGTATGTTGAGTGGGGTTCAATCCATGTAGGAGAGATATGTTTATGTTGATTGTATTATTTGATTTTGATTTGTTGGAACCCTTATTTTACAAATTTGGGTATGTCAAAATGGGGTCAATTATATGTTGGGAAGATTTTAAAAACTTGGATTATTGTTTCTTTTTGATTTTGATTTTGATTTTGATTTTAAGTTGGAACCCACATTTAGAAAATTTAAGCATGCTAAATGGGGTTTAATTGTATGTTTGAAAATTTTGAAAGCTTTCAGTTGGATGTTATGTTTTATTTTTATATGTTTGTTTTTGAAAATGGAACTCTCATTTAATAAATTTAGGTATGTTAGATGGAGTTCAATTGCATGTTAGATGTTGTTTGTTGATGTGATTTTATTTTGATTTTGAAAATAAGACTCATTTAATAAATTTGGGTATGTTAAATAAAGTTAGTTTTGTTTGAAAATATTTTAAAAATTTTGAGGATAGGATTTATTTGTTGTATGTTTGATTTTGCTTTTGAAAGAGGGACTCTCATTTAACAAATTTGAGTATGTGAAATGGAGATTGTTAATTTTGTTTAAAAAGGGGTTTTGATATATTTGAAGAAGATATTTGTTATTATTGTTGGATTTAATTTTTATTTTATGTCAGAATCCGCATTCAACAAATTTAGGTATGTTGAATGAGATCCAATAATTTTATTTAGAAAAATGGTTTGAAAAGTTTTGATGAAAATATTATTTTTGTTTTACTTGACTTTGATTTCAAAAGAGAACCTTCACTTAACAAATTTTATTATGTTAAGTAAGGTTCAAAAATGATTTTGTAAAGGATTTCATTTATTTTGCTTTGGATTTCATTAGAATTTTCTTAAATATGGGATGAACCTTACTTCACCAAGCTAGTGGTAAGTGGTTCTAAATTTTATTTAGTTTATGTTTGATTATTTTCTTTCTTTAGTTAATTTATTATTACCTATTGGGGGACCTAATAAGGGTTTTAGGACCTACATGGGAGTGATGCCCTAAAACCTAAAGGATGCTGGCCACCTTTACTTAAGGATGAAATAAGCAAAGTGCCAACGTAAAAAAAAGATAGTCTTGGGCTTATATAAAATATAAGTCCACTATCAATTCTTTGAGATAATAATTGTCTACTAGAGATGGAGAGAGGAACATCCCCAGTGGAGTCGCTAAAAATATTTGTGGTGTTTATTTTTAGAGGTTGACACCATGTATATTGTAGGGTGCGACATTGAGGTATGATGTATTATCTTGAAAGATAGAAACATTACCCTACAATGGACCTAATCACCTAATAAGGACTCCTAAGGCATGATGGTTCTTCATTTATACCAGAGATTCTTCCCCTACTTTAAATGGAAAAGTAAAGCAGAGTTTATTTTAAGCCAGGTTCTTAAGTTCCCTAAGGAGGCAAGCCTCCATAAATCCTAGGAAATGACATCTCCTAAGAATATTCTAGATTAAAGTAGACAATTATTGTCTCCAAAGATTTCAAGGCTAGACTATCAATGAATTAGCTATTTTGGATAATCAAGTCGGACTGTTCAATTGGAAGATTTATTTTGGGACTTAAAGGAAAAGAAGTAAGAAGTGCTCATGATAATAGGAAGCCTAGTAAGAAATTCAACCTATTCTATGGTGAGGATTTATATTTTGAAAAATGAAAAGATTTATTTTATTTGGGTTGAAATTTTATTAGATTGCTAGGGCTTATAATCCACCAACACAAGATTGTGGAATTGCCTAAGAGGTGAGGATTTATGCTTGTAGCCTGAAGGAAACTAGCAACCTTGGATCCTAAATCTAGGGAACTTTAACACATGTTAAATCATGACTTAAACCTAAGCGAAAGGGGACATAAGGATCTATTTCATAAGAGTAGATAGATCTATCTAACTCTTGACTTATAACCGCCTGGAGTGGCCGCCAGCTAACACCACCTATATTTTAAAACATGTAGTCCAATCTTATGAAATTGCAAGATAGTTAGGCTTGTTATTTAATTGGAAAGAAACTAAAGTCCAAGACTCACTCCCTAAGAGACTAGAGAATGAGTGGTATGAATATATAACTTAGTCTAACAGTGTAAATCTTTATAATTTTATTTCATTTTGACACATTCACTTAGACAAAGATTTGGGATTTTATGCCTAAATGCACGATGAAATGGGGTTGTTGGCTAAATGACCGAGAAGAGGGTGTTCTCCACCATAAGAGATGCCCTCACAGGTCAACCATTCTCTTATCATGCAAGGATGGAGATCCCATATATTCAAGGAAGAAGGAATATGACATGCTTGATGTGGGAGAAATATAATCATACAAATATGGGATTGCTAAATCTTTTAATTATCTTGTTTAGAGCCTAGGCTTTATGATGAGGTTATGAGTTATTTAATATTTTAATTATGAGTTATTAATTGGGGTAGAAATATTAATTTTATCCTAAGGGCCTACCATATCCAGGCCACACATTAAAACATGAAACTTAAAGAAACTATGAAAGTCATGCGATCATATTGCACAATATAAACATAACATCAAAAAATTTTATAGTCTATCACAAAAGAATAAAAGGCCAGTGCAGCCAGGTACCACCATAAACCCTAGAAATAAGAAAATTGGGTTTTTGTGCTCTACCCTTATACAGCCTGGAACATAAAAGAATAATTACAATTTAGAATTGAATATAGATTATGGTGGTCTTCATTCTTCATTTATTCTTTCTTCCTTCTTTCTTCCTTTGATTTGATTGGCTCAAATGCATCACAGGACTAAGCCTTCTAGCCATTGCTCATCTTAATCACCCATAGGATTAATCCTAATTCCTATTATGTAAATTTCATTTTATGGAAAAAGTAAATCTAACTACACCTACTATGGTGTTTATTTTTTGATTGGGGTGGAGGGGCGAGCACGCAGATCATTGAGGGTACTTATTGAAGTAATCGGGTATCAAATTGAGGTATGATGTACTATCTCAAGTGATAGAAACATTACCCTACAATGGACCAAATCACCTAATAAGGATTTCTAAGGCATGATGGGTCTTCAAATATATCAGAGATTTTTCTCCTACTTTATATGAATGAATAAAGCAGTGTTTATATTAAATTGGTTTCTTAAGTTCCCTATGGAGGCAAGCCGCCATAGCTAATTACATCCTAGGGAATGAGATTCCTTAAGAATACTCTCGATTAAATTAGACAATTATTATCTTCAAAGATTTCAAGGTTAGACTATGAAAGGTTTGGTTATGTTTAGAAGATCAATTGAGAAAGTTCAAGGAGAAGACTTATTTTTGGAAATCCAAAGGATTTAAGTAGGGAATGCTCATGATACTAGAAAGCCTAGTGGGGCTTTATATGTTTGAAAGTGAAGAGATTTAATTTATTTGAGTTAGAATTTTATTAGAAAGCGAGGGCTTATAATCCACCAACACAAGTTGTGGGAATGCCTAAGAGGTGAGGATTTATGCTTAATGTCCAAAGAAAACTAGATATCTTGGATCCTAAATCTAGGGAGCTTTAGCACAAGCTAAAGAATGACCTAAATCTAATCGACAAATGGACATAAGGGAGTATCTTCATAAGAGAGGATAAACCCATACGACTTCTGGACTTACAACGGCCTGGAGTGTCCACCAACTAACACATCCTATGATTCAAAACCATGCAGGCGAGTCTATGAAAGTGCAAGATAGTTGGGTTATTATTTAATTATAAAGAGACTAAAATATTTAAACCCACTTCCTAGGAGACTAAAGCATGAGTGGTATGAGCATATGACTTATCCTAAATGCAAAATATTTTCAAGTTTTATTTCATTTTGACACAGTATTTTAGACAAAGGGTTTTGGGATATTTTTATGCTTAAATGCATGATGAAATTTGATTAATGGCTAAATCAAAAGAGAGAGGGTGAAGTTCTGTCATTAGGGGTTGCTCTCATGGGTTAAGCAGTCCCTATTGTGTAAGGATGGAGGCCCTCAATTTTACAAGAGTGATTCAAGATGATATGCCAGATGTGAGACATATAACCATATATTAATGGGATACTAAATATTTTCATTATCTTATTTAAAGCCTAAGCTTTATGGTGAGGTTATGAGTTATTTTAAAGCTTTAATTATGAGTTCTAGTTAGGTATAATAATTTATTTTATCTTCAGAGTCTATCATATACAAGTCACACATTAAAGCACCAGTCATAAAGAAACTATGAAATCATGCAATCCTAATGCATAATTTAAACATAACATCAAATAATTTTCTATACTAACATAAAAGAATAATAGGCTAGTGCAGTCGGGTGCCATCGTATACTCCAAAAAAGAAAATATGGTAGCCGAGCTCTACCCTTATACAACCCATAATATGAAAGAATAATTACAATTTGAATGAATACGTGCTATGGGGGGTCTTCATTCTTTACTTCTTCATTTCTTCATTTTTTGGTTTGATTGTGCTCCAAAGGCATCATAGGGCCTCCCAGGACATAGCCTTCTAGCTACTACTCATCCTAGTCCCCCATAACACTAATCCTAATCCTATTATGAAATTACATTTTATAGAAAAGTAAGTAAATCTACCTACACTACAAAATAGAAGTTAACTAAACATACATACAATCCCAAGTAGTTATATGTATAATTTGGGACTTACCACCCTGCACATGGGTGACCAAGCCCACCTATCCTAACTTGGATTATGCTTAGGGTCTTAAGCAACCTGCAAAGAGAGCATTTATATTTATTTTTAAGCAAGCCCTTAAGCATAACCCCCTATAGAAGACATGATTAGGCTAAGAGTGACCAAACATCCAGTCTACAAAACATACACTCTAACATCCACTCTTAAATATTACATCACAATAAAAACATATATCATACATACACCGTCCTAACTTAGAGCTAGAAGTGATGACTTAGTTCTAATGTGTGTCCTAGGCTTTGTGTGCAATGTCTAAACTAAGCATTAAAGTTATGCTTTCTAAGAGTGGAAGAGTTTAATTTAACATAAAGATTGGTTTCATTTGAAGTTGTTTAGTTAATTGACATATTTTAATTTATATTTTTATTTTATTTGATTTACACTTAGCATCTAAGTGTTATAAAGATTGAAAAGAGTATTTTCCTCCTTCATCCCTACCTTAAGCCATTTCCTAAAGCACATTTTTATGATTTAGTTTTCTTTAGTGAATGACTTATTAAATATCTTCTTATTAATCCTAAGGTTAGGTCAACTTTAAACAATCCTTTTCAATGTGAAAGACATCTTAGGATTAATATAATTGAATTACTATCACATGACATATATCAAATCATTTCTTTCCATCACATGTAACATGCATATGACTTAATTCTTAACATAGCTATACATACAACAAATTTTAACACACTTGAATGATGGATGCATATATTAGGAACTTATGTTTGATTTGATTGTTAAACTAGAGAAGTGAGGTAATCAACTGACCTCCTTGGGGCTACTTAAAGCCTTGTATTCCCGGGATGGCTAGACTATATACCCATTATTATTTAAACCCATGCAAACTTATATGTAAATCATAAGAAAGAGAACACTAATTTACATGTAATGTATTTTTAATGACTTAGATGATTATGGATGCATGTATTTTTAATAACAAAAGAGAGATTTTTATCTTTTAATTAAGCACACATACATATGTATGAAAGATGTAAACAAGTACATGTCATTGTTAACCAAGGAAGTGAGGTAATCAAATGACCTCCTTGGGGCTACTTAAATTCTCATATTTTAGGGATGTCTAGACTAAACACTTGCTATCTTAAATACATACAAATGTATACACAATTATAAGGATGAAAATCATGCAAAGATTATACTTTATTTAGTTGAATTATTTATGCATATGAATTAAAGCTCTATCCAAATTCTAATTCCAAAGTACAAAAGAATGAAATCAAATAAGTACGTGTCATTGTTAACTAGGGAAGTGAGGTAATCAAATGACTGCCTTGGGGATACTTAAAGCCTCGTACTCCTGAGAAGTCTAGATTATATACTTATTAACATTCAAATTTATGTATACCTATATATGAATTCAAGAAAAAGAGCTTCATTTAACATACTTAAGCTATAAACACATGCAAACCCTATATTTATTTATAACTATCATCATTTCACATATTATTATCAATTTATAAACTTTGAAAAATATATTTGAATTTATTAGTGATAATAGCCACACATATAATTAAATTAAGTCAACGCATGCAAGCTTACATAAATAAAATCTATTTGATTCATTTTGATTTGAAAACATGGATGCATGAAACCATAAGATATATAACATTTAAAGTGATTGGAAAGGAATAACCAAATATAAACACATTTTTCATTAAACTAAATTAATTTCTAAAGACAACACATTAAATAAAACTATTTAAAGAAAACCAAAGCTCCTTATTGATTTATGATTAAGGATTTTGATTTAATTTGAAAGAGGAGGAGATTTGTTTGCTATTTTAATCTCATTCCCATGTTTGTGAACTTAATTGGTTTAAGAAAAGGTAATTAAGTGGATTTTATGAATTAATTAAGTTGGATCCTTAAATTAAATCAATTAAATGGCCATACCTTTGTTTCTTTAATTTGATTAACTACTTAATTATGAGCCACAAATGATATGAACATATGAGATAGTAAATTTGCAATGATCTTAAAAGGACCTAATGCAAATGGCTCATAATTACAAGTCAACTAATTTATAGAATCTAATAAAGTACTCTCATGATTTTCCCACACTTATGGGCTAATCATGATTTCCTTAAGGGTCTTTATGTTGTTAAACACATAAAGAAGAACCTATAATCTCATTGTTAAGTATATGATATGATTATGATTGTAATTTAATTAATTAATATACTTAATCAATTAATTAAACCCTTAATTAGCTTCCATTTTAACTAACCCTCTTTAAGAAGAAATAAACTTGGGAAAAGAGATTAGGAAAATAGTCTTAATCTTCCCACATTCATTAATTGTTAAATAGTATTAGTAAGTTTAATTAATTTATTTTTTGTTGTTTGGGGTGTTAATTAATCATTAAATTAATTAAAGGAGTAATTAGGGTTCAAATGATCAATTTCTCAAATTAACCAAGCAATAAATTCCAAGAAAATCATGGGAGGTAGAGATCATCCTATTAAATCAATAAGAAAAGTTTGGAATTAATTACTTAAGTAATTGAGGCTTAATTAAGTTAATAATGTTTACATTCAAACCCAAATTAAGCCTTAGTTAATGTTCAAAATTAATTGAATTTAATTTTAATTAATTCTCCTCTATATTACCTTTAAAATGAGTATTTATTTATATTTTTGTGATTTTTTATAATTAGTTATGATTTTTTATTATTTCAATGATTAAATCAGATTAATTAAGCCTATCCTATCCGTGCCATGCAGATTGCTGACGTGGCACCGTAGAATAGGTTCCTTAAACACATCCAAGTTACTACTAACGTGGTTGGTGGTGGACGCAGTTTCATCCCACCGTCTGAACTAAGATCAAAAGTTGAAGATTAAACCAACTATTTTTAAAGATTAAATCAAATCAAATCTAGCGATTAATCATAAGCATCTATTCTAATCATGTGGAATGGGCGGTGGGTTAACTATCATCCCCGAAGCGATGGGAGACGGACACCGACCATCTTTTGCCTCCAAATTCAAGCTAACTAGAGCTCAAATTGGCTCAATATTGAACCCACACCTTCATGAGGAAGATCTCAATGGATCTACTGGTTGGATTGGCATGACATACATGTTCTCTTTAAAAAGGCCTAAAAAAATTTTCCAGAAGCTCGATTTGAAGGAATATACCTCACCAGAGCTCAAGATCGGTGGAACAATGCTTGAGGTAGCTTCGTTTGGACAAGGTGAAGCCTCATTGAGAAGCTCACATGGTAATTCCTCGTCGTGCACTCTGTGAACCAAGGATCACTTTGCAAGCTGACGTTGGTCGAGAGGGTACCTCCAATGCTCGGAGAGATTATGAGAGTATTCATTTCACCTCGATGGAGCTTGGTGAACATGTGCGTGAAGTTAATTTGATCAGGATTGAGTATTAGTGGAGTTGGATAGAGGAGTGCCTTTCCTATTTTGGGTTGACGGATTTCAAAGACAGGAAGGCTTAGGGGGCTCAAAAAATCTCTAAGGATTTCAATATAGCTCTCTCAAGATCTTTGAGTGTGTGTGTGTGTGTCTATTGAATTAAAATGAGGGGGGTATATCCCCACTTCCTTAGATTGGATCCACCATTTCTAGCCATTCGGCCACCATAGGAGAGGAGACAGGTTAACATCGATTTGGCCCAAGGGTAGGGTGGCTTAAGACAGTCTCCTTCATCCTTGGGCTTGGTCAATGAGGGAAGGTGGGATAAGCCACCTCCTCTTAGTCCATGGCTGACTTAGCCCATGTAAGTTGGGTTAGCCATGTCGGTAGGGTTCCATTTTGGGTATTGGGTGGCTGCCAAGTGAAAAGAGGGGGAGTTGGCCTTCATAAAGTAGGTTTTATCCCATGTGAGGAGCTTTAGCCATTGGATAATGGGTTAGATTATTCAAATTGGGTTGGGTTGGGTTGGTTTTGGGTTGACCCAAGATGAGTCAAGGATGGGTCAAGCCAGGTTCCATTGGGTTTGGGCTTAGTTTGAGTGGGTTTGACTCAATTTGACCCATGCAAGTTAAATTGGGCTAAGTTGGGTCAAGTTGACCAATTGGTCAAATTATGTCAAACCAAGGGTTGTGTCAAGTTCAAATGAGTATTTGGAGTATTTTGGTGTAATTGGTTTGATTCAATTTGGCTTAGATTTGGATTTGGCTCATTTGAGTTCATATAGGTCAAATGGGTCAAGTTGACCAATTTGACAAAATTAGCCAAATTGGCTTGGGCTAGGGGTTAATTTGGGTTTGATTGATCAATTAAAGATGATTGTAGGCTTTGATTTAACTTAATTTGGATTTAATTTTGATTTAGACAAAATTGATCTTGGGCTAAATAGGTTAATGAGTTAACTTGAGTTTGGATTTCCAATCAAATGTTCAATCATGTTCAATGATTAATTTGGAATGACCTTGAGCCTTTGGTTGTAGTCAATTTGGGTTAGATCTTGATTTGACCCAACTTGGTCTTTTAGGTCAACTTGGGTCAACTTGCATCAAAGGACCAATTGGGTTAGGTTTGGCTCAATTGATGGTCAAGTCATATTCAAGGATTAATTTTAGGTTGACGTGAATCATTGGATTAAATTAATTTGGCTTGGGATGAAATTTGGCTAGTTTGGTTCATGTAGGTTAAGTGGATTTACTTAACCAAATGACCAAGTTTACTTGGTTTGACCCAATTGATGATAATTAATTTATCAAGGATGATTGATAATCATCATAGATGGTTTTGGTAGGTTTGGTTCAATCCAATTTAGGTAGGATTGGTATTTGTTCAAATAGGTCAAATTGGTCACTTTGGGTCAAATGGACCAATTAGGCTTAGTTGAATCAATTTTGGGTTAACTTGAGTTTAGTTGAGTTTATATATGGATTTAGGATTGATTTATTATTCTGATTGTAATTGATTTGGGTTGAAATGGGTTTTGGCTTATTTGAATATTTCAAGTCAAATGGGTTAGGTTAGGTTTGATTGAATTGATTTTGGCTTAAGTGATTTGATTGTAGATTTTATTTATATTTGGGATGATGATTTGGGACATAATTGACTCATGAAAAAAATCAATTGAGTTTGATTTGGATTGAAGGAAATTTTGGCTAATTCCATGGGATTAAATCATGTGACTTAAGAAGGATTTATTTCATTTGGTTTGGAATGGTTGATTTGAATTTGAATTATGAATTTGATTTGGATTTAGATGAATTGAGTTTGGGTTTGGTTTAGCTTAAGAAGTTGAGTATGGATTTGGGCATGCTATAGGCTAGATAAGTTTTCCTAATCCTAAGGCCTATCTTAATCCTATGATTAACTCTTCTAAGTCTCTAGGCTTAGGTTAAGTGTTCACCTAATTGCTAGAAGTGTATTAAGCCTAAGAAGCTCTTAGTGTCTAGAAGACCCCTAGACCTATGGTGGAAGAATGGAATCCTCACTCTAAAAGTGAGGTCAATAAATGGACCTCCAATAGGTGTGGTGTGATTGAAGGGCACATCACATGTATTGGCACTGACCAAGGCAATCAACAATGTCTGAGGAATTGCAAGCGCTAATGGAGATGATCTATAACTAAACCCGAGGTGTAAATAGAATCATGATCTTAGTGCAATCCGACTCATCTCATGCTAAGGGCATAACAGAGTCAAGAAGATTCGATGAGCATTTCATGTCAAGGACATGAAGGAGGATTCAAGGAATCACACATGAATTGGATATGAGACAAACTTATGCCATTGCATAAGGAATAAATCTACTAGGGATTGGGGTTTGAATTTATTTGATTTAATTTATGGAAGGGAGATCCACTAGGGATACATGCTTGAATCTGCTGGGGATCAAGGTTAGATTTATTTTGATTTAGTTTAGGAGGCATATCCACCAGGGATATGGGTTTGAATCCACTGGAAGTCAAGACCAAATTTAATATTTTAATTTGTTTAAATGTGGGGCATATCCACTAGGGATATGGGCCTAAATCCACTAGGGAGTCAAGATCGGGTTTGCTTTGATTTAATTTGTTATGGCTCCATTGGGGAGGTTGGTTTTGAATTTAATTTGTATGTTTAATTTGTTTATTGATATGGGCTCTACTGGGGAGAAGGGCATGATTTATCTTGATTTGGTTTGAGGGTATATCCGCTAAGGATATGAACTTGGTTAAATTTGATTGAATTAATTTTAATTTGATTTATGGACTATGTTGGTGTGTGATGGACTCACTAAGAAGGAGCCACGGGGGCCTTGGCCTATCTTAGATTTACAAATCCAAAGGGGTAGTCTAATGGCTACATGGTAGAGCTATCAACATAAAGGTTGCCTTTCGGTGTGCAATGACTATGGTAGGATGAAAGTATAGAGTAGTTATATCTTCCAAAGCAGAAATAGCCATTGGGTTGAGTTGTTGCATGCACAACAAATCAAACCTGACCTAGGGCCACTACTGAGTGAGTGTCACTGGGGATCTTACCTTGACTTAAGAGTAATCATAATTAATTCCATTTTATTTCATTTAATTTGATTTGGTTGATCGAATTTTACTTAGTTTGATTTAATTTAATGTGTTGTGTTATGGACCCTGTTGGTGTGAGATGGACCCACTGAGAAGGGGCTATGCCAACCTTGACCTATCTCAGATTTACCGATCCCAAAGGGTAGTCTACCAGCCGAAGGATGAGACTATCCAACCTAAGCATTTCATTTCAGTGTACAATGACCATGCTTAGAAGAAAGCGCGGGGACTTACATCTTCCAAAGTGGGACAAGGACTTACATCTTCCAAAGTGGGACAGTCATTGGGGTGACCTGTTGAATGCATAACAAATCAAACCTAACCTAGAGCGACTATTAAGTGAGTGTCACTGGGAACTTACATCAACTCAAGAGTAGTCAGGCAATTCCTATAGGGAGTCTTGCTGACAATGTCCTAAATATAAAATGCATGCTTGAAAAAAGGTACTGCTAGGGATGTCCTCCTGATCCACAAGAGAATATATACTTTATTTGTTTATATGTTTGTATGGACCCTGCTGGTGTGTAATGGATTGGAGAAGGGGCTATGTTGGCATTGACCTATCTTAGATTTACCAATCCAAAGGGAGAATTTGCACATATGTAGTACAAACCTTCCAATCATAGGGGTGGTTACTAGGAAAGGGGACCTATCCAATCTGGTAGTAACCCGGGTAGTGTCTAGATGGGGTTGCAAGGACATGATCCAAATAGAGTGCCCACGGAGGAGGTGCCGCTAGGGGCATTATGTTGATCCCTGAAAAGAAAGCCTATATGTGTATGGTGGCCAACTTAAGGTGAAACAGTAAGGACTTACATCTATCATGAGTGGTGTATCCTCTAGGTGGGTCGCAGTCAGCATAGCAAACACCAGCCAACCTAAGGTCCCCATCGATGTGTGATGATCAATCTAAGAATAAGGCATAGGAGACTTACATCTTCATAGATGGAAATGATAGCCGGTAAAGTCGTCGTTAGTGAGATAGATGTTATTTGACATAGGGCGACTATTAAGCGGGAAATCCCGAGAAAGGACTACACCCCGACTTTAAGTAGTTAGGAGGAAATGAGCTACTACGAGACTTATCCTAAACCTTAAATATACTTGACCCAGTTAGTGCATCAAGGCTAGTTCAAGAAGAAAGTGTAAGAGACCTACATCCTCTTAAATGAAGTGATCATGAGGTAGCTTACCGACCACGCAGTAAGGCCTACCATACTAATAAGGCGCTCATCTATGTGTAGTGGTCAAGTCAAGAAGAAAGCATGGGAGACTTACATCCTCCTAAGTAAGAAGGTTATTTGGGTGGCACACTAGCTAAGTAGTGCATTGACCTGACCTAGAGCAACTACTGAGTGAGTGCCACTAGGGGCGTTATCTTAACTCAAATTTCCCTGAGACAAAAGATATGTGTTTATTTTGTGTTTTGTGTATAATTTATGTTTGTGTTGTGTTTATGGAGGATAGGATGCCGCTTGGGTTCCTTACACTACCCTAAACACATTGAGGCAGATTTGTAGATAGAAATGCTTTCAATTTTAAGAGATTGAATTTGAAATGGAATTTTTATTGATGGTAATTACTTTCAAACATGATTTTATAGATAATATTTCATTAGGTAGGGCCCGTTGATTGGAAGCATCGAGCACTCTCCTTTATAGTTGATAAGTTGATATGATCCTCCTTGATAGACCTTCTCTATAGCTAAGGGCCTTCCCAAGTGGGTTTAAACTTGTCTCCCATCTTGCGCGGGCAACAATTGGTCTCCTTAGAACTAAAATAAGCTCTCCTACTTGAAAAGCTCTAGGGCGGACCAACTTGTTGTGAGCTTGAATCATCTTGGTTTTGTATAACTAGAGGTTTTGGCATGCATGTAGGCTTCTCTCCTCTAAACCTTCAAGCTCTTATAACTGCAACTTGGCATTCTGCTTCATTGTGATCTTGCTACCCATAGCTATCCTCAGAGATGGGAGTTAGACTTCTAATGGTAGAATAGCTTTGAACCCATACACTAAGGAGAAAGCAACAGCTTGAGTTGGAGTTCTGTAGGTAATGCAATAGACCTACAAAGCTTCAACTAACTGCTCATGCCACTATCATTTATTACCGTCGAGTGTCTTCTTGAGTATTTGGATGAGAGTTTTGGTGAAGGCTTCTGCTAAGCCATTTGCTCTCGAATAATAGATGGTAGAGTATCTCTAATCTATATTGTATCTTTAAGCAAAGTTATTAATTTTGGTGCTCTTGAATGAGTATCATTATCAGATATAATTGGTCACCCTGAATCTATATAGATATGATTCCTAAAAAAATTGGAGGATATACTGAGCTATGACCTCTCTAAGTGGAATCACCTTCACTTATTTGGAAAATTAGTCGATAGCAGCTAGGATAAACCGATGACCCTTGGAAGAAGGAGGATTGATTGGACCCATTATATCAATATCTCAACACTCGAATGACCATGGGCTAATGTTGGATGTAGAATGTTGGGTGGTTGGTGTAGACTACCCCATGTACTTGAGCTTGATTGCATTGCCTGGCTACACCCATGCAATCTATGATCATCGATGGCCAATAATACCCAAGTCTTTTAATTTTGGCTTTCATCTTGAGACTGGATTGGCGACCTCCCCATAATTCTGAGTGCACCTCAATCATAATATTACGCGCTTCATGCTTTTCTAAAGAATGTAACCATATATGATCGAAGGACCATTGGTATAAGACACCATCCATGAGGGCATAGGAAAGTTCCCTTTGCTTCATCTAATGTGCATGTGACTTCTCTTGAGGTAGTTTTCCATTATTTAGGTAATCCATGAATGGTTGCCTCCAAGCTAGTTCCTCATCCTTTTTGGCAATGGAAACCTCCCCTTCAAGAGAGTATTTCTTGATGAGTTCAATATCAATAAGAGGTAGGACTTGCCTATTTTTGACCTCTATTGATATGGACTCAACTTTCAAACATGCGAACTCCTTGGCAAGCTTGGCTAAAGCATCCTCTATGGCATTTTCTCCTTGAGGAATCTTATAGATGGTATCTTCTAGAATTTGGGCCAACAACTCCATGGTGTACTTGTTGTAATGATGGAGTCTAGGCTTTAGAACCTTGTAGAACCCAGTGATTTGGTTTACCACTAATTAGGAATCCCTAAAGATGTTGATGTTCTAGATGCTTAGAGAAATGGCTAACTCCAAACCAAAATAAGAGCCTTATATTTGACTTCATTGTTGGTGCAAGGATCATATATATGATATTATAATCTCATCATATCATGCTTTGGAGTTATGAGAGCTATTCTTACCACTGCCTTTCCTCGAAGAGTAGATTGTGGTTCTTCTCTCTTTGAGAGGAAGCTGCACCATCAAAATATATCTCTCAGTGGTGAATACTAGTATCCCCTAAGTTCATTATTCATTCATTCGGGAGGTCATCACTAAGCGGAGAATTAGCAGGAAGTGGGTATGTTGCTAAAAAAATTGTGAGTGCTTATCCTTTCTCGCACGAAGGGGTACAAAAGTGATATCAAATTGTGATAGAATCATGGACCAACATGCCAACCATCCAGATAGCATCAACCATGTCATGAGATATTATAGAAGATTGATTCTAGAGATAAAGTTAACTTTATGAGAAAATATGTAATGCTATAGCTTTTTGGATGCAAAGATTAAAGCTAGGCAATGCTTCTCGATAGGTGGATAGTTCACTTTAGCAGGGATTAGATGATGGCTGAGGTAGTAGAGCACGTTCTCATTCCCTTCATCATTAGCTTTTACTAACAAAGTGTCAACGAAATTGTCTAATGTAGTAGTGTAGAGGATCAAAGGCTTGCCCGGGATAGGGGCTGCTAGAAGTGGCAGCATCATCAGGTAATGCTTGACATCTTCAAAGATATGTTGGCGCTTGTCATCCCACTTGAACTTGGCATCCTTTCTTACAAGAGCTGAGAATGGTTGGCATCTTTCGAATAGTTTGGATATAAACCATCTTATATACACCAACTGCCCTTGGAATGATCTGAGTTGAGTTAAACTTTTAGGGGGTGGCATTTCTAATGTCGCTAAAATCTTCTCTAGATCAATTTCAATTACAAGGTGTCGGATAATAAAGCCAAGAAATTTTCTTGAAGCTACTTTGAATGCACACTTAAGGGGGTTCATTTTGAGGTTAAATTATCTTAACCATTAAAAAACTACTCTCAAGTTAAAGAGATGGTCTTTCTTTGCTCTACTCTTGACCATAAGATCATTGATGTAGCATTCAACTTGGTGAACAATGAGTTCATCGAAGATTTGAGTCATGGCCCACTGGTATGGGGCACCGACATTTTTAAGGATGAAAGGCATGACTTTATAATAATAGATTCCAATTGGGGTTCTAAAGGTAGTGTTCCTTTCATCTTTAGGGGCCATCTTTATTTGGTTATATCTAGATGAACCATCCATGAAAGAGATGAATACATGAGATGAGACAATTTCCACCATCAGTTTAGGTATCGGTAGTGAAAATTCATCTTTTGGACATGCCTTATTGAGATCCCTAAAATCGATGTATATGCAAATTTGGCCATTCTTCTTCTTAATTGGGATGACACGGACAACAAGGTGAGGTATTTCTCCTCCCAGAAAAAACCAGCATCAATCAGTTTTTTGATTTTAGAAATGACCTGTTGTTCAATGTCTAATCGCATGCGTCTAGGAGCTTGCTTTATAAGGTTAGCATCAGGTTGTATTGCTAGTTTATGGACCGCTATGTCAGGAGTTAATCTGGGCATTTCTTCATAACTCCATGTAAATCAATCCTTAAACTCAATGAGTAGCCTAACTAGATCATTGGTTTCAATATCATTCAATAAGGAACTGATGTATGTCGGTCGTGGATTTTCTTCAGTTCCTAAGTTGATTTCTTTGAGCTTGTTGATGGTTAACTGGATTTCTTCTTTGAACTCTCGCTATGCATCATTGAGTTGGAAATCATTTGAAGTTTCTAAGCACACCTCCTCATATGAGTTAATGTGATTTGAAAAGAACCTATCAGATTCTAAATGATTGGTGATGACTAAGCAGTAATCGTCATCATCGACTAACCCACTGTACCAAATCCTAGTCTTGGTCTGGCTTGAGAGCTCTTGTATTTGTTGTTCCATATCCTTTCGAAGTAATTCAACCTAAGCTTAGACCATGTATATGGAATTAATCATTTCTTTGTTAGGTTATGAACACAAGGTGAGTATCAATCAAATGGTAATTTTATTAAATTTTTATATGAATTATCCTCAAGTTGTACATCAACTTCTTGACTTAAGGATGATGATCCAGGAAAGAACCTCTAAATCTTCATAGCTAGGGATGATTTAGGGGCTTCCTTAACTACCAAACCCTTAACTTTTTATGAGAAAAGTAGGGTTAGAGCTAAGGTTCCCAACTAATGCCTAATAGTTTCATATAGAGAGGACTTGGAAACATATATGCTTTGCTTAGGAATTTGGTCTTCATCACTATCTGGCTCACATGTCACCTCCAATAGATTCTGCTATCGAGAAGAGCTAGTCATTGTGCTAACCATATAGGAGTCATACTTTAAACTATATTTTAAGTTTATATAGATACCATGTGTACTCCTAGTAATTGGGACATATCTTCTAGTGGGTGGTAGGTATGGAGGTCTCCCACCCTTGGGACTACCCTTAGACTTGCCTCATCCTCATCCTAGTGGATGTTGGGTCATCCTCCCCACATGTTTGAATGGAGCAATGAACGGTATCCCCTAAGTCTATTTCTCGCTCCCTTTTCTTTTCAATATCATTTTCTTTATTCTTTTTCTTTTCATTCTTTTTCTTCTTCTCCCACATGGGGATTTTGACTAAGTTTGTTAGAATAGACTTTTTGGTTTTGGGGGAGGTAGTAGGTTGCATCCTCATATATCCCAACCTCGTGAACTATAAATGGTTTGAGATCTCCTTTGACATAATATTCAATCCCACCTTTCATGAATTTGATGCACTAAGGTAGAAAGGATGGAACCATGTTGTTCTCATGTATCCAAGGTCTCCTAAGCAAAGCATTGAAAGATGTATTTGAGTCTATTATATGAAACTTAGCTTCAATCTTCCAATCATCTATCTCTAGTGGCAACGCTATAGAGCATAAGGTCCTCTCACCTTGTTCATTGAATCCCATCAACATCATCTTATCCTTTTGGAGTTTTGAGATGTCAATCCTCAAGTAGGCAAGTATTCATAGACTCATAATGTTGACTGATGTACCCAAGTCAACCAGAACTATAGATAGCCTGAATCTGCCAACATCCACTATAATATAGAGAGGGCGGTATGGTCGAGCATCCTTAGAAGTAGGTCTTCACCCCTGAATGTAACTCCTAAGATGTCCTTTGAGTAATGTGTTTCCTCTCCAGTATCAATCAGCTGAGCTATGCATGTCTCTAGATCAAGCAAGGCCTTGATTAGAGATTCCCTCATATCTTTGGATAAGATAAAGGTGTAATATATGCTTAACTTAGCTAGCAACTTTCTAAGATGCGTTAGGACATTGTAATCAACTTTGGGTTGGTCCTCCATAAGCATATCCATAGGTGGAGCATCCTGTGGAGGGATAATCTGCTCATTAGAACTAATGACCTGTTTGCCTTTAACCTAAGGTGCTACCCTAGGAGGTAGAACTTTGCCACTATGTAGGTCAACTTCAGTGACTTCTTGGAATGATGAGTTTGTGGAAAGTTCTATATGCTCATTAGGTATATCTACAACATCTCCTACAGGATCCTTAGAGTCAGATGACTCCAAGTCAGCCTCAAGAGGTGAATCTGATTCATTCAAAGAAGGGAAATTTGATTTTGAATCAGAGAGGAATGGATCAAAACTATTTGAGCTATTATAATTATTTTTGATACAAAGAGCTTTCTATGAAAATGAAATTAGAAGCATTAAAAATAAAAAGAATGTAAGTGGAATTAGCTTTCTTCATTGATTTCTTTAATTTGGGTGGAGGTACATAGAAATCAAGTAAAGTAAGCGAAGTGAGGGGTTTGGTGCCCTAATCCACAGATACAATGCTCCTGCCATAGAAGAGGAGCTAGCGGAGGATGTAGTAGCTACAATAGTAGAAGGAGTGCTTGACTTTGATGGTGGTTGCGCTAGAGATCTATCCCGTGCAAGTGTGGTAGGCTGCTGCTGTTGCTGGGCTTCCACCCTCCCTTAGTTGTCCTTCACAACTAGCAAACTTTCCTTAGTATAGGAGGTTTGATCTGCTTTAGGCACCTGGATAAACCTTCTTAATCTTAGAAATGATTTTCTTAGAGGTATGGTTTAAGAAATTATCAAAACCTTCTTTAGTCTTAAGAGGATCAGAGGTATCCCCAAGGATTATTCTAACAGAACTTGATGGTTGTTCTAATAAGTATTCTTAGGGATGGCTATGGCTCCGACTTGTAGATATGCTCAAGTCAATCCTTAAAAGTGATGCAATCCTCTAGGACATGGCCTAATATGCAGTGGTAGGGGTAATAGCTAGGATCATTGCTCTTGCCAACTTCCTTTACCCTCTTAGGCTTGAGTAGTTGAAAATTAGGTTTCTTCAAGAGATTCTTGAAGATTTTCTTCACTACCTCCCTCTTGAAAAAGTATGTCTTACTTAATATTTCAAAAAGAGTAGGTGAAAAATAGCTACCTGGTAGTGGATATGAATACCGCTATTGAGTAGGCTGCTATGGTGGTTATTGTGGCAGTTGTGGTGACAAGTATAACGCCCGAGGTGGTGGAGGAGGAGGTAGTAGTTTAGGCTACTAAAATTTGGGCTTCTCAAATTGAACTCTAGCTGGCTGCTTCCCTTTATCCACTAACACCACTATCCCGCTTCTTCTCAAATACTTTCTACAGCTTGAGCTTAGATGATTGGTCTGAGAAGGGCAATAGTTTGACTTCCTCCTATAGACTAACTGCTTTGTTGATTAACTTCATAAATGTATTAATGGCGAAGCTCTTAAGCATGAAGGTGACCAGGCCATGGGTATTCTTAAGTAGAATCTTAATGGCATGTTGTTCAGATAGCTGTGATTTGCATTTCAAACTCAGGTTGTGCCATCTAAGAATATAATCAACAAGAGACTCGTTAGGTTTTTGCTTTTCTACAATGAGGTCACCTATAGTTACCCTCTACTGAGCTCCTATGAAACTCTTTATGGATATATGCTCTAACTCAATGAAGGTTTTCACCGAACCATTGGGCTATTTGACATACCAAACAAATGCAACACTTGACAGGATACTAACGAAGAGACAAAAGAGAAGTGCATCATTGCCACTTGTGTTGCAACAACTGACTCTGAAATATGCAATATGTTATCATGGGTTCCCACTGTCATCAAAAATCTTGAAGGATGGTGGCACAAAACCCTTGGGGTTGAACTACATCAAATTCCTTCGACTAGGGCCTAACTTTTGGAATGGATAAGCTCCCCCGAGCTTGCACCAATGCTTCCTTCATCAATTATTCCACCATTTTCTTGATATCCTTTTCATGCATGGAGGTGTTATTCATGACCTTCCTATGAAAGATACCAGCATTGTCATCCATGGGAGTGCACTTAGGAAGATCTAAGGTATGTACCACTCTGGTCGATCGACTACCATAGGGGTAGGCTGTGAGATTGGGGTTGGGTTCTGCAAGGCTAGAACTACTGCCATCAATTCTCCTACCCTCTTCTCCTTCCTATCTATCTATTCATCCTTCTGCTGAGCTAGTGGAGGAGGTATTGAGTTAAGTGAGAGGTGTTTCCCTCCTCAACTACAACACCTTTCTGGCTATGTTATTCCCTCTGTAGGGATCCTTAGGTTTCGACCATGTGGACTTAGACTAATTCATCCAACATGTTATCCTCATTAGGGTCAAAGTGAACTCTACCCTCTTTCTGATCAGAATGGTCGGTCCTGACTATCTGTTTGATTGCAACATGATAGTCTTCTATAATGTCATCCAAAGAATGATTATCTACTCTACCTTGCCATATCGACACGAGGGTGGATGACCTCTTGGCCGAGCTCTATGGGTGTATGCGAATACTTTAAGCTGATGGGGTGCACTCCATAGCTGGCTTAACTAACATGGGGACTATGTCAGTATCCCCTCCTCTCTCTTCCTCCAACTGCTATGATGGTGGAGCAACCATGATGCTTTTGGGTCACCACTCCCTCTTTACCATAGTTAAAGTGGAAGGTCGAGTAGGAGAGCTCGACCTCACTTCAATGGGTGGAGTATATAAGTGGAATCCTTGGGCCATAGATGGATTACCAAAGGAGAGGGTCTCTCTCCGGGGGGCTTGCGTGAGGGGGCAGTGGATGCTTGAGACTGGTGAAGGTGGATGGTGAGTGGAGCAGTGTGAAGGTGGAAACACCAGTTGCCTCTCCACCAGAGATCTCCTCCTATGATTAACAGTTCTAGTGAGAACTACGCGATCAGAATGGTCAACTCTAACGGCTTACCGATAAGGAAAGTCCATCAAAGCACAGGTTGCCGACTGCCCGGCAAACCTCCTCCTCTCTAGCTTGCCCACTTGGGTAGTGACTCTAGCCTCAATGGCTCACTCTCTGTGTATCTAACCCTTAACACTCCAAGGGATCAGGCTCCTGAAGTCATGTAACATGTCAGACTCTTGAGCATCCTTGGGCTCTACCGACTAGGTGAAGAATAGATTGTAGGCTATTATAGGGCTTCCTCTTATCCCTAGATGGTATCTCAAACTCTGCAGGCAGTGGGGGTGATGTAACAATCCTGTAGTAATCCTCCTCTTCTTTTAAAGCTGAGAGGGTGTGAAAC
This sequence comes from Cymbidium sinense, assembly GCA_021442155.1. Taxonomy (NCBI): domain Eukaryota; kingdom Viridiplantae; phylum Streptophyta; class Magnoliopsida; order Asparagales; family Orchidaceae; genus Cymbidium; species Cymbidium sinense. The sequence continues at coordinate 94,535,439 of CM038221.1, forward strand.
CTACTGCCATTTAGGAGTGGAGAGGTCTCATATGGGGAACCCACCTCAGTAACATGAGAGGCATCATCTATCTATCTCACCTCACGCTCATACTGCCGCTTGAACTTGTAGTTCTTATTGCGGTGTTGAGTTTTAGTGAGTGGGGTAAACGATAGCTAGTATCAACCTTGAAGGTGGAAGAGACTATATCAGAAGCTAAGATAACTTTCCCCTCAGAGCAGGAGGAACAATAGAGGTGGTATTAGCCCTCACTAGAACTATAATAGGTGCAACAAACTGCACTAGTACTGGCATTAATGCTGGCATTGACATTGACATGGGTGTAGGAACCACAGTGGCCTTCCTCATTAGAGAGGGAAACTCAAAACCAGATTGCATGTCGAATCAAAGAAGTGGCTTCTTGTCTGCCATGTCCTTTATGTTAATAGTGGTGAGGGCTGGTCCCTCACATGTGACTTTGAGGTTCTCAAAAGAAAGTCCAAACTGGATCACAGGGGTAGTGGTTAGTATGGCTTGATCCAAGGCCAAATCCACACCTGAGGCAAAGGAAAAGATCAACTTTCCCAAAGACATGATGGAGGCTGACTGAACAAACAAATGAGGGATCTGGGCTGATATCTCAGCATTATTAAAAAGAAGCAGATTAGACCCTTGCTTGACTTAAATTGTTGCTTTTGATTTGATTTGTGAACTTTAACCTACACTTAACAAATTTAAGTATGCTAAATGGGGTTCATTATATTGATGAGATTTAAGAATTTGGAGGAGAGACTTTGCCATAGATTATTGAATCTGAATTTGATTTTGATTTTGAGACCCACATCCAACAAATTTAAGAATGTTGAATGAGGTTCATTTATTTTGGAGTGACTTTTGGAGATGTATTTATTATATTCTTTTGTTAAAATTTTGATTTTGGAATCCTCACTTAGCAAATTTGAGTATGCTAAATGGGGTTCAATTATATGTTTGAAAATTTTGAAAGCTTTCTATCTTAATGGTTTGATGTTTGTTGTTTGTTTGGTGTTTTGATTTGATTTTGAAATGAAGAATTCTCAGTTAACAAATTTAAGTACGTTAAATGGTTTCAATTGTGTGTTTGGTATTTGTTGTTTATTTTATTTTTTTGAAAAAAAAAGGAACTATTATTTGACAAATTTAGGTATGTCAAATAGAGTTCAAATATATGTTTGATGTTTGAGTTTGATTTTATTTTGAAGATGAGACTCTCATTTAATAAATGTAGGTAAGTTAATTGGAGTTCACTCAATTGTTTGTATGTTGGTTGTGGGTATTATTTTGATTTTGAGGATTAAAATCTTACTTAACAAATTTAGATATGTTAAATAGAGTTCAAATGTGTGTTGGATATTTTGATTTTAATTTGATTTTGAAAATGGAACTCTCATTTAACAAATATGGGTATGTTAAATGGATTTCAATTATATGTTGTTTATCTTGATTTTTTTTTGAAAAAGGAAACCCTCACTTAACAAATTTAGGTATGCCAAGTGGAGTCTAATTTTTATGTTGGTTGTTAGATTTTATTTCAATTTTGAAAATAAAACTCTTATTTAACAAATTTGGATATGTTAAATGGAGTTGGTTTTGTTTAAAATTTTTTGGGTATGTTTGATTTTAATTTTGAAAGGGGACTCTCATTTAACAAATTTGAGTATGTTAAATGGAGTTAGTTAATTTTTGGAAGAAGGTTTGAATATGTATGTTTATTTTTGAAAGGGAGGTTTGTTGTTTGATATAATTTTGGTTTTGAAATAGGGGAACACTCACTTAGCACTTTTAGGTATGCTAAATGAGGTTTAATTAAATTTGTTTAAAAAAGGGATTTAAAAGATTTTGATCTTGTTTTACTTGACTTTAATTTTAAAAGGAAAATTTTATTATGTTAAGTGAAGTTCATATGACTTTTCTTCAAAAAGATTTTTTAAAATTTTACAAAAAAGTTTATTTGTAACACTACCTCTATAGGTCCCAAGTCCAGATGTGCAAAGTGGTGGGCTGTGATGGGCAGTTGACAGCCAGCGTAAAACTTTGTTGAAATAATCATGACATGAATCCTTTAAATTATTATGTTATTCTTGGATGTTCCCAAGAGCGACATGCTATATTCCTAAATATAGTGAAAAGTGTGCAAGGGTCGCTACATCAACGCCTGCATCTCAGTGTTAAATAAGCAAGGGTTCCCACATTATGGATAGATGCAGGCAAAGAAGTTAGTCCATGAAATTAGAATTAGGTTAGGAACTTGGAATATAAGTATTCTTATAGGTAAATTAATGGAATTAATAGATATTATGGTTCATAGGAAGATAAATATTTTATGTGTTCAAGAAACTAAATGGGTTGGGGGAGAAGGCAAAGAAGATTGATAGTTTAGGTTTTAAACTTTAATATTCAGGTAGAAGTCAAATTAGAAATGGTGTAGGTGTGATTATAGATAAAAATTTAAAAGATAATGTTATACATATCAATAAATGTGGAGATAGAATTATAGCTTTAAAGATTATTGTTGATACTAAGATTATCAATGTTATAAGTGGGTATGCTCCTCAAGTAGGTTTGGATGTAGGCTCAAAAGAAAAATTTTGGAATGAATTAGAGGGATTAATACAAAAGATACCTCTTAAAGAAAAGTATTTATTGGTGGAGATCTAAATGGACATGTTGGAAGAGTGGTAAAGATTTTAAAAGTATTCATGGTGGTTATGGATTTGGAATGACTAATGAAGAAGGTAGGACTATATTAGATTATTCTTTAGCCTATGATTTTATAATTGCTAATACATTATTTAAGAAAAGAGAAGAGCATATTATTACCTATAAAATTAGATCTAGTAAAAAATATATTGATTATTTTCTGATAAGAAAAATAGATCATTTAGATTGTAAAGATTGTAAAGCATTCCAAGTGAAAGTTTAAGTACCCAAAATTAATTATTAGTTTTAGATTTTAAGATGAAAGATTGGAAGATTAAAAATAAATCAAATTATTATCTGAAAATTAGATGGGGGCACTTAAAGAACACTAATAAAAATATTTTTAAGAGCAAGCTATAAGAGCTTAGAATTTGGAATGTTCATATGGAAGCCAATGTTTTGTGGAAAAAAGTAGCAAGTGAAATTAAGCAAGTTACTAAAAATATGCTTGGAGAATAAAAGGAAAAAAACTTCTTTTAATATAAATAGTTGGTGGTGGAGTCAGAATGTGCAAGAAAAGATAAGAAATAAGAAGCATTGTTATAAAACTTTGTTTAAATGTAATAACTCAAAGAATTGGGAAAGATATAAATTGTCTTGTAGAGATTCTAAGAAAGTAATATATGATGCAAAAAATTTAGCTTTTAGTGATTTATACAATAGATTAGATACCAAAGAAGGTGAAAGATGTATGTATAAGTTAACCAAAGAGATAAGAGAACTAAAGATCTAGTTCATGTGAGGTGTATTAAGGATAATAATCATAAAGTGCTTTTCTTAGAAAAGGATATTGAAAATAGGTGGGTGAAGTATTTTGATAAACTTTTCAATGAAAGATATGAAAATATGATTGATTTTAGCAACTTAATACCCTAAATGAAAATAGAGAATTTTTTTTGTCATCGTATTAGTAAATCAAAAGTTAGAGAAGCTTTAAAGAAAAATAAATGTGGAAAAATAGTAGGACCTGATGATATTTCAATAGAAGTATAGAAATTTTTAGGACATCAAGAAATATTTCTTGGCTTACAAATCTTTTTAATATTATTTTAAAGACTAATAAGATGTCAGATGAGTGGAGAAAGAGTTTGTTGGTTCTTATATTTATGAATAAAGTGATGCACAAGAGTGTGCAAATTATAGTTGAATTAAGTTAATGTATCGTACTTTAAAATTATGGGAGAGAGTAATTGAGCATAGGTTATGATGTGATATAAAAGTTTCTCACAATCAGTTTTGTTTCATTCCATGTATATCCACTATGGATGCTATACATTTGTTAAGAGGTTTGATGGAGAAGTATAGAGAAAGTAAGTTGGATCTACATACAATATTTATTGATTTAGAGAAAGCTTATCATAAAGTTTCAAGAGATGTTCTTTGGAGGGTTCTAGAAAAGAAAGGAGTTAATATTGTATCCAAACACAAGGAGGATTGACAAAATATTTTCCTATTTTAGTTGGATTACACCAACGATCAGATTTAAGCCCTTATCTTTTAGCTTTAGTTATGGATGTTCTTACTAGGCATTTATAGTAAGATGTACCTTGGTGTATGGTTTTTGCTGATGGCATTTTTCTTGTTGATAAGACTATAGAGGGACTCCAAGAGAAACTTGAATTATGGTGGTCAACCATAGAGTATAAAGGTTTTTATTTAAGCAGATCTAAAACTGAATAAATGGAGTGTAATTTTAGTTGTAGAAGTTGTAGTGGTAGTGACGTGATATTAGTTGAACAAGTTTTTAAAAAGAGTGAGTGATTTAGATATTTAGGCTCTATTGTTCAAAATTATGGTGAACTAGATGGAGATGTTATTTATAGAATTCAAGTTGGATGGTTGAGGTGGAGGAATGCATCTGGCCTATTGTGTGATAGAAAAGTACCACTAAAATATAAGAGAAAATTTTATAAGATGGTTGTAAGACTTGCAATAATTTATGGTATAGAATGTTGGCCAATAAAAGAGAAGCAAAAGACTAAGTTAAGTGTTGTAGAGATGAGGATGCTCAGGTGGATGAGTGGCTTTACTCTTAAAGATAAAATGCAAAGTGAGTATGTTCTAAAAAAAGTTGGAATAGCCCTGGTAGATATGATTAGAGTGAGTCTCCTTAGATGGTTTGGCCACATAATGTGTTAGTCGTCCAAAGACTCAATTAGGCGAGTAGATGCATTAGATTTGCCTTAAGTTAAGAAAGGTAGAGGTAGACCTAAAAAATGCTTGGTTAAGATGTATAAAAAATGATGTTAGTATACTTGAATTAAATGAGAATTTGACACATAATAAGACACAATGGAGATGAAGGACTCATGTAGTTGACCACACTTAGTGGGATAAAAGCTTATTATTGTTGTTACTAAATATTTTATTCATTTTACTTTATATTTCATTAAAGTTTTGTCAAATATGAAATGAAACTTGCTTCACCAACTTAGTGGTAAGAGGTTCCAAATTCTATTTGACTTATATTTGGGCATCTTTTTCTTTAATTGACTTATTATTACCTATTGGGGGATCCAATAGGAGCATTAGGACATACATGAGAGTGAGTTCCTAAAACCTAAAGGATCCTGGCTACCTTTGCTTTAGAATGAAATGAGCAAAAGGCCAATAGAAAGAAAGATAGTTTTGAGTATATATAGAAATATGAGTCCACTATTGATGGTTGGAGATAATAATTGTCTACTAGAGATGGAGAGAGGAACTATCCCTAATGAGTCGGAAGAATCTGTGGTGTTTATTTTGATGTGTGGCGGAGGGTCACCACATAAATTGTAGGGTTACTTCTTCAAGTGATTGAGTATGACATTAAGGTATTATGTACTATCTTGGGATATAGAAACATCACTTTATAATGGGCCTAATCACATAATAAAACTCTAAGGCATGATGGGTCTTCGAATATACTAGAAATTTTTCCCTTACTTTACTTGGATGAATAAAGCAGGGTTTATATTAAATTGGGTTCTTCAGTTCCCTATGGAGGCTAGCCTCCATAGTTAATTACTTCCTAAGGAGGGTATGAGATTCGCTAAGAAGGGTGAAGCTCCATCGTCAGGGGTTGCTCTCATGGGTCAAGCAGTCCCTATTGTGTAAGGATGGAGGCCCTTATTTTTACAAGAGAGATTCATGATGATATGCATGATGTGAGACATACAACCATACGATTAAGGGGTTACTAAATCTTTTAACTATCTTATTTAAATCCTAAGATTTATGGTGAGGTTATGAGTTATTTAAAGCTTTAAATATGAGTTGTAGTTAGGTAAAAAATTTATTTTTATCTTGAGAGCCTATCGTATCCAGGCCACACATCAAAGAACCAGCCATAAAGCAACTCTGAAAATCATGCTATCCTAATGCACAATTTAAAGATAACATCAAACAATTTTATAGACTAAGGTAAAAGAATAATAATTGATGCGATTAGAATGCAGTATACCTAAAAGAAAAGATGGGTATGAGCTCTACCCTTATACTAGAATATGAAAGAATAATTATAATTTGAATGAATAATGTTATGGGAGGTCTTCATTCTTCACTTCTTCATTTCTTCATTTTGGTTTGATTGTGCTCTGAAGGTATCACAGGGCCTCCCAAGACTAAGCCTTCTAGCCACTGCTCATCCTAGTCCTTCGTAACACTAATCCTAATCCTATTGCAGAATTACATTTTATAGGAAAGAAAGTAAATCTAATTACACCTACAAAACAGAGGTTAACTAAATATACATATAATCTCAAGTAGTTATATGTATAATTTGAACTTAGCACTCTGCACATGGGTAACCAAGCACACCTATCATAACTTGGATTATGCTTAGGGGCTTAAGCAACCTACAAAGAGTGCATTTATATTTATTTTTAATCAACCCCTTAAGAATAACCTTCTGTGGAAGACATGATTATACTAAGAGTGACCTAACATCCAGTCTACGAAACATACACCCTAACATCCAATCTAAAATATTAAATCATAAAATAAAACATACATCACACATACACTATCCTATCTTAGAGCTAGAAGTAGTGACTTAGTTCTAATGTGTGTGCTAAGCTTTGTGTGCTATGTCTTAACTAAGCATTGGAGTATGCTTTTCTAATAGTGGAAGAGTTTAATTTAGCATAAAGATTGGTTTCATTTGAAGTTGTTTAGTTAATTAACATATTTTAATTTATATTTTAATTTTGTTTCATTTGATTTACACTTAGCATCAAGGTGTTATAAATACAGAAAAGAGGATTTCCTTCATCCTTACCTTAAGCCACTTCCTAAAGCAAATTTTTATGATTTAGTTTTATTTAGTGAATGACTTATTAAATATGTTCTTATTAATCTTAAGTTTAGGTCAACTTTAAATAATCCTATTCAATGTGAAAGGCATCTTAAGATTAATATAATTGAATTACTATCACATGACATATATCAAATCATTTTTCCATCACATGTAACATGCATATGAATTAATGCTTAATATAGCTATACATACAAGACATTTTAACACACTTGAATGTTGAATGCATATATTTAGAACTTATGTTTGATTTGATTGAATTATTTAATACAAGTAAATAAAAGCTCTATCCGAATTCTTATACAAAAATATTGTTGACCTCACTTTTGGAGTGAGTTCTCAAACTCATCTTCTTAGACTTAAGAGTCTTCACACTAAGACATCCCTAGTCATAAGACACTCCTAGCACTCAAGTGAACACTTAACCTATGCTTAAAGACTTAGAAGGGTTAATCATAAAATTAGGTTATGCCTTAGAGATTATGATAGTCCACCTACCCTACAGCCTAATCCCAATCAATGTTCACCTTCTCAAACTAAACCTCAAATTCAATTCAAACACCAAATCCAAATCCAAATCCAAATTCCAAACCAAATGATTGAAACTCATGTCCAAATCCAAAATTGAAATCAAAACCCTTCCTAAGTCCTTTGAACCAATTCTATAGACTTAGCCAAAATCCCACTCAAATTAATTTAAAATCAATTGATTTTCTCATAATCAATTTATATCTTCAATCATCATCCAAAACATAAATCAAATCTACATTAAAATGATCAAAACTAAATCAAATTATATCAAAACCCTTTCTAGGCCCTATGACCTACTTTCATGAGCTTAGCCAAATTTACCTTCAAATCAATCCAAAATCAATTGATTTTCTCATAATAAATTTATATCTTCAATCATCTTCTTAAATATAAATCAAATCAACATTCACATGATCAAAACTAAGCCAAAATAAATCAAATTAAATCAAAACCCTTCTTAAGCCCTATGACATACCCTCATGGACTTAGCCAAACTTTCCTTCAAATCAATCCAAAATCAATTGATTTTCTCATAAATCAATCATATCTTCAATCATCACAAATATAAATGAAATAGACATTTAAATCATTGAAACTAAATCAAACTAAATCAAAATCCAAACCTAAGCCATATGACCCAACTCTATGGACTTAGCCAAATTCCTTAATTCAAAACCCAAAATCAATTCATTTTCTCATGAATCAATTATTCATTCAATCATATTCACAAGTATAAATGAAATCTATAATTATCAAGCCAAATCAAAATCAACTCAAGTAAAACACAACCAAGGCCTTTTGACTTGAAATTTTCAAATGAACCAAAACTCATTTGAACTCAAACTAATTGCAATTAAATTTATATATCAATCCTAAATACATATATAAACTCAACATAATCAAACTCAACCCAAAATCAAGCCAACTAAACTCAATTGGTTCACTTGACCCAAAGTAACCAATTTGACCTACTTGAACCAAAACCCAATTCAATTCAAACTTCATGACATGATTGTTGATCATCCTAAGTTGATCAATTATCATAAATTAGGTCAAACTAAGTCAACATAGCCTTTTGACAAAGTCAACCTTCTTAACCCATATGAACCCACACTAGCCAAATTGCAACCTAAGACAAACCCATTGAAACCAATGACCCACACCCATCTAAAATCAATACTTGAACATGACTTGACCTTCAATTGAGCAAAACCTAACCCAATTTGCCCTCTTAACCCAAGTTGATCCAAATTGACCTACAAGACCAAAATGGGTCAAATATTGATATGAAATAAATTGATTACAACCAATGGCTCAAGTTCATTCCAAATTGATAATTGAACTTGACCAAAACTTCAATTAAGCCCAATTGACCCACTAGACCCAAATGGCCTATTGAACCAAACTTGACCTAAAGGGTCAAACTAACCTAAGACCCAATCAAATTCAAATTGAACTCAACCAAAGCCTACAACACTTTCCAAATGATCAATCAAAACCAAATCAAGCCATGACCCAAGCCAATTTGGTCAATTGGGTCAAATTAGTCAAGTGGACCCATTTGACCCAAATGAATTCAAATGAATGAAAACTAAATCTAAACCAAATTGAACCCAACCAATGATACCAATATACTCCATTGATCATATGAACTTGACCCAACCTTGGTTTGACCCAATTTGACCAATTGGTCAACCTAACCCAATTTGACCCAATTTGACCTAAATGGGTCAAATTGAGTCAAATTGAACCCAATGAAGTCCAAATGACATGAAATTTGGCCCAACCCTCTTTTGATTCATTTCAAATTTACTCAAATCAAATCCAATGCCAAATGCCCATCCTTCCCTTAGGCTAGGGGTATCACATGAGGCAAATCACCCATGTAAGTGGTCATTTCCATTCCTTGACCACTTGACACTCTCCCATTGGTCCACCTAAGCTCCTAGGACACTGCCTAACCTAACCCAAGAGTGGTTAGGTCAGCCATGACCCATGGGGAGGTAAAATCACCTCCCCTTCCCCATTAGAGCATTTAAAACCACCAAAGACACCCACTACCCTCTTTGGCAACCACCTCAACACTCTCACCCAACTAAACCCAACCACCTCATCTAGTCAAAGACCTCCACAACCCTCAAAGGTAGCCGAATGATTACAAAATGCTAAGATAAGTGAGCCATCCGATCCAAGGGATAACCTAACTACCTAAGATAAGCCATAGAGATAATCCCAAGCTTCAAAAGCAAATTCCTCAATCCCCATTCTTGAATTTCTTCAAATTGAAATAGGGCAACACTCCCTTTAATCTCATTTGCTCCACACTCCATTAAAGTGCGATTAACTTTGCATGCACCATCCTTGGAGGTGGTCGAGCAAGAATGAATCGTCTCTTGATCCCTCCCACCTACAGATGTGGGACTTCAATCAATGCTGATCACTTGCACTTCATGTGTTAGCCTTTTGAGCTATCCACCTCAAATTGGAGCTTGTGCTAGTCAGCAGGGCCTCGTCTCTATTAGATGAAGCTTCTTTAATCAGATTTGGCACCAATGTTGAGCTTCGGTGAGGTATGCCATTAAAATTGATCCTTGTATGAAAATGAGTTAGAGCATTTTGAAGGAAACATTCACCTCATACAATTTGGACCATTGGGTTCCTTTGGATCCTTCGCATAAAGGTGTGGGATCCATCTAGAGTCAATCCGAGCTTGGGTAAGCTCGGATGATGCAAGCAATGGCGGATGGACTCCATTTTCCCTCACTGTGTGATAATAGATATTGCAACATCTGTTCTAGATGATTGGAATGAACGATCATGATTTGATTTGATAGGATTATCTAATTTTATCCTTTAGCACTGTGGGATTAATCGTGACCATTCGATCTTAGATTGGATGGTGCACGAGAAAGCGCATCCTCCGCTGCCATGCAAGCACTGACTCGAATTAAGTTTAAGTAACCAATCCCAGGGTTCCATGTGGAAAGTGCACCGCATCATCATGCCACATGGCATCGATGGGATTAGGAGTTAATTAGGCTTTATTAAGGTATTTTAATGGCTAAAACTTTCTAAATAACTAATTGTAAAAAAATCATAAAAATATAAGTAAATGCTCATTTTAAAGGTATTTCAGAGGGAAATGTATTAAAAATATTCTTAATTACTTTTGAATTATAATTAGAGCTTAATTAAAGTTTAATTACAAAATTAATTAGCTTAATTACTCATTAATTACTTAAGTGATTCATCCCAAACATTGTGAGTTAACTTAATGGGATGACCTCTACCTCCCATAATTTTTTTGGGAATTATGACTTAACTAATTAGGGGAATTGACTAATTAAGATCTAATTACTCTCTTAATCTAATTAATTATTAATTAATTCCATGAATAGTGACAATTTGGTTAATTAAGTTTATTAATCATTTTACAACAGTGAATGGACTAATGGAATAGGGTTGAGACTTCTTTCTCAATCTTTTTTCCCTATGTTCATTCCATCAATTAAAATCTAATAAATTAAGCCTTAATTAACTAATCAATGACTTAATTAATTAAAATTAAAATCATAATCACATCAAAACTTAATTAATGAAATCTTGGGGTAGATCTTTAGGTGTTTAATAACTTAAAGGAGTTTAATGATATTATGGTTAGTCCACATGTGTGGGAAAACCATAAGAGTAATTAATTAAGTCCACTAATTTAATTAACCACTAATCAAGAGCCAATTGTATTAAGCCTCTTTCATTTCTTAGGGTCATTGCTAATCTAATTTTCAATGTATCTGCATATTATGTTGGCCCATTAAGGTGGCATAGGGAAGGGTTAATTAATGAATGTTATGCATTTTTTTAAAGGAGTGCAACACGAGGACTTCCCAGGACATTACCCATCCTAGTAGTACTCTCGCCCAAGCATGCTTAACTACGGATGTTATGCATGTTACAACTTAATTAACTCATAAAATCAACTTAATTACATTTTATTGAACCTAATGAGTTAACAAACATGGGAATGGGCTAAGATCAGCAAACCACTTCTCACATCCTTAAATAAAATAAAAAATGAAATTAAAAAATGATATTAAGAAAGCTTTGGTTTATTTTAAGTGTTTATTTAATATGATTGTCCTTAGGAATTAATTTGATTGAATGAAATCATGTGTTTATGCTTATTTATTCCTTTCCAATCATCTTAAATTTGGCATGTCATTTGAATTCATGCATCCATCTTTTCAAAACTAAGCAAATTAAATGATTTTCCTTTATGTAAGATTGCATGAGTTGGATTAATGTATAATATGTGTAGCTATTATCACTAATAAATTCAAAACTATTTTCCAAAGTCTACAAATCAATTTCATTGATTTGAGTGATAGTAGTTATGAATACATATAGGCTTTCATGTGCTTATAAGCTTAGATATGTGAAGTGAAGCTTCTTTTTCCTTAATTTATATGTAGTTTTACATGTGTTTGAATGTTAATAAGTACATAGTCCAGACATCCCGGGAACACAAGGCTTTAGCTAGCCCCAAGGAGGTCATTTGATTACCTAACTTCCCTGGTTAATAGTGACACATACTTATTTGATTTCATTTAATTGTACTTCCACATTAAAATTTGGATAGAACTTTGTTTCACATACATAAATGTTTTAATCAAATAAAAGTGAAATTTTTGCATGGTCTTCTTTCCTTTATTTATGTATAAATCCATATGTATTTGAGAAAAGCAAGTGTTTAGTCTGGACATCGCAAGAATATGAGGCTTTAGATAGCCCCAAGGATATCATTTGATTATCTCACTTCCCTGGTTAACAATGGAATGTACTAGCTTATATCTCTTATACATGTGTGTGTGTGTATTTAATTATGGAATTATAATCCCTTCTCTTTTATCAAGAATACATGCATTCATAATTAACTAAGTGACTGAATTAATTAGTCTTGTGATTTAGAACATTCTTTCTTATGTTCATGTATGAAAATTTACATATGTTTGAATGTAAAAGGGTATATAGTTTGGACATCTCAGGAATACAAGGCTTTAGCTAGCCCCAAGGAGGTCATTTGATTACCTCACTTCCCTGGATAATAATGACATGTACCTATTTAATTTCATCCCTTTGTATTTTTTCATAAGAATTTGGATAGAGCTTTAAATTAATATGATTAAATAATTCAATCAAATGAAAAATATAAACTTCAAATACATATTTGAGTGTGCTAAATGCATGTACATATACTCTTAGAATTAAAATCATATGCATGTTACATGTGATGGAAAGGGATGATTGATATATGTGTCATGTGAAAGCAATTCAATTAAATTAATCTTAGGAAGCCTTTCATAATGAATAGGATTATTTAGAGTGAACCTAAACTTAGTATTAATTAAATCATTTAATAAGCCATTCACTAAGAGAACTAAATCAAATTAACATGCTTTAGAAAGTGGCTTAAGGTAGGGATGAAAGAGGGAAATCCTCTTTCTTCTCTTTATAACACTTGGATGCTAAGTGTAAACCATATGAAATAAAGGAAAACACAAATTAAAATTCTCAAATCAACTAAGCAAATTCAAGTGAAATCAAACTTTCATATTAAATTGAATCTTTTCCAAACATAAAAAAGATAACTCTAATGTTTAGTAAGCTACATCACACAAACCTTGACACACACATTAGAATTAAGTCAACCCTTCTAGTCTTAAGTTAGGAAGGTGCATGATGTGATGAATGTTTCATTTTGTGATGTATTATTTTAGACTGGATGTTAGGGTGTATGCTTCATAGATTAGATGTTAGGCCAATGTTAGCCAAATCATATTTTTTGCAGGGGATTGTGCTTAGGGATGCTCAAAAATAAATATAAATGCTCTCTTTGCAGGTTGCTTAGACCCCTAAGCATAATCTAAATTGAGACAGGTGGGCTTGGTTACCAATGTGTAGTGTGCTAAGTCTAATTTATAATATAACTGCTTGGAATTATATGTATGTTTATCTAACCTCTATTTTGTAGGTGTAGTTAGATTTACTTTTCCCATTTTATTATAATTTTGCATTAGAACTTATGAGTAGTGCTATGGGGGGATTAGGATGAGTAGTGGCCAGAAGGCTATGCCATGTGATGCTTTGAAACCTACCAAATCAAAGAAGCAAGGAGGAAAGAAATGAAGACATGAAGAATGAAGAATGAAGACCCCCATAACATTCATTCATTGTTAGTTGTAATTATTATTTTGTAATTTTGGGTTATATAAGGGTAGAGCTCATCTACCCACCTTTTCTTTTTGGGTTGTACGATGGTACCTCACAGCACCAGCCTGTTATTCTTTTGCATTAGTTTTGTTAAATTGTTTGATGATTTGTTTACCTTGTGCATTAGAAATGGCATGTATTTTGTAGTTTCTTCATACTTGATGTTCTTAATGTATGGCCTAGATGCGATTAGGCTCTTAGGAAAAAAAAGTAATTTTATTTCTACCCAACTAATAGCTCATAATTATATTTTAATTAACCCAAAACCTCACCATAAAGCTTAGTCTATAATCAATATAATTAAAATATTTAATAACCCCTTAGTTGAATTGTTGAATATTTCACATCATGCATGCATATTATTTCTTCCTTGAAATTGGGGGATCTCCATCCTTGCACGATAAGGGAATGCTTGATCTGTGAGGGCATCCCATGTGGTGGGGAACCCCCTCTTCTCACTGATTTGGCCAATAATCCATTTCATCATGCATTTAGGCATAATAAATCCTAAAGCCTTCATCAAAATGATGTGTCAAAATTTATATAAAATTTGAAACAATTTTGCATTAGACTAAGTCATTGATCATACAACTCATGCTCTAGTCTCTTAGGGAGTGGGTTTAAGATTTTTAGTCTTTTTCTAAATAAACAACAACCCAATTATCTTGCAAATTCATATGACCAGACCACATGAATTTAAAATGTCAGAGGAGTTATCTTGTCCAACAGTCGGGTGGTTTACCCTCTCTTGTGGAGGTAAACATTATGCCCATTTTATCTTAGATTTATGTCATGCTTTTTCTCTTACTAAAGCTACCTAGATTTAGGATCTGAGGTAGCTATTTCCTTCGAGCAACAAGCATAAATCCTCACTTCTTAGGCATCTCCACAATCTTGGCTTGATGGATTATAAGCTCTAGAAATCTAATAAAATTCAACTCAAATAAATAAGTCTCTTCAATTTCAAATACATAATGCCCAATCATAGGATAGATTGGGATACTCACTAGGCTTTCTAGTATCATGGGCATTCCCTACCCATCTCCTTTGGCTTCCAAAATAAGTCTCTCCACTTGATCCTCTCGAATTGATTTTTAAACTTAGCCAATCCTTTGATAGTCTAACCTTGAAGTCTTTGTAGACCTTAATTACCTACTTTAATCGAGAGTATTCTTAAAGAATTCACCTTCCTTAGGAGGTAATTAACTATGGAGGCTTGCCTCCATAGGGAACTTTAGAACCCAGTTTAATATAAACTTTATTTTATTCATCCATGTAAATCAGGGGAAAAATCTTTGGTACATTCGAAGACCCATCATGCTTTAGGAGTCCTTATTAGTTGATTAGGTCCATTAAAGAGTGATTCTCTATCTTTTGAGATAGTACATCATACCTTAATGTCATACCTGATCACTTCAATAAGTACCCCCTAAGATCTACATGGGGTGCCCCCTAGACATCTAAAAATAAACACCATTAATACATAGGAAAGAAATTAAATGAGTACATGTTATTGTTAAACCAGGGAAGTGAGATAATCAAATGACCTCCTTGGGGCTACTTAAAGCCTCATATTCTTAGGAAGTCTAGATTGTATACCCATTATTATTCAAACCCATACAAATCAATATATAAATTACAAGAAAGAGAAAACTAATTCACATGTAATGTATTTTTAATGACTAAAATGATTATGGATGCATGTATTTTTAATAACAAGAAGGGATTTTGATCTTTTAATTAAGCACACATGCATATATATGAAAGATGTAAGAAAGTACATGCTATTGTTAACCAGGAAGTGATGTGATCAGATGACCTCCTTGGGGATACTTAAAGCCTCATATTCTCATGATGTCCAGACTAAACACTTGCTATCTTAAATATATATAAATGTATACACAATTATAAGGATGAAAATCATGCAAAGATTGTACTTTCTTTACTTGAATTATTTATACATATGAATTAAAGCTCTATCTAAATTCTAATACCAAAGTACATAAGAATGAAATAAAATAAGTATGTGTCATTGTTAACCAGAGAAGTGAGGTAATTAAGTGACCTCCTTGGGGCTACTTAAAGCCTCGTATTCTCGGGATGTCAAGAATATATACTTATTAACATTCAAACTTATGTAAATCTATATATGAGTTCAAGAAAGAGAGCTTCATTTCACATACTTAAGCTATAAACACATGCAAACCCTATATGTATTTATAACTATCATATTCCACATATTATTATCAATTTATAAACTTTGAAAAATAGATTTTAATTTATTAGTGATAATAGCCTCAAATATAATTAAATTATGTCAACACATGCAAGCTTACATAAATAAAATCTATTTAATTCATTTAGATTTGAAAACATCGATGCATGAAACCATATGAAATACAACATTTAAAGTGATTGGAAAGGAATAACTAAATATAAACACATGGTTCAATCAATGAAATTAATTCCTAAAGACAATCACATTAAATAAAACTATTTAAAGAAAACCAAAGCTCCTTATTAATTTATGATTTAGGATTTTGATTTAATTTTAAAGAGGAGGAGATTTGTTTGTTGTTTTAATCCCATTCCCATGTTGGTGAAATTAATTGGTTTAGAAAAGGTAATTAAGTGGATTTTATGAATTAATTAAGTTGGATCCCTAATTAAATTAATTAATTGCCCTTATTATGTTTCTTTAATTTGATTAACTACTTAATTATGAGCCACGACATGAACATATGACAAAGTAAAATTGCAATGCTCCTAAAAGGACCTAATGCAAATGGCTCATAATTACATGTTAATTTAATTAAAGAGCCTAATTAAGTACTTTCATAATTTTCCCACACTTATGGGCTAATCATGATTTCCTTAAGTGTCTTTATGTTATTAAAAACATAAAGAGGAACCTTTAATCTCATTGTTAAGTATCTGATATGATTATGATTTAAATTTGATTAATTAAGCCACTTAATCAGCCAATTAAACCATTAATTAGCATCCATATTAATTAACCCTCTTTAAAATGAAATGGACTTGGGAAAAGAGATTAGGAAAAGGGTCCTAATCTTACTCCCACATTCATTCACTATTGAACAGTGATTAGTAAGTTTAATTGATTAATTCATTGCTATTTGGGGTGTTAACTAATCATTAAATTAATTAAAAGAGTAATTAGGGTTCAAATGATCAATTTCCCTAATTATCCAAGAAATAAATTCTAAGAAAATCATGGGAGGCAGAGATCATCCCATTAAATCAATAAAAAAAGTTTGGAATTAATTACTCAAGTAAATAGGATTAATTAAGTTAACTAAGTTTACATTTAAACTTAAATTAAGCCTTAATTACTATTCAAAATTAATTAGAATTAATTTTAATTTATTTTCCTTTATTACCTTTAAAATGAGTATTTATTTATTTTCCCTATAATTAGTTATGATTTTCCAAAGTTTCAGTGATTAAATTAGATTACTTAAGCCTAATTAAGCTTAATCCCATCGGTGCCAAGCGGATCACTGATGTGGCATGCTTTCCAAGTGACACCAATAGATAGGTTACTTAAACGTGTCTAAGTTAATGCTATTGTGGCTAGCGGTAGACGTGGTTTTGTCCTTGCTGTCTAATTTAAGATTGAACGGCATAAATTAAACCCATAATTCTTAAAGATTAAATTAGATCAAATTTAGCAGATTAGTCACAACAGTCTATTCCAATCATGTGGAACGGATGGTGGGAGATCTATCATCTCCTGAGATATTGTAGATGGACACAGTCAATCTTTTGCCGCCCAATTCGAGCTCATCAGAGTTTGGATTGGCTCAGGATTGAACCCACACCATCACAAAGAAAATCCCAAGGGATCTACCGGTTGGATTCACATGACATACACGTTCCCTTCAAAAATGCCCAAAGAAATTTTCTAAAGCTCAGTTTGAAAGAATATACATCACCAAAGCTCAAGACCAGTGGCATAATGCTTGAGTTAGCTTCTTCTGGATGAGGTGAAGCCCTGTTAAGAAGCTCACATGGTAATTCCACTCCATTCGCTATGTGGACCAAGGACCGTCACTTTGTGAGCAAGCATTGGTCAAGAGGGTACCTCCGGTGGTCAGAGAGCTCGGGAAAGAATTCGTTTCACCTCAATGAAGCTTAGTGAACATGTGGGTAAAGTTAATTTGATTGGGGTTAAATATTGGTGGAGTTGGATGGAAGGGTGCCTTGCCCTATTTTGGGTTGATAGATTCTGGTGATGGGAAGGCTTGGGGGGCTCAAAAATCTCTCTTGGATTTTGAAATAGCTCTTTGAGGGTGTGTGTGTGTCTATTGAATTAAAATGGCGCCTCCCTTAGATCGAACAGCTTTGATTAGATCCACCATTTTTGACCATTCAACTATTGTAGGTGGATGGAGGGGATAGAACTAGGCTGATGTCACTCGATTTAGTTTGCCAAGGGGTTTGGTTGGTGGCTCAAGGCAGTCTCCTTCATCTTTAGGTCCGACTAATTAGAGGAGGTGGGTCAAGCCACCTCTCCTTAGTTAATGGCTGACCTAGCCCATGTAAGTCAGGTTAGCCATGTAGGTAGTGTTCCATTGTGGGTATTAGGTGGCTACCAAGTGAAAAGAGGGGGAGTTGACCTTCCTAAAGTTGGTTTGATCCCATGTAGGGAGCTTTAGCCATTGGATAATGGGTTATACTAGGTTCAAATTGGGTTAGGTTAGTTTTGGGATAACCCAAGATGAGTCAAGGGTGGGTCAAGCCATATTCCATTGGGTTTAGGCTTTCTTTGAGTGGGTTTGGCTCAATTTGACCAATGTAGGTTAAATTGAGCTGGGTTAGGTCAAGTAGACCAATTGGTCAAATTGGATCAATCCAAGGGTTGACTCAAGTTTAAATGAGTATTTGGAGTATTTTTATATAATTGGTTTGACTCAATTTGTCTTAGATTTAGATTTGGCTCATTGAGATGATATAGGTCAAATGGGTCAAGTTGATCAATTTGACCAAATTGGCCAAATTAGCTTGAGTTAGGGGTTGATTTGAGATTGATTGATCAATTGAAGATGATTGTAGGCTTTAGTTTGAATTAATTTGGATTTGGTTTTGATTTAGGCCAAATTGATCTTTTAGGTCAATTTGGGCTAAATGGGTTAATTGGGTTCAATCAAAGGTTAAATTATGTTCGATGATCAATTTAGAATTAACTTGAGCCATTGGTTGCAATCAATTTGGGTTAGATCTTGATTTTACAAAATTTGGTCTTTAAGTCAAATTGGGTCAACTTGGGCCAAATGGCCAATTGGGTTCGATTTGGCTCAATTGATGGTCAACCATATTCAAGGATTGATTTTAGATTGATTTGAATCATTAGATTCAATTAATTTGGCTTGGGATGAAATTTGGCTAGTTTGGTTCATGTAGGTTAAGTGGGTTGACTTGGTCAAATGACAAAGTTGACTTGGTTTTACCTAATTAATGATAATTGATCATCAAGGATGATTGATAATCATCATAGGGGTTTTTGGTAGGTTTGGTTCAATCAAATTTTGGTAGGATTGGATTTTGGTTCAAATATGTCAAATTTGTCACTTTGGGTTAGGTGGACTAATTGGGCTTAGTTGAATCAATTTTGTGTTGAATTGAATATTATTGTGTTTATATATGGACTTAGGATTGATTTATAGTTTTGATTGCAATTAATTTGGGTTGAAATGTGTTTTGGCTTATTTGAATATTTGAAGTCAAATGGGTTAGGTTAGGTTTGATTGAATTGATTTTGGCTTAAGTGATTTGATCATAGATTTCATTTATATTTGGGATGATGATTGGGGAAATAATTGATTCATGAAAAAAATCAGTTGAGTTTGATTTAGATTGAAGGAAATTTTAGCTAAGTCCATGGGATTAAATCATGTGGCTTAGGAAGGATTGATTTGATTTGGTTGATTTAAAATTGAAATATGAATTTAATTTGGATTTGAGATGAATTTTGTTTAGGGTTTGGTTTAGCTTAAGAAGGTAAGTATGGATTTGTTTAAGCTATAGGCTAGGTAAGTTTCCCTAATCCTAAGGCCAACCCTAATCCTATGATTAACTCTTCTAAGTCTTTAGGCTTAAGTTAAGTATTTGCCTAATTGCTAGAAGTTTCTTAAGCCTAAGGAGCTCTAAGTGTCTAGAAGACTCCTAGACCTATGGTGGAAGAATGGAATTATCAATCCAAAAGTGAGGTCAACACCTATAAAATAGATATTAGCTAAACATATATAAAATCCTAAGCAATAATATTTCATAATTTGGACTTACCACCCTGCACATGGGTAACCAAGCCCACCTGTCCTAATGTGGATTATGCTTAGGGGCAAAAGCAACCTGCAAGCAAGACATATATATATATATATATATATATATATCTTGCTTTCATGTTTAGGTTAGGTTTGATTGAATTGATTTTGGCTTAAGTGATTTGATCATAGATTTCATTTATATTTGGGATGATGGTTGGGGAAATAATTGATTCATGAAAAAAATCAGTTGAGTTTGATTTGGATTGAAGGAAATTTTAGTTAAGTCCATGGGATTAAATCATGTGGGTTAGGAAGGATTGATTTGATTTGGTTGATTTAAAATTGAAATATGAATTTAATTTGGATTTGGGATGAATTTTTTTTATGGTTTGGTTTAGCTTAAGAAGGTAAGCATGGATTTGGTGAAGGTATAGGCTAGGTAAGTCTCCCTAATCCTAAGGCCAACCCTAATCCTATGATTAACTCTTCTAAGTCTATAGGCTTAAGTTAAGTATTCGCCTAATTGCTAGAAGTGTCTTAAGCCTAAGGAGCTCTTAGTGTCTAGAAGACTCCTAGACCTATGGTGGGAGAATGGAATTATCAATCCAAAAGTGAGATCAACACCTATAAAATAGATATTAGCAATCCTAAGCAATAATATTTCATAATTTGGACTTACCACCCTACACATGGGTAACCAAGCCCACCTGTCCTAATGTGGATTATGCTTAGGGGCACAAGCAACCTACAAGCAAGACATATATATATATATATATATATATTGAGTGTTAAAGGTCTATTCAAATTCTAATATTTTGGCACACTTAAATGATGAATGGATGCATACACCTAGAATTTACATATAACATATAACATTTAAATGATGATGATGAATGGATGCATATACATATAACATATTTTGGCACACTTAAATGATGAATGGATGCATACACCTAGAATTTACATTTGTGTTTGATTAAATTATTTCATACATGAAAATTAAAGGTCTATTCAAATTCTAATACAAACATACATATGAACAACATCAAGTAAGTACATGTCTTTGTTAACTAGGGAAGTGAGGTAATCAAATGACCTCCTTAGGGCTACTTAAAGCCTCATATTCCTGGGATATCCAGACTATACAATTATCTTCATTCAAACACATGTAAATTTATATATGAATTGTAAGAAAGAGAGCACATTTAATAGATTATTATAGATATGGTTTTATTCATTAATTAAGCACACATACACATGTATAAAAGATGTAAGCAAGTACATGCCATTATTAACTAGGAAGTGAGATAATCAAATGACCTCCTTGGGGTTATTAAAGACTTGTATTCCCGGGATGTCCGGACTATATACTTCCTATCTTAGATACACATTAATGAATATACAATTTAGAAGAATGAAAATCATGCAAAAATTTTATTTCTTTTTTTGGTTGAATTATTTATGCATATGAATTAAAGCTCTATCCAAATTCTGATACCAAAAACATAAAAATGTGATTAAATGGGTACATGCCTTTGTTAATTAGGGAATTGAGGTAATCAAATGACTTCCTTAGCGCTACTTAAAGCCTCATATTCCCAAGGTGTCCAAACTATATACCCATTACCATTCAAACCTATGTAAATCTATACATGAATTCAAGAAAGGGAGCTTCACTTCACATACTTAAGCTATAAGCACATGCAACTATGTATATATTTATAACTATCACCACTCCAAATATTGCTATCCATTTATAGATTTTGGTAAAAATATATTTAAATTTAATAATGATAATATCCATACATATGATTAAGTTAAGCCAACACATGCAAGCTTACAAAAATAAATTCCATTTGATTCATTAAATTTAAAAACCTGGATGCTTGGAAACACATGGCACACAACATCTAAAGTGATTGGAAAGAAATAACTAAGCATAAACACATGGTTTATTCAAATACATTAATTCCTAAGGATAATTACATTAAATAAAATTACTTAAAGGAAACCAAAGCTTGTTATTTTATTCCTATTATCATGTTAGTAAACTTAATTGGTTTAAGGAAAGATAGTTAAGTAGGTTTTATGAATTGATTAAGTTAAACCATTAAGCAAGTCATTTAATTACCCTTCCCTATGCTTCTTTAATTTGATTAATCATTTACTCATTAGCCACAAATGATATGAACATGTGAGAAAATAAAATTGCAATGCTCCTAAGGGACCTAATGCAATTGACACATAATTAAATATTAATTAAATTAAGACCTAATTAAGTACTTTTATAATTTTCCCACACTTGTGGGTTAATCATGAATTTCTTAAAGGGTCTTTATGTTATTGAACACATTAAGAGAAACCCTTAATCTCATTGTTAATTATATGAAGTGATTATGATTTCAATTTTATTTTATTAGAACATTTATTTGATTAATCAAGCATTTAATTAAATCCCATATTAATCAATTCTCTTAAAATGAAATGAATTTGGGAAAGGGATTATGAAAGAGATCCTAACCACTCTGCCTCATCCATTCACTGTGAATTAGTGATTAATGAGTTTTAATTAATTCATTTTTGTTGTTTTGAATCTTATATAATCATTATATTAACTAAGGGGGTAATTAAGGTTTAAAAAATCAAATTCTCTAATTACCTAAGCAATAAATTCCAAAAAAATCATAGGAGGCAGAGGTTATCCCATTAAATTAATTCCCAAATTTGAAATTAATTACCCAAGTAATTAGGGCTTAATTAGTCTAATTAATTGCACAGTCAAACCCTAATTAAGCTTTAATTACTACTCAAAATTAAATGAAAATAATTCTAATAAAATCTTCTCTATGTTACATTTAAAATGAATGTTTATTTGTATTTTTTAAAATTTTTCTATAATTTGTTATAATTTTTCAAAGTTTCAGCCATTAAAATGGATAATTAAGCCTTAATTAAGCTTAATCCCGTTGGTGCCACATGGACCGTTGACATGGCAGCTTTTCATGTGGTGCTACGGGTTTGACTATTTAAATCCGTCTGACTCAACGCTGACGTGCTTTCATCCCCACCGTCTGATCTAAGATTGGAGAATGGAGATTAATCTGGTAGTCCTAAGATATAAATCAAGATCAAATTTAGAAGATAATCATGGTCGTCTATTCCGATCACATGGAAAGGATGGCAGATGATACATCGCTAAGTGATGAAAGACGGACATCGTCTACCTTCCCCCGCTCGATTCAAGCTCGCCAAACCTCATGAGATGCTAGGATCAATCCGAAACATTCACAAGGGAAATACAAAGGGATCTAATGGTGGATTTTGCATGACATTACACTTTTCTTCAAAAAGGCCAAACAAAAATTAAAAAATCAATAGTTTGCCAAAAATTACCTCATCCGAGCTCAAGATTGGTGATGAATAGACCGAGGTAGCATCACCTTGAAAAGGTGAAGCCCTGCTGAGAAGTTGGTGCCTTGATTCCTCATTGGTGGCTTTGTGGACCAAACATCACTAAAAAACATGTTGGAGTTATGCTTGGGGTGGTCTCTAGTGCTCAAATCGCTCAAGAGAAGCTTTGTTTCGCCTCCCTGGAGCTTGGTGAACATGTGGGTGAAGTAAATCTGTGATTGGTTGGGATTTGGTGGAGTTGGATGGAGTTGAGCCCTGTCCTATTTTGAGCAGGCCTAGCTTCATCATTTCTGATGATTGGAAGGCTCAGGAAGCTAGGAAAATGCTTGGGGGAGTTCATCTTAGTGTGCTAGGGCTCTGAGGAAGTTCAGGTGCTCGAATTTGATCGAAATGAGGGGGTATACCCCCTCATCCCTTAGATTGGATTAACGGGGTTGGTTTCAATTTTTGTGACCATCCAACCATTGTAGGTAGTCGTGGGTGGTAGGGAGTGCTGAGTTGGCTCGATTTGAGTGGGTGAGTGAGGGGGAGTTGCTCCTAAGGTCTGAGGTGGCTTGATTTGGGTTTCCCAGTGTCCTAATGGCTTTAGAGAGGTTAGCTCACCTACACTTGGCTCATGGCCGGCCCAAAAAGCTTTGGGTCAGGTGAGCTAGTGGTCTTTGAGCCCATTTGGAGCTTAAGATGGTTGCCAAGAAGGAGAGTGGGTTTGACCATTCAAATTGGGGGTTTGTCTCATGTGGGAGGCTTTACCCATTGGATAATTGGTCAATTTGGGTTCATTATGGGTTGGGTTAGATTTGGGCCACAAGGTGAGCCAAGGATGGGTCATACCAAGTTTCAATGTGTTTCGCTCAATTTGACTCATGTAGGTCAAATTGGGCTAAGTTGGGTCAAGTTGACCAATTGGTCAAATTGGTTCAAACCAAGGGTTGAGTCAAGTTCAAATGAGTATTTAGAGTATTTTGGTTCAATTGGTTGGGTTCCATTTGGCTTGGATTTGGATTTGACCCATTTGAGTTCATATCAGTCAAATAGGTCAAGATGACCAATTTGGCCAAATTAGCCAAATTGGCTTAGGTTTGGCATTAGGTCATCTTCAATTGATCTTTTGAAGATGATTGTAGTATTTGATTTCAATCAATTTGGATTTAGGAATAATTGAGACTAAATTGACCCTTTTAGGTCAATTTGAGCTAATTAAATCAATTGGGTTCAATTGGTCAAATTGGGATCAATCAAGGCTTTGATCATGTTGGATAACCAATTTGGAATGGATTTGAATCATTGGCTACAATCAATTTAGATTAGATTTTGATTTGACCTAATTTGGCCTTTTAGGTCAAATTGGGTCAAGAGGGCCAATTGGGTTTGATTTGTCTCAATTGATGGTCAAGTTATGTTCAAGGATTGATTTTGGATTGGTATGAATCATTAGTTTCAATTGATTTAGCTTAGGATGAGATTTGGTTCATTTGGGTCATGTACGTTAAGTGGGTTGATTTGGTCAAATGGCTAGGTTGACTTGGTTTGACCCAATTGATGGCAATTGATCAATAAAGAATTATCAACAATCATCATTGGAAGCTTTGGATGGTTTGGTTCAATCCAATTTGGTTTGGATTGGAGTTTGGTTTAAGTGGGTCCTTTAGGGCACTTTGGGTGAAGTAAACCTAAACCTAAATAGGTTAAGTGGCTTGGTTTTGAGCTAAACCAAATTGAGTTGAGTTTAGATATTGATTTGGTATTGATTTATAGATTTGGTTATAATTGATTTGGATTTAATTGGATTTTGGCTCATTTAAATATTTTAGGTCAAATGGATTAAGTTAGGTTGATTGAATTGATTTTATGTTTGATCAATTTGATTATAGATTTTGGTATGGCTTGGGATGATGATTGAAGAATTGAATTGATTTTGGGAGCAAATTAATTGAATTTGGTTAGGATTGAAGAGAATTTTGGGTAAGTCCATAAGGTTGAATCGTAGGTTTAAGTTTAGATCATTTGGATTTGGTTTTTGTTTTGGAGTTTAGATTTGGATTTGATTTGAGATTCAATTGGATTTAGTTGAATTGATTTGAGGTTGGCTCTTGGCTAAGAAGCTAGACATTAGTCATGATTTGTCTATAAGCTAGCTAGTTCACTCTAGGTCCTAAGGCATTGCCTAATCCTATTGCTAATCCTTCTAGATCTCTCGGTTTAGCTTAAGTGTTCACTTAGCCACTAGAAGTGTCTTATGACTAAGGAGCTCTTAATATCTAGAAGACTCCTAGATCTAAGATGGAAGAGTTGATTCCTCACTCCAAAAGTGAGGTCAACACCTTCTTATTAAAAGGTTTTACAATCAAGACTTTTGAAAAACCTCTAAACAAAGCCTCAAGTCTGCAAGAAGAAGCCCTTATGATGACCTTCCTAAATGATCATTCTTTTGTAGAACAATCCAAACCATGGAAGGTTCTAGAAAAGAAAGCAGGAAATGTCTCAATGGTGGACAAGGGAAAGCTCCTATGCAGATATAGTAAGAGCGGCCTTTACTTTTCAGGCCACCACAGCAGCAAATGTCATCCCTCTAAGAAAATTCCAACTAGCATTTTCTTTGAAAGTATGAACCAGACATATTCTTTCAAAACTGAGTTGGTGAAAAAAAATTTCAAAATTTTAAAAAAGAAGCCAGATTTTAAACTCCCCGACCCAAAAAGGCTTGAAGAAGTTGGAAAGGTAAATGATCCAAACTACTGTCCATATCATCAAATGTTAGGGCATACCATTGAAATATATTATACATTTTAAGACTGGCTTGAAAGAAACTATAAGAAGGGGTTGGTGATTATTCTAAAGGAGACCCTCGACCAAGGTCCATTAAGGTTATTATTGGTAACTCTTCTTGCAATACTCCTTCTATAGATGAATGGGATGCAACTTTTTCCTGTTCATCAAAAAAATATATGATGAAAATTTTAAAAATGCTATGCAAGATTGGATGAAGACCCAGAGGAAGATCATCTAGATTGATCCACACCAGAGTCTGAAGTAAAAAGATAACAAGTTCTACCTTTTGCTCGATTTAGTATCTTCAACTACATAGAAGAATGGAGAGTATGGTGAGAGAGGGACATGTATTGTATATGATAGAATCTTGTATGATAAAGATGGAAAGGAAAAGCCTTATATTCCTTTTTCTTTTCTGTACTCATTTAGAAAAGATAACTAAATAGTTTGCCCCTGAAGGTGTTTCGTATATTCATGTTATTTATGATGAGTATATTATTAAAATTGTTTAAAAAGAAAGTAAAAAAAAGAAGATTCTCATGATGTGTTGAATGAATCAATATTAGATATTGATATTCATATGGAGGACCTCCAATGAGATCCTCTCAGGATAGACATAGATGTATCAGATTCTGATCAATCCCTAGAGAAGGATGTTAGAGATGAGGATCAAGTTGACACAACCCTTGGAGATATTACTGAAGTAAATCTCCATATTGGAAGAGTTTTACCACCATGCCTGCCTTCTCCTCCTAAGGATAAAAGAAAGCAAATTGTAGATTAGAGCTCAAATCCAGAACATTTACCTAAAGAAATAGTAGTCGAGCCAAATGTTCCTAAGGTTAGTTACAACATTTTAGCCCATATTAGGAAACTTCCTACTAGGTTGAGTATTTATGATGCTCTTATTCTTTCAAATGAATTAAGAGATTCATTAGTATATGCATTACTTGATCTTGAAATATGCTTAACCTAACTAATAGCAACTTTCACATGAGGCTTGCTACTTTAAAGAGAACTTGGAGTTAATTTCTCTAACGAGGATTAATTTTTGGGGACCACTAATCACAATTGTCCCCTTTACATTTCTATAAAAATAGAAAACATTTGATTATCAAGAGTTCTGGTATACCCTAATTCATCAGTCAACATCATGAACTCCAAAACAATGTCATTCCTAAAGATCGATACTTGAAGGCTCAGTTCAGATAAAATGCTACTGAAGGGCTTTAATGAAACTGGTTAAAAAGCTTTAGGTTCAATCACTCTATCATTAGAAATAGAAGGATTTAAAATTGAAGCTAAGTTCCATATTATAGACTTAAAGACATCCTTTAATGCCCTCTTAGGTAGACCCTTGATTCATGAGTA
Source organism: Cymbidium sinense (assembly GCA_021442155.1). NCBI lineage: Eukaryota > Viridiplantae > Streptophyta > Magnoliopsida > Asparagales > Orchidaceae > Cymbidium > Cymbidium sinense. Next base: position 94,563,087 of record CM038221.1, read on the forward strand.
AATAATGGCTCCATCATCACTCCTCTTGTGTATTAAATACATTAGGGATGGAGTGGACTATATTATAAAAGGTGACATACAACCATTCTCTGTTCATGAGATTGAACTCTATGAAGATGTGGCTTACTACATGCTTAAGAAGCAAAATATGATTCTATAGAATATAGCATTATTAAGGCGGGAATATTACAATAAATGAAAAAGTGTAAGATAAAGAAAAGGAGAAAAAAAAGAAAAAAAAGAAAAAGAAAAAGAAAGAGAAAAGAAAAAGAACCTCCAGTGATTCATATTGACTTGAAATATAGTTCTGATGAAGAATCCAACAAGAAAAATGCCTCAATAAGGTTTGAGATTACTTTAGAATCATATAGTGATGAAGAACAAATTAAGGCCTTAAAGGATGGACCTGAGCTTTCCATATTTGAGAAGTTGAAGAAATATGTAGATACTTTGACACCTTTTGTTTAAAATAAAATATCTTAATTAGAAGACAAAGTGACCCCTAACTTGTCAAGAGAAGTGGGAAGTTATCAAAATTCTATCCTGTACCCAGACCTTTGAGCTCAGTAGTAGATGTAAAGCTTGAAGATCCACTTTTAAATGAAATAATAGAACTCCATTTTGACCGGTATTCTTATTGTGTAAAAAATTCTATGAAATGTGATTTTATTACAAATGCTTGGCCTAAATATACAACCAAATGCATGGAAATCTTATGGAATACAAAAGATAAAAATTTATATTACAAATCTTGCATTGGGGTTGGTATCATTGAACCACTTGATTATATAGAACATTGCTTAATGTTAAGCAATCACTTGGAATTAGATTAACTGTATAAAATTTCTTCTAACTCTTTAGAGGGATTATCCATAGAAATGAAAAATGAATCTAATGATTTCTTGCTTTAGAATACTCTTCTTGAGTATGAGGAAGAAATAAAATCTACTATAGATGAGTTAAAGGAGGTTAACTTAGGAACTCCTGAAGACCCAAAGTTAACTTTCATTAGTACCTTTCTGGGTCTACAAGATTTTGAATAGTTAATTACTTTACTCCTTAAATACAAAGGTTGCTTTGCTTGGAGTTATGATGAAATGCCAGGTTTATCTCCATATGTTATTGTACACAAACTATAGATTAAATATAATGTCATTCTAGTAAAGCAAGCTCCTAAGTGAATGCACCTAAAAATTGAAAAACAAGTAATTACTAAAGTAAGGAAATTAATTGAAACTAACTTTATGCGAGAAGAATAATATTCTGATTGGCTAGCCAACATAAACCTTGTGAAGAAAAATAATGGTAAAAAAATCCATTTGCATTGACTTTAGAGACATAAATAAGGCTTGTCCCAAAGATGAATTCCCATTTCCAATACCATAACTTATGGTTGATATAGCCTCTTCGCATGAGATTTTTTCTTTCATGGATGGATCATCTAGATAAAACTAAATTAATATGTCTCTAGAGGATGAAAAGCATACGACATTCAGAACTCCTATAGGGATTTTTTGTTACACAATCATGCCATTTAGCCTCAAAAATGTAGGGACTACATATTAGAGAGCTATGACTAGATAATTTGATGACTTGATTCATAATGAAGTTGAATGATATATCGTTGATCTAGTCATCAAAAGTAAAATAAAAGTAGATCATTTATATGATTTATAGATCATTTTCGAACAGTTGTCCGTTATAACCTGAAAATGAACCAGTTGAAGTGTGCTTTTGGAGTAACTTTGGAAAAATTCTTAGTGTTTGTAGTGTGGCATCGTGGAATAGAAATTGATAAAGAAAATCCATTGTAGAAATGCCACCACCTAGAAGTCTTACACAATTAAGATCATTCCAGGGAAGGCTGCATATTTAAGGAGGTTCATATCAAACTTATCAGATGTCAACCATTTGTAGAATTATTAAAGAAAGATTACAAATTGATTTGGGATAAAAATGCCAAAATGTATTTAAAAGCCTAAAATAACACTTAATGAATCCTACTATTTTGGCTAATCTAATTATAGGAAAACCACTAATTTTATACATTATTTCTTTGGATGAATCACTTGGAGCTTTATTAGCCCAAGTAAATGAAGAAGAGAAAGAAAATGCTTTTTATTATCTAAGTCATAGACTTATCCCAATAGAAAATAATTACTCACCTATTAAGAAAAATCATTTAGCCATAATATTCACCACTCAGGAACTAAGACATTACATGCTTTCTCATAAAGTTAATTTAATTTCAAGAGTGAATCTTTTGCAATAGCTTATGACCCGTCCGACGATTCTGGACGTCTGTTGGTCAATGATTCTATTGCAATTTAAGATCACTTACATCCCTCTTTATGCTGTAAAAGGACAAGTAGTAATTGATTTCTTAGTAGCACATCTCATACCCAAGAGGTCTTCTTTAAGTGATGATCTTCCATATGAGTAGATTATGACATTAGAAGGTGAACCTAATGTAACTTGGGTATTATATTTTGATGGTGCATCATTGTCAAGGAAAGATAAAGAATTAAATTCATCTATCCTAAGGAAGGCAAGAATTGGATTAATTTTATAACCCAAGAGAAAGGAATGATGAGATATTCTTATCATCTAGTCAAGCCTTGTACAAATAATGAAGCTAAATATGAGGATCTCATCAATAAATTAGTGCTAGAAATCCTTATGGATATTAAAAACATAAAGATCATTGGAGACTCTTAACTGGTTATAAACCAAGTGAGTGGAGTCTATAAGGTTTTGCATCCAAAGCCCTTTAATTATTATCAGTATACTATGAAGTTACTTGAGAAAATTCCATATGTAACTCTATATAGAATATCTCGTAAAGAGAACTCTATATCAGATGTTTTGGCTAAACTTGCCAAAGAAATCATGTCCAAAAAAGAATCTATTTACATAGAAGTTCATAATCAATAAGTTTTATCTCCTATAGATTTAAATTACATGAATAGGCAAGAAGAAATGCAAAGGATATCCACTCTTGCCAAAAGTTAAGTAGAATGTGATTAGAGGTAGGCATTTATTGACTACCTGAGTAAGGGGAGGCTTCCTGAAGACTAGTCATTAGCAAATCAAATATAGAAATGTGTGTTATCTTCTACATTGATCAATGATGTATTATATCATAGCTTATTTGATCAAATTTGGCTCTGCTATTTTGATAAGCAGGAAGCCCATAAGATTGTGACTGAAGTACACTTTGGATTGTGTGGGGCTCACCAATCTAGACCCAAGATGAATTTGAAAATCAAAAGACATGGATATTACTTGCCATCAATGTTAAATGATTATATGGAAATTGCATGTCGTTGCCATCAATGTCAGATATATGGTGCAGTTTTACATCAATCCCTTAATATACTACACACTAATATAAAATTTGAAAAGATTTTTGCATTTTTAGACTAAGTCATATGCTCATACCAAACATGATCTAGTCTCTTAGAAGTGAGCTTAGGACTCTAGTCTTTTCTAAATTAAATATCAGCTTAAACCATCTTCAAATTTCATAAGACCAGCTTATATAATTTTGAATAATAGGAAGTGTTACTTGGCAGTTACTCCAGGTGGATGTAAGTTCAAAAGAGTCAGACGGATCTATCTTCTCTTATGGTATAAACCTATCCCCTTTTGCTTAGATTTAGGTTGTGCTCTAGCTTGTTCTAAAGCTCCTTAGATTTAGTATATAAGGTTTCTTATTTCCTTTCAAAGCTATGAGCATAAATCCTCTCCTCTTACACATTTTCATAATCTTGTGTGGTGGATTATACGCCCTAACAATCTAATACAATTTCAACCCAAACAAAATATTCCCTCTCATTCAAACCTATAAAGTCTCACCATAGGATATGTTGGAGTGCTCACTAGGCTTCCTAATATCACGAGCACTTCCTACTTACTTTCCTTTGAATTCTAAAATAAGTCTTCTAATTGAACAATCCCATTTGATTTTCCAAAATTACCAATCCTTTGATAGTCTTAACCTTGAAATATTTGGAGATAATAATTAATTACTTTAATCGAAAGTGTTCTTAGGAAATCTCATTTTCTAGGATATAATTAACTATGGAGGCTTTCCTCCATAGAGAACTTAAGAACTTGACATAAAATGAACCCTGCTTCACTTTTCAATGTAAAGTATAGGAAAGATCACTAGTATAAATGAAGACCCATCATGCCGTTGGAGTCCTTATTAGGTGATTAGGTCAATTGTACAGTGGTGTCTTCATCTTTCAAGATAGTATATTATACCTCAATGTCATACCCATTTACTTCAATAAGTACCCCCTATGATCTGCAATGGTGTCCCAACCCATCCAAAAATAAACACTATAGTATTATATTGTGTTTGTCTTCGATTATTTTTGTGAATATTATGCTCTTATAATGATATTTAATACTTTTTACCAACTTTAATAATTTTAAGTAACTTAAAAATTGAATTAATTTATATTTTAAATATTAAAATTAAGGCCCTTAATAGTCATCTTTTATAAAATTAAACCACTTTGCTTCTTTTATATCTTTTAGAAATGGTATGAAGTAGTGTTTTCTAGCATCAATCATGGACATCTATCATATCATGACCAAACCTAATCATGCATTAGAAATTTTACTTAAGGACATAGAATTTGCATATAATGCTTAACACATATAAACTGCATATAATACTTATCATCCTTTAATATAGGGCTTTACATACGTATGTTTTGTATGGAGACTAAGATTGCCTAGTGTGTTAGGTAGTAATAGCATGACTTAGATAGGTTTGTAAGTTTGGTCTTGAAAATCCTAATCAAATACAAGGTTATCACCCATCCTTTCTTTTCATAGACATGTATTCACCTATATGGATATAATAAGCCTTGCATTTATCCAAACTTATTCCTAAGAAAACATTACTTGGGATTCATTTTCTATCTTTTCTCGATCAAAGACATAAGATAAACTCTAAAAGAAGCAACTCATGGTTACTAATAGAGATCCTCTTGGTGGAGTTGGGTGGACTATCTTTCTATGTTTAATGGTCATTGGCTTGAAATCTTAGGATGTTCGATCCATGAGTTTAAAACTAAGTCTATTTCTATCTTTTTCTTAATATCCTTTGAGACCATTATATTCCTTGTAGAGTCTTTAATTGTTTAGTACTAATTACATATAATCATTTCATATATTGAACCATCATCATATTTGGTTATGATGATTCACCCTCTATCTTGTAGTATGAGATTTGATATGTGGATTATCCTATTATGATAACTTTGCTATTTTGATCCTTTTCTTTGGAAATAAGAAAAAATTGAAAAGTAAGAATCAATATCATGTCTTCATTTATTGAGGGTTTCTTATGGATGTGTTTGTAAGTGTAATTAACTACAGTAGATGCACCACTTTGAGAGAATGGGTTACCCACAATTCTCTCTTTTCCCATTAACTTGGTGAAATACCTAAAGAATATTTATCACAAGTACATATAATAACTAGAATATAATTATATTCTTAATTTTATCTTTCTTTTCAATATATTTTATCATTATCTTATGCCACTAAATTAATACACTCACACCCCAACAAAAAGGTGGGTAAAGTGACCACCACACTTTGGTTATTGAGTATATCTTACTTCAACAAAATAAATTTGTTGCACAGTAAGGCTTGGTATAATTATCATTTCACTGACATATACACAATTCAAGTGTTACATATTTTTTCTTCCTTTAATATCTTACTTCTTTTGCTAATGAGGACATGAGATTAAGAGTAAGAAGCCTTATAGCTTATGTAATTAGAGATAAGGTAGTCAAGGGCCAAGAATTACATATTCACTTCACTCAAGGCTTTATTGTCCTCTTACAACCTTCCTAGAATAAAGGTTAAGGATCTAACTTTATTGACCAATAAAACTCACCATTTTTAAATACACAAGGTCAACCATTTACTAGTGGTTGTGAAGTTGGTTGGCACTTGGACATTAATTTGGAGTTATGTACATTAGTAAGAGTGCCTAACACTTTGGTACAATCATTAACAAGTAATAAATGACTCTTCTAATGCTTCAATCATGCATTGTATAATAAGGAAATTAGGATCCCCAAGATTAAATTCCTAGTAAAATTAATTATTTTTTTTGAATTAACACTCATCTTTCATAACACACTTTAACCTTCCATTCTATCATTGTAGAATCATGTTCTTGACAACCCTTCATATAAAGTAGCTAGAGAAGGGACATTTTAATATGGTTATTATAAAGCTCTTAGTACCAAATGACAGTATGTTGCTTTTACTTGTCACTAAAGATTTCTTAAACTTTGAGTTGGCATATAGCTGGTTATGTTATCACTTTTATCATAAATGCTTATTAAAAGGTCTCCACCTTACAAAGGTAAGGATTTTAGCATTAGGAGATTACATTCTCTTACCTTATGCTAGGATGGTTGAACATCTCATATGAGATGATGGTTTGTTAGTTTTCTAAAGGTGATAGCATCCACTCACCATCTTTATTAGCAATGATTATTTCTTGATAGTGACCTTTACTCTTTACTAACACCTATCCATGACATGGTTTTCTTGGATTTTACTCAATAATGTCTCTTACATAATGGTGATCAACATTTATAGGCCATTAAAGCTAAATAAACTTTATTTTATGACTATAGACCATCATTCTATGCATCTATGCCCATTAACTACCTTTGATTTTGTTTATACATGCAAGCCCACAAAATATAACTTGATTGATTATAAATTTAACTTAAATATATTTTTATATTCTTTTTCCTATATGTAGTGGTTAATTAGTGAAGTAATACATTTAATAAGGCCTACATTAGTGAGATAACACACATAATAAGGCCTATATTTATATTACACATATTTGTAAGAATAAGTATCTTTAGAACTTAACATGACCTTACATGTTAAGGTGGCCTTTCTCTAGAATAATATTTGTTGGATTTTTCATTCAAGAATGATGATCCATACCATCATACATGAGATCTTAATTTTTTAATTATTCATTAAATAATTAAGATTTATTCTTTCATATGAGAGATACAAGATCACATTAAACCTTATTATTGTCAAATAGTGAGTTTACAGGTGTGATCATTCACATTATACTATATGTATGAGTTTACCCTTAACTTATTAAAGCCTACACTAAAAAAGCTACATAATAATAAAAAGTAATAGCCTTAGCTACCAAGTTCTTTTTGTCATAAGAAAACATAAAGTTAATCTCATGTGAAATTTTTTTTGTACTTTTAATGCCTTTATCATGTGTTTTTATGTTAAAATGTATTTATTTAAAATATATTTTGTGTTTTAATATAGGAATTATTAAAAATTTTAAAAATAAGAAATTTAGGTCTAGCATTGTGAACGGCTTAAATTGGGGCAATTTTATAGCATGGCCAGTATCTCTACACTATATCAGCAACCCCACTACACTAGATTGGACTCATTTTAAAATAGTTCTATAGCATTATGAGAACCTAAGCACTATATAAGTAGCATTGTGATGCTATGTCAAAAGAAAATTTTGAGGCAGAAGCAGCTAGCATGGCACCATAGCACTAGGTCACCAGTGCCGCAGTGCCACTTCTAGCATCATAATGCTATATCAATAGTGCCACAGTGCTATGGTAAAACAAAATAGATTTGTGAAAAATTTAGTGAGAGTTTTGAGTATTTTTTGAGGTATTTATGCAGGAGTGTTAAGGAAAATGATAAGGGCCATACATAGGATATATATAGGGTACATCTCTAAGGGAAAAAAAAACTTTTACAAATATTTTTCTTTTTTTCATTTCTTTGGAATGAGGGGAGTGTGTGTGAGCTCTTTGTGAAGAACTTGGTAAGTGACACTCCAAGTGATATAAGAGTGTTGCAAGGGTAGTGTGAAAGAGTGTTTTCTTAAGGAAAAGGTTGAGAAGGAGATCAACAATAAATTATTTTGGGTGGAGTATGTTGGATATTTTCACAAAGAAGTAGAGGATCACAAAGAGTGGACTTGGAATATCTACTTAGTGTGCTCTTTCCTCTCTTCTTTGGTTGTCCTACATTTTATTTTACCATGTTTAATATGATTTTCTTATTCTCTTTATTATGGAGCACTAAGTTATAAAGTTCCCTGAATTTAAGTGAGATTTAGATGTTTGTGCTGTATTAGACTATATTTTTGAATTAATATAAGAAAATTATTTATGAAATGGTATTTTGGTTTTCTTCATGCTTTATTTACTTGTGATCTAGCCAATTATAAAGTTAAAATTAAGTGTGATATAAAGATATTGATGGAGTCATAGAAGAATAAGTAAAAAAAGAAAACATGTGTATTAAATAATCATTAATATGCTAGATAGTCTAAAACACTAAATATGCAATAAACTTATGATTAATTTTAAGATTTTCAATCATTTAAGAGGAAATATTGGTATTAGAATTAATCAAAATTTACTTGACACTAGGTAGAAAATTGGGTAAAGAGGTTGGTTTGTTTATACTTGTATAAAGATAGAGGGTATAGTATATTTGCTCTTGGTTGACACTATAAACTTGAAATTAATTATCTATTTAATTTAATATAATACATAATCCAAATACTCTATAAATTTATAATACTTTTAAAATTAAGAAAAACACTTATATTTTCTATGAAAATCTAAAATATTAAAGTTAGTCATTTAATCTCTCATAAAATGGTATATTTTATTTTAATTAAGACTTTCATTTAGTTGGATCAAAACTAAGTTCTAAATGATCAATACTTAACTTAATATAAATTAATATTGTATTTTGCTCTAATCCTCATGAAAATGATACTCTACTCATTCTATATTACTTGATTCGACACGTGCACTTGTGTATAGTGGTAAAAAGTACCAATCAAATTTTTGGCACCAATTTCAGGGATTGAAAATAAAATAATAATTTGTATTAAGTTAATATTAGTCTTGTTGAACTATTTATAATTAAACATTTTTGTTATATTTTTTTTTGAAAGTAAATTTTGTATACTATTAAGATAAAGATGACAAGAAAATTAGGTGAGCCTTATCAAAAATATCAAATAGAAATTAGTTTCTAATTTAAGATAAATATATGAGATCTTTGATTAGGAGATTATGTACCTTTGGTATAAGCTGAAAGAAGAAAACTAGCCTATCAAGTTAATAGCCCAATTTTATTAGTAGATTTGCAGGTTTGATTCCTTTCATGATATATATGGGTGATTTTAAAATTAAATTTTCTTCTAAAAAATTTGATTCTCATGAGGATGTATAAAAGATACCAAGGACATCATATCCATCATTTATAAGTTTGCATAGAGTTGTTGAGTTAGATTTTATCCATATAAATCTGAAAGTTCAAAGGGAAGCCATATTCAAGGCTATATGGCGAGCCAAGGTTTTAGTAGATAATGCATTCTTAACATAGCAAGGTATATAAAATAAAAATAAATATTTGCTTTTATAATTTCTAAAAATACCTCCAATGTCAGTTGGAAAAGCAACATTATTAAAATTGCCATCAATGTTAATCTTGATGTAGTCAACATCAAGTTTTTTCCAACAAATTAGTTGGTGGTTAGAGTGGCTGGAGAGATAGCTTTTTCTATGAAGATCCATAAAAAGGCCAACTATTGTAATATTAGTAATATAACTTCTAATATGGGCCAAGATATCATATTACATTTCTTTCCTTCATGTTTGATCAAGTTCAAAGCCATATAAATGATCTAAAATACTATAAAGGGGATGATGTATGTGTGGCTTTTTGTGGTTAGCTGTAGTAGACAACCTACATGTATTGAGATAGCCCTATAAGGATTCTACATATGGTTAAGATTTTTGAAATAATGTTTCAATAGTTGCCCATATTTTCTTGTTTGTTGGGAATGTAATAAATTAGGGTCTATGCACTTCTCATCATTCCAACATAAGTAGCAAATGTAAGACATTTTTAGACCTTAAAGTTTCAAAATGTCATCAGTATGTATCAAATTATGCATTTGCCTCCAACAAAACAATGACATGGATGTTTTGATTGAAGAATTCCATATGTATTTTCCCCATGCCATAGCCCTTTGAGGGGTGTGAATCTTGCTAGAGATAGCTTTAATCATAGATGGTTATTTTGTATTGCATTTCAGTATCAAAGTGTCTTTTTCATAAGAGTTATTAGTATGCTAATCATGTCTTTGATAATATCTAGAGACAAAAATTCATTAAGTTTATCAATATCCCATTTGCCATTCATCCAGAAATTAGAAATATAGGCGTAGCTTGGAACATGATGAGTTGTGAAGTCTGTCATCACTCCCTTAAGAAACCATTGATCGAGGTTGAAGTTTAAATTACCTTGGCCAAAATTCTAGAAGATCATATTTTTTTTTACATCCCTGTGCTACAACAACTGAGTCTAATGTTTGGAATCAACAAGTCTAGGAAGAACTCCAGTTGGATAAAAATTATGGTAGTATTTGCTATGTAGGAAAACAACCCATAAGAGGTCATTTTGTTTAAATTTAATCCAAAGTTTAATATGGTTGACTTTAGTTGAATCAGATAATGATTTGAATCCCAAGCGACCCTTGTATTTAGGTTTGTAAAATTTTTCCTAGCTAGCCCATTGAACAGTATTATTTTTTCTACCCCAAATAAATTTGTTTAAGAGTCTTTCAATTTGGTTTTGTGTTTTGGCTAGCATATGCAGTGCCTGAACAGTGCAGAGTGGGATTGAGTTGAGTATGCCTTGAGCTAAAGTGACTCATCCACCAAAGGATAGGAAAGTATGTTCCCATGAGTTGATTTAGCTATGTATTTTGCTAATTACTTCATCAAAATATTATCTTTTTTTTAGCAACCCTTATGGATGTTTACACTAAGGTACTTTAAAGGAGGTCAAATTTACTGAATCTAGTATAGTTCTTTATCCACCTCTAATTAGTGTTGTAATTCTTTCCCATGATAAATGAGCATTTTGCCTTATTGAATAGCATGCTAGATGTTGCCTCAAAGATGTCTATTATGTTCATGATCTTTTTGATGGATTTATTGCTTCCATTAAGAAAAAGTAATATGTCATCAACAAAAGCCAAATGAGAAATGTTAATCTCCCCTTTAGTTTTGTAGTTAAGGTATCTATGATCCTTATGGCTTATTTCAAGTAATCTAAAAAAATAATAATCAAATGCTAGTATAAAGATAGGGAGAAAATGGGTCACCTTGTTTGATACTTTTATATGCTTTTAAGAAACAATGCGCTTCCCCATGAATAAAGATAGAGTGATGATTGTTGGCAAGTAGCCTCTATACTAAATTGTAGAAGTTATCCTAGAATCCTCTAATCTTAAATGTGGCTAATATGAAATTTCTAATTCATGCTATCAAATTCTTTCTTTATGTCGAGCTTGATGATTATGTTACCACTCTTACATTTTTCTTATCCAAGTAAATGAGGAGTTCTTAGGCCAATATTATATTAATAGAGATGCTCCTACCTTTGATATATGCAATTTGATTTTGCTAATTAGACCAAGTAAATGAGGTTGAATCCAAGTGATAATGATTTTACTTATGACTTTGTTGATGATTGAAGTGAGCCTGATAGGTTTGAAGTTGTGTTAGGTTTATTTATCATTTGTTGTGGGAATCAATGTGATGGTAGAAGAGCTAAAGTACTTATGCATATCTTAACAATGAAAAATTCTTGAATGGCCAAAGTAATGTCACCCTTTTTCCACTCTCAATAATGTTGATAGGAGTGAGATGTATATCCATCTGGGCAATTTTAGATCCATTTTAAAAGTCAATGGTTGATTTTATCTCTTCTTCAGTAGAGATAGAAGTGAAATCAAGGTGTTGGAGTTTTTCCTTGAAATAATTGAACATTATTCTTCCTGGAAATAATCCAAGTTCATAGTTTTCTCTTAGAACATGTTTTAGAAGTAGTAAATATGATTAGCAATGATATCTTTCTGATTCAATAACCAAGTATCATAAGTTTTAATTTTTAGCTTGAACTCTCTTCTTTTTTCTATACAAGAATGATTGTATTTTGTGTTTCTATCACCCTCTTTGAGATTGATTATGGTAGAATTTTGAATTAGAAATTCTACCTCCATGAAACAAGTTTGGATAGCTTAGATTATTCTTGTTGAAGTTCAGACTTAGTGTCTAAGGAATAATCATTAAGGCATGTATCCTCAAGTAGGCATACTCTATACTTAGTGGATTTAATTTATTAATGAATATCTCTAAAAACATTCCAATTCCAACTTTTAAAGTGGACTGCTAGATTTTTATGGAGCTTCCATAGTCTCAGCCAAGGGTTGGTGTTACTAGAGTTTTAGGCTTCTTAATTAATGAAAAAAATATGTTTTGTCCACATATTCAAAAATCTAAAGGCTTTTTTCATTGGTCTAAGGAAGAACTCAATTGATAAAAGAATAGGAGCATTATTAAAGCTTGTTCAGTTTAAGTGATGGATAGTAGTATGGTGAAATCTATTGTACCAGTTGGCATTTATAAAGATTTTTCAAGTCTTTCATAAATTCTACATTTATTCCATGTGTTAGGAGATTTACTATAGCCAAAATGTCATTAGCAAATTCCCTGATGATTATGCAATTGGGTTTTTTCCCACCTTTTTTTTGTTGAGTTTATGATCATATTAAAACCGCCACAAACTAACTAGCTTTCATGATAGTTGAGGTTGATAGTATAGATTTTGCTACACAATTCCTTCCTTAAGTATCTAAAGCAAGAAACATAGATAATGGTAGCTTGGAAATTGAAATTATAAAAGTTGATATAGACATCAATAAAGTGGGGATCATCAATGATAAGATTAACCTCAAATGCACTTCTCCAAAATAGCCAAATTTTATTATTGCAAATTGAGATCAAATTGAACTCATTGAACTTTCTTCTTACTTTGCCAATATTTTGAAGTTGAATGAGAGGTTCTAAGATGGCAAAATCATCCAGTCTATGGGATTTGATGAGGCTTTTAAGCCTCTTAGAGGCATTATGACTTGCCATGTCTTTGATATTCCATATAAGGAAATTACTCATGGGGAGGATACTTAGAGCTCCTAGAAGCTCTAGCACTAATCCTATCATCCCAATTGGCTAGTATTCTAGTTGTGGAGTTTCTTCCCAAGGATGAGGCAACATGTGGATTTATATTTTTGAGTTCTTTGAAACCTTTGTGCTTATTTATTTTAGATTTTTGAATCAACCACTCATCTTCCATGTCTTTTTGAGTTTGAGATATCTGTTCAGAGTTTCAAATGGGATGCTCAGCTGGAGAAAGGATATCATCAAGTTGTGTAAAATTGTTCCCAAAATGCTGAAAATTGAATTTAGTGTTGGTTGGTTGAATGTGGATTGCATTATCTAAAATTGGAAAAATTGATTCTCTTTGTTCCCACCTCAATGTCCCCAATGTAGGTTGCTTTGTATTCTCTAGTGATTCAGATGAAGTGGTTATCATACCCCTATCATAGCTTGGGATTTTAGAAAGTCCAGGAGGCTCAATAATTTTCTCTTTTTCCAATAGTATCTATTCAGGCCTTCCTAATGGAGTAGAATGTGTTATGATACAATTTATTCCATGTTTTTTAGTTGTATCTTGTGGTGGGGTGGAGCTACAGTAGTATTTTCAGTGGATTTATTTTTATCTCTTAATTTAGGATTAGAAATAAAACAATTTTCTAGAAGATGACTAAACATTCAACATTTAAGATAGTAGTGTGGCTTTTTCTCAATGATGACTTGTTGCCAATAGCTATTTGTTCTAGTACCTATCTAGATTTTCTCAACATAAGTAGTAATGTCCATTTTAACAAGTACTCAAGCTATACATGGCCTAGAAAAGTTGAAATTAGGGAGGTCCAATTTGAGAGGCTTATCAAAAATTATGGCCAAAGAGTAAAGAATTTGTTTATTAAACAAATGAAGCTTCGAGTTAGGAAATTTAATCCAAATAGGTACTATTGGTGGCTTGGCACTATAGTCAAAGGTATGTGTCCATTTGAGTATATTCATTGGTACATTTTTAATGTGATAAAGCTTTTTGAAAAAGAGCCTGGCATAATCTTCTTCACGGCTAAGTCTTATAGCAATATGTCTCCCATCAAGTAAACCAACATTCCAATCTTCCAAAAGCTTCAAGTTGTCAAAGTGTTTACCAATGACATCCACTTTAAGATGTTTATAAGTTCCCAACTAAAGTGAATTTCAAAGGTTCAACTAGCAAAATAGATTTAGATTCTGAAAGGAAAAGATTAGGTTTTCCATTCTTATGATTGGATTTTTTGATAAAGCTATTATCACCTCCATCTTCAAACTTATCCTGATAAGATTGAGGGAAGATAAGCTTAAAAGTTAAAAAATTAGGGTTGCTAGAGGTTGTGTTGTTGGAGAGAATACCATCATAAGATAGGCCATCCAAAATGCCAGAGAATGTCAAAGAAAAGCAATGGAACAGTAACACAGTGAATAGTGCCTTAATAGGGAGAAGAACATAACTGGTGAGAGAGCTACATCTCTTAGCATTTTTGTTAAATGTATTTGTGTAATGTGTTAAGTGTGAAATAACTTGTACTTATTTAGAGTAGTGATGCTATTTCAATTTTTGAACTAAAGTTGTGATTTGTAAATATTATTTGCATAGAGACAAAATTATAAAAATAGTACCATTAAACTTAGAAATCAAATGACTTTGTAAAAAAATTAGAAAAAGAAAAAAATAGAATAAGTGAAAAAAACTAACAATGAACATTCAACTAGTAGAAGAACCATATAGACCTCTTAAAAATTATGCCACACCAATTGTAGCTAGAATACAACAAAGAATTGCAAAACCAACCATTCAGGACACTAATTTTGAAATAAAACCATATATTATTCAAATGATACAAAACTCTCTGTTTAGGAGTTCACCTATTGAAGATAATAATATGCTTATTATCAATTTCCTAAAAATTTATGCAACATTTAAATATAATGGGTAAGTGATGATTCTATTAGATTAAGATTACTCCTTTTCTCACTTAGAGATAAGATTAAAATGAGGCTAAAATGTGGATAAATTCATTTCCTCAAGAATCTATAACAACTTATAATGAATTAGCTCAAAAATTTCTTACAAAATATTTTCCACCAATTAAAACTTCAAAGCTAAGAAATGATATTACATCATTTATACAATTAGATAATGAATCAATATATGAGGCTTGAGAAAAATATAAAGTTTTATTAAGGAAATCCCCTCATCATTCATTGCAATTATGACTTATAATTCAACCATTTTGTAATGGCTTAGTAAGATCCTTAAGAACTATCATAGATACAGTTATAGAAGGTAGCCTAATGTCAAAACGTTTTGAGGAAGCTTATGCTTTAATAAAAGAAATGAAAACTAATAACTTTTAATGGTCCTCTCATAGATTAAATCCTAAGAAAATAGCTAGTGCTAACAATAATGATATGATTGCAATCTTGACCCATAAACAACTTTCATAACTAAGAAATTAGACAGTTTAGGAATTAATCATGATATTAATAATATTAATCAAGGGAGAGAAAATGGTGAAATTAGTGAACTAAAAGATCAAACTAATCAAAGATTGGAAATTCTTAACTATATCTGAAATAAACCAAATGATCCTTACTCAAATATATTTAATCAAGCTTAGAGGAATCACCTAAATTTTTCTTGAAATAAAAATGCAAACTATAATCAAAATGAAAATATGGGAAATTAGAAAAATATAAATTATAAACATCAAAATTGTAACTTTTGACCTATCATTTTATGAGGATATCCTCCACAAAATAAAACTAGGGAAAAGAAACCCACCATAGAAGAATTTGTGATATGAATGGGAACTCATTTAAAAAGCCAATGAGCTCCAATTAAAACTTTAAAGATTCAATTAGAGCAATTTGTTAATAACCTTAGAAATAAACCTTAAGATAATTTTCCTTGTAATGTGGAAATAAATCATAAATATAAAGAATAATGCAATGTAATTGAATTTATAATAATAGGTCTAAATCATAAACATGAGAAAAATTAAAATTTTAAATAAAGAAAAAGAAAAGAAAGAAATTGAAAATAAAATAATTGAAGAAATAAAAATGGAATAGAAAGATAAATATTTAGGAAAATGAGAGAAAGGCCACCATCTCCATTTCCACAAAGACTTCAAAAATAAAATGTGGATAATCAATTTTCAAAATTCATATAAGTATTTAAGAAATTATTTATAACTATACTATTTAATGAAGCCTTAGAACAAATGCCTTTGTATGCTAAATTAATGAAAGATATTATATATAAAAGAAGAAACATAGGGGAAAATAAAATAGTATCCTTTACTGAAGAATATAGTGTAGTAATTCAAAGAAAATTATCTAAAATACTTATAGCTCTAGGGAGTTTTACTATTCCTTCCACTAGAAGGGATAAATTTTTAAGAAAAGCATTATGTGATTTAGAAGCTAGTATAAACTTAATGCCTTTTTTTTTATCAATTTTCAAGTAACTAGAATGAAGAGAAGTGCAACCTTCAAGTGTAATTCTATAATTAGCTAACAGATCTTTGACATATCCTCATAGTATTATTGAAGAAGTTTTAGTTAAGATAAATAAATTTAAATTTCTTGTAAATTTTATAATATTATATATAGAGGAAGATAAAGAAATACATCTCATTTTAGGGAGACCTTCCTTAGCTACTTGAAGAATGATGATACATGTTCAAAAAGGGGAATTGATAATGAGAGTAAATGATCAGGAAGTTAAACCTGATGTGTTTAACTCTATTAAGTTTTTTGATGGTAGAAATGAAGAATGTTATAGGACTAGGTTAAGTGAAAGTAAAGAAGAAAAAGAATTTAATTCCTATATCGTAAATGATTTTATAGAATAATAACATAAAATGATGATGGAAGAATATGAAGACATTCAACTCCTTAGAATTACACCCAATTAGTTGAAAGAGAAATTTGAACCATTTGAAATGTCTATAGAAAGAAAGAATCTCAAACCATCTATAATAGAAGCCCTAGAATTAGAATTAAAACTATTTCCAAATCACTTAAAATATGCTAACCTAGGGAAATGATCAATATTAGCAATAATCATCTCAACTAATTTAGAAAAAATGAAAAAGATAAATTAATTGAAGTTCTTAAAGAACATGTAAAAGCATTTGGATGGACAATAGTAGACATTTATGTAATTAATCATTCAATATGTATACATAGAATTTTAACGGAAGAAAAGAATAAACCAATTTATTAAAAACTTAAGGAAACTAAATCCTATCATAAAAGAAGTTGTAAAAGGGAATCTTAAAGTGGTTGGATATATGAATTATATATCTTTTATTCGATATCATATGGGTATGCCCAATCCATTATGTGCCTAAGAAATGAAGAATGACTATTGCATATAGAAATATATAAAACAAAAATTATCATAGTATATATATATATATATATATATATATATATATATATATATATATATATATATATATAACCACCAAAGACTCTACTCTACAAAGAGTATGTTGGGCTCCAAAGGCTATAGGTAAAAGGGGAAGATTGTGGAAAAGTTAGAGACATGCTTAGTCCAAATCTCATGGACCTATCTTCCTAACATGTCAAGCTCGTAAACATTTAGCCTGGGAATGTAGTCCACTCAACCTAGTTGAGAGAAGCCTTATCAGCAACTACGAGTTGCATTTTTCAAACTCATGTCAACGAAAAAGGAAGTAAAAGAAAGAATCTTAAAGATGTTTTTAAGAAAGAGAACATAAAAGGTGTAGGACTTGCGGCCTTTAGATGAATAATGATTTTTGCACATAAGGAAAATAGGGGTGATAGCCCAATCATATGAGTAGATTATTAAGATCATAGTTTAGGTTAGGTTTTCATTAACTAGCATATTAAGACTTCCTTAGCCACCATTCAAAACCATGTCTATATAAAGATTTAATATAAATTGGTTAAATATTATTTGGAAATTATCTTCCCTTAAGATATATTTGTTAAGTAAGAATAACTCAAAAATATATCATGATGGTGCCTACAACTAATGCTAAGAGGGGTTAACTTTATATCTCTTTAAAGAGATAAATGCTAGCGAGTTTTATTTTAAAAAAAGTTGGTTAGAGGGGAACATCATTTTAGTATTTAAAAGGTTATTTAAATCATTTTAATGAGTTTGTTAGAATTTTGTTAAAATGGATAGAAAAAATTAACTTTTCATCCTAAGAACTAATTGTAGATTATAGGTCTCAAATAAACACAATGCAAAAAAAAAAAAACATAGTACATGAAAATAAGGAAATCAATGAAGTCATTGTCTGTCTATGCGACATCCAAATTACAAAATTATTATTTTTATTCATGGTCCTCTATAAAGTAAAATAAAGGAATTGGTTGTTTGAAAAATACAAAAATATTTTTATAATCTAATAGCAGTACAAAAGTAGAGCAATGTAGAGGATTGCAATTTGCATACTCAATATAAGTAAAAGAAATCTAGCCATACTATTACGACCTCATCCTGAATAGCCATAATGTAAAGTAAATAAAGAGAGCTAAGTACAATCTCTCCATACTAGCAACTACAAGGTTGTAAACTATCACATCAAGTAAGTGTGTTCAAATTAGTATATTCTTAATGGTATTCTTATATGAACTTGACTTGCCAAGCTAAGTCAAATAAGTAACTCAATCATCCTAAAGTTTATTACTTTATGCATGTTTTGTTAGAGATAAAGTGATTGGAAATTGGATATTCCAATATTATCAATTAGTCATATAAAAATAGTTATGATAAAAAAATCTTATTATAATAAGAATATTTAACTAATAATAAAAATTACATAACAATAACTTTTGTTGATTCTAGGCTCTAATATGCATATGCATTAATATGATAAATAGTGGTTAGCAAAATGAACCATTATATGAAAGCCTAATATTCTTACAAATTTTGAATATTAAGTATCCCAAACAAAGCAATAGAAATATTATAATGTTTTAGAAGACAATGGTGAAATGAATGGAGATCATCTATTCAACATAAAATGAATATGACAAAGCTCAGGTGTATACCTATATGCTCATATTGCTTAGTCTTAATGACTAGGTGATCATAACTTGGTCATATTTATATGATCCTATCGGGTAAAGACTAATAAGTAGTGGTTAGTCAATCATAATTGAACCTAATCCAGAATGATTGTCATGCTCATTAACTAAATTTAGTAGAATTGTTAAAAGGCTAACCATACTAAAAGTGGTTGTATCACAGTGTGTATGACCAACTCATGAAGATTTCTCAACCACAAAAATGTGAATGAGAAGAATATGAATGAATTAAGATAACATTTAACCTAGAGTATTGCTAATGGCTAGATACTTAGCAAATTAAAATTTTTAATTAAGAAGAAAACTGTATGTACTGATGTAATTATCTATTTGATTGATTATGAGAATAATGAAACTCTAGAATGATGTACATGGTGATCATAATTTATGTGTTTCCCCAATAAGTTGAATTAAATTGATTTATTATTTGAATTTATTTTATTTATATTTAATTGTTATGTGATTAATGTTAAATATCCAATGTTCTAGATAATGCTTACTTTATTCTAAATTTTATGAAAAAATATAACAAATTTATATAAGTTTTTTTTAAATCACTTAAATTATTTTATAAGGTTCAATGATTTTTAATAATTAATAATTCTTTATTAAATTAATTTTCATATTATTACGCTAAAGTTTCAATACGTAATTTAAATTTTAATAATAATTATTAACTTTAAAAGATTTCTTATTGTTTTAAAATAAATAAAAAATTATTATTTAAATTATTTATTATTTTCTTACTTTTTAATAATTAATAATTATTTATGTAACTAGAAATTGCCAATTTCAACTTAAAATGAGCTCCACTACTCAAATCATCTTAAAAGTTTTATCTAATATCTAAATTATAAATCTAAATATTTAGCGAATTATACATAATTATAAAAAATATATTTATTTTTCTCAAATTTTAACAATGTTTAAATAACTTTTAAAATTTACAAATTTTAATTATAATATGAAGCAATATAAATCTTCAAAAAAATTATTAGGTTGGTATCATAAGCATTTTTTTTTACTTTTTTAGAAATTTATTTAATAAATTAATTTACTTTTTTCTAACTTTAGAAATTCCATTAAGTTTAAATAATCATTTTAAACATTTTCTAACTTTTATATAATTTTTCCAAATTCATTTCTTATTATATTTTTGATATTGTTTTCTGAGAATTAAAATTACACTACTTTTTTTTTTATTTTGTTTCGAAATTATGAAATTTTTTCATAAGCATAAATTAATTTTCTGAATATTTATATAATTTTTTATAATGTTTTACTAAAAAGTTTAATCTAAAATTTTAAATTTAAAATAAGGGATTCAAAAATTCTTCACTTTTTTATAACTTTACTTAAATTGAAATTTTTATAGAATGTCTAAGTTATTGTGGTATAATTTATATTCAATTTTAACATTTTTTTAGAGAAGTTTGATATTTCAAACATTTTAAACAAAGGATAAATAACTTTTTATGTTTAGAATTATGTTGGTTATTTTATGTTTGATATTTTTCCTAAGTTTTGTGTCTAATATGGTGCCTACACTGAACATTTAAAGCCATGATGCATATTAGATAATATAGAGAAAAAAATTAAGGCCTACATATTTAACTTGGCATAATCGGGACTATTGGATTTAAATAGGTCAAATAAAATGGCCCATAAATCATCTCCTTTATTAAAATGACTTGTAAACTTATGGTCATGGGTTGGTGTCAAGTTAACATGACTCGAGCTTCACAATAGCAAAATTCATCTTTTTTAGACCATCTTGAGCTAATCCACTTATTGAGAAGTAAGAAGGAGAGGAGAGCAAATGAATCCATGCCTCATTGATCCATGATGTAGCATACGAATCTTAAGTGGCCAGGCCCTAGAATAGGATAAAAGGAAATCATTGAATTCTTACCTTGGAGTTGTTGGTTTTATAAAAATTTAATAAGAGAAGCTTCATAGAGGTGATATGAGCCTGCTAAGAGGTATGAACAAGTTGCCTCCCTCTGCTTCATTATATGTATAAAACTCCAAGGAACTGTAATCATGGCTTGGTCATTGTTGAATCTAATTTTTTTGTGGAGTGATGTAGAACCTCTTAGACATCTAAGACATAAGACTAAACTAAGTGGGATAAGAAGAATGTAAAGTGTAGTAAAAAGTATGAAAAATATTAAATATTTTACTATGTCAAAAGATTAAAGAATAAGATCTACCAAAATTTGTGGAAGCACCAAATGGCTAAACATTAAAAAGAGTGGCAGTTACATATCACAAGTATATGTAAGCTATGCTAATTATATAAGAGTGGACTCACTTGTAATGAAAAGAAGTATAAGTCAAGTGGAAAATTCTCAGGTATGGCCACTAGTATTGGCAAGATGACTTGCTTGAGTCTTGAAACATGAGATGACTTGGTTGTTGTTGGTCACTTAATTGAGATGAACTCTTTCCATGCTCACTCGCTTTGAGTGAGTCATTATGGTTAGGTAAATTGCTTATTTGAATTCTTCTTCTTACTGTTAAGTATTTTTGTATCAATTTTTTTATCGCTCATGATCATTCTCTAGATCTATATATATTTTGTTGGTATATATTTAGCCCTCTGATTCTTTATCTCTTTGTAGATGTGACTCATAAAAAAACCAAAGAATAAAAACATATTTTAATTATTGGTACTTAATTCAAAAAAATAAGAATCAAGAGTTATTTTAATATTTACATCACATCATCTTTGACTTAGCTTATTCTTTAGAAATTTTCCTTACATTTGGGGTTATAAAAGGAGTCTGAGCATCAAAGCTACATTTCTTTACAACATTTTGATAGCATAAGCCTCACATTTTTTTGGAGTTCTATTTGAATACTCTCCATTGAACATAAAAGACTTCATGGTAATGTTATTCTTATCATGCTTTGGTCATGAATAGAGTAGAGGACTATCTCCCTATGGTATGACTTGATGCTTTTTTGTGAGTTTGTTGTTCTTATATGGTTTTACACAATCTTTTTTGTTGGTAGAAAGTGACATTGATTTCACTGCCAGATATCTCAGTAGCAGTCCAAGAAAATACATTCATATCTCTTTTGAGAGCATAAACAAGAGCTTCTTTGTACTCGCCACTGAAGGTCAAGTTGATCCTCAAGACTCGATCTAGGTTCTATGTAGCTAGCACCTTCTTGATTTCTTTATTGACTTCTACTTCTGTGCGTGTGACTTCCAACTACAACATTTTCTCTATTTTATGCAAGTTACCAACTACTTGTAGATAACAAGCTTGAGATGGACTTAAGATCCCCTTAATAGTGATCTCTTCTCTTTATGTTGGGAACCTAATTGCTACATGATAAGTCGACACCACTATCCTAAATATATTAAGTAGTTGTCTACCAAAATGGCATTATATGTGCCTAGTACATCATAATAATGAAGTGAGCCTTAGTAGTAAATTTCTTCTATCCTTCTTCACAAGTTAAATGTAGAGTAAAAATTTTTTTAGTCTCTCTCCTTTCTCAAAAAAAATCATAGAGGTGGCCTCTAGTGAAGGTTATGGCACACCCAGAGGGGAGGGGGCAGGGGGTTAATTGTGTGCTAAAACTTTTAGTATAATTATTATTTTATTATGTTTGTTTATAAGTTATAAAATAATAAAAATTGTTAAACAAAAATGCATATAATGAAAAATACACAAGCCAATTTTTACTTGTTTAAGTTTCTTGCCTACATCCACGCCTAGCCAAACCCATGGACTAGGATTCTACTAGCCAAATAATATCTCATTTACACAAAGTGTTGATGGAAAAACCTTTACAATCTAAATATGCAAATCTAAAATACAATAATTATTTATGCATACTTTAAAATAAAATAAAATTCAAATATTGCAAACACTAGATCAAAAATATAACAAAATAATATTTGAAGAAAAAACTAAAATGATCTTACAATTTGATGTCGATCATTGAATAACAGGCTTGCTAGTGATCTTGCTTTATCTTTGAACCTTCAACAAATCTTGATGAGCTTCAAACATTTGCTTTTGATGAGAGCTGAGAGAGGGAGAGTTATGAGAGAATTATCAAAAAATTTCATTATCTTTTCCCTTACAAATATTCACTTATTTATAGACCCATCAGCCTAAAGAGGTTCTTTGAAAACAAATTGCAAAAAAAAAAAAATGATTAATGCTAAGAAGTTAGATGTTGCTAATTAAATTGATTTCCATTTTTATATATTATTTTAAGGGTTACAGGTGAAGATGAATAACTACTAGGAAAAAAATTAATGATAAGCAAGAATCAAATTAATAAAAAAAATTTTATGAAAGGTTTATAGCTGTAAAAACATTTCTTCAGTGTGGGGGCTCTACTAGGGTTATTCTTCCCCCCTTTCTCCCTTACAAAGGTTGTGGTAGCTCCTCTTTCCATTCTTTGATAAGGTTTTGTTGTTCTTTTCTTCTACTCCTTCTTCTCCTTTGTTGTTCTTTGACCTCGAGCCTCAGTGGTCGGGGGTCCGATCGCTTTCTCCCCAAACCTCTCCTCCTTTCGCTCTAGTGTCTATGTTGGCCTATGCTCTCAATGATTTCAGAGGTAGCTTACAGATCTAATTTCCTCCCCCCTCTCTTTTTTCCCCCTCATCTTCCATCTCGGGGCTCCTCCCTCTATCAATACTGCAATGTCTTCTCTGAACTCCAACCTTCTCCTTTTGAGTTTCGATCAACCATTCTGGAAAGATCTGCTTATTGCTCATAATGACAAGAGTTAGCACTTATCCTTGTCCTTCATCCCTCTGGATTTTGAAGTGGTTAAATTCTCAGAAGATGAGCTTATTAATGAACAGAATGAATGGAATTTTTCCCTGGGTGGACATGCGGTTGGGAAGCATCTTTTTTATGGCTCCTTGCTAGCTGCCAATACAAAAAAAAATGGAATTTCAAGGGTGATTTAGAGCTCCTTAATCTAGAGGGGGACTCCTTTTTATTCAATTTTTCATGCCATGGGGACTATGACCTAGGCTAGGATCATGACCCTTGTTTCTTAAATGGTGGACCTTTTATCTTTCAAAAATGGTCGTGGGACTTTATGCCTTCCAAGGAAATTTTTTTGAGATCCCTCTTTGGATCAAGCTTCCAAACTTCCCACTCTATTGTTGGAATGAAGTCGGGTTCTCAAAGGTTGCTTATATGGTCGGTATCCCTCTTATGGTAGATAATCTTATAATGACTAAATGCAGTATTACCATTGCTAGAGTCTGTGTCCAGATTAACCCTTCCTCTCCCTTGCTTGACTTTATTTCTCTCAATCTCAATGGAGTCAAATTTCAACAAGACATTGTTTAAGACTAGAAATTGAAGGCTTGTAGCAAATGTTCCTCTTTTTCTCATGATAACAATACCTGCCCCATTAATCAAGCCATTAAACCTCCTTCCAAGTGTCAAAGCCATAGCTAATCTCCCAGTATTCTCAAGCCTCTAACAACTACCAAAGCTTTAATTAACTCACTCAAAATAGAAGACAATCTGAACCATGAAGTTGCCTTGCCTTCTGAGTAGGTTTTTACTCAAGTGGAAAAGACCCAACTCTTATCTCCTAAGCCATTAATGACCTGAATCACTCCCTAGTGCAATCCCCTCTGGTTGATGAAGAACTTCTAAATTACTCCTCTACTCTAATGGAAAACTCCCTCCCCTCGGATGAGCCTCACAATTCATTTTTTTTGCATGGTGTCATGACTCATTCTACTATTTCTTATTTTACTCACTCTTACTCCACCCAGAACTATGAGAACTCTTCCAAAACTCCTATGAAGAATTCTCAAGATTAGGACCATCTCAAATCTCAGTCTAACCAGCAAGCCTTGGGACACAAGGCTAATTTCAAAAAGAAAGGCAAATAGCCTTTCTCTTGTGCTTCTTTTCATTATGATTTTTCCATATTTAGGAAGTTGGAATGTTCGTGGCCTTCTAATTAAAAGTAGATTTCATTACTGTAAGTATCTTGTGAAAGACTCTCAGATAGACATTTTCTATCTCCATGAAACTAAACTAAATCTAGGCTGGCTCGAGGATCATCTCTTACAGTGGAAGCTTAATCTCTACTGCTCTGAAGCTAGTATTAATAATTTTGATTCTTGCCCAGGTGGTAGGATCTGGATCAAATGGAATAGTGCACTTGTCTCTTTTACTCTGGTTAGCAAATCCTCCTAATTGATTCATGGGAAAGTCATTTACAATAATTCTTGCTCCTTCTATCATACTTATGTGTATGCCCATAATGATGCTCAAGATAGAACTCATTTATGAAGTCTCTTTTGGGAGATTGCCTCCTCTGTGAATGATCCTTGGATTATAAGGGGTGATCTCAATTATGTTTTTTACTACAATGAAAAGAGTGGGGGTGTCCTATTCTTTTTAATCATACTATGGATTTTAAGGAATGTGTTCAAGATTGTGGTCTTCTTGATCTCCCCAGTTCAGGTCTTTTCTTTACCTTGTCTAATCAGTAGATTGATAACCCTATCTAGTCTAGGATTGTCAGAGTTCTTTGTAAAGTCAATTGGGTCGACTCCTTCTCAGATTCCAACTATAAAGTATTAGCTCCTTTGTCTTTAGACCACTCCCCTCTGGTCACCTATTTACATCAGCCCCACTAATCTTCTTCTTCTTCTTCTTCTAGTTTTATGTTTAGGAACTATTGGACTAAGTATGATAACTTTAAGGAGGTGCTTACAAAAGCTTGGCATGTTTATGTCTCTAGTGACCCTCTTTATTTTCTCAAAGAAACTATAATTCATTAGGGATCTTCTCAAGAAATATAAATGGGATTTTAATTCTCTTGCTCAACAAATTGAATCACTCAAAAAAGAGCAAGCACACATTATGTCTTGCCTGGAAAATGATCATAACAATTCTATCTTAGCTCGTGAAGCTAAAATCATTAATGATAAATACTTTAAGACCACTCAGAAAGAGAGTCTATGGGTAAAACAAAGAGCGAAAACCCATTGGCTAACTAACTCTAATGATGATTTGAAGTTCCTCTACAACTCTATTTAAGAATGGAGGAACTTTAAAAGGATACGTAGTCTCCAAACCCATCTGGGCACCATCTCTGATCCTCTCTTAATCATTGATGAAATATGCAACTACTTCTCTTCTCTATTCAATGGAGGTCATGTTGCCTCCCTTAATCTCCAATGATGTCCCTCTAGGCAATACTCTTTCCTCACAGCAAGCTAGTGAGCTTGGTGTGAATGTGTCAAATCAAGAAATTATCACTTATCTTCATGACATCAATGAGAATAAGACCCTTAATTTTGATGACTTCAACTCAAAATTTTTCATCTACACTGGGAAAATTACTGGAAAATAATTTTGTTAGCAGCCCATCATTTCTTCAAACCAAAAAAACTCTCTAAGCACTTCAAGCATAGTCTGATCACACTCATTTCGAAGGTGAAACTTGCTAACTTGCACTCTAATTTCATACCAATTTCCCTATGTAACACCTTCTACAAGGTTATCACTAAATTTCTAACAAATAGGTTGTGGGGAGTTCTGCCCCTTGTGGTTAATGTGGTTCAATCTGCCTTTATTCAAGGTCAGAATATTGCTGAGAAAATTACCCTTGTTCATGAAATCTGTTAAGAGATGATTTCCTCTGGGAATCCTAGAAGATTTATAGCCAAGTTTGACATGAAGAAAGCATTTCAGTCAATTAATCAAGACTCTCTTCTTCATAGAATGAAACTCAAAAGATTCGCACCAACTTTGATTGCTAGATTAATGCTTGTATTTCTGAAGTTCCTTTTTCCATCATCCAAAATGGAGAAATTCAAGGTTTTTTTGCTCTTCAAATGGTTTAATACAGGGTTTCCCCCTCTCTTCTATCTTATTTATTATTGATATGGATTCATTCTCTTGCCTTTTTGACAATGAGGTGAATTTGTTGCAGAATAACCCCTTACCTCCAGTAATTGTAATGTGTCTCGCTTGGTTTTTGTAGATGATTTACTTGTCATGGGTAACACATGTGAATCCACTATTGCCTCTCACCATTTTTTTATTAATGCTCTCTTCTCTTACATGGGGTTAGGCATTAACTATGAGAAATCTTTTATTTGCTTCTCTAAGGGAACTCAAAATAAAGATACATTCCTTAGGGTTCTTAACATCAAGGAAGAAGTTTTTTTTTAATACCTAGGAATCCCCTTTGTCATTGGTCCATGTAGAATGGCTAAGTTTATCCTTTTGTTTGATAAGCTTCAGGCTTGGTTGGCCAGCTGGAAATGCAAGTTCCTTTCCTATGGAGGTCGTTACCAACTTATCAGATCTTTTATTAATAATTTGCTAATTTATTGGTTTCAATCTGTTGCTTTTCCTATGGGTGTTCTTAAGAAAATATCTTCTCTTACTGATAACTTCTTCAACCATAGTAGGTGAGGGGATTAAAATGCACTTAATCTATTGGCACAAAATAACTCTGCCTCATGATAAGGGAGGGACTGGCCTTGCCTCAGCTTCCACTTTAAACCTCATTTGTAAAATAAATCTATGTGAAAAATCTATCACTAATTTGTTCTCTTTGTGGAATGGGGTCTTAATAAATATGGGCCGCTCTGGAAATATAGTTCCTCTCTCTCGACCTTTTGGAGAGATTTGAAAATCTATGCTAGTCATTTCAAAAAGAATTTAGCTTTAACTATTGGTAATGGCTCCACTTTCTCCCTATATTATGATTCTTGGTGTGAAGGTTCATCCATTTTGAAATTCTTGGGGTTTAGTGCCCTCTTTACCATGTTTTTTCTATTTGTAGGTTCTAGAATCACATTTGCACCTATTCTTTGAGTGCTCTGAATCCATGAGTCTTATCAGGAACCTTCTACCCAATGGTAATTTCTTTCTTTTACAAGCGTCTTTAGCTCAAGTCTTTAATGCTTCCTCATATTTGAATCACAAGGCTATTCGAAGATTGAGCTTGTTGGCCACTCCCACTATTGTTTATGTCATCTTGGGGGGTGGGGGTGTTGGGCTCTTCTCTAATTGTTTTCTCAATGGACGGTAAGCTAGGTAACCATAGAGGAATGTTTTCTTTCTTAACAAGATCCTCATCTCTTCTGCCCCTCCGCAGATACTTTTTTTGACAGTTTGGTTTGCATTTCATTCTTTTGAATAATTTTTTATGTTTGAGTCTGGCAGGATTTCCTCTCCTATGTTTTGGTTTTTCTCTTTTAGTTTTTCTTTATTTCCTAGTTTTTTCCCTAGTTTGTTCAGGATGTTTGTGTTGTTGTTTTCTTTCTTCAGTCTCCTTGGGGATCACTTGAAGTTCTTTCGTGTAATTACTTTTGAGATTGAAATTGGGCGTATGCCCTTAATTTTTCCAAAAAAAAGGTGTATGGCTGTTGTATGCCGTAATAATAGATATGAAAAAAAAATAATTGTATTTCGTTTGTGGTTTATGATAATGATGGAAAAATATATAAATATTACAAACTTATAGAGGTATCATGATTTTCAATGGAATGCAACTTCAATACAAATATATATATATATATATATATATATATATATATATATATATATATATATATATATATATATATATATATATATATATATATATATATAATGTTAATTATCATTTTCTGTAGTTGAATTTTTAAACAAGGAATTTCGGATGAATAGTATTTCAGCTTATGAATAGTAAAAACTAACATTATTATTAACAAAATAGTAATTAGTATGTTTAAAATTAAATGAATAATTTAAATATTTTTTATTATATTTTTATAAGTATAATTAGCTAGAAAGTAATTTATATTTATTAATTAATCATATAAATATTGTCAATGAAAACTTAAGCTTCATAATTGTTAAGCTTGTCTTGATCATATTGAGCTTCACATGTAGTTCATGAGCATCCATAGAATTTCTTGATTCAAACAATCAACTAATCCTGAATTCACTAAATAAAATCATTATGTCCACCCATCATAGTTTGTTATCATCAACACTATAGAGGCAACAATCTCCCTCTTTTGATGATGACAAACCTATATTGGGTAGTGATAAAGATTATATGCAAAGTAATTTTGATCCAAACATTAATGTGTTAATATATTATCACTTAAATGACCTATAGTTATTCTCCCCCTTAATGTATCATGTAGAAAAAAAAAGATATCGAGATAAAATGATTCATCGTATAATTAGATTTTAACGTACTTTTTCTCCCTCTTTTTGACATCATCAAAAGAAACAATTGAATAATAAAGACACTTATATAAAGGATATAAAAAAATATAATAATAAATTAGGATCTAACATTCATAATTTTCATAAAAGTTCACAAAATCAATTGTCATTCAAAGGTTTAGTAAAAATATATGCTATTTGTAAATCAGTTGGAACAAATTGAATATCTACATCACCCTTTGCAACTAATCTTTAATAAAATGATGTCTAATCTCTATATATTTGGTATGAGAGTGTTGAATTGAAATTTTTTTGTTAAACTAATAATGCTAGTATTATCACAATTAATAGGCATATGCTCTAATTTAAGTCCATAGTCATCAAGTTGTTGTTTATGCCATAGAACTTGAGGGACATAACTACCTGCAACTATATACTAAGCCTCAGTTATAGATAAACCAACATAATTTTGCCTTTTATAAGACCAAAACACTAAAGACGATCCTAAAAATTGACATGCTCTAGAGGTGCTTTGCAATAAACTTGACAACCAGCATAATCAGCATAAAAAAGCAACTAAATCATAATATAATGAGTTCTTGGAATACAATCTTAACCTAGTTGTGCCTATCAAATAACAAAATATACACTTAATAGCAATTAAATGAGATTCGTTTGGGTTAGTTTGAAAATGAGCGCACTCACATATACAAAACATAATTTTAGATTTATTTGCAATAAGTATAGAAGGGAACCAGTCATACCTCTATAAAGTTTATTATCATTTGATTTTTTTGAGTCATCTAAGCATAATTTAGCAATTCGCTCATGGGAGTCTTACAAGATTTGAATCTTTTCATACCAAATCATTCAAGTAAGCCATTTTTCTTATCTAGTTTGGAATATAAAGATACCCTTGTCTTATTGC
This sequence comes from Cymbidium sinense, assembly GCA_021442155.1. NCBI lineage: Eukaryota > Viridiplantae > Streptophyta > Magnoliopsida > Asparagales > Orchidaceae > Cymbidium > Cymbidium sinense. The sequence goes on from CM038221.1 coordinate 94,593,410, forward strand.
TTCACTTGAAGTCCTAAAAAAAATTTAGCTCCCCCATCATACTCATTTCAAAATCCTTACTCATCATTAATGAAAACTCATGCATAAAGTTACAATTGAGCTTTCAAATAAAATGCCATCTACATAAACTTGAACAACAAGAACAACTCCTATTTTCTTAAAAAAAGAGTCATGTCTACTCTACACTTACTAAAGTCATTTTCTACCAAAAAATTAATGAGCTTATCATACCAAGCTCTAGGAGCTCATTTCAATCCATATAGAGCCTTTTTTAAGTTGTATACATGGCGAATATGATCAATATCCTCAAATCTAGGAGGTTGTTCTATAAAAACATCATGATCTATAAACCAATTCAAAAATTCCCTTTTTACATCCATTTGAAAAATTTTGAAGTCTTTATAACATGCAAATGCATGGAGTAACCTAATAGATTCTAGTCTTACTACTGGTGCAAAAGATTCCTTTAAACCTATTCCTTCTATTTGATTAACCCTTGAGCTACAAGACTAGCTCTATTTCTAACTATATAGCCAGAGTCATTGAGCTTATTCTTATAAACCCATTTGGTTCAAATCACATTATAATCTTTGAGTCTTAGAAATAATTCCCAAAACATCATTTCTTTTAAATTGATTTAGCTCATCTTGCAAGGCTATAACCCAATAATTATCATTTAGAGTTTCATAAATATTTTGAGGTTTTATTTTAGAAAGAAATGCAGAGTGATTAACTTTCTCTAATTTTACTTCTAGTGCAAATACTTTTTGATGGATCTCTTAAAATTAAGTCCTTTGGATGATTCTTTGAATACTTCCATTCTTTAGGGAACTTTGAATTATCGATTTTCACATCTTTTGGATTATTTAAATTGATCAACTCTATTAACTTCATAATCATCAATATAGTTTTTAATAGATCTAGGTTTATTTTCTTCAAATGCAACATGTATTGATTCATCAATAATCATAGTTCACTAATTAAATACTCTAAAAGTAAAGGAATCACCATAATACTAGATATGGAAATGCAAAGGGAAATTCATTTCATTAGTGGTTTATGAAAACCTATTATAATAGATTGTGATTTTAGTAAATATCATAAACTTTATATACGTGTATATATCATTATTTTGATGGAATGGAAACAGAAATTAATACTATAAAATATGAGAAAATTTTGATATAATTTAAAAAAATTAAGGAAGAAAGAAATGCAACTTCATATATATATATATATATATATATAAACCATTAATTATCATTCTCTATAGTTGAATTTTCAAACATGAAATCTTGCATGAATAGTATTTGAACTTATGAATAGTAAAAACTACATTATTATTAATAAGATAATTATTAGTATGTTGTATGTTATAAATTTAAATAGTAATATTACAAAAAACATATGAGCATAATTCATTCTAATAGAATATAAAATTTTATGTTTATGAAATAGTACAAATATTATTTTATTGAAAAAAATTGCATAATAATTTTAAAATTAAATGAATAATTTAAATAATTTTTATTATATTTTTATAAATAAAATCTGCTTGAAAATAGTTTATATTTCTTAATTAATCATATAAATATTATCGATGAGAACTTAAGCTTCATAATTATTAAGCTTGTCTTGATCATCTTGAGCTCCACATGTAGTCCATGAGCATTTATAGAATTTCTTATTTGAAATAATCGACTAATCCTAAATTCACTATGTATAATCATTAGGTCTACCAATCATAGTTTGTTATCATCAATGCTATGGAGCCAACATCTAGTTGAGGCGAGTTTTAATAGGTTCATTTTGTTGAACATAGACTTAAAAGTAATATTGATAGAGTGCCCCTTGTTAATTAAGATACCCTTTTTAGATAGATGGCAATTAATGTCATGATGACTACTACATCTTTGTATGTGTTGTTAACTACAAGTCTATCTTTCTCTAGAAAACTTATTGAAATAACCTAAGTACTTGGTGCCCTTGCCATGGCTATCAAGTTGACGTCTCTTGATTGTAATTTCTTAAAGCTTGTTCTCCTAGATGACTTTTCATGACCTCTACAAATAGTAGGCAAAACCATAACAATATGAATCATATGAGCTAAGGCAAGTTTATTACCTAGCTTGACAACATTTCTTTTTTACCTCCTTGTAAACTCCTTTATCTTTTCAACCTTTATAAACTTTTCCACTAAGCTGCTTAAGTGTCAACTCTCCACGATGTTGTTGTTTACAATAAAAAAATAATGATAATAAAAATAAAATAAAATAAATGAAAATCTGGACCCAGCATCGCAGTGCTGCAAACACAATGCCTAGGTGCTGGCTCCACCGTCCTTAAGATAAAAGTGCCCAAACCAACAGCCATTCCCTCAGCAATAACTGTTCGAGGTGGGAGTGGGAGCGATTTGGTGAGCCAGAGTAGTTGGTCGGAGAGTGTGAATGGTTGAGATCCCACCCTATAAAAAGTTGAAATCTAACCTCCTTCTTTAGCTTCTTCTTCATGTTCTTCTTCTTCCTTTCCAGCCTCTTTCCCTTCCCTCTCTTTATGCTACATAATCTACTACAAGTTCTCCTCCATTGCATGCTCTTCTTCTTGCACAAGACAAGATTTTAGGTAAAACTCCAAATGAAATACTTCACTTATACAATTCCTCAATTTATAGGAAGAATCTTGAAGAATTCCACCATCAATCTTGGATCTAATGCGAAATAAAGATTCTCCATCCATCAATCTTAGATTTGAAGCAAGGAAGGAAAATGTGATCTTGTTAAAAAGAAAAAATTAATTCAAACTTTAATCTACTAAAATGAGTTTAAAATTTTAAGACCTCTATTGTTGAACTTGGTTTTAATGTGAGATGGAAAAAACTCCCTTCGTCGATCTTGAATTTGAAACAAGAGAGAATAGTGCATTTTAGACTAAAATACTTTCAAAATTAGCATTGCTAAGTTGTTATACTATCAAATTTCATACAATCATCAAAATTATATAAGAAATTGCCCTAGAATGGAGTCATATGACTCATAGCACTGCAACATTGATACCAGTGTTGCAGCAGTGAGCTCTTGAGATTTTAAATGTTAGGGCTCCACTTTGCAGTGTAGCAATGCTATTACATGGCACTGAGGTGCTGTGATCAGTGTCGTGGCACTGAATCCCAACTCTAAGGGCTTGGAATTTTGAATGTTGGCGCTCCACTTGCCAGTGTCGTAGCATTATTGCATTTCATTGAGTCACTACAATCAACACTATGGTATCGAATCTTGGTGTTACAGTCTTGAGCTCTCAAGTTTTAAAGTTAAATTCTCCAATTTACATCACTGTAATGTTATTTTATGACATTAAGGTGCTGCAACCAATGTCATGGTATCGAATTATGGCATCATAGCACTGCCTTCTCAGGTCATAAGACCAATGTGTCCACCTACAGTGTCATAGCACTATTATGAAATCACTGAGGCACCATAACAATGTCGCAACACCTTTTTAGCGCTTAAGAGCTACCATCTCTGATTTTTAAGCTTATGTCCCCACCATTTAGAGCAGAGGCATTGGATTCCTAACGCTAAAGTGCTATCATCATAATGCCACAGTGCTAACATTATAGTACCAAGGCACTACCTTTTCAACCTACTTTTCTTTAAGGTTAGAAATTTTATTCAATTAAATTTCTAACTTATAATAAGTACCCAAATCATAATTAAGCCCATAATATTGCCAACCAACACACAAAGAATATAAAATAAAATTTTAATACAGAAAATGAAATTTTATTGCATAAATGAGCCAAATAAAAATTACAATTGTATAAAATGAGTAAGAAGAGAAATACAAATAAAAAGAGGGAAAAGACTATCCTAGTAGTCGTAATCATCCTCCCCATCCTCTACTTCTTCTTCTGGCTTTGATGGGGTGCTAACATAGGGGTGGTAGTGAGGCACTATAGGAAAAGTAGTTGGATTTTTGCCTACCTTTTCCTTAATTCTAAGACTTCTCCTCCAATATCATGGAGTTTCTTAGTTAACATCTTGGAGGATTTGGATCTAGACGGAGGAGCACGTGAACTCTCTCCTAATTTTATTTTTTGATTCAAACCCTTCAATAATTCTTTCCATCCGGGGTTTATAAAAAACTCTTCATCTAGGTCCCCTGAAGCACTAATCGTAACATATAAAGAATAAATAAGGGAAAGGTGATCATACCCTAGGGTAGTACTATCGTTAAGCATATAACAAATTTAATTATAAATAATCTTTCCAACATTTATGGTAAATCCCTATTGAATTGCAAAATTCAAAATAATTCTATCCTTAGTTTCCTCATTGATATTACTAGTGGGCATCAACTTGGCAGAAATAAAATAGTGTCAAGCTTTAGCCTCCGCTATTAGGCTGATGACAAGAAAATCGATAATCTTTTCCTCTCACCATTTTCACTAGACATTTGAATTTCTAATAATAAAAAATGAAGGATTTCATTAAAATCAAGGTGATTATTGTAGTAGAAAAGATATTGATCTTATGTAAAATTTTGTAAATTATAATATGCATTAAAGGAAGCACTATTTAAATGTATCTGTTTCCTCCACTCAAAAACTTGGTTGTCGGTGATCCTTGGTGTTGGCAAAGAATTCTCACACCACAGAATGATGCAGGCATTATTGTCATAGGTTAGCATCTCCCAACCTTGTTTGTTGATAGCCCTCACTAGGCTCCCGCCTAGATTGTCGAAGCTCCTCTCTAGGATGAGGTGTTTGCCGATGAGTGCATGTTAGTACCTCACCTCAGCATCAATAATGATGAATCTGTTAGTGTCACTATATGACACCCTCTTCTTGCCCTTCTAGATGCTATTGAATAGCATGTTTACTTATCTAGGGATTAGGAAAAGCTATGATAATGGTTTTGAGTGGCATATTTATAGACTTGACCTAGCAATGTAGCAATGTAGAAGCAACATTGAGACACTGGCCGCTCAATTTCTGAGGTTTATAACTAACGTTGCAATGAACCCATGTAGCATCTATACACTGATCAACTACTTAAGATGATTACTATGCTGATCAAAAAGAGCATTTATTAATATTTATTACCATTAATTCTGTAACTGATTAGATCTAAAAAGCATGTTGTACATTGATGGAGTTTCACAGCTCTTTAATGCGATGTTGCAAAATTTGTAAGAAGTTCTATATTTTTTTGTTAAATTTGTGTGCCAACCTGTTATCCTTTGAACAACTTTTTGATTAGCATAGCAGTGTTACTTTGGCAGCACCGTGGCACTAGTCAAATAATCAACCAATTTATGTAATTCTTTATGCAACCTCAATGCTGTGGTGCTAGGTTCACAATGCTGAAGTGCTACCCTCTATGGTTTTAAGACTTATGTTTGTGCCTGACAATGCTAGTGCACTATCTCACCCGCACTAATGCACTGAAGCACCAACCTCTCAGCACCTTGGAATTGAACCACTAGCACTGCAATGCTTCTTCTATAGCACATAGGAATTGTACCCTAAAAATATATATATCATAAAAAATGCACAAATTCAAATCAAACACCTTTTTGTTCATCATGCAAACACCCTATTTGACATTCCAAATCTTATGTTCATCATGCATACACCCTAACTGGCTTTCCAATAGATGTAAGCTCAATCTTATGTTGACCATGTGAACATTTAAAATTTATATGGCATTCCTAAGGGATGTAACCCCAATCTACACATTTGTCATGCAAACATTTAAACCCTTACCCTAATGGCATTCCGAAGGGATGTAAGTCTATTCTAGGTGTTCACCATGCGAACACCTATTTGGCCTTCTAAAGGGATGTAAGTCCAACCCTTGTGTTCACCATCCAAACACCCTAACAACATTCTAATTGATGTAAGCCCTACATATGTCTATAATGCATACTTCATTGAATTATTGGATAAGCTCATAAATTAAGTTTACCATTTAGTTCACTAAACACCTACAAAACACTGAATATGTAAAATATGATATAAAATATGGTTTAATCCCTCATATTTGGCCCAAAGATTTGGTCCAACACATGGAAAGCTTATGGAATACAAAAACTAAAAATTTGAATTTCAAATCTAGTGTTGGTTTCGATATCATTGGACCTTTGGATAATAATGAACATTGTTTAATGATAAGTAGTCATATGGAATCTGATTAACATTTTGAAAATCTATCTAATTATTTAGAAGAGTTTTTCCTTGAAACTTCAAATAATTTAGATGATTGCTTAATTGAAAATGTATTCTCAATTTTTGAAGAGGAAATAAAATCTACTATTAATGAATTAAGGGAGATCAACCTAGAAATTGAAGAAAACCCAAGGCCAACTTTTTTTAGTTCATTATTGGGTCTAAAAGATTTCAGAGAGTTGATTAATTCACTTTTCAAATATAAAGATTACTTTGCATGGAATTATGATGAAATGCAATGTTTATCTCCAGATATTGTAATTCATAATTAGAGATTAAACCTGATGTTGTTTAGGGACATATGACAATGCTATCGTGTAGGATCAGATAAGGAATATGATCTAGTGTCTTAATCATTACCATGATACAACTATTAAGAGATTAAAGCTAGAAATCCATGGTCTAATAAGATAGTTTAATAGGCTTCTAATCTAGGATTATGTGTCCAAAAATGAGGTCAATAAATGGACCCCCAATATGTGTGGTGGACTGACTAGAGTACCCTGCACATATTGGCATTGACCGGATTAATCAACATGAACATAATCTTGAAAGCATTTGAGTTTAGTTTTAAAATTTAGAATTATGATTTTATTTTTGATTTAATTATGAAAAATAAGAAAAAGTATGCCCGAATTTGTTTCAATTTAGAATTATTTATTCTTAGAAACTTAAATCCATTGAGTTCCAAAAAGAGTATATATTTCATTAGGAAAAGACTCAATGAGGAAAATTATCCTACCATAGTCAAAGAAAATTCTTTCAAGGGACTTATTCTCAAACTGACTACAGTATATTTCCAAAAGTTAACATAGAAAGAAAGCACTAAGACTCATATCTCCTAAGTGAGATTAGCCAAGAGGTAGTCTAAATGACTAACTAATTCTAAAAAAAAGGATTTATATGAAGACCCTAAAGTTTTTTTTTCTTAGAAAAGATTCCACTATGGATACTTACTCCTTTCTAAAGAAAATTTGAAGCATACCAACATGGATACTTACTCCTAACCAACTATATGTATTTAACCAGAGGAAGATACCACTAGAGGATTTAATATTATATGGTTAGCTATTAGGAGGGAGTCTTTAATTATTATATTTCAACATAAATAGCTGATCTTGAAGAAAAGGGGTTTTCAATGACTTATTTTCTAAACCTCAAGATTTTGACAAATAGGTAGGGTTTTTCATTTGGACTTAATTTCTAACTTGACTAGTAGATAGGAATGGGGTCATCATTGACTTATTTCCATTCCTTAATTTCTTTCATTTTGAACTAGGAAAAGGGCAACAAAGATTTAATCCTAATCTATCAAAATTTAGCTATCAAGGATGGGCCTTTAATGGCTTAATTTTAACCTAAATAGCTTGAAAAGAAAAGGGGTCATAATGACATAATCATATCTTGAATTTCTTACAAGGATGCTTGCTAAAGGGCTTACTCCTATCTGATTAGCTATTAAGAAGGGACCTTTAATGGCTTAGTTCCTTCTTGAATAGCTACAATAAGAAAGAGAGGTCTTAATTACTTAATCCTAAACCTCAAATTTTGACAAGTAGGAAAGGGGTCTTGATGACTTAATCCTAACCATGTAGCCTATTTGATAGGAAGGGGTTTTGATGACTTAATCCTATCTTTATACTTTGAAAAGATGCTTACAAAGGGACTTACTCTTATTGGGTTAGCTATTAAGATGGAACATTCATAGGCTTAATTCCAACTTGAATATATAAAGAGAAAAAATAAGTCTTGATGACTTAATCCTATCCTTAAATTATGACTAAAAATAAAAAAAAATCCCACAAATTTAGATTACATAAATAGAGAAATAGAAATGCAAAGGGTGGCCACTCTTAGTGAAGGTTAAGATGAATATGACTGGAGGTAGACATTCATTAACTATTTAAATGAGGGTAGGCTTCTTGAAGACAAGTCATTAGCAAATCAAATTATACAATGTGCCTTGTCTTATGCATTAATCAATAATGTATTTTATCATAGGTCAGTTGATCAAATATGATAATGAAGTTTGGACTACAAGAAGCCCATAAGATCATGACTAAAGTACATTATGAATTGTGTGGTGCTCACCAATATGAACCTAAAATAAAATTAAAGGTAAAAAGACTTGAATATTATTGGCCTTCGATGTTAAATGACTGTATAGAAACTATATGTCATTCTCATCAATGTCAAATAGATGTTGTGGTCTTACATTAGCCTCCTATTGTACTATGCCCAATGATTTCCACTTGGCTTTCTAAGAGTTAGGGTACTAACATCATAGGGCCTATTGACCCTTCATATTAAAAGGGTATCATTTTATATTAGCTGCAACAAATTAATTTTCTAAATGGGCTGAAGCAGTTCCATTAAAAGAAGTGAAAGCATAACATGCACTTAAATTGTTCTAGGAAAATAACATATATCGATTTGGCATTCCTCACCAAATTATATTCTATAATGGTCCATCATTCAAGTCTACTAAATTAAATCACTTTATAGCTGAACATAAAATTGATTGGAGATATTCAACCATCTATTACCCTAGGGCAAATGGATTGGCCAAAGCATTTAATAAAACTCTTATGAAAAATTTGAAAAATATACTCTATGAAAGTAAGTGTTAATGGCATGAAAATTTGGGTGTAGTACATTAGAAGGCTGATGTAAGACCACACCATATATTTGACATTGATGACAACGACATGCAGTTTCCTTATAGTCATTTAACATCGAAGGATAATAATAATCAAGTCTTTTAATCTTTAAGTTTATTTTAGCTCCATATAGGTGAGAACCACACAATCTAAAATGTACCTTAGTCATAATCTTATGGGCTTTTTATTTATTCAAACATCATAGCCACATTTGATCAAATGACCTATAAAATAGTACATTATTGGTTAATGCATAAGACAATGTACATTTTTTAATTTGATTTGCTAATGACTTGTCTTTAGGGGGCCTCCCTTACTTAAATATTTAATGAATGACTTCCTCAAATTGCATTCATCTTGACATTCAATAAGAGTGGCTACCTTTTGCATTTTTATTTCTCTATTCATGTAATCTAAATCTATAAGATTTTTTATTTTTGTTTGTTTTCCCTATTAAATAGCTAACAAATTTCCTAAATAATAAAGCACCACTCCCACTAGCATTGAAACAACATGCCTAGAAGTGTGCAAAATGCTACTTGGGATTACCCATCGTCATCCTATACTTCTATGAAAGAGATAGAGTCTCTTCATTTATGTCCTTATAATAGGGAGATCATGGATAAGAAGTCTCTACTATTTATGAAAGTAAAAAAAAGCATTTGATGTGAACCCCATGGGCATAGAAGAAGAGTCTAAAATCATCCTTGATAACAATAGTGTTCCACTCTATTTGATAAAAGAGGAGATGGAGACAGTTGTGAGAGAGAATGAGGAAAATCCTAAGTAAATTAAGTATTGCCATAATCTCGTGATACGATTTTGATTCCAAAGGGTAGACCTTACCCTAACAAGTATGATTGTGTACCATATCCTAAAGGGTTTGTGCATCCTTCTTTTAAGGTTATTGATGGGATGGGCAGTCCCATGCAGCACATAATAAAGAGAATTTTCTTTCCCTTCCTCATTAACATGGGCTAATAAAGCTCCAAGTGATTTATCTAACACTACAATATATAGGAATAATGGCTTCCTTGAAATCTAGCCTGCCAAAATAGGGGGATTAATCAAGTATTATTTTAGACTTTTAAATGCATTTTAGCATTTCACATCTCAAATAAATTTACAATCTTTCTTTGTTTATGCTGCAAATGGTTGGCATCTTCCAGATAAATTTGATATAAATCTTCTAAAATATGCAAACCTCCCTTAGAATGATCTTAATTGTGCAAGAATTTTAGGTGGTGGCATTTTCATAATTACTTTTTATCATTTCTAGATCAATTTTGACTCCACAGTGCCTTACTACAAATCCTAAAAACTTTCTTGAAGTTACTCCAAAAGCACACTTTAAGGGATTCATTTTAGGTTATAATGGCACATCAATTCAAAATTAATCCATAAGTCATACAAATAGTTTTCTTTTTCTTAACTTTTATTGACTAGATCATTGATATAGCATTCAACTTGATTATGGATTAAATCATCAAATATTCTAGTCATTGCTCTTTGATAAGTTGCTCCAGCATTTTAAAGATTGAATGGCATGACTGTGTAATAGAATATTCTAATAGAGGTTATGAACGTTGTATGTGTTTCACCTTATAGGGCCATCTTCATGTGGTTGTATCTAGATGAGGCCCTGGTTCAACAAGCCCCACATTATCAGGATCAATCTATGAATGAGAAGATTTCATGTGATGAGGCTATGCCCACCATAGGTTCTAGTATTTGTAATGAGAACTCATCCTTGGGACAAGCCTTATTCAAGTCTTTAAAATCTAAGCAAATGCACATTGGACCATTAATTTTCTTTATTTGAAAATGCTCATTAACCAAGAAAGATATTGTTCTTCACATTTAAAGCCAACCTCAATTAGTTTTTTTGACTTCAGCAATGACTTGTTGCCCAATATTTAGATGCATGCGTCCAGAGCTTGCTTTTTTGGAATTATATCAGGTTTAATCTCTAGTTTATGAACTATAATATTTGGAGATAAACCTGGCATTTCATCATAATTCCATGGAAAGTAATCTTTATAATCAAAAAATAAATTAATCAACTCTTCAAAATCTTTTGGACCCAATAATAAACTAATAAAAGTTGTCCTTAAGTATTCTTTAGTTCCTAGGTTGATCTCCCTTAATTCATCAATAGTGGATGTTCCACTGTGGTCACCAAAAATGATGCTCTTATTCTATCCAAAGAAAAGAGAGAGTCATTAGTTTAGGCATTTCTTGATCCAGTGATATGTCTGGCTCAACTAGTAGCAACTTCTTTAAATGAGCTTATTACTTCAAATAGATTCTTGGAGTTAGCTTCTTCGATGAAGATTTAGTTTTGGGAACCGTAGATCATAATCGGCTACTTTACATTTCTATCAAGGTGGAGAACATCAGATTATTAAGAGTCCTTGTTGATCCAATATATATTCCTTATCACATATGAGACATACTCTTATTGTAGTTAACCTTGGGAACAATCGGCTCAACTAGTGAATCTTGTACAAAAATTTAAAATTTGATCAATAATTTGTTTGCCTTTATCTTTATGAAGAGAACATAAATGAGGTGGAAAACCTTCTCACTATAGAGATTAATTTTAGTGATATCTCAATGGTCATTTCAACCTATATTTCATCACTGGTATCTTTTCCCAAAGATTGATTAGAATCTAATAGTTCTATCTCTATGCTAAGAGGGTTTCCTTGCAAATCATCCATAAGACTATCAATAACTGACCCTAATTCTCTAACACATTATAATAAGCATGAGAACTTTCCTTTGCATCTTCTTATTTTTCCTTATTTTCAACATGTTCATCAAAAATGGTAAGAATGTAAGAAATACCTTTAGAGGCGAGCTTTTTAATCATATTCTTAAAATGAGTACATAAGGATAAAAGAGTGTAAGGCCTAGCTTTTCCATTCTTATCATGCAAAATTCTCTCACATACAATAGATTTTTCTCTCTCACAAGTCTCACTAGACATTTGGACACCTAACACTACTGAATGGGGTAAAGGAGGAACTAACTTTTGTGACCCTGGTGGATCAATTAGGATGATCTTCTTCCAGGTATTCATCTTATCCTGAATGGAATTTATAAATTTTTTCATCAACTATTTTTTAGAAGAATGGGATAAATTAATATACCATTCATTTAAATGAGAAGAACAAGAAGAAGTGAAAGATTTACCAATGATTACCTTAGTGGACCCTTTCCTAGGTCAACCAGGTATTCTTTGGGAATTATCACCAAACCATTCTTATCATTTCTTTGAAGCCAATCCTTAAAAGTGAAGTAATCTTCAATGGTATGACCTAGCATTTGATGGTATGGAAAATAATTTGGGTCATTTACTTTGCTGACTTCTTTTCATCTTTTTGAATCAGGTAGCTTGAAATTTGGCATTTTCTTTATATTTTTGAAAATCTTTCTCACTGCCTCTTTCTTGAAAGAATAAGTTTGGTTCATTCTTTCAGTAAAATGGCTAGTGGGAGCTTTCTAGGGTTTTGGCAATAACTACAATTGTGATGGCGTAAAGGATGATGGCCACTCTACTTGCACTTGAAGTGGGGTCTTACCCTTGTCTACTACAGAGACATTGCCTACCTTCTTTTCTAGCACTTTCCTAGGTTTTGATGGTTATGCAAAATATTAATCTCTAAATAATGACAACCTCGGGGCTTCTTCTTGTAGGCTAGAGGCTTTAATTAATACTTTCTCAAGAGTCTTAATTATAAAGCCCTTTAATAGGAAGGCCATAGGACAATCAATATTTCGAAGGAGTATTTCAATAACATGATACTCTTGCCATTGAGATCCTCCATCTTAAGATATAGTCCACAAGGGATTCACCGAGATCTTCTTTTTCAATAACTAAATCACCTACGATAATGTGTTGTTGAGTGCTAGTGAACCATTTTATAAACATGTTTTCTAGTTTAGTGAAAGAGCACATTAAACCATTCAGTAATTCTAAGTACTAATTGAGAGTAACCCTAGTCAAGAGTGTATTTTATTATTCATGTAATTCATTTGTAGTTTAATTGAGGTTACTTTCGATTGGTACGTAGAATGACTGAACAGTTTAGTATGTATTTTCATTGAACTAGAAAATATGTTTTACAAGGTTCTAGCACTAAGCACCATAAATCTCTAGTTTGTGAACTGTAACATCTAGAGATATATCTAGAATTTCATCATAATTCCATGGTGGAATTATGATGAAATGCCATGTTTATCTTCAGATGTTGTAGTTCATAAACTAAAGATTATACCAAATGCAATTCCAGTAAAGCAAGCTCCTAGATGTAAGCATCTAGAAATTGAGTAATAAGTCATTATTGGGAAGTAAAAAAATTATTTGAAGCTAGATTTATATTAGAAGAATAGTATCCTTTTATTTAACGAGCATTGTTCCATTAAAGAAAAAAATGATCAAATATGCATTTGTGTCAATTTTAGTGACTTTAATAAGGATTTTCCCAAAGATGAGTCTCCGTTACCAATACCAAACTTATGGTGTACATAGTCTCATCGTATGAAGTCTTCTCATTTATGGATGGATCATCTAGACACAACCAAATAAAGATGGCCCTAGAGGATGAAAAGCATACGATGTTCAAAACTACTATTGGAATATTCTATTACACAATCATGCCATTCAGTCTCAAAAATGGCGGGGCTACTTTTCAAAGAGGAATGACTAGAATAGTCAATGTTTTAATTCATAATAAAGTTGAATTCTATATCGATGATCTAGCCATTAAAAGTAAGGAAAAAGAAAATCATTTGTATGACTTATAGATTATTTTTGATTGGTTGAGCCGTTACAATTGAAAATAAATCTCTTAAAGTGTGTTTTTGGAGTAACTTCAAGAAAGTTTTTAGGATTTGTAGTAAGGCACTGTGGAATTGAAATTAATCTAAAAAAGATAAAAGATATAATGGAAATATTTCCACCTAAAAGTCTTACAAAATTAAGATCATTCTAGGAAAGTCTTGCATATTTAAGAAGATTTAAATCAAATTTATGTGGAAGATGCCAACCTTTTTTGGCATTAACAAAGAAAGACTCTAATTTATTCGGGCTAAGAAATTCTAAAATGAATTTCAAAGTCTAAAATAAATTGCTCAAATTCCTTAAAGAGGGAAAGTATGAGATGGATGAGCGGGTTGTCAGTGGTGAGGATCCAGCTTCCTTCGAGGTCAGTTAAAAGGAAGAGGAAGAAGTTGAAGGGAGCTGATTGTGGTTCCCACTAAGGTCACTGATGAAATAAGATTGAGTACAACTCCTAGATAGTGTAGAAAAAGTACTGTGAGCTTGACTCTTAATAGTTATCCATAACGTGGCAAATTTGAGGAGTAGGAAGAGTAAGATGAAGGCTTGGAGAATAACTATACACTAAATTTTTGCAAGACTACCTTTGAAGCCTATGAGTTTAGCTCCTCCATCTTCTTTAAGGACCTCAAATTTCTCTTGGGAGACCTTCGTAATGCTTTGCTGCCTCATGATGTTGTAACTGCTCAGGTGATGGCGTGGTTGTTAACAAGGGAGGTCTACTATCAATTTTTTCAGAAGTGGAAGGAGGACTATGTTAATTAGTCCTAACTTTAGAGTATGAAAAAGAACCTGACATTTATTGAAGCCATGAATAGGGACTTACAGGCTGAAGCTGCTGACCATAAAGAGGAGAGGGTGACTCTAAAGCTTATTGGCCTTGCGAAGACAAAAATGGAATTGGAGGAGGAACTCTTTCAATGAACTAAGGAGTTTCAAAATAAAGAAGTCAAGTTCATTGAATATCTTGATTTTGATGAGTATCAATAGCTCTTACAATAGAAGTAAAAAGATAAAACCCAATTTATTATCGCTAAATTATAGACATGGTCACTTGGATGCTAATTTTTTGGACATGTCTAATATACTCACACTCATAAACTTTAAAGACAATAATGACAAAGATAGCTCGAGATGATATTTATTTTCTTCCACAATTTCTTTGTAAATTTTTTGAGAGTAAGATATATGTATCTTATTCGCTTAATTGTAAGAATATTATATGAAATGAAAATCATGATTGAATAGAAGTGCATTTTTAGTCAAGTATACTTACCTAAGTAGTGACTAGATTTATTTTCTTGTTGGGTATTTGTGAATAAATGCTTTATTGTTGAGCTAATACTCTTTGATTAATGCACAAATAACTCCATTTATAGCTTATGATATTTTAGATTATTGATCAATATAAAGAACCTCCTCAAGTTTCCACATTAGTAAAGTGAGATAGAGTACACTCGTTGGATTGGTACTCACTTACAACTCCATCCATGGCTTATAATACTTAAGAGAATCTTCCTAGATAAGCACTTAAGAGTAGATAGTTGTGTATACTCACTAGAATGATATTTTCTTATTAATACTTGAGTAGTTCAACTTATGACTTAGTGTATTTCAAGTCATCAATTAATAAAAAGGGAATCTTTGTGGGTGGTCGCACTTGCATAGTGAGTTTATGTATACATGTTAAATTATTTATTTATTGATGTGCGAGTAACTTTGCATATGACTTGGAATACTTGGAGTCACTAATCACATAAGAGAGCCTTATAGTCACGTTAAAATAGCAATTTTCATATACCTCTTTGAGTTGGTACTCATTTATTGTTGCATGAATAATTTGTTGATCTCATTTTTGGATGAGGTTAATTTGAAATCTGAAATAAGTAATTAGGATGTCCTAATCTCAAATAAGAATCTCTTAATTCAATGCTTAGGACACTATACCTAGTGACCTAAGACACCTTCCTTGGGTTTGATCTAACTTAATTAGCTTAGGACACTAGCTATAGTAACCTAATTTTAAACTAGGTTCATGGTTCTCTATAAAGGCAAGCCCCTATTGTTAATTACATCTTAAGAAGGGTCTCTTCTTGAGAATACTTTCGATTAAAGAAATAAGTTGTTATTTCTAAAGATTACTAAGTTGATTTTTAAAGGATTGATTGTTGGAATTTCAATTGGGTCTAATCCAAATTATTGAGAGTTATTTTGGAGGCCAAACGAGATGAAGTAGGAAATGTTTATTGATATTGGGATTCCCAATAGACATTTCACCTATCCTATAATTGGGCTTTAAAATTTGAAATTTAATTTAGAATTTGGGTTGACATTTTTTTATAGAAATTTAGGACTTATATTCTAGCAGTATAAGACTACATAAATGTCTAGGGTTGAAGACTTATTTCTCAGAAGGATGCTTCAAAACCTTCATCTACACGTGCTTCTAACACATATCAAATACTCAACCTAGTTCTATTTTATACAGCCCAGCCTAGAACTATAAGTCTAGATATGTAACTCTTCTTTCAAGGATAGTCTCCTTCCTTAAGGACATCCATTGGCCTTCACAGGGGACCATTGCATCTATCTTCTGGTAAGGTCAGCTCTTGCTAATCCTAGACCCCATAAATTCTAGCTTAATTCTAAGCTCAAATTTACATTTTGATTTCAAAATTAATTTTACCCTACAAAACAAATGTTAGCAAAATACAAACAACACACAATAGTTATATTTCACAAAAATACGGGCTTAGCATTAGTTGCTTGCCAAGCCCACCTATCCTATGGGCTATGCTTATGGATTTAAGCATACTTGCAAGAAATAATATTTTTAATTTTATTTATGATAGCAATCTTTTCTAGCATAGCACCCTTCAGAAGATAATGTTAAAAATAAAAAAAGGAATGACTTATCATCTAGTATAATGGGCAAACAATCCTAGGCATGTAGTTTAAAATAGTACACCACAAAGATATGTGAAGTACATCATATCACAACACATCACAAGGAATCATAAAGAATCACACAACAGCCAAACCTAAGTCTAGGGTCCGCGACCTAACAAATTTGTGTGTGAAGAGAATAGGCTTATGTAGCAAGACTTTTTTAGGCCTCTTTAGTTTAAGTTTCAAGCTTATAATTTGAGTTTTTTGAATTTTACCTTTGGGTGATTTCAATTCAAATGATCTAGTTATTTATTTTTATTTTCAGGTTCACTTTTATTTAGCTAAAGTGATGTTTAGGTTTTCAAGAATGAAGAGTAGAATGGATAACATGTTTGGATGGAACTCACCTTATTCTACATCCTAACTCCTAATGAAATGAAATCTTCATCCTAAGATGAAGATCCATCCCAAAGGTCTGACTAAGATCCTTAAGTATCTTAATTAATCCTTTTGATTACATTTAATTAGTTTAAATTTGGATTGATTTTTTATTTATTTTCTTTGAAATTTAGATTTGATTTGATTTTCATTTGATTTTAATTTAATTTCATTGAATTATTTCATTCAATTTTATTTGATTTAGTTTGATTTGGTGTTTTAACTTTAGTTTGTTTCATTTGACTCGTATTAATATTTTAGATTAAGTTATGTTGGTTTCATTTAGTTTGATTCTTGTAAAGTTAGAGTATTTAGTTCAACGTATGATTTCATTTGATTTGATTCAAGTTATTTAATTATGAATTCATTAACTAAAGGTTTAATTACTCTTAACATGATTCATTAATTTCATTAATCTTTAAGTATGTAATTGATTAAATTCTTTGACTTAGGATGTTTGGAGAACAATCCTAAGATTTTATAATGTTTGATTGAAATTAATTCAGGTTCTTTCAGTTAATGGATTAATGATTTATTTATTCATTATTTGATTAATATTGACCTAGAGATTTGGAAAATCAACAATTCTCAATCAAAAGATCAATTGGGTTTGAAACTTTTTTGGCAAGTGGGGTTACTTGCTGGTTTCATGTTTTCAAAGTTTCATCTTGATTAGTTTTATAATTATGATGCAATTAAGATTTTAATCAATTCATTAAAACATCCATTAAGCCTAATTTGATGCAAATTATATGAGGGTTTCATTTTGCATTGATTCTTCTCTAAAAGATGTTTTCAAAGAAGGTTCATTCATAATTTTGGGACATTTTGGTTGATTTATTATGATTTAATTAAGTTATGGGTAATTATTTGAATTTTTTAATTCAATTAATTACTTAATTAAGCTAATTTGTGATTTATTAAGTTTGTATGAGTTTCGTTAGTGTTTCAATGTTCATTAAGTTTCATTAAGTTGATTTAAGGTTGTTTGATTCATTTTCATTAATTAATTCATTTTATATTAATTTATTTAATTAAAATGGAGGTTTAGGATTTGAAATTTTATTTCTCATGAATTACATTGTAATAATTCATGAATTTTTTTTCTAAGGTGCATTTTAACATTAACTTTAGTTCCCCAAAGTTTCTTGGAGTAGTGGTTTGAGATTAATTAATGTTTAATTGATTTCAACTAAATCTAAATAAAGGCTCAAATACCCAAAATTAATTAAGGATTTTAATTTTTATGAATTCCCCTCATCAAGATGAATCCAAAGATCCCAAGTTTGCATTTGTTGGATTTATATTTATTTTATATGAATTTTTGAATTTTTTATAATTTTTAATTAAATTTTAATTAATTTTAAAGGGAATTAGCCATTTGGAAATGGCGGGCTGATGTGGCACCTCAGCCATATGGCATGGCGTGATTGGGCAACACAGATCTTGCATGGAATCCATGTCAAAAGTAGTTTTATAAAAATAGGCCAATGTGGATGGGCACCACTGCACACCTGGAAGAAAGGGAAATGGGCAGCCGAGCTCTGCCCTTATACAACCCGATTTAGAACTACAAGTCTAGATCTATGGGTCTTCTCTCTAGGATCTTCTTCTTTAGGGACCTCCATTGGGTATCACAGGGAACTTCTACACCATCTCCTAGTAGGGTCAACTCTTGCTAATCCTAACCTAATTCTATGCTCAAATTTACATTTTTAAATTCAAAAATATTTCCTAAGCCATGCAAAATAAATGTCACTAAATATAAACAGCACACAATAATTATATTTTTCAAACATACAGGCTCAGCATTAGTTGCTTGCCATTGCCACCTGTCCTATGAACTATGTTAAGGGACTTTTAGCACCTACAAGCAAACAATAATTCTATAATTTTTTATTTATGTTAGTAGTCCCTTTAACACAATCCCTTGCAGAAGACAATTTTAGTTCTAGAAATAATGTCCTACCTTCCAGACTATAGACAATCAATCCTAGCCATCCAGTCTAAAACACTGTACCACAAAATAAATAAAAAATTGTCATCACATAATCACAATAAATTACAGAACGTCCTAACCTAATTCTAATATCTGTGACCTATAATTTTATTGTGTGAAGAAAAGGGTTTGTGTGGCAAGACATTACTAAGCTTTATGATGTAATTTTCATTTCCTTAGTTTTGAATATTTATTTTTTACCTTTGGATGATTTCAATTCAAATTATTTAAAAATTTATTATTATTTTAGTTACATTTTATTATGTTTAAAATTTAAATTAGGTTTTCAAGAGTGAAGAATTAAATAGGTTTCATTCTAAATGAAACCCATTCCGTTCAACACCCTAAATCCTAATAGGATGATATCTTTATTCTAAGGTAAAGATTCATCCTAAGGATCTAACTGAAATCCTAAGTATTTTGATTTGAACTTGAATTTAAAGTATTTGACTTAATTTAGTTTCTTTCATTTTGTTTCTTTATTTAGGTATTTTATGATTTTGGTTTAGATTAAGCTATTTTTTATTATGATTTAATTTAATTTTTTTTAACTTAATTCATTTATCATTATAATTTAAGATTCTTTTGATTTAATATTACGATGATATTTATCATTTATTCCTTTAGTTTGACATATTTACTTAGTTGATTATGATGATTTTTCTTTTATTGAATTCATCTTTGATTTAATATTTATGTTTGATCATTGACTTTACTATATTTGATTTAGGGTAAAACTTAAGTGTAGAAATTTTCTCTATTCAAGATGAGTTAATGTGAAACTTTTAAAGTTAATTTCATTTGTTTATTTTCATTTATGCTCATTAACCTAAATAAAGTTATATTTGATTTATTATGTTTAAGATTATTCGATTTATTACATTACACTTTCATAACTTATTTATATTAATGATTCTTTCATTATGGAATAATTCTAAGTTATTATATTTGATACTACCAAATTTTACATTATGAAAGGATTCCATTTATCTTAATTATTTTAAAACAAAAAGAATGATCTTTATGTTCTTCTAAAAAGAACATTTCTTTTTCTTATGTTTACATACTTATCTTTTATGTTCACATTTATACCATTCTATTTTCTTATGCAAATGATATTAATGCATTTATGTATTGATATTTTACATATTTTAGAAATCAATGATCTTTTTATATTTATTTTTATGAAATCATCATGATTTAAAGATTAATCATAATGAAGTATGATTTAAGTTTCATATTTCCTTTAATTATGATTTTTAACTTAGAGTTATTTGAATTTTATTATTTTTAGTTGACTTATATATTTTATTTAAGTGGTTTGATATTAACTATAGTGTTTTAAATTTGTGTTATGAATTTTATAATTTTTATAAGTTTTCTAATTTAAGATTTTCTTCAAAATTGACGTAGAGGCTTGGAAATTGATATATTCCCAGTCCAGAGGTGAAATGTATCTGAAATTTTTATGGAAAGTGGGGTTTCTTGCCTAATTAATTTCCATAAAGCTTCACATTGATAAGATATGTGATTAAGGTGAAATTAAGATTTTAATTATTTCAATAAAACTTAAATTAGGCTTAATTTAATGATAATTATTTAAGGGTTTTATTTTTCTGAAAGACCTCTGAACTATACAACCAAAGAGGGCTCATTTATAATTTTGGATGCTATAGATGATTTATTATGTTTTATTGAAGTTCAGGATGATTAATTGAATTAATTAATTCAATTAATAGCTTAATTATGCTATTTTATGAATTATTATGTTCTCATGAGTTTTAATAGTTTATTTATGATCATTAGAGTATATTAAGATGTTCTAAATTATTTTAATCAATTTCCATCATCTATTTCATTTATTAATAAATAATTTCATGAAATTTAAGGTTTAGGGTTTAAAATTTTTAATATTAAAATTCATTAAACAATAGATTATGAAACGTTTACATGATGTATATTTTAACATCAATTTTAATCCTCTAAAGTTTCATTTACATTTGATTATTAATTTAAAGTAATTAAGGTTTTAAGGTTTACATTCAAACCTAAATTAAAGTAAAAATACCCAAAATAATTTTGGGATCTTAATTTTTATGGATTCCTCTTATCAAGATGAATCCATAGAGCCCAAGTTTATAATTTTTGGATTTATATTTATTTTTTATGAATTTTTGATATTTTTATGATTTTAATTGAATTTTAATTAATCAAATATGGGATTTACTAGTTTTATAATGGTAGGACGATGTGGCATCGCCGGGGAGCCGCAACCATGTGACGGTTTGTTTGGCTACGCAGATCCTGCGTGGCATCCAAGTCAAAAGCAGAACCAGCAGATGATCCGTGACCGTCTGATTGAAGATTGAATGGTCTCGATTCGATCCACTATTCCCTTTATCAAATTTAATTAGAGATATGACTAGATCTCGATCGTTTGTTCCTTTTAAAAGGAATGGACAACAAAGATTATGTCTCTTACATCGACGATAGAGCCTGAGAGCCATCCATCATTTCCACATAACTTTTGGCCATCTGACCATTGAAATCACACAATTTTGATTACAAATCCATTAAATGGATCTAAGTGGTTTGATCTCACTAGAGATCAAACTTTCTTCAAAAAACACAAAAAAAAAATCTTAGAGGTGATCGTTAATGGCATTCCTTGGTCCTGGAGATCTCCGATAGTGGAGTCAAGTCCAATAGCTATGAAATGATACAAGGAGCTCATTTTCCAAAAGAATTGGATTGCCTCCCTCTACATTGCTCCCTAGACCAACCTTAGTTTGAATTTCAGTGGCGTTGGTCATTCTTCGGCCTCCCGGAGGCATAGGAATTGGGGGATAGTTCATTTCAACTTTGTTTGAGGTCAAGAAGGTGATGGAAAGGTTATTTGCACTACGGAATTGCTCTATGCATGTATCCTTCTTTGGTTGTGAGATCTTCACCTATATTTCTCTCTCTCTCTCTCTCTCTTAGTTGGCTGAGCTAACCACAATCTTTGGGACTTAGCTACCATGCTTCCTAGCCTTCTTAAGCCTATCTAGGATGAAGAGGTGGAGAGGGAATCGAGTTATGCAAATGTAATTTGGTTTATCATCCATTTGACTAGTCATGGCATCCTTTAATTTGGATTTATGCAAAGGGTGCTTAAGTGACTTGATTAAGGATGAGAATCATCATTAATGAACTCTATGAATGTTTTATTAACGTTTTATGTGGATTGGTTAATGATGGGATTGAGAAATTTTTGGGTTAATGCACTTAATTATTTCTTGCATTAGTGTAATTTAGGCCATCCCGATTAATTGATTAGGCTTGGTTTAATGTTTAATGTATGTGCATTTCATCATTAATGTACCTTTGGATAAAAGGGCATCAAGGATTTTAAGATTTATGGAGCATTTGATCTCGATTTAGTCCATTTAGTGTCATTGAATTTAGATTGGTTTTAATTAAGTTAAATAGTATATTTAGCTTAATTATGATGTGATTGATTTTTCATTAGGTTAATCTAAGAATTTAGAATGTATTATATTAAACAATTCTAAATTTATTTCATTTTGAACCCATTTGACCTAAGTTGGGTTTAATAGTTTAAGTTTTGGTTCATTTGAATCAAATAACCAAATTGGCCATTCTGAATCCAATGATGGATTAATTTATGTTTAATAATCATATTCAAATGATTTTCGAAAAATTAATTTGAGTTTACTTGAGTTTGATTTGAGTAACCTAATAAGACCCATTTAGGCCTATTTAGGTTAAATAACTTAATTAGTATAATGAAGACCACATTGAACTTATATTATTTTAAATATATGTTTAAGTGTGTTCATATTATCGTTCCAACTATTTGAAATTATTTTATTTGGTCAAATTTTGGTGGGTTGACCTTTGACTTGTTGGGACCCACATAAGTCAAACCAATGTAAAAAGGTTGACCAACCTTTGAATTTTAAATTGGATTTGGATTCATTTAATTTTATGTCTTGATTTTATGTTTCTGATTTCATTTGATTTGGATTTGGATTTATTTTGGGTTTAATTTTAATTTCTTTTTGTGGTAATAAGCTTAATTAAGGTTTTGTTCCCTAATTAGACCCTAACCTAAGCTTAATTAATTATGTATGATTTGGTAGATTTGGATTGCATCTAACTAAACCCATTAAGTTAGATTAATCCAAGGAAAGTGCATTAGATCACTAAATGTAATGACCTAGGTACTTAGTTAAAAGGCTTTTAATTTAAGATTAGGTGTCCTAATGAATGCCTTTGGAAGAAGTGTTAACCTCATCAAAAAATGAGGTCAATAGTCTTGATCTAGATCCAATGGTTCTGCCATCCTAGGAGTATGTTATTCCAGTCTACAACATTAAAGGGCTATTAGTCATAATGTCTATGGAGTTTGATTAGCAGCCAAGGGTTGCCTCATTCCAGATATCCTAAGTAGACTAGAGTTATTATGTAAGTTTTATGATGCATGGGTTTGTTAAATTAAAGCTAAACATAATTTATAAGTTTATCTAATTCAATGAAGTTTTCATTGTAGACATATGTAAGGCTTACATCTATAAGAATGCCAAAATTTTACAAGGGTGTTCTCATGGCGAACGAATAGATTGGACTCATATCGCTTTGGAATGCTAAGAGGATATTCACATGGCAAACATATAGGTTGGACTTACTTTCATTTGGAGTGCCAAATAAATGTAAGTGTTCACATAGCAAGCAAAAAGATTGGACTTAGATCCCTTTGGAATGCCAAAAGGATTTACATTTATTTGGATAACATATAGGTTGGACTTACCTCCTTTTAGAGTGCTAGATAGATGTAGATGTTTGTATAGTAAACAAAAAGATTATATTTAAAATTCCAATGTTACGTTTATATTATGTTTACATGGTAAACATATGTTGGGTTGAGCTTACATCTTTTTCAAAGCTAGATATATTTACGTTCACATGGTGAACATATAGGTTGGACTTACCTCCCTTTAGAGTGTTAAATAATTTTTGGAGTTCACATGGAAAAGAGGTAGATGTCTGATTTTTTTTTTCTAAGGAGCAGTACCTCATCATTGGAGAAGTAACGCCATAGTGCTACGAGGTTTGCACCATGGCATTAGGAAGTAGTGCTTCAGCACCTTAGCATTGAAAAGTCAGTGCCCCAGTTTTGGTAGGAAAAAAAATAGATAACAAATCTGGAGAGGGTGGTTCTATAAAATTAGTAATGTAGCACGGAGGTTTATAAAGAATAACATTAAGTAGGTTGACTGTCTCCTAGGTGCTACCAAAGTAGCATTGTGGCACTAATCAAAAGCTATTCAAAGGGCTTATAGGCTAGTAAAAACCTTTAACAGAAAAGGATAGAACTTTTAACCAACAATGTAGTATTGTGTTAAGGTGCCATGGTGCTCCATCAATATTTGACATGCTTTATGGATTCTATCAATTACAAATCAATGATGATAAGTGTTTATAAATGCTCTTTTTGATGGGCACAGTAACCATTTTGACTGACTGACCAGTGCTTAGGAACTACATGTGAGCACCATAGTGCTAGTCTCGCATCTCAAAAATTGAGAGACCAACGCCTTAACATTTCTTATGCAGCACCGTGGCACTTGGTCCAATCTATAAATAGAATCACTAGGCTGCCCAAATTTTCATTCTAAAGCCTTTGTTCTCTAAGGAGTTCTTACAACTTTTTTTCTTCTCAACTTTTGCTTAGATTTCCACTCAAGAACTTCTTTAAGGGTAAGAAGAGGGCAACCTCTAGTGATGGAAATCGATTTGTTAGCATGAATGCGAAGAAGAGGTACCAGCATGCTCTCATCAACAAGCACCTCATTCTGGAGAATAGCTTCTGCAATACTGCCAAGAGTATGTAGAGGATTATCAATGAGCAAGGCTAGGAACATCTTGCCTATGATGAGGGAGTTATTCACTAACATGAAGGAGTACCAAGATAATAAATTTTTTGTTAGGGAGAAATGGGTATGTTTCGATAATACTACTATTAATGTATATTATAATTTATAAATATTTGTATATGATTGATATATTTTCTATTATAATAATGATCTAGATTTTGATGAAATTGTTAGTTTCCTCACTATTAGAAAATCTAATGTTCAAAGAAAATGGTGGAAGGAAAAGATTATCAACTTTTCTATCATTAGCCTAAATGTCGAGGCTAAGGCTTGACACTATTTTATTTTTTCCAAGTTGATGCCCAATGGTAATATTAGTGAGGTAACTAAGGATAGAGCCACTTTGAATTATGCAATTCAAAAGGGCATTACTATAGATGTGGGAAAGATTATTTATAATTCAATTTGTAATATACCTAAGCATAGTATTACGCTAAGTTATAATCATCCTTATCTTATTTATTCTTTGTGTGTTATGGTTAGTGGTCACGAGACCTGGATGATGATGTACTTATGCAAAGAACTCCCTTAATAAAGAGAATGATGGAAGGGTTAGGATCAAAAATGAAAATAGGAGAAAGCTCATGCACTCCTCAATGTAGATCTAAATCCTCCAAAACTCTAAATGAGCAACTCTAAGAAATTGGAGGAGAAGCCTTAGAGTTAAGAAAAATGATTTGCAAAAGCATGATAACAAAAATTATAAATGAAAATTGATTATTATATGGGTCAACAACAACAATAATTTTTGTACATAGCTATGTTCAACTTAGCACTTGTTCAGATGTTCAAAAATTCTTATTTTAATGATGGCCTAAATCAAGTTCCTTTTCTATAGCACCTCATTGTCACCCTTATGTTAGCAGCCCACTGGAGTCAGAGGAAGAGGAGGAAGACTACGACTTTTAGGATATTTTCTCTCTTTTTTTATTTTTTTTTATTTGTATTTGTGTTTCCCTTTTTATACCTTTACAATTTTATTTGGCACATTTCTATAATAAAATTTTATTTCATATTTTTTGTTTATTATTTCACATAATGATTTGCTTTCCCTTTGACTTAACTATAATTAAGATCTTTATTTTAAGATAGAAATTTAATTAGATAAATTTCTATCCTAAATTAAAAATAGACTATGGAGTCAACACTGTGGCACTATAAGAATTTAGCCTTGGTGCTGAGTATTCAATGCCTCAGTACTAGATGGTGGGACTTGGGCTTAAAATCAAAAAATGGAGTGCTTAGGTGTCAAAAAAATGACATGGTGGCACTGGTTCAACACCTCGATGCTTTCAGGATAGCAATGCAGCATTATAGGTGGACATATTGGTCTTATTACCCTAGAATGCATCGTGGTGCAATGATTTAGAGCCATGATGCTGGTCATAGTGTATCAATGTTTTTTGATAGTGTTACGATGATAAAAGTGATTATTTTGACTTTATGATCCAAGAAGGAGGTGTGCATCACCAAAATTTAGTGCCATGATGCTGGACACTGCATCTCGGTGCTTTGCAACAGTGTTGTGATGGTGGGAAGTAGAGGACCAAGGGTCTAAATTCTTGAGAGCTTAGTGTCACAGCACTAGGTATCAGCATTATGGTGCTATGAGTTGGAAGACTCTATTTTAAGTCAATTTTCTTGTGTAATTTAATGATTTTCTTAAAAATTTGGCAGCATAATGGCTCAGTAATGCTAGATTTTGAAAATTTTTAGTGCAATATACACTCTTCTCCCTTATTCTGGATCTAAGATAAACTGGGGGAGGATTTTGTCTCATATTGTAAACAAGTTCGATGGTGGAGATATTGAAATTTTAAATTTGAGTATTAATTAATTAAACCTCAATTTACTCTTTATTTTGGTAGAATTTTATCTAAACAATGCCTGAGATTGTGTAATTAGTATAATCACACTCTTATTCCTTTCTTTAGATCCATGATCAATAGAGGGAGGATTGTCATTCTACACAGGATCCAAGATCAATGGTGGAAATCTTCAGAATTTTTATAGAGTGAGGAATATTACATAAAAGGAACTTTTTATTTTGAATTTTACATGGAATTAGTAGTGACTTGGTTTTAGTCTTGCCTCATGTAAGAAGGAGAGTGTGTAGCAAAGAGAAGAGAGTGTGCAATAGAGAGAGAGAAGAGATTGGCTAGAAAAAGGAAGAAGAACCTAGGGCAACCCCTCCCGTCATTTTATAAGAACAACTTCCCATAATTGTTCTTGCTCTCCTAATTGCTCTCACTCTCCACTTTGTGTAGTTGTCACTGACCAAGATGGTTGTTAGCTAGAGTGGTTTGTATTCTTCTAGATTATTTTGTTCTAGAGGTAGCGGCGCTCGCACTTAAGTGCTAAGATTACAGGGTAGCGACATGAGTACTTAGTCGCTAGGATTACGGCATAGTGGCACTCTGAGTTGGACACTTCATTTTTTAATTATTATTATTATTATTTATTTATTTGCATACAGGTTATTAGGGTAACTATGAAAGTGTCAAATAGCTTCTTAGTCATAGGTTCACTTATCATATTGTATGAGCATCCTTTAATTAGAGTTGAAAAATATAATTTTATTTTGGCTGAACTTTTAAATATAATTTTAATAATAATTTTTAAAAAGTAATAAGTATTTTTTAAATTTTCATTATCATGGGAGATATAAAATTAAATTTCACTCAAGGAACATGTACACTTAGAAGAATTAGTTTATCTTAATTTCCCGTTATTTTGACGATAAGTAAATGATGAATGTTAATGTTATGAACTTTTTTATTAAGTATTTTGTTATTCTGATAATACATTGCAGAAGATGGTCTAAAATCATATTAACATAAAAAGAACTTCCAAATAAAGACATGGCATTTGTACTACATGCTTGGAGTTGCTTGCTGAGACTTGGACTTGATCTAGTTATCCCTAATTTGCTAGTCGATTAAGCTCTGGTTATCAACTTTAATCTATAATGAAAAGCATCTTCTCCATCCCTGATAGTCACTTCCCTCCATGATTCTACTTCCATCTGATAAAATTGATCCTCAATTCAAAATTATTTTAAAGTATTCTACTAATTTAAATTTTGTATCAGAGAAAAATACTCTAAAATATTTGTAATAAGTAAGAAGACTCTAGATTGTGGTAGAATATTAGTATAAAGTAGAAGGTTTTAGGCTATGTAATAAATAGGAAGACTCTAGAGTATACTTTTATGGAAAGAATTATAATATTATAGAAGTCTCTAGATTTGGCTCTCATGCCTATAAATAGGCAAGGACATTGTGTTATAAGCCAAGCTGAAAACTACTTAGCAGATACTTATAATAAAATTTCTCGTTCTCTCCTCCTATTCTCCAAAGAAAAATCTTTTATCATTGTTCACTCAACAAGCCTCTTTCTTCTCTCAAAAATTTCAAACATTTGGTATCAAAGCCTCGTTCGATCATTCTTTCAGTGATCTAGAAATCATCCAACATATTTACAATGGCTCACTCCAACCACTCTTCTATCCAAATTCCAATCTTCAATAGAGAAAACTACTATTTTGGTCCCAAAATTTATGGAAGATCATTGAAGAGGGATTCAATATCCTCAAAGATAGATCATCACTTTCGACAAATCAAAAGAAAGTGCTGAAGGACAATCGACAAAAGGATTCTCAAGCATTATTTGCATCACAATAGCAATAGCAGATGATATCTTTCCATGCATTATAGGTGAAAGAATAGCAAACAAGCATAGGACACATTGTAGGAGGAGTTCTAAGGATCTAAAAGGTACATCCTATCAAGCTTTTGAATCTCAAACAAGATTTTGAGAATATTGAAATGAAGTATAATGAGACTATAAAAGATTATTATTCTAGAATGAAATAGTTAACCAAATGAGAGCCTATGAAGCAATAATTTCTAATGAGGAAATAGTTGAAAAGTTTAATTTCTTTTACATAGAAATTTAATATAATAATTTATGTAGTTGAAGAATCAAAGGATATAAAAAATTTATTACCAACAGAGCTAATGGGCTCTCTTGAAGAAGATGAAAAAAGATTGAATTGGTGAAGTGAAAATTTTACAAAAATTAACAAATATTCTCCATGTGACATTTGAAAAAGAAAAAGCCATTAGGAAAAGGATTATTAATTTAAATGAAATCCACAATGCCAAAATTGCAAAATATTTGGGTACATATGAAAAACTTGTTGCTTGAAGAAATATCATCAAGCCAATTTCATAGAAGAGAGAGAAGATGATGAAATTCTCTTATGTACCTTCCAAGTAGGATTAGAAGATAAAAAAAAACTTAGTATCTCGATAGTGGTTGTAGTAATTACGTGATAGAAAATGAAAAATAATATTTTGTAGTTATGAATAAATCAAGACAAAAGTTAAAATAAGAAATGATGATTTAATGGAGGCAATAAGCAAATGCACCATTACCATTAACATAATAAAATGAAAGACATACATCAATGATGTACTCTTAGTTCCTTACACTGATCAAAATCTACTAAGTGTTGGCCAAATAATGAAAAATGATTATTGTCTACATTTTGATGGAGATGCTTGCACAATTTATGATTAGCAAGATAAATCACTTAAAATTATAACGATCATGATGAAAGAAACATGTGCTTTCTAATTCAGTGGAGATACACAAATGATGTAATGATGAAGAGACAAATGAATGAGTCATTGTTATGGCAACAAATGTTCAAGCATTTTAATTGAAGATTCTCCACTAGAATAATATGATGATAGACATTCCAATTATAAAGAAATCAATGTTGCCTTTGATGGATGTTTGCCGATGAACAACATTGATAGCCATTTCCACCAAGCAAAGTATGGATATTTAAGAAGCCATTAGAGCATATTCATATAAATATTTATTTACCAAATCATAATCCATCACTCGAGAAAAATAGGTACTTCATTCTTTTCATTGACGATTATACAAGAATGCGTGGGTTTACTTCATTCATAAAAGATCACAAGTATTTGAGATTTTTAAGAAATTCATGACTTATGTTAAAAATCAAAGTGGCTAATACTTGAAGACACTACAAAGTGTTAGAAGTAAGGAATACAACTCCAAGGAGTTCAAGTATTTTGGAGAAGAAGGCATCAAGCTACAACTCTCAGTCGGATATGCAGAAAAAAATGGTGTATCTGAAAGAAAGAATGAGACTATGATGGTGTTAGAAAATGCTATATTGATGGATGAAGGACTTCAAAAAAGCTTCTAGGTAGAGGTTGTAAACACTACAATCTACCTACTTAATAGATCTCCAATTAAAGTAGTGAAAGACAAGACACTAGTTGAAGCCTGGAGTGGAAGGAAGCCATCTGCAAAGCATCTCAATTTCTTTCATTGTATTTGTTATATCCACATACCATAAATAATAATTAGTTAGCTAGATGAAAAAAAAGGATTTTCTTAAGCTATAGTACTCAATATAAAGGATACTAAGTCTATAACTTAAAAATAAAGAGGCTCAACATCAGTTGAGATGTAAAATTTGATGAAGATGTTGCATATAACTAGAAGACAAAGAAACTTTAAAAGAGTACTAACATGCCACCATTATCACAACAACAAGATGAGGAGATCAATGATCAATCCAGATTGCTAACTCAAGCACCCAAATAAGAGCTAGTTCAAGTAGTGAACTCATCTCATGAACCATCATCTAGAAAAACAAAATCTCTAGCAAAGATTTATGAGCACTGTAACTTAGCAATCTTGGAACCACAAAGCTTTGAAAAAGCTTCAAAACATGAAGTATGGAAGAAGAGATAAACATGATCCATAAAAATAAAACATGGGAGCTAGTGGACTCTCCATGTAAAAAATAGGTAATCAGAGTTAAATAAGTTTACAAGACCACACTTAACTTAGATACACATAGTAATTTGGAGACAATTCTAATGAGAATTTTGCTCCAGTTGTTCGAATAAACAAAATAAGGGCATTGACAACACTTTTAGCACAAAAGAAGTAAGTGATTTATCGACTAGATGTCAAGTCAGCATTCATGAATGGTTACCTAGAATAAATTATAATATGAATTAATAGTAGTACTATTAACACATACCCATTTCAACTTAACAAAAAATTTATTATCCTTGTGCTTTTTCACATTAGTGAAGAACTCTTGCACCACAGGGAGGATGTAGACTGTGTTGTCATAGGTGAGACACTCCCAACCTCACTTATTGATAATCCTCTTCACACTCCCACCCAGATTATGGAAGCTTCTCTCCAGAATGAGGTGCTTGTTGATAAAAGCATGCTAGCACCTCTCCTCCACATCCTCGCTAAAAAAATTGATTAGCATCAATGAAGGTTTTCCTTTTCTTACCTTTGTGGAAGTGCTTGAGCAACATATTTGCTATCCTAGAGCTGAGCAAAAGCTTAAAAAAAAAAGATTGCAAGAACTCTTAAGAGATCAAAGGATTTAGAATATAAATTTTGGCAGCCTAGGGGCCCTATTTATATCTGGACCCAGTGTTGTGGTGATGAATAAATAGTGTTGAGGTACTTGCCTCTAAATTTCTAAGATGACGGACTAGAGCCACAACCCTCCATATATAGTGCCTATGACATGGTCAAGAGGATTATTGTGTTTGTCAAAAAGAACATTTATAAACACTTATAACCATCAATTTCATAACTAACAAAATCCATAAAGTGCATTAGGCATTGATAGAGCATCATGGCACCCTGGCATAGTATCACAGGGCCTGACATAGTACCACCATCCTGGTTGAAAATTTTATTCCTTTTCTTAAATGTGTTTGATTGCTTGTCAGTCCTTTCAATGGCTTTTGATTAGTGCTACTTTGGCAGTGCCTAAGCATTGGTCAACAACTCAACCTACTCTCTATTATTCTTTAAGGCATTTATGTGCTGCAGTACTGGGTCTGTAGCATAGAAGTGCTATCCTCTCTAGTTTTGAAACATATATTTCTAACTACCAATGTTGGAATGCTTACTTTCCAGTGTCGAGTGGAACTTTAGGCATTTCTTCTCTATCACTGAGGCACTGTATCCTAAGTATAAAAATAAAACATATTTTTATTCTCTATGCAAACATATAAACCTATTTAACATTCCAAAAAAATGTAAGTCCAACCTTTTTGCTCACTGTGCGAACATATAAATACACTATCATTTCAAAGGGATTTAAGTCCAATCCATTAGTAAACCATGTGAAATATAAACTCCTATTGAGCATTCCAAAGGGATGTAAGTCCAATAATTTTGTTTGTTATGTGAACATCAAAATATACAGTCATTCTAAAGGAATGTAAGTTCAAACTATGTGTTTGCCAAGCAAACATCACTCTACCTGGCATTCTAAAGGGATGTAAGTCCACTCTTTTTGTTCGTCATGTGATCATCATTCTATCTAGCACTCCAATGGTAGGTAAGACCAATCTTTTGTTTGTAATACAAATATCTAAACATACTTGCATTCAAAATTTATATTTGTCTAATCTATTTGTTCTCCATGTGAACACCCTCATGAAATTTTGACATTCCTATGGATGTAAGCACTATATATGTCTACAATGTAGACTTTATTGAATTATTAGATAAACTTATAAATTAAGTTTAGCCTTAACTTGATAAATACCTATCTTATAAAAGCTACACAATAACTCTAGTTTACTCAAGATATCTAAGATAAGGCAACCCATGGATGCTAATTAGACTCCCTAGATATTATGGCTAACAATCCTCTAATGTTGGTAGACTGGAATAATGTAGTCCCCGAATGACAAAACCATGGAATATTGATCAAGACTACTCTCTTCTTTTCTCTTAGACAATCATCCACACCATACCACTAGACACCCATTTATACCAACAAATTATGTTTATTTTCAACCTTAATTGAGAGTAAAAAAATGATGTATTATACTTATATTGAGAGTGTTGTACTTTTATCTTATAAATAAAGATAGTAAATTTTTTATATTTTCTCTAATTGTGAGTATTATTTTAGTTTTTACTATCAGTGCACATAAATTGTTCCCTTATAGCCCATGTTACCTAAGATATTCACGGGATTCAGATAATCATTTCTTCATCTAATGCTTGATGTGATGTATATATTACCACACCTTTCTTATTGTGTCTATAAATTCTTTCTCATTAG
The DNA here is from genome assembly GCA_021442155.1 of Cymbidium sinense. NCBI lineage: Eukaryota > Viridiplantae > Streptophyta > Magnoliopsida > Asparagales > Orchidaceae > Cymbidium > Cymbidium sinense. Next base: position 94,626,574 of record CM038221.1, read on the forward strand.
GAATAGTTGAGACTTTATTGATCTTTTGAGATGCACGGGTAGAATCTCTTTGTAAGTAGATCTTGATCTCATTTTTATTACTATTGAGTATGGATTTACTGAAGAAGACTACCTCAACATTCCATCAAGCCTAGATCCAGGAGTTCCCAGAATTAGACTCTTTCATTATGATCTCATGTTTTATGGATATTATAGTCGCAACCATAACTTTATTATGATGGTGGACAACAAAAACAAGAAACTCAACTCGATAAGGATGCATGAGTTGTGCATCCCACTCCCATATTTTATGTATGGGTCTTTGCTTCCTCTTCCCCATAAGTGAATTGATATTATTGATTTATTTTGACTGGTGTCACCCAAATCTTTCCCAACTCAGTGATGAGAAAAACAACTTTTATCTTGTGGTTGTTAGAAGAGAACATTTGTTGACCTCACTTTTGGAGTGAGGACTCACCCTTCCCATCTTAGACTTAGGAGTCTTCTAAGAAGTAGGATCTCCTTAGACATAGGACACCTCTAGTGATTAAGGGAACACTAAACCAAAGCCTAGGGACTTAGGAAGGTATACCCTAAGCTTAGGATGTGCCTTAGGACAAATAGATTCTACCTATCCCGTGGCCTAAACCATAACCTTTCCTTATCCACTTATCCCAAACCAACCTCAAACCAACATAACCAATTCCAAACTAAATTTGTTTCCTATCCAAGCTCCAAGCTAATTTAACTTAGCCCTTAACCTAAATCAAATACTAAACCCATTCAATTGAAACCAATCCAATTGATTTTTACAAAAGCATTCCAACCACTTGATACTCTATTCAAACCCTTCTAAGACTCATAATCAAACTAATTGAACTAAGCCAATCCAATCAACCCAAGTTAGCCCATTTGACCAAAAGGGTCCAAATGAGCATAAATCTAATTAAATCCAAATCAATTGTAATCAAAGCCATCAATCAACTCTAAATCCATCACTAAACTCTTTTCAACACCCAATTCAATCCAATTCAACCCAATCAACCCTTTTGCTTCACTTGACCCAAAGTGGCCTAAATGACCAAATTGATTCAAACTTTAATCCAACCCAAATTGGATTGAATCAACCTATCCAATCTCTTGTACAATGATTGCTGATCATCCTTGATTATCTAATTTCAATCAATTGGGTCAAACCAAATAAATTTTATCACTTGATCCAAGTTGACCCATTTAACCCATATGGACCAAAATGAACCAAACTTCATTCCAAACTCAATCAATTGCAACCAATGATTCCTATCAACCATAAATCGATTGTTGAATATAACTCAATCACTAATTGAATGAAACCAAGCCAATTTGGCTTCTTGACCCATGTTGACCCAATTTAGCCTAAAGGGACAAATTGGGCCAAATATCATTCTAAACCAAATTGATTAAAACTAATGCCTACAATCAATGATAAATTGATTATTGAACATGATCCAACCTTCAATTGAACCCAATTTGATCAAACCAACCCTATTGACCCATTAAGCCCCAAATTGACCTAAAGGGTCAAATTGAATCAAATCATTCCCAAATCTAAATTGATTCATACCAACACCTACAATTATTCTCAATTGATCAGTTGAACCTAAAGCAACCCTCCATCCAAGCCAATTTGGCCATTTTGACCAAATTGGTCAACTTAGCCCATTTGACCCATATGAGCCCATATGAGCCAAAAATCAAATCCACAATAAATTAAACCAAACTAATTAAACCAAAACAATGCAAATGATCTTTTGAACTTACCCAAGACACCAATTTGACCAATTGATCAACCTAACCCAAGTGAACCCAATTTGACCCATATGAGTCAAATTTAGCCAAACCCATCCAAACTAAGTCCAAACCCAACAAAACCTAGCATGAGCCATCCTTTGGTCACCATGGTCAGTCCAAATGAATCCAACCCATGATTGACCCAGTTTAGGTCAAAACCCATTGGACCAACCAATCCAAATGTGATAAAATCTTTATTTGGATGGTCTCACCTACTCAACAACCCATGGTAGGCCCCCTAAGTTCAGTTAGGACACTAAGACCACTGACCCACCTGACCCAAGTCCATTGGGTTCAGCCTTGGGTCAAGAGAGGGTGAGTTCACCCATGGCTCCCCATTGGAATACTTAGAGGAGGAGGTAAACACCTTGCCAGATCTTACAACTGCCTCGGCCCCTTGAGAGCATCCATCTTAGTCGTTCAATGACATCTCCGGCCACCTACCCCGGCCAGAAGATTGCCAAAATCCAAAACCATCCCACCCATCAGATCAATTGGGGAGGAGGGTATACTCCTTCCCCATCCAATTCAAATAATAGAGAGGGAGTTTTCCTTGAGGCTATATGAATTTTGTAATAATAAATTTCTATTAAAATTTTAAAGGCTATATGATATTCATCCTTAAATTCCATCCTAATTTGAATATATTCTAGTTAGTTCTTAATTAATGAGACCATTGAATTAGTTAGAACAATGTCAATCATTAATTTAAAAATAGGTAGATAAAATTCATCTTTAGGACAACCTTTATTTAAATTTCTATAATTGGGATGGACTTTAATCTATCCATTCTTCTTAAGAATAGAGATAATACTCATTATCAAATTTGGTTACTCTTTGTTCTTAGATTAATCTAACTTAAATTAATTTTTTTTTATTTCTTGAATGATAAACTTCTTAATATTAGGTCACATTCTTTTGGGTACATATTTTATTGGAGAACCATCATGATAATTTCATAAATTATGCTACACTCTTCTAAGGATAAGTGTAATGTTTCAAAATTATTCAAGTCAAAATAATCACTCTAATCTCTTAAAACTTGATAATTTGTAATGATAAATCCTTTAGTAATAATTTGATGATAAACATGGGATATAAGTCATTATCTATTTTTAAGACAATTTAAACTAGAAAATCAATAATTGAACTCCAATTCAAGAGTGGTATTTATAATTTCATCATATATTTCAAGCAAATTATTATAATCTTGCACATAAGTGTATGAAATCATGTTATAACTGGCTTAAGTTAATGTTTTAACATGAAATCCTAAGCATTATAACGCTCAATAGAAGTAATTTTCCATAGATTATAGCATATTTTAGCATATTATTTGTATCATTTTAGAAAGAGAATTTTCTTCTTTAACCATCATGTTATTAAATTAAGGGATAATAAGAAAGGAGAATTATAAGAAAAAATTTATGGCATCACAAATATCTCAGGAGTTTCTTATTTAGATAAACAAACACATTATTAAAGGATAAATATACTATCTCAAGAGATAGAAATATCACTATATAATGTATTTGATTACTTAATATGAACTCCTAAGGCTAATGAGTCTCCAATGTACAAGATATTTTTCCCTTGAACTATATAGAGAGATAGAAGAAGGTTTATTATATTACAGTGTTCTTAGTTCCTAATAAGGGCAAGCTCCAATAGTAAATTACATCTTCAAAAGATGAAACTTTCTTAAGAAAACACTTGATTAAAGAAATTAACTTTTACCTCTATATGGATTTCAAAATTAGGATTTGAAGAAAGTTTAAATGATAGATTCAAATTGGAATGCCTTAAGAGAAGCAGTTCTTTTAGATACCAAATAGGATTGAGTAAAAAATGCCATGGATACTAGGAAGCCCATTACATATTTCAACTTATCCTATAATTGAGCATTACATTTTTGAAATTGAATTTATTTAGATTTCAATTGACATTTTTTTAGAAATTTAGAACTTAGATTCTAATAGTATAAAACTATAGAAATGCTTAATAAGTGAAGACTTACTCTAATAGGATACTTCAGATCCTAATTCTAAAAGTGCTTCTGATATAAGTCAAAAGCTTGACTTCGTCTAATCCTTGGGAATTATGGCCCTTCATCGCACTTGAAAATAAAAATCTATCTTGGACACTTCTAAACTTACTTATAATTAAGAAGGGTTTCTAGTTAATACCTTCTAAATGAATTTAAATCCATGAGTCTGATCTTATAAATGTAAGATTACTATGATGTTATATTTAGGAGTGGAAGTTAAAAGCCTAAACTCATTCTCTAAACTCTAAGATCATGACTAACATGTTATGCTTCTAGCTAATGCAATTATTTTTTATTTTTATATATTTTAACTCATAATTTCATTTGAAGGTTTTGGGAATGAAAGTCATGACTAAAATGAAGATGCAGTTAGAAATAAGTAATCGGTCAGACTTCTCTCAGAAAAGTGGTCATCCTCACAAGTTAGATACCCTCTTATGTGCAATGGAAAAATGGCCCAATTCAAGGATTTAAGAAGAAATATGTAATCATGATTCAAATTTCTAAGGTTTGTAGTTCCTTTTAATTGTTTTATACCTAAGGCTTTAATTAATGAAGTTATGAGTTGATTATTCTTATGTTTAAGTTGAATTAATTTATTGTTGTAGAAAAATTATTTTTTATCCTTAGAGCTTAACATATCTAGGCATCATCGCAACATATCAAGAAACAAAATTAAACTTATCAAAAGCATTATGTTTCTATTATGCACTTCAAAAGAAATCAAGTGTGTGAAGGAAAAGATTGTGTGGCGAGCATGTACTAAGCTTTTAAAGTTTAAGTTTTGATTAGTAATTTAGAGTTTGTTTAACTTACCTTTTGATGGATTTAATTTAAATGACTTAATTGAAATAAAATTTTATTTGATTTTTAAGGTTAAAGTTGATATTATGTTTTAAAGAGTGGAAATGAGCTTAAGTCTTGCTTGTGGCAAGGCTCAATCTACTTAAAACCCTAATCTTAGTAAGTGAAATTATCATGAAATGGGTGAAGAATCACCTAATGACCTATATAAGTTAATTAAGAAATTTTTATTGAATCCACTTTTCTTACTTAGTAGATCAAGTTGAATTTTTTTATTAATTTTGACTTTCTTCTTTTTATTCACTTTTCATAATTATGTCTTCACGGGTGCTTGCAATTGTTAAACTAGTGGTTAAAGGTATTAAGACCTCCTTCGAACTAGTAGCTTTGAGACATCAAACGTCTAGACTATATACCTTATTATTACATATTATAAAAAGTTTTAAATCAATGTTGATGTTTGAAAAATATTTATTCAACTTGATTATAAGTTTAAATTAAATTAATTAATATGATTGATTTATTGAGAATTCTTTTCTTTTATGTAGGATTTTTATTAATTTAAATTCTTTAATATTTTGTTAAATCCTAAACATGTGATTTGAATGGTTTGCTAACTTTAAAAGATTAAGAATTTTTTCCTATGTTCTCTAATATTATTGAAAGTGTTCGAATTGGACTTGTAAATTTTTATAATTTTTGTGATTTTTAATTTATTATTTGGTTTAAATTACCATAGAATTTAAAACTTTAATAACTTCGGAGTCGCTAGAAGTCATTTTACCTTGAAATTTTTATGGCAAAAGGGTTCTATGTTAATGTTGTCTCCCTAAAATTTTATTTTCATCAAAGGTGTGTTTTTGAAATAATTAAGATTTTAATGTTTTCAATAAAATCTAAATTAAGTCTAAATTATTAACAATTGATTGAGACTTTTAAAATTCTTTGATTCACTACTGAAAAATTGAATCCAGGGAAGGTTTATTAAGACTTTTAGATTTTTATTTGGTTAACTATGATTTTTTTAAGTTTATCCCATTTAAATTAATTAATTAATTCAATTAATTCATTAGGTAAATAATTTTATTGTTTAATGAATTACATAGCCCTTTAATATATATTTTAAAGTATATTGATGTTTTTGAAGACATTTTGAATCATTCTCCTAATTTAATTTAATTTTTAAAAATTTTAAAATAATTATTTTAATTAAATTAGAAATTTAGATTTAAAAAAATTAGATCTTTAAATCTAGTTAGCTTTAATTCTTGCAATTTTCATGGAAGGTTAATTTAACCTTCAATTTCATCATATAAAAATTTCACATTAATTTGTCACTTCTCTTAAACTTAAATTAATATTTGATTATTTTCCTATAAACATAAATTAAGCTAAAATTATCCATAAAAATTTGGGCTTTTATTTTGTTTGGTTCCCCTTTAACATATGAAGTAGAAAGGGTTCATTTGCAAGTTTTAGATTTTTCATTGAGTTATTATGATATATCAAAGTTTAGATTACTTAATTGAATTGATTAATTCATTTAATGTCTAATTATGTGATTTTCGGATTTATTAAGTTTCAAAGAGCTTTGATAGCATTTTTAAAATCATTGATGTTTATTATGATGATTTAAATTACTTTCATAATTTTTAAAAATTTTTGAATTAATATTGATTTATTTTATTAAATTAGGGTTTGTAAGTTGAAAATTTCATAAGTTTCATTTTAATAATTAATAAATACCCAAATTTTTATGTAAGGTGTATTTTATCCTTAATTTGAATTCCTCAAAATTTCAAATTGATTGGATCAATAATTTGGGTTTAACTAAAATTTAATTTATTTTAATTAAACTCAAATTATTTTAAATTTACCCATTAAAAAATGGGGCTTCAGATTTAAAAGATTCTTCTCATTGAGAGGAATCCATAGAGCCACTAATTGGTTAAGTATTTTTATTTCTATGAATTTGTGAAGTTTAGGGCAATATTTAGCATTTTTCAAATTCAAAAAACCTGAATTTTTAGTTTAACCTAGTCAGCAACTATGTAGTCCTAACTAGGCACTATGTTACATGTACTAATTGGCCATTTGGTCCACATGGATGCTAGCGTAGCTGCCGACATGGATGTGGTTTGATTAGGGGTGTCTGATATTTCATCGGATGGTTGAGAACCATCCTGCAGTTCTTAAAAGGATTTAAATCATAATTATGCATTTAAATCATAATATTTCATTCCAAATAAAAAGAACGGTTGGCGGTCATTGTGTTCTTGATCTCTTGCTGGAAACTAAGGTTCATTAATGCATTTGGGTTGACTTTTAATGATCTAGGCAGTAAAACTTGGGGATTTCGAATGTAAACTAAACAAAGATCGATTTGCGATTGATCTCCACAGTTTGATCTCATTGGATATCAATTGTTCTTCACAAAACATCATATTGTATGAAAGAATGGTTGAAGTTAGGGAGTACCTCATCAGTGTTGATCTTCATTGGTGTTATGATTTTGAAAAGCTTTAGTGGATTGAAACAAAACTCTATGAACAATTGGACTCCTTGCCTCCCTCTAAGTTGGTGTGGAGATCAACTGCCACTGCCACTCACTAGAATTTGATCGATTGATGGGTTAGAGGGGTTGGGAGAATGGGGAAAGGATTGGTTTGAGTTTATTTTAATTTGGGGGAAAATGTAGGAAGAGTTAAAGGTGTAAATTGAGGCTTAACCTCTCCTCTTTATATTTGGTTGAGCCTTTTCTAATTGGAAAAGGTGGGATGTGGATGACCTTAGCGATTGGGATCCTTAGAGAACCAAGAGGCGATCAATTGATTGTGATCATCTTCAATTTGAATTAAATGAGTGTAGATGGTATGGGAAAAATATGAGGATATTTGGCTTTATGCAAGAGAATATGGAGTTTTCTTCTCCCATAGAACCTTTTCATCCTATTGCTCTAGCTCTCCTCTTTTGGATTGCTGCTAACTGCCCAAGTTACAATAAAAGTGTGCTATGCATCAAGCTCATGGTCACTTGAGTTGTGTTAGAGTTGAGTGCTTTATTTTAATGTCATTTAGACTTTTTTTTGATTTGGATTAATTTGTTTGATTCCATTTGTTCAATTAGATTTTTTTTAAGTTTCAATCTTTATTTATTTATATATGGAATGGTTTTGGGAATAATTAGTTCAAGTTTCATGTGAGTTTAGCATGAATAGGATTAGTTTAAGCCATTTGACTTAAATGGGTAAAATTGGATAATATAACCTAATTAGTTCTTTAAAGATTAGATTTTGATTCAATTATGTGTAATTAACAATCCATGATATCCAAGAATGATTAATTTCAATTATTAGCAATTAATTTCAAGTTCTCTTTTGGTTAGAACTTATTTTGACCAACTTCTAGCCAAATGGGTTAAAGTAAATTCATTTAATTTAAATGACCAATTAAACTCAAATCAAAGTGTTTCTTATTTTAATTATGTTCATTGAATTTTTTGGGATAATTAAGATTTATTAATTTTAATTATTTAACATTTGATTATTTTTAGTTTGACCCATGTTGACCTAAGTTGGGCTTAATGGGTCATAATGGATTCATTTGAGCCACATGATCAAATTGATCCAATTAAACCCAATCAATTGTTGAACTATGCTTAATTATTATTCAAAATGGATTGGAATGTTTAATTTAGGTTAATGATTAACATCAATTTAATTTTATTTTTGATTTAATATGGCTCATTTGGAACTTTTTTGGTCAAGTGATCCAATTAACTCATTTGAAACTCCATTTGATTCAGATTTATTTATGTTCAAATATGTTCTTTTGATCATTCTGTGTCTTTGAAAAGGCTTAATTTGATTAATTTTTAATGGGTTGACTTTTTGAGTTGGTGGGGCCCATATCAGTAGACTTAAGTCAAATGACCTAATTGGCAACTTTGTACATGATTTAAATTCTATTTTAAGTTTATTTAAGTTTATGTTTTGATTTAATTTTGCTTTAATTAATTTTGATTTTTCTTGGATTTAAGTGATTTTGATCTTAAGTGAGTTAATTAAGCCGACCACCCTAGTTATTCTAATTTGGGCTTAATTGAGTTTAAGTTTTAATTCTAATATGTTTGATTTTGGTTAGAACTAAATTTTGATTAGATTCACCAAAGCACTAAGGAGGTATCCTAAGTGTCTAGGTGGAAAGATCCTTTGTCTAGGATTAAAATCATTTATGCTAAGGGGATGAGTGTTAACCTCATTCAAAAATGAGGTCAACAAGAATATATTTCATTTCATCAAAAATACTAGATTCACATTTGAAGGAAGCATCGGTGCATCACATCAATAAAGTATTAAACAACATTATAGTCTCTTTACAACTTTCTATAGGTTGCATGTAAAAAGATGTTACAAATATAGTAATGATGAGATATATTGACAAAAGTGTATTAGTAATTGGAGTAATGTTTAAAATTTAACCTCAAATTGAGTCTTAAATTGTCCTTAATTAGGTCTAGTTGACTCTCTTGGCCTTAGAGTTGACAAAAAATGAAGTAAGGGATTCTAGGATAAATTTATGCATAATTATACTAAAAACATTTTGAGGTTGAATATTTACAGTGATTGACCAATCAAACCTTTTTTAAAAAAATACCAATTTATTGATTACTTTGAGATGATATAAGTAATCTAAAAACAAAAGCTATAAAACTAGTTAAATTTTGTTGGATCTAAGGTATAATAACTCAAGCTTACAACCTTTGATGAGATTATGGATGGTGCTCTCCAGTTTGGAAGATAATTAGAAACTATAAGTGTTGGCCCCAATCTTCGCAAGCATGTCTGGGGGGGGTTCCTTCTCTCTTGATGTGGATGATTATTATTAAGAGTGAGTTGATGTAGTGTCTTATCATCTTAAGCATATGTATAAGGAACCAAGGAATGTAGGTGCTAGTAGAGTTCTATAGGATGTTAACTAAAGCTTTCAAGTTTGATTCCAAGCAATAAAATATATGAGGCTTGAGATTAGCAATGTAGAGGGCCATGAGTTAAGCATCAAATTTAGCATGTAAGGATAACTGCAGTTGTTGGCATAGAAAAGTAGAGGAAATAGTTTCCCTATTGGTCATGGAACATTCCACCAATACCTGCAATGTTTGATGGATTTTGGAAGCTATCATTGTTGGCTTAATTAGCCTCATGTTCAATTTGATTAATTTTGATGATAACAAACAAATGCTTGGATGTTCTAATGAATATTTTTATGTGTTTCAGATATATCAATTGCTAATTACATATCCAATACATCTCACAAATTGTTAGAAGAAATTGCAAGAATAAAAGAATGAAAGGGATAATGTGAAGCTCATGATTTTAGGTTATATGACTATTCATATGAGTTCTTTGGCATGAATCAATTTGCTCACAACCTAACATACTATTTTAATGAGGTTAATTTGTATAAATCTTTATTTAATTAACATTCAATTATATGTTTTTCTACATAGCAATAAAATTGTCAAAGTAATAAATGATCATAACTATTAAGTATAATTATTTTATTTACTTAATATAATTAGGTATTTTAATTTAATTTGCTGGTTATATGATAACTAACATATTTATGATTATATATAAATTATATCATAATTTTTAAATATCACATGTCAAAATTAACAAAAATATATAAAATTTTGTATTTTAGCCAAAGTCATTGTTTAATCAAAGAATTCATATCTGATTTTATCTCCATCGTATTCCTTGGATTTTTCCTTTAAAATAAGTGGTTACATGACCCACTTTGCATTAAAATTGAATTTATTATGATTTTTAAACATTACTTGATTTTAATAATGGATGCATGCTACATGCTTTGAATATATTAAGAGCTACATGTGATTACTTTTGACTTTCCCATGTGAATAGCCGAATTTTTGCTGCTAAATTTAATATTTGTTTAATATAAATTATATTTTTATTGAATATTAAATTATCACATGATAGCATGAGGTTGTATAATATATTTCTTTGAAATAATTTTTAAATGACCTTCTTGCCTATAAATAGCCCTCATTCTCTTCATGAAAGCATCCCTCATTCAAAATTCAAAATCTCTCCAACAAATCTAAGAGAAAATCTCTTAAATGTTCTTTCCAAGTGTTCTCCAAATATTGCAAGATCAAATCCTTGGTTTGGAAGCTTCAACATCTTCAACGAAGCAAGCCTTTTTAAATTACTTGAGTTTGTTTTCTTGATCTTAATACTTCTTAGTTGTTCATGCTATTTTCACCATCTATTTCTTCTTTCTAATTTATACTTTTTGGTGGATTAGTCTTTGAACATTGGTTTTCACATCAAAGCTTCTCAATCATTTTTTTGGTGAAAAACTCTTGTGATAATTTGTAGGATCTATTTCAACTTGCTGAAATTTTTAGCTTCCTACAAATTTCTTTTGGTTTCTTGAAATATTTCTTCTTTGGTCTTATTTTGAAAGATCATTTATTCTTAGATCTATTTTAAGCATTTTAAAATAAATTATTGTGCTGAAATTATTTTCATATTTTCTAGATCTCTCTTTTTTAATTGAAAGCTTACTAGCCAACTTAGATCTATCATATACTTATTTTTTATTTTGTGATCATTAGCATTAATTGAAAGAATCTTTTGGTTAAAAAAAAATTACTCCTTGCTGAAATTTATCTTATCATGAAAAGAATATTGTGAATTTATTTTGAAATCATTTTGTATTATTCTACAAATTATAATAACTTAAACATCCTAGTAAGATCACTTTAAGATATTTATTTTATTAAGTGAGCATTTTGCTTGCCAAATTTTTGAGTTGTAAAGTGATCATTTATAAGTTGTGAGATCACTTTTGAATTTGATTTCTTGGTATATTTGTGAGAGATTTACTTTATCAAAATTTATTATTTTGTATTTTTTTTGTGTTGTAAAATTTATTTTGGGGTTGTACTCCTTTGTAGGAGAGTACATATTGTTGCAGGGGTTCTGCCTGTTATAGGAGAGTACTTTTGTAAACCATTTTTCATTTAGTGGATTCCTAGCCGGGGAGGCTAGTGGACGAGGGCCGGTTTTGGGGTTTGGCAACCACGAAAAAAAATCGTGTGCCTCTTGTCTCTATTTACTTTATTGTATTTTTATTTTTGTCAGATTTAGAATTATATCTTATCATTATAAAATCAAAATCTAATTTTCTATTTAAAATTAAAATTTAAGTTTTGAAAATTTTAATATTACCCAATTCACCCCTCTTGGGTGCTATAGTGTCTCACAATTGGTATCGAGCCTAGGCTCTTTTATTGGCTTAACATCCGTGAGTAAATCTTTTCACTATGGCACAAGGTTTCACAAAGGGTTCATTACCGGAGGGACAATCCACTCATAGACCTCCACTTTTAGATTGTGTACCATTTGATTATTGGAAAAATAGAATTAGTACATTCTTAAGAGGTCAAGATGCATGCATGTGGTATATGTTGACACATCAATATCATACACCCACAGTAGAAGTAAATGGCATTAAAGTAGAAAAACCTTTTGAGGAATGGTCTATAGCTGAAAGAGAACTTGATGAATTAAATGCTAGGGCTTGTAATACTTTACATTGTGCTTTATTACCTGATGATTACATGAAAATTTCTATGTTAAGTACTGCAAAAGAAATATGGGATAAACTTATTATAACTTACGAAGGAACTAGTGAAGTTAGAGATGCTCACATAAATAGACTTGTTCATGATTATGAGTTATTTCATATGTCTCCTTCAATCTATTTCGATATGTATACTAGATTTATGAAAATAATTATTACATTCTCTCTTGGAAAAACATATAGGAATCAAGACTTAGTTTATAAGATTCTTAGATGTCTTCCAAAAGAATGGGAAGCTAAAGTAATCTATTAGTGAAGCTAAAGATTTATCTACTTATCCACTTGATCTTTTTGGGTTCTTTGATAGCACATGAACAGTTATTGCTCAAAGGGATAAGATGGATAACTCAAGAAAAAAAAAAAGAGAAGGAGAAAGGAAAAGCCATTGCACTACAAGTTGATGATAGTGATGAGCATAACACCTCAAGCTCGGATGGTGATTGTGATGAGGTGGTCATGCTTTCCAAAAGGCTTGGGAACTTGCTAAGGAAGAAGAATCAAAGGTATAAAAAATCTAAAATTATAAATTTCAAACTAAGAAATTTCCTACATTGAAGGGATCATTTGCTATCATTGTAAAAGCCGACACATAAGAGGTGATTGTCCGAACTTATTGAATCAAAGAAAAAAGAAATTGATGTAAACAAAAGAAAAATATAAAGGAGAAAAGTACCATAAGAAGAAGAAGACATGGGCCAATCCAGATTCAAATGAATCAAGTACTAGCTCATCGATGAAGAGGTCAACATATGTCTTATGGCAAATGGAGAATTTGACTTAGATTCTCAAGAGGTATGTAATGATATATCTTATGATGAATTAGATGATGCTTTTAATGATTTAGTTATTGAATATAAAAATTAAAAAGAAAATACAAAACCTTAGAAAAGAACATAAAATTTAGATATGCATTTTTGTGATTTAAAAATGAATGTGATAATTTAAAAAGTAAAAATACTTCTTTATTAAATTGTTCCTTAGTTGTAGGTAAACTTGAAAGAGAGAATATCTTATTAAAAGCAAGATTAGAATTATGTTTAAAATCACAAGTTCATTATAATACTTCATCAAGAAAAACATTTAATAAAATTATTTGCATCATACACATCCCACTCATATATCTTATAATTATCATTCTAAATCATATGCAAACACTAATGTTTGGTGCAACTATTGCAATAAAAAGGGCATATTTCATTTGATTGCTATGCACGTAAAATACAAAATACTAAGCAATCATCTTATGTATGGGTACCAAAAGGTACAAACACTACACAAACCATGCATGCTAAATATCTTACTTCAAATTTAGAATGTGGACCCAAACATGTTTGGGTTCCAAAAGTTAACATGTGAGTTTATTTTGTAGGAATGCCTTCAAAGCAAAATCAAAGAAGGCATGTGGTACTTGGACAGGGATGTTCAAGACATATGACGGAGATAAAGATAAATTCACAACTTTAGAATCAAGTGATGGAGGATTTGTTACATATGGAGATAATGCTAAGGGAAAAAATCATTGGCATTGGTTCTATTTGTAAGAATTCTATCACTTTAGATAAAGTTTTTCTAGTAGAAGGATTAAAACATAATTTAATTTCTATTAGTCAATTATGTGATAAAGGTTTGAATGTAGTATTCCATGCATCATATTGCATTATAAAAATAATGAAAATGTTTTGCTAGTAGGAAAAGATACAAAAATATTTATGTCATTGATTTAGATAGCTTTCATGATGTAAATTTAAACTTACTTTGTTTTAAAAGCACTCATGATGATATATGGTTATGGCATAGGAGACTATGTCATATTAACATGCACACACTTAATAAAATTGCTAAACTTGATTTAGTAGTTGGTTTGCCTAAATTAAATTTTCATTCAAACTATGTTTGTGATGCATGTATTCATGGTAAACATTCTAGAAGCTCATTTAAAAGTAAAAATATTATTTCTACTTCTAGACCTCTAGAATTATTACACATGGATTTATTTGGTCCTATTAGCCACCAAATTAGGTGAAAAAATTATGGTTTTGTGATTGTTGATGATTTCTCTAGATATACTTGGGTCTTATTTGTAACTTACAAGGATGATGTTTTTGGTGAGTTTAGAAAGTTTTCTAAATATATTCAAAGAGAACAAGGCCTTTTGATTAATAGGGTTCATCATGGTGGTAATTTGAAAATAAATTATTTGAGGATTTTGTGATGATCATGGGATTAGACATAATTTTCTGCACCTAGAACTCCCCAACAAAATGGAGTAGTAGAGAGAAAAATAGAATATTAATTGAATTAAGTAGATCTATGCTTGATGAGTATAAATTGCCAAAATATTTTGAAGCGAATACTGCATGTTATGTAATGAATAGGATCTATTTTAGACCAATTTTGAAGAAGACATCCTATGAATTGTTTTTGGAAAGAAGCCTAAGATTGAACACTTTCATGTATTTGGATGTAAATGCTTTATTTTGAATAATGGAAAAGATCATTTAGGTAAGTTTGATTGCAAATCGATGATGGTATTTTCTTAGGATACTCTCTTTCTAGTAGAGCTTATAGAGTTTACAATAAAAGAAAATGATTGTAGAAGAATCAATACATGTTATTTTTGATGAAAATTTGATTGATCCTATTAGAAATGAAGTGATTGATGAAGAGATTGATAACTTTAAGAAAATATCTTTAGAAGATAATATGGATGATTCATTGCCTAAAGAATGGAAATATAATAAAAATCATCCAAAGGAACTAATTATAGGGGATCCTTCAAAAGGAGTTATGACTAGAAGGCATAGTAGAGAAGTTGTAGATCATTCATTTTTATCAGATTGAACCTAAAAATTTAGAAGAAGCATTAAATGATAATTTTGGATTATTGCTATGGAAGAGGAGTTAAATCAATTTGTAAGAAATGATGTTTGGGAATTAGTCCCAAGGCCCCAAGATCAAAATGTCATTGGAACAAAATGGATCTTTAGGAATAAGCTAGATGATTCAGTTGTATTATTAGAAATAAAGCTAGGTTAGTTGCACAAGGGTACTCACAAGTTGAAGGTATAGATTTTGAAGAATCTTTTGCACCAGAAAGACTAGAAGCTATCAGTTACTCCTTGCTTATGCTTGTTTTAGAAATTTTAAACTTTTTCAAATGGATGTCAAAAGTGCATTTTTGAATGGATTTATTGACCAAAATGTATTTGTAGAGCAACCACCTGGATTTGAGAGCCTTGATTTTCCAAATCATGTGTATAAATTAAAGAAAGCCTTATATGGTTTAAAACAGTTCCTCGTGCTTGGTATGATAGTTAAGTAACTTTTTGATAGATCATGGATTTAGAAAGAGTAGATACCACTTTATTCCTTAAGAGCATAGATGATGATTTGATTGTGGTACAAGTGTATGTAGATGATATATTATTTGGAAGTACAAATGAATCTTTATGCCATGAGTTCTCATCTTTGATGTCTAAAGAGTTTGAAATGAGTATGATGGGAGAACTTAATTTTTTCTTAGGTCTTCAAGTGAAGCAACAAGAAAATGGCACATTCATCTATCAAACTAAGTATATAAATGAATTGCTTGAGAGGTTTGACATGAAAAGATTTAAATCTAGTAAAACTCCTATGAGCCCATCTATAAAATTGGATTTAGATGAATTAGGAAAATCATGATCAAAACTTTATAGGAGTATGATAGGTTCACTTTTATACCTTGCGCTAGTAGGCTGATATTATGTTTGCTATTTGTTTGTGTGCTCGCTGTGCCAACCCAAAAGAATCTCATTTAATAGCAAAAGCGTATCTTTCGGTATTTGATAGGCACTACTAGGTTAGGTTTATGGTATCCTAAAATTCTTTATCATGTGATTTGATTGCCTATTCGATGCTGATTTTGCAGATGCATAGTAGATAGAAAAGCACATCGGCATATGTCATTTTTAGGATCATCACTTGTGTCTTGGTCATCTAGAAACAAAATTGTAGCTTTATCCATGAGGTGAGTACATAGTGTATTCTTGCTCAGTCCTTTGGTTAAAGCAACAATTAGAAGATTTTGGTATTAAGCAAGATCACATTCTAGTTCAATCGACAATACTAGTATTAGTTTAACTAAAATCCTATCCAAAGACTCTAACCAAGCATATAGAAATTAGACATCATTTTATTAGGGATCATGTTTTGAAAGGTGATGTTAATATTAATTTTATTAGCACCGATTTACAACAGATATTTTACAAAACCCTTAGAAGAACGTTTTTGTACTTTAAGACGCATGCTTGGAATGTTAGATCCTAATATTTAAAATTGTATGTAGTTTGTTCTCACTTTTGATGTTGTCAAAAGGGGAGAAGAGTAAAATGTTGGTTAATATTAAGTCTATTTAATGCATACATTTAGGGGGAGCAACATTATTCATCTCATATGCATAATTTTTTTTTAATAGAATTTCTTTCAAAACTATGATGAAAGGTCAATTTGCACCTTCATCAAAATCAATACCCAACATTAGTTTGTCATAAAAAAGGGGAGATTGTTGCTTAATTAGCCTCATGTTCAATTTGATTAATTTTGATGATAACAAACAAATGCTTGATGTTCTAATGAATATTTTTTATGTTTTTTATATATCAATTGCTAATTACATATCCAATACATCTCACAAATTGTTAGAAGAAATTGCAAGAATAAAAGAATGAAAGGGATAATGTGAAGCTCATGATTTTAGGTTATATGACTATTCATATGAGTTCTTTGGCATGAATCAATTTGCTCACAACCTAACATACTATTTTAATGAGGTTAATTTGTATAAATCTTTATTTAATTAACATTCAATTATATGTTTTTCTACATAGCAATAAAATTGTCAAAGTAATAAATGATCATAACTATTAAGTATAATTATTTTATTTACTTAATATAATTAGGTATTTTAATTTAATTTGCTGGTTATATGATAACTAACATATTTATGATTATATATAAATTATATCATAATTTTAAATATCACATGTCAAAATTAACAAAAATATATAAAATTTTGTATTTTAGCCAAAGTCATTGTTTAATCAAAGAATTCATATCTGATTTTATCTCCATCGTATTCCTTGGATTTTTTCCTTTAAAATAAGTGGTTACATGACCCACTTTGCATTAAAATTGAATTTATTATGATTTTTAAACATTACTTGATTTTAATAATGGATGCATGCTACATGCTTTGAATATATTAAGAGCTACATGTGATTACTTTTGACTTTCCCATGTGAATAGCCGAATTTTTGCTGCTAAATTTAATATTTGTTTAATATAAATTATATTTTTATTGAATATTAAATTATCACATGATAGCATGAGGTTGTATAATATATTTCTTTGAAATAATTTTAAATGACCTTCTAATAAATAGCCCTCATTCTCTTCATGAAAGCATCCCTCATTCAAAATTCAAAATCTCTCCAACAAATCTAAGAGAAAATCTCTTAAATGTTCTTTCCAAGTGTTCTCCAAATATTGCAAGATCAAATCCTTGGTTTGGAAGCTTCAACATCTTCAACGGCAAGCCTTTTAAATTACTTGAGTTTGTTTTCTTGATCTTAATACTTCTTAGTTGTTCATGCTATTTTCACCATCTATTTCTTCTTTCTAATTTATACTTTTGGTGGATTAGTCTTTGAACATTGGTTTTCACATCAAAGCTTCTCAATCATTTTTTGGTGAAAACTCTTGTGATAATTTGTAGGATCTATTTCAACTTGAAATTTTTAGCTTCCTACAAATTTCTTTTGGTTTCTTGAAATATTTCTTCTTTGGTCTTATTTTGAAAGATCATTTATTCTTAGATCTATTTTAAGCATTTTAAAATAAATTATTGTGCTGAAATTATTTTCATATTTTCTAGATCTCTTTTTTTTTAATTGAAAGCTTACTAGCCAACTTAGATCTATCATATACTTATTTTTTTATTTTGTGATCATTAGCATTAATTGAAAGAATCTTTTGGTTAAAAAAAAAATTACTCCTTGCTGAAATTTATCTTATCATGAAAAGAATATTGTGAATTTATTTTGAAATCATTTTGTATTATTCTACAAATTATAATAACTTAAACATCCTAGTAAGATCACTTTAAGATATTTATTTTTATTAAGTGAGCATTTTGCTTTGCAAATTTTTCGAGTTGTAAAGTGATCATTTATAAGTTGTGAGATCACTTTTTGAGTTTGATTTCTTGGTATATTTGTGAGAGATTTACTTTATCAAAATTTATTATTTTGTATTTTTTTTGTGTTGTAAAATTTATTTTGGGGTTGTACTCCTTTGTAGGAGAGTACATATTGTTGTAGGTACTATAGAGAGTATTTTTGTAAACCATTTTTCATTTAGTGGATTCCTAGTGGGAGGCTGGGACGAGGCGGGTTTTGGGTTTGGCCGAACCACGTAAAAATCGTGTGCCTCTTGTCTCTATTTACTTTATTGTATTTTTATTTTTGCTGTATTTAGAATTATATCTTATCATTATAAAATCAAAATCTAATTTTCTATTTAAAAATTAAAATTTAAGTTTTGAAAATTTTAATATTACCCAATTCACCCCCCCTCTTGGGTGCTATAGTGTCTCACAATCATCAATATTTATTTTGGTGCAGTTTCTATTAAGTTTGATCTAGTAGACCAACTCAACTAGTGTAGTTGAAGAATTTATTTTCAATCCATGTTGGTATTATAGGTCTGGGAATCCAAATAATTGCATAAATTTTAAGTATTCATTGTAAGCTGCCTTATACATATATCGCTAATCATCCGACTAGTATAAACTAGTAGAATGTTGCCACTATTATGATTACTTTCATTTTTGTTACCTAGATAAGCCATAATGTAACGAGTGGGAGAGTCAAAGTGATATGGACCTTCCATCTTTCTCTTGGTTGCTGTATCCAAAGAGAGATAAACTCAAGCATATTAGGTGATTGTTGGAAGTTTATTTGGATGTTTAGTAATGTTGTAATTTTTTCCCAGACTTGAGAACTAAAGTTTCAATGAATAAAGGTGTAAGATAATATTTTATCCTCTAAATTTCATAAGTGGCATCTAGATGTGATATATGTGGGGATAAGGTTGTGAAATATTCTCCAACAAAAGAATGATATAGACAGTTTTGGTAACTTATTCCATATTGCTCGACCCAACAATACCATTCTTTATTTGTTCCCCTATTTATTAATAATTGTTCTAAATAAAGTCTGAGATTTAGTTTACCCTTTTACAATGAGTGTGTCCACCTAATTTTGATCATAGGGGATAGTGGTAATTCTCTAGTGTAATTCCTCAGGTAGGTGCTAAGAGAGCATAGTCATATCCCATCCTCCATTCCTACAAAAGAATTCAAATACAATGGTATTATCCAGGCTTTTTTTTTAGTTCATTATGCTGCATAGTGATCTATCTTCCACCCAGTGGTCATTCCTGATGTTTCCTTTACCTAGCTCCCAGTAAATAAGTTTCTCCACCTCCTCCCTATGCTATAACATATTTTTTCATGTAATAGAATTAGAATGGTGTTCTTCAAAAATTGTTAAATGATATTTTGTAAGATATTTTTGCATAAGAAATTTATCTCGATGTGAATTTTGTTCTCTAAATCTGATCCATAGTTTTATTTTGTTGCATCTAGTGCAGTCTTTAAAAGTTTTAAAACCAAGGCCACCTTCAGTGATTGGTTTGTTTATTTTATTTAAACAAGCCCAATGGATGGATTTGACCTTGGGGCTCTATATAAATCTATTGAGTAGTCTCTTAATTTTTGTCTACACATTGATTGGAACTTTCTAAACATGTAGAGTGTAAAGTGGAATGGATTTGAGGATACTCCTTACTACAGTTAATCGACCCCAAATGAGAGAAAGGAATTCTACCAAGATGAAATTTTGGTTTGAGACTTGCTGATCAAATAATTGAAGAATGTAGTGGATATATACTGATCCCTAGATATGTGAAAGGGAGATTAGCATAAAAGAATCAAGTTCTTTTTTCATTCAATTGATCTTATTTTTAGCAATGTACTTTCCTGCATTGAAAAAAGAATTTGTTAGTGTTAAGTGTCATAAATGATAATAATGTTAACTTATGAATGACCTCCATAAACTTGATGATAGATTTCTTGCTTACATTACAAAAAATAAGGATATCATCAACGAAAGTAAAGTGGCTAATGATTATCTTTGCTATGGTGTAGTAGCAAATACTCTTAAATTTTGTGACAATCTAGTTCAAAAGTTTAGATAGATAATCCAAAGCAAGAATGAAAATAGTTGGAGAAATAGGGAATCCTTATTTGACACTTATAGAAGTCTCAGAGAACCCCCAGGCTTTACCATTAAAAAGAATCTTGATGTGCTTAACTTACAATATGTTTTTTATGATGGAGTAGAATTGGATAGTGAAACCTTTCTCTTGAAAAAATTCCATGATAAAGGGCAAGCTAGTGGTGTCAAAGGCCTTCCTTATGTCAATCTTCATAATGATATTCCAATCCCTCACTTTTTTATTAATATTTTTATTAGCTCTTAGACCAAAAGAATGTTATGAGTGATGTTTCTACCTTTGAAAAAGATGCCCTGATTGCTAAAAATAATATTTTGAAGAATATTTTGGACTCTAATGTACTGAACGTACTAACACGCTTGCTAAGAATAAGAGTTAAAAAATTGGCTTGAACTTGTCCCATGTATTAGGATCAAAATAATTGGGGAAGTGGAGAAATAGTGATGAAGAAGAAAGTTTGGATTACATTAATTACATCACCATTGATAGTCTCCCATGATTTTTGATAGAAGAGTGTTGTGAATCCATTTGGCCCAACTATTTTGTAACCATCAATTGAATCTAGTGCATTTTTTTCTCGTATGAAGTGGGTGGGCTTATTAGGTTGGCATTCTATGTAAATTAGCATCATCAATGAATAAATTAATATCCTGTTATTGTATATTTATGTTGTCTTCTTGTTTCTTTAAGAGAGTTTGAAAATAATTGATGCAACTATTGATGATGTCTCATTGCTCATTATCCCATCTAGCCCGGGTGTCTCTAATATTTGTAATATACTTGCCTTCCTTTTTCTTCCTGATGCAAGCATGAAAGAACTTAGAGTTCCTATCACCCTATGTAAAGTTATGATAAATGCTTTTTCTCTAAGTAAATCTCTTTCGATCAATATAGTTCTAAAGGTGGATTTTCTCCAAAGCTATTTATTCTCTATCTCTTGTGAGTCATAATGATCCATCAACATTTTTCCAACTTGACAATTTTTGTTTCAGTTGTATTAATATAGTTGTGCATGTCTCCAAAGATCTCTAATTCCATTTCATAATGGCTTTAGCTATATTTTTATGCCTTCTTAATAGTTTCACCTAAAGATCTGCATTTGGTTTTCCATGTATTGTTGATACACTTGTTAAAATTAGGGGTGCTTAGTCCACATGTTAAGGAATCTAAAGTATTTATGGTTTATTTTAGGTATGAGGTGTAAGGATACCAAGATCGAGGAGTGATTAGAGGAAGTTATGACAAGGTGCTAAGCTTTAGTTAAATTGAACTTAGAGTTCCAACTAGAATTGATGAAAATTTGATCTAACTTTTCAAACACCTTTTCCCTCCTCCAAGTAAAGGGAGATCCACTAAATCCAATGTTAAAAAAGCTAGCATTTTCTATATACTCAACAAACTCTAAAATTATAGCCAAGTTGGGTTTCATCCCTCCTTTCTTTTTATTTGTGCAATTAATCATGTTAAAGTTTCCTCGAACGATCTAAGAAACATTAATAGCTTGGCTAATAGCTGTTAAGTTATTCCAAAGTGTCTTTCTTTGGTGTCTAGATCCATCAGCATAAACAATTTTGGAAAAAAACATTGATATTGGGGTTGTTGATGGTAAGGTGCAAAAATTGGGTGTCATCAAGGAGGATCTAAATTTGATAATGTATCTTCAAAAAGAACCAGATTTTCTTAATACAGTTAGATGTTATTGTGTAATTGTTGAATCTTCTAGGGATCCTTGATATGTTTTCTTTGTGAACCATTGGTTCAAGTATGGCAAATATATCTAACTTATCTAATCTACAATGTAGGATTCCCCTTTTTGGCCTTCCACTCAGCCAATCCTAATGTTGAACTTGATTTGATGATCTAGCAGGATATCTCAACTTATTTGTAGCTTTAGTAATATTCTTGAGTTCTCTCATGTCTCTTTGATGTAATTTCTTTATTTTTTTAGAATTTCTATTCTTCTATAGCTTCTCCTATTATATCATTACATTGGTTCATCTCCTCATCATTTGGTAGCTCTTATATGCCACACTATCTTCATCAACCCATGGATTTATTTGATTTTACTTTTGTGCATGTTCTTCCTTAAAGAACTATTGTAAACACTTTTGTCTATTGTGAGTGATTATTGGCTATTGTTGTTATAATAGTAGGATGATCATATTCATTTTCATGTTCAACAATCTCTTGAACATCATCAATGTTCAAAGAACCAAATTAACCATTAGGTGGTTGCATATCAAGTTTGTTTCTTTGGTTTCTTTAGCTCTATTACAATTTTTAGAATGCCATTTAGTTTCTTTATAAGCTGTGTTATTGTCATATATGTTGGCAATATCAATTTTATTTCTCACATAAGACTGAGCTTCCAATTGTAAAACTTCTATATGTAGATATGAATTTTGATTAGCTACAATGATAATATTTATTTTATGCAAAGCATAAGAATTTCCAATTCTCTTCTTATCATGGTTGACTAATATGGGGTTTGTTAGTGTTGAATCCATATCTATCAATTGATGGAGGAAGGATAAATTTAGTACAAATAAAATTTGGCTAAGCATATGGTGATGATCGAGTATAGGGCCATTAGATGAGTGAATAGCCTATTACCTGGCAAGTGTATGAGTGAGGTTGGGATGGAGGAGAGTGGTCACATTGTTCTCTTTCATAGTCACTAGATTCTGGCGATTTGGATTATGTGTTATCATTGGGTTAGTCTTCTCTAAGTCCTTTGGCTTGTTGGATCAAATCTAATCTCTCTTGTCGGATACTTTTCTCGGTGAGTACATTTATTCATGGTTGTCGAGTACCCTTCATGTGAGTATGTTCATCATGACATTTAGGTTCGTTTGGGCTATCTACCCACTACTTTGGGTATACATTTAGCTCCCTGATTCTTTTGCTCCTTGTAAAGATACCTAACAAAAAGGATAAAAGAATAATTATGTGTGAATATTTAATGATCTAAGAAAAGTCATGTAATTATTGAAAGGTCACATCAACTTTAGATTAATACAAATTTTCAATACTGTAGAGGCTATAAATACATCCTTTTTTTCTTCTTTCATATAATCAGTATTCCTTTTGCTACTCACTAGGATAAACTTTCTACCTCCCATAGGTCAACTCTATAAAACATATTAAAACATAATCGCTATGGACACAAAGAGACATTACGATGACATTGATCTCACAATTCTATAGGTAAGCCTTTGTTGAAAAGCCAAGAAAGTGAAGAAGTTAGAAGAAGCTTATGTCATTTCTATAGCTAAAGTGACATTGTAACTACTATAATTATGGCAACCATCACCGTGATTACTTCCTTCGACCTGCATATTAGAAGAGTGGGTTATTGGCAAGCATGTGACTTGAGACTCTTATTGAAGAAGAGGAAGGATGAAAATATGCACCTTACATAATAAGGTGATGGTGAGCCAAATGGTTGGGCCAGCCACTATGAGAATGACCATAAAGAAATGCTTCGCTAAGGTGAGAGTTACTTTTTATTGTTTGTTATGAGTCTTCTTTATTTGGGTATCTCCCTTTCCTCTTTGGTCACATTTGAGCATATCTAGTGTTCAAGCTTTAGCAAAAGATGGTGAGGGGCACTCGCCAACCCTCTAGGTCATTTCTTCTAGTAATCTAGGTAACTTCGTAGAGTTGCTTCACCTTTCCATAGGTGATTTACTGGGTCCTTTTTTGAGTAGCTAAAATTTTCTTTTACTTGATAAGTGGCTTCCCTTCCCAAGGGTTAGACTTATAGCAAATCCTCTTATTAAAATTCCTCTTAATTTTTGACAAATTCCTTTCTCATCGACAAGCAGTAACTCCAACTTTGCCACCAACTTTATTAATGTTGTGATAAATTTGGTTCCTATCAATGAGACAAGCCTTACTTCTACTGAGATCAGAGAAATGATGGTCAATTTTCCTCCTCCCACTCACACATATAGTAGTGAATCTATGAAGGGTGAGTCTAGATGTCAACTAAGGAATGATATGAAGGAAGAATAATGAGTATTCACATACTCTGCCAAGATCGATACTCTATGAGGGGAGGTCACCCTTTTGACAGAAGCCTTAGACTTGTTACAATGGGACATGGGTGAGTTGTAAGCATAATTGGAGCTAAAGTTGTAGCAATGGAAGTCTTTGGAAGGAGAGTACCAACAAAATTTTTCTATCATGAGAGCTGAGATGGCATTATTTTAGAACTTGAGCTAGTCTCGAAGTCCTTCTCCTTTCTATCAAGAATTTTTCATTTGACTATATATGTGAGAAAGGTGAACTCACCAAGGATTGACACTCAAACCTTATAATAAAATTACTAATTGGATAATGTATTCAGGGTTATAGTGAGTATGTTGTACCTTTCTACTCAAATAAAAAAATTATTTATCTATTTCTCTACTTGTGAGTACTATTGATTCTTTACTATAACACAATATTTATTTCCCTATACATTCTAACACTTGAGATATCCATAGGATTTGGTAATCATTTATTTAGTTAATGTTTGATTTGATGTTCTTGCTATGATGTCTTTCTTTAATCATTTCTTTTCATCTTCAGTGAGCATTACTCTCTCAAGAAGGTTGCTTCATCTTTCCACCAGACTTAGATTAAGGTGGTTCCCAAGTTGCCAAGTAACAGATACTGTGGCATAAATCAAAATTTTGTCATGTAAGTAGCCAAGAGGATCGAGCATCTAAACTCAGTAAGGATGCAAAGCTATACATTTTACTCACCCAATTTAAGAATGGATTCTAACTTCCCTTCCACGCAAGTGGATAGACATCCTTAACTTATTCAGAGTGGTGCCCGCCCAAGTCCTTCCAACTTAGTGGCAAGCATCACAACTTTATTTTGTACTTGCATGAAGAAAGCATCTTTTGGAGCCTAGATTCCTCCAACGCTTGACCATGGTCAAGGGTCACTAAGATGGGACCATGTAATTTTAGTGACTTTATTGAAAATTCTTGGTCTCCATAATAAGGTGTGGAAGTGGCACTTGCAACTTTTGTTTGTGAAGAATGCGTCATAGTGGCTAGTGTCAATTGTCCCTCTTTCTTATAAGACATGTAAAGCTACCAAGCTCGGCAAGCTGAGTGTACAAGAGGAGGAGAAAATGGAGAGTCTACAAGGTTGTAGCCTTAATATCTCTCTATAACTTCACTATGGTAGGGTTACCATCATCCTCAATAAAATCCTTTTTATTTCTACTTACTAGTCTTTTTATTTTTTTCGTGACTCATTCATCAAAATTTCTTTTTTTTTCATTTTACTCCAAGAGAGAAACTCCCATTATCCCCAAGGTTAGTATTGAAGTGCTCCAACTCCTTGAGGAAGGTGAGCACAAGTTTGGTGAGTGAGTGGATGGCTATGAGGAATCGATGTCTCTTGAGGCAACAAGGAGGAAGAGGAGGAAGAGTTGAGTGTAGCTCCCACTAAGGCCATCGATGAGCCTAGGCTGACTATATCTCCCAAGAAGTCTAAAAAGTAAGCAACGAGCTCGACTCCTCATAGTAACTAGTAGAGTAGCAAGTTTATGAGTCTTATTGAACTTCACTCAAACTTACACAATCCGATCCATGATGCCTATGAGTTGAGCTCCTCCATCTTCTTGATAGTCAACTTGGGAGGCAAGCCACAAGTTTCTTGGTAAGAAGAAGGAGGCATTTGTAAGTAGGTCGCAGCTAGTATGAATAAAGAAGAAATTAATAGGCTCAAAGCCAAGCACAAGGACCTAGGTTGAGATGACTTTCCAAGAAGAGGAGAAAGAGAGAGGGACCAAGGAGCATACTTACCTCACAGATGTAAAGAGAGAATTAGAGGAGGTTCTCTCCTATCAAACTGATGATTTTCAAAAGAGACAAGTCGAGTTTGTTAGTTTCTCAATTCTTATGAGTAATAAAGGATATTGTAACAAAAGTTTATGGATGGTGCTGACCGTGTTATCACTAAATTGGTGAGACATGGTCACCTTGACACCAAGTTCTTAGACTTTTCAAAGGAAATCATAGTTTTGGACTTTGGTAATGATGACCAGAGTAGTTCAAGTTGATACATCCATTCCTACTCTATTTTTTTGTAATATTTTCTTTTGGCAAGTAGAATGTTAGTATCTCACTCACTTGACTATAAAGTGTATTATATTAAAAAAAATTTATAAGTATCTTTCCAATTGAGTATACTTATCTGAATAGTGAATTGATTTATTTTTTTTTTGAGCATTTTTGAATGAATGAGCTAATACTCACTGGTCGATATGCGGATGGATTTGTTAATATAACTTGGAATATCTATATCTCTGATTACTAGAATCTTTTCTAGTAGTCACTTTAGCATAACAAGTTTGTCTATACTCACTAGATTGATACTCATTCATTAACACATGAGCAACTCCTCTTATGATGGTGACCACTTAAGAGAATTATCTTTGAATAGTCATAGCTAATTTATGTATACTCGCTATGATGGTTCTTATTTATTTGATGGAATTAACTCGTGACTTAGAATATTTTTAGCCATTAACCAATAGAAAGCACTTCCTTGAATGGTCATTTTAGTATCATGAGTTTATGGACACATGTGAAATTGATACTCATTTATTAATGCATGAATAACTCTACCTGGCTTAAGATGCTCTATGTAATCGCATTCTATGATAGTCACTCTTTTTAAGGGTTATTCTTAACTTGCCAATTAGGAGCATTGGTCTTTTCATAATTGTTGACCTTATGGGGTGTTAGTCTTACATGATAATCATCAATATCATGGAGTGTTGGTCTTGTATAATTACCAACTAAGAGCATTGGTCTTTTGAGTTTAGTTACTGACTTCTCATGGTGTAAGCATTACACTATAATCACCAACAACTTAGAGTGTTGGTATTTTTGATTTTCAACTAGGAGAGTTGGTTTTTTGGGTTTAGTTTCCAACCTCACAAAGTGTCAATCTTATACTATAGTCATCAACTACATAGAGTGTTGGTCTTTTTAATTGCCAATTAGGAGTGTTGGTCTTCTTAAGTTTAGTTGACAACCTCATAAGGTGTCGATCTTACACTATAGTCACCAACTATATTGAGTTTTGGTATTTTTAATTGCCAACTAGAAGAGTTGGTCTTTGTAGTTTAGTTTTCGACCTCATGTGGTGTTGACCTTACACTAATCTTGAGAATAAATTGTTAGATTAGTCTTCTCAACCTGAGAATGGAATGCCAAGTATTCGGGTCTCCTACTCAGGCTTTTATCAGTTGCTGAATGAGACTTTTCTCATGTCAAAGATGGCACACTGAGTATCCTGAGTCATCACATAGCTCCATGAGTATTAAGGGATTGCTTTGCTCAACACCAATTTTTCTCAAGCCATTAGTAGCATGCCAAATACTCAAATCTCCTACTCAAGCTATCACCTTTCACTGAGTGGGACCTTTCTTTGGGCCAAAAATGGTGCACCAAGTATCACAAGTCATGATGTAGTTCCCTCAGTATAAGTTTCACTTTTCAATGTTTGAGTATGCTCCTTTAAAAATAATCATTATATTGCTAGCGAACTCATTTAAAGAGCAAATATATAAAACATCATTTTTGAAAATAAGAAGATACGTGATATTCAAAATTAGTAAAATCAGTACAAATTATAATAAATTTTTTTCAAGGATAGAACTTCTTCAGATTTTTGTCATTCTATTGACCTCAATTTCAGTAAAGTTGACATTTACTCTCTTAGTACTAGAATCTTGATCTAGGCACTAAGGCTTTTCGCACCTAGGGTTAAAATAGCTTTAGTGGTTAAAAAGATACCAAGCCAAACCTAGATGACTCACAAAGCCCAATCATAAGATGAAACCCTGACTGGACTTAGTGGACCCCACATAGCCCAAATTTATACAAATCTTAAGACATTAAACCCATTCATTCACAAAGTCATAGGTGACTTTAAACACATGTAATCAAACACAAGCCAAGCATAATTGGCCAAATGACTTAGCAAGTGAACTTGACCTAATTATGCCCATTTAGGGCACTTTGACCCAAAATTTGATTAAATATGATCTAATCATGATCAATCAACCAAGTGTAATGCCAAGCACCAAATATATCTAAATTACACCCAATTCAAATCCAATTGGACCATTTAATCTAATTGACCTAAATTGATCCAAACCACTTAGAATTAATCTTGCCCAAATCAATCTCAACTTAAACTAAACATAATTGAAGCCTAATCTAAGCTCAATTTGGCCTATTGACTCACTTGACTCATTTGACCCAATTTGACCATAAGTGATCAAATTGAACCAAACATTGATTCAATTCAAATTATGTTGAGTCAGCCGCCACACGTGATGTTTAAGTAGCTAACCGTAGTGCCGTGTGTAAAGCACTAACGCAACGCTGACTATCTAGATTGATTAATTAGTGTTAAAAAATTAATTAATTAACTAAAATTTAAAAAACATAACTAATTATACAAAATCAGAAAGATACAAATAAATACTCTCTAGAAAGTTTAGATGGAGAGGAATTTAGAAAAATAAAAGCCCCAATTTTCAACCACCAGATTAAGAGTAATTATGATTTGAATGACAACTAAATTAGTGAAATTAAAACTTTTGTAAAACATTCTTGATGATATTCCTAACCTTTAATAAGTATTATATAATAATTTGGTTAATTAATTAAGAGTTATTATATTTATAATAATCATAAAAATATTTAATTGATCCTCTAATGTTCAATCATTAATGATTGACATGAAAGAACTCTTAGAGAAATTTCTAACATCTTAATTATAATTAATTTGAAACATTGAACCTTACATATTTAATTAATCAAATAATTCAATTAAATGGCCTAGAATTTTTAAAACTTTTAATAATTAATTATATATAACCAAAAAAATTATAAATGAACCTTTCATGAGTTTATTTAGATGATAATTAGAGAATAAAATCAAAGTCCCTAATTGGTTTGAGGTATTTTATGTATACTTACCTAATTATCAAAATCATAATCGGTGTAATTAATAAAATTTCTAAGTCATTTGGGCTTACATAAAGTGATTAATTACTAGAACTTTATAAAGTGATTAATTACACTGATTAATTACACAAAATGAATAACAAAATTTCTAAGTAATTTGGCTTACATAAAGTGATTAATTATGGAATAAAGCATAGATATGTGGTTTTATTAAACCAAGGAATAAAGCATAGCTATTATCAAAATCAAAGTCTCTAATTGGTTTGATGTATTTTATGATTTGCAATGGCCTTAGAAATTTTTGTTAATATAAAGTTCTAGTCATTTACTATAATCTCACCCCCTGGTTTAATAAAACCACATAACTATGCATTGCAAATCATTAAATGACTATAACTTTTATATGCACACCACTCATTAATCATTAAATGTAACTTTAAATCGTAACATAAATAAGTTCACTTTCATTCAAGACATGAGCATGCATACTCACCATGTTCATTAATTAAGTAATAAAGCATAAGGGACATTTACATATCAAACATCATTCCTTATATCTATTTATCCTTTCAAAAGGTGTACCTTAAGTCAAGATAATATTCATCTTAGCTAATGTGGATTACTTAGTTCTTAGCTCTTTAAAACACATAATCATAACTCAAATATCAATGAAGACTAATCTAAAATCAACATTAAATCATTAATTATTTAGATTAAAATTATTCAATGATAATAAATTTAACCATGCACTCAACACAACATAAATATTAAATCTTAATTGTGATTAATTGCACTAGTCTTAGCACACACATTATATATATTGGCCACTAATACTAGACTTAGGTTAGGTCGTTGCTTATTGTGATGTATTAATTTTCTTATTTTGTGTGGAATATTTTAGAGTAGATGATAGGATTGTTTGTGCACTAGTTTGGAAGATAAGATGTTATTTATTAGATTATTGATATTTTCTATAAGAGATGTGCTTAAATAAAGGGGATACAATAATAATAAAAATGAATAAAACACTTTTCCTTATAATTGTTGCTTACTCTTTTAGCAAAACACCCATTAAGATAGGTGGGCTTGGCACTCATGAGAGCTAAGTCAAATTATGTGATATATAATTACTTGATGTGTTATGTATTCTAACCTCTATTTTGTTGGTTTAGTTATGATTATATTTTTGAATTTTTTAAATGTAACTTTTGTGATAGAATAGGATTAGAGTCATGTGGTTTAGGATGAGCAAAAGCTAAAAGGCTTTAACCCGGGAGGACCTATGATGCATGGAGGATCCAAGGTTTAGAAAGTCAAGTGAAGATGAAGACCTTCATGGCATAATTCAATTTTATTTATGTAATTATAATCAGGGTTATATAAGGGTTGTGCTCGACAACACAACTTTTTCTTTTTCTAGAGTGTATAGTGAAGCCATACCACATCAACCTTTTATTATTCTTTTAATTTGATTGATTGATTGATACATATACAATGATTGCTATTAGAAATTGCATGCCTTTTTTACGTTTCTTAAACTATGATGATTGTTATATGACCCAAATTTCATTAGGCTCTTTAAGACTTTAATTTTTTATCCAATTAAAATAAACAACTTTAACTTAAAATTAATATAATATAAAAATCCACCATAAAGCCATTGGAATTACTCAATAAAATTGATTTAGACATCATAAGTGTGTGATGAATGTGGATAATAACATGCATGTATCTTGTCTCCCTCCCTTGAATTTAAGAGAGCTTCACTCATTGCAGAAAAAGGAGGGGTGCAAGACCATTGACAACAACCCCTTGAGTGAAGAACACACTCTCATGGATTGGCCCATAACATTATTTCATCATGCATGTAGGCATATCTGTTCACTTTACCCTGAGTCAAAATGATGAGTCAAAAGTAAATAGAATATTTAATTATTATTATATTAGTCTAAGACATACTTTCATATTAATATGATCTAGAACCTTAAGGAGTGAGTTTAGGATCTTCTTTCTTAAAAAATAATAGCTTAACTATCTTATATTCATATGACTTGACCACATGGTTTTCAAAGCATTGGAGGTGTTAGTGGGTGCCCACTCTAGGTAATTATAAGGTAAAAGCATTGGGTTTTAAAATAAATTTTAGAAAAATTTAATTTTATCTTTGATAGAAGACTTAAATATTTAATAATAATGCTTTCATAAAATAAAGAAATAGAAAAAACAATAATAGAAAAGTAAATAAATAGAACACAGAGATTTTTACGTGGTTCGGCCAAACCCTAAAAATCGGCCTACATCCACGCCTAGCCACCTAGGATAGGAATTCACTAAACCAAAATTGAGATTACAACAAATCTCCCACACTCCCCTTCATGGGAAAGTATTACCCAACATGTACTCTCCTTAATAGGCAAGTACAACCCAACACGTACACTCCTGAACAGACAAGTACAACCCAACAAGAAATCAAGATAAGACAAAGAAAAAGATACAAGTCTAACTCTTAATTTTAAAATATTTTTATACTTACAACCCAATCTATACTAATATTAAGACAATTGAATATTAATGAAAAGAGAGGTCACTTTAATTTTAAATGAAACTAAAACAAGATCTTCAATCAAATATTTAATGCAATTAAATAACTAAATGTTGCTTCAATGATCTTTAAAAAGTTTGAAATGATTTTATTGAATGACTTTGAAAAGCAAACTAGAAATAAATTTCAAAAAATTTAATTTTATATTCTATAGAAGACTTAAATATTTAATAATAATGCTTTCATGAAACGAAGAAATAGAAAAAGCAATAATAGAAAAAAAAATAAAGAGAACAGAGGTTTTAACATGGTTCAGCCAAACCCCAAAATTTGGCCTATGTCCACGCCTATCCACCTAGGCTAGAAATTCACTAAACCAAAGTTGAGATTATAACAAATCTCTCGTACTCCCCTTCACGGGCAAGTATAACCCAACACCTACTCTCCTTAATAGGTAAGTACAATCCAACACGTACACTCTTGAATGGATAAGTACAACCAAACAAGAAATCAAGATAAGGCAAAGAGAAAGATACAAGTCTAACTCTTAATTTAAAATATTTTTGCACTTACAACCCAATCTATACTAATATTAAGACAATTGAATATTATTGAAAAAGAGAGCTTACTTTAATTTTAAATGAAATTAAAACAAGATCTTCAATAAAATATTTAATGCAATTAAGTAACTTAATGTTGCTTGAATGATCTTTAGAAAGTTTGAAATGATTTTATTGAATGACTTTGAAATGCAAACTAAAATGCAATCACCAAATACTTCACTTTGAATTCTTTTCACACAAGCTAACTTTTATTCAAATGATTAATGTATGTCAAATTGGAACAACTCAACAATCAGTTGAATAAGGATTTGAATTATATCACATGAAATCTATCAGATAACATATGCATAAATCAATTGAATACAAGTAATCAATAAGCATAAAATAATTATGCAAGATGTGATGTGATTGGCCAAATGGAGAAAGAGATGAAATAAGATGTTAAGCACAATCAAATTTAACCAACCTATATTAAACTTTAAGCCAAAAGATAAACAATGGATATTCAAATGATTAAGCATTTAGAAAATTAATAACCTTTAAAAAGACTTCAGCCAAACAAAAAATAAAAGAAATATTCAATGATTAAGAACAAAATAAATTTATTTCCTTATGTTATCTTTAGGCCAAACAAGAAATGAAAATATTATCAAGTAGTTAAGTTCACACAAATTGATCTTCTTATCTTTGTTCTTGGCCAAA
Organism: Cymbidium sinense; assembly: GCA_021442155.1. Lineage (NCBI taxonomy): Eukaryota > Viridiplantae > Streptophyta > Magnoliopsida > Asparagales > Orchidaceae > Cymbidium > Cymbidium sinense. The sequence continues at coordinate 94,660,044 of CM038221.1, forward strand.
CAAAATATAAAGATTATTCACGAATAAACATAAGAAAATTTACATAACCTTGTAAAATTCAAAGCCAAGAAGAAATTAAAGAAGTTTAAGAACTTAGCACCTTAGAAAATGAACTCCAAATAATTTATGTTTTCGGCCAAGGGTGGAAACGCACCAAACCTTCAATTTTCCCAATCAATCTTCAAGACAAATGAATGTCCAAGGGAAAGGGAAGAATAATGAGGAATTCTTACACTTAAATCACAAAAAATCTCCAAGCGATGCTTTAGCAAGAATCGACAGTGAGCAAGAGAGCGAAAGAGCAAGAAAGAGTTTTTAACTTTTAGAAACCTTTTTCAAGTTGAAGCAAGGCTCTTAAATAAATGAGGGAGAAGTCTTGGGTCGGCCAAAAACTGATCCAATAAGAGGGAAATTGATTTGGCATCAATTTCAATTTTAAATTCAAAAGAGAGGGGATCGACCAAAGAGATCTTCCATAGGCTCCTTTACAAATTTGTTTAAATGCAATATGGAATGTATGCTATGTGAATCATGGATAAGGATGAAGGAATTCTCATAGAAAATTTTGCTATAGAAGTTTATACGTGAAGGAGGGAGTTTTGAATAAAATAAATCTATGGAATATCACTTCAAAAATTTGGCCAAAGGGTTTCCAAAAATAGGAGATTCTCAAAATATTGCATGAATTAATTTAAATAAAATCTCACTATGTTACATACTTATTGAATGTTGAAATAACATATGAATTTATTAAATTTGAAGCATAGTGGCCGACTTCCCATAAAATTTCCAAAAATAGGTCAAATAGAAAAAAATAGAAATGGAATTATTTTGAAAAAAAGGGATTTTTTAAATTTAAATTTAAAATACCATGAAATAAATTAATTAGGCTCTAATAATCATAATTAATCATGATTGTCACGTTCAACATATTCCATAAAAAATTTGATTTTATTTAGCAAGTACATGTCTTGCATAAAGGTGTTTGAATTAAAGAATAATTCAAAAATAAGACAAATTCAAATAAATGAATTTTAAAATATGAAAAATGAGCAAAAATGATATGGAAATGTTACAATGAATTTCATAGAATTTATTACACAAAAATCATTAACATTCATCCAAAACAATGTTAAGATGAAAATGATAATAAGAAAGAGAAGAAAGAATAATAGGGGAGAGAATACGACGAAAAGGGATCATTTAGGATAATTTAATTTTCATGCATTAAAAAATAAAAATAAAAATTATGAATGGCATGGAAATTATATAATAAAGTTTAAACATAATTTATCTTATTTTACCACACATTTAATGGAACTTATATCATGCATTTAGTTCATACTATCCAAAATGGACAACTTAATGAATAATTGCAATATTAAGATATAGAAAAATATAAAACATTTTGGAATGATGAATCTAAAAATGAATGAATTATTTATTTTAATTTAGTGAGTTTTCATTTGCCTTAACATAGTAATTCTTAGGAAAATTCTCACCCAGTCCATGTTTAGTAGCTTTAGCAATTTGAGATAACTTGAAGAACTAGGAGCTTTTTCTGCATACTTGAATTTAACTTGATCAGTGATATTTTAACATGTGTTTGTTATCATCAAAAACAATATCATATGAGATGGGGCTCATGGAGTCAACAATCTCCCCATTTTTTATGATAACAAACATATGTTAGTGTTAAATAGTGATAAAGTTGCAAAGTGACTTTTCATCAACCTTTGAAAATATAATTTGCATTAAAGAAAATTTATAGCTAAATAAATAAACAAAATTTTAAGTATTTACCATAATAAAGCATGAATTTAACATGAGTATTTAAGATGAAAAGGTTCCCTCTCAAACTATGCATAATAAAGAGAAAGAAAACCAACATACTATCTTCTCCCCCTTCTAATAACATCAAAAAGGTTTAACCATGAATAGTAATAAAATAACATGCTTGGATTTAACATGTCTAACATGCGTCTTAGGGTACAAAATCATTCTTCAGGTAATGGTTAGGTAAAAATGTCCTCAATTTGTAAACTTGTGCTAATAAAATCAATATTCACATCACCTTTACTCACATGATCCCGAATAAAGCGACGTCTAACTTCTATGTGTTTAGTTCTAGAGTGTTGGATAAGATTGTTTGTAAAACATATTGCACTAGTATTGTCGCACTTAATAGAAATGTGATCTAATGTAATTCCAAAATCTTCTAATTATTGCTTCAACCAAAGAACTTGAGCAACACAACTTCTAACAACTATATACTCAGCTTTAGTAGTTGAAAGAGCAATGGAGTTCTATTTTCTAGATGACCAAAATATTAAGGATGATCCTAAAAATTAACATGTTTCTAATGTGCTTTCCCTATCAACTTTACATCCTACAAATTTAGCATTATAACAAGCAATCAAGTCACATGAAAGTAAATTTTTAGGATGCCACAAACCTAATCTAGAAGAGTCAATTATATAATCAAAGATACGCTTAACAACATTTAAATGAGATTCTTTTAGAGCAGCCTGAAAATGAGCATATAAATATACATCAAACATAATATCAGGCTTGCTATCAATAAGATATAAAAGAGACTAATCATACTTATATGAAGTTTTTGATCAATTGGTTTTCGACTCATCTAAATCAAGTTTAGTAGAGGGGCTCATGGGAGTCTTACTAGATTTAAATTTTTTTTCATATCAAATCTCTCTATCAAATCATTAGTGTACTTGGTTTGACAAATAAGAGTGCCTTTTTTGTTATTTTAATTAAAGTCCTAAGAAAAATTTGAGTTCACCCATCATGCTCATCTCAAATTCTTTGGACATCAAAGATGAAAACTCAACATGAAGATTCATTTGTACTACCAAATAAAATGTCATCCAAATAAATCTGAACAATAATCAAATCATCACCTAATTTTTAAGGAATATGGTGGTATCTTCTTCATCCTTCCTAAAACCATGATTTATAAGAAAGCTACTTAATCTATCATAGCAAGCTCTAGATGCTTATTTCAATCCATACAATGCTTTCTTCAATTTAAAAGCATGATCTAGAAATTTCACATTTTCAAAACTAGGAGGTTATTCTACAAAGCCATTTAAAAATGCACTTTTTTTCATCCATTTGAAACAATTTAAAATCTTTGTAACAGGCATAGGCAAGGAACCATCTAATAGATTCTAATCTAGTTACAGGGGCAACAAATTCTTCAATATCTATCCCTTCAATTTGAGTATATCCTTGTGCAACCAATCTAGCCTTATTTTTAATAATGTGTCTTATGTCATCTAACTTATTCCTCAAGACCCATTTGGTTCCTATAAAATTTTGATCTTGAGGTCTAGGAACTAATTCCGCATATGATTTCTAACAAACTGATTTAATTCTTCTTCCATGGCTACAATCCAATAGTGATCCTCCAAGGATTCATTTATTAATTTTAGTTCAATCTCATATAAGAACATAAAATGATTTATCATTTCTTTAGATTATCTTCTAGTTCTAACTCATTGAGAATGGTCTCCAATAATCAAGGTTTTTCAAGGAATCATAATGAATTTCCAATCTTTAGGTAAAGAATCATCTATATTTTCTTCCAAACTCATTTTCTTAAAATCATCTACCTCTTCTTCAATCACATCATTTTTAATAGGATCTATAGGATTTTCATCAAACATGACAACAATCATTTTTTTATTATAAACTTTATAAGATTTACCACTCAAATAATATCCTAAAAAGGTACCATCATCGAATTTACTTTCAAACTTTCCTAAAGAGTCTTTACCATTATTCAAAATGAAGCATTTACAACCAAAGATATGAAAATAACTAATCTTAGATTTCTTACCAAAAACCAACACATAAGGGTCGTATTGATAAGAGTTCTCAAGTAAACACATGATTCATAACATAACATGCAGTGTTAATGGCTTCTGCCCAAAAACACTTAGGAAACTTATAATCAGCAAGCATAGCTCTACTCAATTCAATTAAATTTTTATTTTTTCTTTCAACAACACCATTTTTCTAAGGGTTTTAGGAGAAAAAACATTATGTTTAATACCAAATTCATCACAAAAAATTTCATAATTTTTATTTTCAAATTCACCACTAAGATTAGATTGAATTTTACTAACAAGAAAATCGCTATCACACTGAATATGATTAATTATTTTTCTAAAATATTTAAAAGCATCATTTTTATAAATTAAAAATACAACCCAAGTAAATCTTGAATAATCATCAATAATAACAAAATAGAGAATTTTCCATTTAAACTAGCAGTGCTAATAGTACCAAATAAATTCATATGCAATTATTCTAATAGTCTAGTTGTAGAAATAATATTTTTATTTTTGAAAGAATGTTTAGAATATTTTCATAAATACGTGCATCACAAACATAATTAGAATGAAATTTCATTTTAGGTAAACCATCAACAAGATCAAGTTTTGTAATTTTGTTCAAAGAATGCATGTTAACGTGACATAATCTTTCATGACATAACCAACATCATCAAGTGAACTTTTAAAACAAAGTAAATTTAAATTTGTATTACATTCATTTTCAAAATCAATAAGGTAAATGTTTTTGTATATATGACCAAAATTGTTTCCTTATTTTTAATAGTATAGAAAGATGCATGACATTCAACACTAAATCCTTTATTGCATAATTAAATCATGGAAAAAGATTTTCCTTTAAGCATACAATAAAATAAACTCTATCTAAAGTAATTGAATCCTTAGAAAAAGAACCAACCCCAATTATCTTTCCTTTATCATTATCATTATAAACTATAAACCTTCTTCACTAGTTTCTAAAGTAGAAAATTTAGATTGATCATCTATCATATGTCTTGAACATCCACTATCCAAGTACCACATGCCTTCTCTGATTTTGCTTTGAAGGCATTCCTACAAAATAAAGGTAGGGGTCAACTTTTATAACCCAAACATGTTTGGGTCCACATACAAATGAAAAGACATGCAATGAATGTTGTGTAGTATGTGTAGCTATTTTATTTTTAGGCATCTAGATAAATTTTAAATTAGTAAATGATTGAAATTTTCTTACATGATAATCAGACGATACATGAACTTTTTTATTACAAAAATTACATGTAACATTTGTATTTGCATAAGGTCTAAATTTAAATGATCTTGATGCATCTGATGACTTATGTCTAACTAAAGGAACATGTGAATGTAATCTACTACAAAAAAAAAAAATCTAATTTTGCTTGAAATAATTTTTTTTCTTTTCAACTTCTCCACAAGTATTTATTAATCTAATGAAGCATCATTCTTAGCCTTTAAATCAACACATTCTTTTTTAAAGATGAAGCATGCATTTCAAAATTTTTCTTTTCTTTTTCTAACAGGTTGAAATTTCTTTTCATCTTTTTGTATTCATGTGCTAATTCATTGAATGCATCATCTAAATTTTCATTAAAAATATCTTCACATACCTCACTTGTAGAATCCACATCAGCCATAAAACATATATTTGCTTCTTCCTCTATAGTGTCATCACTTGAATGTTCTGAATTGGAATTTGCTCAAAGTGCTCTTTTCATTTTCTTTTGAGACATTTTATTTTTCCAAGACATCTTTCTTTCAGCCTTTTCTTTTTAAGCTAAGTATTGACATTCACCTCTTATATGTCTGGGCTTTTTGCAATTGAAGCATACTTAATTCTTCTACATTCAATCTTTAATAAACAATTTATGTACTTTATATTTTCCATAGCTATGTTTTTTCTTTGATCATATTTCCTGGCCTTTTTGAAAGCAATGTAATCTCATCACTATCAACATCTAAACATGAAGAACTTTTTTCACAGTTATCTTCCACCTGCTAAGCAATTAATTTTTCTTTCTTTCTTTTGGAAAGAGTCATTTTGATCCCTTTGTGCAATAACCCATTCATATTCTATCAAAGAACCAATAAGATAATCAAGTGTAGAAGTAGTTAAATCCTTAGCTTCACTAATAGCAGTAACTTTTTCATCCTAATATTTTGGAAGGAATCTTAAAATTTTATAAACCAAATTTTGATTTTTATACTTTCTTCCAAGTGAATGCAAAGTATTTATAATTTTTATGAAGCAAGTATACATATCAAAAATACTTTCATTTCGCAACATGCGAAATAATTAATATTCATGTACTAACCTATTTATATGTGAATCTTTAACTTCGTTAGTACTTTCATAAGTAAGAATCAGTTTATTCCATATTTCTTTTGTAGTAATAAGCATGAAATTCTCATGTAGTCATTGGGAAGTAAAGTAGAATAAAGAATGCTATAAGCCTTTTCATTTAGTTCATCCAATTCTCTTTCAGAAGCAGACCATTCATCACAAGGTTATCAACTTTTAAACCATTCATATCAACAGTGGGTGTGTGATATTGGTGTGTTAACATATGCCACATTCTAGAATCCTATCCATGAATAAAAGTATGAATGTGATTTTTCCAATAATCAAATGAAACAATCAAGTAAAGGTGGTCTATGTGTAGATTGTCCTCCAAGTAGTGTACCTTTAGGAAAAAGTTGTGCCATAGTAATCAAACTCTAGGATATTAAGCCACAAATTGAGCCGAGGATCTGATACCAATTGTTACTTAGTTATACCAAATCAAATTTCAAAAAAAATTCAATTTTATCTTTTGTAGAAGACTTAAATATTTAATAATAATGCTTTAGTAAAATGAAGAAAAAAAAAAAAAGTAAATTGTTGAAAAGTAAAGAAAGAGAACATGGTTCTGCCAAACCTCAAAAATTAGCTTACATCCATGCCTAGCCACCCAGGCTAGGAATTCACTAAACCAAAGTTAAGATTCAGCAAATCAATCGTACTCTCCTTCATAGGCAAGTACAACCCAACACGTACTCTCCTTAATGGGTAAGAACAATCCAACACATACTCTCCTAAATGGGAAATACAACCCAACAAGAAATCAAGATAAGGCAATGAGAAAGATACATGTCTAGCTCTCAATTTTAAAATATTTTAGCACTTACAATGCAATCTATACTAATTTTAAGATAATTGAATGTTATTGAAAAAGAGAGCTCACTTTAATTTTAAATGAAATTAAAACAAGATCTTTAATCAAATATTTAATGCAATTAAGTAACTCAATGTTCATTGAATGCTCTTTAGAAAGTTTGAAATGATTTTATTGAATGACTTTGAAATGCAAACTAAAATGCAATCACCAAATACTTTACTTTGAATTCTTTTTTACACAAGCTAACTTTTATTCAAATGATAAATGTTTGTCCAATTGGAACAGCTCAATAATCACTTGAATAAGGATTTGAATTATATCACCTGAAAGCTATCACATAACATATGCATAAACTAATTTCATCTAAGTAATCAACAAGCACAAAAAAATTTATCTAAGATGTGATATGGTTGACCAAATGGAGAACAATATGAAATAAGATGTTAAGCACAATCAAATTTAACCACCCTATATTAAAAATTAAGCCAAATAGATAAACAATGGATATTCAAATGATTAAGCACTCAAAAAATTAATAAGCTCTAAAAAGGCTTCAGCCAAATAAGAAATAAAAGAAATATTCAACGATTAAGCACAAAATAAATTGATTTCTTTATGTTAGCATTAGGCCAAACAAGAAATCAAAAGATTATCAAGTAGTTAAATCCACACAAATTGTTATTCTTATCTTTATTCTTGGCCAAACAAAATCTAAAGATTATGTCTTGAATGAACATAAAAAAATTTACATAACCTTGTAAATTTCAAAGTCAAGAAGAAAAGAAGTTTAAGAACTTAGCACCTTAGAAAATGAACTCCAAGGAATTGATATTTTCGGCTAATGGTGGAAAAACACCAAACATTAACTTTTTCCTATCAATCTTCAAGCCAAATAAATTTCCAAGGGCAAAAGAAGAATAATGAGGAATGCTTGCACTTAATCTCCAAAAAACTCCAAGAGATGCTTTAACAAGAATCATCCAATGGTGAGCAAGAGAGCAATGGAGCAAGAGGGCAAGAAAGAGTTTTTAACTTTTTGGAACACTTTTAAGTTGAAAAAAATCTTAAATGGATGAGGGAGGAGTCTAGAGTCGGCCAAAAACTGATCCAATGAGATTGAAATTAATTTGGTATCAATTTAAATTTTTTGTTCCAAAGAAGGGGATTGTCAAAGAGATCTTCCATAGGCTCCTTTACAAATTTGTTTAAACCCAATATGGAATGTATGATATGTGATTCATGGCTAAGGAAGGAGGAATTCCAATAAGAAATTTGGCTAAGGAAGTTTATACATGAAGGATGGATAAATCCATGGAATATCACTTCAAAAATTTGGCCAAAGAGGTTTCTTAAAATAGGATATTCTCAAAATAACTATGAATTAGGTTAAATCAAAGCTCATTGCATTATATAATTATTAAATGTTTAAGTAACATATAAATTTATTGAGTTTGAAGCATAGTTGTAGGCCTCCCTTAAACTTTCCTAAAATAGGTTAAATTAAAAAAGAAAAGGAATTATTTTGAAAAAGAGGGCTGATTTGAATTTAATTTTAAAGTAACTTGAAATAAATTAATTTTGCTCCAAATAATCATAATTAATCATGCTTGGGACTTTCAACATATTCCATTAAAAACTTTATTTTATTTAGCAAGTACATGTCATGCATATAGTAGTTTGTATTAAAGAATAATTCTAAAATAATTCAAATTCATAAATACAAATAAATGAGTTTTAAAATATGAAAAATAACTTAAAATTATATGGAAATCTTGTAAATATATTTCCCATAATATATTACACAAAATGACTTAAGAATTTGACTAAAACAATATTAAGATGAAAATGGTAATAAGAGAGAGAAGAAAGAATAATAGGAGAGAGATTAAGAGGAAAAAGGACAATTTTAGGATAATTAAATTTTCATGCACTAAAAATTATGAATGACATGAAAATGATTTAATCAAATTTAAATATAATTTATCTTGCTTGACCACATATTTAAGGGAACCAATATCATGCATTTAGTTCATATTATCCAAATGGTCAACTTAATGAATAATTATAATATTAAGATATAGAAAATATAAATCATTTTAGATTGATGAATCTAAAAATGAATGAATCATTTATTTTAATTTAGTGAGCTTTTCATTTTCTTTACTATAGTAATTCCCTGAAAATTTCCACCTAGTCCATGTTTAATAGCTTTAGCAATTTGATATATTTGAAGAACCAGAAGCTAAAGAATTTTTCCTACACACTTGAATTTGACTTGATTAGTAGCATTTTAAGATGTGTTTGTTATCATAAAAATCAATCTCATATGAGATGGGGCTCATGGATTCAACATTTTCCTTTTTTTTTCCTTTGACCTTTTCTTGAGAAAATTGAGTATCTTCTTGTTAGCGGCTTCCACTTGTCCATTTCTCTATGGGTACTAAAGTGAATTTTAGCTTGATTTCCTTGAGACTCACAAAATTCCTTTAGGCCTCTTTCAGTGAATTGAGGCCCATTATCAGTGATGATCACTAATGGTAAGCTAAACTTGTGAATAAAGTTAGTCAAATTAAAGTTATTTATTACTTAAAGAGGTGGCATTTCTTAGTGGATTTGCTTCGATCCACTTGCTAAAATAATTTAGTTTGGTAATGGACCTATCAGATCCATTCCCCAAATAGAGAATGGCTAAGGAATGGTGATGGGTTGCAATAGTTGTAATGGCTACTGTTGGAGTGCTACAAATTTCTATCATTGCATACATATTCTCCCAAACTCTTCAACATATTTTCTCAATGTGGTTCAAAAATATTCATCTCAAAATTCTGTTGGTGATTGACCTTCCTTATGAGTGACTGGTGCACTCACTAAAATGGATTTTTTTTTAAGGACTTTCTTTTCCTCCACCTCTTATGGAGCCTCCAAACTCTTCTCCATAGATCATATTTAATGTTGGAGTTTCAAGCCTTTTTAAGATAAACAATGAATCTATCATGGGTAGCCCACATGTTTAAAAACTTGAAGGCTCTTTTGGTTGGTTTTGGTAAGAAATCAATAGACATTAAGAGAGGGGTCTCATTTAAACAGGCTCAATTTTAAGTGGTGCAAAGTTGTTGAAACAATTAGTAATGGCCAATACTCTCTCAAGTCACTCATAATTTTTCCACCTACACCATGTGACTGGAGAGCCATTAAATCCAATGACAATTAGTCACCTTTAATATGTTTTACAAATTCTCTCATTATAATGTTGTTTGGCTTCTTCTCACCTTCTATTTTGTATAATTGGTGATCATGTTGAAATCCCCTCCAACGAACAAGTTATCTTTGCAATGAAGATTGAAAATGAAGTTTTAATTCTATTGAGACATCAATAATTAGATTGATTTGAAATGGATTTATCTAAATAACCAAATATGTCACTAGAGTTGGATAAATCATTGTTTCCAAAATAGAGATGGAATTTAGTTTGTGAGCTCTAATTAAGCTCCTATGCTTATAAGAGGCCTTAGAATTTACAATGCCTTTTATATTCTATATCATGAAGTTAGTCATATTGAATGTTTAAATCCTTTTGAGGCACTAGTGTTTAAAGCCTTTGAAGGCTCTAGTGATTGACCTATCATCTCAATTAATAAGAATGCTAACTTTAGAGTTCCTTTATAATGAAGATGATGCACTAGATTGATATTATTTTAGTTCCATGAAGCCCTTGTGTTTATTTCTTTTGGATTTTTGAACTAGCCATTTTTCTTTAATATCCTATAGAGTGTTATTCAATTCACGAATAGCTATAACAACATGTAGTGGATTTAGATAAGACATCAATAGGTTGTGTGTGATTGTTAATTGGGTGCTAAATTCTACTATTTTTTATTAGAATATGGGATTCATTAGGATCATGAGGTGGCTCAAATACTTGTTCAACTATAAATGGAGATTCTTCTCCTCATCTCCCATCTAGTTTAAACTAGGTTGGAGCTCCAAAGGTTCTTTTCTAATGAGATTATTGTCCATCCTTTTCTTTTCATCCTTGATTATTTAGGGGCTACAAGAACTTTTACTATAATAAGATTGTCTTTGCTATTTGTTTTATTAATTCTAAATTGGCAATGAATGAGTGACTAAACATCCTACATTTAAGATAATAGTGGGGTTTTGTCCAATGATAACTAGTTGCCAATGGCCATTTGTTGGTGTAAATATTTTAAAAATCTTTAGCATAAGTAGCAGTTCTATTCATTTACACAAGGCCCTTACAGCTAATGGTTTTGAAACATTAAAGGTATGGAACCCAAGTTTGAGTGGTTTCCTAAATATTATAGCTAATGAATAAAATATTTATTTATTGAAGAGGTAAATGTTTAAAGTAGGAACTTTAATCCAAATGGGAACAATTAGAGGCTTAACACTATATTTATAAGAGGGTATCCATTTTAGTATTTTCATTGGCACATTATCAATGTGGTAGAGCTTTTTTGAGAAGATTTAGCATAGTTTTCTCTCTTTAAGTCTAATGACAATATGTCTTCCATCAAACAGACTCACATTCCATTCATCAAAAGCTTCATGTCATCAAAGTTTTTGTGTATAATGGACATTTTAGGATGCTTATAAGTGAACTTTCAAACTAAGGTAAACTTCAAGGGTTTAGCCAATAGATAAAATTCAGCTTTAATGAGCAATAATGCAGTTGCTCCATTTTTTTCTATTTGATTGATGGATAAATTTATTGCCCTTCTCAAACTTCGTATGGTAGGATTAGGGGAATATGAACTTATTAGCTAGATCATTTGAGTCACTAGTAGGCATATTTTGAGATAGAGCACTAGCATATATTAGGTTGCCCAATCATCTTCACAACACTCAATAATGGAACAGTAACCCTAATAGTGATGAAGGCATACCTGTTGTGAGAAGCAAAATGTCATATGCTAAACACTAGCCATCTACTTGTTCTTGATCAGTATATTGTGTGTATTTATTTTCTGTATAGTTAGACAAAAAACCCTTCCTTAGCAACTAACATAGTAAACCTAATCATCTCATTATATTAGGCTTAATTAGCCTCAAGGTAACCATGTTTGAGGGTCTTTTGCTAAATCCTCCTTAAAGATAAATCTTACTCTAGCTAACCTTAGGCAGACATCTTTCATTGCTTGGGTTTAACTATTCCCTATGGATATAAGTGTTGAATCTTGATAATCTAATAAATCTCCATGAATTAATTGCTCATGAAATTAATTATTAGATTATGAGGTTTGGCTTGTCCGACATTAAAAATGTTTTGATGATTAAGAGTCAAACGAACCCATTTACCATGACTCCTAGCTTGATCACATTAGTAAATCCCTTCTTTTATTAACCCTATCAACCATAATGATTAATAATAAATAGAAATCAACCATTGGTTAAGCTTGAGTTTGTTGGGGAAAATAAATAAGCCCATAATTTGGCCAATTCAAAAGGTTAGACACCATCCCCTAAACTTGATTAGCAAAATCAAATCACTCCCATGCCACTTTAACCATCTAATTGACCTCAAGACCAAGATATGACCTCAAAACTAATTGATCTTGAGACCAATATGACCATAGCTTGTCAAACTTTGGTTTACATGAAGAACTAGAAGGAGGATATCCATGATAACATGTAAGCAACCTCATCTCAATCCCAAAAAGCTTTCCAAATAAACATTAAGCCTAATTAGATGTCCTAAGGTGAGAATTTTATTCTTATACTTTATCTTCTGCAAGGTTTTGGTAAGTTGAACTTCTTAGGAGTCCTCATGGCTTGATTAGCTATGAGCTTGATTAGTCAATTGAACTTCTTTTGCTTGAAAGCTCTTGAAGAAGAAGTAATTTATATGGTTTAGGCTTGGGTTGCATTGACCTGAGCTCAACCCATGTTAGTTGGCTCTCAATTTACCACAACAAAGGACACAATGGCTATGCCATTGAATTTAATCTATCAAATCCAATAGCTCATATTAAATCATAACCTTATTACTTAGGATTTTTTTAGAATTTTTTATTTGACAAATCTAGACCATACCATAATTTGAAATTTTTAGAGTAAACACTTTGATAAATAAATAACATAGAAAAAACTATAAAATTAAATTAATCAGTTTGATTATATATATTTTTAAAATCAATTTTAATTTCTTTAAGTGATTAAACCACTTATGCTTATCAAAGAAATTATGAAACATATATGAAGGTGTAGAAATAATTTAAACATCTTCTAAAATTTTAATTTAATTTATATCAAAATTAAAGAGTTATAAATTTTTGATATCATTCCTTTAATGTTTAAAAATCATAGAAATTAGAATACAAATGAAATATCATGAAAATTTGGGATAATGTATAAAATGTTACTACAAGTTTATGGAAACTTTTTCATGCTTTCTAGAATAAAAAGTAAATAAATTATTGAATTTTATTTATTTGAAATCACTATTAAAAATTTTTAAGTAATAATTAAATTTAGATAACTTGTCAAAATATTGAAGAATGTCAAAGATGATCATCAAAACTCACCAAAAATCTTTTATAATTTTCTAAATTAAAATAATTAAATTATAAATTTTTAAAAAATGGATTAATGACATTACAAAAAAAAAAGTGAAATATATTTAATAAAATGGAAAGTTAATAGAATGATCACAATATCATTCTATAATTAATATAGAAGTTTTTAAATATTGTAAAGAAAAATTTTATAAATTTCTAAATCCATTTGAATTAAATTAATAAAATATAAAAATTATATATATATATATATATATATATATATATATATATATATATATATATATATATATATATATATATATATATATATATATATATATATATATATATATATATATATATATATATATATATATATATATATATCTATATATATATTAAAATTTTATTGATAATTCCTTAAATGCTTAAAATGGTAATTCAAACACGCCATAAAGATTTTATAAACTCTTATGATGATTTGAATGCTAAAACTCATTTTTGAAGTGAAATTGATTATTTCAAGAATTAAACAAATAATTATTAATTATGATGATAATAAAAATAATGAAAATTGACCAAATAATTTCATGAATAAAAGTGTAATATGATTGAATATCAAAAAAATTTATACTAAACTTTGATAGTTGGGATTAGTTAGTAAATGGTGCCAGCTTAGCTGAATGGGGTTTGTTGATCTTTGCCTTAAATACAAATTAAGTCATGATTTTATGTTTAAATTGATAATTAAATTATAATTTAAATTATTTTGTGTCTTGAATACTCTATATAATTCAAGACAAAAATATTAGAACACTTTATTGTATTATAACACATATGGGCATTTTCCAAATGCACACATTATCATGGTAGACTTCTAATTTCTATTAATTTGATTTTAAGTTTGGAATTTTTGTGGAATTGATTATATCAATCATCCACATTTACACTTCTACATTAATACTTAAGATGATCATCTCTTTAGGATGGATTAACCTATTGGAAAAACACATAAACTAGGAGCACCCTAAATAGCAACCTAAATTTTGATTAATTTTTGAAATAACCTCATAAACAATTATGTCATGGAATGCATCCTTTTCTCTTGATAACTTATTATTTTTTGTTTGTTTTTTCAAGTTAAGTATTATCCTCTAATATTAAAAACTCATTCCAAATTAATATTCATGATATTCCCCTCATTCACATTTTTATGGAAAATGAACTTTCATGAGATGTTCATGCAAACTATGACCTGAGTCAGTCTTAGTATGGTTATCTCCTTATAATATTACTAAATTCACATGATAAACTTAATCATATGCTTAGATCAAGTTCAAATTAGACTGGCCTGGTGGAGCATTATGTTAGTTTATTTAGATATGGGCTCTACTTATTATGAATACAAGCATTCATAATTAATTACCCCTCTTACCACAATAAGAGAGCACTCTCAATTAAGGTTAAAAATAGACATATCTATTTGATATGAATCGGTGTCTAGAGGTGTGATGTTAATAAATGATTAGAGGAAATAGGAGGGTAGTCCCAATTAAGATCTTATGGTTCTATCATCCCAGGACTACCATTATTCCAATCTACTAACATCATAGGTTTGTTAGATATATAATTTAGAGAGTCCAATTAATATCCATGGGTTACCTTGTCTCAAATATCCTAAGTAGACTAGAGCAGTTGTGTTAGTGTTCAATGAATTAAGGGTAAACTTATTTTATATGTTTATCCAATAATTCAGTGAAGCACTCTTTGTAGACATATGTAGGGCTTACATCCATTGGAATGCCTTTAGGGTGTTCGCATGGTGAACACATGAGTTTGACTTACATCCTTTGGAAGGTAAGGCATGATGTAGAGATTTGCATGGTGAACATATAGATTGGACTTACATCTTATGAGAATGCCATTAGGTTTTAGAAATTTGCATGGTGAAATATATGGATTGGACTTACATCCTTTGGAAGGCCATTAGGGTGTTCACATGTTTAACATATAGATCAGGTTTACATCCTTTGAGAATGCCATTAGGGATTCACATGGAGAAATATATGGATTGAACTTACATCCCTTAGAAGGACATTAGGGTGTTTGAATGGTGAACATATAGATTGGGCTTACATTCCTTGGGAATGCCATTAGATTTACATGGTGAAATATATGGATTGGACATACATTTCTTGGAATGTTATTAAATTATAAGGGTGCTCACATGGTGAATAGAAATGTGTTTGATTTGATTTTGATTTGATTTATTTTTAGAGGATAGTGCCTAGATGATATATAAGAAGCATCATAGCAGTAAGGATTCAGTGTCATGGTGCCAAGAAGTTGGTGATTTGGTTCCTAAAGCACAACACCCTGGTGCAGGCAAGACAATCCCACAACACCATTGGGTAGAAACATGGGTCTCAGAACTAGAGAGGGAAGCATTATGGTGCTATGAACCCATCACCATAGTCATGGAGCATCATGTAGAATAATAGAAAATGGATTTCCTATTTAACTAACACCAAGGTATTGACAAATTTGTGTGAAAACATCAGCCAAAAAGTAGGTGAAAGTTTGATTAGTTGGTATGTGCATTTACCAAAAAATGATAAAACTTTTGACCAGTACTATGGCATTGCATTAGAGTATTGCAGTGTGCTCAAATGAACTTTTTAGATTATTTTGATTAGAAAATTAATGATAATAAATATTATTAAGTGCTCTTTGATTGGTAGAGTAACCATCTTGACTAAGTGACCAGCGCTTCAAGTGGAGTGTCATGGCATTGGTCCTAAATCTTAGAAACCAAGAGGTTAGCACTTTCGTGTTGGGTTCAATCTATAAATAAGAACCCTAGGATATGAATATTTAATTCTAGAGCCTTGGTTCTTATTGAAAGTCCTTGTCCTCTTTCTTTCTCAACTTTTATTTAATTTAGAATAGCAAGTATGTTAATCAAGTTATTTTAGATGGATAAGAAAAGCCCCGCTTTGAGCGATGATAGCTGATTCATCAGTGTGGAAGTGGAGAAGAGGTATTGGCACACTTTCATCCACAAGAGTCCCATTTTTGAGAGGAGTTTCCATAATATTGGTGGGAGCACAAATGAAATCATCAACGAGCGAGGCTACAAAAAGCTAGCCTACGATAATGTATCTTGTATTGTCCTTGTGGTGCAAGAGTTCTTTGGAAACATAGAAGATCACCAAAATAATCAAGTTTTGATAGTAATATGATTAATACATATTGCAATTTACAAAGATGTTGTGTATGATCAATATAATTTCTACTACAATGATCATTCTAATTTTGATGAAATCCTTAGTTTTCTTACTATTAGAAATGCAAATGTTTAGTGAAAATGATGAAAGAAAAAGATTATCCACTTTCCGGCCACTACCTTGACTGCTGAGGCTAAAACTTGGCATTATTTTATTTCTGTCAAGCAGATGTCCCTTTGATAGTATTAATTGGGGTAACAAGGGATAGGGTCATTTTGAATCTTTCAATTCAAAAGGGCTTTACTATAGATGTAGAAAAGATCATTTACAACTCCATTTGTAATATGCTTAAAGGTAGTACTACTATAGGATTTGGTCATCCTTCTCTTATTAATGCTTTATTTGTTGTGACCAATGCATTAGGGGACCTGGATGAAGAATTCCTTGTACATAGGGCTCCTTTGACTAAAAGAATGATTAAAAGATTTGGATAAAAAATGGAAGTACGAGAAAGCTCGCACACTCCCTAGTCTAAATCTAAATCCTACAAGATGTTAATTGAGCAACTCCAAGATATTGGAGGAAAAGTCTCATAATCAAAGAAAATGGTGGGTGAAAGTAGTCAGTGGTAGCAAGAACTAGTGAAGAAATTTGATTATCATATGGGTCAACATCAGTAGTAATTTTCTTATATGACTAAGTTTAACTCAACACTTGTTCAAATGTTCATAAACTGCAACTTTAATGCTGGCCTAGGTAGAGTTTTCTTTTTTGCAGTGCCTCACTATCACCCTTATGTTAGCACCTCATCGAGAGCCAAACAAGAAGAAGAAGAGGACGAGGACTATGATTTTAGGCTAGCTTCCCCCCTTTTTCTTTTATCTATATTTTCTTATTTCTTGTTTTATATTTGTAAGATTTTATAATAAATTTATTTTATATTTTGTCATTGCAATTATTATTTGGATACTCTAGGATTTATTGCTAAAATCTAATTTAATAATAAATTTTAACCAAAAATTGATGACTTTGAGGAATTAGTGCCTTAACGCTATAAATGGAATTCAACCTTAAAATTAGAAAGGTCCAGTGCCTTGGCAGTGCCTAGATAGCATTGTGGTAGTGTGGTTGGGCATTGTTTATGCTTACAACCTAAGAAACTAGTGTTATGACACCTAGATTATAGTGTCATGGTGTCAAATGATCAGTTCATTGGCACTAAGTGATAGAACTTAGGATTAAAAAATTGTATGAAGTAGTGCTTAAATGATACAACATCAACACAATGCCTTGGCACTTTCTTAAAGTGCCAAGGTGTTATGGATGAGATATTTTATTTCTACAACTTGAGAAGGAAATATTATGGCCCCAAGATTCAACATCAAAGCACTGTGTACTGGACATTTTGACTCTGTAACCTAAGAAGGTGGCACTTTAACATCAAGATTTTGCACTGCATCCCTTGTCACAGCACATCAACACCATTAAATAGTGTGGTAGTGCTATGAACTAGATGCCAAGCTTCAAAATCTTGAGAGCTCAGCACCACAGTGTTCTACATCAGCATTACGATGCTATGAATTGGAATACTCCATTTTAAGGTGATTTCCTATACAATTTGACCATTTTTAGAAATGTTGGTAGCATAATAACTTAGTAATGTTAATTTTGCAAAATATTTTTGTTCAAAATGCACTCACCTCCCTTATTCCAGATCCAAGATCAATGGAGGGAGGACTTGTTTCATCTCAAACTAGAACCAAGTTCAACGGTCAAGTTCTTGAAGTTTTAAATTCATATTTTAGTAAGTTAGTGTCCAATTTAACTTTGATTTTGGCAGAATTTCTTCTTAGCAATACCTAAAATTTTGTACTTAATGTGACTGCATTCTGATGGATAAAATTTATGACACCACATAGAGTTTAGGAAATTTTTATTTAAATGATCAAATACAACATTAAGGAATGAACATATTATGTCGGAAGATAAATATGGTTTCTTATAATGGATTTGATTATTTAGTAAAAGTGCCCTAAGGCTAATTGGTCTTTCATGTATGAGAGAAATTTTCCTTTAACTACATGGAAAGTAGGATAGGATTTATTTTAAACTTGGTTCATGGTTCCCTATAAGGAAAGCCCCTATAGTTAATTACATCTTAAGAGAGATCACTTCTTAACAATACTCTCGATTAAAGAAATAAGTTATTTTTTCTAAAGATTTCTAAGTTGGTTTTTAAAGAAATGTATTTGAAATTTAAATTGGGAATGATCCAATGTGGAAAGAGTTATTTTAGGAGGTCCAAATGGGATGAAGTAGGAAATGTCCATTGATATTGGGATGCTCAGTAGGCACTTCAACTATCCTATCATTATGCTTTAAATTTTAGAATTTAATTTAAATTTTGAATTGATTTTTTTTAGAAATATGGGCTTATATTTTAGTAGCACAAGACTATAGAAATGCGTAGGGTTAAAGACTTACTTCGAGGTGGATGCTACAGAGCCTAAGTATAAATGTGCTTTTGACTTAAGTTAGATGCTCGACTTTGTTTCATTTTTTTTTAGGAATTATTGGTCATTCCTCTCACTTGATGGAACTAACATATTCCTAAATCTTCTAGGCTTACAACCCATTTTGAGGGGTTGCTAACTAACACCACCTAAGCGCATTTTAAATTTATGATGTAAGTATTATGAATTCAAGATGGTTGGGCTGTTATCATTTTATGAAAGGAATCTAAGAACCTAGACTCATCTTTTAATCCTAAGATCATGTAGGGTATGAAATGTATCTAACTAATGCATATTTTTTAGATTTTTAAATATTTTGATTCATGACTCATTTGAGGTCTTCGGTATGAATTTTTATGCCTAAATAATATGTAATAACAAATGGTTATGGGCCAAATCAATGAAAGAAGGTAGACTTCCCCAAGAAGGTGGCCATCTTTGGAGGTCATATGCCCTTTATAGGCAATGGGAAAAGTGACCCAATTCAAGGATTCAAAGCAAAATGATTGCATGATTTTTTTTTAGAGCTAATTATTTCTAATTGATTTTTAAGTCTTTTTCCCTAGGGATTTAGTATAAGTGAGGCTTTAAGTTTCTTTATTTCTTTGTTTGAGTTATTTAAATTTAAATTGGGTAGAAAATTTTAATTTTTCTTATGAGGTTAATTGTCTAGGAATTCATCACATAAAAGCACAACACAAAAAGAAACTTAAAAATGTAGGTTGATTATATTGTGCACCCAAAATAAATTATGCTAATTTTTAATTTAAGAAAAAGGCCGATGTGGCTTGGTACTACTATACACCTTGAAAGAAAGAGAAAATGGGCTGCCAAGCTCTACCCTTATATAACCTGACCTAGAACTACAATTTTAGATCTATGGGTCTTCTTTCTAGGATCATCTCCTTCTTTAGGGATCTCCATTAAGCATCACAGGGACCTCTACACTATCTCCTGGTAGGTTTAGCTCTTACTAATCCTAGACCCCATAGATCCTAACCTAATTTTTAGCTAAAATTTTCATTTCAAATTCAAAAATGAATCCTAAGCTTTACAGAACATATGTCAGGAAAATACAAGCAGCACACAACAGTTATATTTACAAATATACGAGCTTAGCATTAGCTGTTTGCCAAGCCCACCTATGCTATTGGGGTATACTTAAGGACTTAAGCACACTTGCAAGGAAATAGTATTTTATGATTTATTTATGTCCTTTCTAGCATAACCATCTACAAAAGATAATGTTAGTTCTGAAAAGAACATCCTATCATCTAGTCTAATGGAAAAATAATCCTAGACATGCAGTATAAAATAGTACATCACAAAGGCATGTGAAGCACATCACATCATAACATAGAGTATCATATAAAATCACTGAATGACCTAACCTAAGTCTTGGGTCTATGACCAAATGTTCTAGTGTATGAAAGAAATAGGCTTATGTAGCAAGACTTTACTAGGCCTTCTTAGTTCAAGTTTCAATAAGTCTTGGCTTCTTCCACATTTTCTATGAATGTTTTCATTAAAATTAATTTTTTTTGGTATTTATTTTAGTTTCAAAAATGAGCTTGAATTTAGATTCTGAAAGTGATTCTAATGAGAAATTTCATTTAGTAATTTCCCTTATTTGTGCTGATGATTACAATAAGCATTATTTTATCAAAGAACATGTAGAACTTCAAGTCTTCAAGGTCATGAGTATATCAATGAAATACTTTGAGGCCATCCAGCTCTATGTTATGAAATTAATAGAATAGAACATTATGTTTTCTTGAATTTATGTACTATTATGAGGAGTAAAGGTCTGATGAAAGACTCAAAATGGTTAACTATTGAGGAGAAATTTGTAATATTTTTGTTAATTTTATCATAGAATGAGTGCATACTAGTTGTGGCTGAACAATTTTAACATTCATTGGAGACAATCTCATGTCATTTTAAAAAATCTTCGAAAGTAATTTGTCTTTTAGAAGATGAAATAATTGTTCCTTGATCATTTGATGTTATTCCACTTGAGATAATCCAAAGTATTCCCTTTTTTAAGGTAAGTTGTAATTTATAATTTTTTAAATTTGTTTATTTCAAGCAATATAGTATGCTTACTCACAAATTATAAAAATAAGACTACATTGGCATAATTGATGGAACAAATGTGATAGCACATGTGCTTAAAGAAGATCAAATTCCATATCGAGAAAAATATGAAGAGCCAACTTAGAATATAATGTGTGCATGCAGTTTTATATGAAGTTTACTTATGTACTATCTAGTTGGGAGGGACAACAAATGATGTTAGAACTTTTTTAGTATGTATATCAAATCCCTAGTTAAACTTTCCTATGCCACTAGAAGGTATGCTAACTTTTATTTTTTTAATACATTTTTTAAAATTATTGAATGATAAGGTTATTTTTATTAATTAATATTTTTTTTCAAATAACAAAATATTATTTAGTTGATTCTATGTATGCCAACATGCTAGGTTTCTTGTCACCATATAGGGGATTAAGAAATCATCTTCATGATTATCATGAAGGCACTCAACCCCAAAGATAAGAAAACCTTTTTAATTATAGACATTTTTCTTTAAAAATATTATTGAGTGATGTTTTGAAGTTTTAAAAGCTAGATTTTAAATTTTGAAAAATTTCTCCTTATGATTTAAGCACACAACGTTATATTGTAACTATTTATTGTGCAATACGTAATTTTATAAGATCACAATCTAGATCAGATAGATTATTTGAGATGTATGAAATCAAAAACTTTATTGTTGATATGGAAGGAAGGTCTACATCAACTGGTGTATTGCACAATACTATTGAGGTCAATATTACTCAATCTCAATTACAATACATGACTTTCTTTCATGATCATATTGCACAGAATTATGGAGCCATACACCTAATAGAGTTTAGTTATTAATTATTTTGTTTTATTAATTTAGATTTTGAGAGTTTTCAAACTTTTATAATAATGAAATATGAGGTTTTTTTATATTGATTTTATGAAATATTATATCATTACTTTCTAATTTAATTAATGATTTTTTCTTATTGAATATATTAATTTATTGGAAATTGGTTTAAATTATATGGTAATAGTGAATTTTTTTGCACAATCTTATTTTAGAGTGTAATAATCAACCTTATCATTCTATTTTTTGAAATAAAAATTTTGAAAAAATGATAAAACCAATTATGTTTTCTATTTTCTATTTTTAAAAAATAAAAACTTTATAAGAATACCAAATGTGTTTTATTTTTTGTTAAAATAGAAACAAAATAAAAATAAAAATAACCAAAAATGAAAACAAAAAAGAAAAAAAAAGAAAGTGATTCCAAATAGCCACTTAATTAATCCTTTTAGTTTCATTTAGATGATTTGGGTTTGAATTTAGTTTGGTTTAATCCTTCAATTCTTTTGGAATTTAATTCTTCATTTTATTTCTTTGATTTGATTTATTTTTCATTCTTGATTTAATTTATTCTTTTAATTTGATTTGGCTTGAATTATTTCATTTGATTTAGTTTGAATTGGTTTAACACTTGTTTGCAATAATGTTTTAGTTTGAGTTATGTTTAGGTTTGTTGAATTATATTTATTTTATTTGGTTTGATTTATGTTAACCTAAGGCACTTAAGTTAATGTTCAATCCATTCTAAAATTACATTTATTATACATTAGGATTGCATTGGTTTGGTTAATTACAAGTTCATTAACCTAATGTTTAATTAATTAAACTTAATATGCATTATTAGTTTAATTAATCCTAAAGTACAAAATTGATCAAGTTCTTTGATTTAGGATGTTGGAGAAAGATCCTAAGTGTTCTGGTGTTAATTAGGATTATTTCAAATCACTTTATGATATTTTGAAATTTTGTGAATTTTAATTTATTATTTAATTTATATTAACCTAGAGATTTCGAAATTCAATAATTTCCAATTCATAAGTCAATCTGGTTTGAAATTTTTATGGAATGTGGGGTTTCATGCCAGTTTCTTATTTCCAAAGTTTTATCTTGATTAGATTCATAATTAGGGTGTAATTAAGGTTTTAATTACTTCATTAAAACTAAAAAAAGTTAAGCCTAATTTCTTGAACATCATTTAAAGGTTATATTTTTTTCTTGATTACCCTCTGAAAGATGCTTTCAAAGAGGGTTCATTCATAATTTTTGGGAAATTGGTTAATTTATTATGATTTATTTAAATTCAAGTTAATTATTTGAATCATTTAATTAATTTAATTACCAAATTAAGCCATTTTGGGATTTATTAAGTTCCAATGAGTTTCATTAATTTATTAAAGTCCATTGAGGTTAGTTATATTGATTTAAAGTTATTTGATCCATTTTGATTATTTATTTTATTTTATATTAATTAATTTAATTAAAATTAAAGTTTAAAGTTTGAAATAATCCATGAACATTTTTTCTATGGTGTGTTTTAACCACAATTTTAGATCTTCAAAGTTTCATTTCAATTGGATTAGTGGTTTATAATTAATTAAGGTTTAATTTATTTTAATTAAAGTTAAATTACCTAAATTTATAAAAATTTAATTGAGGATTTTGGGTTTAATGGATTCTACTCATTGAGATGAATTTATAAAGCCTATATTTGCATTTTTTTTATTTGTATTTTTATTTCTATAATTTTTTTAATTTTTTTTTTGGTATTTTTAATGATTTTTAATTTAAAATGGGATTTACCATTTAAAATAGCAGCACAGATGTGGCACCATTGGGTCACGTGGATCTCACGTGGTAGTGCATCAGAAGCTGTGCCATGTAGGACGAATCTCGACTATCCGACCTAGCATCATATGGTCTCAATTTTGCGGCTTAATCTCAATTTTCCATTCTAAATAAAAGCATTGAATGATGGAGATCATCTCCCAAATGTATTTGGCAAGAGACAGAGTCCATCCATCAATTTTGTTGAATTTTTGGCGATCTCTCATGGATTTTTATGTGATTTTAATTGTAAATTGATCAGAGATTGATTTGCAATCAATCTATATGGTTTGACCATCTTGGGGATCAAATTTTCTTCACCAAGGACCACATCAGAATGCTTAATAGGTCTGTGATGGAGCATACCTCAATTCTGATAATCACTAGTGATGGGATCGATTCGAACACCTTCACCTTGATGTCACAAAGCTATGGACGCGATTTGGTGGCTTGACTCCCCACCAAACACCTTGGAGACCAACTCAATGCCATTTTTTTTTTGTCAAGTTTGGTCTATCTCCAGCTCGCTGGAGGTGAGGGGTCATGGTGGAGATTCGTTAGAGGATGCCTCGACCTTTAGAACATGTTGGAATGTTTAATTTGAGAGGGAAAGTCTCCCAAGAAATTTTCCATTAATGGCCCCTCAGTGGTGGCCGAATTAGATCATTTTTTGGAGTGGTGGTGTCGAGGGCCAAGAGAATTAACCCAATTCTTCTTCTCCTCCCTTGGTGAGTGGTTTGGAATGAAAGAGGGGAAAAAGAGGATCTCTTTCCACTCTTTCCATACATGGCCGAGAGCCATGTATATGGCCTTCTAAGTGGCCAGATTCCGGCCACCGATGGTAGAAGGGACCAAGGGGTAAATTTGATCCCTTGGCCTTGTGAGCATGATTGAATGAGTGGTTTGAAGGGAGGGGAATTTTCTCCCTTTTCCTTTCTTTGTCGAGCATTTTGCTCCCTTGACTCTTCTTCCTTGCTCTCTTGCTTTATCTCTTGGAGGAATCCAATTCTCCTTTGGGTTGAGGGATGATCCCTCCAATTTTGATCATTGGAACCATTCTCCTAAGAGGTGGTCAAGGGTAAAAAGTTACTTCGATAAAATCCAAATAGTTTTTGATGATTGAAAGGGGAGCAATCTACTAAGCATCATTACTTGGTCCAAACCACCCATTTCCCCTATTTCATTTTTTTGGCTTTAAGCACTGCTACCAATACCTTTAAGCTAGTGTGTGGCTACCCAAATCAAAATCAATGTCAGTTTAAAGTCAAGTCCAAATCTATTTGAAATTAGATTGGAAATTTGAATCCAATCTAAGGATTTGGATTCAAAGTGTTTGGTTTTGGTTTATTCTTTTAATTTTGGATTCAATTATGTTTAATTAATGATTGAATATGTTTTGATTTAATTAATCCATTTAGATTTAAATTAATTTTGGATTCTATTTCATTTCAACTCATTTAAACCTAAATGGTTTAAGCTTGATTCCAACTAGGTTCAAATGAGCAATTTGATTCAATTGATTTGGTTTGGACTCCAATCATGCTTGATCACATGTGTGATATGATTTGGAGTATTTGATTTTATTTAATTTCAATTGAATTTTTATTTGAACCCATTTGACCCAAAGTGAGTTCTAATGGGTTAAGCTTAGGTTCATTTGGGTCAAATGACCAATTTGACCAACTTAAACCCAATGATGACTTAGATTCTATTTGATTATCATTTTTAAGTTATTTTGAGCAATCAAATTGAGTTGATTTCAATTTGATTTGGGTTTGAACCTAATAGGACCCATTAGGTTTATTTATACTAAGTGGTCTAATTAACCAAATTAAGACCTAAATAAATTTATAATCTCTTCAGATTCATGATTAAATATGTTTATTTAGTCATTTGGAATATTTGGAATGAATTAATTTGGTAAAATTTTATTGGGTTGACCTTTGGCTTGGTGGGACCACCTAAGTTAAACCTATGTCAAATGGGTTGACTAGATTTGACTTTGATTTACTTTCAGATTCATTCATTTGTTCAAATTTGGTTTCATTTTGATTCATTTGGATTTAATTTGATCTAATCCAAATTTGGAATTTGGCTTGGGTCCACCTAAGCCCATTAGGTTAGATCAAACCCAAGGAGGGTGCACTAGCTCACTAGGTATTGTATCCTGAAAATTTAATTAAGAAGTCTCTAATCTAAGATTAGGTGTCCTAATTATTGATTTTAGAAGTGATGTTAACCTCATCCAAAAATGAGATCAACATAATTTTCTCCCTTGCTTTGGATCCAAGATCGATCAAGGGAGGATTTTTATTCCACACAAAATCTAAGATTAATGGTAGAATTCTTCAAGATTTTCCTATAGAGTGAGGATTCATATAAAAGAGACATTTCATTTAGAGTTTTACTTGGAATCTTGTCTTGTGCAAAGAAGAAATTGCTCAGTAGGGAGGCACTTATAATAGAATCTATAGTAGAGAGAAAGAAGAGAGTGTGGGTAGAAAAATGGAAGAAGACAAAAAGAGAAGAAGGGTTAGCCCTCCCCTTCTTATAGAAGTTGGTCGTTAACCACTCTCACTCCCCTATCAATTTCTTTCATTATCCAATACTTCTCTCACTCTCCTTTAGGTAATTATTTCTGTGGGGGATGACTGAGAGGTTGGTGTTTTCTAGGCTCTTTAAACTTAGGAATAATGGAGCCAGCGCCTAGGCACTTGGTTTGTGGTGTCATGGTCCTAGAGTTGGGTTGTTTATTTTTTTCATTATTATTTATTATTATTTTTTGTTTGCAAACAAATTACCCTTAGTGAATATGTCAATTGAACATGATGCATCACTTTCATTCTTATTTGTCGATCAATAATTATATGCAACAACAGAAAGAAGGAGAGAGAATATAATATTTAAGAAGCTCTAATCATAATAATCATTTATCATGTAATAATAAAGAGAATATGTTATAAATAAAATTTAAGCTACAAATAATTAGTTTGAATCTTTCACTATTATGGATAGAAGAATTATGGACTCAATAAGCCATAGTATCCTGTCTCTCCTGAGCATCATGGGGATGCTGAAAAGTGGCTTCTTAATTATGGACTAGTGTAGAGAGAACTTGCTCTAGTTTAGAACTCTGAGCGTCCATCTGTGAGCAATCTTCTTCTACAGTGGTGACAACTTATCTCATCATAGACCTTCCCTCTAATAAATATTATCTTCTATATTATTACTCTCTCAATTCTACAGATATATCAAAAAGCTCTATCTGTGCTCTAGAGAGTTGTCTCTAAAATGATCTCAAGGCACTGTGGTTGTGCTCGAGATCTAGATGGACTAGAGAGGCTTGATGCAAAGTAGTGTCTAGAAAATTATCTGCCTCAATGAGTGTGTTTTATAAGACTTCTTAGAAATTAATTCATAGTAATAATAGTACAAACTCAACATCTCAGCATAGGGACTCCTAAAGCCATGGCTATCTTGATTCAAGGCCTAAAATGACTGCACAATCTAACAAAGAGTTTTCCTTTACACATAGCCAAAAAACTTAAGAAATATTTTTAAGTCAACACCACACATAGAAGTATGGGATGTAGTGCCATCAATATATGACATAGGCTCTTTTGAGATCCACAATGTGATGCTATTAAATGTTTAGAGTGAATCTTGGAAATGATGAATGAAAGTTCTAGACAAGATAAACATGTTTGATGTATATCCATCAGATCAAAAGTAGGGTGGCTCTCTGCACAGGATTTTAGCTCTATTAAGGAATCACCCTGGGTGGTACTCACTATCACCCAAGTTGAGCTTGATAAGAATGATTCACCAGTAGTTTTTAAAGAACCAAATTCCTATGTACATGGCTCTTCTTCGATATGCATATGGTCATTACTAGCAAGTTTAGCAAAATGAGAGATTGGAGAAGTTCTACTTACATTTTTCAATAATACTAGTTGACATCACCCTTTACCCATTCTACTGATGGTTCAACCTCTACTAGTAAAGGTGTGGTGTGAATAGGGTTGGATGTTCCTGTTACTCCCATATCATAGTTAGCTAAAAGAGGGTTTTGAGTATTCCTTTCAATCCTTAAATGAATCAGTGAAAGATCTCGATGACACTTTCTATCACTATCTCATCTTCCTAATGTTTCCTTAGAAGCATAAGATGTATAGCGAGAGAAATGCAAGTGTCATGCTGGTCTAGCTTTCATAAGTCTACAACTGTATATTTAGAATCCCAGCTCTCAAAAGGAAGAGAAGGTGTGATGAATTCATAGCAACCATAAGTGAAGCAAAAATGCTCAAGCCATAGAAGTTTCCTTCAAACAAACAGATAGTGATAATTTATCCAGGAAACTAGTATTTGTTATATCAAGTATCTGCAGTAGTCCACATATAAGAGTAAATCCATACTGTCCTGCTACCCTATTGGGATTATATCACTCCACAGTCACAAATTCATGATGGTGATTGCAAAGCCAAGTAGGTCTCGGCCCAATGAAGTATTCTATAATGCACCTATACCCTAGGTTTGATGATAATAAGGGTATACCTTTGTTATTAGTAGAATCCATGAATTTTTATTCCAAGCTTTGATCAGAAAAGCTATAGAAAGATGATCTATGAATAATTAGAAATTGATCCATTATGCATGCTAGCACAAATATAAATATCAAGATCCAATCTTTTTTTAAAGCAACTATCTCCCTACTTAATTGTATAATCAGAAAATGCTACTCTCTGAAGTAAAGAGGTGTTGTAGGATAGCTAAAAGCTCTAAATGTATTTATGTGAATCCATCCATGTATGTAATGCTAGAGAGCCTCCACATCATAATGATGTGTGTCAGACATGATGCTCACTCTGCTTAATCCATCATACAGGTAGGCTAATGCTACATGTGCTAGTGTGATCCTCTCACCTCAAACAAGCAAACTAGCCATCAAGAGAGTATAAGGGCATAAGAATTTACAGTGACCCCAAAATACGAAGAAATTCAAATAAAATCAAAATAAACTTAAATTAAATCAAATAAAAAGCTTGAAGTCACTACATAAACATAAATGGATTTGAAGCTAACTTCAAATGAAGGTCAAAGATGGTCAATCATTTATCAGAGTTAACTTATGTGGGTCCCTAAGTCAAAGGTCAACCCACCAAAATATGACAAAATTAAGTCATTCCAAAGGCTCAAAATCATCAAATGAAAATGTTTAAATATGAATTTAAATAAATCTAAATCTAATGAGGCCTTATTTGGGTTAATTAGGCCACTTGATTTAAATAACCTTAAATGGACCTTATGGAACCTAAACTTAAATTAAATCAATATCAATTAAAAATCATCATTTAACATAATTCAACAAATTATTGGGTTTAATTTTCTTAATTTTATCATTTGACTAAATTAAAACCCATGTTAACTCATTAACCCCAATTTAAATTAAAGTGAGTTAAACTTCAAAATTAATCTTAAAAATAATGAAATGAATTAAGATAAATCATCCCCAAATATAATTGAAATCCAATTACACTTTAATTATATCATATGATCCAATTGAAATCAATTAAAGCTAACTTAATCTAAGATGGGTTAATTTGTGGAGAAATAAAATTTAATTCCATATTCAACAAAATTAATCAATTGGAAATATCATAAATAGTAAACAAACACAATTGAAATTCAAATATAAATCTAATCCATCAAATGGAATAGATTAAAGTAAGTTAAAAGAAAAAATATTCAATTGATTGAGTGAACTAACCTAAGAACTTTTCAATGAAAATTCAAGTAAAATTTTTACGAATCACTTTTAAGCTTGGGTAGCTAATCATTAAAAAAAGTGGAATAAATAATGAGCATTGATCATATTTAAGCCAACCTAAGTCAAGTTTAACTTATGCTAAATCAAGTCAAGTTCAAATGAACCAAATGTAAGTGTTTGAGTTCAAACTCAAACTAATCATGTTGGAATCCACTTAGACATAATCTAAGATGAACCTAAGGTGGTTCAAAACAAAAATTAATGGCTTAAGAACGTTTTAAGTCAGTTCAAAAGAAATGGAATATGCCATGAAAGGGGAAGAGGCCAAACTGAGATAATCTCTTCTTCATTTCTCCAAAATCCCTTCCATTTGTGCAATGTCATCTGCTCTAAGGGATTCAAAAGGAATGTTTGACCAAATGAGATATATCTTCATCAATATCACATTACTTAAGAAAAATTTATTAACCCTCTAAAGTTAAGGAATTTAATTAGACATGCATTTAAGGCTTATGGAATAATGAAGAATATATGACATTAACTAAATCTTGAATTATAAAATTAGTAAGATTATAATAAGCAAATTATTTAATTAAAAATAAAAGTTAATCAACTTTTGAATTTCATACCCAAATAAGAAATTCATTAATATTGAAATTACTTGAATCCATTTAATATTAATTAATAACATAAATTCAAATATAAATAAAAAGAAGATGATTAATTAAATTAACCAAATTTAAATAACCTAGAAATTTAAAATGGCCTAAGTTAGGATTGGTGCCCAAAGTAGTTCATTTTCTATGATTACGATTAATAAACAAAATTTAAACAATCTTTACTTTAGGAGATTCAAAAAATAGTAAAACTTTAACATATAATAGTCTATTGAAATGAAATTAAATATGATGAATTAAAATTTCAAAGTTGATGAATTCTCTTAAATGTTATGAAATTGAATTACTTAAAAAATAAATTGTGAGATCAAAACATCAAAATTAAGTATGAATTAAAGATCAACTTATATGAACATAAACATTAACAAAACAATTAAATGAAATCAACTCCAATCAAATAAATTAAATAACATATACAATTAAATGAACATTCAATAATAAAAGGAAACCTAAGTCATAAAACTATACACATTCTAACACATAATAATTTTTTTTAATTAATTAAAGACAAAATAAACATAAGTGAATGAAATTACTTGAAATTAAAAATAACTTAAAAGTAAACATCAAATTAAATTTAATCATAATATATGATAAAAAAATTTAAATAACATAAAATATAAATCAATCAAATCATTTGATATCAAATTAAACTAAAATAAAAAATAAAAAAAATTATAATAACATAAACTTTTAATTAAGATTTAAAGGAACATTTTGAATTTTAATTAGAGGTAATAGATTAAACTAAAGAAACATTAATTAAAATAAAAAAAATTTATAAGAATGAAGTCTTCAAACCTTAATGAAATTACATTATATAAAGTAAAAATTAAAACATTAAGCAAATCAAGTCTAATATAGAATAAATAATTTAAATGAATTCAAAATAGATTAATTAAGATAGATGGGATTTTAATTTAGCCATTAGAACAAATGAAAATCTCATATTAGTAGGACTTAGGATGTTGAATTGAGTGGGTTCCACCCAAAGCATGATTTATTTTACTTTCCATTCTTTAAAACCTAAATTTCAACCTTAACACAAAAGTAA
Organism: Cymbidium sinense; assembly: GCA_021442155.1. Taxonomy (NCBI): domain Eukaryota; kingdom Viridiplantae; phylum Streptophyta; class Magnoliopsida; order Asparagales; family Orchidaceae; genus Cymbidium; species Cymbidium sinense. The sequence goes on from CM038221.1 coordinate 94,691,577, forward strand.
ATATAAAAATGTAACTAAACTTAAAAATAAATTAAATCACTTAAATTTAAACCATCCAATGACAAATTAAACAAATTATAAAATTAAAATAAATGAATCTAGATAAAAACAAATACTTTACATAAGTAGCTATCATATGGTATATAGTCTAGACACCTCAAGTCATAGGCTACTGGTCCAAAGGAGGTCTTGATACCACGAACCTCTAGTTTAACAATGACACATACCTATAAAAAAGATTATAAAAAGTATAGGATTAAATTTTTAGCTGAACCAAAAAAATTGAACTTTTAAAAGGCTTACTAAGGCCATACCACACAAGCCCCCTTTCTCACACACTAGATTATTAAGTTACAAACCTTAAAGTTAGGTTAGGTCAATGATCTATGATGCTTTATGATATGAAATAATATGATGCTTTTTCTTATTTTATGATGTAATATTTTAGACTGGATGGCTACGATTGTTTGCCTACTAGTTTGGATGTTAGGGCATTCTTTTTAGGCTAACACTAGTTTATGTTGATGTTGTGCTCAAAGGGACTACTGTAATAAATATAAAATAAATATTGTTTGCTTAATGGTACTACTTAAGTCCCTAAGTATAGTCCAGTAGGATCAGAGGGCTTAGCAAGCAACTAATGCTAAGCCCGTTTATTTGAAATATAAATTACTATGATGTGTGTATTTTCTAACATTTATTTTTCAAGGATTAGTATTTTATTTTGAAAATCTTAAAATATAATTTATGCTTAAAATTAAGGTAGGACCTATGGGGTCTAAGAATAATAAGAGTTGCCTTTACTAGTTGGTGGTCCGTTGAAGATTGTGATGATCCTAGAAGAAGACCCCAATAGATCAAAACTTTTAGTTATAGGCTAAGCTGTATAAGGGTCAAGCTCATCTGCCCATTTATCTTTCTTCTGGTGTGTACAGTGGTACCCGACCTCATTGGCATATTTTATTAATTTGAACTAGGTTGATTTATTTTGGGGTGCATAATAAAAATTGCATGCTTTTTCTTGGTTCCTTTTTGTAATGTGTTTTATAATGAAATTTTGCAATGTTTAGCTCCTAAGAAAACTAAATTTTCTACCCTACCAAAACTAAATAAGTTAAGCATAAAATATAAATTAATATTTTCATTTTAATACAAGCTTTAGGAATAACTTAAAAGCAACTAGAAATAATTAGCTTTTGCAAACCATGAGAGCATATTGTTCATTCTTCTTGAATTGGGGGTGCTTCACCTATTACACATAAGGGGCCATCTGACCTTTGAGGATGACCACCTTTTCTAAGGAAGCGTGCATTCTCTTTTTGATTTGGCCTATGACCATTTTTTGTAGCATCTCATTGTAGGAAAAAATTTCATACCCAAGACCTTTAAATGAATTATGAGCCAAAAATTATAAAAAAAACAAATTTTATTTCATTAGTTAGGTGTTGATCTCATTTTGGATGAGGTTAATATAATTTTTAAATTATTAATTAGGTCACCTAATTTTAGACTATGAACCTCCTAATTAAAGTGTTTAGGACACTACACCTAGTGACCTAGTGCACCTTTCTTGGGTTTGATTTAACCTAATGGGCTGAGGTGGACGCAACCCAAATTTTAAATTTGGATTAGATCAAATTAAATCCAAATAAATCAAAATCAAAATAAAATAAATGAATGAATCAAAAACTAAATCAAGGTTAAATCTAGTCAACCCATTTGACATAAGTTTGATTTAGGTGGATCCCACCATGTCAAAGGTCAACCCACCAAGAATTTGACCAAATTAAATAATTTAAAATATTTCAAAAGATCAAATAAAAATTTTTAGACATGAATCTAAGGAAATTTATATATATTTAGGCCTTAATTTGGCTATTTAGACCACTCAATCTAAATGAACCTAAATGGGTCCTATTACGTCTGATTTGGGTAGCCACACATTAACCTAAAGCTTGTGGTAGTGATGACAAAAGCAAAAAACATGAAACCAAAGGAAATGAGTGGAGATCTTGGACCAAGTAATGATGGTTTGTATATACCTTCCCTTTTTGTCATAAAAAAGTCCATGGATTTTATCCAAATAATATTTTACCCTTGACCACCTCTTAGGAGAATGGTTCTTTGGCTAAAAAAGAGGGGATCTGCTTTCAAGCCAAATGGGATTTAACTTCCTCCATAAAGAAGAAGAAAGGGGAATCCAAAGGCTTGACCAAGGAAGAAAAAGAGAGGAGATGCGCTCTTCCCTTGCAACCTTTAATCTAAATATGCTCACAAGGCCAATGTGAATTGAATCCACCCCTTAAGTCAGTGGTTAGAATCGGGCCACCTATAAGGCCACATACATGGCTCTCAGACATGTAAGGAAATGAAGGAGGGAAGGCCTTTTCCCCCCTCTTTTCATCCTAAATCACTCTCCAAGGGAAGAGAAGAAGAATACGACCCTTCCCTTGAGTCCTCACCACTACCACATCAAAATTTGATCAAATATAGCAGCCACTGAGCAGCCTCTAATGGAAAAATCCTAGGTAGAGTCTCCCACCACCAATTGAACATTCCACATTCCAACATGTTCTAGAGGTAGAAGCAACCTCAAATGAATTGCCATCATGACCCCTCACCATCGACGAGCCGATGATCGACCAAACTTAATGGAAATGACTTTGAGTTGGTCTCCAAGGTGTTTAGTGAGGAGGCAAGCCACCAAATCACATCCACAGCTTTATCATATCAAGACAAAGCTATTGGAGTCGATCCCACCACTTGAGATTGTTGGAATTGAGATACGCTCCACCACCGACCTCCATACCATTCTGATTTGGTCCTTTGTGAAGAAAATTTGATCCCCATGAGGATCAAACTATATAGATTGGTTGCAAATTGATTTCTAATCATTTTTCAATCGAAATTGCATTGAAATCTACTAGAGATCATCAAAAAATCATCAAAAATGATGGACAACATTCATTTCTCGATGCAGATGCTCAGGATATGATCTCTGCCATCCATTTCTTATATTTGGAATGGATGACCCAAATCTAGCTGCACAATCAGATTAATTCCCAAAAGGAGATCGTGGAATGAATATGGACTCTCTGACCTTAGATCAGACGGTTGAGATTTATCTAGCATGGCACCGCTTTTGATGTGGCCACCATTTGGGATCTGTGCGGCCCAATGACACTGTGGAACATGATAGAGGTGCCATGTTGGCCGCCATATAGGTGCTACAATTTTAAATAGTAAATCCTTTTTAAGTTAATTAAATAATCATTAAAAAGGACAAAAAATTTAAAAATTCATAGAAAATATGTTACATCAAGCTCAATGAATTCATCTCAATGTGTAGAATCCATTAAATCAAAAATCCTAAAGGTAAATTTGGCTTAATTTAAGTTTGAATAAAATTAATCAAACCTTAATTAATCACAAACCATTAATCTAATTGAAATAAAACTTTGGGGATCTAAAATTAAGGTTAAAACACATCTTAGGAAAACTTTTCATGAATTATCTCCAAGTAATTCATGAAATTTTAAATTTCAAACTTTAAACTTCAATTTTACTTAAGTAAATAAAAATAAAATGAAATAAATCATGAAAATGACTTGAATCACTTCAAATCAATTTAATAAACCCTATTGAACTTAAAAAACAATTAATGAAACCTTAATCCATAATCAACATAATTTTAGAGTGGATTAAACATTAATCTAAGTGCCTTAGGTTAACATAAATCAAACCAAGTGAAATGAACATAATTCAGCAAACCTAAACATATCTCAAACCAAAACATTAATTCAAACCAAATTAGATAAAATTATATAAATAAAATCAAAGTAAGAGAATAATTTAAATCAAGAAAGAAAATTAAATCAAATAAAAATAATAAAATGAAGAATAAAATTCCAAAGACAAGAATTAAAACATTAATCCAAAATCTAAATTGAATTCAAATCCAAACCATCTAAATGAAATTAAAATGATTAATTAAGATACTTAAGGATCTTAGTTAGATCTTGGGGCTGAATCTTCATCTTAGGATGAAGGTTTCATTTATTAGGGGTTAGGATGTTGAATAAAATGGGTTCCACCCAAAAGTAAAATCTATCATACTCTTCATTCTTTAAAACCTAAACTTCACTTTAATAAAATAATAATGAAAATGAAAATAAAAATGAAAGCAAATCATTAAATCATTTGAATTGAAACCCTATAAAGGTAAAATTCAAACAAACTAAAAACATCAAATTGAAACTTGAATTAAAGAGGCCTAGCAAAGTCTAGTTAGGCAATCCTATTCCCTTCACACACTAGATCATTAGATCATGGGCCCTAGACTTAGGTTAGGCCATTTTATAATTCTTTTTTATGATACTTTATGTTGTGATGTGATGTGCTTCACATGTCCTTATGGTGTAATATTTTAGATTACATGTTTAGGATTATTTGTCCGTTAGACTGGATGATAGAATGTTCTTTTAGAACTAACATTATCTTTTGTAAAGGACTATGCTAGAAATGACTACTATCATAAATAAATCATAAAATATTATTTTCTTACAAGTGTGCTTAAGTTGTTAAGCATAGACTAATAGGACAAGTGGGGTTGGCAAGTAGCTAATGCTAAGCACGTATGATTATGAAATATAACTATTATGTGTTATTTATATTTTGTTAATTTCTATTTTCCAAGGCATAAGATTAATTTTTCATTTCAAAATATATATTTGAGCTTAAAATTAGGTTAGGATCTATAGGGTCTAGGATTAACAAGAGCTAACACTACTAGAAGATAGGTGTAGTGGTCCTCTATGATGCCTCATAAATTTCCCGAAAGAAAGAGATGATCATATAAAGAAGACCCATAGATGCAAACTTGTAGTTCTGGGTTGGCCTATGTAAAGGTAGAGCTCAACTGCTAATTTTCTCTTTCTTTTTAGGTGTACAATAGTATCCAGCCATATTGTCCTATTTAATAAATTAAATTAACTTGATTTATTTTGGATGTGCAATAAAATCAACTAACTTTTCTAGGTTTCTTTCTTTTTGTGCTTTACTGTGATGAATGCCTAGATGTTGGCTCATAAAAAAATTAAATTTTCTACCTAATTAAATTTAAACAACTTAAATAAAAAAATAATGAAATTCAAAATCTCATATAAACTAAAGCCCTAAGGAATAACTTAAATCAATTAGAAACAAAATTAGCTATCAAAAATCATACAATCATATTGCTCTAATCCTTGAATTTGGCAACTTCTCCCATTGCACATAAGGGGCATCTTACCTATGAGAATGACCACCTTCTTGGGGAAGCCTACCTTCCATTATTGTTTTGGCCCGTGACTTTCTTCTAATTACATACCATGTAGGCATAAATTGCATACATATATGATCATCGAATCAAAAAGTTTAAAATCTAAAAAATGTGCATTAATTAATGCATTTCATACCCTACATTATCTTAAGGATTAGGGAGTGAGTTTAGGATTCTAAGATTCCTTTTTTAAAAATGAAACAACCTAGCCATCTTATATACATGGGACTTGGCATCATGAATTTAAAATGTGCATAGGTGGTGTTAGCTGGCAACCCCTCCAGGAGGGTTGTAAGTCCAGAAGAGTCAGAGGGATAGATTAAATTCCCTCAAATGAGAGGAATAATCGATAATTCCTAAAATGAAGCTAGGTCGAGCATCTGACATGTTTCAAAGGCACTTGCAGACTTAGGCTCTAAAGCATGCTCCTTGGAATAAGTCTTCATCTTTAAGCTTTTCTGCAGTCTTGTGCTGTTAGAATCTAAGTCCTAAATTTCTAAGAAAATGTAAACTCAAAATCTAAATAAAATTCCATAATTTAAAGCCAAATGATAGGATAGTTGAAATGTCTATTGGGCATCCCAATATTAATGGGCATTTCCTACTTCATCCCATTTGGCCTCCTAAGATAATTCTTTCCACTTTGGATCAATCTCAATTGAAAATTTCAAAGATAATTTGTTTGAAAACCAACTTAAAAATCCATAGAAATAATGACTTATTTCATTAATTGAGAGTATTCATAGGAAGAATCCATACTTAAGATGTAATTAACTATAAGGGCTTGCTTCTATAGGGAATCATGAACCAAGTTTAAAATAAATCTTATTTTACTTTCCATGTAGTTCAGGAGAAAATTCTCTAGTACACGAAAGACCCATTAGCCTTAAAAGTTTTTTTTAAATGATTGAATCCATTATAGGAAAACATGTTTATCTTTTGAGATCATTTATTTATTCCTTAATGACATATTTGATCATCCAAATAAAAAATTCCTAAAATGTAAGTGGTGTCACAAATTCTTACTAGCATTAGGTACATAGCATGCCAAAAATTATCTTAGGGATAGAGAATGAGTTAGGCTCTTAGCTTCCTTCTAAAATGTAATAGTTGAATTATCTTGCATACATAAGATTGGATTCATGATTTTTAAAAGTGCTTAGGTGGTGTTAGCTGGAAACCCTTTTAGGAAGGTTATAAGTCCTAAAGAGTCATGGATAAGTTAATTTTTCTTTGGTAGGAAAAGAGCTAATAATTCCCAAAAATTTTATATTAGGTCAAGCCTCTAACTTAAGTTAGAAGCATTTATTGACTTATGGTATGAACCATCCTATTAGATTAAGTCCTTAACTACTATGTAGTTTAATAGTCTTATGGTGCTAGAATTGAAGTCACAGATTTTTAATAAAATGTCAATTCAAAATCTTATTAAATTTGATCTAAATGTAAAACCTAATAGTAGGGTAGTTGAAATTCTTATTGAGTATCCTAGTATCTATAAGCATTTCCTGCTTAATCATGATTGCCTTTGTAAAGAACTCTTCCCCTTGGAAGCATTCCCTATTGAAATTCCAAATTAAACATCCTTTTAAGATAAGCTTTAAAATCAATAGAAATAAGAGTATGTTTCTTTAATCATGAGTGTTCTTCGAAAGAATTTCCTTCATCTTAAGATGTAATTAAATTTAGGGGCTTTCCCTTATAGGGAACTACAAACCCAACATAAAAAAAACCTTATCCTACTTTTTTTATATAGTTCAAGGGAAAAATCTATAGAATATCGAAGACCCATTAGCCTTAAGAATATCTATTAAGTAATTTAATCCATTATGGGATAACATGTATCTTTCAAGATAATATGTTCATTCTATAATGGCATATTAGATTACCTAAATAAGAAATTCCTAAAATCTATATAGTGTCATAAATTTTCCCCATAAATATCACCATGCATCCATAAATGATGGAGGGCCCAATATATGCAGCCATTGTTAGCTAACAGAGGTGTGTCGAATACTAACTTTGAGCCACAATTCTCTGCCTCATGGTGTAGTATATGGTAGCCTAAAAGTCAGATCGTACATGTAAAAGGAGTGTAATTTGCAACTGGCTAAAGTACATCATGATCTCCAAAGTGAAAGAGATATATTGCTTGCTCTGAAGGGACATTATGATAGTATCTTAGCTTTAAATTAATTATCGAATCCAAAGGATCCTACCCTAATGGGAGCTATGAATCAAAGAATGGAATGCAAGATTTTTGAGCAAATGAATCCTGATAAATGTCTCTGCCCATCAACATGTTATGATGCCATAATAAAAGATCATGCAATCTAGATGAATAATGTGGATCATAAGGTTCAATAGGGGTTTATATTTGCTTCTCAATGGGCTCAATAGGAGGCATATCATCTAGCCTTTTCCATAAAAATATTATACCAAATCTAAAAAATGGAAGCATATAAATTTTATAAGCATCGTAAAATGGAAATAATATCTGAATCTATTAGTAAGCTATACTTGTGAACTTTTCATTAGTATTTTAGACTTTTAAAACATCATTATTTTAAATGTAGAATTAGATTTTTATTTAGATTAAGTTCATTTTAAATGTGTTCAATCTAGATTTATATTTAAACCCAACTTTTTTAGCATGTTAGGTGTGTTTAAACTTAGATCTAGTATTTTTGGACATGATGAACCTACATTTGATTTAGATTCAATCTCTTGGGACATGATAGATCTAGGTTTAGATTTAGATCTATCCCCTTTTGGGAATGATGGACCTAAATTTATGATTAGATCTAGTTCTTTCAGACATGATGAACCTAAGTTTAGGTTTATATTTAGTCCTTTTGACATCAGAAATTTTTATATAAATTTCCCATTGGACATGAAATCTAACTTTAGATTTAGATTTTTGACATGATCTAAATTTTTTTAGATGGCCCTTTGGATATGAGATGTTTCAATTTTCAAGTTTAGACCTAATTTTTTTAGATATAGATCTAAATACCCCTATGATCATCTAAATGAGTTTAGATCTATCCCATTTGGACATAATAATTCTAATTTTATGTTCAGATCTTCTCCCTTTGGACATGATGGATTAAATTTTGGTTTAGATCTGGCCTCTTTTGATAAGATAATTTCTAAATTTATGATCAGATCCAGTCCCTTCGGACATGATAGGTCTAAATTTTAAATTTAGATTTTGTCTATTATGGATGTACTGAAACTAGATTTGAATTCCTTTGATTAGATAAAGTTTATCTTTGATAGATGATTTCTTTTACCTTGCAATATATATAAAATTGCCCTCTATTGATAGGGGAATTTCCCTTTTTGTATGGAAATATTCTTCTCGATCTCAAATGCTGATGATGTTTTACCATTTTGATAGGTCAATCGATTTGTTGTCAATTTTGACTTTTGTGTTCATAAGGCATAACATCTTCAATAGTTATGCATAATATCTTTTAAGATTTTTTCCATTTATGGGAGCAATAGGTCTTAGGACTTTTATACTATAAGCTTATTAGCTCTCCTTCGTATATAATTTTGATAATGTAAGGTCCTTCTCAATTTAAGTCAAACTTTCCATCAACTCAATGATGGGGAATGATAGGTCTTTTGCATACCAGCATTAATTCACATATTTTGATGCTTCTTGGATGAACCATATGATCATAAGCTTAGGTCATCCTTGCTCTATAAATTTTTAGGTTTTCTTGAGCTTATTGATAAACTCTGTCTAGAGCTTCAAGTTCCTTGAGTTGTACTTGAATAGTTTTCTCCATAAGTCTATTTTTTACTACAATATGGAGTGAAGAAAATTCTACTTTAAGAGGAAGTATGGCTTCTACTCAAAAACTAATGAGTAAAATGTTGCCTACATGGCTATTTTATATGTGGTGCGATATGCCCATATGGCCTCCATTAACTTTTCATGCCACTCTCTTTCATTCCTAGAGAGAATTTTTTGAGAAGTTCAACTAAAATTTTGTTGAATGCTTCTATGAGACCATTATTTTTTGGATTTTATATTGAAGAATATCACTAATTTATTTTCTATTTCTCAATAAAATGATAGATTTTAATATTCTTGAAGGCAGTGTCATTGTCTGATATAACTCATCGAGGAACACCAAATCGATAAATGATTTGGTCTCGAAAGAATTTCATTCCCGTGTCAACTTTAACATCTTTCAAGGGAATTGCTTCTACACCTTTTGAGAAGTAATTAGTGGCAGCCAATATGAAGTGGTGTCCTCTAGATGATGAAAGATCTATTGGACAAATTATATCAGTTATCCAACTCTCAAATGGCCATGACTCCACTATTGGATGTAAGGCATTAGGAGGTTGATGTAAAGTATCGGTATGTACTTGACACTAATGACATCTTCTAGCATGTTTAATGCATTCTTGAATAATGTTTTGCCAATAGTATCTAATTCATTTAATTTTAATTTTCATCTTTTGACTGAATAAGTGTGCGCACATAACCCTTCATTAACTTCAGCCATTACCATTTTGGTTTTGTCTGGTCCTAGGCATCGTAACCACATTTCATCAAATGAATGGTGATATAGTGTCTTGTTCACAAAAGCATATCATATTGATTTTTGTGAAATTTGGTGAGCTTTTGATTTTTCTTTTGGTAAACCATCACCTTTAAGATAAGTGATGAATTGGTCTCTCCAATCATCATCTTCATTTATTATTAAAATTTCATGATTTCTTTAGACTTAAAAGCTTGAAAAAGGATTTTTGCTAATGCTAGCCAGCTTTAAACTATTTTTGTAATTGTCTCTCCTTAGAGATCCATCATTTCTTTAGCTAGTTTAGCTAACGCTCGTACCATTCTCCTGATGTGACACCATTGTAATTATTACTTTAGGGATTCCTTTTAAGAGCTCTAATGTGTTTTTATGATAAAGCACTAATTATGGCTTATTTATCTTGAAGGTCTCCATTATTTGCAGAATTATGATTTAAGAATCTCAATAAATATGAAGTTTCTTGATTTCCATGTTAACTATTAGTTTTAGGGTCATTCCTAACACTTCATATTCAGTCTCATTATTGGTTTGAGGTTGAGTCAGGCTATATGAATACTAGAGTAGCAATCTTGTGGTGTCACAAATATCAAATCAATTCTAACCTATACAATAGGTAATCCTAGCAATTTGCCTAATTTTATTGACTATGCTCCATCGAAGTAAAGTTCCCATTCTAATAACTGTTAGGCTTCTTCTATGCTAAAAATTTTCTCATCAGGAAATTCATCATTGAGTGGAGAATCTATAAGTAAAGTATGGGAAGGTAGAAAGTTAGTCAAAGATTATCTTTTTATCACCTTTCTATGGGGCATATGTTATTTCAAATTAGAGCAATAGGACTGCCCATTTAGCTAGGCAACCTAGTAGAGTAGGCCTAGTCATCAAGAATTTGAGAGGATCGACTTTGGATATCAATGTCAAACAATGCTTCATAATAGAAGAGTATCTTATTTTAGCTCCTATTAAATGACAACTTATGTAGTATAGGGCATTTTCTTTCCTCTCTTCATTATTTTGAGCTAGCAAAGCAAGTGATTCCTTTATAGGTGTTGTATATAATATCAATGGTCTTCCTATTATTGGTGCCACCAAAATTGTGGGATGCAACATATATTGTTTAGTCTATCAAGTGCATCTTGTCAAGCAACATTCCATATAAAAGCTATGTTCTTTTTCATTAATCGAGCAAAGGGTTAATATCTCCATAAGAGATTAGAAATGAACCTCTTAATATAGTCCAACTTGCCTTGTAGTGAATGTAGTTATTTTAAGGTCTTAGGTGATGGCATCTCTATTACTGCTTTCATTTTAGAGGGATCATGGTGCATAATAAAGCCTAGAAATTTTCCAAAAGTCACTCAAAAGACACATTTTAAAGGATTTATTTTTAAGTTCAAACTTCATATTCTATAAAATATAATCCTTAAATTGCTTATGTGCTCATTTTAGGCTCTACTTTTAACAATCAAATTAGCAAAATAGCATTCTACATATTTATGTACCAAATCATTGAAGATGTGAGTCATTTCTCTTTGGTATATAGCACCAATATTTTTCAAACCAAATGACATCACCTTATAGCAATAAATTCCAATCACTGTATGAAAGGATGTATTTTTTTTCATCCTCTAGAGACATTTTAATTTGTTTATAGCTCGATGAACCATCCATGAAAGATAACATATCATAATTTGATGCATTGTCTACAATGAGTTTTGCATTGGGTAAAGGAAGTCATCTTTTGTGCATGCTTTATTTAAGTCCTTGAAGTCGATGTAAACATGGATTTTCCCATTTTTCTTCTTTATAGATGAATCTAGCTTTGATAGGATTTTTGGTTTTAGTGGTTACTTGCTCTTTTATTTCCAATCACATTCACCTTGATGCTTGCTTTATAGGTAGTAATCATGTTTAATGACAATCTTATGTACAGTCACATCTAGCAATAAGCCTAGTTTTCACTATAATTCCATGCAAAATAATATTGTATTCACAAAGCAATGCATTTCATTCCTCCAAATTTTTCTAATGTGAGGTTGGTAGTAACAAAGTTTGGGCTATCATTTCCTTCTTTAAATTTCCTTGAGGCCTCTTTGAAATCAATTATCTATTCATCTTTAGGGGTATTCTCATTTTCATACAAAGCAACATTTTATTTATTTACAACTTCAGAGGAGACTTCTTCTATTTTGGATATGGCATAGTATGAGCTTATTGATGGAAAGCCAAAGTAATATATCCTAAACCACCCAATATCATGAACTTCACATATCATATGGAATTTTGGGTATTAACCCCTTATTAGAGCCTCTTAAATGATCTAGCTTGAATGTTGGATTGCATAGTTTAAACATTATCATTAACCAATTTTTTTAGAGCAGATGAGAAGCATTGAGAAATCATTATTGAAATGTCTTCTTACTCAAAATCATCTTCTTCAAACAACATTTGTGTGGGATTTGTGGTTTGTTCTTCTATTTTGAAGAAAAGGATCCTATGTTCTTGCATCCTCTTCTAGGAAATACATAAAAAGTTTTCAATTATTTTATTTCCTCTTTTCTTGAAGTTGTTAAAGCTTTAATATGTGCCTTTGGCACTGTAGTTATTTTCATAGCCTTTTTAGAGATTTATGATTCGAGCACTCATATTAGAAAAACAAGAATTTTCTTTAGTTATTTTGTTACATTAGCAGTGCTTGATCCTTCTTTCGATTGGGTAGTTGAGGCTTTCTTAGGTTGATAAAGTAATAATTCTTCTCCTTCAGCCTTTGTATCTTTGTTAAGGTGGGGAATTACCTTAGTATTTTTTATTTGTTAACAATTTTGCTTTTCGAATCATCCCCATTCAACATTATCTTAAAAGGTGGTGCTTCTTGGATTTGGGCATTAACTTCTCCTACATTCATAGATCTTAATTTTATGTATCAAAAATAGATTCATGTCACTATGAATTCAATAATCCTCACCATTTTGAACGTATTTCATACATTGGTCATGGTTTGAAGGCACTAGGTTGTATTCATGAATCCACAACCTACCTAAGAGTGCTTTGTAGAAAACTCTAGCTTCAATCAAATGAAGTTTAGCTTTTATGTACAGTTTCCCAAAGTGTATAGGTAGAACATGGATCCTAAGGTTTGTTTTCCTTATTCATTGAATCCTCGCAGGAATACTATACTTCTATGTAGATAATGAGCATCTAAAGCTAATGCTCAAAGCATTTTAGCTATTAAGAGATTGATTGAAGCACCTGGATCATTCAATAATCTTTTATATAGGCAGGATTTCTTTTAGGTATAACATAAAGAGGTTAATTATGTTTGATTGGTGCTAACAATAAGTCATCATCATTAAACATGATGGTTGTTGAGCTTTGAGAGGTTAATTCCTCTTTCATCCTCTCTTCAGCAAAAAAAGTTTCATACTATTTTGAATTTTGCAAGGCATTAACTAATATCTCACATATATCTTTGGATAACATAAGAGCATCATAGATACTTAATAAAGTAGGTAATTTGCATAAATGGGCTAGAACATTATAATCTGCTCCTATTTTGGTGGTGTTTTGAAGTTTAGATGCTAGTAGGGTTAAGACATCTTCAATAATTTAATTTTTTTTGCTTTTGTCTCTTGCTTTCCTCTATGGTGATGGAGATATTCATTTTCCACTCATTAATTGGATTTGAGTTACTTCTTCTATGAAATATTCTTTATCAGAAGAAGTTATAGAACTTTATGCTTCTTTAGAATTTTTAGAGCTTTCAGAACTCTCAGAACTTCTACCTAGTTTAGGACACAGCTTTCTTTCAGTTTTATTTTACCTTCCTTTTGATAAGAGTTTCTTTAAGAAAGCATAGCTCTTTCTCAAAATCAGTTTCTATTGCAATCATGTAACATGACTCTCTTTAGGTTTGAAAATTAGAATTCTCACATGTGCTTATGACTCGACACATTATTTTTAAAACCTCTTCTCCAAGATTTTTTGTGTCAAGTTGCAAGTAGGCTAGCTATGTACTCCTCTATATTAATTAAGAAAGTCAATCATCTTTCCTATCTTAGACATTGGTTTTTGAGGTTTCCTCTATTTTTTCCTTGATTTATGATATTTTGATGATGAAACATCATTGCTTTTCACTTGCTTCTTTATAATATATAAAAATTGTCCTCTATTGGGCAAGAGTACTCTTAAATTTATTTTGGGTTCCATGTTATTCCACTAAATACCTTCTACAACTAGAAGGATGTTAATCATTATATTAGTTTTCCTTGAGATGTAGCTCTCCCAACCACCTTCTTCTTCTACCAATGGGGCTTTGACTCTATTATTATCTACATTGTACATTTCAACTTGACCCCTTTATCTTTTGTATTTTGATTTGAGGGTACTATGATAATATTCACCTTCTCCTTTTTGGGATGTACCAATACAAGCTTGACCTCTTCATCTTTTGTATTCTGATTCTAGGGTACTATGATAACATTCACCTTCTCCTTTTTGGGATGCACCAATAAACTATCAAATTAAGTGAGCTCCCCATTTTTATCACTCCTTTCTACTTATTCTTTAAAGATAAAATAATGTTCAATTAACTGACTTATAAGTTTGTGGGATGGGCAATTGTTGGGATTGTATACATTGTCTACTTGGTCAGGATGACATGGTTCTAGAAATTGCAATACTAACTTTAAGGCATGTTTGAAGATTTAAATAGTACATTCTCTTTTAAATGGATATTGCTTGTTCATGTTCTCTTGAATGGTAGAAACTTTCTTGTTATCCTCCATGGGTTTTTCCATTTATCCTGAGGTCATTGCACTTTCATTTCATTTTTTATCAACTGTAAATAAGATTGTTGAATTCACATCATTTTTGTGAGGTTTCCTCTTTTTTTCTTGCTTTCCTTTCCCAGATAAATTATTATTGTATTTTGTGTTAAGGCCCTTTTCTTGGAAGTCTCTCAAACTTAGCCATGATCCATTAATTCTTGGAATGTATTTATTATCTCCTTGGCTAAGTATGGAGGCATTTGATCATCAATGTTTCTCATTAGGAGTTCTACTGCATTCTTTTTTTTAGTTATTTATCACATTTTAGGCATTGATTCCTCCATTTTGTAATATACTTTGTGACATTTTCATCCTTCCTTCTCTTTTCTAAGGCAAGATATATGATTATCACCTTCTTAGTTACTCCAATAAATCTCTTGATAAAGAGTGTTTCCAACTCAATGAAGGTTTTTACTAAGTCGTTAGGCAACCAAGATACCATTCAAAGGCTATATTTGTAAAACTATTGATGAATTATCGAAGTAATAAGACATCATTTCCTCTCATGTTCTCACATATAGCTTTGAATTAGGCTAGATGTTGTTGTGGAATTTTCCATGCTAGAAAAGGTGTTGAATTTCGCACAACATACCCTTTGGGATATTATATTTTGTCATATTTACCTAAGTATGGTCGGCCTTTTCCTACTAGTTATTTAGTAGTCTCTAAAGCAAAGACTATTTTAACCTTTTTTCTAATAATATCCTCTACTTCTCATAGAGGTGAGCATTTAGTATAAGTTCTCCTAAAGGTTCTTGCCTTTGTGTCAAAGCTATTAGTAAATTGGGTGAAACATTTTGCATACCTCTAATTTCAGCTGTTGGGTTGATCATCTCCCAAAGATTTTTCAGAGGAACTTGCCACATTATAGTTTCTATTAAGTTAAGTTGATCAAATAACTCTTTCACACTCATCTCATCGAGATGATTGTTGAGTTGGGTGATTTCTTAATCTCTTTTTTGGAGTTGAGAACCTTGTTACAATGTTAATTAATTCTTTAGTTTCTTCAATCTCCATTTAAATTTCACCTTTGGGCATTTGGTTACCTAAGCACTCCTGATGTTATTTCCAATTTGGATGTTTAGATATCACATTTCTATTTTTTAAATATGTATCAGCAATACAGACAACCTCGACTTCCATGCAGTCAAAATTGTCATTATTTTGGGAATTAAGAACTTGTTCTTTTTCAATTAAAAAGTCATCCTCTTCTCAAAGGGGTGACTATCCACATCATCGGTCATTGGCTAACCATTTTTGGATTACTACTTCCAATTGATGATGAATGATTTATCCTTTTCATCATCTAATTGAGTTTGGATTATTTTATTCTTGATGAACTGGGATTCTTTAGCTACCCAAATTGATCGGTACTTCACAGTGGTGGATCTCTTAGAATGCATCCTAGATGTCACACCATGGTGTTCACTAAATAGGTTAGGATGAGATGAATGATATTTGCTTATTTTATGGGGCTTGTCAACACCATCCAACAACTGGCCATCTAGAACTTTCATACTGAAGAGCTCATTATCGATGCTCACTGAACATTAAACCCCTAGGTCTTGAGCTCTGGTTAAGGTGGGCATGATATTATTTAATATTTCTACCTCTCTTAGAGTAAGAATTTATTGGGTTGGTGACTTGGCTCACCAACTTCTTAATTCTTCTTTGAAGCTCTATTTTAACAACCTTTATAATTTTGTAGATTTTTAGGGAGACAATTTCCTACTTCCATCATCAATCTTGTGAAATGGGATGCATATGTTTATCTTAGAAAGACTTCTTTATAGCTCTTCCAGAGCTATTCCTCTTGACCTATCAGAGCAACTCTAACTTATTATTAGTAGGTATGTTTTCTTTGATTAGTGGTTCATATTATTGTTCAGTATGCACAGGTAATCTGACAGCTTTGCGATAGGCATTGTATTTTCTTCTAGCTCTCTTTGATATTTTGGTGCCTGAAGAAGATGCTTCATGATTATTATTGCTTGAGTAAAGGCAATATACTATGGAATGATAGGCTCCTTTGATGGATTGTTTAGTGGATCAACAATGATAGATTTTAGTTTAAGTTAAGTAGCCATCTTCTCTTGAGTAGGTGTTGTCAGAGTTTCCTTTGATAGTCTATTAAAAATAAAAGATTCTTATAAGCTAAGTTCTCCCCTTAGTTGAGTGAAGCCTTAGCACTTAGTTGCTTAGACTTGTTGGGGATGATTACATTGGTATTCTTCTTTTATATGTTAGCTTCATAAATACCATTGGTATTTTAATGCCCTCAATGATAGGCTTAATCAAAATTCTAGCAGGTAAAACTCGATGAATTTGGAAATTATTCCAAACTAGAAGTGGCTCCAACTAAACTAACATTAATTATGGCTTAGGGGGAGTCTAACTGTAAACCCCTTTCCCATCTTGGCAATTATTAGATTTTATAAGTTTTCCATTGAAACTTTTGCACCTGATCATATATTTGAAGTTAGGTTCTCCTATCAGGAACCTAAAATTTTAGAAGAGAATATAACTCGATATTTAAATCTATGATGACAGTGTATATTATAATTTTTTCAACCAGAGATGGAGAGAGAAGTAATCCCCAGTAGATTTACTAAAAATTTGATCACTCAAGAAAATTCCCTTTGTGAACTTCCGTTCCATCTTTGTAGGATGTTCGGGGAATTTATTCTTCATGAGGTAGATTGATATATATTCAACCATATTTTCCCTAACAATATGTTAGGGTATATTTAGATTTGGGCTCTACTTCCAATGGATGTGAGCATTCATTGTTAATTATCCCTCTTACCATAGCAAAGAGCACTCTCAATTAAAGTTTTAAATAGACATAACTATTTAATATGAATCAAAGTCTAAAGGTGTGATGTGAATGACTATCTAATAAAATAAGAGGGTTGTCTCGATCAAGATCTCATAGTTCCATCATCACAAGACTACCATTATTCTAATCTATCAACATCAGAGGGATATTAGCTGTAATGTCTAAGGAGTCTAATTAGCAGTTATGGGTTGCCTCATCTTAGATATCTCAAGTAGATTAGAGGTGTTGTGTAGGTCTTTAGTGAATTAAGGGTAAACTTTATTTATTAGTTGATCTAATAATTTAATGAAGTTTTCTTTGTAGTCTTATGTAGGGCTTACATCCATTGGAAAGCCATTTGGGTGTTCACATGAATAACACATGGGTTGGACTTACATCGCTTGAAAGGCTAGACAAGATGCAGAGATTCACATGGAGAACATATAGATTGGACTTACATCTCCTGGGAATGCCATTGTCTTAGAAATTCACATGATAAAATATATGGATTGGAATTACATCCCTAAGAAGGCCATTAGGGTATTTGCATGGAAAACATATAGATTGGGCTTACATCCCGTAGGAATGCTATTAAGGATTCACATATTGAAAAATATGGATTAGACTTACATCCATTAGAAGGACATTAGGGTGTTCACATGATGAACATATAGATTGGGCTTACATTATTTATGAATGACATTAGGGGTTCACATAGAAAAATATATGGATTGGACTTAAATCCCATAAAAGGCCATCAGACTTTATAGGGGTGTTCGCATGGAGAACAGAAATGTGTTTGATTTGATTTTGATTTTTTTTATTTCTAGGGGATAGCACCTTAATGTTGTATAGGAAGCGCTACAACACTAGGGATTAAGCATCATGGCACCAAGAAGTTGGCGATTTGTCCCCTAAAGCATAATGTTGTGGTGTAGGTGAGAGAGTGCCTCAGTGTCATCAAGTAGAAATATGGGTCTCAAAACTAGAGAGATCAACACTTCATCATTATAACCTAGCACTGCAGTGTTAGGGCTCTATGTAGAATAATAGAAAATAAGTTGACTATTTGACCAATGCCAAAGCTCTACCAAAGTGGTGCCATGGCGCTAATCAAAAAGCTATTCAAAGGTCGATAGGCTGGTATTTACATTTAACAAAAAAAGGATATAACTTTTTTCTAGTGATGCAACACTCTGTCAATGTCTGACAAGCTTTTCAAATATGGCCAGTTATAAAATCAATGGTAATAAATATTAATAAGTGCCCTCTTTTACCAGCACAATAACTATCTTGACTGGGTGACCAGTGCCTAAGTGTGGCATGTAGAGCACCTTGGTACTAGTCCTAAATCTCAGAAACTGAGAGGCCATCACTTCAGTGCCGCGACGTTGGGTCTAATCTATAAACAGGGCCACTAGGCTATAAATATTTTATTCTAAAGCCTTGGTTCTTTTGGAAGTCCTTTCCATCTATTTGTTATCATATTTTATTCATTTTAGGATAATGAATATGCTGATCAAGTACTTCTGTAATGGTAGGAAGAGGACATCATCTAGCAACGATAGTTGATTCATCAGTATGGGAGTAAAAGAGAGGTATTAGCATGCTCACATCTATAAGCATCTCATTATAGGTAGGAGTTTCCACAATTGGTATTGGTGCGTAGAGAGAATTAACAAGAGGGAGAAGCTGGCCTATGACAATGTATCTTGTGTCATCCTTGTGGTGTAGGAGTTCTTCACCTATGTGTGAGAATTAGAATAATAGAGTTTTTGTATAGGGGAAGCTAGTGAATTTTGATAGTACTATGATTAATGCATGTTACAATTTACAAGATATTGTGTATGATCAATATCATTTCTTCTCAAGGATTATCTTGATTTTGATGAAATCCATAGACTTCTCACTGTTATAAATGCAAATGACCAGTGGAAATGGAAAGAAGAAAAGATTATCAACTTTTATGTCACTGGCTTGACTGTCGAGGCTAAAGCTTGGCATTATTTTATTTTTGTCAAGCTAATGGCCACTGTTAATATTAGTGAGGTAACTAGGGATAGGGTTGTTTTGAATCTTGCGATTCAAAAAGGCTTTACTATTGATGTAAGAAAGATTATTTACAATTCAATTTGCAATATGATTATGGGTAGTACTATTATAGGATTTGGCCATCCTTCTCTCATTTATGGTTTAGGTGTTATGACTGATGCATTAGGGGACCGGGATGAAGAAGTTCATATACAAAATTATGATTGAAGGATTTAGATCAAAAATAAAAGTAGGGGAAAGCTCGCGCACTTCTCAATTCAAATCCAGTTCCTCCAAGATGTTAATTCAGCAACTCCAAGATATTATAACAGAGAAAAGGATGGGAGAAAGTAGTCGGTGGCAGCAGGAACTAGAGAAAAAAATTGGATTATCATATGGGTCAGTAGCAATTTTCTTGTATGAACGAGTTTAACTTAGTGTTGACTTGATGAGCTCTACCTCAATTGAGATTGATTTTGATGATAACAAACATATGTTAAAATTCTACTAATCATTTATTTTTAAGTATTGCATGAATATTCTTCAAATCTAGTTTCTGCAGTCAATTTTGGAAAGCTAAAACTATTGGACCTAAACTAGTTGGGAATTTTCTAGGAATCACAATATTATGGCAAATAGAGAACTCAATAAAATAAAATAAATGATTCACTCATTTTAAAATAATTTATTTAAAATTATTCATATTTTATACATCTCAAAAATTGTAATTATTCATTAGAGTATCCATTTTGGATAATATGAACTAAGTGCATAAGTCTTGTTCTATTTAATGTGCTTCTAAGTAAGAAAAAAAATAAGTTCATATTTCATTAAGTCATTTTCATGCTTAATCATATTCATTATCCATTTAGTTTGTGCATAAAAATTAAATTGTCCAACAACTATTTCAATTATTCTTTTTCTCTCTCCTATTATTCTACTTTCTCTCTCCTATACTATTTGTCATCCTAAACCCATTTTTAATCAAATTATTTCATGGTTATTTATCTAATAAATCATGTGATATTTATCAAATTATTTCCATAATAAGTCCCTAATTTTTTTCAATTTTAAATTTTTAAAAATTCATTTATTTATATTTTTAATATAAATTATTTTGAATTTAAATTGGATATTCATTTCCATTATAAGTGAAAATTAGGCTTAACTATTTATGGATGATTTGCCCAACCCTATCTTGAATTAATTATGTTAATTTTAGTAAAATTTGAATTGATTTAAGTTAATTTAAATTTGAATTCATATGTGCCAAAAATTTATTTCCTTTACTTTTGCTTAAATATTTTACTTATCGAAAGTTCCATAGTTGGCCATATATATTTAAATTCAAATCATTTTAACATGATATTTATTAATTCAAATAGCTTCTTAATTTTTTTCCATCATCATTCACTTGGAATAAACTACATTAAATCAGATTTAACCTACTTTGGAAAGTAGTTTTGTCAAATTTCTTGATTAACTCTATTAAATTTAATTTATTTGTTTTGGCTTTATTTCTTTCCCTTTCACATTCAATCAAAGTTATTTAATTGAATATGTCATAACATATTGCTTTATATCTTAATTGAATCCTTATTTGTAATCATTTGGATCGGCCATATAATTTATTTAATTTAAATTAAAATTAATTTGAATTAATTCCTTTTTTTGACTTTAGGTAATTTAATAAATTTATGCCATGTATATTAATATTTCACATTCTCCTCCTCTTTCCTTTATCTTGTATAACACACATAATCTCATACTCTCAATTAAATTGGATCTTATGGCATGTGCTTAATCATTCAAATTCCCTCCAAAATTAAAATTGGTCGAAAATCACTGATGGAATTTATTGGATTTTATTTGATTGGTTAATTCATTTTATTCTCTCTCATATATATATATATATATATATCTATCCATCTCTTGTTGGCCAAATTTTTTTCATGGGATTTCAATTTAATTTGATTGGTTCAACTAGAATTATTTTCTAAATGGATTTCCCTCCATCTTTTCTTAGTTGAATTTCCCTCATGGGACTTCAATTTGATTTAATTGGTTCAAATTGAATTATTCCCTAAATTGTTTTCCCACCAATTCTCTCTTACTAGGCTAGCTCTCTTAGCCTTTTTCTTTTATTTAAAGTGGATTTGATTCTAGGTTAAAGTTTCTTACCCACTTCTCCTTGCTTGGCCAACCCCTTGCTAAATTCCTCTCTTGAAGATTTTTGTGATTCAAGTGCTACAATTGATTCAATCATCCTTCCTTTCCCTTGACTGAAATATTAAAGTGATGATTGCTTGGGAAACTTGAGGGATAGTGTAATTCACCCTTGGCTAAGAGCTTCAAACGGTTTCTTAAATTCTTTAAGGTGCTTAACTCCTCATCTTACCTTGTTTCTCCTCTTGGATGATTCATATGTTCATGGTATGCATGATGGAAGTTGAGTTATGATTAAAGAATTTCCTTTGGTAAACTTATTTAAATTATTTGAATAAGGAATAGTGTATAAAAGTTCTCTTTCTCCAGCTTTTCATCTCTCATAAATTCTTACATTAAAGATATCTTGTATTTCAATTTAAATTGTATACAAGTGATTAGCAAGCATATAATTTCAAATCATTTTATCACTTCCATATAATAATGTTCTTGTGAAAGATATCTAAAGTAAAGAATTTTAATTGGCTTTTCATTTTGTTTAGTGGGTATCATAAGATTATATACATCACTTGTCTTTGGTTTATCATTTATATAATCAAAACACTATTGTGTGGTATTTTAGATTATTGATTCATTTTCAAACTTTCATATCTTGTAAAAGTAATCAAGGTTATTTAAAGACTTCTTGCATTTAAATTTCATCCAAGTTATTACATTTAAATATCAAATAAATAAGAAGTGAGCTCTCTCTCTCTCTCTCTCTCTTATCTCTTGCCTTAATGTTATTATAGCTGGGTTGTGAGTGCAAAATAAATTTAAATTGAAAGTTAGATATTTGTATCTCTTCTCTTCATTATTCTTATTTCTTGTGGGTTTTACTTCCCTTTGTAGGAATGTATCGAGTTGGGCTATACTTGCTCATGTAAGAAAGTATAGTGTTGGGTTGTACATGCCCATGTAGGAAAGTACAGTGTTGGGTTGCACTTGACCATGAAGCAGAGTACGAGAGATTTATAGTAATCTAAACTTAGATTTAGTGAATTCCTAGCTTGGGTTGCTAGGCATGGACATGGGCTAGTTTTGGGATTTGGTCAAACCATGTAAAAATCTCTGTGTTCTCTTCCTATATTTTTTGCATTTTCACTTATTTATACCATTTCTCATTGTTATTCTATTTCTTTAAAGAATAATCATATAAGATTAACTTTTCTACAATGCAATAAAATTAATTTTAATTTAAAAATATTTTAAAACACCCAATTCACCCCCACTTTGAGTGCCATAGCTTAATAACACTCAACACTCGTTCAAATGTTTAAAAATTGCAACTTTAATGCTAGCCCATGTACAATCCCAATTCTTATAGTGCCTCACTACAAACCTTATTTTAGTACCCCCACTAGAGCCTGAACAAGAAGAAGAAAAGGAGGACTATGATTTATAGGCTAGCTTCCCTTTTTCTTTTATTTACATTTTCTTCTTTCTTTTTTTATTTATAAACTTTTATAAAAAATTTTATTTTGTAATAAAGTACTTTCATTTCATATTTTGTTTTTTGATTGCAATTATTATTTGGTTACTCCAGGATTTAAGGCTAAAATCTAATTTAATAATAAATTTTAACCCAAAATTGATGACTTTGAGGGATCAGTGCCTCGGTGTTGTCTGAATAACATTATGGCATTGTAAATATAATTCAACCTTAAATACAAAGAGATCAGTACCTCATCACTGCTTCAATAGTACTATGGTGATGTGGATTCACATTCTTTATTCTTACCACCGTGGTGCCAAATGATCAGTGCCTTGGTGGTAAGTGATATGACTTTGGCTTTAAAAATTATATGAGGTTGTGCTTAAATGCAACAAAGTTGACACAATGACTTAGTACCTAAGGACAACATTATGTCACTTTGATCGAGACATTTTGATTCTACAACCCTAAAGGCGATGCTACAATGCCAAGATTCAACACTGTGTACTAAACATTTTGACTCTATAACTTGAGAAGATGGCACTGTGGAGCCAAGATTTAGTGCTATGCCACTTGTTACAATGCCTTAATGCCATTAAACTATACAGTGGTTCTATGAATTAGAGCACCAAGGTTCAAAATTTTGAGAGACATTGTATATCAGCATTATGGTGCGATGAGTCAAAAGACTCCATTCCAAATTGATTTTCTTATGTGATTTGACCATTTTTAAAAAATTTGGCATCATAATAACCTAATAATGCTAGTTTTCCAAAATATTTTAGTGCAAAATGCACTCTCTTCTCTTATTTTGGATCCAAGATCCATGAAAGGAAGAGTTTTTCATCTCACACTGAAACCAAGATCAACGGTGGAGGGATTGGACTTTTAAATTTATATTTTAGTGAGATAGGGTACGATTTAATTTTGATTTTTATAGCATTTCTCTTTGGCAATGCTTAAAATTTAATACTAGATGTGATCGCATTCTTCTCCCTTGCTCTGGATCCAAGATTGATGGAGGAAGAATGTTTATTTTTCACTAGATCCAAGATTAATAGTAGAATTCTTCAAATTTTCTTATAGAGCAAGGAATCATATAAAAGAGACTTCTCATTTAGGGTTTTACTTGGAATCTTTCCTTGTGTGAGGAAGAACTCATGCTTATAATAAAATCTGCAATAGAGATAGGGAAGACAATGTGGGTATAAAAATGGAAGAAGTATAAGAAGAAGAAGAAGAAAAGAAAGGTTGGCCTTTCCCTTCTTATAAGAGTTGGTCTTCAACTGCTCCCTCTCCCTTATCAACCATTCCCGCTCTCTAAAACTACTTCCACTCATCCTTCGAGTGGTTATTGCTAAGGATGATGGCTTTTCAATTACAAACACCTTTAGAATTCTAATAATAATCCTAACTTTAGAATCCTCCTATTGAACACTAGAATGCAAGAACTAGAAAACAATCATTAGACATCCTCCTAGAGATTCAACAACACTCTATTCAAAATTCTAATATCAATATGAATACTTAAATTCCTACATGAAAAGAAGCCTTTAGAAATGCTGATGACTATAATACTATCCAAGAAGAAATAGTTAATCCTCATATGGAAGAGTTGGAAGCTTTACTCTAAGTGTGAATTACTCATACATAGCCACTTAACAAAGGAATAACTCTTACCCAAAATAATGAACCAGATGTTGATATTGTTCACCAAGCCATTCAAGAATTTGGAGTGGGGTGGATAATTCAAAGATCTTAAAAACACAAGCTTAAGCATAAGAGAACTCAAATTAATCAATCCTGGAGCTATGTCTACCCTTGCAAACTCCTCAAATGCTAGAATCTTAGCCAATTTGGATGATAGGATTTATAGCATAAGCTTAAAATGGAAAGGACTCCTTATATGACTAAATTGGTTATATGGAATATTAGGGGAATAATTGTTTGATGCCACTAACCATCCTAGAAATTTAATAAGATCCCTCAAATTAGACATACATGTTTCATATAGATAACATTAATAAATATAGAAAAAATTTGGTAACTTTCATCTCAAAGTGTAATGGGAAGATCTGGCTCTTTTAAAGACATTTCTTTTAGATACAACTCATTATTGACAACCGACAATTCCTCCACACAACATTTCTTGTAGTAACTTTAGTGCTTTCATACTTTTATTTATGTTTGCTATTGTATGTTGATTAGAAGAAATATTTGAAACAAAATTTATTCTATCAGCACTTCATGTAACTCTTATTGGATGGATAGCGGAGACATGAACATGTTTATAAATTCCTCAGAAAAGAAAGATGGCAGAAAGCTTGTTAATTCCTTCATATCTAAATTTTTAACTTTATTCTATAGGCTAGTTTATTTAATCTAGGGTTTTGTGGCTAATCCTTCAAGTGGTATCTTAGGAATGGCTAGAAAAAATACAAGCTAATAATTAGTGGTTGAGCTTCTTCCATTAAGCATTTAAATTGCAAAAGTTCTAACCATGCCCCATCTTGCATTCTGTCAATCTCTTACCCAAACCAAAAAAAGAAAAAACTTCAACATCAGATTCTATAATATGCGGACTCAACATCCTAACTTCCTTGCTTATGTCTAAGAGGCTTGGAAGGTTGATGGCTACCTTAATTTGAGGATCAAGTTGTGGAGGCTTCATAAAATTTAGCAACAATTCAGAAGAGGTGGAACTAGGAAGTACTTGCAAACATAAATACTAAAGTTGCTAAAGCTAAAGATAGAATTGTATAAACTTTGAACATTTAGAGTGCAATGATCCCACTTAAGTGTAAACTTGGAACATTTAATTAATGATCCCACGATGTTTGGTTGGGGTGAATTGGATTTTAAAAAAATTTAGAAAACTTAACTTTAATGTTTTAGAAAACCCAAGACTTTAATGATTATGCTTTAATGAAATATAACAACAATCAATAATAGTATAGAAAAGTAAAGTGTAAAAAAATTAAGAAAGGGAATATAGAGATTTTTATGTGGTTCAACCAAACCCAAAAAATTGGCTTATCTCCATGCCTAGCCACTGAGGCTAGGAATTCACTAAATTAAGTTGAGATTACAACAAATCTCCCATACTCTCCATGCAAGTGCAAACCAACAAAATACTTTCATTAATGGGCAAGTACAACCCAACAACATACTTTTCTCAATGGGCAAGTACAACCCAATAAGAACCAAGAAAGAATAATATGAAAGTATCTAATTCTCAATTTAAAAGTATTTTGCACTCAAAACCAAACTACAAAAATATTATGGCAAGTGAAATCACAAGCAAGAAAGATTAGTCACTTTAATTTTTATTTAAAATTGAAAGTAAAGATTAAAGCTAGTAGATGTATATGATGTAAATGAATATTTAAACTATTTGGAGAGAATATAAGAGCTTGAAATCAAAGTGATTTGGTTAAAGATTTTAAGGAGTAGCACAATAATGATTTGAAAACTAAATTAATCAATTATTAAAATGAGACTTCTAATTTTACAAGGATTAAATGAAAGTAAAATATTAAAGCACATTAACTCAAATGAAATCTCTTTTAAAAGAAGTATCACTTATGCAAAAGATGAGACAATTTTAAAAAAAAACTTGTAACTCACAAGTGTTCTTTATGAAGTAATTAACAAAAAATAAGTCTCAATTAAGGATTTTTAAGAATAAAGAGTAGAGAAGAAATTGCAATCCCAAGACCATTGAGTGGTCCAGGGATTTGTTGGACTTGGGTAGGGTAAAAGAGGATGGAGTTAAGTATACTTTCAACTAAAGTTATCCTTCCTCCAAAGGACAAGAAAGAGTTTTTCCAGGAGTTAATTCTATGCTAAAGCTTTTCAATTAGATCATAGAAAGAGGAAGATGTAAGTTTGCCTTTGTATAGTTTTATACCAAGGTAGGTAAGTGGTGAATGTGTAAATCCATTTTTTTCTTTGATCCAGTTTATTTTGGTATTGCTAATATTTTTTCCTGTCATAAAAAAACATTTGTTAGTGTTTAAATTTATACCTAAAAGAATTGTAAAGTCCTTGATGATAGACATGTAGGTGTTGATTTCTTGTTTGCTCCCAAAGTTGAATAGAAAGAGTTCATTAGCAAAGCCTAGGTGGGAGATGTTTAAGTTCCCAGTGCTTTTGAAATTAAGGTTCTCCTTGGAAATAACTTTGTTAAGTTCTCTTGAGAGGAGATCTAATGCCAAGATGAATAGAGTAGGGGAAAGGGGTCACCTTGTTTGACATTTCTATTAGCTTGGAAGAAACTAGTTAATTATCCATGGAGAAGAATTTTGTAGTGGTTATTTGTAAGGGGTCTTTCCACTAGGTTGCAGAAGTGGTCAGAGAATCCCCTCTCTTTTAAGGATGTGAGGAGAAAGTTCAAGATAATAGTGTCAAAGGTTTTCTTGATATCAATTTTCATGATTAGGTTTCCCTCTCACTTTTTTGTCCAAGTCCTTGATAAGTTCTTGACCAAGATGTATGTTGTCAAATATGTTCGTTCCTTTGACAAATACAGTATAAAATGAGAGTTGGTAGAAGTTTTTGAAGTCTATTAGCAATGATTTTCCTGATAATCTTATTAATATGAGGGTTTATACATATAGGTCTGAACTTATCCCATGTGTGACTATTTTGTTCTTTAGGAACAAAATAATTTTTGAAGTGGAGAAGAAATTATGGAAATTATGACCTTTGAAGAAAGATTGGATGGCCTTTGTAACATCATTCTTGATAATGTGCCATGTTTTTGATAAAAAAGGTCTATAAATCCATCAAGGCCAGCTTCTTTGTTGCCATCCATTGAGTTTAGAGCTTCTCAAATCTCTTTTTCCATAGGGATGGAGGGAAGTTTCTCATTATTTAGTAGCACTTTCTCAAATTCAAAGAGGGTGCTACATAATGTTGCTGGGTTGGATTGTTGATAATTGGCTAGTTGAGGGAGTTAATGAAGTAGTTGTAGTCTTCCAATAAGTCATCTTGGTTAATGTTCAAATTTCCATTTGAGTCTTTCATCTTAGGTACTCATTTTTTCTCCTTCTTCTTCTAATACAAGCATGAAAATACTTAGAATTTTTATCCCCTTGAAGGAAGCACTAAGCTAAAGCTTTCTACTTAAGTAGATTCTCTTCCCTATCTATGTATGTTTGCAGTTCAATCTAAAGTTGTTCAAGTTGGTGTTCAAGTTGGGTTGTAATTTGTGCTTCAATTCAGCTAATTCATGTTCAATGCTAATAATTTGGTCTTTAGTAGTTTTGATCTAGTGGTGGAAGTTTCCAAAGACTTCAATGTTCCACTTCTTGAGGGCATGGGTTATGGTTTTATGCAATTTTTAGAGGTGAATCCAGGGTATGTCATCCACACATTAAGAGATTTGATTGAGGCTAATAAGATGAGGAGTGTGGTCAGAGGCTATTCTGGCAAGGTGCTAAAACCTTAAAGAGTAGAAGGTGGAAGGCCAAGCAGAGTTGGTAAAGTCTCTATCAAGTTTTACCCAACCTCTACTCCAAGTGAATGGTGTACCATAAAAACTAAAATAAAAGAGATTGTGTCCTTTATTAATTTATCAAATTTGGAATTGGCAGATATGTTAGGATTCCTTCCACCTTTTTTTATGTGCAAGTAATCATCTTGAGATCACTACCAACAATCCAAAACCAAGTACTTTTTGAGCTTATGTATTTTATGTTGTTCCAAAGTTCCTTCCTCCTTTGATGATTACAAGTAGCACAGATAATGATTGCATAAATGCTAATATTTGCATCTTGAATGTGAATATGGAGATATTGGTTGGCATCAACAAGAACATTGGATTTCCATAAAAACCAAATCTTATTATTGACATTAGAAATGATGTTGAAGTGGGGGAATCTTTTAATGATCATTGCTAAGTTTTGGGTGCTAATAAGTGGTTCTAAGATAGCAAAAAACTCAATCTTATGAGATCAAACAAGGCTTTTAAGTCTAGTAGTGCCATTGGCGTTATCAATGCCCGAATGTTCCAAATCATGGTGTTTAGCATAATGGAGTAGATTTACTCCTAGATGGCCTTCTAGAAGACCCTTCTCCACTTATGGTATAATTAGTTTTGTGAAATTTATTTAGTAAGACGTTTTTGAGTTCTCTTGAACCATTAAGCACCTTTTTTTTTTAGATTTCCATTCATCCATTGCTAAATTGATAATATCTTTATAGTGTTCTTCTTCAAATTGCTCCTATTGAGGTTGAGTTCTTATATCTCCTTCCATGTCATGTATCTAAAAGTATCTGTTATGTGGGTATATTACTTTAGACACATAAGTTACTTTGAAATTGGGGGATTGAGTTGATGTCAAGATAAGCTATTTGAAATTTGGAGTTGGTTATATGAGGGTTTTGTTCTCATTCTCAAATGTATATCTATTTATGATTGTATTAAGAGTTTGTTGATTCTCCTGGATGAGAGATAAGAGGGCATTGGTAGTGGGTTTTGAAAGAATATTGTTTACCACTGGGATATTTGTATCTATATTTTTGACTGAATGCAGAGGTTGGAGATTAGTAACACTTGTAGTTCAGATAGGGAGAGATTGAGTGATGTAGTGGTTAGTCAAGTTAGCTTCTTGATTGCTCTCAAGGTTGGTTGGTCTAGATTCAACTTGCAAGAGGCTATGATTGGAGTGCTTTTTTGGATCAAGTGGCTGCTTCCCTTTGTCATTTCTATTTTTCTTTAGTTCAAAATGGGCAATAAAGCATTTGGCTATGCCCAAAAAATTTTCATTTCCTATAGTATAAAGGTTTTGTTTCAAACTCTACCTTTTACCAATATCCATTAGAGTGTGTACCAATCAAAATTTCCTCTTCATCTCAACTAGAATGGAAGCTGAGGGTCTAGAGAGATAAAAAGTAGGTGTATCAATCTTGAGGGATCTGCCAAAGATGAAAGCTATGGAATATAAGTTTTGTTTATTAAAGAGGTGGATTTTTAGTCTATTTAGTTTAATCCAAATGGGAGATATTGGTGGATCAATACTATAGTCGAAGGACGGTGTCCATTTAAGGAATTTAGCAAGGACATTATCAACATGGTAGAGTTTTTTTAAAAGAGCCTAGCATAGTCTTCCTCCTTCTTTGAAAGTTCAATCATAATGTGTCTTCCATCTAAAAGTCCAACATTCCTTTCACGAACTAGTTTGAGTTCCTCAAAGTGTTTTCGTATAGTATCCATTTTGGAATGCTTGTAGGTGAATTTTTTGATTAAAGTGAACTTAAAATTTTTAGCAAGAGTCCAAGTTTCCATTTCAAAGAGTATAATGGTAGTTTTTCCACCTTTTCTTGTGGCCTTCCTCAACAAAGAAGAGTTAGAGTTATACGAGTATAAATCATGGTAGCATTAGGGGAAGAGGAAGATATTGGCATCGAGTGACCCCCCAGGAGGGCATACTCACTGACCACCACATTATCATAAGAGGGGGTATCCATAGGTGGGGAGAAAGAGGAGAAGAGGTGTCTGGAAGACCTAGAAACTCAATGGAACAATAACTAAGTGGAAGATGCACATACGAAGGAGTGGTGACGCCATGATGAGGGAACTTGAAGAAGATGTTGTCATAACCAACTATAATATGACATAAATGTAAAGTGAATTGAATATAATTTGAATATAAACATAAATATAAAACAAATATAAAATAAACATAAAATAAATCACAAGAATAAATGAAATAAGCTTAATTAAACATAAACACTAATGCATCAAATAAATTTAAATAAAAGGCAAGAAGATTTAATTAAATCAAAGAAATGAAATGAAGAATTAAATTCAAAAGATAAAATTGAAGCATTAATCCAAATTGAACTCAAATAAAATTATCTAAATCAATTTAAAAGGAGCTAATTAAGATACTTAGGATCTTAGTTAGATCTTTAGGATGAATCTCCATTTTAGAATGAAGATTTCATTCTATTAGGATTTTGGATGTTGAATATAATGGGTTCCACCCAAAAGTGGAATATATTTATTCTTCATTTTTGGAAACCAAAACATCAATTTAACATAAAAGTGAACTTGAAAATGAAAATAAAATCATAAATCATTAAATCACTTGAATTGAATCCATCCAAAGTTAAATCAAACAAACTTCAAATTTCAAATTGAAACTTGAACTAAAAAGACTTAGCAATGTCTTGTCACATATGACAATTTCTTTCACACACTAGATCATTAGGTCATAGACCCTAGGCTTAGGTTAAGTCAATCTATGATATTCTATGATATTTTCGGTTGTGATATGATGTGCTTTTTTATGTCTTTGTAAAATATAACTAACATTAGACTGCATGTCTAGGATTATTTTCCCATTAGACTGGATGGTAGGACATTCTTTTTAGAACTAACATTGTCTTCTACAAAAGGATATATATATTAATAAGGACAGCTACCATAAAACAAATTTTAAGTGTTATTTTCTTCTAGGTATGCTTAAGTCCTTAAGCATAGCCTAATTAGATAGGTGGGCTTGACAAGCATCAAATTCTAAGCCCATATGTTTGTGAAATATAACTATTATGTATTGTTTGTATTTTCTTGACATCTATCATGCAGGGCTTATGATTTATTTTTTAATTTGAAATAGAAAGTTTAAGCTTAGAATTAGGTTAGGATCTATCTAGTCTAAGATTAGTCGGAGCTAACCCTACTAGCAGATGATTGTAGTGGTCCCCTCTGAAGTTCAATGGAGGTCCCCAAAGAAGGAGACAATCTTAAAAAGAAGTCTCGTAGGTCTAAATTATAATTTTAGGCTGGGATGTATAAGGGCAGAGCTTGACTGCCCATTTTTTCTTTCTTTTAGAGGTGTACAATAGTACCCGACCACATTGGCCTTTCTTTAATTAAAATTGGCTTGATTTATTTTGGGTGTATAATAGAATCAACCTACTTTTCTAGGTTTCTTTCTATGTTGTGTTTCCTGTGATGAATGCCTAGACGATTAGACTCTTAGGAAAAACTAAATTTTCTATCCAACTTAAATCAAATTTACTCAAACATAAAATTAAAGAAACTTGAAACTTTATATAAATTAAAGCCCTATGAATAACCTAAAATCAACTAGAAATAATTAGCTCTTACAAATCATGCAAACATATTACTCTGAACTCTTGAACTGGGTACTTAACCCATTGAACATAAGGGGCATTTGACCTATGAGGATGGCTGCCTTCTTGGAGAATTTTGCCTCCTTTTAATGATTTGTCCCATAACTACTTCTAATTGCATGGCATTTAAGCATAAAAATGCATACCCCAAGAACTTAAATGAATAATGAGTCAAAGCATTTAAAAGCTAAAAATATTTGCATTGGTTAGGTACATTTCATACCCTTTATGTTCCTAGGAGTTAAAGAGCGAGTCTAAGATCTTAGATTCATTTCTTAAAGATGCAACAACCAAGCCAACTTGTATACATGAGACTTAGGATCATGAATTTAAAATACACTTAGGTTGTGTTAGCTGGCAACCCTTCTAGTCAAGTTATAAGTCACAAAAAGTCAAGGATAAGTTTGTTCCCTTAAGTGTGAAGAATGGCAGATAATTCCCAAAAATAGAACTAGGTTGAGCATCTGACTTGTGTTAGAGGAACTTATATACTTAGGTTCTAAAACATGCTCCTTGGAGTATGTCTTCAACTCTAAGAATTTCTATAGTCTTGTGCTGCTATACTCTAAATTTTAAATTTGTATGAAAATGTCAATTCAAAATATAAATTAAATTCAAAAATTTAAAACCCAATGATAGGATAGTTGAAATGCATACTAGGCATCTTAGTATCAAGAGACATTTTCTACTTCAACCCGATTGGCTTCCAAAAGTAAGCCTTTCCACTTTGGATCGTTCCCAATTGAAATTTCAAAATATCATTTTCATTAAAATCTGGCTTAGGAATTCCATAGAAATAATAGCTTATTTCTTTAATAGAGAGTAATCTTAGGGAGAGATCTTTCATTCCTAAGATGTAATTAACTAAAGGCTTGCTCTTACAAAAAAAATCTTAAACCCATTTTAAAATAAACCCTACTCTACTTCCCATGTATTTCAGGGGAAAACTCTCTAGTACATTAAAGATCTAGTAGCCTTAGTAGATTTTTATTAAATGATCAAATCCATTATAAGATAACTTATTTATCTTCTAAGATAATATGTTTATTCTTTAATGATGCATTTGATTATCCAAATAATTAATTCCTAAATCTTATGTGGTGTCATAAATTTTCCCCCCAACTACGTCATGTGGTTCATCACTTAAAATGTCCCACGTGGTACATTGACTCACTGGTGGTGAACATAATTTTGTTTTTGCCGTTGATCATGGATCAAATGGCCATGATTAATTCTATAGATTAAATAAAATAAAATTAAAAATCAAATGTGATTAATCATAACTATCCATTTTAATCGTTTGGAATGGATAGTTGATGTTCCGTCATCAACATCTAGTGAGAGACAAACACCATTCATCTTTCATCTCTTGATCCAAGCTCACTATAGTTAATTTCATGATAGATCTAGTATATTAGTGAAATTGGATGAAGTGGCATCAATTAAACATTGAGTCATGGTAAATCATTAGTTTAGGAATGATTGATAGTTTCGATTGGATCTAGTATATGTTAAATTAAATTTTGGCTCAATTTGAGCTTTTAGGTCAACTTAGTTTAAATTGAGCTAAGTGAGTCAATTGAATTAATTAGATCATAATTAAGCTTCAATCAAGTTCAATTGGGTTTAAAAGAGTTTAGGTAAGTTCAATTTCAGATAGATTGATAAATTTTGGGTTTAGCCTCTTTAAGACCATATGAGTCATACTGGGTTAGCTCAATCAGTTGGCCAAATTTAACTCCAATGGTTATGTTTGGTTTGAAATCTATTGTCCTTGGTTCAATTTGATTTGTAATCAATTGGTTTTGGTTTGAAAAATTAGTTTAGACTTTATTTATTTTAAATCTAGGTTAGGTAGGTCCTACCTTGCCTATGTCAAGGTCTAACCCTAGGGTTGAGTCCTCATGAATCTTCTAGGCCTGGGAATTGGTGTTCACCTAGCCACTAGAAGTGTCTTGGTTCTAGAAGAATCCTAGTTCTTACATTGGATCTTAGGTTTAAAAAGGTGATTGTCAACCTCACCAAAAGTGAGGCTAACAATATTCCTTCTTGCTTTGATTACTTTAATACCAAATGATAAAAAAGACTTAAAACAATACTCAGGGAGCTCTGTGATGACTCAGGGTTTTAATATGACACTTTTGGCCCAAGAAAAGGGGTTGCACCTATGAAGCTACTATGGCCTAAGGTGAGAAACCAAGAACTTGTTGCTCCATTCTTTGCCTGAGAAAACCCTACTAAAGCAAACCCACGAGTTGAAAGCATTAACACTTGTTGAAATTCTATAAATAAAAGAAGAGGAAAGACCAACACTCTATGAAGCTAGCAACTCCAGTGTAAGAATGACATCACAAGAAGTAGACAACAATTAACTAAAAAATTAACTCTCCATAGTTGACAATCAAAAAAGACCAACTCTTTATAGTTGGAAATTAAAAAGACCAACACTCTCTGACTCATGTGTAAGACAATAGCCAAAAATGTCTGTGACAAATAACTAAAAGGCCAACTCTACATAGTTAGCAATCAAAAAGAACAACTCTCCATTGTTAGCAATCAAAAAAGTCCAACTCTCTTTAGTTGGTAATAAAAAAGGAGAGAAAAGAGAAAGAAACAAAGATAGAGATTGACTCACCATAATGAGTAAAGCAAGAATTGACCCTCATGGTTGGCTAATAAGAAATCATTGAACTTACTGAAATTAACAACTATAAAAGGGTGACTTCATACAGTTGGCATTCAAGCGCAACCTAAAGCCAAAATCCATAATTTTTTTAAGTAGAGTGAATAAATTCCTTCCAAGCGAATCTAGCGAGTTTTCACAAAGACAACTCCCATATTTATTCAAGTATAAGGACTTTCAATATAGAAGGTACTCAACAAAAAATAAAAATTCATTTTTTTCATTCATAAGTAAAATCTTCATAAATGTGTGAGTGTGAGGTATATATTCTCTATTGACCACAAAAAAAAATAAGAGATAGTAGTTAACTTGTGCTGCCATCATCATTGTCTTCATTGAAATTCAAAAGAGCAAGTACATTAGAGAAACCCATGAACATGGTGTCCAACTAACCATGCTTCACTAACTTGGAAATGATGAAGTTAGTGCCAGCCTTGAACTTTCACTATAATAAATCTTAGTACTCATCAAAATTAAGGAAACCTACAAACTTGACTTCATCTTTTAAAATTCATTCATCTCATTCAGAGTTCCTCATCCAAATTTTTCTTCTCCTATCATCAACAGGATGATTGATTCATTTTCAAAATGGATTTTCCTAACAAAGAATCTCGGGATCTCCCAAGTCGACTGTCAATATCACTTGGGTAATCATGATGTAAAAAGGCAATCAACCATTAAAAGACATCTTAAGAAGTGTGTCAAGCTCTTCTGAATAAATCGCCTGCCCAAGGTCGAAGGCTTAATTGGCTAGCTTACACATGCTTGGAGTATAATATTTAGTACAGTCCTTCTTCTCTTCATCTTTATTTTCCTCTTCCACAAGCTCACTTTACTTTTGCTTCTAGTGACTTCATGGAGTCAAAACCATCTCCCTTTTCCTAGACCTTTAGGGAGATATACTTTGCTTAGCCTCATTAGTGGCCTTAGAGGTAGTTGACTCCTCTTTGCCCTCATGATTTCCATCCTCTAAGAAATAAACCACTATGACATCAAGATGGAGGGGATATGAAAGTCTCATCCCCTAGAAATATGTAGATAAAATAATTTTAAAAAGTGTGAGTCAAAAGGATACATAAAAGCTAAGAAAAATATGAAATATGTACTACATAAGACACTAGAGATATGTCCAAAATGTAAATAATGAAGGATATTAAAACTCTTACCCATAACTTTCTCTAAAATCATCTTCACTTGGGCATCAAACTTTAGGGCAATCACCTTACTCATTAAAATTGAAATAGTGATGGTTAGTACTAGCCATTGTAATGAGCTCTTAACAAACAATAACTTCTAGCACAATTTTTTCACATTATTCATTACTCTATGAGTTTTCATCAAGAATATGAAAAAAAAGATAGTCCTATCTTATTGACCCTTCATCGAGAAGACCTTATAAAAATAGTTTAGGCTCTATGACAACTCTTGCTCCCACAGATATACGATGAAGGTGATGATTCTTGCCACTGAATATGGTACATCGTAAGACAGGATGACTCCATAAAAATTTAAAATATCCACATACTCATAAGAAAGAGGGAGCCCAAACACTCATCCTTGTCAGCTAAGATTAATCACCAATTGGATTTAATTTGAAATGAAACTTATGGAACTTAGAAAAATTTAATGGAGGTTATAAAGTAACCTTAATTAAATTTAAATTAAGCCAAAATAATAAACTAATCCAATGGCAAATAAGGATTACAGGAAGCAAAATTCTATTTTGATTTCCTTAACCTCTTACCCCTTTATAAAAAAATTTTATCTCTTAATGGAGATGGCTACCATTAATTGAAGGCCACGAAGCCCTCAAGCCAAAGAAAATTTTGCTTTCTACTTCTTCAAAAGTAGAAGCCAAGAAAAAGAAGAAAGAAGTAGAGATAGCTCAACCAAAGAAAGAGAAGAGGCATAATGCCATCTTTCCTTCCATGTGAACAGCCAAGTATGTCCACAAGGCCAAGAGGAATTAAATCCACCCCTTGGCTGGCCTTGCTACTGCCAGTTGCCGAATTTTGACCACCTAAACTACCCAAAAGAAAGCTCTCAGCCATCCATGAAAAGAGGGAGACTATTCCTTCCCCCTTTTCATTCCAAAATCTCCACCAAGGCAAGAGATGAGAGAAGGAACCCTTCCCCCGTCCTCTTGTCGCCGACACGTCGAAGAACTGACAGAAATCAACCTCTCTAATGGTGAAATACAAGGGGAGTGTCTTTCATAAAATTGAACATTCCAACACATTCTAGAGGTCGGGACAACCTTAAATCCCCCCAACTTCTCACCCTGAGCCGAATTTGGCAACATCTCCTGAAAACCAACTCAATGTTGGTTTAGGGATGAACCCATGGGGAGGTAAGCCATCAAACTTCACCCACACCTTTGTCTAGTTAAAATGAACCTAATGGAGTTGATCTCATTGTTGGTGATCATCAGAATCAAGGTACGCTCTCTTGCCACCTCCCTAGATAGTTGGTTTTGGTCCTTTTCGAATGGAATTTGATCCCCAAGTGGATCAATCTTTATAGATGAATCATAAATCAATCATTAATTGATTTGCAATCGAAATCATGATGCAAATCATGAGAGATTAGATAAAAAGATTGACGGCATCCATCTCTCACTGTTGAAATGTGGGATTGAATTTGAGTCATTCGATCCTTCTATTAGGAATGGACGACCTTGATTTAGGTGGACGGATCGATTTAAACCCCTTAAGGAACCATAGAATTGATTGGGACCATCCAATCGAAGATCGGATGGTCAAGGATCATCCCGCATGGCACCACTTTTTATGCGGATGCTACGTGGTATCACATGGCCACACGAATGCCATATATGGCGCCATACGGCTACCATCAACTGTCGTTAGAAAATGGCTAATCCATTTAAAAATTGATTAAAAATTAATTAAAAATTATAAAAAATTCAAAAATTCATAGAATAAAAATTATAAATAAATTTCAAACTTTGGTCTATGGACTTATCTTGATGAGAGGAATTCATAAAAATTAAAATCCCCAATTAATTTTGAGTATTTGAGCCTAATTTTGGTCGAATTGAAATCAATTATCCATTAATTAATTTCAAACCATTAATCCACTTGAAATAAAACCTTGGAGAACTAAAATTGATGTTAAAACACACCTAAGGAAAAGGTTTCATAAATTAATGCAATATAATTCAAGAGAAATGAAATTTCAAATCCAAAACCTCTATTTTAATTAAATAAATTAATATAAAATGAAATAATCAATGAAAATGAATCAAACAACCTTAGATAAATTTAATGAACCCTAATGAACATTAAAACACTAATGAAACTCATCTAAACTTAATAAATCATAAATTGGCTTAACTAAGAAATAAAATAAATTAAATAAATCAAATAATTAACTAAAAAATTAATTAAATCATAATAAATCAACAAAATGTCCAAAAATTATATGAACCCTCTTTGGAAACTTCTTTAAGAGAGGAATCAATAAAAAATAAAATCCTTAAATGACCGTCATTAAATTAGGCTTAATTTGGGTTTTTATGAAATGATTAAAACTTTAGTTATACCCTAATTATGAATCTAATAAAGATGAAACTTTGGAAACATAAAACTGGCATGTAACCCCACTTTCCATGAAAATTTCAAACCCCTTTGATCTTTGAATTGTGAATTATTGAATTTCCAAATTCCAGGATCAATATTAATCAAATAATGAATAATGGAAATTCATTAATCCATTAACTCATGAAACAACTTGAACTAATCTCAGTCAAACATCATAAACTCTTAGGATGGTTTTCCAATATCCTAAGTTAAAGAACTTAATCATTTCCATACTTAAGAGTTAATGAAATTAATAAATCATATTAAGAATAATTAAACCTTAAGTTAATATTATTAATACAAACTCAATGAACCCTTAAATATACAATCAAATTAACCTAAGAATGAAATCAAATCTTAATCTAAATTCCTTAGGTTAATATAAACCTAAATCAAATAACTCAAAACACAAGTCAAACTAATTCAAATGAAACAAATTAAATGAAATGAACCAATTCAAATAAAATCAAATGAAATAATTTAAACCAAACTAAATTGAAAACTAAACCAAGAATGAAAATCATATTAAATTTCCAAAATCAAACAAACTAAATGAAATCAAGAGGATTAATTAAGATACTTAAGGATCTTAGTTAGATCTTTAGGATAGATTTTTTATCTTAGGATGAAAATTTCATATTGTTAGGAGTTAGGATGTTGAATAGAATGTGTTCGTCCCAAAAAAAAATTTATTCTACTCTTCATTCTTGAAAACCTAAACATCACTTTAACCAAATAAAGTGGGAAAAAAATGAAAACTAAATCACTAAATCATTTGAATTGAAACCACCCAAAGGTAAAATTCAAACAAATTCAAACTCTAACTTGAAACTTAAATCAAACAGGCCTAGCAAAGTCTTGTTACACAAGCCTATTCTCTTCACACACTAGATCATTAGGTCATGAACCCTAGACCTAGGTTAGGTTGATCTGTGATTCCTTGTGATGTGTTTTGATATGATGTGCTTCACATGTCTTTGTGTTGTACTATTTCAGACTACATGTCTAGGATTATTTGCTTGTTTGATTGTATGGTAGGACATTCTTTCTAGATCTAGCATTATCTACTACAGGGGGCTATGCTAGAAATGATTGCTATCATAAATAAAATTAAAAATGTTGCTTCTTGTAGGTATGCTTAAGTCCTTAAGCATAGAACAAAGGACAAGTGGGCTTGGCAAGCAACTAATGCTAAGTCCTTATGTTTTGAAATATAACTATTATGTGTTGTTTGTATTTTCTAACATTTGTTTTGTTGGGCTTAGGAATTCATTTGAAAATCAAAATGTAAATTTCAGCTTAGAATTAAGTTAGGATCTATGGGGTCTAGGATGCTGACTCTACTAGAAGATAGGTACAGTGGTCCCCTACGAAGCCCAATGGATGTCCCTGGGGAAAGATACTATTGGAAAAAAGACCCAAAGATCTAAACTTGTAGTTTTAGTTTGAGATATATAAGGACAGAGCTTGGCTGCCAATTTACCATTTTTTTCATGGTGTATATTGGAACTCGACTGTATTGGCCTTTTTATTAAATTTAAATTGGCTTGATTTATTTTAGGTGTGCAATAGAATCAACCTATTTTTCTAGATTTCTTTATGTGTTGTGTTTTCCTGTGAATGAATTCCTGGACTATTAGGCTCATATGAAAAACTAAAATTTATACCTAACTTAAATCTAAATAACTGAAACAAACTAAAGAAAATTTGAAACCTCTCATAAACTAAAGCCATGGGAAAAACATAAAATCAATTAAAAATAATCAAGTTTTGAAATCATGAAATCATATTGCTCCAATCCTTGAATTGGGCAACTTCTCCCATTGCACATAAGGGGCATCTGACCTTTGAGGATGACCACCTTCTTGGGGAAGCCTGCCTTCTATTGTTGATTTGGCCCATGACAATTTTTGATTGCATGGAATTAGGCATAAAAATTCATACCCAAGATCTTAAATAAAACTTGAATCAAAACATTTAAATTTTTAAAAATGTGCATTGGTTAAATGCATTTCATACCCTACATGATTCTAGAGATTAAGGAGTGAGTCTAGCTTCATAGATTCCTTTCTCAAAAATGCAACAGCCCAACATCATGCATTTATAAGGCTTGATGTCATGAATTTAAAATGTGCTTAGGTGGTATTAGCTAGTAGCCCTCTCCAGGTGGGTTGTAAGTCCATAAGAGTTAGGGATAGGTTAATTATCTCAAGTGAGAGAAATGATTGATGATTATCAAAAATGAAACTAGGTCAAGCATCTGACATGTGTCTGAAGCACCTGTACCATAGGTTTTAAAGCATCCTTTTTAGGAATAAGTCTTAAACCCTAGGCATTTCTGTAGTCATTTGCTGACAAAATCTAGGTCCTAAACTTGTAAGAAAATGTGTAAATATAAATTAAATTCCAAATTATAAAGCCTAACTTTAGGATAGTTAAAATGCCTACTAGACTTCCCAGTATTAATAGGCATTTCCTACTCTTTCCCATTTGGTCTCCAAAAGAACTCTCTCTGATTTGAATCAATACCAATTGAAATTATAAAACTCAATCCTTTGAAAACCACCTTAGAAATCTTTATGAATAATAACTTAATTCTTTAATCGAGAGTATTCTTAGGAAGAGACCATTCTTAAGATGTAATTAACTATAGGGCTTGCCTCTATATAGAACCATGAACCTAGTTTAAAATTAAACCATGTTCTACCTTCTATGTAGTTCATGCAAATACTCTCTGGTACATGAAAGACCCATTAGCCTTGGTAGTCTTTTATTAAATGATCGAATCCATTAAAGGAAAACATGTTTATTTTCTGAGATAACATGTTTATTCCTTAATGATTCATTTGATCATCCAAATAAAAAAATTTTAAACTCTATATGGTGTCACAAATTTTCTCTACAGAGATATTTTCTGGAAACTCTGCTGGGGAATGGTTCCTTTTGCCATCTTTAGAAATAAGTCACTATTTCTATATATCGACAGTGCACTAGTGCCACTCACAGGTCAAGACTACCTTTCTTTCCATTGGACACCTCTCCATTTCATTCTTGGTTGAGCCTATCCAACATCCTGAACTAAGTTTCTAAAACTCTTCATTTGCCACAGTTAAATGATTGGGTCCTAGAACCAAATCTTGAAATATAAAAAAGGGGAGAGAAATAAATGAAAACTAAGTTCATTTCTATTAAGACCTAAATCTAATCAAGATGGATTTGAAACCATTCCAATGTGGAAAAGAAATGCTTAGCTCAAAAATGTTTGAAAATTACTACAAAATTTGAAAAGTAAA
Source organism: Cymbidium sinense (assembly GCA_021442155.1). Classification (NCBI taxonomy): domain Eukaryota; kingdom Viridiplantae; phylum Streptophyta; class Magnoliopsida; order Asparagales; family Orchidaceae; genus Cymbidium; species Cymbidium sinense. The sequence continues at coordinate 94,733,499 of CM038221.1, forward strand.
TCTCAAGAATAGAATATGAAAGTTAAACTTGTCCTTGATCCTACTTTGCCTTTATACTTATGTTAAAGAGAATAAGGACAGGGTCCTAAGTTGATACCCTTTGTTCTACTACATTCAATGGTAAAAAATACCAAAGAATGAAGATTGAAATAAAGGAGTTCCTTCAAATCTTGAGAATATATAAATCAAAAGGAGACATATTATGACTACTGCCCCTTACCACTATGATTGTAGCTTGAATTGCAATTAAAGAAGAATTAACTCAAAAGAAATTAAATAGAGGGATAAAAACAAAAATCATCCAAAAGAATGCCTTATTGACCTTAGGAAGAGGTTGATTAAGGAACTAAATGTAAATGTTCTATCCAAATAGAAGATAATTGAACATAAATGCAAATTTGCTTTAATCTCAATTCATCTCCACATGTTCACTAGAATATTGGAAAATCAACAACACAAGCTTATTGGCCAATTCTATGGAGTGACTTGGAGGTAACCCACTTTTAGACCTTCCAAAACCATAAATTCTTAAGAATTTAGGAGAGAGTCAAGAGGAAAATGAAATGACATAAATAAAAAAGTGACAGGATTCACTTTTGCACCTAATCAATAGAAGAAAAGGGAGGGTAGTGAAAGACAATTCTAATTCTCTTGATAAAGTTGAAATGAATGAAATGTAAACCTAATAAATTTAATTCAACTTTCTTAATGGTAGTTTTCTCCCATTGAATGAAATGATAATTCATGAATGGCCTTAATTAGTTTTCAGGACAAATCATCAAAAAAAATAAATGACTTCAAATTCATCTAAAGAAATCATGACCTTAGGATTGGGTCCTAAGGGTGATATTTCTATCTCTCAGAGTGAAAGTATGAAATTCCTATCTTAGGTAAGTTGATAGATAAATCATTTAGGACTTTGTCAGTCCAAATGAAAGAAGAAAGCCTTAGTTTCCTCCATTCTAAGACTAAGGCATTATATGATTTCAATACAAAGTTAATCTAAAGTAAATCCTTTACAATGTCTTATGGCCCAGACATTGTATTAATGTCTAATATGGTGGTCAAAGACTCCATTACAAGTTGAGATTACCTTTAATAATGTATGTTCTATAAAAGAGTACAAGTCATATTTGACTTTCTAATAGCATCATCTCCCTAAAGGGTCTCCTTTTAAATGATGATCCTCCAAATGAATAGATCATGAGGTCTATTGATCTATTGAGGATAGAGTTAAACCTACCTTCCCTCCATATAAAAAGGAAAATTCTTGAAATCAAATTCGAAATGGTAGAGTCATACCACCTAAAATGACATTGAAAAGAAATGGCAAATAAGTCATCTTCAAAATGTTCTATCTTGTCCATCTTAGAGAAGTTGCTTGCAAAATCAGGCATCATAATTCTCTGTTAAAAAAAATGAAAATGAAATGAAACAAAAGAAATAAAAATGAAAAGGAATGAAAAAGAAATTACCATTAAGCAAGGCATTACATAATCATGTAATTTTCCTTCTTTAACTATAAGCAACTTTGAGATGTGGCATTCCACTATAAGACAGTTCTATGGTTATTTTCTATGATGAAGATAGACTACTAAGAACTTATTAACATCTTGGTTGATGCAAAAAATTTAAAAGAAGAAAATCTCCAAAATACTTGTTGATTCGGGTGCATCGGTTAACATCAATTGTAAACACAAAAGTGAATTTATATGGGCCCAATTCTAATCAAGATTTGACAAGATGATGCCATGTAAATTCAATTAAATGAAGAAAGGATTTTTCAATTTCATGAAAATTTAATCTTGAAAACTCAACTTAAAACAAAACCTTAATCTCAATCATATAATTGGTTGAAGATAAAAATTCAAACATGAAAAAGAAACTTAGGAATTCAAGAACATCTTTAATACTCTTTGATGGTCTTATCCAGCCCAAATAAAGAAATAAATGAAATGAAATGAAAGAGAAAGAAGAAAAAAAATTGAGGAAGGATGTTTGTATCCATTCTATCTTCATAAGTGTAGAGTCTTGAAGAAAAATGACCTCAAAAATCTTTTGTTCAATCAAGGAATTAAAAAGGATCATGTCAAGTAATATTATCAGTCAATTAAAATGAAGAATAAAATCATATCAAATGTTGTATTTGGACAAAATGTCAAATACATCTAAATTTCTAGTAAAATTTATAACTAGGAAAGATTCTTAATGTAACATTTCACAAAGAATGAAATGTTATGAAAATAAGTTAAATACATCCAATCTCTTAGTAAATGTTGTGACTAGGAAAAATGTCAAATGCAACATTTCATAAAGAATTAAAATGTTATCAAAATGTTGATAAAACAAAGAAAGAACAAAAGAACCAAAGAAAGAAAGCAAATTAAAGGGATGGAAGGACTATATCCAAGAGAAAAGGATAAAGTCTAAAATTTCTATGTATGTGGACATTTTTAACTTCAAAATCCTCCACATCAAGATAAAGTGGTAGGTTTAGAAGTCAAGAATTGTCCCTTGCAAAACAAAAATAATCATATATCTCATACTTTGTCATCAGACCTTTGCCATGTTGGGTGAGCTTGCATGGTAGGTTAAAAGAGATAATGGATCTTCTTTCTAGGGGTCCATATCCTTTGTATGTAAAGATTCAATTGAGTATACTCTAATTCCATTATAAGTGGCCTATAACCATTAACAAGAAAAGTTATGGAACCATTGAGCCATTGCAAGTTGAAAATTATCTAGTAGTCATGGTCCTAACTTTCTCTTCAAAAGCACTCTAATATATTGAATCAATGTTGTTTAGATGTGTCTAGAGATCTATATAGTCTTAAATTTCATGATTATCCCCTAGAATTTGAAGAAGAATCTAATTCCACAACCAACAAGTTGACAAAAAAAGATAGAAATTGATCTACAATTGATATCAAGAGTCCAACTCTTTAATGAGTTGGATATTGATGACTTGATCAAGCAATCCTTTGAGTTTAAAGACTATTTTATCTAGAAATAAATTGAAATAATCTCCAGATGTAGCAGTCTATAAACTTAAGCTAGATGTCATTTTAATAAACTAAGTTTCTTGAGGACTGTGGTCAAATAAAAAAAGAAAATTTTTGCTAAATTAAATGCTAGAAAATGATGGCTTCACATGAGAAGAAAGCATTCTTTGTGGTTACCTAACATCATAAAAAAATTTAAAAATGAATGAGAAAAATAAAAAGAAAAAGAAAAAGAAAAGATCAAATCCATGTGACCTACATCTTGGGACTAGGATAAACTATTTACCTTGAAAATGGGTTCATAATACCCATACTTCATTGCAAAATCAAAAAAGGCTTTCTTGCACAAGATTATCTTCCTTAAGGACAACTTATCTAAAATTTGTCAAATCAAAACAATTCTAGCAAAAAAATTGAAAGCATATGATATGGCATTCAAATTCCTTACAAGAATGTTCTATTACATAGTCATATCATTTAGTCTCAAAATATTCAAAAATTTTATCAAAAGGTCATGATCAATATTTCTTATAATCTCATTTTCAATTAAGTGGAAAGTTATATTGAAAATCTTGCCAAAAAGAATATGATGAATAAATAAAAAGAAGAGGAAAAGAAAGGAACTTCAATGTTATGAGAAAATAATCATAACACTACATATAGTCTTGAAATATATCTTTAAATTAATTTCAAGGACTTTGTAGTAAAATTTAGAAGGATAAAATATACAAAAAATAAGAAATTAATCAATGCCATTTATGAAATATCATTTCATAAAACCATTAAAGAATAATAAATTAAATTAAGAAATTCAATTTCAAACTTATCAGGAGAATCTTAATTTCTCTAATAAGTTAATCATTTCAATTCCCTTTTTTATTAAGAACAAAAGAATAAAATAAAAAGAATGTATCCATGAGAATCCAAGAGTTTATTTATCTTAATTCTAATTCATTTTAGAAAGCTTCAAAGGAATCACTTGATCTTTGTTGAATCCAAGAGAAGGCCATATAAGCTGTTGAATCATATCAACAAAACAAAAATGAAATACCTGTCCAAACAAAAAGAAAAAAATTTCATTTTAGAAACACTAGTTGACTTTGGTTCTTATTACCTAAAGAACTACACACTCACATACAAGCTCAAAAAGGTAGAATTCACAGGTTAGTACCCTATGATGTCTTGCCTAAAGTGAATTAGACATCAAGTATGGTTATATGTAACTTTTAAATATAAAAAGAAAGAAAAAAAAATGAAATGATGAACTTCTATGCTTATAGCATAGTAAAGCACTGGGACAAAAATATACCCAAATCCTCCTTCAAAAATATAAATCAAATCCTTAAACCTTCTTCACTAAACTTCTGCAAGTATAAGAAGTATTAGTGCAATCAAGAAATAAAGAAAACCTTTCATTACCTTTCATCAAGTAAAGATCAAGTTCATTTGACTTTTGCTTATTAGTCAAAAGGGTTGAGGATTAGAAATTAAGTCACTTTGATCCCTTTCTTCACCCATATCATCTATAGGTTAGGAGTAAGCCATTTATGTCACCTTTCCTATACATACTTTGAGTTGGGAGCAAGCCCTTTTGTGGCATATTTCTCATGTTTTCTTCATGAGTTTGTTGTAAGACTTTGTGCACCATTCACATAAACTTAGAGTAAGCCTTTTATGGCATAACTCTTTCTTTCCTTAAGATGGGAGTAAGCCCCATGTCTGGCACCTTTCTTATAACTTCCCATGGGCATGGAGCAAGCCTTTCATGGCATCATTCTTATTGTTGTACATGTTAGGATTAAGTCATTAAGACCCCTTTCATGTCACATAGGCTATTTAGGATAGGAATAAGTCATGAAGACCCCTTTCCTATTAGCCAAACTTTTAAGGATTGGATAAAGTCAAGAAGACCCCTTTCTTCTCCTTAGCTAATTAGGATGGATTAAGCCATTGAAGGCCCCATCTTAATATATAATCACATAGGAGTAATTCCCACAATTGTCATCCTCTTAAATTGACTAAGTTAGGATACAGTCATTGAGACCACTATTTTTAAGTCAAAATAAAAATGTGAGGTTTAGGATTAAGTCATTAAGACCCCATTCCTCCACCCAAGCTATTTAGGTTAGATTAAGCTATTGAAGGCCCCTTCCTAATAGCTATCTAGAAAGTAATAAGTCCCCTAGTAAGCATTCTTTCTAAAATACAAGAATAAGAATAAGTCATGAAGACTCCTTTTTGTCACATAAGCTACTAAGGATAGGAATAAGTCATGAAGACCCCTTTTCTATTAGCCAAAATTTGAGGTCTTGGAATAAGTCATTAAGACCCCTCTTCCTCATTATGGCTATTCAAGTTGAATGAAGTCATGAAGACCCTTCTTATTAACCAATCATAAAGGTGTAAGTCCCTTAGTAGGTATCCTTATAAGAATAAGATAATGTCATTAAGACCCCTCTCCTTTTCAAGCTATTAAGGATGAAATTAAGCCATTGGAGAAACCTTCCTGTTAGCTTACTTCATTAAAATAAGATCCTTGTTTTTGTGATTCCTTTTCTAATGAAAGTAAAAGAAACTAAAGAATATAAATAAGCCATTGAAGGCCCCATTCCTTTGAACTACTCAAACCAAGAATTAATTCCATGTGACCCCTCCTTATTAGTAAAAATGTTGAGGATTTGGATTAAGCTGTTCAAGCCCCTTCTCCCCGACTTAGCTATTTAGGTTGGAATCAAGTCTCCAAAGACCCCTTACAAATAGCTAGATAAAAGTAAATCCCTTAGTGGTATCTTTCCTAGTTAATTTGTCATGTAGTATGGATTAGAAGTAAGTGTCCATATTGGCATCCTTTCCAATAACTATTCGAGATAAGAGTAATTCCTTGAAGGCAACTTCTTTCATGATTGCATTAGGATTAGACCATCCTTTGGGTCCACTCCTAAAGGCATCCCTATTCATCTTAGAGCATAGTGAATTTAAGTTCCTAAGGGTGAACCATTCCAAAATAAGTATAAGCATACATATGCTTATCTTTCACAATTAAATCCAATCAAAACATAAATTGAGATCAAAATCAAAATCAAAAATCAAAAATCTGAATTTAAACCCCAAGCTTATGCTTCTAATGTTGATCAATTCGGTCAATGCCAATATGTGCAACGTACTGGCCGATCCACTACACATATTGGGGGTCCATTTGTTGAGCTCATTTTCAATGAGGTTAATATCATTCTAAAATCAACAATTAGGATGTCCTAACCTCAAATAAATCAATAATTAGGATGTCCTAACCTCAAATAGGAATCTCAAAATTCAATACTTAAGACACTATACTTAGAAACCTAGGGCATCATTTTTGGGTTTGAGCTAACCTGATTGGCTTAGGTGGAATCAACCCAATCTTCTAATTTGGATTAAACAAAACTAAATCCAAATAAACCAAATTGAAGTCAAATTAAAATAAATGAAAGAATTCTAAACCAAATCCACATCTAGTCAACCTATTTGACATAAGTTTGACTTAAGTGGGTCGTACATAGTCATGGGTCAACCCACCAAGAATTTGTCCAAATTAAATCATTCTAAATGTCTCAAATGATCAAATAAACATGTTTGATCATGAATCTAAAAATCCATTTGGGCCTTAAATAACTTAGTCTAAATAATGGGTCCTATTTAGTAAATTGAAATAAACTCTATTTGAATGCTCAAAAGCATTTGGAAATGATAATCAAATATGATTCAACCCATCATTGAGTCTAATTTGGTCAAATTGGTCATTTGACCTAAATGAAACCCAAGGTTAACTCATTAAGCTCACTTTGGGTCAAATGGGTTCAAATTGAAATCTAATTAAAATTAAATGAAATCAATCACTGCAAATCATCTCACACAGGTAATCAAACATGATTGGACTCCAAACTCAATCCAATTGAATCAAATTAGTCATTTGAACCCAATTGGAACCAAATTTAGCATATTTATGCTTAAATAGGTTGAAATGAAATAAAATCCAAAATTAATTCAAATCTAAATAAATTAATTAAAATCAAAATTTTGAATTTAAACCTTGAGCTTATGCTTCTAATATTGATCAATTTGATATGGTAGTACGATCCACTACATATTGGGGTCCATTTTTTGAGCTCATTTTCAATGAGGTTAATATCATTCTGAAAACAACAATTAGGATGTCCTAACCTCAAACAAGAATCTCCTACTTCAATCCTTAGGACACTATACTTAGTAACCTAGGGCATCATCTTTGGGTTTGAGCTAACCTAATTGGCTTAGGTGGAATCAACCAAATCTTTCAATTTGGATTAAACAAAAATAAATACAAATAAACTAAATTGAAATAATATTAAAATAAATGAAAGAATCCTAAACCAAATCTGAAGTCAAATCTAGTCAACCCATTTGACATAGGTTTGACTTAGGTGGGTCATACCTAGTCAAAGGTCAATCGACCAAGAATTTGACAAAATTAAATCATTTTAAATGTCTTAAATGATCAAATAAACATGTTTGATCATGAATCTAAAAAAATTCAAATTCATTTGGGCCTTAATTTGGGTTCATTAGACCACTTAGTCTAAATAACCTTACATGGGTCCTTTTGGGATCAAACCCAAATTATGTTTTAAACCCCAAGCTTATGAAATGAAATGAAATCCAAAATTAATTCAAATATAAATGAATTAATTAAATCAAAACCAAATCAATCATCCAATAGACAATTAAGGATGATCCAAATCAAAATTTAAAATTAATTAATGGTGGTTAAGGCATTTGAAGTTGAAACTAATTCCAATGCTAAGATTAATCACCAATTGGATTCAATTTGAAAAGAAACTTGTGGAACTTATTAAAATTTAATGGAGGTTGTCAAGTAACCTTAATTAAATTTAAATTAAGACAAAATAATAAACTAATACAATGAAAAATAGGGATTATAAGAAGTAAAATTATTTTTTTGATATCCTTAACCCCTTACCCCTTTAAAATAAAATTCTATCTTCTAATGGCATCAAAGATGCCTGACATCAATTGAAGGTCACTAAGCCCTCAAGCCAAAGAAAATTTGGCTTTCTCCTTCTCCAAAATGATAAGCCAAGAGAAGAAGAAAGAAGAAGAGATAGCTCAGCCAAAGCAAGAAAAGAGGCAAAATGCCATCTTCCCTTCCATGTGAATAGCCAAGTATGTTCATAAGGCCAAGGGGAATTGAATCCAACCCTTGGCTACCCTTGCCACCACCAAGAAGGCCAAAAAGAAAGCTCTTGGACACTCATAAAAAGAGGGGAGGGGGAGCCTATCTCCTCCCCCTTCTCATTCAAAAATGTCCACCAAGGCAAGAGATGAGGGAGGGGACCCTTCCCTGGCCTCGCCACCCGGAATGCCAAATGAATGGCAAGCCTCTCTAATGGTGAAATCTAGAGATGAGTCTCTTTCATAAAATTGAATGTTCCAACATGTTATATAGGTCGGGGCGACCTCAAACAAATCTCCACCCCTACCCCTTGCCACTGGAGAGCTAGAATTTGACCAACATCATTGGAAAACCAACTCGGTGTTGGTCTAGGGATCAATCCATGGAGAGGCAAGCCATCAAACTTTTTCCATGCCATCATCGAGTAGAAACGAAGCTAATGGAGTTAATCTCATCACCGGTGATCATCAGAATCAAGGAACGCTCCCTCGCCACCTCCCTAGGCCATTAGTTTTGATCCTTTTTAAAAGGAATTTGATCCCCAAGTGGATCAAACCATATAGATGAGTCCTAAAATAATCACTGATCAATTTGCAATCAAAATTGTGATGCAAGTCATCAACGATCACTAGAGATTAGGTGAAAAAAATGGATGGCATCCATCTCTCACCAGTGAAATACTAGATTGAATTTTTTCCATCCATTCCTTATATTAGGAATGGATAGCCTTGATTTAGGTGGATGGATCAATTTAAACCCCTTTAGGAATTGTAGAATTTATTAGGTTCGATCAGACAATTTAGGATCATTCCGCATGGCATCGCATTTGACCCAGATGCCATGCGGGATCCGTGTGTCCCACTCACACAATGTTATGTTGTGGTGGTTGCCACATCAGCCCACCATTAGAAAATGGCTAATCCCTTTAAAAATTGATTAAAAATAAATGAAAATCATAAAAAATTCAAAATATTATAGAAAAATAAATATAAATCCAAAAATTGCAAACGTGGGTTCTATATATTCATCTTGATGAGAGAAATTTATAAAAATTAAAATTGCAAATTAATTTTGGGTATTTAAGCCTTAATTTGAGTTTAATTAAAATTAATTAACCATTAATTAATTTCAAACCATTAATTCAGTTAAAATGGAACTTTGGGGAACTAAAATTGATGTTAAAACACACCTTAGGAAAACTTTTCATGAACTATTGCAATGTAATTAATGGGAAATGAAATTTCAAATTCCAAACCACCATTTTAATTAAATAAATTAATATAAAATGAAATAATCAATGAAAATGAGTCAAACAACCTTAGATACTTTTAATGAACTAAAATGAACATTAAAACACTAATGGAACTCATCCAAATTTAATAAATCATAAATTGGCTTAATTAAGAAATTAAATGAATTATTTAAATCAAATAATTAACTAAAAATTAATTAATTCATAATAAATCAATCAAATGTTCCAAAATTATGAATGAACCCTCATTAAAAACATCTTTCAGAGAGGAATCAATGAAAAATAAAATATCTAAATGACCGTCATTAAATTAGGATTAATTTGGGTTTTAATGAATTGATTAAAACTTAATTATACCCTAATTATTAATCTAATCAAGATGAAACTTTGCAAACATAAAATTGGCATGTAACCCCACTTATTATAAAAATTTCAAACCCAATTAATCTTTGGATTTGGAATTATTGAATTTCCAAATTCCTAGATCAATATAATCAAATAATGAATAAAGAAAATTCATTAATCCATTAAATCATGAAATAACTTGAGCTTATCTTAGTCAAACATCAGAAACTCTTAGGATGGTTTCCCAACATCCTAAGTTAAAGAACCTAATCATTTTCGTACTTAAGGGTTAATGAAATTAATAAATCATATTAAGAATAATTAAACCTTAAGTTAATTGGATTAAAATAAACTCAATGAACCCTTAAATCTATAATCAAATTAACCCTTGACTTAGGTTAAGCCGATCTTTAATTCTTTATGATTCCTTGTGGTGTGTTTTGATATGATGTGCTTCACATGTCATTATACTGTACTATTTTAGACTGTGTGTGTAGGATTATTTGCCCATTAGACTAGATAGTAGAACATTCTTTCTAGATCTAACATTGTCAACTGCAGGGGGCTATGCTAGAAAAGATTGCAATCATAAATAAAATAAAAAATGTTATTTCTTGCAGGTATGCTTAAATCTTTAAGCATAGCCCAAAGGATAGGTGGGCTTGACAAGCAACTAATGTTAAGTCCATATGTTTGTGAAATATAATTGTTCTATGCTATTTGTCTTTCCTAACATTTATTTTGCTAGGCTTAGGAATTCATTTGGAAATCAAAATGTAAATTTGAGCTTAGAATTAAGTTAGGATCTATGGGGTGTAGGATGCTAACCCTACCAGAAGATAGGTGCGGTGGTCCCCTATCAAGCCCAATGAATGTCCCTAAAGAAGGAGACTATCCTATAAAGAAGACCCATAAATCTAAACTTGTAGTTCAATGCCGAGCTATATAAGGGTAGAGCTCCGCCCATTTGCCTTTTCTTCTAGGCTGTACAGTGAAACCCGACCGCATTGGCATTTTCCTTAAGTTTAAATTGGCTAGATTTATTTTAGATGTGCAATAAAATTAACCTATTTTTCTAGGTTTCTTTTTATGTTGTGCTTTCTTGTGAACATGCCTGGACGATTAAGTTCATAGGAAAAATTGAATTTTATACCCAACTTAAATCTAAACAACTAAACAAAGCTAAAGAAAACTTGAAACCTCACAAAAACTAAAGCTTTAAGAAAAAAACATATAATCAATTAGAAATAATAAGGTTTTGAAATCATGAAATCATATTACTCAATCATTGAATTGGGCAACTTCTCCCATTGCACATAAGAGCATCTAACCTGAGGATGACCACCATTTTGGGGAAGCCTGCCTTCTATTATTGATTTTGCCCATAACCATTTCTAATTGTATAGAATTAGGCATACAAATGCATACCCAATACCTCAAATAAATCTTAATTCAAAACATTTAAAAATTTTTAAAAATATGCATTTCATGACCTACATGATTCTAGTGATTAAGGAGTGAGTCTAGGTCCATAGATTCCTTTCTCAAATTGCAAAATCCCAGCCATCTTGCATTTATAAGTCTTGGTGTCATGAATTTAAAATGTTCTTAGGTGGTATTAGCTAGCAGCCCTCTCCAGGCAGTTTGTAAGTCCAAAAGTGTCAGTAATAGGTTAATTCCCTCAAGTGAGAGGAATGACTGATAATTCTCAAAAATAAAACTAGTTTAAGCATTTGACATGTGTCATAAGCACCTATAGACTAAGCTCTAAAGAATTCTTTTTAGGAATAAGTCTTCAACCCTAATCAATTCTATAGTCATGTACTACTAGAATATAAGTCATAAACTTGTAAGAAAATGTCATCTCAAAATCTAAATTAAATTCTAAATTTTAAAGCCCAATTATACGATAGTTGAAATGCTTATTAGGCTTCCCAATATCAATAGGCATTTCCTACTCTTTCCCATTTGGTCTCCAAAAGAACTCTCTCTGATTTGAATCAATCCCAATTGAAATTCCAAAATTCAATCCTTTGAAAATGATCTTAGAAATCTTTAGGAATAATAACTTATTTTTTTAATCAAGAGTATTCTTAAGAAGAGACCCTTATTAAGGTGTAATTAACTATAAAGGATTGCCTCTTTTGGGAACCATGATCCCAGTTTAAACTTAAACCCTGTTCTACCTTCCATGTAGTTCAAGAGAAAAATCTCTAGTACAAGAAAGACCCATTAGCTTTAGGAGTATTTTATTAAATGAGGGAATCCATTAAAAAGAAACATGTTTATCTTTCAAGATAATATGTTTATTATTTAATAACACATTTGATCATCCAAATAAGAAATTTCTAAACTCTATGGGTGTCACAAATTTTCTCCAAACTTTGGTATGCATTTTTATGCCTAAATGCCAAGTAATTAAGATTAGTTATGTGCCAAATCAATAAAAGAAGGAAGACTTTTCTAAGAAGGCGGTCATCCTCAAAGGTCATATATCCCTTATGTGCAATGGGTGAAGTGCCTAATTAAAGAGTTCAAAGTAATATGATTCCATTATTTTTGAGTGCTAATTATTTCTAGTTGATTTTTGGTTTTCCCTAGGGCTTTAGTTTATTTGAGATTTCAAGTTTCTTTATTTTTTTGAGTTAATTAGATTTAAATTGGGTAAAAAATTTAGGTATCCCTAAGAGCTTAATCATGCAAGCATTCATCATAGAAAACAAAACAGAAAGAAACCTAGAAAAGTAGGTTGATTCTATTATGGACCCAAAATAAATCAAGCCAATTTTAATTTAATGAAATGCCAATGTGGTCGGCTACTATTGTACACCCCATAAGAAAGAGAAAATGGGCAACCAAACTCTACCCTTCTATAACATGGCCTTGAACTACAACTTTAGATCTATGGGTCTTCTTGCTAGGATCATCTCTTTCTTCAAGAACCTCCATTGAGCTTCATAAGGACCTCTGTACCCATCTGGTAGGGTCTCTGCTAATCTTAGGCCCCATAGATCTTAACCTAATTCTAAGCTCAAATTTACATTTCAAATTCAAAAATAAGTCCTAAGCCATAAAAAATAGATGTCAAAAAAATACAAACAACATAAAATAGTTATATTTTATTAATATACGGGCATAACTAAAATCATTATCTTAATTAGCTCCTTTTAGATTCATTTAAATGATTTGGGTTTTGCATTTAGTCTAGATTAAAGTTTCAATGTTGTCTTTAGAATTTAATTTTTAATTTCATTTCTTCAATTTGATTAAATCTTCTTGATTTAATTGATTTTCAAGTTGATTTACTTTATTTCGATTGAATTGGTTTAATTATTTATTTCTTTAGCTTGATTAAACATTTAGCCAACTTGGTTTAGTTTGAATTATGTTTATATTTGTTGAATTCATTTGGTTGAATTATATTAACCTAAGACACTTAGGCTAGTGTTTTAATCCATTCATAAGTTGCATTGATTATGGATTAAGATTTTATTGATTTGTTTATTATAAATTCATTAGTCTTAAGATTAAATTAATCATACATTCATTATTATTTTCATTAAGCCTTACATATGTAAGTATCAAATTCTTTGATTTAGAATGTTGAACGACTATCTAAAGTGTTCTAGTATTGATGAAGATTATTTTAAGTAATTTTTTGAAAATTTTTTTTTATTTTTTAATTTATTATTTTATATATATTGACCTAGAGATTTAGAAATTGAATAAATCCATATCCAACGGTCAATTGGGTTTGAAAGTTTTATGGAAACTGGGATTCCTTTCCAATTTCATATTCCCAAAGTTTCATTTTAATCATGCATAATTAGGTGTAATTAAGGTTTTTATTTTATTAAAACTTAAATTAAGCTTAAATTAGAATAATCATTTATTTTTTTATTTTTATTTTTTTTGATTCCTCTCTTAAAAACGCATCCATTGATGGCTCATTCATAATTTTTGAAAACTTGATTGATTTATTGTGATTTTCTTAAGTTCATGTCAATTATTTGAATTATTAAGTCAATTAATTACCAAATTAAGCAATTTTGTGATTTATTAAGTTTCAATGGGTTTCATTGGTGCTTTTAAATTCATTATGATTTGTTATATTGATTTAAATTGATTTGATCATTTTTTATGATTTATTTTATTTAATTTTAATTTTTTTCATTAAAACTGAAGTTTGGAGTTTGAAATTTAATATCTTTTGATTTACTTTAAGATAAAACATGAAATTTTTTTTAAGGTGCATTTTAACCTCAATTTCAGTTCTTAAAATGTTCACTTCAATTGGATTAATGGTTTATGATTAATTTGAGTTTGATTAAGTTCATTTAAAGCCATTACTTCAAAATTACCCAAATTTAATTTTTGGGTTTAATGGATTCTACTCATTGAGATGAATCCATTGAGCCCTTATTTGAGTTTTTTTGAATTTATATTTTATTTATTATTATTTTTTCAGTTTCTGACATTTTTTTAATGATTTTTAATCATTCAAAATGTTAAATACCATTTTAAATGGTCACACTGATGTGGCGCCATTACCACATGGCATGATGCCATTGGGCCACATAGGAAATGGTTTACAATCCATAGAGTGGCCACATGGGATTGACCAATATCCAACTAAGGATCAAAGCGATTTGATGGTAGTTTTTTATATGGATTGAATCAAATCATACGGCTAGATCTCAGTTGTTCATTCTAAATAGATGTAAAGGATGATAGAGATTGTTCCCTGTTCGTGTTTACTGAGAGACGAATGTTGTCTATCAAATTTGATGGATTTATAGCTATATAAGGTGCCAAATTTGATGTGATCTCGATTGTAAAATGATCAAGGATCAATTTGTAATCAATCTATATGACTTGATCCTCTTGGGGATCAAATTCTATTCAAAAATAACCAAAATCAAAAGCTCAAAAGGTGGTGATCATGGAATACCTCAACTCTGGCGGCCTCTGATAATAGGATAGATGCGAACACCTTCAAAATGATGTGATGAAGTTATGGGAGAGAGGAATTGGATTGCCTCTTTGTGGATTGGAACCTAGACCAACTCACAGATGGGTTCTAGAGATGTTGGTCATTTTTTGGCTTCCTGACAGTGAGGGGATCAAAGCAAGATCATGGTCATATTCATTTTAGGTGGGGAAGGAGATGGAAATATCAATTTTGAGTGAGATACTCTCTCTCGCTCTCTCTCTCTCTCTCTCTCTCTCTCTCTCTCTCTCTCTCTCTCTCTCTCTCTCAATTTACCATTAGAGGCCAAGAGATTGGTTGCTAGCTTTGGAAAAATTTTTGCATGCTGGCAACAAGAGTTCGGGGATTGCTCTCTTTGTTCTTCTCTTCACCTTGTGAATGTTTTGGAATGAAAAGAGGGAGAGGATAGGGCATCTCTCCTTTCTTTCCATACATGGCTAAGATCCATGTATAAAGGTTTCTAGGTGGCCCAATTTTTGGCCACTGGCAGTGGCTCAGTTGGTGGGTTTTAGTTCCTCTTGTCCTTGTGAGTGTGTTTGGATAAAAGTTTGAGGGTGGAAGTCTTTTCCTCCTCTTTTCCTTCTTGGCCAAGAGAGATCTCCATTAGAGATCATCTTGCTCTCTTTTTTTCTCTTGCTCTCTCATGTGGAAGAAGTCAAGTCCTCCTTAACTAATGGGCTAGCCACTTGATTCCAAACTCTTGGAATCATCCTCCAAGAGGTGATCAAAGATGACTTAGGTAAAATCCAAGGGAGTTTGGATGATGGGAGGAGCAAGAATCACAAAGGAATCTTTACTTGGTGAAACTTTAACTCATCTCCCTTCAACTTCACTTATGGCTTTTGGCATTACCACCACAACCCTTAGGCTAGTGTTTGGCTACCCAAATCAAATCCAATGTGAGTTTGAGTTTGACTCAAATCCATTTAAGTTGGATTGGAGGTTTGAACCTAATTCATGCCATTTAGATTTAAAGTATTTTAACATTATTTATTTTGATTTAATTTATATAATTTTAGGTTTAATTATGTTTAATTGAATATTTATTATGCTTAAATAGATTAATTCCTTTAAGATTTGAATTAATTTTGGATTTCATTTCACTTTAACCCATTTAGGCTGAAATGGGTTAACCTTGATTCCAATTAGGTTCAAATGGCCTATTTGTCTCTGTGGATTTAAGCTTGAATTTTTTTTACTCCAATCATACTTGATCACATGTGAGAGATGATTTAGAGTGATGATTTCATTTGATTTCAATTCTATTTCAATTTGAACCCATTTGACCCAAATTGGGTTTAATGGGTTAAGTTTGGGTTCATTTGAGTTAAATGACCAAATTAGCCAAATTAGACCCAATGATGGGTTGGATTATGTTTGATTATCATTTCCAAATAATTTTGTGCAATCAAATCGTGTTGATTTCAATCTAGTTTGTGTTTGAACCCAATAGGATTCATTTAGATTTATTTAGACAAAGTTGTCTAATTAACCTAAGAAAGGCCTAAATAAATTTAATTTTCTTTAAATTTATGATTAAACATATTTTTTTATCATTTAGATTATTTGGAATGATTTTATCTAGTCAAATTTTGTGGGGTTGACCTTTGACTTGGTGGGACCCACATAAGTCAAACCCATGTCAAAATGGTTGATTATATTTGACTTTGATTTAGATTTGGATATATTTATTTGATTTAATTTAAATTCATTTTATTTGGGTTTGTTTTGATTTAATTCAAGTTTAAAATTTAGGTTGAGTCTCTTTAAACCCATTAGGATAGATCAAACCCAAAGAAGATGCACTAGGTCACTAGAAGTAGATTCCTAAGTACTTAATTATGCAGCTTTAATTTAAGATTAGATGTCCTAATTATTAATTTCATAAATAATATTAACCTCATCAGAAAATGTGGTCAACAAGATGTCTGCTAAACTGCAGCTAGTCACCCCAACAGAAGAAAGGGAGAGTGCCTCAATAATTGCTCCTAATGGGTATGTGATCTTTTCTAAGTTCAAACTTGATGCCACCACATCAGCTATGATAAAGTTAGAGTTACCGCTGAATGATGTGAAGTGAAGTTATAAAAAATAAATAATGAGACTTTGATAAGGTGATTAGCTAAAGGCCAAATCCTTAAGCCATTGCTCAAGGGAATGCACTTTTTTTTCACTGATGATGATGACTCACACATGGTAAAGAGAATCACTTCTTTAGGAATACTTGGAGTGTTAAGGGAGATAACTTGTGGGGCAAACAAATGTCCTTCATCTCTATCTATCGATGCCTGGACACTCGTAATGCTCAACTACAATGATAAGAAGAGCTTAGAATGGTTAAGAGGAAGAGCTCAAAAAATAAAATGATAATGAACCCTACCTCAGTAAGACTACCCTCCATTAAATACTTTCATAGAGGTGGTTCCCGCAACCTGCTTACTATGACTTATCGATATCAAATTAGGGGAACATCCTCTTCCTCCTCTTGAGCACTAGTGAGTTGAAAGAAAGGTTGTTCTATCATAATGGTCATGGTCCTAACTTTCTCTTCAAAAGCACTCTAATATATTGAATCAGTGTTGTTTAGATGTGTTTAGAGATCTATATAATCTTTAATTTCATGATTCTCCCCTAGAATTTGAAGAAGAATCTAATTCCACAATTAAAAAGTTGACAAAAAAAGATGGAAATTGATCTACAACTGATATCAAGAGTCCAACTCTTTAATGAGTTCGAAATTGATGACTTGATCAAGCTATCCTTTGAGTTTAAGGACTATTTTATCTAGAAATAAATTGAAATAATCTCCAGATGTAGTAGCCTATAAACCTAAGCTTGATGTCATTTTAATAAACTAAGTTTCTTGAGGACTGTGGTCAAATAAAAAAAAGCAATTTTTTGCTAAATTGAATGCTAGAAATGATGGCTTCACAAGAGAAGAAAGCATTCTTTGTGGTTACCTAACATCATAAAAAAAATTTAAAAATGAATGAGAAAAAGAAAAAGTTCAAATCCATGAGACCTACATCTTGGGACTAGGATAAACTATTTACCTTGAAAATGGGTTCATAATACCCATACTTCATTGCAAAATCAAAAAAGGCTATCTTGCATAATATTATCCTCCTTTAGGATAACTTATCTAAAATTTGTCAAATCAAAATGATTCTAGCAAAAAAATTGAAATCATATGATATGACATTCAAATTCCTTACAAGAATGTTCTATTACATAGGCATATCATTTAGTCTCAAAATATTCGAAAATTTTGTCAAAAGGTCATGATCAATATTTCTTATAATCTCATTTTCAATTAAGTGGAGAATCATATTGAAAATCTTGCCAAAAAGAATATGATGAATAAATAAAAAGAAGAGAAGAAAAGAAAGGAACTTTAATGTTATGTGAAAAATAATCATAACACTACATATAGTCTTGAAATATATCTTTAAATTAATTTCAAGGACTTTGTAGTAAAATTTAGAAGGATAAAAAATACAAAAAACAAGAAATTAATCAATACCATTTATGAAATATCATTTCATAAAACCTTTATAGAATAATAAATTAAATTAAGAAATTCAATTTCAAACTTATCAGGAGAATCTTAATTTCTCTAATAAGTTAATCATTTCAATTCCCTTTTTGATTAAGAACAAAAGAATAAAATAAAATATATATATCCATGAGAATCCAAGAGTTTATTTATCTTAATTCTCATTTATTTTAGAAAGCTTCAAAGGAATCACTTGATCTTTATTGAATCCAAAAGAAGGCCATATAAGCTATTGAATCATATCAACAAAACAAAAATGAAATACATGTCCAAACAAAAAGAAAACAATTTCATTTTAGAAACACTAGTTGACTTTGGTTCTTACTACCTAAAGAACTACACACTCACATGCAAGCTCAAAAAGGTAGAATTCACAGGTTAGTACCCAACGATGTCTTGCCTAAAGTGAATTAGACATCTAGTATGGTTATATGTAACTTTAGATATAAAAAGAAAGAAAAAAAATGAAATGATGAACTTCTATGCTTGTAGCATAGTAAAGCACTGGATCTAAAATATACCCAAATCCTCCTTCAAAAATATACATCAATCCTTAAACCTTCTTCACTAAACTTCTGCATGTATAAGAAGTATTAGTGCAATCAAGAAATAAAGAAAACCTTCCAGTACCTTTCATCAAGTAAAGATCAAGTTCATTTGAATTTTGCTTATTAGTCAAAAGAGTTGAGGATTTGGAATTAAGTCACTTTAATCAATTTTCCTCACCCATATCATCTATAAGTTAAGAGTAAGCCTTTTATGTCACCTTTCCTATACATACTTTGAGTTGGGAGCAAGACCTTTTGTGGCATATTTCTCATGTTTTCTTCATGAGTTTGTTGTAAGCCTTTGTGCACCATTCACATAAACTTAGAGTAAGCCTTTTATGGCATAACTCTTTCTTTCCTTAAGATGGGAGTAAGCCCCATGGCACCTTTCTTATAACTTCCCATGGGCATGGAGCAAGCCTTTCATGGCATCATTCTTATTATGTTAGGATTAAGTCATTAAGACCCCTTTCATGTCACATAACTATTTAGGATAGGAATAAGTCATGAAGACCCCTTCCTTTCAAACTTTTGGCTTAGCTAGGATGGATTAAGCCATTGAAGGCCCCATCTTAATAGATAATCACATAGGAGTAAGTCCCATAATTATCATCCTTTTAAATTAACTAAGTTAGGATACAGTCATTGAGACCACTATCTTTAAGTCAAAATAAAAATGTGAGGTTTAGGATTAAGTCATTAAGACCCCATTCCTCCACCCAAGCTATTTAGGTTAGATTAAGCTATTGAAGGCCCCTTCCTAATAGCTATCTAAAAAGTAATAAGTCCCTTAGTATGCATTCTTTCTAAAATACAAGAATAAGAATAAGTCATGAAGACCCCTTTTTGTCACATAAGCTACTAAGGATAGGAATAAGTCATGAAGACCCCTTTTCTATTAGCCAAAATCTAAGGTCTTGGAATAAGTCATTAAGACCTGTCTTCCTCATTATGGCTATTCAAGTTGAATGAAGTCATGAAGACCCTTCTTATTAACCAATCATAAAAGAGTAAGTCCCTTTAGTAGGCATCCTTATAAGAATAAGATAAAGTCATTAAGACCCCTCTCCTTTTCAAGTTATTAAGGATGGAATTAAGCCATTGGAGAAACCTTCCTGTTAGCTTACTTCATTAGAATAAGATCCTTATTTTTGTGATTCATTTTCTATTGAAAGCAAAAGAAACTAAAGAATAGAAATAAGCCATTGAAGGCCCCATTCCTTTGAACTACTCAAACCAAGAATTAATTCCATGTGACCCCTCCTTATTAGTAAAAATGTTGAGGATTTGGATTAAGCTATTCAAGCCCCTTCTCCCCAGCTTAGCTATTTAGGTTGGAATCAAGTCTCCAAAGACCCCTTACTAGTAGCTAACTAGATAAAAGTAAATCCCTTAGTGGTATCTTTCCCTAGTTAATTTGTCATGTAGTATGGATTAGAAGTAAGTGTCCATATTGGCATCCTTTCCAATAACTATTCTGAGATAAGAGTAATTCCCTTGAAGGCATCTTCTTTCAGCACAGTGATTGCATTAGGATTAGACCATCCTTTGGGTCCACTCCTAAAGGCATCCCTATTCATCTTAGAGCATAGTGAATTTAAGTTCCTAAGGGTGAACCATTCCAAAATAAGTATAAGCATACATATGCCTATCTTTCACAATTAAATCCAATCAAAACATAAATTGAGATCAAAATCAAAATCAAA
Organism: Cymbidium sinense; assembly: GCA_021442155.1. NCBI lineage: Eukaryota > Viridiplantae > Streptophyta > Magnoliopsida > Asparagales > Orchidaceae > Cymbidium > Cymbidium sinense. Next base: position 94,754,107 of record CM038221.1, read on the forward strand.
AATCAAAAATCTGAATTTAAACCCCAAGCTTATGCTTCTAATGTTGATCAATTGATGCCAATATGTGCACATGGCCATCCACTACATATTGGGGTCCATTTGTTGAGCTCATTTTCAATGAGGCTAATATCATTCTGAAATCAACAATTAGGATGTCCTAACCTCAAATAAATCAACAATTAGGATGTCCTAACCTCAAATAAGAATCTCATAATTCAATGCTTAGGACACTATACTTAGAAACCTAGGGCATCATTTTTGGGTTTGAGCTAACCTGATTGGCTTAGGTGGAATCAACCCAATCTTCTAATTTGGATTAAACAAAACTAAATCTAAATAAACCAAATTGAAGTCAAATTAAAATAAATGAAAGAATTCTAAACCAAATCCACATCTAGTCAACCCATTTGACATAAGTTTGACTTAGGTGGTCTTACATAGTCATGGGTCAACCCACCAAGAATTTGTCCAAATTAAATCATTCTAAATGTCTCAAATGATCAAATAAACATGTTTGATCATGAATCTAAAAAAATTCAAATTCATTTGGGCCTTAATTTGGCTTCATTAGACCACTTAGTCTAAATAACCCTAAATGGGTCCTATTGGGTTCAAACCTAAATTAAATTGAAATAAACTCTATTTAAATGCTCAAAAGCATTTTAAAATGATAATCAAATATGATTCAATTCATCAATGAGTCTAATTTGGTCAAATTGGTCATTTGACCTAAATGAAACCCAAGGTTAACTCAATAAGCTCACTTTCGGTCAAATGGGTTCAAATTGAAATCCAATTAAAATTAAATGAAATCAATCACTCCAAATCGTCTCACACAGGTAATCAAAAATGATTGGAGTCCAAACTCAATCAAATTGAATCAAATTAGTCATTTGAACCCAATTGGAACCAAATTTAACATATTTATGCTTAAATAGGTTGAAATGAAATGAAATCCAAAATTAATTCAAATCTAAATAAATAAAATTAATTTTGAAATGAAATGAAATGAAATTAAAATCAAAATCAAAAATCCAAATTCTGAATTTAAACCTTGAGCTTATGCTTCTAATATTGATCAATTCGGTCAACGCCAATATGTGTAGTGTACTGGCTGATCCACTACACATATTGGGAGTCCATTTTTTGAGCTCATTTTCAATGAGGTTAATATCATTCTGAAATCAGCAATTAGGATGTCCTAACCTCAAATAAGAATCTCCTAATTCAATCCTTAAGACACTATACTTAGTAACCTAGGGCATCATCTTTGGGTTTGAGCTAACCTAATTGGCTTAGGTGGAATCAACCCAATCTTCCAATTTGGATTAAACAAAAATAAATACAAATAAACTAAATTAAAATAATATTAAAATTAATGAAAGAATCAAACCAAATCTGAAGTCAAATCTAGTTAACCCATTTGACATAGGTTTGACTTAGGTGGGTCTTACCTAGTCAAAGGTCAACCGACCAAGAACTTGACAAAATTAAATCATTTTAAATGTCTTAAATGATCAAATAAACATGTTTGATCATGAATCTAAAAAAATTCATATTCATTTGGGCCTTAATTTGGGTTCATTAGACCACTTAGTCTAAATAACCTTATATGGGTCCTTTTGGGATCAAACCCAAATTATGTTTTAAACCCCAAGCTTATGAAATGAAATGAAATCCAAAATTAATTCAAATATAAATGAATTAATTAAATCAAAACCAAATCAATCATCCAATAGACAATTAAGGATGATCCAAATAAAAATTTAAAATCAATTAAAGGTGGTTAAGGCATTTGAAATTGAAACTAATTCCAATGCTAAGATTAATCACCAATTGGATTCAATTTGAAAAGAAACTTGTGGAACTTATTAAAACTAAATGGAGGTTGTCAAGTAACCTTAATTAAATTTAAATTAAGCCAAAATAATAAACTAATACAATGAAAAATAAGGATTATAAGAAGCAAAATTATTTTTTTGATATCCTTAACCCCTTACCCCTTTAAAATAAAATTCTATCAACTAATGGCATCAAAGATGCCTGACATCAATTGAAGGTCACTAAGCCCTCAAGCCAAAGAAAATTTGGCTTTCTCCTTCTCCAAAATGATCAGCCAAGAGAATAAAAAAGAAGAAGAGATAGCTCATCCAAAGCAAAAAAAGAGGCAAAATGCCATCTTCCCATCCATGTGAATAGCCAAGTATGTTCACAAGGCCAAGGGGAATTGAATCCAACCCTTGGCTAGCCTTGCCGACACCAAGAAGGCCAAAAAGGCAGCTCTTGGAAACCCATAGAAAGAGGGGAGGGGGAGCCTATCCCCTCCCCCTTCTCATTCAAAAATGTCCACCAAGGCAAGAGATGAGGGTGGGGACCCTTCCCCTGGCCTCTCGCCACCGGCATGCCAGTGAATGAATGAAAATTGAGCCTCTCTAATGGTGAAATCTAGAGAGGAGTCTCTTTCATAAAATTGAATGTTCCAACATGTTATATAGGTCGGGGCGACCTCAAACAAATCTCCACCCCTACCCCTCGCCACTGAGCTAGAATTCGACCAACATCACCGGAAAACCAACTCGATGTTGGTGTAGGATCAATCCACGGGGAGGCAAGCCATCAAACTTTTTCCATGCCATCATCGAGTCGAAACGAAGCTAATGGAGTCAATCTCATCACTGGTGATCACCAGAATCAAGGTACGGTCCCTCGCCACCTCCCTAGGCCATTAGTTTTGGTCCTTTTTGAAAGGAATTTGATCCCCAAGTGGATCAAACCATATAGATGAGTCCTAAATTAATCACTGATCAATTTGTAATCAAAATTGTGATGCAAATCATCAGCGATTGCTGGAGATTAGGTGAAAAAAATGGATGGCATCCATCTCTCACTAGTGAAATACTAGATTGAATTTTTTCCGTCCATTCCTTCTATTAGGAATGGATGCCTTGATTTAGGTGGATGGATCAATTTAAACCCCTTTAAGAACTGTAGAATTTTTTAGGTTCGATCAAACAATCGAGGATCATTCCGCATGGCATCGCTTTAGACCCAGATGCCATGCAAGATCCATGTGTCCCACTCGCACAATGTTATGTCGTGGTGGTTGCCACATCAGCCCACCATTAGAAAATGGCTAATCCCTTTAAAAATTGATTAAAAATAAATGAAAATCACAAAAAAAAAATTTTATAGAAAAATAACTGCAAACGTGGGTTCTATATATTCATCTTGATGAGAGGAATTTATAAAAATTAAAATTACAAATTAATTTTGGGTATTTGAGCCTTAATTTGAGTTTAATTAAAATTAATTAACCATTAATTAATTTCAAACCATTAATTTAGTTGAAATGGAACTTTGGGGAACTAAAATTGATGTTAAAACACAGCTTAGGAAAACGTTTCATGAACAATTTTAATGTAATTAATGGGAAATGAAATTTCAAATTCCAAACCACCATTTTAATTAAATAAATTAATATAAATAAAATAATCAATGAAAATGAGTCAAACAACCTTAGATACTTTTAATGAACTAAAATGAACATTAAAACACTAATCGAACTCATCCAAACTTAATAAATCATAAATTGGCTTAATTAAGAAATTAAATGAATTATTTAAATCAAATAATTAACTAAAAATTAATTAATTCATAATAAATCAATCAAATGTTCCAAAATTATGAATGAACCCTCATTAAAAATATCTTTTAGAGAGGAATCAATGAAAAATGAAATCCCTAAATGACTGTCATTAAATTAGGCTTAATTTAGGTTTTAATGAAATGATTAAAACCTTAATTATGCCCTAATTATGAATCTAATCAAGATAAAACTTTGCAAACATAAAATTGTCATGTAACCCCACTTACTATAAAAATTTCGAACACAATTGATCTTTAGATTTGGAATTATTGAATTTCCAAATTCTTAGATCAATATTAATCAAATAATGAATAAAGAAAATTCATTAATCCATTAAATCATGAAATAACTTGAACTTATCTTAGTCAAACATCAGAAACTCTTAGGATGGTTTCCCAACATCCTAAGTTAAAGAACCTAATCATTTCCATACTTAATGGTTAATGAAATTAATAAATCATATTAAGGATAAGTAAACCTTAAGTTAATTATATTAAAATAAACTCAATGAACCCTTAAATCTATAATCAAATTAACCCTAGGCTTAGGTTAAGCGATCTTTGATTCTTTATGATTCCTTGTGATGTGTTTTGATATAATGTGCTTCACATGTCTTTATGTTGTACTATTTTAGACTGCGTGTGTAGGATTATTTGCCCATTAGACTAGATAGTAGAACATTCTTTCTAGATCTAACATTGTCTACTGTAGGGGGCTATGCTAGAAAAGATTGCTATCATAAATAAAATAAAAAATGTCATTTCTTGTAGGTATGTTTAAATCTTTAAGCATAGCCCAAAGGATAGGTGGGCTTGATAAGCAACTAATGTTAAGTCCATAAGTTTGTGAAATATAACTGTTCTATGCTATTTGTCTTTCCTAACATTTATTTTGCTGGGCTTAGGAATTCATTTGGAAATCAAAATGTAAATTTGAGCTTAGAATTAAGTTAGGATCTATGGGGTCTAGGATGTTAACCCTACCGAAGATAGGTGGTGGTCCATCAAAAATGGATGTCCCTAAAGAAGGAGACTATCCTATAAAGAAGACCCATAAATCTAAACTTGTAGTTCTATGTCGAGCTGTATAAAGGTAGAGCTCAACTGCCCATTTGCCTTTTCTTCTAGGCTGTACAGCGAAACCCGGCCGCATTGGAATTTTCCTTAAATTTAAATTGGCTTGATTTATTTTAGATGTGCAATAAAATTAACCTATTTTTTTAGGTTTCTTTTTGTGTTGTGCTTTCTTGTGAACATGCATGGACAATTAGGTTCATAAGAAAAACTGAATTTTATACCCAACTTAAATCTAAACAACTAAAAGAAAACTAAAGAGAACTTGAAACCTCACAAAAACTAAAGCTTTAAGAAAAACATATAATCAATTAGAAATAATAAGGTTTTGAAATCATGAAATCATATTACTCCAATCCTTGAATTGGGCAACTTCTCCCATTGCACATAAGGAGCATCTGACCTATGAGGATGACCACCTTTTTGGGGAAGCCTACCTTTTATTATTGATTTGGCCCATAACCATTTCTAATTGTATGGAATTAGGCATACAAATGCATACCCAATACCTCAAATAAATCTTAATTCAAAACATTTAAAAATTTTAAAAATGTGCATTATTTAGATGCATTTCACAACCTACATGATTCTAGAGATTAAGGAGTGAGTCTAGGTCCATATATTCCTTTCTCAAAATTGCAAAATCCCAGCCATCTTGCATTTATAAGTCTTGGTGTCATGAATTTAAAATGTTCTTAGGTGGTATTAGCTAGTAGCCCTCTCCAGGTAGTTTGTAAGTCCAAAAGTGTCGGTGATAGGTTAATTCCCTCAAGAGAGAGGAATGATTGATAATTCTCAAAAATAAAACTAGGTTAAGCATCTGACATGTGTCATAAGCACCTATAGACTAAGCTCTAAAGAATTCTTTTTAATAATAAGTCTTCAACCCTAGGCATTTCTATAGTCATGTGCTGCTAGAATCTAAGTCCTAAACTTGTAAGAAAATGTCATCTCAAAATCTAAATTAAATTCTAAATTTTAAAGCTTAATTATAAGATAGTTGAAATGCTTATTAAGCTTCCCAGTATCAATAGGCATTTCCTACTCTTTCCCATTTGGTCTCCAAAAGAACTCCCTCTGATTTGAATCAATCCCAATTGAAATTCCAAAATTCAATCCTTTGAAAATCAACTTAGAAATCTTTCAGAATAATAACTTATTTTTTTAATCAAGAGTATTCTTAAGAAGAGACCCTTATTAAGGTGTAATTAACTACAAAGGCTTGCTCTTTTGGGAACCATGATCCCAGTTTAAACTTACCTGTTCTACCTTCCATGTAGTTCAAGAGAAAAATCACTTGTACAAGAAAGACCCATTAGCCTTAGGAGTATTTTATTAAATGAGGGAATCCATTAAAAAGAAACATGTTTATCTTTCAAGATAATATGTTTATTCTTTAATAACACATTTGATCATCAAATAAGAAATTTCTAAACTCTATGGGTGTGACAAATTTTCTCCAAACTTTGGTATGCATTTTTATGCCTAAATTCCAAGCAATTAAGATTGGTTATGTGCCAAATCAATAAAAGAAGGATGACTTTTCTAAGAATGATGTCATCCTCAAAGGTCATATGTCCCTTATGTGCAATGGGTGAAGTGCCTAATTTAAGAGTTCAAAGTAATATGATTCCATTATTTTCGAGCGCTAATTATTTCTAGTTGATTTTTGGATTTCCCTAGGGCTTTATTTTATTTGAGATTTCAAGTTTCTTTATTTTTTTGAGTTAATTAGATTTAAATTGGGTAAAAAATTTAGGTATCCCTAAGAGCTTAATCATGCAAGCATTCATCATAGAAAACAAAACACAGAAAGAAACCTAGAAAAGTAGGTTGATTCTATTATGGACCCAAAATAAATCAAGCCAATTTTAATTTAATGAAATGCCAATGTGGTAGGCTACTATTGTACACCCCATAAGAACGAGAAAATGGGCAACCAAACTCTACCCTTCTACTACACGGCCTAGAACTACAAGTTTAGATCTATGGGTCTTCTTGCTAGGATCATCTCTTTCTTCAAGAACCTCCATTGAGCTTCATAAGGGACCTCTGTACCCATCTGTTGGTAGGGTCATCTCCTGCTAATCTTAGGCCCCATAGATCTTAACCTAATTCTAAGCAAATTTACATTTCAAATTCAAAAATAAGTCCTAAGCCATAAAAAATAGATGTCAAAAAAATACAAACAATATACAATAGTTATATTTTATTAATATACGGGCATAACATTAGCTACTTGCCAAGCTCACATGTCCTATTGGGTTATACTTAAGGACCTAAGCATACCTGCAAGAATATAACATTTATAAATTTTTATCATAATGATTCTTTTTAGCATATCCCCTTGTTGAAGGAAATGTTAGTTCTAAAAGAACATCCTACCATCAAGTCTAATGGGGAAACAATCTTAGATATATAGTCTAAAATAGTACACCACAAAGACATGAAAAGCACATCACATCACAACATAAAGTATTACAGATTGACCTAACCAAAGTCTAGCGTCAATGAACTAATGATCTAATCTGTGAAAGAAATAGGCTTATCTGGCAAGACTTTGCTAAGCTTTTTTAGTTCAAATATCAATTTGGAATTTTAAAGTTTGATTGATTTGCCTTTGGATGGTTTCAATTCAAATGATTTAATTATTTGTGAGTTTTATTTTTATTTTTGAAATTCAATTTCATGTTAAGGTGAAGTTTAGGTTTTTAAGGATGCAGAATAAAATAGATTCTGCTTTTAGGTGGAACCCATTATATTCAACATCCTAAATCCTAATAGAAAGAAATATTCATCCCAAGATGAAGATTTATTCCAAACGCCTAACTAAGATAATTATCTTAATTATCTCCTTTTAGATTCATTTAAATGATTTGGGTTTTGCGTTTAGTCCAGATTAAAGTTTCAATGTTATCTTTAGAATTTAATTTTTCATTTCATTTCTTTGATTTGATTAAATCTTCTTGATTTAATTGATTTTCAAGTTGATTTACTTTATTTGATTGAATTGGTTTAATTATGTATTTCCTTTGCTTGATTAAACATTTAACCTACTTGGTTTAGTTTGAATTATGTTTATATTTGTTGAATTTATTTGGTTGAATTATATTAACCTAAGACACTTAGGCTAGTGTTTTAATCCATTCATAAGTTTCATTGATTATGGATTAAGATTTTATTGATTTGTTTATTACAAATTCATTAGTCTTAAGATTAAATTAATCATACATTCATTATTATTTTCATTAACCCTTACGTATGTAAGTGATCAAATTCTTTGATTTAGAATGTTGAAGAACTATCTAAAGTGTTCTAGTATTGATGAAGATTATTTTAAGTTATTTTTTAATTTTTTTCTTTATTTTTTAATTTATCATTTGATATATATTGACCTAGAGATTTAGAAATTGAATAAATCCATATCCAACGGTCAATTGGGTTTGAAAGTTTTATGGAAACTGGGATTCCTTACCAATTTCATATTCCCAAAGTTTCATTTTAATCAGATGCATAATTAGGGTGTAATTAAGGTTTTAATTATTTTATTAAAACTTAAATTAAGCTTAATTTAGGAATAATCATTTAGGGGTTTTATTTTTTTTCTTGATTCCTCTCTTAAAAACGCATCCATTGATGGCTCATTCATAATTTTTGAAAACTTGATTGACTTATTGTGATTTTCCTAAGTTCATGTGAGTTATTTGAATTATTAAGTCAATTAATTACCAAATTAAGCAATTTTGTGATTTATTAAGTTTCAATAGGTTTCATTGGTGTTTTTAAATTCATTACGATTTGTTATATTGATTTAAATTGATTTGATCATTTTTTATGATTTATTTTATTTAATTTTATTTTTTCATTAAAACTGAAATTTGGAGTTTGAAATTTAATATAGTTTGATTTACTTAAGATAAATCATGAAATTTTCTTTAAGGTGCATTTTAACCTTAATTTTAGTTCTTAAAAGGTTCACTTCAATTGGATTAGTGGTTTATGATTAATTTGAGTTTGATTAAGTTCATTTAAAGCCAAATTACTTCAAAATTACCCAAATTTAATTGGGGATTTTGGGTTTAATGGATTCTACTCATTGAGATGAATCCATTGATCCCTTATTCGAGTTTTTTTGAATTTATATTTTATTTATTATTATATTTTTCAATTTCTGACATTTTTTAGTGATTTTTAATCATTCAAAATGTTAAATACCATTTTAAAAGATCGCACCGATGTGGCACCATTGCCATGTGGTGTGATGCCATTGGGCCACATAGGAACCACGCGGTGGCCACACGGGATCCATAGAGTGGCCACATGGGATTGATCTCGACTATCCAACTAAGGATCAAACAGTCTTGATTTCACTGGTAGTTTCTTATATGGATTTAATCAAATCATGGCTAGATCTCAGCTGTTCATTCTAAATAGAAGAAAAGGACGATAGAGATCATTCCCTGTTCATGTTTAGTGAGAGACGAATGTTGTCTATCAAATTTGATGGATTTATAGCTATATGAGGTGCCAAATTTGATGTGTTCTCGATTGTAAAATGATCAAGGATCAATTTGTAATCTATCTATATTACTTGATCCTCTTGGGGATCAAATTTTCTTCAAAAATAACCAAAATTGAAAGTTTAAAGGGTGGTGATCACAGAATACCTCAACTCTGGCGACCTCTGATAATAGGATAGACTCGAACACCTTCAAAATGATGTGATGAAGTTGTGGGAGGGAGGAATTGGATTGCCTCTTTGTGGATTGGAATCTAGACCAACTCATAGATGGTTTCTAGAGATGTTGGTCATTTTTTGGCTTCCTGACAGTGAGGGGATCAAAGCAAGATCACGATCATCTTCATTTTAGTTTGGGAAGGTGATGGAAATATCAATTTTGAGTGAGATACTCTCTCTCTCTCTCTCTCTCTCTCTCTCTCTCAACTTACAATTAGAGGCCAAGAGATTGGTTGCTGACTTTGGAAAAATTTTGGCATGCTGGCAATGAGAGTTTGAGGATTGCTCTCTTTCTTCTTCTCTTCACCTTGTGAATATTTTGGAATGAAAAGAGGGAGAGGAGAGGGCATCTCTCCTTTCTTTCCATACATGGCTAAGATCCATGTATAAAGGTTTCTAGGTGGCCCAATTTTGGCCACCGGTGGCAAGTGGCTTGGCCAGTTGGTGGGTTTTAGTTCCTCTTATCCTTGTGAGTGTGTTTGGATAAAAGTTTGAGGGGTGGAAGTCTTTTCCTCCCCTTTTCCTTCTTGGCCAAGAGAGATCTCCATTAGAGATCATCTTGCCCTTTTTTTTCTCTTGCTCTCTCATGCGAAAGAAGTCAAGTCCTCCTTTACTAATGGGCTAGCCACTTGATTCCAAACCCTTGGAATCATCCTCCAAGAGGTGATCAAAGATGACTTAGTAAAATCCAAGGGAGTTTGGATGATGGGATGAGCAAGAATCACAAAGGAATCTTTACTTGGTGAAACTTTAACTCATCTCCCTTCAACTTCACTTATGGCTTTTGGCATTACCACCACAACCCTTAGGCTAGTGTTTGGCTACCCAAATCAAATCCAATGTGAGTTTGAGTTTGACTCCAAATCCATTTAAGTTGGATTGGAGGTTTGAACCTAATTCATGCCATTTAGATTTAAAGTATTTTAACATTATTTATTTTGATTTAATTTATATAATTTTAGGTTTAATTATGTTTAATTGATGATTTATTATGTTTTAATTGATTAATTCCTTTAGGATTTGAATTAATTTTGGATTTCACTTCACTTTAACCCATTTAGGCTAAAATGGGTTAACCTTGATTCCAATTATGTTCAAATGGCCTATTTGGCTCTGTGGATTTAAGCTTGAATTTTTTTTACTCCAATCATACTTGATCACATGTGAGAGATGATTTAGAGTGATTAATTTCATTTGATTTCAATTATATTTCAATTTGAACCCATTTGACCCAAATTGGGTTTAATGGGTTAAGTTTGGGTTCATTTGAGTCAAATGACCAGATTAGCCAAATTAGACCCAATGATGGGTTGGATTATGTTTGATTATCATTTCCAAATAATTTTGAGCAATCAAATTGTGTTGATTTCAATGTAATTTGGGCTTGAACCCAATAGGATTCATTTAGATTTATTTAGACAAAGTTGTCTAATTAACCTAAGAAAGGCCTAAATAAATTTAATTTTCTTTAAATTTATGATTAAACATACTTTTTATCATTTAGATTATTTGGAATGATTTTATTTGGTCAAATTTTGTTGGGTTGACCTTTGACTTGGTGGGACCCACAAAAGTCAAACCCATGTCAAAATGGTTGACTATATTTGACTTTGATTTTGATTTGGATATATTTATTTGATTTTTTAATTTAAATTCATTTTGATTTATTTGGGTTTGTTTTGATTTAATTCAAGTTTAGAATTTAGGTTGAGTCTCTTTAAACCCATTAGGTTAGATCAAACCCAAAGAAGATGCACTAGGTCACTAAAAGTAGTTTCCTAAGTACTTAATTATGCGGCTTTAATTTAAGATTAGATGTCCTAATTATTAATTTCATAAATAATATTAACCTCATCAAAAAATGAGGTCAACAAGATATCTGCTAAACTAAAACTAGTCACCCCAACAGAAGAAAGGGAGAGTGCCTCGATAATTGCTCCTAATGTGTATGTGATCTTTTCTAAGGTCAAACTTGATGCCACCACATGAGCTATGATAAAGTTAGAGTTACCCCTAAATGATGTGAAGTGAAGTTATAAAAATAAATAATGAGACTTTGATAAGGTGATTAGCTAAAGGCCAAATCCTTAAGCCATTGCTCAAGGGAATGCACTTTTTCAACACTCAGATGATGACCTAGCAGCTCACACATGGTAAAGAGAATCACTTCTTTAGGAATACTTGGAGTGTTAAGGGAGATAACTTGTGGGGCAAATAAATGACCTTCATCTCTATCTGCCGATGCCTGGACACTCGTAATGCTCAACTATAATAATAACAAGAGCTTAGAATGGTTAAGAGGAAGAGCTCAAAAAATAAAATGATAATGAATCCTACCTCAGAAAGACTACCCTCCATTAAATACTTTTATAGAGGTGGTTTCTGCAACCTGCTTACTATGACTTACCGATATCAAATTAGGGGAACATCCTCTTCCTCCTCTTGAGCACTAGTTAGTGGAAAGGAAGGTTGTTCTACCATAGTGGTTGCACTCTCCGCCTCAACAGGACAAGTGTTCAACCTCACCTAGAAATCCTCATTACCACCTTTGGCTGGAGCAGCAATAGTCTTGCAAGGGGGACCATCTGAGGTACTCACCTCAGCCATAGGGGTAACTATGGACTTTTCACCCTTCTTGGTTTCTACATCTTCTAAAGTCCTACCTCAAGTTCAGAAGAGACGATATCATAGCGATATTTCTTAGCATTCATGATGAATAACAAATATCTCTCAATAATGATGACTCAGCAACAAAGAGAGATTCTCACCTTAGTAGCAGGCATAATGCAAGGAAAAGTTTATGAAAGAGATAGGAGCAATGATTATTTTTGTAGAGAAGCTTGGATACTTTAGAGGTGATGTGATTATCCATAACTTCTTGGTATTTTTTAGAATTCATTTAATGCTCGAAACTACTTATCTTTTTCATTATTCTGTCCTTTTTGTGAGTTAACTTTATGAGGAGTAAAGGAATCGAGGAGCTAAATGTATATCTAAATATTCAAGAATGCTAGAATATCCTTGACAACAAGTCATCATTGGGACAATTATGGGTTAAAGAAGGGGAATCAAAGAATAAATTAAGGGCACCAAACATGCAAGTAGACTCTAAGCTAGCAAGTAACCATGGATGATCGGATAAATATGAACAACCAATGTTTTATTACCCTATAAAGAACTACAAATTTGACACATTAAAAGAAGCAATAGGTTGCCTACACCCACAAGCTATGAAGCATACAACTCACTGAAGAAAAACTCACCTCATGTTAAGGTGAGTCATAATCTGTACTTGACTTACCAAACTTGTACTTATCATATGTAACAACTTAGCCCCTCCCCCTAGTTATTCTAAAGAGGGTCCTTTCAAAAGAGGTTGTAAGGTTCCTTTTCATTTTTCTTTTCTTTTTTGAGGGATGCCATAACATTCATTGTTTATATTAAATCTTCATGGAATAATAAAATTGGAGATATATTTGTACTTCTTTTACTTTATTATTACTCAATTTTTATAACCATGATTTACATGTATCTTAGAGAGTTCATCCTCACGGCATGGGTAGCTTAGATTCAACACTCTCCAACTCCCAGATCATTTCTCTCAGCATTCTAAGCAGTCCCAAAAAGATTATTCACCTAACCATGGGTGAACTAATATAGTATCATTTGAGAGACAAGGAAGTCTGTTCACTCTATCTATGGCTTCCTTTCTTGATGATCTTGCCTTAAGCTAATCATCAACATTTAAATAACTTTATCTATATTTGATGAATTCATTCCTTATTATATAAACTTAATCCCTTCAAGACAAAACTTAAGGAATGAAATCTTGACAAGTTTTCCTCTTTTTATGTGCTAAGATAATGAGACGTTTGAGTGGAATGAGTCATCTCACCTAGAGTAGAGAGATGGAAATGGAGCCGTAAGAGCATATTGCCTGGCCAAGACCATTGATTTATAGAGGAGAGCATAAATTCATTGTGCCAAGAATTAAATAATTTTTAAATGATGGTGAAAGCAAATTCACAGCATAGGAAAGCTATTAAAGTAGACTCACAAAGCAATTTAGTGGCCATGAAAGCTGAGGTGACCATGCTCTAACATTGGATTGAGTCAAGTACGTCTTCTCTCTTTAACATGGGTGCCAACTTCATGTTTGATTATTTGTTAAATAAAGGGGCATTTAATGAGAAATGGCACTTAAACTGCATCATAAAATAAATAAATAGATAATGTAAAGAAGGGTTAGTAGTGTGTCATTCTATCACTATTTATTGTAATCAAAAGAAAAATATATATTTGTTAAGAGGAATCTTCTTACTCATCTTGCTTCATCAAGTCTTTCATGACTTGAGCCACTTAGGATTTTTTTGGGATATCAAAATGATTTCTCTATTTATTATCTAATGTGATGTTCATGTTACCAAGCTATACTTGCTACATCTATAAATTTACTTTTATCAAGGTGGTTAAGATTCTTTATTACTTTTCTCTCTCATTTTGAATGAGTGCTTTATTCTCTGTGTGTAGTTTCTTTCTTTTTATTCCTCCCATTAAGTCATCTATTTTTTAAGTACAGTAATGGCTACTCAAAAAAAGGTAGTGATTGCATTCATGTAAGTTAAGGCTAAAGAGGTTTCTGATCTTCAGCTATTAATAGCATTGTTAATCTTCCATGGATACTATAATTTAGATTTTTTGATGCAAGTGGTAGACCAGGATGAGTGACTTAACTCTACCAAGTTGGGCGAGTTATCCATACCGCTATACCACTTCAAGTGTGGGCTTTGACTTTCTCTTCTTAGCAATTGGGTGGAGATTTAAAATTATTATAAAGTGGTGCCAACCAAAATTCTATCAAATTTGATGGTGAGTAACACCACCTTTCATTTATACCTAAGAGATTAGCATTTAGTGTGAAGCCTACTTATCTTTTGCTATGCCTTATTGATGAATAGACATTAAGATGGGAATATTTAGTTTTTGATAGTTTTATTGAGTATCCATGACGTAGCACATCAAAGGAGGAAAGGACCTATTATAAGGTCCTAAACCAAAGCTTAAACTTAAGAGGGAGTTGATGTAGCACATCAAAGAAGGAAAGGACCGATCACAATGCCCCAAACCAAATCTTGAACTTAAGAGGATTTTATTATACTTTATGTGTTATGGATTTAAATTTCATGTGTTATATTATGTAGTAATGAATGCATTTAATCATGTTTAGGTGTTGTATCAGAGTTGTGGTTGAAAACATGTGAGTTCATGTGTTAAATTCTAAAGGTGTTGGTCTAGTGCTTAGGCCCTACCTTTTTGGTGCCTTCGTGCAGTATTCCATTGTATTTAGTATTCAGGAATAAAGAATCTAGCACCTTGGAACTTTTGGAGTGAGCTCTCAACTTCCTCGCCATAGACCTAGGACTCTTATAGACACTAAAAGTTAGTCTTAAGACACTTCTAGTGATTAGGTCAATACTTAACATAACCCTAGAGGCTTAGAAGAGTTAGCCATAGGAATTGGTTGTGCCTTATGGATTTGGGAGGACTTGTGTACCCTATAGCCTAAACCCAATCCTTGCTTCCTTCTTTCAAATTCAACCTCAAATCAAACTCCAAATCATAAATCAATTCCAAATCAATTCCAACTATCAAATGATTGAAACCCATGATTAAATTCAAACTCCAAATACCTTCATAAACCCTTTGATTTTATCTTATTGACTTAGCCTTAACCAAATTAAAATCAACCCCAACCTAATTGATCTTCTCAATTGTCAAATTCAAATCAAAATTCCAAACCATAAATTAATTCCAAACTCCAAATGATTGAAACCCAAATCAAATCAAATTCATAATTTTAGCCCTTTTAGCTAAATTCTTCAACTTGGCTAAATGTTACCCAAATCAACTGAAAACCCATAGATTTCTTCATGATTCAATCATTCCTTCAATCATTGTTCCAAATATAAACATAAACAATCATTATCAAACCAAACCCAAGTCATCCCAAGTCAAGTCCATGTTGACCTTTTGGCTTGAAATTATCATATGAACCCAAACTAATTTATCTCCTAACCAATTGAAATTGAATTTATATGTCAATATAAAATCCATATATAAACTCAACCAAATCAAACTCAACTCAAAAATCAAGCCAACTAAGCCCAATTGGCTCACTTGACCCAAAGTGGCCAATTTGACCTACATGAACCAAAATCCAATTCAATTCAAATCAAATTGAATTGAGCCAATCCAAACTTCATGTCATGATTGTTGATCATCTAGGTTAATCAATTATCATGAATTAGGTCAAACCAAGTCAACCTAGCCTGTTGACCAAGTCAACCTAGCTAGTTGACCAAGTCAACCCTTTAACCTATATGAACCCAAACTAACTAAATTGAAACTTAAACTAAATTGATTATAATTAATGGCTCATCAAGTTCACACCAAATTGATTATTGAACTTGACCAAAGCCTCAATTAAGCCCAATTTGATCAGCTGGTCAACCTAACCCCAACTTAGCCCAATTTAACCTTAAGGGTCAAATCAATTTAAAACCCAATCAAATCCAAATTGAAATTAACCAAAACCTATAAAATATTCCAAAGGATCAACCAAACCCAAAAAAAAACCCATGATTCAAGCCAATTTGGTCAATAGGGTCAAATTGGTCAACTTAGCCCAAATTGACCTAAAGGATCAAATTGGCGAGAATCTAAATTAAATCCAAATTAAACCAAATTGATTAAAAATAATTGAACCAATATACTCCAAATTATCATTTAAAGACCCAACCCTTAGTTTGACCCAATTTGACCAATTGGTTAACCTAGCCCATTTTGACCCATTTTGACCTAATTTGACCAAAATGGGTCAAATTGACCCAAATTAAACCAAATGAACTCCAAATGACATGAAATTTGGCCAAACTCACTTTTGATTCATTTTAAATCTACTCAAATCAAATTAAATATCAAATGACCACTTTGCCATTAGGTTAAGGGCATCCTATGAGAAAAGTCACTTGCCCAAGTGGTTATTTCTCTTCCTTGGCCACTTGGCACTCATCTATTGGTCCACATAGGCACCAAGGACATTGATCATCTGACCCAAGGGGTGGTTGGGGTAGCCATGACTCATAAGGAGGTGAGTTAACCTCACCTCTCCCTTTGGAACACTTAGCATGAAGGACTCTCACCTCCCCTTGCTAGGACACCCATTTGTCCTTCATGGTAGTCACTTTCCATGCCTAAGCCAACCAAAATGAGCCACCTAGGATGATTCTCTTGCATTCTCAACCATCCTAAGCCAAATGACACTCATTTTGGAGCGAAAGTCAAACAAAGGGAAGGATTTTCGGCCAAAATCAAACACAAGCATTATAGGCTGAAGAACTCCTCCTCCCACTCTCATTTCCATCCCTTAGAACTCTCAAACCAACCAATAATCATTCCCACTTGATTTTGGGGTGATAAACACAAAAAATAAGTGGATTTTGATGAGGAAGTGGCTGTGATTGGAGAAGACATCATTCTGAAGTGAAGGCGAAGGTCTAGGCTCATTCAAGGATTCTTCCCCCACTCAAAATTGTGGTCGGATCATCACCACTATCGAAATCATCCCCGGTGAGGTAATCTTCAAAAAAACTCATAGCCAGCCTTAGGATTTCTTATTTTTTGTAACATTTTTTAGGCGATGTTAAGAATTTTCCTTAGAAATCTCTTGCATTCTTTATTTTATATGATCCCAATATGAAATATAAGTATTCTTGTGTGAATTGACATGAAAATGATCCCAATCAGGGGAGATTTCATTTAAATTTTGTAAAAAAAAATTTCATAAACCCCTCAGATTACTATTCATTTGGTCGAAATGTACATTAGCTATAAGATCCCATGGTTCGCAGGATCGGATAGCTCAAATCATGCGATCTAAGCATTTTTTCCTTTGATCTTGTGGATCAGATTTGGACCGTCTGATCTATGATTGGATGGTCCAGAATGATCCATGTGTCACAGTCAAAGTTCACCCACAATTTTTTCGCTCGTTGGCTAATTGGCACCGCATTGTCACACTTGCCAACCGCACGACGTCACATTGCCACGTTAGTGTCGCACGTGGTGCTGACTGGATTAAGTGAAAAACTCTAGATTTTCTAATTTCATAATTTTTTAAATCACCTAAAACTTCAAAAATTTATAGAAAATAAAATAATTAATGAAAAATTGCAAATAAGGGATCGTTAGATTCATCTTTCCAAGAGGAGCTCAATAAACCCAAAATCCAAAAATTTGTTGGATAGTTTGAGATTAATTTAAGTTTTGATAAAAATCAAATTTCATTAATTAAACTAAAAATACACTTAAGTTAAAATCAACCTACCATAAAAAGTTCAAATCAAAATCACTTCTGGATTGAAAGATATTGAATTTTGAAGTTCAAATGATTTATTTTAATAAAATAAATTAACAAACTTCATGAAAATTATCTTAATCAACTGAAACTTTGATAAATCATAACTAATTATAAAAAAATTTAGAAAATACAAAAAATACTCATTTTAAAGGTATTTCAGAGAAGATTAACTTAAAATTAATTTTAATTAATTTTAATAGTAATTAAGGCATAATTTTAGTTTAACTCAAAACTTAATTAGCTTAATTACTCTTTAATTAACCAAGTAATTAATCTCAAATGTGTTGAGTTTGATTAATGGCATGACCTCTACTTCCCATAATTTTCTTGAGATTTATTGCTTGGTTAATTAGGGAAATTGGTTGTCATAGTATTAATTACTCTCTTAATTAATTAAGTGATTAATTAACATTCTAAAGAGAAATAAAATCATTAATTAAGCTTATTAATCATTGTGAGATAGTGAATGAACATGAAGAATGAGATTGGGGCATCTTTCCCATTCATTTCCCTAATTTCACTTCACTTGACTTGAAATTAATTAATTTGGGATTAATTAATGGTTTAATTCATTAATTAAATTAAATAATTAATTAAATTGAAATCAAAATCATTCCAAAACTTGTCTAATTTAATCTTGGGTAGCTATTTAGGTGTTCAATAACCCAAAAGGGGAGATAATGAAATTATGGTTAGCTCACATGTACGAGAAAATCATAAAATTTAAGTGAGATCCCTTAAGCTTAATTAACTATTAATCATGAGTCAATTGCATTAGGCCCCTTTCATTTCTTAGGTGCATTGCAAATTTACTTTCCATGTGGTCTCATATCATGTTGGCTCATTATTAAATAGTTAACTAACTTAAGGTGATGTAGGTAAGGGTTAATTAATCCATTTAATTCATACCCTAACCTAATTAAATCATAAAATCAACTTAATTACTTCCTCATTAAACCAAAATTAACTCACACATGGGGAATGGGATTAGGACCAGCAAACCTCTTTCACATTTCCTATATTAAATCAAACTCAAAATGAAATGACATTAAAGAAACTTTGATTTATTTTAAGTGGCTTTATTTAGTATGACTATCCTTAGGACTTAATTAGATTTGAATGGAATCACAATCTTGTGTTATTTTATTTCTTTTACTCATGCTAAATGTTGCTTTCCATATGTAATCACACATTTATTTCTTTTAAAATTAAACAAATGAAATAGTTTCTTTTATGCCAAATTGCATGTTAATTTGAATTAAATAGTGTGGCTATTATCACTACTAAATAAAATATCATTTTCAAAAGCCTATAAATTAATTATTATAAATGAAGTGATGTTAATTACAAATAGCTATAAGGTTGCATGTGTTGCTAATATAAAACATGCAATGTGAAGTTCTCATTCCTTACCTTACATGGATTCATATAGGATTATCAAATGTATAGTTCATTTTAAAAGAACAAAACATTTGCCTAAATCTACTCCTATGCATTCCCATGTTAAGACTTAAGAAGAACTTATATCATATATGTAAATCACATAATCAAATCAAACATAATGTATTGCATGACTTATCCTTGTGGTTCTTTTTGTTCATTCATATGTATCTGAGCAAAGTGGTATATTAGTCTGGACACCCCAGGGCTATGAGGCTTTAAGTAGCCCTAAGTAGGTCTTGTACCTTACACCCCTGGTGCATAAAATAATGGTGCCATACTCACTTTAAACTCTTATACATATGTATGTATGATGTGGCCAATGAAAAAGAATCATAAGTCAAATAAATCAAAAATACAACTTTTGCATGGATTTTCCTACCTTATAGTTGCTTATACATCTACATGTATCTAAGAAAAGTGGCATAATAGTCTGGACACCCCAGGATTGCAAGGCTTTAAGTATCCCTATGTTGGTCTTGTACCTTACGCACTTGGTGTAGAAAATAATAGCGTTGTAATCACTTAAAACTTTTATACATGTGAATGTGTATCTAGCTAATGGATGAAAAATTCATCTTTTCTATTAAAAAGGCATGCATTCATAATTCAATTAAATAAAATATTTAAATTTCAAAACATACATCTTTGAATTCATCATTCAAGTGTGCTAAGATGCAAATGGCTTGTATAGGTATGCTTAGGATTTAATCATATGCATGATGTACATGGTGGAAATAAATGAAAAAATATGTGTTATGTGATAGTAATTCATTTTAATTAATCTTAAGATGTCTTTCTTATGGAATAAGGTCATTTAGAATGAAACTAAACTTAGGATTAATTAAAACATATAATAAGTCATTCACTAAAGAAAATTAATTTATTGACTTGCTTTAGAAGTGACTTAAGGTAAGGATGAAAGAGAGATTCCCTTTCTTTCTTTTCTTTATAATACTTAGTTGTAAAGTGTAGGCCATATGAAATAAAATAATACACTAAATAAAATCTTCAAATCACTTAAATCACTTAAAAATAAATTAACCCCTTATAAATTAAATCCCTCACGCTTTGCAAATTACAACTCTAAAGCCTAGTTAGGACATACCACATAAGCTTTAATGCACACACATTAGACTAAGTCACCATTTCTAGCTTTATGTTAAGGCAGTGTATGGTTTGATGTATGCTTATTTTATGATGTATTATTATAAATTGGATGTTAGGGTATATGTGTGTAGTCTAGAAGTTAGGTAGACATTAACTTAATTATGCTTTTTGTAGGGGATTGTGCTTAAAGGGCTATCATAATAAAAATATAAATGCTTCTTACTGTGCAGGTTGCTTAGCCCCTAAGCATAACCCAAGTTAGGACAGGTGGGCTTGGTTACCCATGTGTGGGGTGCTAAGTCCAAATTACTCATATAACTATTTGGGTTGTATGGTGTGTGTAGATTACATTTAGTTTTGCAAGTATAGCTAGATTTACTTTCCCTCTTTTAATGTAATTTTTCATTAGGATTAAGATGATTTTTATGGGGGATTAGGATGAGCATTGGTTATAAGATTAAGTCTTATGTACCATGTGATGCCTTTGGATCAACCACATTCAAAACAAGCCAAATGGAAGAAAAAAATGGAGCAAATCAAATGAAGAAATAAAGGATGGAGAAATGAAGAAATGATGAAGGAAGAATGAAGAAGGAAGACCCCCATATCATTCATCATTTGTAATTGTAATTACTTTCTTGTAATTCGGGTTGTATAAGGGTAGAGCTCGACTACCCACATTTCTTTTTGGGTTGTACAGTGGTACCCGACCATATCAGCATTTTATTCTTTTGTGATAGATTTATAAAATTGATTGATCTTTTGTTTTGCTTGTGTATTAGAAAAGCATTCCTTTTCATAGTTTGTTTATGATTGGAGATTGTTGTATGGCCTGGATGCAATTAGGCTCTTAGGATAAAAATAAATTTTCTATCCCACTAACCAACTCATAACTAAACTTTTAAAATAACTCATAACCTAAAGCTTAGGTTTTAAATCAAGATAATAAAATATTTAACAACCCCTTAGTTGGATGTTGTATGTTTAATAACACACATATCATCTTATTTCACTCATGATTAGAGAGGGCTTCCATTTGTGCCAGATAGAATGGGCTTAACCTTTTAGAGCCTATGATGGAAGAACACCTCTTTCTCTCTTTATTTGGCCCATAATTAACTTTTCGTGCATTTATGCATACAAAATCCTATAGTCTGTGTCAAAATAAAATGTCCAAAATTAAATAAAGCTTGATAAAATTTGCATTAGACTTAAGTCATTATTCATACTCCTCATGCTCTAGTCTCTTAGGGAGTGGATTTAAGGACATAGTTTCTTTTTCTAAATAATAACAACCTAGCCATCTTGCAAAAGCATAAGACTTGCCTACATTGATTTAAAGCATAGGAGGAGTTAGCTGGTTGGAACTCTAGGCGGTTATAAGTCCAGCATTCAGGTGGTTTGTCTTCTCTTATGGAGATAAATCATATACCCACTTTTGCCTTAGATTTAGGTCATGCTTTGGTCCTCGCCAAAGCTCCCTAGATTTAGGATCTAAGTTATTGTTTCCCTTCATGCTACATGCATAAATCCTCACCTTTTATGCATTTTCACAATCTTGTATTATGGAATTATAAGTCCTAGATTTCTAATAAAATTGTAATTCAAATAAATAAATCCCCTCGACTTCAAAAATGTAAAGTCCAACCATAGGATAGATTGGAGTGCTCACTAGGCTTTCTACTATCATGAGCACTCCCTACTCATCTCCTTCGATTTGGATAGAAACTTTTCCCTTTTGATCTCTCCCACTTGATTTTCCAAAATACAACAAATTTATTGATAGTCCTATCTTTAAATTCTTTCGAGATAATAATCACCTACTTTAATCGAGAGTATTCTTAATGGATTCATTTTTCTTAAGATGTAATTAACTATGGGGCTTGCCATAGGGAACTTTATTACTTGGTTTAAATAAACCATACTTTATTCATACATATAAAGTAGGGGAAAAATCTCTAGTATATTTGAAGACTCATCATGCCTTAGGAGTCCTTATTAGGTGATTAGGTTATTGTAGCATATTGACTTCTATATTTTAAGATAGAACATTATTCCTCAATGTCATACCAGATCACCTCAATAAGCATGCACTCATATATATGTGGTGTCCCCCTCCCCCCTCAACAAAATGAAACATTCAAAAATAAACACCACATATTTTTCTAGTGACGCTGCTGGGGATGGTTCCTCTCTCCGTCTCAATAAATGATTGTTGTCTCCAAGCATCGATAGTGGACTTGCATTTTATGTGAGTCTAAGACTATCTTTCTTCGTTGGCACTTCGCTTATTTCATCCTTAAGAAAAGTTAGCCAACATCCTTTAAGTTTTAGGACCTCACTCCATGTAGGTCTTGAAACCCCTATTAGGCTCCCCAATAGGTGAAAAATAAAATTTATCAATGAAGGGAGAGATAATAAAAATCTAGAATCTCCTTACCACTAGCTTGGTGAGGCAAGGTTCATCAAAAATTTAAAGAAAATAAATTATTTCACAAAATGACACTTTCTAAAAGCACCTTTTTTTGAAAATAGCCACCTTCATTCAACATACTCAAATTTGTTGAATGAATATCCAATTTTTGAAATTATAAATAAAAAAATTGAAATTCCACTCAACATATTTCACATATGCTAGAGTGGAAGTTTTTTTTTCAAAATTCAAAAACAAAATCACATACATGGCATTAAAAAATATCATTGAAATCTATTTAACATATTCAAGATTTGTTAAATGAATTTCACTTCTATTTTGGAATCTTATTTGACATACCACATTTGTCAAACAAAGATCTCCCCTCTCCTTCCAAATAGAAAGAGAGCACACTAAACACATTTGATTCCCACTTAACATGTCAAAGTTGTTAAGTGAGAATCTCATTTTCATGAGCATTTGATTACACTTAATATTTCAAAGTTGCTAAGTGAGAATCTCATTTTCATGTGCATTTGATTGCCACTTAACATGTCAAAGTTGTTAAGTGAGAATCTCATTTTAATATACATTTGATTACACTTAACATATGTAATTTTTAAGTGAGAATCTCCTTTTTAAACAAAACATAACTTTGACCTCCACTTAACATATTCAATTTATTAAGTGACGGTCTCATTTGAAAATAGGAATTTGACCTCCACTTAACATATTCAATTTGTTAAGTGAGGGACTCTTTTAAAAACATAAATTTGACCTCCACTTAACATATTCAATTTTTTAAGTGAGGGTCTCATTTCAAAGCATAAATTTGACTTCCACTTAACATATTCAATTTGTTAAGTGAGGTTCTCATTTTCAAAACATAAATTTGACTTTCACTTAACATATCCAATTTGTTAAGTGAGGGCCTTATTTTTAAAACATGCATTTGGGCTTTCACTTAACATACCAAATTTGTTAAGTGGGAGTACCATTTTCAAAACATCAATCACATCACATTTCAACTTTCACTTAACATACCAAATTTGTTAAGTGAGAGTCCCATTTTTAAAGAAAAATCAAAACTTAAATCAATCACATTTGGACTTTCACTTAACATACCAAATTTGTTAAGTGGATGCCTTTTAAAAAAAAAAATTCAAATCAAAACATGCATCAATCACATTTGGCTTTCACTTAACATACCAATTTTGTTAAGTGAAAGTCCCATTTTCAAATACAAATTAAACACATGTGGCTTCTACTTGACATATCAAATATGTTCAGTAAGAAGCCCCATTTTTAAGATAAACATTTCACACATCATAAGCAAAAAAATATTCTACTAAAATTTCTAAACACACAATCATAACCTCTTCTTAGCATACTCAAATTTACTAAGTAAAGGTCCTTTCAAATCACCAAAATATTTTCAAACAAGATACACTAAATGCGAACATCTCCAAGAAAAAAATCTCTTCTCAAATTTTGAACCCCACACAACCTACCTAAATAGGTGGAGTAGGGGTTCTAAAACTAAAATCAAATGGAAAAAGACTCTCCTCCATTTCAAAATCTCTCCACTAAACCCCACATAACATATTTAAATTATTGAGTGTGGGTTCAGGATTCTAAATCTATATTACTCTTATGGAATGAATATTAAAGCAAAAATCTGACTTAGATTATATTTCAACATTTGTAGAGATACAGCTCAGATCAGTCAGTACAATCTTTACAGTCAGTAAGCATGGCCTCATAGAAGTTTGTTTTCACTTTCTCATTCGGGATGGACTTGGCCTTGGATCAGGCCAACCTTCCTGAAACTGACTCCACCCATCTAGTCTTCTTCAGCTAAGGTTTTTTATGGAGCATGAGTTACTTATGAGGGGGCAACCCTCACTACCATTAGTCGGGATGAGGTGGCTGGGTAGAAACCAGTCATCCATATTAATATTCCTTTCAATTTTGAGTATCCTCTATTGAAGAGGAAGGGTGCAGTTGTTCCCATCCCCATTCTGAGATAGTCTCGGCATCTATCCATCCATCTATTCATGCCATTACTCCAGCGAGAGCTACTACCTCCTCTTTGGTTATCCCTAACGGGAAAGCTATCTTAGCTTCTAAGATAGTCTCCTCTACTTATGAGGTAGGCACTAGCTCCTACTCTTCCTTGTTCACCTGTACTCAATGCCACAATAAAAATCACAAGGTTAAGCGGGAGCACGAGCGAGCAACTAGAGAGCTTAAGGCTACATCTCAAATAGCCGAGGAGGGTTCTCCCCTAGAGGTCTCTCCACTCCCAACCAACAACAAGTTCCATCCCCTCTCAGCATTAGACAGAGAGGAAGATTACAAGAGGATTTCTGCTTCTCCTTCACCATCAGTATACTATGAGACACCAGATAGGGAGCATGTGAGGCCTTATGTTGGACATAGAACTATCTTGCACCAGGTTGGCAGAGCACACAAATGCTTGGAGTTTGTTACCTTATTTGATATATGATCATTGATCCATAGGAGTTTCAGGGGTCAAATCCATAGGGAGAGAGCAACAGAGGCTCAAGCATCTACTTATACAGACAGGAGAGAGTGGAAAAGATACGCCAAATAGTTGGTAGCTTCTGCTTTGAAAGATTTTCCTAATCGTCCCCCCATAAGGGCCGATCATATATACATGATTGTCCTTACTGGCACTACCTGCCATAAGCATAGGTCTTTCCTTGAGGGACAGTCAGTGTTGCCTTCACACTGCTCCCCTCATCGTCCACCCTCACCCGTGCAGCTCCCAGCAGCCACCACTCTCACCAAGATCCAGAAGCCCCCATCTAGGGAAAGACCTTCTCCTTTGGTGATCCAGTTATGACCCTGAGATCCTGCTCCCTCTATCCCACCTATTGAAGAGAGATCAAGTTCTTCTACTCAACCCTCTACCTTAGCTATAGTTCAATAGGAATAGTGACCTCACAATGTCATAGTCACACCACCACCACCACCTTCAGAGCCAGTAGCAGTGGTAGTTGCAGAGAGGGAAGATGTTGTGTTATAGTTTCCATAGCAGTAGATCTCCCTTGGGACACCACTCCACTGATGAGCAGTCATGAGCATATCTCTTCCAGTGAGCACTCTAGTGATAGACAGTGTTAGGTATATCTCAGTGAGTGACCACAGTCCTTCCACCAATTAGCCCTGAGTACTTGTGTCAGCATGTTTAGATCGTTCTTTGGATGAGATCATAGTCAATTACTTTATTGAGAAGAGAGAACTCTTGGGTAGTGATCGCATAGATTCTGAGGATGAGCAGATACCTTTTGATCTTGATAAAGATAAACTTCTTGAGGATTTGATCAAAGTTCACATGGTTGACACTAGGAGCTCCCTTTAGAAAGATCATCATAGTTAGGAAGGTGTTGTGGTTGAGGAAGATGATGTCATCCATTCAACCCAACACCTCCATCAGTATTTTAAACAAAAGGATGATCAGATCAACTGGATGTAAAAGAGGATGGAAGACTTGTTAGCAGTCCTCCATGCACTTCAAAATTAAACCTCAATCCCACAACATATATCGATAGAGGTAGATCATCTCGAGTCAGCACATGTTATGGATCAACCCAAGAGTACTTATCCTGTAGATCAGGACAGTGGTAGCTTGCATAGGAAGGTGGTGGACAACACCTCCATACAATAGAAAGACATCAAAAGCATGGTGGAACAGTAAGTGAGGGGTGCATTGGTGCAAGCTCGTGGTGGCTCATCTATTCCAAAGGGTAGACCCTACCCAAAGGAATTTAATATTGTCAAATATCCTAAGGGTTTTGTGTCTCTTTCATTCAAAATCTTTGATAGTAGTGGGAACCCTCGATACACATAGCATATTTTAGGGTCGGATATTGCAATGCTAGTGGAAGTGATGCACTTTTATTTCGCCTCTTCGTCAATAGCTTGACAAGCATCACATTTTATTGGTATGCAGAACTACCCAATGGTTCAGTGAAGACATTTGTTGATTTGGAGTAGCTCTCTATGAAGAGATTTGTTGGAGCTCAACAAAGGGTAATTGTGATCTCGTTGTAGCTCAACAACACCCTGGTGAGTCCCTTGTTGATTACATTCTTAGATGACACAATTTAAGTATGAAATGCAAACCACAACTATCTGAACAGCATGCCATTGAAATTCTACTCAAGAATATCCATGGCCCGATCACCTTCATGCTTAACGAATTTATCATTAAGATATTTAAGAAATTAATCAACAAGGTGGCTAGTCTACAAGGGGAGGTCAAACAATTACCTTTCCAAGATCAGTTAGCACGCAAAGGAATTTGAGAAGAAGGGGATCATAGTTGATAAGGGGAAACAACCAGATAGGGTTCAGTCAGCACCTTGAGCTCAGCAGTCTCCTCTACCACCTCCTTTTCCACCACCTCGATCGTCATACCAGCCACCTCAATTTCCACAATGACCTCCATCGGCACCTCCTCAGTAGTATGCTCAATAGTATCCTCATCAGCATCAGTAGCAGTAGTATGGCTACCTTCCACTAGGTAGCAACCGTTTCTTACTCTTGTCAACAAATTGAATAAACCATATTCATTCAAGTGGGAGGTAGTCAGGAAGATCATTAAGAATCTCTTAAAGAAGTCTGATTTCTAGTTGCCAAAATCTAAGAGATCAGAGGAAGTGGCAAAAGTTATGATCCAAACTATTACCCCTACCACCGCATGCTAGGACATGTCTTAGAAGATTGCTTTACCTTTAAAGACTAGCTTGAGCATAGCTACAAGTCGGGTGCCATTGTCATCCCTAAAGAATATCTACTAGAATAACCCTCCAATTCTGTTAGGGTAATTCTTGGAGATACAAGTGATCTTTTTAAGATAGAGGAAGGTTGGGATATCTCCATATCCCGAACCTCCAAGAAAATCATCTCTAAGATCAGAAAATTACCTTTGCAGGTAAAGCTCAACTCTCAAGGAAGGTTTGCAAGTTGCTGGGACAACTTGAAAGAGGTGACAGCCCAGCGATCCCACTTACTTGCGGGATAACACATTAGCGCAACCACCGTCTGAGTCTAACACTCCATTTACCATTGCAACTACTACTTTTTCTTCCACTAGCTTCTTTTCTACAAACAAGAGGGTTGTATCAGTGGACAAGGGAATTAAATCCCTTACCCTACTTACTTTATTATATTTCTATCATGTATCTCCACCTAAAAAGAAATCAATGAAGAAAGCTTTCACTTACATCATGTCCACTTTTGATACTCTGGATTTTATTTCTCTCAGAAACTCTCCAAGTCTATAAAATAATAATGATAACTCTAGTTTTGATCATTCCTCTTCTGATTTAGAATTGGATTTTCCATTCCTAAATCATTCGGGTTCACCCATTGAGATTGATTTGGAGTCATCTAACTCCAATGATCCATAGGAGAAGTTGTAGGTGAACCTGATGAGCAGGTAGAACTTTCCACTAAACCATCTCATGAAGTCACTGAAGTCAACCTCCGTAGTGGCAAAGTTCTACCTCCTAGGGTAACAGCTCAGGATAAGGGTAAACAAGTCATTAGTTCTAGTGATCCAGAAGCCCCTCCATAGGATGCTCCATCTATGGATATGCTTGTGGAGGACCAGTCTAAAGTTAACTATTAAAAGCTAAACTGAGCATATATGATGCCCTTGCCTTATCCAAAGAGATGAGAGAGTCACTGATCAAAGCTCTTCTTGATCCATAAATATGCTTAGCTCAGCTGACCGTTATTGGAGAGGAGGCATGTTATTTAAGAGAAGACCCTGGAGTTACATTCACTGATGAAGATCTTCTTTTGGGGACAATAGAGCACAACCGTCCCCTCTACATTATAGTGGACATGGGAAAATTTAGACTCTCCAGGGTGTTAGTTGATCTAAGAGCATCAGTAAATATTATGAGTCTAAAAACCCTTGCCTACTTAAAGATTGATATCTCTGAACTTCAAGTAGATCAAATGATGTTAAGATGATTCAATTAACAAGGAGAGAGGGATCTAGGCTCTATAGTGTTTCCACGAGAGATAGATGACTGGAAGACAGAAGCTAAGTTCTATAATCTATTCAGATACATCTTTCACTTCTTTTCTCGGTAGGCCTTAGATACATGGAACATGGTTCCATCCTCTTTACATCGCATCAAATTTGAGAGGTGGAATCGAGTATTATTGTCAAAGGAGACTTGAAGCCATTCTCAATTAGAGAGGTGAGATATATGAGGATGCGACTATTCTTCCTTAAAATCAAAAGTCTATTCTTGTGAACTTGGTGAAAGTTCAAAAAAGAAAAGAAATAAAAAAGAAACAAAAGAAAAAAAAAAGAAAAAAAAGAAAAGAAGAAAATAAAAGAAAATAAAAAGAAAGAAAATGAAAGTGAGCGAGAATCGGCAGAGGAAGAAGTAGAGCCAGATATTGGATTCACCAGAGTTGTTCCTCCATATGAACACATGGGTAGGATGACTCTCGACCCCACAGGTAGAGGTAGAGGCAAATCGAGGTAGTTCCAGTGGAAGACCTCCTTGTGGACCCAAAGGAGCTATGTTGACTCACAAGGTACCCTCTATCCACATAGACTTAGAATCTAGTTGGAGGATGAGTCTCATGTGGTTAGCACCAACCCCACTCGTGGGTCCCTTTGGAGGTGACATTCAGAGCGGTGATGAAGAAGCCTCCAAGCAAAGCATGAATGTATTCGAATCACTATGTAGAATAGTGAAGTGTTGGGAACCTTAGCTCTAACCTCACTTTCTTCCAGTTGAAGGTTTAGTATTAAGGAGGCCCCCAGGTCATCCACAGATGTCAAGCCAAAGAGATTTTTATTGGGAGCATCATCCCCAAGTCAAGAAGCTGATATATAACTTGAGGATGATTCATATAAAGATTTAATACAATTGCCTTTTGATTGGTATTCATCTTGTGTTCTTAACTTAGCAAAGAAGGAAATAATCCCACATACTTTTTCTAAACATAGGTCTAATTACTTTAAAAGATTATGGGATAACCAAAGCAAATATTCTCAATCAAGACCAGGACTAAGATTCGGCATAGTAGATCTAGTCGGTGATGACAACCATTGCTTCATCATCACCACTCCTTTGGGTCTCATAGGTTCTTCTCAAATCATACTAACTCTTAAAAGGAGGTATCTTTAGAAACTTCAGATGACCCAAATGAGCTTGAAGTCAAAGCACCGAGTTTGAAGAAAGAAATTGATCAACCATCGATGAACTTAAAGAAATCAACTTAGGGCAAGATAATCCATGTCCAACATATATCAGTTCCTTGTTGAATTAAGAAGAGACCACTGACTTAGTTAGGCTATTAGTTGAGTTTAAGGACTACTTCATATGGAGTTATAAAGAAATGCCTAGTTTATCTCCTGACATAGTAGTCCATAAACTAACAATAGATCTTAATGCTAACCCTATAAACCAAGCTCTTAAATGCATGCGATTAAACATTGAATAGTAGGTCACTTTTGAAATCAAGATCCTGATTAATGATGGCTTTATCAGAGAAAAAAAATATCTTACCTGGTTGGCCAGTGTCATCTCAGTTAAGGAAAAGAATGTCCAAATTTGCATATGCATTGATTTTAGGGATCTAAATAAGGCATGTCCTAAGGATGAATTTCCACTTCCTATACCAGAATTAATTATGGACATTTACTCATCTCATGTAGTATTCTCTTACATGGATGGCTCTTCTACATACAACCAAATCAAGATGGCCCTCGAGGATGAAAGAAACACTACTTTTTTGAACCTCAATCGGAATCTATTATTATTTGTCCATGCCTTTTGGCCTTAAAAAATGCGATACTACATACCAGTGGGCCATGACTCAGATCTTCATCAAACTCATTCATCATCAAGTTGAATGTTATGTTGATGATCTAATAATCAAAAGTTTAGAAAAGGAAGACCATCTCTTTGACTTGAGAGTAGTTTTCAAATGGTTAAGATAATTTAACCTCAAAATGAATCCCGAAGTGTGCATTGTAGCTTCAAGAAAATTCCTTGGTTTGTTGTCAACATCGGAATAGAGATCAATCAGAAGATCAAGGCTATCTTAGAAATGCCACCCCCTAAAAGTCTAACTCAACTCAGATCATTCCAAGGGTGATTGGCATATCTAAGATGCTTCATATCCAACCTATCAGGAAGATGCCAACCATTCTTAGCACTTGTCAAAAAGGATGCCAAGTTCAAGTGGGATGACAAGTGTCAACATTTTTTGAAGACATCAAGCTACTATGACACCACAGTTCTAGCCCCTCCAGGTAAGTATTGATCCCTACACCGCATTAGATGACTCCCTTGGCACTTTGTTGGATCAAACCAATGATGAAGGAAAGAAAATGCTCTACCTCGGTCATCGTCTAATTCCTTACTAGGCAAACTAACCTATTGAAAAGCACCTAGCTTTAATCTTTGCATCCCAAAAGCTATGACACTACATGCTTTCTCATAAGGTGAATATCTAGGATCAATCCACTATAATATCTCATGACACACGACATATATCCGGATGGTTGGCATTGGTCCATGATTTTATCAGTTTGACATCACATTTTGTACCCCTCGTATGAAAGGACATGATTTCTTAGCAGCACACACCCGTCCACTAATTCCTGGATGACCTCCCTGATGAACAAATCATGAACATAGGGGACACTAGAATTTGCCATTGGGAGATGTATTTTGATGGTGTTGCATCCTTTCAAAAAGGAGAAGAACCATGATCTTCTCTTCAGAAAGGTAGGAATAGTTCTCTAACTTTTGGGCGATGTGATGAGATTCTCATATCATCATCCAATCCATGCACCAACAATGAAGAATATGAGGCTCTAATTTCTGAGTTAGTCATTATACTATGCATCCGGCATCAACATCTTGGGGATTCTCACTCATCATCAACCAAAGGTCCTACAAAGTTCTAAAGCCTAAGCTCCATCATTACCAAGTACTATGGAGTTATTGGCCCAAATCAGAGGTCCATCTACAAGATTCCTCGAGGAGAATCTGTAGATGCATTGCTTGGAGTTGGCATCGGAAGATGAGTCCATTCCAATAAGGGTCCAAAATATAAGTCTTATCCCTTGACATTGAACTCATTGAGAGACTCTCTCTTGAAGGAGGTTCATTGCCAAAAGAATGAGGAGTCAGATTGGAGGCAACCATTCATGGATTATCTGAATATAGGTAAACTACCTCAAGAGAAGTCACTAGCATATTAGATGAAGTAGAGAGCCCTTTCCTACTCTCTTATGGATGGCACTTTATACCAGAGGTCCTTCAATCATATGTGGTTATGTTGCCTAGACAAACATGAAGCCTGTAGGATCATGACTAAGGTACACTCAAGTTTTAGTCAATCGAGAAGATGAAAGCCAAGATCAAAGACTAGGATACTACTTGGCCTTTGATGATCACATACATGGACGTAGCTGGAGATGTCACCAATGTCAGGTGCACGGTGTGGTCCTACACCCAACATTCTACATTCTACATTGGCCTCATGGCCATTTGAGTGTTGGGGTACATAGTAGATGATCCTCCTTCTTCCAAGGGTCATAATTCATTTCTGCCACTAACTACTTTTCCAAGTGGGCAATCCCACTTAGAGAGGTCACAGCTCAGCATGTGCTCCAGTTTTTTAGAAACCATATCATATATAGGTTTGGGGTGCCTCGATGAATTATATTTGATAATGGTATTGCATTCAAGAGCACTAAAATCAATAGCTTTTCTTGGAGACACAACATAGATTGGAGATAATCTACCATCTACTACCCGAGGGCAAATGGTCTAGTAGAAGCATTCAATAAGACTCTCATCCAAATATTAAAGAAGACACTCATGACAATGGCGACATATGAGCGGTTAGTTGAAGCTTGGGCTACTACACATACAGAACTCCAACTCAATCTACCCTTCTCCTTAGTGTATGGGCAGCCATTACCATTAGAAGTCCAACTCCCATCATTAAGGATATCTGTGGGTAGCAAGATCACTACAGAGCATAATGTTAAGTTGCAGTTAGAAGAGCTTAAAGGTTTGGAGGAGAGACGCCTTGAGTTGTACAAAGCCAAAATGATTCAAGCTCACAAAAAGTTGGTCCACCCTAAAGCTTTTCAAGTAGGAGAGCTTATTTTAGTTCTAAGGAGACCAATTATTGCTCATCAAAAGATGGGATGTAAGTTTGAACCCACTTGGGAAGGCCCTTTTGCCATAGAGAAGGCCTACCAAAGAGGATTTTATCAACTTATAAATTATGAAGGAGAGTGTCCGATGCTTCCAATCTATGGGCTATACATAAAGAAATACTATCCATAGGTCTTGTTTGAAAATAATCATCAATAAACTTCTTTTCATATCAAATTCCATCTCTTATGTGTTAGAAATATCTTTTCTTGAATCCTCCACGATGTTTAGGGTAGGTGTAAGAGAACCCAAGCATCCTATCCTCCATAACACAAAAAATAAAACTCAATCCTTATGCTTTGGTTAGGCGTAAGAGAACCCAAGAGGCATACTATTTCAACTAGTAAAACTAAATTAGGTGTAAGAGAACCCAAGCAGCATCCTTTCTTGGTGGAGTCACAATTGCCCATGTGGCACCATTTCATCTATTTTTACATGTTTAGGGTATGTGTAAGAGAACCTAAGTGGCATCTTATTCCCTTTTCACAAAAACAAAGACATATCTTTTATCTCGAGCTATTTTGATGTGGGAGCAAGCCCCCATGGTACTCACTCATTAGTTGCTCTCGGTTAGACTGATATGCTACTTTATTAGTATGTCACCCCAGTGGTCACTTGTCTAGTGGATGTGAGTCCCTGCACTTTCTTCTTGACTTGACCATTACAAACTAACAAGTGCCTTGTCAATTTGGTAAGCCTTACTAGGCAGCTAGTAAGCTACCCCATGTTGACTTTGTTTAAGAGGATGTAAGCCTACACACTTTCTTTTTGAACTAGCCATCATGCACTGACTAGGTCGAGTATATTTGAGGTTTAGGGTAAGTCCCCCAGTTGCTCCTTTCCTTTTGACTACTTCAAGTTTAGGTCTAGTCCATACGTGAGACTCCTCATTTAGTAGTCACCTAGGTCGGATAGCCCCATGAGCGAAGACTATCCTGAGTTCCTCTTTAGAGATGTAAGCTACACACCTTCTTTCTAGAATGATTATGCAAACCGGGAGCACCTTAGGTTGGTTGGTTATCATGATGGGCGACACCCACGGTGGATACACCACTCTTGGCGGTGTGAGTCCCACTTCTCTCCTTGAGTTGGCCACGAATACTATAGCTTTCTTTTAGGGTTTTGGATAACACCTAGCGGCATGGGCACTCTATTTGGATCATGTCCTTAGCAACCCAATTTAGACACTACCCTAGTTACTTTCGGCTTAGACAGACCCTCTTTCCTAGTAGCCACCCCTATGGTTGGAGAATTTATTCTACGAATATGCAGAGTCTCCCTTAGTCTAGTAAATTAGAGATATGACTAGGCTGATATGAGCTCCTTCTTAGTATGGCCCCTCACAAACTGATAGGGTCCATGATAACAAACAAAAAAAATATATCTTCCCTTATGGATTAGGAATTCAAGCCTCTAGTGGCCCCTTTCGCAAGCAGGAATTATATATTTATGGTAGTGTTAGTAAAACTTCCTATAGGAATTGCTTCACTACTTTTGAGTTGAGATAAGTCCCTGGGTTAGCACTCTATCAATAGTCACCCTAGGTCAGGTTTGATTTTATATGCAAGCAATAGATCACCCCAATGGTTCCTTGTGTAGGAACCTCGCTTTCTTCCTAACTTGACCATTGCACAACAAAAGGCAGCCTCTAGGTTGGTGAGCTCTACCCTATGGCCGGTAGACTATCTCTTTGGATTTGTGAATCTAAGATAGGATTAGGCTGATATTAGCCCCTTAGTGGATCCATCACACACTGATGGGATCCATCAAATTAAAATAAATGAAGTTAAAACCAATGCAATTCAATCAAAAAGATATTATCTTTACTACTTGAGTTGACATAAGTCCCCTGCATTCATTCTCCTAGGTCGGTTGATTTTGTATCCAATAGATCACCCAGTGGTTCCTTGCTGTAGGAGATGTGAGTCCTGTACTTTCTTCTAGCTTGTCCATTTGCACCAAAGGTACTTTAGGTTGGTTAGCTCTACCATGGAGACTATCCCTTTGGATTTATAATCTAATATAGGTAGGCTAATAGCCCTTCTTAGTGGATCATCACATAGGGTCCATCTCATCAAATCATCATCCCTTTGGTGGAGTCTAAAATTAAATCTATCATATCCCAATCGAGCTCACATCTCTGTAGTGCATGCATCAATCATCCTCCCATGGATATATAAACCCTTCCTAATTGGAAGGTTCATCCAATTCCAGCTCATATCTGAAATGTGTGCTCAAACCAAATCATTCCCTTCATGGAGCTTTAAATCAAACATTTATAGTAATTAACTCTAAAATTTCTCCCAGTGAGGCATGATCAAACTTCTATCCTCAATGGGTTATACATTCTAATCCTCGATGGATACTCTACCCAAATCATATCTTGCATTCAAATCCAAACACCTTATCCCTAGTGGATAACCTGAACCTACTTCCCTAGTGGAAGGTTCACATGCTTGATCCCTTAGTAGATCATTTCTTCCACTCTTATGCCCTTGGCATAAATTGAGTTGCATTGCACTAAGATCTTGATTCCTTCTACACCTTGAGTTTAGGAGTAGATCATTTCAGTTAGTGTTTGTGATCTTTCAAACATTGTTGATCATCTCGGTTAACACCAATACGTGCGATCTGCCTTGTCAATCACACCACACCTATTGTATACCCTTTATTGACCTCACTTTTGAAGTGAGCTCTCAACTTCCTCACCATAGATCTAGGGCTCTTATATAACTAAAAGTTCCTTAGTCTTAAGACACTTCTAGTGATTAGGTAAACACTTAACTAACCTAGAGACTTAGAAGTTAGCCATAGAATAGGTTTGTGCCTTAGGGATTTAGGAGGACTTGCCTACCCTATAGCCTAAACCTCCTTCACTTCCTTCTTTTTTACCAAACACCAAATCAAATCAAATTCCAAATCAATCCAACTATCAAATGATTGAAACCCATGATTCAAACTTTAAATCCTTCCTAAGCCCTTTGATTTTATCTTATGGACTTAGCCCAAATTCAAATCAATCCCAATCCAATTGATTTTCAATTATTAAATTCAATCAAAATTCAAATCATAAATCAATTCCAAACTCCAAATGATTGACAAATCAAATCAAATCCTAATTTTAGCCCTTTTAGCCAAATTCTTGAACTTGGTTAAATGTTACCCAAATCAACTCAAAACCCATGGATTTCTTCATTCAATCATTCCTTATCATTGTTCAAATATAACATAAACCATTATCAAACCAAACCCAAATCAACCCAATCAAACCCATGTTGACCCTTTTGGCTTGAAATTGTCATAAGAACCAAAACTCATTTGGCTCCAAACTAATTGCAATTGAATTTATATGTCAATCTCAAATCCATATGTAAACTCAACCAAATCAAACTCAACTCAAAAATTAAGACAACTAAGCCCAATTAGCTCACTTGACCCAAAGTGGTCAATTTGACCTACATGAACCAAAATCTTATTCAATTCAAATCAAATTGAGCCAATACAAACTTCATGTCATAATTGTTGATCATCTTAGGTTAATCATTTGTCATGAATTAGGTCAAACCAAGTCAACCTAATTGACCAAGTCAACCACAGTTGACAGCCCAACCCATGAACCCAAACTAGCTAAAATTACATTAAACTAAATTGATTGCAACTAATATTTTCAAGTTCACCAAATTGATTATAGAACTTGACCAAAGCCAATTTGACCAATTGGTCAACCTAACTTGGAATTTAATCTTGGGGTCAAATCAATAAATCAAATCCAAATTAAACTTAACCAAAACCTATAAAATATTCAAAGATCACAAACCCAAAATAAGCCATGATTCCAATTTGGTCAATTGGGTCAAATTGGTCAACTTAGCCCAAATTGACCTAAAGGTCAAATTGGCCAAAATCAAATTAAATCCAAATTAAACCAAAATTAAAACCAATTGAATCAATATACTCCAAATGATGGTTAAACTTGACCAATAGTTTGACCCAATTTGTTTAACTAAATTAGTTTGATTTAATTTGATGAATTAACCTAACCTATTTTGACCATTTTCAATTTGACCAAAATGGGTCAAATTGATAATAAATCAAATGAACTCCAAATGACTTGAAATTTGGTAACCCACTTTTGACTCATTTTTAAATCTACTCAAATCAAAAATATCAAATGACCATTTTTCCCTTGGGTCAAGGGCATCCCATGAGAGAAACCATGTGGTCATTCTCTTCGCCACTTGGCACTCATCCATTAGTCCACATGGGCACCAAGGACTTGATCTTCCAAGTGGTTGGGGCAGCCTTGACTCATGGGGAGGTGACACCTCACCTCTCCCATTGGAACACTTAGCATGAAGGACTCCCACCTCCCCTTGCAGACACCCATCCACCTCACCTTTCATGATCAACCAAAATGAGCCACAGATGATTTCCTTCCATTTGACAACCCAAATCCAAATGACACTCATTGGAGCCAAAATCAAACAAAAGAGGATTTTTGGCCAAAATCAAAGGAATTAGAGGCTAAAACTCTCATATTTTCCATCCCTTAGAGTCTCAAACCAACCAGCAATTTCCCATTAAGGGTGATAAACACCAAAATAAGTGGATTTTTGAATGGAGAAGAAGACATTATTCTGAAGTGAAGGCAAAGTTCTAGGCTAATTAAAGGCTTCTTCCCCCACTCAAAATCATGCTCGAATCATCACTACCTGAAATCATCCCTGAGGTAATCTTCAAAAAACTCATCCACTTAGGATTTCTCATTTTTTGTGACATTTTTTGCGATTTAAGATATTTCTTCTTTATTTTATCGATTCCACAAAATAAATTTTTGGTGTGAATCGACATAAAAATAAGCCTAATCCAGTGAGATTTCAATTAGATTTCATAAAAATAAAATCTCATAAATGATTCTTTTCATGACGAGAAATAGGTCATCCATCTATGGTTTTCGAATCGGATCAAATCATCACATCCGAGCATTTCCACCCTTTGATAATGTGGATCGATCGATCGTCCAAAGAAATGATCGTCATCCGATCATCATTCGGTGGCACCGCATTGCCATGCCATGCCATCCAGCAGGTGTCGCATGCCACACGAATTTGCATGGTACAATGAGATGGCGCATTGCCACTGCGGTGCGATGGTGACTAGGTTAAGTAAGAAAATCCAGATTTTTTGATTTTAAAAATTATGTAAATCAACTAAAACTTCAAAAATTGATAGAAAGTAAAATAATTAGCAAAAAATTGCAAATATGGGCTAGTTGGATTCCTACTTTTAAGAGAAATTCAATAAACCCAAAATCGACAAATTTTGCTGGATAGTTTGAGCCTAATTTAAGTTTTAGTAAAAATCAAATTTAATTAATTAAACTAAAAATACACTCCAGATTACATTCAAATTTTTGATGATTGAAATTGAAGTTAAAATCGACCTACCATAAAAA
Organism: Cymbidium sinense; assembly: GCA_021442155.1. Classification (NCBI taxonomy): domain Eukaryota; kingdom Viridiplantae; phylum Streptophyta; class Magnoliopsida; order Asparagales; family Orchidaceae; genus Cymbidium; species Cymbidium sinense. Next base: position 94,792,645 of record CM038221.1, read on the forward strand.
TTTCAAATCAAAATCACTTTTGGATTGAAAGATATTGAATTTTGAAGTTCAAATGATTTATTTTAATGAAGTTTGTATATTTATTTTATTAATTGTAGAAAAATTTGAAAAATCATAACTAATTGTAGAAAAATTTAAAAAATTTAAAAAATACTCATTTTAAAGGTAATTTAGAGGAGATTAATTTAAAATTAATTCTAATTAATTTTGAATAGTAATTAAGACTTAATTTATGTTAAACTGAAAACTAAATTAGCTTAATTACTCCTTAATTACCCAAGTAATTAATCCCAAACTTTATGAGTTTGATTAATGGCATGACCTATGCCTCCCAAAATTTTCTTGAGATTTATTGCTTGGTTAATTAGAAAAATTGGTTATCTTAGCCTTAATTACTCTCTTAAATAATTAAGTGATTAATTAACATTCTAAATAGAAATAAAATATTTAATTCAGCTTGTTAATCATTATGAGATAGTGAATAGACATGGGGAATGAGATTGGGGCCTATTTCCCATTATTTTCTCTAAGTTGACTTCACTTGACTTGAAATCAATTAATTTGGGATTAAATACTATTTTAATTCATTAATTAAATAGCTTAATTAATTAAATTGAAATCATAATCATTCTAGAACTTGTCTAATTTAATCTTGGGTAGCTCTTTAGGTGTTCAATAATCCAGAAGGGGAGATAATAAAATTATGGTTAGCTCACATGTGTGAGAAAACTATAAAAGTACTTAAGTGAGATCCCTTAAGCTTAATTAACAATTAATCTTGAGCCAATTGCATTAGGCGCCTTTCATTTCTTTCGAACATTGCAAATTTACTTTCCATGTGGTTTCATATCATGCTGGCTCATTATTAATTAGTTAACTAACTTAAGGTGATGTAGGTAAGGGTTAATTAATCCATTTAACTCGTACCCTAACCTAATTAAATCATAAAATCAACTTAATTACTTCATCATTAAACCAAAACTAACTCACACATGGGGAATGGGATTAGGACCAACAAACCTCTTTTACATTTCCTAAATCAAATCAAACTCAAAATGAAATGACATTAAAGAAACTTTGATTTATTTTAAGTGATTTTATTTAGTATGATTGTCCTTAGGACTTAATTGAATTTGAATAAAATCACATGCTTGTGTTGTTTTATTTCTTTCCATCATGCTAAATGTTGCTTACCATATGTAATCATCCATTCATTTCTTTTAAAACTAATCAAATGAAATGGTTTCTTTTATGTCAAATTACATTCTAATTTGAATTAAATAGGTGTGGCTATTATCACTACTAAATCAAATGTTATTTTCAAAAGCCTATAAATCAATTATTATAAATGAAGTGAAGTTAATTACAAATAGCTATAAGCTTGCATGTGTTGATAATATAAAATATGTAATGTGAAGTTCTCTTTCATTACCTTACATGGATTCAAATAGGACTCATAAACGTATAGTTTATTTGAAAAGAACACAATATTTGCCTAAATCAACTCTTATGCATTCCCATGTTAAGACTTAAGAAAAACTTCATATCATATATGTAAATCACATAATCAAATCAAACAAAATTTCTTGCATGACTTCTTATCCTTATAGTCATTTTTGTACATTCATATTTACTTAAGCAAAGTGGTATATTAGTCTGGACACTCACGGGCTGGCCCTAAGTAGGTCTTATACCTTACGCCCCTAGTACAAAAAATAATGGTACTGTACTCACTTAAAACTCTTATACATATGTATGTGTGATGTGGCCAATGAATAAAAATTATAAGTCAAATAAATCAAAAATGCAACTTTTGCATGGATTTTCCTATCCTTATAGTTGCTTACACATCTATATGTATCTAAGAAAAGTAGTATATTAGTCTGGACACCCCGGGGCTACAAGGCTTTAAGTAGTAAGTAAATCTTGTACTTTACACCCCTGGTGTGGAAAACAATGGCACCGTACTCACTTAAAACTTTTATACATTTGAATGTGTATCTAGCTAATGGATGAAAAATTCCTCTTTTCTATTAAAAAGGCATGCATTCATAATTCAATTAAATGAAATATTTAAATTCCAAAACATACTTCTTTGAATTCATCATTCAAGTGTGCTAAGATGCAAATGGCGAGTATAAGTATGCTTAGGATTTAATCATATGCACGATGTATATGGTGGAAAGAAATGAATAAATATGTGTTATGTGATAGTAATTCATTCTAATTAACCTTAAGATGCCTTTCTTATTGAATTAGATCTTTTAGAATGAACCTAAACTTCTGATTAATTAAAACATATAATAAGCCATTCACAAATGGAAATTAATTAATTAACTTGTTGTAGAAGTGACTTAAGGTAGGGATGAAAGAGAGATTCCCTCTCTTTCTTCTCTTTATAACACTTGGTTGTTAAGTGTAGGCCATATAAAGTAAAAGATAACACTAAATAAAATCTTCAAATCACTTAAATCACTTAACGAGAAAGCAACCTCTTATAAACTAAATCCCTCACACTTAGGAAATTACAACTCTAAAGCCTAGTTAGGACATACCACACAAGCTTTAATACACACATATTAGACTAAGTCACCAGTTCTAGCTTTATGCTAGGACAGTGTATGGTTTGATGTATACTTATTTTGTGATGTATTATTATAGATTGGATGTTAGGGTGTATATGCGTAGTCTAGATATTAGTCCGACATTAGCCTAATTATGCTTTCTATAGGGGGTGTGCTTAAAGGGCCATCGTAATAAAAATATAAATTCTTTTCACTGTGCAGGTTGCTTAGCCCCTAAGCATAACAGAAGTTAGGATATGTGGGCTAAGTTACCCACGTGTGGAGTACTAAGTCCAAATTATTCATATAATGGCTTGGGTTGTATGGTGTGTTTAGCTAACATTTGTTTTGTTGTTGTAGCTAGATTTACCTTCCTTCTTTTAATGTATTTTTCATTAGGATTAAGATGATTATTATGGGGGATTAGGATGAGCATTCATTATAAGATTAAGTCTTATGTACCATATGATACATTTGGAGCAACCACATTCAAAATAAGCCAAAAGGAAGGAAGAAATGGAACAAATTAAATGAAGAAATAAAGGATGGAGAAGTGAAGAAATGAAGAAGGAAGATTGAAGAATGAAGACCCCCCATAACATTCATCATTTATAATTGTAATTATTTTCTTGTAATTTGGGTTGTGTAAGAGCTTCTACCCACATTTCTTTTGAGTTATGCGGTACCCAACGCATCGCCTTTATTCTTTTTGCGATAGATTTATAAAATTGATTGATATTTTGTTTAGCTTGTGTATTTAAAAAGCATGCCTTTTCATAGTTTATTTATGATTGGTGATTACTGTATGGCCTAGATGCAATTAGGCTCTTAGGATAAAAATAAATTTTTTGTCCCACTAACCAACTCTTAACTAAACTTTTAAAATAACTCATAACCTCATAAAAGCTTAGGTTAAATCAAGATAATAAAATATTTTAGCAACCCTTAGTTTGGATGTTGTATGTTTAATATCATATAATCTTATTTCAAACATGATTAGAGTGGGCTTCCATCTGTGCTAGATATAATGGGCTTAACCTTTTAGAGCCTATGATGGAAGAACACCTATTTCTCTCTTGATTTGGTCCATCATTAACTTCTCATGCATTTAGGCATACAAAATCCCATAGTCTGTGTTAAAATAAAATGTCCAAATTCAAATAAACTTGTTAAAAATTTGCATTAGAATTAAGTCATTATTCATACCCCTCTTGCTCTAGCCTCTTAGGGAGTGGGTTTAAGGACTTAATTTTTTTTCTAAATAATAACAACCTAGCCATCTTACAAAAGCATTAGACTTTTCTACATGGATTTAAAGTATAGGAGGAGTTAGTTAGCTGCCACTCTAGGCGGCTATAAGTCTTGCAGTCGGCTGGTTTATCCTCTCTTATGGAGGTAAACCGTATACCCACTTTCGCCTAAAATTTAGATCATATTTTGGCCCTTGCCAAAGCTCCCTAGATTTATGGTCTGAGGTTGCCATTTTCCTTTGGGCTACAGGCATAAATCCTCACCTCTTAAGCATTTCCAGAATCTTGTATTATGGAATTATAAGTCCTAGATTACTAACAAAATTGCAACTCAAATAAATAAATCCCCTCAACCCCAAAAATATAAAGTCCAACCATAGGATAGATTGGAGTGGTCACTAGGGTTCCTAGTATCATAAGAACTCTCAACTCATCTCCTTCAATTTTGATAAAAACTCTTACCTTTTGATCTCTCCCACTTGATTTTTTAAAATGCAATCAATTTATTGATAGTCCTATCTTTGAATTCTACGGAGACAATAATCATCTACTTTAATCGTAAGTATTTTTAAGGGATTCATTTTCTTTAAGATGTAATTAACTATAGGGTCTTGCCCCCCATAAGGAACTTTATTACTTAGTTTAAATAAACCCTATTTTATTCATACATGTAAAGTACAGGGAAAATCTCTCGTATATTCGAAGACCCATCATGCCTTAGGAGTCCTTATTAGGTGATTAGGTCCATTGTAGGGTAGTAACTTCTATCTTTTGAGATAGTACACTCTTCCTCAATGTCATACCTGATCATCTCAATAAGTACACCCTCGTTCTCGATGTCCCCAACAAAATGAAACATCCAAAAATAAACACCATAACTAGCCTATAATGCTACAGTGCTGTGAAATGAAGGTTCTGACTTTTTTTTTTAGTTTTTGTTAGTTTTATCTCCAAGGGACACATCCCTTGGAGTATTATACTAATTTAAACATTATTCCATATCTAATGAAAAACGTTTGGCTTGTGTGTGTGAAAATAGAGTGAAAATTCTTTGGTTGGAGCTACGTGGATGGCCGTCTAAGGGATTCGATGGTATCTCACTATCATTCTACTATGGTGAATAAAACTTCTTCATATCCCTTCCACTTTGGTAAGTGGAAGATCCTTGGAGAATCTCTTCTCCACCATCTGCTATGGCATCTCCTCTCTACAAACTATACCCTCACCAATATTAAGTATCAGAGCCTAAAGTTTGGAGGTGAGGAGAAAGTGCTCACAAATAATCCATATCAAATCCAAGCAAGGTCAGTTCTGTATTTTGCTTTTTGAGTAATTTCCTTTACAAAGTTAGTGATTTTTCTTGAAATGCATGCCAAATTCATGTGGTAGGCAATCTTATGAATGTTTATGTTATTACCAACTAGTTATCTCCACTTATAAAGCATAGCCTTTCTCTACTGACTCTAACTACAAGCCATCATACTTGAGTGAGAACTTGAGTAAGGGAGAGTTCACTAAATAGCCCAACCTAGTATAGAAACCTTACATAAAAATTAAACTTATAGTATTAATGATCTTAGGTTTAATTCTTTTAAACATTTGCTTAATATTTTGTCGTATCATGAGTTATTTTATATTTACAGAATGCTAGTCATTTTTAAAATTTATGCATCTTATTTGTGTTAAGTTTAGTTCATTTATCTCATATTTACAAATTTTATTTTGAGTGGTATACTAGCATTCTTTTGTTAAACATCATGCCACCCAAATCTATTAATTAACCAACTAGAGAACTTAACTATAAGAGTAAATAAGATCTCTATGAAAAGTGAGGAGAAATTCATTAGGGCTGAAGACCTCATCATGAACCTAACCACACAAATTCAAAACCCTTGGCTAAATCCATTTTTTTCATTATGCAGACATCTAAATATATAATGGCTTTCTAGTTGATGTAAGCCTTACATATGTCTACAATGCAAACTTTAAAGAATTATTGGATAAACTTATAAATTAAGCTTATCCTTAATTCAATAAAATTCTACACAACAATTCTAGTCTACTCGAGTTATTTGAAATGAGAAAACCCATGGCAGCTAATCAGACTCCCAAGATATTATAGTTCATAGCCCTCTTGTGTCAGTACATTAGAATAATGTAAACTCGGGTTGACCGAACCATGGAATCTTGATCAAGATTACTCTCTTTTTCCCCTTAGATGATCATCCACACCACACCACTAGACACCAAATTTACCAAAAATTTATATTTATTTTCACACTTAATCAAGAGTGATCTCCTACTGCGATAAGAGTGGTAATTAATTATGAATGCTTGTATTCATAAAAAGTAGAACCTAGATTTAAATAAACCCTAACATAATGTTAAGGAAAATAAAGTTGAATATATATTGATCCATCACCTGAAGAATGAACTCTCTAAACATCCCTAAAAAGATGGCAGAGATTTACAAAGACATTTTTCCTCAGTGATCAAATTTCTGACAACTCCATTGGGGATTATTTCTCTCTCCATTTTTTGTTGGAAAAATTAAATATACAGTGTCATTATAGATTTGAAAATTTCTTTTCAAAAGTTTAGGTTCTTGAAATTAGTAGAACCTAATTTCTAATATATGACTAGGTGTAAAAACATAAAAGGGCAAACATGATAAAATGATGAATGTTAAGTTAGGTGAGGCATCTATTATTAGATTCTCTCATGCTATGATCAATGCTATACTGGAGCCACTCTCTAGTATGGAACAATTTTTGAAGTTATATAGTTTCTATCACCTAGACCTATGACTAAGCATGTTGTTGAGGGAATTAAAATGACACAAACATTCAAGAAGCTATCATGCAAGGGAAAAAGACTGAATGAAATCATCCCCAATAAGCCTAGGTTTCTGAATGCTAAAGCCTTAATTAAAGAAATAACTCAACCTATAAAAGGGGTTTTGTTTTCAATAGAATATCAAAACTAGCTTCAATAGTGTCTGTTAAAGAGAAGATGGTCATTAAGCCTAAACTGAAATCTATCATTGTTGGTTTACTCAACACTCCATTGGAGGAGCCTATCATTCCATAATTTATTGTCTTTACTCTAGGCAATAATGATCAAGAAGCACCATCCTTAGGCACCAAAATATCTAGGAGAGCTATAAAAAAGTACAATGTTTTTTGAAGAGCACTGGATTGTTTATCCATCCTGAACAAAAGTATAAACCACTGGTGGAAGAAAATATACCCACCAATAATAATTTTGAGTTGCTCATATGGGTTAAAAGAAATAACTCTTAGAGAACCATAAAGAATCCTTCTGGGATACACATATGTAGCCTACTCCATAAGATCAACCAAGGAAAGAGGAAACTATCTTCTCTAAAATCTAGAAAGTTTTGAAGGATGTTAAAAATAGAAACCTTCAAAGAAGAATTAAGAAGTTGGTGATCCAAGTCATAAACCCAACAAATTCCTACCCTGAAAGAGGTAAAAATATCAAAGGATATCAAGCCCACCTTGATCAAAACTCATGACCTAGGGGTTTAATATTCAGTAAGCACAAACAACAAGACCTTCAGTATAAGGGTAGTAAGTGGCTAGTTGTTCAAAGGTCCCAACAACATTCACAAAAGAAGAAATATAAATTATCTCATTTTAATCTATTCAGTGAACAACAGGATATGAAATCTAGGATACATTCTCAAAAATCAACTACTAGGAGGTCGTGATCAATTTGAGTACCTAAAAAGCCTCAAATCATCAAACTTGAGATGACCCAATGACAACAAACTCAATCAAAGGAAGAAAAGTTGAATCACCTATCATCAATTGGAAGCAGGGATCTAAAAATAGTTAGCAAATGGTTAATGATGGGGACAATCAACCCTTTGTGGAATATTGAGACTTTCTTATTGGTCAAGAATAATAACCTCTTGATTTCCAAAATAATGAAAATATTGACTGCATGGAAGTCAAAGTTGTTTGTATGGCTAATACACGTTGATGAAATAGGAACACAATACATGAACAACAATGTGAGGAACAATATCAAGAGGTCCCAAGTCACCAAATTCCTAAAGGCAAAACTCAAGTAAAAATTGAAGAAGTTGAAGAATTAAATGATGTTGTAACAAAATTCCAATGACAGAAGGGTTATCAACCGCAAAGAAGAGAACAAGAAATTTATCAACTCAACAATCATCTTAATGAGATGAATGGATAATGAAGGAGTTTTTTGGTCAGCTTAACCTAATTACAACCACAACACATCAAATACCTCTAAGAAATCCTTCTGAGATAATCAATCCAAGAGTTGAAATTGGGGGCATGCAAAATGCTTTACCCAACTTGCCAATAGCTTTGATGTAAAGATAAGAACCTCGAAGAGAAGTTATACTAAGTACTCACCAAGAGATTGATGTCATTATATAGTTTTAGGTGAATATGATCAAGTCTAGTACCCCAAAGGATATATCATACTAAAATTCAACACCTTTTTAGGCATTGAAACTCCATGACAACACCTAGCCTAGTTCAAAGCTACTTGTGGAAATACAAGAGGAAATGTTGCCTCACTTCTTTCATAATTTTCCAGTAGTCTAATCAGCATAACCTTTGAATGGTATGTTGAGTTACCCAATGACATGGTAAAAACTTTTATAGAGATTGAAATACTCTTTATCAAGAGGTTTGCAGGAGCATCCAAGAAAGTGAGTATTATACATCTTTCCTTGGAAAAGAGAAGAAAGGATGAGAGTGTCATAAAATATATCACAAGATAGAGAAATCTGAGCATGAAATGTAATCAACAACTCACAGAAAAGCATGATGTTGAACTTTAATATGGAACATATATGATCAGATGGCCCCATATCTTGTCATGACCACGATTAATACATTCCAAAAGTTGTTGGATCATGTAGCCAAATTCAAGAGGCTACCAACACAAAAAGGCCTTAACACTATCTATAATAATAATTCCATCAGGGAAGGAAAGCAACATAAGTCCTACAATATGAAGAAAAATGATATGAATACAAAATTCATATTTATAGTTGATAAAAGAGGAAATGGAGGTGCAATGGCCTCGTGATAAGGGGAAAATCCATGGAGAATAACAAAAAATTGCTTACGCCCTAATAAAAAATGACCAAGCATTATTCATTTAAAAGAGAATGTAATGCTAAAATTTTTAAGAATGCCCTGTCGACCTTACCAAGCAGATAAAGTCAATGATCCTAACTATTTCCCATACCATTGTTGACCTCATTTTTGGATGAGGATAACATCATTTCTAAAATTAGTAATTATGATAACAAATATTAGATTAGGAGCCTTCTCCTTGGTTTTGATAATTAACACTTAGAACACTATACTTGGTGACATAGAGCATCCTCCTTGGTTTTGATCTAACCTAATTGGTCTAGGTAGACTCAACCCATAAATTTGAACTTGAATTAAATCAAAATAAATCCAAATAAACCAAAATGACTTAAGATCAAATCAAATGAAAGAAATACAAATCCAAATCAAAGTCTTAAACCCACCAAGTCAATGGTTGATCCACCACAATCATACCAAATGAAATCATTCCAAATGATCTAAATAATAGAATAAACATGTTTAAATATGAATCTAAAGGAATTTAAATTTATTTAGGACTTAAATGGGTTAATTAAGCCACTTGGTCTAAATGGGCCAAAATGAGTCCTATTGGGTTCAAACCCAAATCCAATTGAAATCAACTCATTTTGATTATTCAAACTCATTTGAAAATGATTTACAATTATAATTAAACCAATCATTAGGTCTAATTTGATCAAATTGGTCATTTGACTCAAATGAACCCAAACTTAACCCATTTAGCCCAATTTTGGTCAAATGGGTCAATATTAATATTAACCTCAAACCAATTGAAATCAATTATTCTAAATCACTCGTATATGTAATCAAGCATGATTAGAGTCCAAGAAACTTCAATGAAGTCAAATGGGTCATTTGAACCCAATTGAAATTAAGCTTAACCCATTTAAACCTAAATTAAGTTAAATGAAATGAAATGTAAAATCAATTCAAAACCTAAAAGAATTAATCAAATTAAAACATGATAAATTATCAATTAAAAATAATCAAACCCACCCAAATTTAAATGAATTAAATAAAATAAACAGAACTAAAATACTTTGAATCCAAATGGAATGAATTGGGTTCAAGCCTCTAATCTAACTAAAATAGACTTGGATTCAACCTCAAATTCACATTGGGTTTGATGTAGGAAGCCAAACACTAGCCTAAGGGCTATGATGGAGATACCATAAGCCATAAAAATGAAAAATCAAAGGGATGAGGTGGAAACCATGTGAAGGGAGAAGGAATAAAAAATAAGGAAGGAAAATCCTACTTCCCTCCATACCTCATCCACTTCTTGGCCTCAACTTATTTGGACTTCTTGACAATTAGTTGATAGCCTCCAAAGAGGGAATAAAATGAAAAAGAGGACTTACCATGGGATAAAAATGGAGAGAAGGGAGAGCAAGAGGTGATCTCCCATGGGCAAGCTCTCAACCAAAAAAGGAAAAGGGAGGAAAAGACTTCCTCTTCTCAAGCCATTGATCTAAAGATCTTAACAAGCCCAAGAGGGACTAAACCCACCCTCTGGCCAAGTCCCTCACCACCAATGGCCAAGTTCCAGCCACCTAAGAGCTAGCATATATGGCTCTCAGCCATGTATGGAAATAGAGGAGAGAGGCCCTCTCCTCTCCATATAATCAATCCTACACATTCACAAGATGAAGAAAGAAGAAATGAAGCATTCCTCAGACCTCTTGCCACCAGCAAGCCAAAATCTGGCCAGAGCTAGTGGCCAAGCTCTCAGCCAATGGTCCAAATGGAAGAATACAATTCCTGCCCCAAAATGGGATGTGCCTACACATTCTAGGGGTCAAAGAAACTTTAAAGGAATCTTCTACCAATCCCATGGTGGTGATTATTCCCATGGATCTAATATGATTAAAATTGATTTATCTAGCAGATTAAATCATGTCATCTATTATAATCATGTAGAATGGTAGAGGATGATCCTTCATCCCCTGAACGATAAAAAATAGACACTATCTGCCCTCCTCTGCTCGATCCTAGCTCGCTGGAGCTCATGAGGCATCGGGATCGACTCCAAAAAGCCTCAAGAAGAAAATCTAGAGGGATCCTATAGTGAGATTTGGATGAAAACATAATTTCCCTCACAAGGCCTAACAAAATTTTGATCTTTTATGGTTTACTAGAATATACCTCGCTAGAGGTTAGGATCGATGGTCTATCAACTAAGTAGCTTTATCTTGAACTGATGAAGCCCTGCTGAGAAGCTTATGCCTTGCCTCCTTGTCAATGGCTCTGTGGATCAAACACCACCAGAATCCTCATTGGAGTTGGTCTTGGAATTGTCTCTAGTGCTCGAATCGATTGAGAATCGATTTGTTCTTTGATCATCGAAGTATGGGGAAGGTGTGAGTGAAGTTAAATTGAAAATGGTTTGGCTTGGTCAAGTTGGGTTCGACAAAGGGTTTGATCATGTTCAATAATTAATTTTTGATGGGTTTGAGTCATTTGTTTCAATCAATTTGACGTAGGATTTGATTTGGCCCAATTTGGCCTTTTTGGTAAAATTAGGACAACTTGGGTCAAGAGGCCAATTGGACTTGGTTTGGCTCAATTGATGGTCAAGTCATGTTCAAGGATCAATTTTTGGTTAGTAGGAATAATTGTGTTCAATTGGTTTTAATTGCAATGGGATTTGGTTCCTTTTGGCTCATGTAGGTAAATTGGGTCAACTTGGATCAGGTTATCAAATTAGCTTAGTTTGACACAATTGGTACAATTGATAAATCTAGGATGATCACTAATCAATATAGGGGATTTTGGATGGTTTGGCTCAATCTAATTTGGGTTGGATTGGAGTTTCATTCAAATGGGTCTTTTAGGTCACTTTGGGTCAAGTGAACCTAATGGGCCAATTGAGTTGGTTTTGGGTTGAATTAAATTGACTTGAGTTTGATAATTGATTTGGGATTAATTGATGACTTTGATTACAATTGATTTGGGTTTAATTGGATTTTGGCTCATTTGAACTTCTTAGGTTCAAATGGGCTAGCTTGGGTTAATTGAATTAATTTTGGTGAATTGGCTTGATTGTAGCTTTTGGTAGAGTTTGGAATGAAGATTTGAATGACTGGAGTACTTTTGTGCAAATCAATTGAATTGGGTTTGATTGATGGAATTTTGGTTAAGTCCATAGGATTGGCTTAAGGGATTAGGATGGATTTAGGTTTAAATCATTTTGGCTTGGAGATTGGATATGAAATGAAATTCAGTTATTTTTGGTCAAATTGATTTGAGGTTTGATTGAAGAGATTTTGGTTAAGTCCATAGGATTAGCTTAGGTTTTTTTTTAGGCCATAGGATCGGTATTTTACCCTTAGATCCTAAGGCATAGCTTAAACCTATGGCAAGTCCTCCTAAGTCACTAAATTTGGGTTAAGTGTTCACTTAGTCACAAGAAGTGTTCTATGACTAAGAAGGTCCTAGTCTATAGAAGACTCTTAGGCCTAAGATGAGAAGGTTGGATCCTCACTCCAAAAGTGAGGTCAACAAAAAGACCCCCAATATGTGTGGTGTAACTGACAAGGTACACCACACATATTGGCATTGGCCGAGATGATCAACAGTGTACAAAAGGATTGCAAATGCTAATGAAGACTATATCTACTTCAACTGAGTGGTAGATAGAATCACAATCTTAGTACAATGTTACTCATCTCGTGCTAAGGGCATAAGAGAGCCAAGGAGATTTGGTTGAAAATTTATTTCAAGTCAAGGATATCAAGAGAGATCTGCTAGGGAATCACACATGAATTAGATTAGATTTAGGGATTGATTTATGCCAAGGCCATGAAAAGGGAAAATTCGTTAGGGATTGAGGTTTGATTGAGTTTATTTGATTTATTTTGGGAGGAATCTTTTGGGGATATAGATTAGATTGAATTTATTTTAATTTGATTGATTTGGTTTGATTTATGGAAAGGAGATTCACTGAGGATACAGGTTTGAATTTGTTTAATCTAGTTTGTTGATTTAATTTAATTTTTTGATTGATTGAGTTTGATTTGGTTTTATTTTGGCTCCATTGGGGAGATTAATTTAATTGATTTGATTTGATTTGGATCCTATCGATTTGTGATGGACTGCACTAAAAAGGGGCTATGTAAGCCTAAGCCTATCTTAGATTTACCAGTCCAAAGGAGTAGTTTACTAGCTAAAGGGTAGGACTATCTGACCTAGGCGTTGTACATCAATGTGCAACGGCTATGCTAGGAGGAAAGCATGAGGACTTACATCATCGAAAGAGGAATCAACCATTGGGGTGACTTGTTGATGGCATAATAAATTAAGCTCGACGTAGGATAACTACTGAGTGAGTGTCGTTGGGGTCTTATCTCCACTCAAGAGTAGTCAAGACAATTCCTATAGGATGTTTTACTAACACTGCCCAAAAGATAGGATGCCTGGTTGGGAAAAGGTGCTTTTGGGGGGTGTTATCCTAATCCATAAGAGATTTTTTTTGTTTGATTTGTTTGATTAGCATGGACCTTGTTGGTTTGCGAGGAACTACAGTAAGAAAAAGCCATAGGGGCTTTGGCCTATCTTAGATTTATTATTTAAGGGATAGTACTTTATCCAACCATGTTTAACCATGGGGTTGACTACTAGGAAAGGAGAACTTGCCAATCTAGTAGTAACCTAGGTAGTGTCTAGATGGGGTTGTAAAGGAGATGATCCAAATGAAATGCCCACATGGGAGATGCCTCTAGGGGCATTATCCTAATCACTAAAAAAGATAAAGCTTATAGGTATTTTGTGGTTGGCTCAAGGAGAAAATGCAAGGACTCACATCTGCCTGAGCGATGTTACCCACCTGGTAGGTCACCGTCAACAAGATGCCACCGAGACGATATGCAAGTAGTTGTAGTTAAATGAGTAAGATCCGTCAGGGGACTTATCTCTACTCAAAGTAGCCTTAAGCAATTGGATTTATGTTTGTGTGTAATTTTGTGTTTATGTTGTGCTAATGAGAGATATGATGCCACTCGGGTTTTCTTACACCTACCCTAAACACACCATGAAAGATTCACAAATGAAAATGATTTTAATCTAAAGATATTTTGATTTGAAATGAATTTGTATTGATGAAAATTATTTTATAACATTATTTTATGAGTAATATTTCTTAAGGTAGATCCTATTGATTGGAACCATCAGGCGCTCTCCTTTATGGTTAATAAGTTGGTATGATCTTTCTTGGTAGGCTTTCTCTTTGGCAAAAGGGCCTTCCAAATTGGGTTCAAACTTGCCTCCCATCTTATGAAGGGCAACAATTGGTCTCCTTAGAACTAAAATAAACTCTCTTACTTGAAAAGCTCTAGGGCAGACCAACTATTGGTAGAACAGCTCTAGGGAAATAATTGGTCTCCTTAGTTGTAAGCTTGAATCATTTTTTCTTTGTACAACTTGAGGTTCTTGCATGCTCATAAGCGTCTCTCCTCCAAACCTTCAAGCTCTTCTAGCCATAACATGGCATTCTGCTTGGTTGTAATTTTCCTACCCACAGCTATCCTTAATGATGGGAGTTAAACTTCTAATGGTAGAACAGCTTCGGACCCATACACTAAGGAGAAAGGGGTAGACTGAGTTGGAGTTTTGTAGGTGGTGTGGTAGGCCCACAAAGCTTCAACTAACTACTCATGACACTATCACTTATTGTCATCGAGCATCTTCTTGAGTATTTGGATGAGAGTTTTATTGAAGGCTTCTACTAACACATTCACATGCGGGTAGTAGATGGTAGAGTATCTCTAATCTATGTTGTATCTTTAGGAAAAGTTGTTGATTTTGGTTCTCTTGAATGTAGTACCATTATCGGATGTAATTCGATGGGGTACCCCAAATCTATACATGATATGGTTCCTGAAAAATTGGAGTACATGCTGAGCTTTGACATCCCTGAGTGGAATCACCTCTGCCCACTTAGAAAATTAGTCAGTAGCACCTGAGATGAATTGATGACCCTTTGATGAAGGAAGATCAATCAGAAAAACTATGTCAGTACCCCCAACACTCAAATGGTCGTGAGGCTAAAGTTGGATGTAGAATGTTGGGTGGCTGGTGTAAGACCACTCCATGTACTTGGCATTGGTGGCATCGCTTGGCTACATCCATGTAATCGGTGATCATCATTGGCTAATAATACTTAAGTCTCTTGATTTTGGTTTTTATCTTGGAACCAGATTTGTGAGCTCCACAGAGGCCTGAATGTACTTCAGTCATGATCTTATGAGCTTCATGCTTGTCTAAACAACATAACCACATATGATCAAAGGACCACTGGTATAAGACACAATCAACGAGGGTGTAGGAAAGTGCCCTTTGCTTCACTTGATTTGCTTGGGACCTCTCTTGAGGTTATTTTCCTTTGTTTAGGTAATCAATGAAGGGTTGCCTCCTGTCCAATTCTTTATCCTTTTTGGCAATGGCAACCTCCCCTTCAAGAGAGTATTTTTTGATGAGTTCAATATCAATAAGAGGCATGACTTGCTTATTTTGGACCTTTATTAATATCGACTCATCTTTCGAACATGCCAACTCTTTGGAAAGCTTGGCTAAGGCATCTATTATGGCATTTTCCCCTTGAGGGATCTTGTACATGGTCACTTTTGGGATTTGGGCCAATAACTTTATGGTGTACTTGTGGTAGTGATGGAGTCTAGGCTTGAGGACCTTATAGGACCCAACGATTTGGTTGACCGCTTGTTGGGAATCTTCAAAGATGTTGATCTTCTAGATGCCTAGAGAAATGGTCAACTCTAGACCAACAATCAGAGCCTCATATTCAGCTTCATTATTAGTTCAAGGATCAAATAGATCATATGAGAATCTCATCATATCGTTCTTGCGTGTTAGGAGAACTACTCCTACCCCTACATTTCCTGGAAGAGTAGATTATGACTCTTCTCCTCTTTGGGAAGAAGCCACACAATCAAAATACATCTCCCAGTGGTGAGTACTCGTATCCCCTAAGTTAATGATTTATTCATTGGGAAGGTCATCACTAAGTGGAGAATCTGCAGGAACTGGGTGTGCTTCTAAGAAATTCATGAGTGCTAATCCTTTCACCGCATGGAGTGGGTATGAATGGACCATCGTAAAATCATGCCCTGATAGCCGAATCGTATCATAAGATATTACAGTGGATTGATTATAGAAATTAAGTTTATTTTATGAGAAAGCATAATACTGTAGCTTTTGGGATGAAAAGATTAAAACTAGGCAATATTTTTCAATGGTTGGATAGTGTGCTTCAATAGGTTATAGATGATGGTTGAGATAATAGAGTGTGTTCTCTTTTCCTTCGTTGCTGGCTTGGGCCAACAAAGTGCCAAAGGAGTCATCTAATCCAATAGGTAGAGTATAAGCATCTTTCCCAGGATAGGTGCAGTTAGGATTGGCAGCATCATCAGATACTATTTGATACTCTCGAAGGCATGCAGCATCGGTCTTACTAAACGGCATTCTTCACCAATGCTGAAAAATATTGGCATCTGCCTGATAGGTTGGATATAAAGAATCTTAGATACATCAACTGCCCTTGGAATGATCTAAGTTGGGTTAGACATTTAGGGGGTGGCATTTTAAATATCATTTTGATCTTCTCCAGGTCAATTTTGATTTTGCGGTGTCGGACAACGAACCCAAGAAACTTCCTTGAAGTTACTCCGAACACATACTTCAGAGGGTTCATTTTAAGGTTATATTATCTAAACCACTCAAAAAATACTCTCAAGTTAAAGAAATGTTCTTCCTTTTCTTTACTTTTGACTACGAGAACATTTATGTAGAATTCTACTTAGTGATGAATGAGTTCATCAAAGATTCGATTCATGGCCCGCTGGTATGTGACACCAACATTTTTAAAGCCGAAAGGCATGACCTTGTAGTAATAAATTCTGATCGAGGTCCTGAAGGTAATGTTCCTTTCATCTTCAGGTGCCATCTTTATTTGGTTATATCAAGATAAACCATCCATGAAAGAGAACACTGCTTGAGATGAGGCAATCTCCACCATCAGTACTGGTATTGGTAGTGAAATTTCATCTTTTGGACATGCCTTATTGAGATCCCTAAAATTGATGCATATGTGCATTTGGCCATTCTTTTTCTTTATTGGGACAACATTAGTGAACCAGGTGGGGCATTTTTCCTTCGAGATGATACTAACATCAATCAGTTTTTTGACTTTAGAAATGACCTATTGTTCAATGCCTAACCGCATGCATCTAGGAGGTTGCTTGATAGGATTAGCATCAAGCTGTATCGCTAGCTTATGGACCACTACATTAGGAGCCAATTTGAGCATTTTTCATAACTCCAAGCAAAGAAGTCCTTAAACTAAGTGAGTAGCCTAACTAAGTCATTAGTTTTAGTTTCTTTCAATAAGAAACTGATGTACGTAGGGTGTGGGTTGTCTTCAATTCCCAAGTTGATTTCTTTGAGTACATCAATGGTTAACTTAATTTCTTCTACAAATTCTAGAGGTGCATCCATAATGTGGAAATTATCTGGATCATCTAAAGTTTCTAAGAACACCTCCTCATATGAGTTAATGTGATTTGAAAAGAACCTATCAGATTCTAAATGATTGGTGATGACCAAGCAAAAATCATCATCATCGATTGGGCCTACTGTATCGAAGTCTAGTCCTAGTCTTGATTGAGAGCTTCTGCAATTATTGTTCCATGGCCTTTTGAAATACTTTGACCTATGCTTAGACCACACATGCAGAATTAAAACTTTCTTTGCAATGTTATGAACACAAGGAGAGTACCAATCAAAAGGTAATTTTATTGATTCTTTATATGAATCATCCTTAAGTTCTACATCAACTTCTTGACTTGAGGATGATGCTCTAATATAGAACCTTTGAATCATTATAGTTACAAATGATTTAGGGGCCTCCTTAACTACCAAACCCTTAACTTTTTATGAGAAAAGTGGGGTTAGAGCTAAAGTTCCCAACAAATTCCTAGCAGTTTCACATAATGAAGACTTGGATACACTTATTCTTTGCTTGGAAATCTGGTCTTCATTGCTATCTATCTTGAGTGTCACCTTCAATGGGATCAGCTATCTATAAGTGTTGGGCGGCGTGCTAACTACATAAGACTCATCCTCTGAACTAGATTCAAGTCTATGTAGATAGCAAGTGTACTCCTGAAAGATGGGATGAATCTCCTGGTGGGTGGTAAGTATGGAGGCCTTCCACCCATGGGACTCCCTCTGGACTTGCCTCATCCTTATCCTAGTTGAGGTCGGGTCATCCTCCCCACTTGTTCGAATGGATTAATGAATTATGGGAGGAATCTAATCTCAAGCTCCACTTCCTCCCTAAAGCCTTCTTCTCGCACCATTTTTTTTTTCTTTTTCTTCTTCTTTTTTTTTCTTTTTTATGTTTCTCTTTCTTTTCTCTTACATTCAAGTTTTAACTAAGTTCATGAGAATAAACATTTTATTTCTTAGGGAGATAGTAGGGCACATCCTTGTATATCTTGACCTCATGAACTACGAAGGGTTTGAGATCTCCTTTCACACAATATTCAATTCCACCTCTTATGAACTTGATACTCTAGTGTAAAGAGGATGAAATCATACTGTTCTCATGTATCCATGATCTCCCAAGCAAAGCATTGAAAGATGTATCTGTGTCTATTTTGTAAAACTTAGCTTCAGTATTCCAATCATCTACCTCTAAGGGCTACACTATAGAGCCTAAGGCCATCTCTCCTTGTTCATTGAATCCATTCAACATTATCCTCCCAATTTAGAGTTTAGAGATGTCGATCCTCAAGTAGGAAAGGGTTCTTATACTCATAATGTTGACTGATGCACCTAGATAAACCAAAACTCTAGATAGTCTGAATCTGTAAATATCCATTGTAATATAGAGGGGACAATTGCGCTCGATCATTCCTAAAAGTAAGTCTTCATTTGTTAATGTAACTCTTAGGATTCCTTCAATAGCATGCTTTCTCTCCAGTAGTGGTCAGCTGAGCTAAGCATATCTTTGGATCAAGCAAGGCTTTGATTAGAGATTCCTTCATCTCTTTAGATAAGACAAGGGTATCATATATGGTTAACTTAGTAGGAAGCTTTCTAAGATGTGCGAGGATGTTGTAATCAACTTTGGGCTGGTCCTCCATAAACATACACATAGGTGGACCATCTTATGGAGGGGTTATCTGCTGACTGGAACTAATGATCTACTTACCCTTATCTTGAGGTGCTACCCTAAGAGGTAGAACTTTGCCACTGCAGAGGTTGACTTCAGTGACTTCTTGGAATGAGGGGTTTGTGGTAAGTTCTACCTGCTCATCAGGTATACCCACAACTTCTCCTAAAGGATCCTCTGAGTTGGATGACTCCAAGTCAATCTCAAGAGATGAACCCAAATGATTCAGAAAAGGAAAATCTATTTTTGAATTGGATTGGGATTGATCAAAATTGTTTGAGTTATTATTATTTTGACTTGAAGAGCTTTCAATTGGAATAAAATTGAGATTATCATAAAGGTAAAGATATAAACAAAATTAGTCTTCTTCATTTATTTCTTTAATTTTGAAGGAGGTACATAGTATAAATCAAGTAAAGTTAGTGGGATGAGGGATTTGGTGCCCCCATCTGCTGACATAATGCTCCTATTAGAGGTGGAGGAGCTAGTGGAGGTGGTAGTAGCTACGGATCTATCACAGGAAATTGAGGTAGGATGTTTTTGCTACTGTTGGGCTTCCACCCTCCCTGAGTTGTCCTTCATAAATGGCAAATCTTCCTTGGTGTTGGAGGTTTGAGTTGATTTAGGCACCTACAGAGAAATTTTTTGATTTTAGAGATTATCTTTTTAGAGGTTCAGGATAAGGAAATATCCTAACTTTCTTTTGTCTTGAGAGGATCGGAGGTATCCCCAAGGATTACTCTGATAGAACTGGATGGTTGTTCTACTAAGTATTCTTTAGAGATAACTATAGCTCCTGACTTGTAGTTGTGCTCAAGCCAATCCTTGAAGGTAATGCAATCCTCTAAGATGTGGCCTAACATGTGGTGATAGGGGCTGTAGTTAGGATCATCACTCACCCTTCCTCAGCTTCTTAGGCTGGTAGCTAAAATCGCTTCTTGAGGTTCTTGAAGATCTTTTCTCACTCTTGAATGAGTATGGTTCATTGAGTTTGTTATCAAGAGTAGGTGGAAAATAGCTACATGATAGTGGATACTAATATTGATGTTGAGTAGGTTGTTGTGGTTGTGGTGGTGGCCATTGTGGCGGATGAGGTAGTGAAAGAGGAGGTGATAGTGGAGGCTGCTAAAATCTAAGCCTCTCAAACTGAGCTCTCGTTGGTTGCTTCCCCTTAACAACATCAAAAAACTATCCCAGGCTTCTTCTCAAAGACCTTTTGAAGCTTAAGCTTAGATGATTAGTCTGAAAAGGGTAATTGTTTGGCTTTTTCATATAGATTAGCTGCCTTATTGATTAACTTCTCAAATGTCCTTATGGTGAAGCCCTTAAGCATGAAGGTGACCGGGCCATTGATATTCTTGAATATAATCTCAAGGGACTCGTTTGGCTTTTACTTCTCTACAATAAGGTCCCTCACAATTACCCTTTACTGAGCTCTAATAAATCTCTTGATAAAGAGATGCTCTAACTCTGCAAAGGTCTTCACCAAACCGTAGGGTAGTTCGACATACCAATCAAATGCTACCCCTGATAGGCTATTGATAAACAACTAGAAAAGAAGTGTGTCACTGCCACTGGTGTTGCAACAATTGGCTCTGAAGTGTGCTATGTGTTACCTTGGGTTCTCACTAGAATTAAAAATCTTGAAGGATGGTGGCACAAAATCTTTGGGGTACTGAACTACATCAAATTCCTCTGGGTAGGGACTACCCTTTGGAACATATGTACTCCCCTGGGCTTGCACCAAAGCCTCCTTCACCTGCTACTCTACCATTTTCTTTATGTCCTTTTCAGGCATGGAGGTGCTACTGGTGACCTTCCTATGTAAGCTACCAGTGTTGTCATCCAAGGGAGTGCACTTAGGATGATCTAGAGTATGAACTAGCTCAGGCCAATTGGCCTCCATGAGGGAAGGTTGTGAAACTGGGGCTTGGTTCTATAAGGCTAGGACCACTGCCATCAACTCCTTTACCTTTCTCTCCATCCTGTCAATCTATTCATCATTCAGCTTGATTTGTTAGAGGAGGTGTTGAGTTGAGTCTAATGTCTCACCTTCCTCAATTATAATGCCTTCCTGGCTAGGCTGCTACTTGTGCATGGATTCTTGAGCATCAACCATGTAGACTTATGCTAGGTCATCTAACATATCATCCTCATTAGTATCAAACTCTAGTCTACCCTCCTCCTGGTAAGACTGATCATGCCCAACTATCTACCTCATTGTGGCACGATAGTCCTCTAGAATGTCATCTAAAGACCGGTCATCTCTACCTCATAAGCTCTAGCACATATGTTGGTGATAACTCGCTGACTCTAGAATCTATTCACTGAATACTCTGAATTGGTGGAACACTCTCTCTAACTAACTCAACTGCCATCAGGGCTACCTCCGTATCCCGTCCCTTCTCCTCCTCCAATTGTTGTGGTGGTAGAGCGATCATGACACTCTTGGGTCATCATTTCTTCTTCACCACCATTGAGATGGAATGTCAAGTAGGGGAGCTTGGCCTCTCCTTAACGGGTCCACCAAAGGAGTGGGATCCTCGGGTCATAGCCGGATCACCAAAGGAGAAGACAACTACTGTGGTGGTGGAGCGATCATGACACTCTTCGGTCACCATTTCTTCTTCACCACCGTTGAGATGGAAAGTCGAGTAGGGGAGCTTTCCCTCACCTTAATGCATCCACCAAAGGAGTGGGATCCTTAGTTCATAGCTAGATAACCAAAGGAGAAGCTCTCTCTCTAGATGGGGACTTGTGGAACTTGGTGAGGACTACAAATGGTGGAACTTGGACTAGTGAAGGTGGACGACAAGTGGAGCGGTGTAATGGTGGAAAAACTGGCTGCCTCTTTGCCAGAGATCTCCTCCTGCAACTACTAGAACCAGTAAGGATGATGTGGTCAGAATGATCAACTCTGTCCACTTGTCGATCAAAAAAATCAATCAAAGCGGAGACCCCTGACTACTTGGTGAACCTCCTCGTCTCTCTGTTGCCTGCTTAGACAACTACCTTGGCCTTAGCGGTCCTCTCCTGGTGAATCTTATCTCTAACACTTTTATGGATTAGTCTCCTCATGTCATGCAAAGTACCAGAATCTGAGCGTTCATGGGCTCTCCCAACTCTACAAAGCACAGACCGTAGACTGGCATAGGGCCTCCTCCTCAACCTAGCCGGTGTCTCATACTTTGCAGATGTTGTGGGTAATGTGACTATCCTCTGGTAGTCCTCCTCTTCCTCTGAAGTTGAGAAGGGATTGAATCTACTACCACCTAAGAGTAAAGAGGTCTCACGAGGGGAACCCTCATCAGCGACATGGGAGGCTTCATCTACCTCCTTGGCCACATGCACATAATAGCTTTTTATTTTGTTGTTCTTGTTACGACATTGGGTTTTAGTGAGTGGAGCAAGATGGTAACTAGAACTGACCTCGAAGGTGGGGGAGACTATCTCAAAATCCAAGATAGCCTTCCCCTTCATAGAGGGACCATAGAGAGGCGTGATTAGTTGAGACTAGTAGAACAGCCCAACTAGCACTAGTAGGGGAACCTCAACTACTTTCCTCTTTAAAGAGGGGAACTTAGAGTTAGACTGCAGATTAAATTGTAGGAGTGGCTTCTTGCCTTCCACCTCCTCTCGGTTGATGGTAGTAAGGGAGGGCCCCTCGCATATGACTTTAAAGTTCTCAAAGACAAGCCCAAACTTAATGATGAGTGAAGTGGTTAGTATGGCCTAATCCAGGGAAAAATCCACACCATAAGAGATGGAAAAGATCAGCTTGTCAAATGACATGGCTGAAATTGACTGAAGGGAGGAAGGAAGAAGATGGGTTGGTATCTCTATTGCACTGTTGGAAAGAGAACTGAATTAAACTTTTCTTTGTTATTGACTTTAATTGTTGAATATAAATTTTTTTTTAATCGAAACCCTCATTCAACAAATTTGATTATGTTAAATGAGGTTCGATTCATGTTGGAGAGATTTTGGAGGAGAGATTTTTGTTTTAGATTATTGTTGGAGTTATGTTTCTTTTCATTTTGAATTGGAACCCTCATTCAACAAATTTGGTTTAAGTTGAATGGGGTTCAACTATTTTGGAAAGATTTTAAAAATTTTTGGTGTAAGAGACTTTTGCTTTGTGTTTGTTGTTGGTATTTGGTTATGGATTTGATTTTGAAAGGGGAATGCTCATCTAAAAAATTTGGATATGTTAAGTGGAGTTGGTTAATTTTGTTTGAAAAGATTTTGGAATTTTTGAAGAAGGGATTTTTGTTTATGTTTGTTGTTGTTGTTTGATTGATTTTGACTTTGAGTGAGAGCCCTCATTTAACAAATTTGATTATGTTAGATGGGAATCATTAATCTTGTTTAAAAAGTTTGAAATTTTGGAAAATATTTTTTTTATTTTTTGCTTGTTGAGTATTTGATGAACCTTACTTCACCAAAGTAGTGGTAAGAGGTTCTTAATTTTTATTTTTTTTATCTTTCTTTATTTGATTGATTTTTTTATTTACCTATTGGGAGACCCAATAGAGGTTTTAAGACTTACTTGGAGTGAGGTCCTAAAACATAAAGGATGTTGGCCACCTTTGCTTTAGGATGAAATTAGAAAAATGCCCAAGGAAAGAAAGATAGTCTTGAGCATTGTTGACCTCACTTTTGGAGTGAGCTCTCAACTTCCTCACCATATATCTAGGACTCTTATAGACACTAAGATTTCCTTAGTCTTGAGACACTTCTAGTGGCTAGGTGAACACTTAACCTAACCCTAGAGACTTAGAAGAGTTAGCCATAGGAATAGGTTGTGCCTTAGAGATTTAGGAGGGCTTGCCTACCCTATAGACTAAACCTAATCCTTGCTTCCTTCTTTCAAACCAAACTCAAATTCAAATCAAAATTCCAAAACCTTCAATTCCAAACTCCAACTGATTGAAACCAATGATTGAATGCAAATTCTAAAATCTTTCCTAAGCCCTTTGATTTTATCTTATGGACTTAGCCTTAACCAAATTCAAATCAATCCCAATCTAATTAATTTTCTCAATTATCAAATTCAATGTCAAATCAAATTCCAAAACTAAATCCAACTATCAAATGATTGAATCCCAAATTAATTAAAATTCCTAATTTTAGCCCTTTTAGCAAAATTCTTGAACTTGGATAAATGATACCCAAATTAATTCAAAACTCACGGATTCCTTCATGATTCAATCATCCATACACTCATTTACCTAAATATAAACATAAACCATCATTCTCAAACCAAATCGAAGCTAATCAAAGTCAAGTCCATGTTGACCCTTTTGGCTTGAAATTGTTATATGAACCAAAACTCATTTGGCTCCAAATCACTTGCAATTTGATTTATATTTTAATCCTAGGCTCATGTATGAGTACAACTAAACTTGAATCAAGCCAATTAACCCATTTAGGCTCACTTGACCCAAAGTGGCTTAAATGAACCTTTTTGAGTCAAGTTCTAATTCATCCCAAATTGGATTGAACTAAGCTCATCCAAACCTCACAACATGATCAACAATAATTCTAGGTAAATCTGTTGCCTTGAATTCGGTCAAACTAAGTAAACCTAGCCTATTGATCAAGTCAGCACTTATCCCAAATGAAACTCAAGCTAGCCAAAATGATTAAAACTATTGATTCAAACTAACTCATAATCAATGATTGAACATGACCAGACCTTCACTTGAGACAAACCAAGCCTAATTGGTCATTTGACCCAAGTTCCTAAAAAGCCAAAATAAGTCAAATCATAACCCAACCCAAATTGATTATAACCAATGGCTCAAGTTCATCCCAAATTGATTATTGAAATTGACCAAAGCCATAATTGTGCCCAAGTTGGCCAATTGGTCAAACTTGACCCAACCTAGCCCAAATTGACCTAAAGGGTCAAATTAGCCAAAATCCAAATTAATTCTAAATTAAACCAAACCAAAGCCTACAATCATTTTCAATTTTCCAATTGGACTTGACTCAACACCCAACCTAACCCAATTTGGTCAAATTGGTCAAATTGGTCAACTTGACCCATTTGACCTATATGAACCCAAATGAACCATAATAAAATCCGAAGCAAATTGAACCAAACCAATGACATCAATACACTCCAATTGGTCATGTGAACTTGACCCAACTCTTGGTTTGACCCAATTTGACCAATTGGTCCACTTGACCCAACCTAACCTAATTTGACCTAAATAGGTCAAATCAAGCCAAATCAAATCAAATAGATTCCAAACCACTTGAAATTGAGACTAACCCACTTTTGACCCATCCCAAATCTACCCAAATCAAACCCATAGCCAAATGACCATTTTTTCCTTGGGTTTAGGTCATCCCATGAGATAAGACACATGCTCATTGGGTCATTTTCTCCCCCAACCACTTGGCACCCAACCATCAGTCCACTTAGGCACCTTGGACCATGACTAACCTGACCCAATAGTGGTTGGGTCAGCCATGATCATGGGGAGGTGAAATCACCTCCTCATCCCCATTGGAACACTTAGAAAACCATAGGACACCCACTACTCTCATGGCAGCCACTCTCACACCCTCCTCCACTCAAAGGAAGCCAGCTAACATCATTCTCTGCCCAAATCAAGCTCCCCATCTCAACCATTTAATCAAAAAGACAAAACAGCCATTGTCACCCAATCTAAGGAATGTGGGGGTATATCACCTCATTCTCACTCAAACATATAGAGGCACACATGATTCAACCCTAGTAGCTAAGGAGAGAGTTCTGAGAGTGATTTCCAAGCCTTCCCAAGCTCCCCAAAATCCCCATTTTTGGTTTTATGCAAAACCAAAATAGGGGAGGCCACCTTGAATTCTTATTTTCTATAATCTCCACCAAAGTGTAATTAACTTTGCACACACCTTCCTTGGAGCCAAATGAGTGAGGAAGAATCCTTTCCCAAGCTTTCTGATGGTTGGAGGGTAGAGTTTGGTCAAGCCTGACCACATACGCTTAGTGCTTTGGTCTTTCGAGCCAACTGCACTAAATCAACGCTCGTGTGGCTTAATAGAGCTTCATTTCTACCAAATGAATCTTTCTCAATCATTGGAACCATCGGTCATAAGATCCGGTGAGGTATGCCATTGAAACCAATCCTTGAATGAAAATGGCTTGGTTTTTTGTGAAAAAATTTCAATGTCACGCATTTCCCAATGTTGGATTTGATTGTTGTACTTCCCTGAAGGTGTGGTAACATTTTCATCTCCATTTGAGCTCAAGTGAGCTTAGATTGAGTGGTGATCGATGGACGGTAGCCATTGTTCGACTCTCGGGAAGACATAGATCATGGGTCATCCATCTCGAATGATCAGAATGGACGGTCCTGATCAGTTCACGCTTAGAGCCCTTAATTAATCCCTTGAAACTGCCAGTTTAATCGTTGCCATCTAGTCTTAGATTAGAAAGTCCATAGAGTTGTCGTGTGTGCCGCCATCCAAGTCAGCACTTGGATATGACAACTTAAAAAGTGAATCCTGTCGTGTCACATGGAAAGCGTGACAAGTCAGCCACCACGTGGCCTGACAGGATTAAGGCTTTAATTAGTGGTAATTAATTATTTTTTGATCTTGAAACTTCCTAAATTCATTATTAATTCTAGAAAAATATAAAAAATACAAACTTAAACACATTTTAATATTTCAGAGTAGAATCTTGGGAAACTTATTATTAATTGATTTGAATAGTGAATCTGGCTTAATTAAGGTTTAATTGGAAATGTAATTAGCCTAATTACTCCATGCATGTTTAAGGGCATGAACTTTCTATGCATGTTTAAGGGGATGAACTCTGCTACCCTTATTTTTTGAGATTTTATTGGTTGTTTAATTAGGGAAACCCATGGATTAAGCCTTAATCACTTTCTTAATGTAATTAGTGATAATTAAGCAAATGAACATTAAATTAATCAATGAATTAAACTTATTAACCTCTGTTAATGATGATGAAGTCCAAGGAAATGGATTGGGACTCCCACTTCCAATCTTTTCTTTAGGTCTTCTCTAATCCTCCTTAAATAATTAATTAATTAACACTCCTTAATTGATTAATCAATAAGATTAATCAAAATTCAAATCATACCTAAACCTTAAATAATTAATTGAAAGGATTTAGGGATTGAGACTTAGGCTCTCTTCTTTGTCTCTTTCTCTAAGCCCATTTCATTTTCGTTCATTAGGGCTAATTAAGTTTTAATTTGTTAATTAATGAACTTAATTAATTTAATTGAATCTATTTTTATTATTTAATCTTGGGTAGCTCTTTGGGTGTATAATGACCCAAAGTGAGAGATGATGAAATTATGGTTGGCTCAGATGTGTGAGAAAACCAAAAAAGTAGTTATGTGAGATCCCTTAAGCCTAATTAACTATTAATCATGAGCTAATTGCATTAAGCCCCTTTCATTTCTTATGAGCATTACAAATTTACTTTTCATGTGGTTGCATATCATATTATCTCATTATTAGTTAGTTAATTAACTTAAGGTAATGTAGGTAAGGGTTAATTAATCCACTTAATTCTTACCCTAACCTAATTAAATCATAAAATCAACTTAATTATTTCTTCCTTGAACCAAAATTAACTCACACATGGGGGAATGTGATTAGGATCAGCAAACCTATTTCATTTCCTAAATCAAATTAAACTCAAAACTAAAAATGTCATTAAAGAACTTTGGTTTATTTTAAATAGCCTTATTTAGTATGATTGTCCTTAGGAATTAATTATGAATGATCATGTGCTTATATTTCTTATTTCTTACATGTTAAATGTTGCTTGCCATGTGCAATCATGCATTCATTTCTTTTAAAATTAATTAAATGAAATGGTTTCTTCATGTCTAATTGCATGTGATGTTTTAAATTAAATAGGTTTGGCTATTATTACTACTAAATTAAATGTTGTTTTTTTTAAAAAGCCATAAGTCAATTACAATGGATAGAGTGATGCTAATTATAAGTATCTATATGTTTGCATGTGTTGATAATATAGGATATGCAATATGAAGCTCCCTTTTCTTATCTCATATGATTTTGCATGGGATTTATAAATGTATAGTTCATTTGAAAAGAACACAATATTTATCTAAATTTATTTCTATGCATTTCCATACCAAGACTTAGGAAGAATTTCATACCACATATATAAATTATATAATCAATCAAATATGACTTCTTGTATGAATTCTTATTCTTGTGGTTCTTTTTGTACATTCATGTGTATCTGAGAAAAGTGGTATATTAGTCTGGACACCCCGGGACTGCGAGGCTTTAAGTAGCCTTAAGTAGGTCTTGTACCTTATGTCCCTAGTGCAGAACAATGACATCATACTCACTTAAAACTCTTATACATATGTATGTGTGATTAATGAATAAGAATCATAATCAAACAAATCAAATACAACTTTTGCATGGCTTTTTCTATCTTTTTAGTTGCTTATACATCTACATGTATCTAACAAAATTGGTATATTAGTCTAGATACCACGGGGCTACGAGGCTATAAGTAGCCCTAAATAAGTCTTGTATCGTATGCTGCTGGTGCAGAATAATGGTGATGTACTCACTTAAAATTTTTATACATGTGAATGTGTATTTAGCTAATGGATGAAAAATCCCTCTTTTCTATTAAAAAGACATGAATTCATAATTCAATCAAAAATTAATTTAAATTCCAAACATATTTCTTTGCATTCATCATTTAAGTGTGCTAAGATATACATTGCATGTATAGGTATGCTTAGGATTTAATCATATGCATGATATACATGATAGAAAGAAATAAATAAACATGTGTTATATGATAGTAATTCCTTCTAATTAATCTTAAGATGACTTTCTTATTGAATAAGGTCATTTAGGGTCAACCTAAATTTAGGATTAATTAAAACATATAATAAGCCATTCACTAAAGAAAATTGATTAATTAACTTGCATTAAAAGTAATTTAAGGTAGGGATGAAAGAGAGATTCCCTCTCTTCCTTCTCTTTATAACACTTAGTTGTTAAGTGTAAGCCATATGAAATAAAAGAAAATACTAAGAAAAAATCTAAAAATCAATTAAATCACTTAAAGAGAAACCAACCCTTCATAAATCAAATCCCTCACACTTAGCAAATTACAACTCTAAAGCCTAGTTAAGACATACCACGCAAACTTTAATCCACAAACATTAGACTAATTCACCACTTCTAGCTTTATGTTAGGGCGGTGCATAGTTTGATATATGATTGTTTTGTGATGTATTGTTATAAACTGGATGTTAGGGTGTATGTGTGTAGTCTGGGTGTTAGGCTGATATTAGCTTAATTATGCTTTTTGCAAGGGTTGCGCTTAAGGGGCTACTAAATAAAAATATAAATGTTTTTTACTGTGCAGGTTGCCTACCCCCTAAACATAACCCATGCTAGGACAGGTGGCCTTGGTTATCCATTTTTCGGGTGCTAAGTCCAAATTATTTATATAACTGCTTGGGTTGTATGGTGTGTTAAGCTAACATTTATTTTGCCGGTGTGGATAGATAGACTTAGTTTCTTTTAATGTAATTTTGCATTAGGATTAGGATGATCATTATGGGAGATTAGGATGAGCATTGGTTATAACCAAGTCTTATGTACCATGTGATGCCTTTGGAGCAAGCACATCCAAATCAAACCAAAAGGAAGAAAGAAATGGAGCAAATCAAATGAAGAAATGAAAGATGAAGAAATGAAGAATGAAGACTCCCATAACATTCATCATTTATAATCATTCTTTTGTAATCCAGGTTGTATAAGGGTAGAGCTTGGATACCCACATTTATTTTCAGGTTGTATGACGGTACTCGATCGCAGTGGCTTTTTACTCTTTTATGATAGCTTTATAAATTTTTTTGATGTTTTATTTAGCTTGTGCATTAGAAAAAGTATGACTTTTCATAGTTTGTTTATGATTGGTGATTGTTGTATGGCTTGGATGTGATTAGGCTCCTAGGATAAAAAATAAATTATATATCCCATTAATAACTCATAACTAAACTTTTAAAATAACTCATAGTCTCACATAAAGCTTAAGTATTAAATCAAGACAATAAAATATTTAGCAACCCCTTAGCTGGATATTGTATGTTTAACAACATGCATATCATCTTGTTTCACTTGTGTTAAGAGAGGGCTTCCATCTTTTCCAAATAGAATGGACTTAACCTTTGAGAGCCTACGATGGAAGAACACCTCTTTTCCTTTTGATTTGGCCCATAACAAACTTCTCATGCATTTAGGCATACATAATCCTATGGCCTGTGTCAAAATAAAGAGTCCCAAATTAAATGAAATTTGATAAAAAAAAGAATTTGCATTAGATTAAGTCTTTATTCATACCCCTCATGCTCTAGTGTCTTAAGGAGTGGGTTTAAGGACTTAAGTTCTTTTCTAAATAATAATAGCTTAACCATCTTGCAAAAGCATACAACTTGCCAACATGGATTTAAAGCATAGGAGGAGTTAGCTGGCTGCTACTTCAAGCGGTAATAAGTATAACATTCAAGTGGTTTACTCTCTCTTGTGGAGGTAAATAATATACCCACTTTTACCTTAGATTTAGGTCGTGCTTTGTCCATCATTAAAACTACCTAGATTTAGGATCCAACATTATTGTTTCTCTTTGGAGCTATAAGCATAAATCCTCACCTCTTAGGAAATTCCACAATCTTGTATTCTAGAATTATAAGTCCTAGATTTCTAATAAAATTTTAACTCAAATAAATAAATTTCCTCAATTTTGAATATATAAAGTCCAACCATAGGATAGATTGGAGTGCTCACTAGTATCATGAGCACTCTCACATCTCCTTTTTCTAATAACTCTTCCCTTTTGATCCATCCCACTTGATTTTCTAAAACACAACTAATTTATTGATAGTCATATCTTTGAATTCTTTGGAGACAACATTCACCTACTTTAATCGAGAGTATTCTTAAGGGATTCATTTTCCTTAAGATGGTATTTAATTATGGGGGCTTGCCCTCATAGGGAACTTTAGAACCTGATTTAAATAAACCCTAATTTATTCATCCATGTAAAGTAGGGGGAAAATCTCTGGTATATTCAAAGGCCCATCATGCCTTAAGAGTCCTTATTAGGTGATTTGGTCCATTGTAAGGTAGTGACTTCTATCTTTTGAGATAGTACACTATTCCTCAATGTCATAATTACATCCTAAGAAATTGGGAATTTTTTAAGAATACTCTTGATTAAAGTAGTCAATCAGTTATCTCTAGAGATTTCAAGGTCAAGACTATCAATGAATTGATTATTTTGGAAAATCAAATGGGAAAGTTAAATTGGAAAGACTTAATTTTGGATTCCAAAGGAGGAGAAGTAGGGAAAACTCATGATACTAGGAAGCTAAGTGAGCACTCAAATCTATCATATGGTGAGGCTTTTATATATTTGAAAGTGAAGATTCATTTTGTTGGAGATGAAATTTTATTAGAATTCTAGGGCTTATAGTCCATCAACATGAGATTATAGAAATAATTAAGAGGTGAGGATTTATGCTCATAGCCTGAAGAAAATAAGCAACCTCAGATCCTAAATCTATGGAGTTTCAACACAAGTTAAAAGCATGACCTAAATCTAAGCAGTAAGGGGACATAAAGGTCTATTCCATAAGAGAAGATAAACCCATCTAACTCTTTTAAATGCATGATAAAATTTGGTTATTGGCCAGATTAATAGAGAAAGATGGTGAAGCTCCATCATAAAGGGTTGCTCTCACAGGTCAAGTGGTCTCTAAAGTGCTAAAATGGAGGCCCTCATTTTTGCAAGAGTGGTATAATATGACATGCATGATGTTAGGCATACAACATACAACTAAGGGGTTGCTAAACCTTTTAAAATTTTTGATTATAACCTAGGCTTTAAAGTGAGGTTATGAGTTATTTTAAATTTTAGTTATGAGTTGCTAATTGGGTAGAAAAGTTAATTTTTCCCTAAGAGCCTATCGCATCCAGGCCACACATTCAAACATCAATCATTAAGAAACTATGAAAGTCATGTTATTCTAATGCGTAAACTAAACACAACAATAATCATTTTATAGACTACCATGAAAGAATAAGAGGCGGATGCGATCGGGTACTGCCATACACCCCAGAAAAGGGAAACATTGGGTAGCTGAGCTCTACCCTTATACAACCCAAAATTACAAATAATATTACATTTTAGAATTGAATCCATGCTATGGGGTGGGTCTTCATTTTTCATTTCTACTTTCTTCTTTATTCCTTATTTTGATTTTATTTGCTCGAAGGCATCACAGAGCACCCTAGGACTAAGCTTTCTAGCCACTGATCATCCTAATCCCATAGCACTAATCCTAATTTCTATTTACAAAATTACATTTTTATGATAAAGTAAATCTAACTATACCTACAAAATAAATTTTAGCTAAACATAGATACAATCCCAAGCATTTATAACTCATAATTTGGACTTAGCACCCTACACATGGGTAACCAAGTTCACTTCTCCTAGTGTGGATTATGCTTAAGGGCATAAGCAACATGTAGATATAACATTTATATTTATTTTTGAGTGGCCCCTTAAGCATAATCCCTTGCAAAAATTAATATTAGGCTATCAACGACCTAACATCTAGTCTACGATCTACATTCCTAACATCAAGTCTAAAATATTACAACATAAAATAAAACATATCAGCATTACATACACTGCCCTAACCTAAAGCTAGAGGTGGTGACTTAATATCCTAATGTGTGTGCTTAGGCTTCATCAAGTATGTCTTAACTAGGCATTTAAATTATGATTTTCTAAGTTTTAAAATTTTTTAAGTCAACATGAGGGATAGTTTCATTTTAAGTTGTTCAGAAGATTAGTGATTTTTAATTTAAATTTTTATTTTGTTCTATTTGATTTACACTTACCATCTAAGTGTTGTAAAGAAAAGAAAGAGGCTTAACCTCCTTCATCACTACCCTAAGTTATTTCCTAAAAGCACATTCTTATGATTTAGTTTCTTTTAGTAAATAATTTATTAAATACTTTATAAATCCTAAATTTAGGCTAACCTTAAAGAATCCTATTCAACATGAAAGGCATCTTAAGATTAATGTGATTGAATTTCCATCACATAGAATTTGTTGAACCATTCATTTTCATCACCCATAACTTGGATATGATTTACCACTTAGTATATCTATACTTGCAATATATCTTAGCATAGTTAAATGATTATGGATGCATATGTCTTTAGTAGAAAAGGGGACTTTCATTCTTTAATTAAATACACATATGCATGTATAAAAGATATAAGGAAGTACGTTCCATTATTTAAACCACAGAAGTGAGATAATCATATAACCTCCTTAGAGCTACTTAAAGCCTCGTATTCCTAGGATGTCCATACTATATACATACTATCATAACTACATATAAATGTATATATAATTATAAGAATAAAAATCATGCAAAAGATTATATTTTTGGTTGAATTGCTTATACATGTAAAGTAAAGCTCTATCAAAATTCTAAAAAACATATATATAGGAATGAAATTAAATAAGTACATGCATTTATTAACTAGGGAAGTGAGATAATCAAATGACCTCCTTGGGGCTACTTAAAGCCTAGTATTCCCAAGATGTCCAGACTATGTACTTATTAACATTCAAACATATGTAAATTCATACATGAATATAGGAAAGAAAGCATGATCTTCACATGCTTAAGCTATAAACGCATGCAAATCCTATACATATATTCATAACTATCATCACTCCAAATGTTGTTAACAATTTATCACTTTTGAAAAATAATTTTGAATTTATTAGTGATAATCGTCACGCATATATTAAGATCAAGTCCTTACATGCAATTTTGCATAAGTAAATTTTATTTAATTTTGAAAATATGAATGCATGATATCACATAACAAACAAAATTTATAGTGATTGAAAAGGAATAGCTAAACATCTCCACATAATTCATTCAGCTACACTAATTCCTAAGGATAATCACATTAAATTTAATAATTTAAAGAAAACCAAAGCTTCTTTTTACTTTGATTTTGAATTTTGATTGAGCTTAAAAGGGAGAGATCATTTGTTGTTTTTCATCACATTCCTATGTTGGTAATTTTAATTTGTTTAAAGAAAGATATTTATCTAGTTTCTTTTATAATTTAATTAAGTTGAATCATTAAACAATCCATTTAATTACCCTTTCTTATGCTTCTTTAATTTAATTAATCAATTAATCATGAGCCATAAATGACATGCACATGAGAAAAATAAAATTGCAATGCTCCTAAAAGACCTAATGCAATTGGCACATAATTATAGATTTATTAGATTAAAGAATCCAATTAAGTACTTTTATGATTTTCCCACATTTATGGGCTAATCATAATTTCCATAAAAGTCTTTACATCATTGAACACATAAAGAGGAACCCTTAATTTAAATGTTAATCATTTGAAGTGATTATCAATTTAATTTGATTTGATTTCATTATTAATTAATTAATTAATCTTTTAATTAAACCTCTCATTAATTAACTCTCTTTAATGAGATGAATTTGGAAAATTAATTAGGAGAGGGGTCTAATCACTCTCCCTCATCATCTCACTGTTAATCAGTGATTAATGAAGTTAAATTAATTAACTTTTACTGCTTAGAATCTTCAATAATCATTAAGTTAATTAAGAGGGTAATTAGGATTTGAATTTCAAATTCTCCTAATTACATAGCCAATAAATCCCAATAAAATCATGGGAGGCAGAGGTCTTTCCATTAAATAAACTTGCCAAGTTTAGGATTAATTACACAAGTAATTAAGAATTAATTAAGCTAATTAAAAATTATTCAAACCCTAATTAAGATCTAATCACTATTTAAAATCAAATGAAATTATTTTTATTATATTATCCTCTATTTAACCTTTCCAAAATGTATTTTTTGTATTTTTTGGATTTTTTTATATTTAGTTATGATTTTAGGAAGTTTTAGTGCAATTAATGACATTTTAAACCCTAATTAATCACTTATCTCATCGATGCCAGGAGGCGACATGGTCGTGACTCCACTGGCATCATGAGATGCATAAATGATCCGATGTGGTAAAGTGGCACACGCCGTCTACCATCAAATCTAAGATCAGATAGTGGGGATTAATCTCATGGATCTAATAAAATTAAAATCAATTTACCTAGTGGGTTAAATCATGATCGTCCATTCCAATTACACAAAATAGATAGCGGATGATCCTTCTTGCCCCTAGCGATGGATGACGGACACCGTCCACCCTCCTCTGCTCGATCCAAGCTCATCGGAGTGTAGGAGGAATTAGTATCGACTCCAAAAGCTTCAAGAGGGAAATATAGAGGGATCCTATGGTGGGATTCACACGAAAATACAATTTCCTTCACAAAGGCCTAACAAAAATTAGCTTTTCTATAATTTGTCAGAACTTATCTCATTGGAGCTCAAGATCAGTGGTCTATCAACCAAGGTAGCTTCATCTTGAAGAGATGACGCCCTACTAAGAAGCTCATGCCTTGCTTCCTCACTGGTGGCTCTATGGATCAAACACCACTAGAATCCTCATTAGAATTTATCTTGGAAGGGTCTCTGGTGCTCAAATTGATTTGTTCTTGATCATCGGAGCTAGGAGAAGGTGTGGGTGAAGTTAATTTGAAAATGGTGGAGATTATTTAAGGTTGGTCAGAGATAGGCTCTATCCTATTTCAGGTTTGGTATTTTTGGTGATGGGTAGGCTCAAGGAACTCGAGGAAGTGCTCGGGAGGCTCATCTCGACTTACTTGTGCTCTGATAATGCATGTACATGAACTGGAATCGAATGGGGAGGAGTATACTCTCCTCCCCCTCAAATATGATGGTTTAGATTGGTCCTGCTTTGGGCAGACATTCGGTCGATGTAAGAGACCAAGGTCGTTAGAGGGATGCTAAAGTGGCTCAGTTTGAGTGGGTGAGGATCTAAGGTGGGTTGCGAAGGCTGTGGTGGACTGTCATTGCTTTCCTAGGTGTGTAAATGGGAGAAGGTGGGTTAGCTCACCTCGCTTGACTTATGACTGACCCAACCATATTTGGATCAGGTTAGCCATAGGTTTAATGGTCCAAACTAAGCTAAGGGTGGATTCCAAGTACAAAGGAGGGGGTTTGACAACCCAAAAATGGATCTTTTTCCTATGTGGAGTGCTTGACCCAATAGCTAATGGGTCAATACGAGTTTGGTTTGGGTTGGGTTTGATTTGGGCTGACCCATGGTGACCAAGGATGGGTCATGCCAAGTTTGGATGGGTTTGGGCTTGGTTTGCGACTCAATTTGACCCATGTAGGTCAAATTGGACTAGGTTGGGTTAAGTTGACCAGTTGGTCAAATTGGGTCAAACCATGGGTTGAGATAAGTTCAAGTGATAATTTGATTTGGATTGGATTTGAATTTGACTCATATTGATTCATATGGGCCAAAGGAGCTAAGTTGACCAATTTGGTCAAATTGGCCAAATTAGCTTGAGTTAGGTGTTGGTTTAGGTTCAATTGATAATTTAAAGATGATTGTAGGTTTTGATTTCAATCAATTTTGATTTAAGAATGATTTAGACCAATTTGACCCTTTAGGTCAATTTAGGCTAAACGGGTCAATTGGGTTGACTTGGTCAAATTAGGTTCGACCAAGGGTTTGATCATGTTCAATAATTCATATTCAATGGATTTGAGTCATTTGTTTCAATCAATTTGATGTAGGATTTTATTTGGTCCAATTTGGCCTTTTTGGCAAAATTAGTTCAACTTGGATCAAAAGTCCAATTGGACTTTGTTTGGCTCAATTGATGGTCAAGTCATCTTTGAGGATCAATTTTGGGTTGGTAGGGATCATTGGTTTTATTTGGTTTGAATTGGAATGGGATTTGGTTCATTTTGGCTCATGTAGGCTAATTGGGTCACTTGAGTTAAGTAATCAAATTGGCTTGGTTTATCCCAATTGGTCGCAATTGGTCAATCAAGGATGATCAATAATCAATATAAGAGATTTTGGATGGTTTGGTTCAATTTAATTTGGGTTGGATTGGAGTTTGGTTCAAATGGGTCATTTAGGTCACTTTGGGTCAAGTGAACCTAATGGGTCAATTGTGTTGGTTTTGGGTTGAATTAGATTGACTTGAGTTTGATAATTTATTTGAGATTGATTGATGGCTTTGATTACAATTTATTTTGGTTTAATTGGATTTTGGCTCATTTAAACATCTTGGTTTTGAAATGGGCTAGCTTGGGTTAAATGAATTGATTTTGGTCAATCGACTTGATTGTAGCTTTTGGGAGAGTTTGGAATG
This sequence comes from Cymbidium sinense, assembly GCA_021442155.1. Lineage (NCBI taxonomy): Eukaryota > Viridiplantae > Streptophyta > Magnoliopsida > Asparagales > Orchidaceae > Cymbidium > Cymbidium sinense. Next base: position 94,830,187 of record CM038221.1, read on the forward strand.
AAGGTTTGAATGATTTGAGTACTTTTGTGAAAATTAATTGAATTGGGTTTGATTGAAAGAATTTTGATTAAGTCCGTAGGATTGGCTTAAAGGATTAGGATGAATTTAGGTTTAAATCATTTTGTCTTGGAGCTTGGATATGAAATGGAATTCAATTGGGTCTAGTCAAATTAATTTGAGGTTTTATTGGAGGAATTTTGGTTTAGTCCATAGGATTGGCTTAGGTTTGATTTAGGCCATAGGATAAGTAGGTTACCCTTAGATCCTAAGGCATAACCTAAACCTATGGCAGGTCCTCCTAAGTCTCTAGGTTTGGGTTAAGTGTTCACTTAATCACTAAAAGTGTCCTATGATTAAGAAAATCCTAGTGTCTAGAAGATGCTTAGACCTAAGATGGCAAGGTTGGATCCTTGCTCCAAAAGTGAGGTCAACACAACCTAAATTACAATAAGAATTACAATAAAAGGAAAAGCTATTGGGGTCTTCAATTCTTCATCATCTTTACTTCTTAGGTTTGAATGCTCCATCCTTCATAGGGTATCCCAGATCTATGTCTTCTAGCCACTAGTCATCCTAAACCCCATAGCACTAATTCTAATCTTATTGCAAAAATTACATTTTATATAAACAAAAATCTAACTACAACTACAAAATATAGATTAGTGTAATTAACATTCAAACCAAGCAGTTATATTTCATAAATTTGGACTTAGCACCCTGCCCCTAGGTAACTAAGCCCACATGTCTTAATGGATTATGCTTAGGGACTTAACGACACCTACAATCAAAAAAGCATTTATATATTTTTTTATTATTACAGAGGTACATTAAGCATGACCCCTTATAGAAAATATCATCAATCTAATGTCGCCCTAACATCCAGACTAGCATAATAAATCCTAACATCCAATCTAAAATAGTACATCATAAAACAAAACATTATATCATCACAACAATCACTAGCCTAACCTAGCGCTAAGATTAATGACTTAGTATTCTAATGTATATGTAAATGTGTGGTATGTCTTAATTAGACTTTAGAGTTAGGATTTTCTAATGACCCAATGTTTAAATCGCTTATTAAATGTGGTTATTCTTTAGGTTATTTAAAGTTTAGATAATACTTTAAATTATATGCTTTTTATTGTTTTTTTTCTAATTGTAATATAACATTATAAAGACAAGAAAGAGAGTTGGTTGTCTTTAATCCCTACCTTAGGTTCATTCTTAGGAATGAATCTTTATGACTTTTAAGCCTTTTAATGAAATCTTTATAAATTTTAATTAGACCTATATTTGGATTTGACTTAATGAACCTTATTTAAATATGAAAGGCACCTTAAGATCAATAAAGCCAAATCATAAGCAAATGGGAAATGTTTTGTTATCTTAGCCTCATTATCAATATAAATCACTACTATATTTTTAATTCACTTTTTTCATATATATATATATATGCATATATCTTATATACATACATACACACACACACACACACACACACACACACACACATATTTGAACACACTTGATGTATGAATATACATGAATTGTATAACAAAAGGAGTTTCACTTCATATTTATACACATATATAAATGTTTAACAAACTAAATAAGTACAAGCCTTTGTTAACCATGGTTTTCTATGGTTGACTATAAATTACCTAACTGGAACTCAAGACTAGCAGTCCATCGACTGAGGTAGCTTCATCTTGAAGAGATGAAGCCCTATTGAGAAACTTATGATTTACCTCTTTGTCAATTGCTCTTTAGACCAAATTCTATTGTAAAACTCAATAGAGTTAGTTTTGGGACATCTTTCGGTGATTGAATTAATCTAGAATTGATTTTTTTGGCTTGCTGGAGCTAGATAAAGGTGTGGGGAGAGTTAATTTAAGTTTGGTAGAGTTTGGGTGATGTTGGTAGCTAGGGTTTGAATGAGGCTTGGTCTCACCGGTGATCGGAGGTATGGGGAGCTCTAGGGATTTTCAGGGACTACTCAGGTTGCTATAGGGATGGATCCTATGAAGTTTGAATGACTAAGGATGAGTATACCCTCCTATAAAAGTGAACCAAGGAATGGGAATAGTTTAACCTTTGGCAGCCATCCACACTGCATATTGGCCGGAGGTGGCAAGGGAATGATGATGTGTAGGTTCTTGAGTGGCTGAGGGAGTTTAGTGGCCTGCCATGGGGTGTACACCTCTTTTGAGGTGTACCAATGGCCAACCATGGGGAGGAGATCCTCTCCTTGGTAAAGGGCTACACCCAAAAATCTTAGGTTAGGTTAGGTCAGTGGGCTTATGTCCAAAGAGGGCTAAAGTTGGTTTCCATGGGCAAAAAAGGTGGGTAGGCCTTGTAAATGGATATGTTATCTTATTTAGAACCCAAACTAGGTAGGCCTTAGTTCACTTGATTTCACCCAAATTGGGTTCACCATGGGTTGGGTTCACTAGGGCGGGTCAATGGGGACCTAAGGATGATTCAAGCCAAGTTTAGTTAGATTTGGCTCTAGTTGACTCATATAGGTCAATTTTGGTTTATTTGAGCTAGGTTGACCAATTGCCTAAATTGGGTCAAGAGAGCTATTGAGTTATCTTTGATTGGATATTTCGAATGCATTGGTATAATTGATTTGTTTCAATTTGAAGTGGATTTGAATTTGGCTCATATAGGCTCATTAAGGCTAAATAGGTCAAGTTGGCCAATTTGGTCAAATTGTTCAAATTGGGTTGATTGAATGGTTGGTACATGTTTGATTGATCATTTTTGATTGATTGTAAGTGTTGGTTTGAATCATTTTGTATTAGATTTAGTTCTAGTTCAATTTTACCCTTTAGGTCAAATTATATCAAATGGGTCAATTGGGTTAGCTTGATCAAATTGGCTAATTAGGTTATTGAATTTTGTTCAATACTTAATTATTAATTGATTAGAGCCATTGGTTGCCATCAATTTGAAGTGGAATGAGATTTGGCCCAATTTGGCCATATATGTCAAATTGAGTTAACTTGAGTTAATTTGGCTAATTATCTTGGTTTGGCTCAAACAATTGTAATTAGATGGTCAATGGTGAATAATAATCACTTTGGAATGGATTGAATGAGTTGATTTGGTCTAATTTGGGTTGAATAAGAATTTGATTCAATTTGATCATTTAGGCCAAATTAGGTCAAATGGACCAATAGGCTTAATTTGGTTCAGTTGGAGGTATATCAAGGCTGAAATATTTTCAGTGATGATTTTGAAGTAGATTGGTGACTTTGATTACACTCAATTTGGGCTAGGTTGTGTTTTGACTCATTTGAACTCTTTAGGTCAAATGGGTCATCTTGGGTTAATTAGGTTAATTAGCTTGTTTGGAATGAATTGTACCATATAATTGAGCACTTGTGATAATCATGAGGCCTAAATTAAGTTGGGTTGGCATGAATCAAACTGAATAGGGTTTTGGCTCTATAGGGTTCAAGTGGGTGAACTTGTGTTAAGGCCTAAGCTGACTTGGTCTGATTCAATTTAATTAAAGTCAAGGCTCGATCATATCTAATTGGAGTTCACTTGAATTTGGATGAGTTAAATTCCAATAATGTTAATTCGATCTTGAGTTTGGCCATCTTGAGTATAAATAAGTTAAGTTAGACCAACTTAGCCAAATCGAACTGAGATGGATAAAATTGAGCTTAAGTCAAGTTGGTATTTGGCTTTGAGCTTGGTCATAATCATTAAGTTTAGGTTTGAGTAATTGACTAGGCATGGGATTTAGTTGGGCCTCAGGGTCGATGAGGTTCTACCTATCTTAAGGTAAGCTCTAACCCTAGGGTTGCACCCTATGGTCTACAAAGTTTAGGCTTGATGTCATCCTAATCACTAGAAGTGTCCTAACACTAAGGAAGTATTAGTGGCTAGAAGAATCCTAGGCCTAAGATGAGGGCAGTCAACCTCACTCTAAAAGTGAGGTCAATAGTGTGCAATAGAATCAACCTACTTTCTAGGTTATTTTTCTATGTTATATTTTTTTGAAGATGTCTAGCCAATTAGGTTCTTATAAAAACTAAATTTTCTACCCAACTTAAATATAGTCAACTCAAACACAAAAATAAAGAAATTTGAAACTTCATATAAATTAAAGCCCTAGGAAAAACTTAAAATCAACCAGAAATAATTAGCTTTTGCAAACCATATTATCATATTATTCTAAACTCTTGAATTGGGCACTTTACCCATTGCACCTAAGAGGTATCCAACCTTTGAGGACAACTGCCTTCTTGAGGAAGTCTGTCTTCTTTTACTATTTTGTCCCATGGCCATTTCTAATTGCATGGCATTTAGACATAAAATCCATACCTTGAAGCCTTAAATGAATCACGAGTCAAAACATTTATAACCTAAAAAATGTGCATTAGTTAGCTAAATTTCATACCCTACATGATCCTAGGGATTAGGGAGTGAGTCAAGGTTCATAAACTCCTTTCCAAAAAAATACAACAACATAGCCATCTTGCATACATGAGACTTAGTATCATGGATTTAAAATGCACTTATGTTGTGTTAGTGGCCTTCGAGGTGGGTTATAAGTCTATAAGAGTTAACGATAGGTCTATTCCCTCATGTGAGAGGAATGGCTGATAATTCCCAAAAGTCGAACTAAGTCGAGCATTTGACTTGTGTCAGAAGCACTTATAGACTTTGGATTTGAATTATTCTCCTCAGAATATATCTTCAACCCTTTGAATTTATAGATTCTTATGCTGCTAGAATGTAAGCCCTAGTTTTCTAAAAATATTTCAACTCAAAATCTAAATTAAATTCCAAAATTTAAAGCCTGATGGTAGGATAGTTGAAATTTCTACTAGGCATCTCAGTATCAACAGGAATTTCCTACTTAATCGCGATTGGCTTCCAAAAAATAAGTCTTTCCACTTTGGAGTGTTCCTAATTGAAATTCCAAAATATCATTCTTTTGGAAACCAGCTTAGAGATCCATAGAAATAATAACTTATTTCTTTTATCGAGAGTATTGTTAGGAAGAGGTCCTCCATCCCTAAGATGTAATTAACTATGAAGGCCTGCCATTATAGGGAAATTATCTCATACATGCAAGACCCACTAGCCTTAGGAGACTTTTATTAAATGATCAAATCCATTATAAGATTACATGCTTATCTTTTGAGATAATATGTGTACTCCTCAATGATGCATTTGATCATCCAAATAAGAAATTCCTAAAAACTTATGTGGTATCATAAATTTTATTATCAATTGTAGACTTATAAGTCACCCAATTGAGGATTATTTCATCTTAAAATATTGGGTAGAAAAGAGCTATCAAAATGGGGAGTTCACCTTATTTGGCAGCATATTAGTACATCCTGAAAAAAGAGAAGGTGAATATTATCACAGTACTCCCAAGTTAAGATGAAAAACATAAATATATCAAGCTAATCAGAATACAAAATAAAAATAATAATAGAGGTAAAGCCCCACAAGCAAAAGAAGAAGGTGGTTGAGAGACCTTCATCTCAAAGAAGACAAAAAGAATGATTAACATTCCTCTAGCTATAAAGCACATTCATTGAAAAAAAAATTTAGAACCCAAAATCAATCCAAAAATGTTCTTGCCCAATAAAGGGCAATTTTTATATAATACAAAGGAACAAACAAATCAATCAATCATTTTTATCAAAATCTCATAAATCAAAGAAAAGGAAGAAACCTCAAAAACCAAAACATGAAACCTAAAAGATGATTGGCTCTTTGGAGGAGAATGAGTGATTTCCTCAAAGGTCAGTTAAGTTTGAGTTATATACTCCACTTACAACTTGACATAAAAATTCCTAAAGAAGAGGTTTCAAAAGAAACGTGTCGAGTCAAAAGCATATGTGAAAATTCTAATTTTAAAATCTAAGGAGTGGTATATTACATGATTGTAACATCAACTGACTCTGTGAAAGAGCTATGCTTTCCCAAAGAAAACTTATCAAAAGGAAGGTTAAAGTAGGCTCAAAGAAGTTATGTCCTAAACTAGGCAATGGTTCTGAGAGTTTTGAAAGCTTTGAAAATTTTAAAGAAGCATAAAGTTTACAAACTTTGTTTAATAAAGAAGATTTTATTGAAGAAGTAACTCAAATCAAGTTAAGAATTGGTAGACGAATTTCTCTACCACCACCGATAAAAGCCACTGGTAAAGGAAAATAAATTTAAATTATTGAAGATGACTTTCCCCTACCATTGGCTAAACATCAAAGACCCAACAAAATGAGAGTTGACTATAATGTTCTAGCACACTTACACAAGTTACCTACTTTCCTAAGTACTTATGATGCATTTATGTGGTCTAAAGACATACAAGAGATATTGATTAAAGCTTTACAAAATTCAGAATAATATGAAGCATTCTTTACTGCAGAGAGGATGAAAGAGGACTTAACTTTTAAAAGATAGCGACCATCATATTTGATGACTTTTTGTTAGGGATAATTGAACATAATTGAACCCTTTATGTTATGGAAAAAAGCAACTTTATTCATAACTGGTGCTTCAGTCAATCTCTTAAGAGCTAAAGCACTCTGAACATTAGCCTTTGATGCTCGTTATCTGGATAAAAGTGCAATATTCTGACAAAGAATCAATAAATAAGGATAACAAACTATGGGATCTCTTATTTTGCCTATACGCTTTGAAAAACTATATACATAAGCTAAATTCTACATTATTGATGCTAGTGTTTCATACAAAGCACTCTTTAGTAGGTCGTGGATTCATGAATACCATATAATTCCTTCAACTCTCCATCAGTGTTTGAAATACATCCAAAATGGTGAAGAGTGTTAAATTGAAGGTGATATGAATCCCTTCTTGATACATGAAATAAAGATCTATGATGATGCCAAGTACTTTATTACTAAGAAAGTAGAAGTCAATGCTCAAAAGGATGCGCCTCTACCTATTAAGGCAATGCTAAAAGGTGATGATTCGAAGAGCAAAGGCACTAATGAATCAAATAACTCAATTCAATTCCTCATTTTGGAAGTAATACAAAAGCACATATAAAAGCATTAGTAACTTCAAGGAATGATGAAATATAACAATTGAAAAGGTTCTATGTTCCCCTAAAAGAGGTTATCATGAACATGAGATTCTTTTCTACAAAATAAAAGAGCGAGGCACAAATCCCATGCAAATGTTATTTGAAGAGGATAATTTTATGGAAGAAGTCATTTGAATAATTATTCTATAATACTTCTCGTCAGCTCTAAAAATGTTGTTTAAAAATAATGTTTAGCCTATATAGTTAAAAAAATTAATCCTAATTTTTTAAAAAGCTCTAGCAAGGGGATAATAGCCAAAATTCTATAGTATATAGGAAATTCAAATCACATGGGGATAAGGATATATTGCTTTAGCATTTTCCCTAGTGAGCTCATGTTATGCTATATCTGAAAAAGAAGAAGTTTCTTTTGAAGCTATAAATGAACAAAGGGATATTTCACATGAAAATGAGAATATAGCCAAAGAAGAATTAATAATTGATCTCAAAGAAGCACTAAATGAGCACGAAGAAGGCAATCAAGCTACTAGCAATGAACATCACAAAATCAACCTAGGCCAAACTTTGTTAGTGAAAACTTCACATAAAAATAATTAGAGGAATTAAAAGCATTACTCTATGGATCCAAAGACTATTACATAAGAAATTATAGTAAAATGTGTTGGAAATTTTAATTTAGAACACCATGCAGATCTTGAAGGTTATTATTTTGGTAATCAAATATGTCATTAAAAGATAAATATTTTATCTTGAAATATAATCATATTATACTATATTGGATTTGATTACTTAATAAGAACTCCTAAGTCTAATGGGCCTTCGGTACGAGAGATTTTTCTCCTAAACTACATCGAGAAGTAGAGCAGGGTTTAATTTACTGTAGGGTGCATAGTTCCTTATAAAGGGCAAGCCCCTATAGTTAATTACATCTTAATAATGTAGGATCTCTTCTTAAGAATATTCTTGATTATTGAAATAGACTCTTATTTCTAAGGAATTCAAAGTTGGTTTTAAAAGGATGATAATTTAGAAATTCAATAAAAGAAACTTTCAAAGCAAAAAGAGTTCATTTGGAGACTAATTAGGATTAAGTAGGAAATTTCTATAGATATTGAGATGACTAATAGGCATCTCAACTAAACTACTATTGAGCTTTACAATTTTGAGATTGAATTTTGTAGGGTTTGAATTGACATTTTATTAGAAATCTAGGATTTAGGTTCTAGTAGCACAAGACTACATAAATGCCTAGGGTTAAAGACTTATTTTAAAAAGTATACTTCATAACCTAAGTCTAAAAATGCTTCTGACACACATCAAAAACTCGACCTAATATAAATTTTCTAAGAATTATTGATTCTTTCTCTCAGTTGAGGAGAAATGAACCTATCTCTGACCCTTCTAGACTTACGACCCACTTGGAATGGTTACCAGCTAACACTGCCTAAATGATTTTTTTAAATCCATGAGTTTAGTCCTCATGCTATGCAAGATGATTGGGTTGTTGTATTTAGTAAAGAGACTAAGAGTCTAACTCACTCCCTAATCCAAAGATCATGTTATTTATAACATGCACCTAACTAATGCAACAAATTTTAGCTTTTATGTTTTGACTAATAATTCATTTTATGATCTTGGGTATGCATTTTATGTCTACATTAATATGAAGTTAGAAGTGGTTGTGGGCAAAATCAGAAAGAGAAGGCTCACTTCCCCAAGAAGGGTGGTCAGATGCCTCCTTATGTGCAATGGGTGAAGCACCAAATTCAAAGAGTGTGAACAATATGCTATCATGTTTCACAAAAGTTAATTATATCTAGTTACTTTTATGTTGTACTTAGGGAATTAATTAATGTGAGGCTATGAGTTTATTTATGTTTGAGTTTTTTAAATTTATTTGGGTAGAAGATTTAATTTTTTATAAGAGCCTAACTTTCCAAGCATTTCATCATAAAAATACACCACAGAAAGAAACCTAAAAAAGTAGGTTGTCTCTCTTGCACACCCAAAATCAATCAAGCCAAATTAATTTATAGAATAAGACAATATGGTGGGGTACCATTATACACCTCAGAAGAAAAGAAAAATGGGTAGTTCAGCTTTTCCCTTATACAACCTAGCCTATAACTAAAAGTTAGATCTATAGGGGTCTTATTCCAAGGCCATCACCTTCTTCAAAGACCTCCATAGGAATCATAAAGGACCATTGACACCATGCACTAGCAGCTCCTACTATTCCTAGACCCCATAGATCCTAACCTAATTCTTGGATCAAATTATATTTAAAATTTCAAAAAATAAAATTATAAACCCTGTAAAACAAGTGTTAGGAAATACACATAGTACATCGACAGTTATAATGCAAACATATGGGCTTAGCATTAGTTACATGTCAAGCTCACCTATCCTATTGGGCTATGCTTAGGGACTTAAGCATATATATATATATTACAACTGTCCTTTTTAGGACAACCTCCAACAGAATATCGTGTTAGTCTAAAAAGAACGTCTTACCATCCAGACTAGTAGGAAAACTACCATATCCATCTAGCCTAAAATATTACACCATAAATAAGAAAAATATTCACATCACATCACAGAATGTCACTGAACATCAACCTAACCTAAGTTTATGGTCAGTGACCTAATAATCTAGTGTGTGTGAAAATGGATTTATATGGTATGACTTTGCTAGGTATTTTGGGTTTGAATTTTCATGTTTCAAGGTTTGTTTAATTTACCATTTAGAGGTATCAATTTAAATGATTTAAGTGAGCGAACCCATTTTTTTTCAACATCTTAAATCCTAGTAGAATGGACTCTCAACCACTCTAGAAGGTCAACCGAACATCTTGAGTATCTTAATTAGCTTCTTTTGAATTCATTAAGTGATTTATTTTAATTTGAGTTTGATTTGATTAATATTTTAAATTTCTTTTTTAAGTTTAGAGCTTATGTAAACTAACCTTATTAAGGTTTGAAGGTTTCATTCTTATTTCATTTCCTTTGCATTCATTAATATTTCTTTACTTTGGTTTAGTAAAATTTAAGATGTTCATTTAAATCTTGATGATTAAATGATTTCATTCATTTATATTTTATGTTATTTATTTTTATAACTTAGCTTCATGTTTAATCTTATGTTTCCTTTCATTTAATTAAATGTTTATTTGATTTGATCTTACTTCTTAATTTCATTCATGTTTTGAATTTGGATGAGTTAACCTAATAGATAACATTGATGATTTTGAATTTTAATTACTTGATTTATTTGAATTTCAATTGATTTTATTTATTTATTTGATTAATGTTTATGTTTATTAGTGTTTATGTTCATTAGCTTGAATGAATCCACTTAATCCATTTAAGTTGATAATGTAATTCAAGCTTAGTTTAAAAGGTTTCAATTTCAATTGATTAATTAGAAATTTATCAAATTCATAACTTAAGATTAGATTAAATTTTTATTTTCTTTCATTTGATTAAACCCTAAGTATGTAATTAATCAAAATCTTTAACTTGAGAGGGTTAGAAAATTTTCCTTATGTGTTCTGATCTTAATGGAAATGTTTTAAGTTGATTTTATCAAATTTTTATAATTTTAAATATTTTTTGTTTTATTATTTCATTTAAATTGACTTAGAGATTAGAAATTCAACAACTTATAATCTAGTGGTCATTTGACCTTCAAATTTTTTATGGCAAGTGCGGTTCCTCGCCAATTTAAGTTCCCTAAAGTTTCAATTTAATTAGATGTATAATTTAGGACTAATTAAGATTTTAATTTTTAATAAAATCTAAATTAAGCCTAAATTATATAAAATTGATCAGGTGTTTTACTTTTCTTGAATTTCTCTCTCGAACATGCATCCATAGAGGGTTCATTTAGAATTGTTTGAAATTTGGTTGATTTATTATGATTTTTTTGTTTAGATTAATTAATAAAATTAACTAATTTAATTAATTAATAAATTAGGCCATTTTAGGGATTATGGGGTTTCAGTAAGTTTTAATGTTGTGTTTAGATTCATTAAGATTTATTATGATGTTTCAAGTTGATTTTATAATTTTTCATAATTTTTATAATTTAATATCAATTTATTTCATTAAATAATGACCTAATGCTTAAAATGTATTTTCACTTAATTTCAATTCCCCAAAAGTTTCAAATTGATTGTATTAATGGTTTGTGTTTCATTTAAGTTTGATTATTTTTAATTAAACTTAAATTAACTCAAAAATACTTAATAAAAAATAAGAATTTTGAGTTTAATGGATTCCCCTCACTAAGATGAATCCATAGAATCCTTGTTTACATTTTTTTGGTTGAGTGTTTTATTTTCTATGAATTTTTAAAATTTTAGGCATTTTTTACCATTTTTAAATTAAAATTTTTTTTGAATTTCTTACTTAATCGACTCATCTTTGACTGGCTGGCCCTTTCCATGTTTCGACCATGGATTGGTCCACGTGGGATCCACGTGGTCCCACGTCACATGGCAACGTGGATGTGGGATTGATTTGAGCCATTTGATCAAGGATCGAATGGCTCTGAATTAGTCATAGTTTTTCTTAATAGATTAAATCGAGCAGTGCTTCTATATCTCAGCCGTCTTCTCCAAACTAAAGGAATGAATGATGGAGATTTTGTCTTTGAGCGTCTGCTAGAGAACCAAGATCCATCCACCTTTGGATGGCTATTTTTGATGATCTAAGCTAACATTCTTTCTATTTTTGATTTTAAAATTATCATGGATTGATTTACAATCGATCCACGTAGCTGATCTCTACTAAACATAAATTCTCTTAATAAAGGACCAAACCACACGAGAGTAAGTAACTAATTTAGGGAGTCACCAAAGCAATGTCTGGTGGTTTTGCTAATTCAAAAACCTTATTTTGGTTGAGACAAACCTTTGGTAAAGTGGAATCAAATTTCTGCCCCACCAATCATTGTGGACACCAACGCTCCACCCTTTGCAGTCCGCCTTAGTCATTTTTTGGTTTGCAAATGGCAATGGACCTCAAAGAGGCTTCATTTGAGCTACCACTACCCTTAGATTATTTAGGGACATCCAAGTTTGTGAGGAGCTTAGAGAAGATTTGATTCTTCTTCTCTCTCTTTAAGGATCATATTGGGATGGTTAGATTCATGAGAAGAAGTCTCCTTCCTTTCTTTCCATATATTGATGAGAGTCATATATAGAAGATTTAGGGTGGCTAAAATCTAGCCACTAACAATGTGAGCTCTGGTTGAAAGGTCGCTTGGCTTCTCTTCAGCTTGTGAATGTATTGGAATGCATAACTTGAAGAGAGGAGGTCTCCTTTCTCACTTTGTTCCTTCGATGTAAGCATTGCATGGAGAAAATCAAATTGGATTTTCCATGCTGACTTCCACCCTTTGAGTTTAGCTCCAAAGGGTGGTCAACTGATTGAAGAAAGTCCAAATCAGTCATGGTAAAGAGGTGGATGAGGTATTGAGGAGAGAAAATGGAATTTGATCTCTTTGCATGCAATTTTTGTTTCTTCTTTTCCATGGCTATGGCTCATATTCCATGGAATCTTATATGGTATCTCATGACTTTTGGAACTTTCACAACACTCATTTGGATTGGTGGTTCATTAACCAAGTCAAACCAAGATGAATCATGGGACAAACTCAAGTCCATTAGAGTTGGATTTGGAGATTGAACCTAGTTCAATGCCAATTAGATTGAAAGTGATTGAAAGTGATTTAAAGTAATTTAGTTATATTTCTTTTGATTAATCTGTTTTATATTTTAGTTTCAATTAATGTTAATTATTCAATGGATAATTTGGAATTCAATTACTCCATCCCATGTGAGGTTTAATGTGATTTGAGCTAGGTTTAGATCCCTTGACCTATGTTGGTCAAGTTGAATTCTTTAATTTTAATGGTATTTTAATATTTATTTAATTTTATTTATGTTTATTTGATTATTTATGATGTTTTAAATTGATTGATTTTCTTTGATTGTAAATTCTTTTTGATTTTATTTCAACTTGACCCATTTTGACTTAAATGGGTTAAGTTGGGTTCAATTAGGTCAAATGACTAATTTGACTCAATTAAGTTATGTTAAGACTTCAATCATGTTTAATCACATGTGTGTAATGATTTAGATGATTAATTTCATTTGGTTTAAAGTTGATTTCAATTTTGACTCATTTAACCCAAATTTGGTTTAATGGGTTAAATTCAACTCATTTTGGGAAAATGACCAAATTGGTCGAATTAAAACAAATCATTGTATGGATTAAGTTTAATTATGATTTTTAAATGATTTAGGCTATTTTATTTGGATTGATTTCAATTTAATTTGGATTCTGGTTTTAATAAAGTTCATTTAAGTTTATTTGGATCAAATGATCTAATTAGCCCAAATAAAACTTTATTTGATTTAAATTCACTTGATTCATGCTTAAACATGATTATTTTATAATTTTGAGTTTTATAATGACTTCAATTGGTCAAATTTTGGTGGGTTGACTTTTGACTTAGGGGGACCCACATAAGTTAACTCTATGTAAAATGTTTGACCAACTTTGGTCTTCATTTGAGTTTAGTTTCAAGTTTATTTGGATTCATACATTGACTTTATTCTTTTTATTTGATTTTAGTTTAATTTATTTTGATTTTTATTTGAATTTATTTAAGGTTAGGAGATTTTTAGCTTAAGTAGGATAATTGATTAACCACTCCAATTATCTTATTTTAAACTCAGATGTATTTAGATTTTAATTGAAATGTGTTTGATTCAATTCTTTATTTAGATTTGAGTTTAAATTGAATCCACCTAATTTTATTAGGTTAAATCATACCCTAGGAGAATTCATTAGGTCACTAAGCATAGTGCCCTAAGTGCTTAATCAGGAGGCTTCTAATCTAGGATTTCATGACCTAATTTACTAATTTAAAAAAGATGTTAACTTCATCAAAAAAAAATGAGATCAATATATGGACCCCCAATATGTGTAGTGGAGTAACTAGAGTACACTGCACATATTAGAAGAATTTGAGTTTGGTTTTGAAATTTTGATTTGGTTTTAATTTCATATTTTATTTTGAGTTTGATTGTGAAAGATAGGCAAAAATACATGCTTGAATTTATTTTAATTTAGAATTATCCATTCTTAGAGACTTAGATTCACTAATTTGTAAGAAGAATAGGGATATCAATAGGAAAAGACTTAATGAGGATCTAATCCTAACACAGTCATGGTAATCAGAGAGGATGCCTTCAAGGGACTTATTTTCATTCTGACTATAGTAGATTTTCAACAGCCAACTCAGAAAGAAATCACCAAGACTCATATCTTTCTAAGTGAAATTATCCAAGAGGTAGTCTAAATGACTAACCAATTGTAAATAAAGGATATATATGAAGACCCTAAAGTTTTATTTTTCCTAGAAAGGATGTCACTATAGATACTTAGTCCTATCTAAAGAGAATAGTTGGAGAAGATGCCAACATGGATACTTACTCCTAACAAAACTATATGAATTTTAACTAGAGAAAGATACCACTAAGGGATTTACTACGATCTAGTTTGCTGTTAGGAAGGGGTCTATAAAGACTTGATTCTAACCTAAAAAGCTTAGCTTAGAAAGAGGGTATTTCAACAGCTTAATTCTTAATCCGTAAGATTTTGATAAATAGGTAAGGGTCACATAAACTTAATTTGTAGGATGAATAGTCCATAAGAATGGGGCCTTCATTGATTTATTTTCAGTCTTTAATTTCTTTCATTTTAAGCTAGAAAAGGGGTCACAAGTACTTAAATCCTAATCTAATGAAATCCAGCTAACATGAAGAGGCCTTCAATGTAGTAATTTCAACTGAGATAGCTTGAAAAGGAAAGGAGTGATAATGACTTAAACATATCATTACAAGGATGCCTGCTTAGGAACTTAGTCCTATCTGATTAGCTATTAAGAAGGGGCCTTCAATGGCTTCATTCCTTCTTGAGTAGCAATGATAAAGAAAAGGGGTCTTCAATGGCTTAATCCTAAACTTCAAATTTTTGACTAGTAGAATATTGGTCTTGATGATTTAATCCTAACCATATAGTCTATGTGGCATGTAGGGATCTTGGTGAGTTAATCATTCCTTGTCTTTCAGAAAGAATGCCTATTGAGGGACTTACTTCTTTCTAATTAGCTATTAGGAAGGGGCCTTTAATGGCTTAATCCAACCTAAATATCATAGGTTGAAAAAAATGGTCTTGATGACTTCATCCTGAATCTCAAATTTTGACTAGTAGGAAAAGGATCTTGAAGACTTAATCCTAACCTAGATAGTCTATTTGACAAGAAGGGGTCTTGGTGACTTAGTCCAATCCTTGTCATTTGAAGGATGCCAATTATGAGACTTACTCCTCTTTGGTTAACTATTAAGATTGGGCTTTTAATGGCTTAATCCAACTAAATTTTAAAAAGAGAGGAAAGGGTTCTTGATGACTTATTCTTAACCTTAATTTTGACTAATATGAAATGGGTCTTAGTGATTTAATCCTAACCTAAATATTCTAATTCACATAAAAGGGGATATAGTAACTTAATCATATCCTATGAGTAGAAGGATTGGTGCCATGAAAGGCTTGCTCTAAACTTTGGGAATGGTGCACAAAGGCATACTCCAAACCCAAGAAAGATAGAAAAATGGTGCCATGGAGGGCATACTCCCAACTCAAGATATGTATTAGAAAGGCCCCCAAAACGATCTTATAGATGACATGAGTAAGGAAAAGTCATAATGTAATTCCTAATCTTCATGTTTTTTTGACTAATAAGTAGGAGTCACATGGACTTAATCTTAACTTGATTTGTCTAACTGGTGAGAGGTGTTGGAATGACTTGGTTTCAGTCTTTGGTTTTACTAATGCTTCTTATGCATAAAATTCAAAAATCTAAAGTATTTTTATTTTTATTTTTTGAAGAAAGATTTGTACACAATTTGGACCCAATGTATAATATGCCAATGCCATTGGCATAAAATTTCATCATTTTAATTTGATCATCTCAAAGTTATATACAACTATTTCAAATGCCTAATCCACTTTAAAAAGGACATCATACGGTATCAACTTGAGAGATTTACTTTTTTTTGAGCTTGCATGTGGCTTTCTAGTTCGTGGGTAGCAAAAGTTAAAGTCAAAAAATGCTTCTCAAGTGATGGATATTTTATTGAATGAAGCTTATATAGAATTTTCTTGTTTTTCTTTATTGACATAAGTTAACCAAGCTACAATTGATGTGTAATCTATTTTTTTATTAGTATGAATCTACAGCTTATAAGGCATTCTCTTTATTTTCTTTATTGATTTGGATTCAACAAAGGTTAAGACATTCCTTTAAGGTTATAATTGATATAGTTTTTAAGAATGAATGAGATTCAAGATTAGCAAGCTCTTAGATTCTCTAAAAGGTATTTATTATGATTTTTTTCTTATTACCCCTAATCAATAAAGAAATTAAGAAGTTTGAATTTTTTTTTTAAAGAGATTAAAATTCCCGTGATAATGTTGAGATAAATTTTCTTAAGTTGGATTATCATTCTTTAAAGCTTTCTTCAAATGATATGTCATAGATAGCTTTATATATATATATATATATATATACTTTTGATCCTTCTTAATTCTACTATAAATTCGCTAAAATTATCTCAAAAGTATACTTTTTGGGATCCACTTGTAGTGATATGATCATTTTATAGTAATAATAATGTTTCTTTTCTTTATCATCTTCTTTTCCTTTTTAAGCAAATTTTAATATTACACTTCACTTGATTATGAGTGAGGCTATTAAAAACCTTGATCATGACCTTTTGGTAAATTGTCCCAATATTTTGAGACTAAACAACACGACCGTGTATCAAAATATCCCAGGATTCTTAATATGGTCTGCTTTTTATTTTTAAGAGTTGTCTTGACATGATTATATTTAGATCCTTGGATAGGCATAATCTTAGGTACGAAAGTTTTATTGATTCTGAATCAAATACGAGTAAAGATAAAGCTTTGTTTAGTTCTCAAGATTTGACACATGCCGATTTCACCCTTTTCTTTCATTTTTATTATAATTTATATTTGATGTGATGATGTTAGCTAACCAAGAAGATTATTTATTTCTCATGTAAATTTATCATTGACCAACTTTTAATTTAACATCTTGCTTCTTCTTCTTTTTTTAACTCTGACTGCATACATCAAGCAACTTAGTTTATTGAAATGGCATCAAACTTAATCTTGAGCTTATAAATTGTTACATTTAAAGATAAATTAAATATTTCATTTTAATTCTAGATAAAGAAGTTTTTAAACTCTAAGAATAGCTTGATTAAGTCATCAATATCTGACTTGATAAAGCATGAGCTTATTGATGTTAGTTGTAGATCAATTTCTATTTCTAAACTTCTTTCTCTTAACTTGTCAATTATGGATTTAAGTTCCTTTTCAAATTCTGGGGATGCATCCTAAGCTTGAAGGTTATTTAAGTCTTCAACATATCTAAACAATACTTGTTTAATACTTTTGAGTGTCCTTGAAGAAAAAGTTAGAATCCTAACTATTAAGCAATTCTAGTCTTATATTGGCTCTACAATACTAAACCTTAAGCCAATTTCTTAGTGTCTTTAATGCTTCATAGCTCTTCTTATTTATATCTCATATTTGTAGGCCACTTGCTAGGGATTGAATCTTACTTGATTGAATTTTTTTATAGACAAAGGATGCTTGAAAAGGATAATCCATTATCTATTAAATATATATTTATCTCTAAGGTTTACACCTTTTATTGAATTTAAAGATTATTTTTTTACTTTTAAGTTAAGGGCTACTTTTGACTTCTAACCCTACCATCTTGTTTGATATAAAGAAGTTAGAGTTAAAGTGCTCACATACTCAAAAATATCATACTTCACCTTTTAGCTCTTGGATATAGTCCTTACATCCTTCTTATTTTCTTTCTTTTAATTTTCTTTTGTCAACATTTCAACTTTTTGTAAGACATTACAATTGATATTTTTATAGATACAACATTTGCTAGGACACTGGATGCATTTGACTCTTAGTCTGATTATCACATTTGGTACAACACTTTACATACTTAATTCTTTTCTTATTTTAAATGATCACATTACTTAGTAAGACATTTTCTAATTCTTTGACTGAATACAAGATTTGGTAAGACACTAAGCAAATTTCAAACTTTTGTTTCTCTTTTTCTCTTCTTTTTTAAGAGCCTTAATTTTACAAGACTAATAAAAGAAAATGACATTCCTCAGAACTCTATTCTTACGAATACCAAATGGATATGAATTTTCTTTTATAATGATGATTGTTAATTGTGGTGTTTATTTATTTTTTAGTCTTTGGAATTTGAAAAATGTATAGTTGGGACACCACGTAGATCTACAGATGCACTCATTAAGGTGATCGAGAGTTATATTAAGGTATGATGTACTATCTCAAGAGGCAGAAGTCACCATCCTACAATGGACCTAATCACCTAATAAGGACTCCTAAGGATAATGTGTCTTTGAATGTACCAGAGAACTTTCTCCTACTTTACATGAAAAATTAAAGTAGTGTTTATTTTAAATCGGGTTTGTTAAGTTTTCTATGAAGGCAAGCCCCCATAGTTAATTACATCTTAAGAAATAAAATTCCTTAAGAATACTCTCGATTAAGGTAAATGATCATTGTCTCCAAAGATTTCAAAGATAGGACTATCAATAAATTGGCTATTTTTTTAGAAAATCAAGTGGGATTGATCAATAGGAGAGAGTTATTATTGAAACTAAAGGGAGATAAATAGGGGATGCTCACAATGCTAGGAAACCTAGTGAGCATCCTTGTGAGCATCCCAAACTATCCTTGGGTTAGGCTTTATATTTTTGAAATTTGAAGAGGATTATGTATTTGAATTGAATTTTTATTAGAAATCTAGGGCTTACAATTCCACAAAATAAGATCCAAAAAGTGCCTAAGAGGTGAGGACTTAAGCTTGTAGCCCGCAAAAAGGAATAGCAACTTCAGATCCTAACTCTAGGGAGCTTTGGCTAGGGCTAAAGCATGCCCTAATATAAGGTGAAAATGGTATATGGTTTATGTCCACAAGTGAGAATAAAACACCAAACTGTTGGACTTAAGCCGCTTGGAGGTGGCTGCCAACTAACTCCTCCTATGATTTTAAATACATGTAGATAGGTCTTATGCTTCGCAAGATGGCTAAGCTATTATTTATTTAGAAAGAAGACTAAGTCATTAAACACGCTCCTTAAGAGACTAGATCAAGAAGGGTATGAATAAATGACTTAAGCTAATGCAAATTTTGTTAAGTTTTATTTTAATATTTGGATATTTTTATTTGACACGTGCTATGGGATTTCATATGACTAATGCATGAGAAATTCATTTTTGGCCAAAATCAGAAGGATGGAGGTGTGTTTCAACCATGGCGCTCAAAGGTCAAGCCATTTTCTCTAGCAAAGGTGGAAGCCCTCCATTAGCGAGAGCGAAGTAATATGTTTTATGCATAATATGAGACACACAATAATTAGCTAAGGGGTTCCTAAATCTTTTATTATCCTGATTTATGTCCTAAGCTTTAGGTGAGGTTATGAGTTGTTTAATTTAACTTTGACTTGATTAATTGGATAAAAATTTTATTTTTTCCTAAGAGTCTAATCACATCCAGGCCATTCAACTACCATCAAGTAATTAAGAAATTAGAAAAATCATGCCATTTTTATTGGACAAGCTAAACAAAAATCAAACAATTTTATAAAGTTAGCACAAAAGAATAAGAGGCTGATGTTGTTGGGCTCCATAGTAGAAACTTGAAAAGAAAAGTTGATATTCGAGCTCTACCCTTATACAACCCAGATTACAAATAAATAATTATAATTTAGAAGGAATTCAAGTTATGGGGTCTTCCTTCTTCATTTCTTCATTACTTCATTGCTTTCTTTCTTCATTTGACTTGGGATGTAGTTTGCTCTAAGGTTTCACATGGTACATAAGACATGGTCTTATGACCAATGTTCACCTTAATTCCCCCATAACATTCATTCCAAATCTTAATTACAAAATTTACATTAAAATGGGAAAGATAAATCTAACTAAACCTGCAAAATAGAGATTAGCTACACATACCAAACAACCCAAGTAGTTATATGAATAATTTGGACTTATTATGGGTAACCAAGTCCACCTGTCCTAATTTGGGTTATGCTTAGGGGTATAAGCAACCTGCACAGTAAAAGCATTTTATATTTTTATTACAGTGCCCCTTAAGTACAACCCCCTACAGAAAACATGATTAGGCTAATACCAGCCTAACATCTAGATTACTCATATGCACCCTACCATCCAGTCTAAAAATAATACATCATAAAATAAAATTAAGAATCAAACCATGCACCGCCCTAACATGGAGCTAGAAATGGTGACTTAGCCTAATGTCTATGCCATCTAAGGCTCATGTGGCATGTCTTAGCTAGGATTTAAGGTTGGAATTTTCTAAGTGTGAAATGTTCAATTTAGAGGCTAGTTTTAGTTTAAAAGATTTAGTTGCTTTGTCAATTTTAGTTGATGATTTGATTTGGTTTAAATGAACCTACATTTAGTTATTAAATATTATGAAGAGAAGAGAAGAGAACTCCTCTTTCATCCTTACCTTAAGTAATTTCTAAGGTAGATTAATTAGTGATTATTCTTTAGTGAATATTTTATTATGTGTTTTAATTAACCCTAAGTTTAGATTTACTCTAAATTGCCATATTCAATAAGAAAGGCATCTCAGGATTAATTATGGTGAATTACTATCACATAACACACAACCATTTTATTTCTTTACATCATGTATACCAAGCATGTGAATCAATCCTTAGAATACCTATACATGCAATGCAAATTTTAGCACACCTTGATGATGAATGCTAAGAGATATGACTTGAAAATTTGGATATTCCATTAATGAATTTCTTTATCATGTAGAAAAGAGGGATTCTTTATCCATTAACATAATGCACATTCACATGTATTAAAGACATAAGTGAGTACGATGCCATTATTTTCTACACTAGGGGCAAAAGGTACAAGACCTACTTAAGGTTACTTAAAGCCTCGCAGCCCCGGGATGTCCAGACTAATATACCACTTTTCTTAAATACATGTAAATGTAGACAAAAGATCAAATGGAAAAATAATCATGCAAAAGATTTTTGTGTTTGATTTAGTTGAATAATTCACATGTGTAAATGTGAGGATCCTTCTTAAGTCATAACATATATGAATATATTTAAGCAAGTCTTGTGTTCTTTTCAAATGAACCATGCACTTTGCAAATCCTATTCAAATCCATGATAAGAAAAGAGAAGAAAATAACATAAAACACATCTTAGGCTATAATCACATGCAAACTTATAAGTACTTATATGTAGCATCAATTCATTCATAATCTTTGATTTATAGGCTTTATAAATAATTTTTAGTTTAATAGTGATAATAGCCACTTATATTCTTAACATTAGCCAAAACTTGCAATTTGACATCAAAGGAAACATTTTATTTAATTGATTTTTCAAAAGATATGAATGCATGATTTCATGTAGAAAATAATATTTAGCATGCTTGGAAAGAAATAAAAGGATGTAAGCACATGACTTCATTTACCCTAATTACTTCCTAATGACAATCCAATAGAATAAGATCATTTAAAATGAATCAAAATTCTTTAAGGAAATTTTTATTTTTTGATTTGATTTAACTTAAGAAATGTGAAAAGGGTTTGCTGGTCCAAACCCATTTCCCCCATGTGTGACTTGGTTTAGTTTAATTTTAGAATAATTAGTTTACTTTTTTATTTTGTTTAAGTTAAGGTATAAGTTAAATCCATTAATTACCCCTTACCTACACCACTTTAACATAATTAAACAAATAATTATAAGCCAACATATGATATGCAACCACATGGAATTTAAATCAGCAATGCACCTAAAAAATAAAGGGGCCTAATGCAATTGGGTCACAATTATTGATTAATTAAGCTAAAGGGTTTAGTTAAGTACTTTCATAACCATCCTACACATGTAGTTTGATTATAATTTCCTTTGAAGTATCTTAGGTTCTTGAACACCTTTGAATCAACCCAAGATTAAGTGATTAAGTTTTGGAATAAGTTGGTTTTGAGTTTGGTTAATTAAGCCATTTAATGAAGTGATTAAGTCATTAATTAATTTACACATTTAATTAAGTGTTTATCCAAATGAAATAAACTTAGGTGAAAAGATTGGAAAAGAAATCCTAATCTCATTCCCTAAGTCAATTCACTATTTCAAGATGATTAACAATCTTAATTAATGAATTTATCACTATTTAATAGGTTAATTAATCATTTACTTAATTAGGAGAGTGATTAGGGATGAAACAAGCAATTTTCCTAATTAATCCAACAATAAATTTAAGAAAATCATAGGAGGCTGAGGTCATCTCAATAATCAACCCTAGGAAGTTTGGAATTAATTACTAAAGTAATTAAGGAGTAATTTGCCTAATTACATTTCTAATAAAACTTGCATTGAGTGAAATTCACTGTTCAAAATTAATTGATTTTAATTTTGTATTATTCCTCAATAAATTATCTTTAAAATGAGCCTAAGTATGCATTTTTTTTGAATTTTTTATAATTAGTTATAATTTTAAGAAGTTTCAAAATTAAAAATGAGTTAATTAGAGCTAATTAACCCCCTAATCTCATGGGGCTATGTGGCGGCTGACGCGGTGCGCTTTCCATGTGGCACGATGAGATAGGTTATTTAAGTTATCACATCCGTGGCTGAGTCAGCTGGCGGTGGATGTGCTTTCTCCACGATCTAAGATTAGATGGCAGCAATTAATCCTACAATTTAGGCATAAATTAAAGGGAGATCTATCATGATTAAATCACAACCATCTGTTCCAATCATGGATGGGCGTATGATCTCCTCCACGAGCGGTGAGAGGCGTGCATTTTGTCTCTTGATCTGAGCTCACCCGAGCTTGGATGGAGTTCAAACTCACCCCACACTTTTGGAGGAGCGCAATCAAGGTATCCAATGATCAAGATCTAATGGAATTACAATTCCCTTCACAAAGGACCAAACAAAAATTCCTATGGCTACAGTTTTGAGCAATACCTCGCCGAAGGCTATCACCGGCGCTTCCAACGGAGGAGATAGCTTTGTCTAGTAGAGATGAAGCCCTGTTGAAGGTATCAAGTCTTGATTTGGGTGGATGGCTTGGTTGACCAAGCTCCCCTTCAATGGCATTCAGCTTTGATCAAAGTCCTCCTTCCCGTGGTTTAGTGACTTGGGACACAACTTGATTGAGCTCAATGAGGTCCCTTGATGGTGCTTACAAGTTTAACATGGGTTTAGATGAGAATTGGATGAGTTGGATCTGAATTGGATCTTACATATTTTGACTTTGAGCAAAGTCAAGAAGGAGAAATCAAGGGAGCTTGAAAATGGCCTTGCGAATCTCGAAGAAGCTTGGTTTTGATTTTTAGAGCTTAATCAAATTCAGTTCTTTTCATTTCAATGGGAATGAGGGGGAGTATATCTCCCTCTCCTTGAATCAGACGGTGAAGACTGCTTCGTTCAGTTGCATATTGCTGGTGAAGATTGAAGTGATTTAGGCTGTGGGCACTCCATGTGAATCATTTTAAGTAGTGGAGGGAAGGAGAGTGAGTGCCCATGTTCTAGGTGAGTGCATTCATGATTCCAAGTGCTCCATTCCCATTAAAGTGGTCAGTTTGGCTTTGGGTTGGGTCATGGCCGACCCAAGGTGATTGGGTCATGTTCACTGCCCTCCTTGGTGTCCAAGTGGACCACTAGGAAGATGTTAACTGTCCTTGAGAAAGAAATGACCAAATTCCAAGTGAATTTGGTCATATGATACCCTTTGACCTAAGGTTAAAGGGGTTATTTAGCCATGGTTTTGATTTGGCAGATTTGAAATGATTTAAAAGTGGGTTGGGCCAAATTTCAAGTGATTTGGAGTTCATTTCGTTTGAATTGGTTCAACTTGACCCATTTAGGTCAAATTGGGTCAAATTTGGTTAGGTTGACCAATTGGTCAAATTAAGTCAAACCATGGGTTAGGTCAAGCTCAAATGATCATTTGGAGCTTATGGGTATCATTAGTTTGGTTCAATTTATTTCATATTTGGTTTTGGTTCATTTAGGTTCACATAGGTCAAATGGGTCAAGTTGACCAATTTGACCTATTTGAGCCAAATGGGTTAGGTCATGGATTGGTTTAGGCTTGGTTGATCATTTGAAATATATTGCAAGCTTTCTTCAATCAATTTTGATTTGGTTTGATTTCAAGTTGATTCGGCCTTTTAGGTTGGGTTCATGGTCAATTAGGCTAGATTCGGTCTAGTTGGCCAATTGAAGCTTTAGTCAAGTTCAACAATCAATTTAGAATGTGTTTAACCCATTGGTTGCAATCAATTTGGCTTAGATCAAGATTTGACCCATTTGACTTTTTAGGTCAACTTGGGTCAACTTAGGTCAAGTGATCAATTAGGCTTGGTTTGGCTCAATTGATGGCTTGGTCAAGTACAATCATTGATTATGGATTAGTTTAGATCAATGGTTTTAATCAATTTTGTTTATATTATATTTTGGCTAGTTTAGGTTTTATTTGGGCTAAGTGTTGAGTTGGTCAAAGATTATGTTTGACTTTAGTTTGACCCAATTTGAGTGATTGATCATCCAAGTATGATTGTTGCTCATAATATGAGGCTTAAATGGGCTTATTTCAATCCAATTTGTGTTGGATTAGAATTTGGCTCAAAAAGGTCTTTTAGGTCACTTTGGATCAAGTGAACCTAAGTGGGTCAATTTGCTTGATCATGGCTTGATTCAAGTTTGGTTGAACTCACATATGGACTTATGATTGAAATATAAATCCAATTGCAAGTGATTTGGAGTTGTTGGTGTTTTCTCTAGAATCGAGAAAAGAAATGACACCACATAGGTTTAGAAAAATTTTATTTAGATGACCAAATACAACGTTAAAGAATAAACATATTATCTCGAAAGATAAACATGCTCTCCTATAATGGATTCAGATTATTTCAATAAAAGACTAGGCTAATGGGTCTTTGTGTACCAGAGTATTTTCCCCTAAACTACATGGAAAAGTAGAATTTATTTTATCATGGGATCATGGTTGCTTATAAAGACAAGCCTCTATAGTTAATTACATCTTAGGAAGGGTCTCTTCCTAAGAATATTCTTGATTAAAGAAATAAATAGTTATTCCTAAAGACTACTAATGTAGCTTTCAAAGGATTGATTTTTAGGAAATTCAATTAGGAGAGATCCAAATTAGAGAGATTTATTTTCAAGAGTCAAATGGGAAAGAGTAGGAAATGTCTATTGATACTGGGATGCCAGTAGACATTTCATCTATCCTATGATTGGGCTTCAAATTTGGGATTTAATTTTAAATTTCAAGTTATCATTTTCTTAAAAATCTAGGGCTTAGATTCTAGCAACATAAGACTATAGAAATGTCTAGGGTTGAAGACTTATTCCTAAAAGGATGCTTCAAAACCTAGTCTACAGGTGCTTCTGACACATGTCAGATGTTCGACCTGGTTCTATCCTTAGGAATCATTGGCCATTCTCCCCACTTGAGGGAACTAACCTATCCTTTACTCTTCTAGACTTACAACCTGCTTGGAGAAGGCTGCCAACTAACACCACCTAAGCGCATTTTAAAACCATGAGGCTAAGTCATATGAATGCAAGATGGTTGGGTTGTTGCACTGTTATGAAAGAAATCTATGAACCTAGACTTACTCCTTAATCCCTATGACCATGTAGGGTGTGAAGATGTACCAAACTAATGTATCTTTTTAAGATTTTTATAATTTTTGACTCAATATTCACTTTTACGCCATAAGAATAAAATTTATGCCTAATGCATGCAATTAGAAAAAGATTATGGGCCAAATTAGAATAGAAGAAGGTGTACTTCCATCATAGGCTCTCAAAGGTCAAGCTCAGGTTCTCTAGCAATGATGGAAGTCCTTCATTAATTAAGAGTGAATCAATATGATTTATGCATGATGTTAAACATCCAGCTAAGGGGTTGCTACATATTTATCTTGCTTTAATGCCTAGGCTTTTATATGAACATTATGAGTTGCACTTATTTTTATGTTTTGATTGATTTAATTGGGTAGAAAATTTAGTTTATCCTATCAGCCTATGTTCAGGCATTCATCACAGCACAAATACAGCATAGAAAGAAACCCAAGAAAATCATGTTGTTTCTATTGCGCACCCAAAATAAATCAAATCAAATTAAATTATATAAGAAAAATGGCAATGAAGTCGAGTACTACTGTACACCCCGGAAGAAAGAAAAATGGGCAGTCGAGTTTTTCCCTTATACAACCTGGCCTAGAACTACAAGTTCAAATCTATAAGTCTCCTTTCCAGGAAAGCCTCCTTCTTTAAGGACATCCATCGGGTTCCACAGGAGACCACCGCACCATCTCCTAGTTGGGTCAGCTCTTACTAATCCTAGACCCCATAGATCCTAACCTAATTCTAAGCTCAAATTTACATTTAAAATTCAAAAAAAAAATCTTAAGCCGTGCAAAAGAAATGTTAGGAAATACATACATCACACAAAGTAGCTATTTCACAAACATATGGGCTTAGCATTAGTTGCTTTCCAAGCCCACCTGTCCTATGGACTATGTTAAGAGATTTTCAACACCTGCAAGCAAACAGCAGTTTTATGATTTATTTATCATAGCGATCCCTTTTGCCCAATCCCCTGCAAAAAATAATGTTAAATCTAGTAAGAATGCCCTAACATTCAGTCTAACAAACAAACAAGCCTAAGCATCCAATCTAAAGCAATACACCAAATAGACATGTGAAGCATAGTACAACATATCAGAGGAGATTAAAAGAAAAACACAGAGCGATCTAACTTAGATCTAGATTCTATGACCTAAGTAATCTAGTGTGTGTAGAAGTTGGGCTTGTGTGGTAAGTCTTTGCTAAGCCTTTAAGTTCAAGTTGAAATTTGAAGTTTGATTTTGTTTAATTTTTACCATTGGTTACTTTCAATTCAAATGGTTTAGTGATTTAATTTCCCTTTTTATGTTCATTTTATTTGGTTAAAGTACTATTTAAGTTTTCAAGAATGAAATAGAATGAATTTCATTTTTAGGTGAAACTCACTTTATTCCACATCCTAAATCCTAATGAGGTTTCCAAAAGTCTAACTAAGATCCCTAAGTATCTTGATTAATCTTTTTGATGTTATTTATGTTTGGATTAGTTTTATGTTATTTCATTTGTTTGAATTGCTTTGTTTGATTTATTTCATTTTGAATTAAGTTATATGGGTTTTATTTGATTTGGCTTATGTTAATTTTAAAGTGTTTAAATTTATGTTTGATTTCATTCAATTTAACTTAAGTTGTTAAATCATGGATTTGTATGCTTAAGGTTTAAGTTCATTAATATGAATTAGTATTTTAAGTATGTTTATGGATTATTCTTAACCTAAAGTACTTAGGTTAATTACTTGATCTGATTTGATTAACCTAGGTTTTAGATTCATTATTTAAATTTATTAGAGATGACTGGTTTCATTAAATTTCATTGATCCAAAGTTTAAGGTTTACGTTAATTAATAGTTTTATTAACCTAAGGTTTTATTTCATTAACCTATTGAATTTGATCACGTTCGGTCCGGCCTAGGCACGTAGTGCCTTGTAATTGACTTAGGATATTTAGAGAAGTTTTTGAATAGTTTTTTAATGTTTGATAGAGATTAGTTTGAATTACCACTTTATTTAATAGGTTGATTAATTTCCTTAACCCAATATTTGATTAGCATTGACCTACGGATTTGGAAATTTAATAACACCTAATCCAAAGATCAATTAGACTTGATATATTTCTAACAAGTAGGGTTATATGCCATTTTTATATTCCTAAAGTTTAACCTTGATTAGAGATGTAATTAGGGTGTAATTAAGGTTTTAATTATTTCATTAAAACCTAAATTAAGCCTAATTTATTAAGATTCATCAAGGGATTTTTATTTTTCACTTATTCTTCATTAAAATACCTTTCTAATGAGGGTTTATTCATAATTTTTAGTTAACTAGTTGATTTACTATGATTTAATTAAATTTAGGTTGTTTAATTGAATTATTTAATTCATTTAATTATCTAATTAAGTCAATTTAGGGATTATTAGGTTCAAATAGGTTTAACTAAGTTTAATTAGTGTTCTAATATTCATTAATGCTTTGTATGTTGATTTAAGGATATTTAATTAAAGTTTTCTAATTATTTCATTAAGGGATAATTAATTTAATTATTTAAAAGGCTAAGCATATGAAATTTCAATTTCCCTTGAATTCAGAGAAATAAATCCCTGAAAATTCAGCTAAGGTGTATTTTATGCTTAATTTCATTTTTCCTATAGTTTCAAATTAATTGGATTATTAATTTGAGAGTAATTAGGGTTTAATACTTTTCAATTAAACCCAAATTAAGGGAAAATTACCCAATAAAAATTGGTGATTTTATTTTCTATGGATTCTTCTCATAAGATGAATCCATAGATCGTTTAGTTATAATTTTATGATTTATATTTGATTTTCTATGATTTTTAGAAGTTTTATGTGTTTAAATTAATTAAATCATTTAAATAACAATTTTACTAAGTGGGCGGGGCATGCGTCTTGGCATGTGCATGGCGGCGTCCATGTGGCGCCGCGCAGTTGGTCGCGCGTGTGCGTCAACGTAGTTCAAAAATGATCTCCTGGACGTCGATCAGATTGGATGGTCGGATCCGCATTTCTTTAAGGATGAAAATTTATCTAGTCCACCTAGATCTGGACCGTTCGATCCAAATCATGGATCAGACAGCGGAGAGCTCGTCTCCTTCATTTGCTGCGGGAGCTGAGAACCGTCCAACTTGTTTTGCTAATATCTTTTGATCTATGCAACGAAATCACATGATTTCAAGTGTTACACGATCATTGATGGAAATCCTATGATTGTATATGGTTTTATCATATTTTAAATTACATTTCCTATTAAATTGACCACAACTAAATTTTCCAAGAAAAAGCTTGAGGTCAACAATGGCATGCCTTGATTCGTTGGATGATTGGCCTTACAATTGATCCTAAATCTTCGAATGCTTGAATCAAACTTGCTTGCCAAAGGAATTAGGTTAATTCCATACTAATTGCTCCCTAGGCCAACCCTTGATTGCTCTTTTTAGTTTTGATGGTTTGTAATCATTAAGGACACTTGGGGGGGAGGGGGAAATTTTGTTTTGGTTTAGTTTTGATATGTGAAGGTGTGTGTGTGTGTGTGTGTTCAATTTTCCTTGGGGAAGTCTCTCTATGGGTTTGACTATATGGCCGAGAGTTATATTTCTTTTTCCTATCTATTCCTTGATCATTTTTACTAATGGAGGACCTTGGAACCTAGTTAGTGCTCTCCTTTTCCATCTCACAACTATCCTATGTGAAGAGGTGGGAAGAAGGGAGAAGGAATTTGACTTCTCCAATTCCTTTGCTTGCATTAGTTTTCCTTATTTTGATTTTATGCAATAATGAAAGAGAAGTTTAAGTAGCTTGATTAGGAATGTAAACCTTCATTAGAAGGGTTTAAGGAAGTGTCACCCCCATTCCATGTGTTTTGGTTAGAAGTGGTTTGATATTTTCTTATTTCTTTTATCTTGCTTAACTCACTTAACCCAAATTGGGTTAAGTGAACTAAACAAAATTTCTTATGGGTCAAGTGACCCTTTTGACCCAACTATACCCAATAAAGAGTTAGGTTATGTCCCATCGCCCATATGATTTAGGACAATCAATTTAGAGTTGTTTTGATTTTTCTTGAACTTGAGTTCAATTTAGGTTATTTTGATTTTAGGGATTTAATTTACTGAATTTAAGCCTCCATGGACTCAAATTCTTTTGTTATTGTGATCACACATATTCATTTAATTATTTAAAATATTTTTGGAGATTTAATTTAGTCAAATTTAGTTGGTTGACTTTTCACCAAGTGGGCCCACTTATGTCAATTCTAGGTTGACTAGAGTTGACTTTAGGTTTGACTTTGAATTTTTATTTTATTTGCATTGATTCACTTGATTTAATTTATGTTGGATGTTTGATTTGGTTTTGCATCAAACCTAGTAGATTGGTTTTAACTCAAATTCCATTTCCTAAGTTACTAAGCATAGTAACTTGAATAGTGAATTAGGAAATCCCTATTTAAACTTGAGATCTTTGCATTGCTAAAATGACCTCTTCCAAAAATGAGGTCAACAGGAGTCAAATGGGTTTTGATTTATTTGACAATTTCAAGTTCAAAGGATGAACATGGGTTTGATTTGTTTTAGTTTGATTTTGGTCTGATGATTGTACTTTATGTTTATATTTGGGTAAGTGATTAAAGGAATGATTGTTTGAAAAGAAAATCCAAAGGTTTGGATTGATTTGAGAATGATTTGGCTAAGTTCAAGGATTTGACTTGAAAGAGTATAAGTTAGATTTAAGTTGGATTTGGATTTGAGTTTTGAATTTAGTTTTGGTTATTTGAATTTATATTTATTTATATTTATGAATATAAATGAGAATATAAATGGGTTATGAGAAAATCTTTTGAGTTTAGACTGATTTGGGATTTGATCTGAGCTAAGCCCATAAGTTGAAATCAAAGGGCTTAGGAAAGATTTTTTTGGAATTGATCATGGGTTTCAATAATTTGGTTTGGAATTGATTCATGATTTGGATTTTGGAGTTGATTTATGATTTGAGAAAATCAATTGAGTTGAAATTGATTTGAGATTTGAATTTGAAATTTGGTTTGAAAGAAGGAAGCAAGGATTGGGTTCAAGCTATAGGGAAGGCAAGTCCTCCTAATACTCATAAGGCATAACCTATTCTTATGGCTAGCTCTTCTAAGTATCTAGGGTTAGGTTAAGTGTTCACCTGATCACTAGAAGTGTCTTAAGACTAAGGAACTCTTAGTATCTAGAGGAGTCCAATGTCTAAGACAAAGAAGTTGAAAACTCACTCCAAAAGAGAGGTCAACAAAGGGAGCCCAATAGGTGTGGTGTGACTAATAAGGCATACCTCACGTATTAGTGTTGACTGAGATGATCAACAATGTTCAAATGATCACAAGCACTAACATAAATGATCAACTCCTAAACTCAAGGTGCAGAAAAAAATCAAAATCTTAGTGCAATGCGACTCTACTTATGTCAAAAACATAAGAGAACGAAGGGGGAATCCACTAGGGATATAGTATGTGAGCTTTCCACTAGGGGAAAAGGCCTCAATTATCCACTGGGGGATAAGAGGTTGTGAAATCTGTTGAGGGATTAGAATTCAGAATCCACTGGGGATAAAAGATGTAAACCTTTCACTAGGGGAATAGGCTTGGGCTAGACTGAATTGACTCCACTACAGAGATTGGAAGGATTGCATCTCACTGCAGAGAAATTGATTGATTTGATTTGTTTAATTTGACTCCATAGGGGGAGGTGGTTTGATTATGTTTCAGATTTTAAAATTTTAAAATTTAAGATGGACCTATTAGTTTACGATGGATCGCGCTGAGTATGGGCCATGTTGGCCTTGGCCTACTTCAAATTTACTAATCCAAAGGGGTAGTCTACCAACCACATAGTAGGATTATCCAACCAAAGGGGTGCCTTTTAGTGTGTAGCGGCTGTATTGAGAAGAAAGCATAGTAGACTTACATCCTCCAAAGTAGGCATCAATCACTAGGGTGATCAATTGGCGAGGCAATGGGTCGAACCCAACCTTAGACTGACTATTGAGTGAATGTCACTAGGGGGACTTAAATCAGCTCAAAGATAGTCAAAATTAATTTTATTTTTATTTGTATTTGATGGATCCAGTTGGTTTGCGATGGACTGCACTGAGTAGGGGCCATGTCAGCCTTGGTCTACTTCAGTTTACCAATCCAAAGAGAGTAGCTTCCCGGCTGGGGGGAGAACTATCCAACCAAAGGGGTGCCTTTCAATTTGCAGCAGCTAGTTCAGGGAAGAAAGCATGGAGACTCACATCTTTCTTGAACAAAAAGACAACTGGGAGACATATTAGCAAGGTAACATGTCGACCTGACCTAGGGCTACCGTCATTATGACAGTCATGCTAGAAAGAATGCATAGTAGCTTATATCTTCCAAAGTGAAATGATTATTAGGGCAATCTATTTATGGCAAAATAGATTGATCCTAACCAAAGGGAGACTACAAAGAGAATGTCAACTAGAGAATTTATCTCAACTCAAGTGTTGTCAGGCAATTCCTATAGGGAGTTTTCGTGACACTACCCTAAAGATAAGATGTCTGCTTGGGAAAGGGGCCATTGAGGGCTTTAATTCCTAATCCATAAGTGAATAAATTTGTTTATTTATTTATTTATTTATTATGGACCATGTTGTTTTGCAAGGGATCATACTAAGAAGGTGCATATATCAGCCTAAATATATCTCAAATTTACTGAACCAAGGGAGAATCTGTGCATCTACTAAAAAAATTCTCTAACCACAGGTGACTACTAGAAAGGGGGGATCCAATCCAAAAGTAACGGGTAGTGTCTAAATGGGGTGTAAGGGCGTGATCCAAGTAGAGTGCCCATGGGAGGGGCCACGAGTGCTTTATTCAAAAACAGAACATAATATATAGGTATTAGGTGGCACGGGACTCACATTAGAGCGATGTATCCACCAGGTGAGTCATTGTCAGCATAGTGAACATCAACCAACCTGAGGTGCCCATTAGTTTACGATAATCAACCTATGAAGAAAGCATCAGGGACTCACATCTTCCTACAATAGAATTGATTGCCGGGATAGTCTGTCTTCGGCTCGACAGGTACTATCCGACCTACTATGACTATTGAGTGAATTCCACTGGAAGACTTATATCAACTCAAAAGTAGTCGAGAGGAAAGGAGCCACTTGGGGACTTATCCTAAGCCTCAAATATACTCAACCTAGTAAGATCATGATGGCTAGTCTAAGAAGAAAGCGTGTAGACTTACATCTTCTTAAATAAAGTCAATATGAGGTACTTGGTGCTGAGGTCTACCTAACAAGAGGTGTCAGGTTTGCAATGGTCAAGTCAGGAGGAAAGCCCAAGAACTCACATCTTCCAAACAAGAGACCACTGGGGTGACATATTAGTAAGGTAGCATGTCGGCCTGACTTAGAGCAGCTAATGAGTGAGTGCCACAGGGGGCTTGCTCTCACATAAAAATAGCGAGATAAAAGATATGTTTTTATGTTTATGTTTATGTTCATGTTTATGTTTGAAGAGGATGGGATGCTACTTGGGTTGTATCACACTTATCCTAAAACACGCTTAAAAGTTGATGAAATGGTGCCATGAATGGTAGTTATGATCCCACTAAGAAAGGATGTCGCTTGGGTTCTCTTATACCAAACTTAGCTGTGCTAGCCGAAATAGGATGCCACTTGGGTTCTCTCACACCAATTCTAGTCATGCTTGGGGAATCATGTTTGATTTATGTTCGTGTTGTGAAAGAAGGATAGGATGCCTCTTGGGTTCTCTTATACACCTACATACACATCATTCACAAAACAAGCAAACAATGCTTCGAATCAAGAGAATATTTTGATGAATTCGAATAGAATTTTTTATAATAATTATTTTCAAACATAATTTTATGGGTAGTATTTCTTCAAATAGAGCCAATTAATTAGAAGCATCGGGTGTTCCCCTTTACAATCATTAAGTTGATAAGATCCTCCTTGGTATGCCTTTTCTATTACAAAAGGGCCTTCCCAAGTGGGTTCAAACTTGCCTCCCATCTTTCGATGGGCAGCAATTGGTCTCCTTAGAACTAAAATAAGCTCTCCTACTTGAAAAGTTATAGGGAGGACCAGCTTATTGTGAGCTTGAATCATTTTGGCTTTGTATAACTCGAGGTTCTAGCACGCCCGTAGGCATCTCTCCTCCAAACCTTCGAGCTCTTCTAACTGCAACTTCACATTCTGCTTTGTACTGGTTTTACTACCCATTGCTATCCTTAGTGATGGGAGCTAAGCTTCTAATGGTAGAATGGCTTCGAATCCATACACTAAAGAGAATGGGGTAGATTGAGTTGGAGTTTTGTGTGTGGTGCGATATGCCCACAAAGCTTCAACTGCTCATGCCATATCGCTTCAGGTGTCTTCTTCTTATCGAGATGGGAATTTTATTGAATGCTTCTGCTAGGCCATTTTCCCTGTGATTGTAGATGGTGGAGTATCTCCAATCTATACTATATCTCCTGACAAAGCTGTTGATCTTAGTGTCCTTGAATGCAGTACCATTATCAGATATAATTCATCGAGGCACCCCGAACCTATATACAATATGATTCTTGAAAAATTGGAGCACATGCTGAGTTGTGACCTCTCTAAGTGGGATTGCCTCTACCCACTTGGAAAAGTAGTTGGTGGCAGCTAGGATGAACCGATGACCCTTGGAAGAAGGAGGATCGATAGGACCCACTATGTCAGCATCCCAACACTCAAATGGCCATGAGGCCATTGTAAGATGTAGAATGTTGGGTGGTTGATGTAAGACCATATCGTGTACTTGACATTGATGGCATCTCCTAGCTACATTCATGCAGTATATGATCATTGAAGCCTATAGTATCATAGTCTCTTATTCTTTGCTTTCATCTTCGGACTGGATTGATGTGCTCCGCATAGACCTGAATGTACCTTAGTCATGATCTTATGAGCTTCGTGTTTGTCTAACAGTGTAACCACATTTGATCAAAAGATCGTTTGTACAAGGTACCATCCACGAGTGCATAGGAGAGAGCTCTCTACTTCATCTAATGGGCTTGTGATTTCTCTTGAGGTAGTTTTCCTATGTTCAAGTAATCTATAAATTGTTGCCTCCAATAGCTCCTCATCTTTGGAACAACCTCCCTTCAAGAGAATCTCTCGATGAGTTCAGCATCAATAAGGGATAATACTTGTCTATTCTAGACCCTTATTAGAATGGACTCATCTTCCAGACATGTCAATTCCTTGGCGAGTTTTGCCAAAGCATCTGCTATTGCATTCTCTCCTCAAGGAACCTTGGAGATGGTGACCTTAGATATTTGGCCTAACATCTTCATGGTGTACTCATGGTAGTGACAAAGCTTAGGTTTTAGAACCTTATAGGACCCAGCATTATGGTTGATGACTAGTTGAGAATTACTGTAGATGTTGATGCTTTTGACACACACTCTAATGACTAACTCTAGACTGGAAATCAAAGCCTCATATTTGACTTCATTGTTAGTGCATGGATTAGAGAGATAGTACGAGAATCTCATCACATCACAGTCTAGAGTTAAGAGAACTATTCCTACCCCTACCTTTCTAGAAGAGTAGATCTTGGTTCTTCTCCTTTTTGAAAGGAAGCCGCACAATAAAGATATATCTCCCAATGATGAATGCGAGTGTCTCCTAAGTTCTTGATTTGTTCATCAAGAAGGTCATCACTAAGCAGAGAATCAGTAGGAAGTGGGTGTGCTACAAAAAAATCTGCTAGTACCTATCCTTTCACGGCACAGAGGGGTATGAATGTGATGTAAAACTATGATAAAATTATGGACCAAAGTGCCAACCATCCAGATAACGTTGATCGTGTCATGAGATATTACAATGGATTGATTCTGAAATCAAGTTCACCTTATAAGAAAGCATATAGTGTCATATCTTTTGGGATGCAAAGATTAAAGCTAGGCAATGTTTCTCAATAAGTGGGAATTTGCTTCAGTAGGGATCAAATGATGGCTAAGGTAGTAGAGAGCATTCTTCTTCCCTTCGTAGTTAGTTTGGGCCAACAAGGCACCAAAGGAGTTGTCCAATGCAGTAGTGTAGAGGATAAGTGTCTTGCCTGAGATAGGGGCTGCTAGAACTGGTGGCTTTACCAAAAAGTGTTTGATGTTTTAAAATTATGCTAGAACTTATCATCCCACTTGAACTTAGCATCCTTTTTGACAAGTGCTGAAAATGGCTTGCATCTCCCGATAGATTGGAGATAAAGCACCTTAGATATGACAACCACCCTTGGAATGATCTGAGTTGGGTTAAACTTTTAGAGGGTGGAATTTCTAAGA
Organism: Cymbidium sinense; assembly: GCA_021442155.1. Taxonomy (NCBI): domain Eukaryota; kingdom Viridiplantae; phylum Streptophyta; class Magnoliopsida; order Asparagales; family Orchidaceae; genus Cymbidium; species Cymbidium sinense. Next base: position 94,866,488 of record CM038221.1, read on the forward strand.
TAGCTTTGATCTTTTATGGGTCTATCTCTATTCCTCGGTATTGGACAACAAACCCAAGGAACTTCCCTGAAGCTACTCCAAATGCACAAATCAAGGGGTTCATTTTGAGGTTAAATTATCTAAACAGTTTGAAAACTACTCTCAAGTCAAAGAGATGGTCTTCCTTTTCTTTGCTTTGACTACTAGATTATCAATATAGCATTCAACTTGATGATGAATGAGTTCATTGAAGATCTGAGTCATGGCCCGTTGGTATATAGCACTGGTATTTTTAAGGATGAAAGGCATGACCTTATAACAATAGATTTCAATGGGGTTTGAAAAATCATCCTGGCCATCTTAATTTGGTTGTAGCGGATGACCCATATATGAAGAATCTGCATGAGATGGCAATGTCCATTAATTCGTATAGAAGTGGAAATTCATCCTTAAGACATGCCTTATTTAAGTCCTTGAAATCGACGCATATACAAATTTAGCCATTCTTTTTCTTAAGTAGCACGACACTGGCTAACCAGATAGGGTATTTTTCTTCATTATTAAAACCAGTATTGATCAATTTCTTGACTTCAAAAATGACCTATTGTTCGATTTCTAATCACATACATCTAGGAGCTTGCTTGATAAGGTTAGCGTTATGGTCTGTTGCTAGCTTGTGGACTACTACATTAGGAGATAATTCGGGCATTTATTCATAGCTTCATGCAAAGCAATCCTTAAACTCAATAAATAGCCTAACTAAGTCATTAGTTTCTTCTTCATTCAGTAGAGAACTGATGTAAGTGGGGCATGCATTTTCTTCTATCTAGAGGTTGATTTCTTTAAGGTTATCAATGGTTGAATAGATTTCTTCTTCAAATTCTGGAGTAGCATCTTTGATTTGAAGATCAGTAGGATCATCTAAAGTTTCTAAACACACTTTCTCATAAGAGTTAGTGTGGTTTGAGAAGAACCTATCAGATTCCAGATGATTGGTGACAACTAAGCAGTAACCATCGTCATCGGCTAGACCCACTGTATTGAATCCTAATCCTAGTCTTGTTTGTGCATCCCTTCCTTTGTTGTTCCACAGCTTCTCAAAATACACTGACATGTGCCTGGACCATATGTAAGGAATTAAATCTTTCTTTGTAAGATTATGAACATAAGGCAAGTACTAATCAAAAGGTAATTCCATTAAATCTTTATACAAATTATCCTCAAGTTCTACATCAGCTTTTGGACTTGAGGATGATGATCCCAATAGGAATCTCTTTGGCTTGACATTCATGGAGGACCTAGGGGCTTCCTTAACTACTAAACCTTTAACTTTTTGAGAGGATAGTGAGGTTAGAGCTAAAGTTCTCAACTGTTTCCTAATAGTTTTACATAAACCCGATTTGAATACATTTGTGCTATGTTTGAAGGCCTGGTCTTCATCACTGTCTGGCTCGAGTGTCACCTCAATGAAACTAGTTGAGAGGGGTTGGATGGTGTGCTAATCACATGAGACTCATCCTCGAGTTGGATTCTAAGTCTATGTGAATAGTAGGGTTACTCTTGTGAACTAGAACATGGCCCCTATTGGCTGACTACCAACCAGGGGGTCTACCACCTCTGGAATTTCCTTTATATCTGCCTCTGCTTCTGCTTGGAGGAAGTCGAGTCATCTTACCCATATGTCCGTATGGTGGAGCGAACTGTGGGTGGAATGTAACATGCAGCTCTACTTCTTCCTTGGTGTCCTTTCTCACTCATTTGTACTTTCTTTCTTATTTTCTTTTTATTTTTCTCTTTATTTTTCATTTTTATTCTTTTTCTTTTTCTTTTGTATTTGAATTTTGGCCAAATTCATGAGAAAGGGTGTTTTTATTTTGAGGTAAATAGTAGGTCGCATCCTCATATATCTCAACCTCTCTAACTAGCTTTTCATCTCAGTTGACAAAGTATTTGATTCCATCTCTTTAAAACATGATGCACTGATGGAGGGAGGATGGAACCATCTTGTTCTGGTGTATCCAAGGCTTACCAAGCAAAGTAGTGAATGGTGTATTTGAATCAATTATATAGTACTTGGCTTCAGTCTTCCAGTCGCCTATTTCCAAAGGTAACACTATGGAGCCCAAAGCCCTCTCACGTTGTTCATCGAATCCTCTCAACATCATCTGATCTCCTTGGTGATTAGAGATGTCGATCCTCAAATAGGCAAGGGTTTTCAGGCTCATAATGTTCACCGATACACCTAGATCAACTAAAACCCAATAAAGTCTAAATCTGCCCATATCCACTGTGATGTAGAGGGGACGGTTGTGCTCCATGTCACAGAAGAAGGTCTTCATCGGTGAATGTGACTCCCAGGCTTCTCTTGAATAATGTGCCTCCCTCAACAGCATTGGTTGATCTAAGCATGTCTCTAGATCAAGAAGAGCCTTGATTAATGATTCCCTCATCTCTTTGGATAAGACAAGGGCATCATATATGCTTAGTTTAGTTGAAAACTTTCTTAGGTGAGCGAGGACATTATAGTCAACTCTGGGCTGGCCTCCATAAGAATATCCATGAGTGGAGCATCCTGTGGAGGGGATTCTTGATCACTAGAACCAATGACTTATTTTCCCTTATCTTGAGGTGCTACCCTAGGAAGTATAACCTTGCCACTATGGAGGTTAACTTCGATGATCTCTTGTGGTGGATTAGTGGAATATTTTACCTGCTTGTCAGGCATACCTACAGCTTCTCCTATAGGACCCTCAAAATTAGATGATTCCAAATCTATCTCAAGAGGTAAGCCCATAGTATTCAAAAAAGGAAAGTCCATTTCTGAATTAGAAAGAGGATGATTAGAGTTATTATAATTATTTATACTTGAAGAGTTTTCTAAAAGAGTAGAGTCAGACAATCCATTAGAAGTGACACAGATGTAGTTCAAACTAGCTTTATTCCTCAGTTTCTTAGATTTAGAAGGAGGTACATAGTAGAAATCTAGCAAAGTAAGAGGGGTGAGTGATTTGATGCCCTCATCCGCCAATACAAGATGTCTACTAGAAGAAGAGCTAGCTGAAGTAGGAATGTCAGCTAATGTAGTAACTACAATGGTGGAATGGAGGTTGGGCTCAATCGGTGGTTGCACTACTTGGCTATCCCGAGAAAGTATGGGCTACTACTGCTGTTGTTGAGCTCCCACTTTCCCCAAGTTCTCTTTGGCAACTTATGAACCTTCCTTGATGTTGGAGCTTTGAGTTGCCTCAGGCACCTGTAAGGATAGTTTCTTGATTTTTGAAATAATATTTTTAGAGGTTCGAGATAGAGAGATATCCCAACCTTCTTTTATTTTGAGAGGATCACATGTATCCCCAAGGATTACACTAACAGAAATGGATGGTTGTTTCACTAAATAATACTTAGGAATAATTATAGCACCTAACTTATAGCTATGCTCAAGCTAATCCTTAAATGTGAAGCAATCCTCCAAAATATGGCCTAGCATGCAGTGGTAGCGGAAAAAGTTAGGATCATTGCTCCTGCCCACTTCCTTCAGCTTTCTAGGCTTAGGTAGTTGAAAATCAAGTTTCTTTTAGAGGTTCTTAAAGATTTTCCTGACTACCTCCCTCTTAAATGAATAAGTTTTGTTTATTTTATCCAAAAGAGAAGGTGGATGATAGCTAATTGGAGGTAGGTATGTGTACCGCTACTGTGAGTATGGCTGAGGAGGAGGAAGAAAAGGTCTTGGAGGCTATTGCGGTGGTCGATAGGATGGCCTAGGCAGTGGTAAATGAGGTGGAAGTGATGGTTTGTGGGCTCAGGTTCTCATGTGATCCCAGTCGTTGCTTCCCCTGTCAATCTTTGCTACTACCACGGCTTCTTTTCATAGACCTTCTACAGCTTTGGGTTTGGTGGCTGATCTTGAAAAGGCAACTGTTTGTTCTCTCCTTGTAGGCCATGAATATTCTTTAGTAAAATTTTTGTAGTGTGCTATTCAGATATCTGTGGTTCATATTTCATGCTTAAATTGTGACATCTGAGAATATAATCTATGAGGGACTCACCGGAGTATTATTGTGCTACAACAAGATCACCCCACAGTTACCCTTTGCTGAGCTCCAACAAACCTCTTAACAAAGAGTTTCTCCAACTCAATAAAAGTCTTCACTAAATCATTGGGGAGTTCAGCATACCAATCAAAGGCTATACCCACTAGGCTGCTGACAAAGAGCGGAATAATAGTGCATCTCTTCCACTAACGTTACATAGCCTAAGTGCACTATATGTTAGCTTGGGTTCTCTCTACCATCAAAACTCTTGAAAGAAGGAGGCACAAAACCCTTAGGATATTGGAATTGATGAACCACCTGCTACCCTTTGGAATTGATGAACCACCCCGAGCTTGAACCAGAGCTTCTCTCACTTGTTCAACCATGAGCTTGATATCTTTTTCCTGTATGAAAGTACTATCTACTACCTTCCTAATAAGCTAGTGCTGCCCTGCTCTACTAGAGGTGAACTCTTGGGTTGATCCAAAACATGCAGTAACTCAGGCTGGCCAGTCTCCATAATGGTGGGATGTGTTAGTGGGGCTTGATTCTTTAGTGCTATAACTGCAACTAGTAAATCTTTGAGCCTCTTTCCCATCTTTTCAATTTGATCATCCTTCTATTTAAGTTCTTGAATGAGGTGTTGGGTCAAATATGTTGTGTCATCATGTTCGACCGTAACACCTTCCAAACTCTGATGATCCCAAAGGAGGGAACCTCTGGTATCAATCATATGAACCTCTATTGAATCTTCCAACAAATCATCTTTGTTGGGATCAAAGCTAACATTCTCTTCCTCAAGTTCAGACCAGTCATACCCTAGGATTTCCTTCTTCTCAATGAGATAATGTGCTATGATATCATTGAAGGAGCAGTCCAACTATGCAGGCACAAATGCTCGTGGTTGACCAGTGGTGGGATCATGATCATGAACATAGATACATCTAATCTCCCCTACTACTAGAGTGCTAACCCTATGAAGGCTATGCTCACTAAAAAAAATGTGCTCATGGCTGTCAACTGTTCTAGGTGGAGTATTTTCCCTAGGGGGATCTATCGCCATAGGGATAATAGAACTATCTCCTTTTCCCTCTTATGCTACTGCATCCATGATCTACTGAGGTGGTAGTGGTGATGGCATGACTATGATGTTACAAGGTCGCCACTCTGTCTTCACCACAACTGAAGTAGGAGGTAGAGCATGAGAGCTCTTTCCCTCCTCAATCGACGGTGTAGATGAAATGGGATCTCTTTGCCATAGCCGGATCACCAGTGAGCTTTCTTTTCCCCTGATGCTGCCTTCATGGTTTAGATGGAACTGTGGAAGATGGGACCTATACTGGTGATGGTGAATGTGAAGTGGAGCGGTGTGATGGAGACAACACCAACACTCTATGTGCGGGAGCTCTCCTCCCATGATGGGTAGTACCAGTCAATTGAATGATATCAGTGTGACCGGTACATGCCAATTGGGGAAATCTATGAGGAAGGAGGTTTCTGACTACCCGGCATACCTTCGCCTCTCTCTGCTAGTAACATGCACTGATACACGGGCCTCTCAAGCCCTCTCTTGATAGATATGCTAGCCTATGTTGCGAGGAATAATCGATCTTAAATCAAATTGGCACCAGATTCTGACCGTCCAAAAGCCCACCAACTTAACATAGAAATGACTTGAGGCTGGCATATGACCTCCTCCTATCTCTGCTAGGTGCCTCATACTGAACTATAGGTAGAGGTGACACTATAATCCTCCTAACATCTTCCTCTCCATCAGATCCGAAAAGAGGATGGAACTTGTTTTGTGTGACTAGAGGAGAAACTACCCTAACTGACTCCTCTACTGCAACCTGAGAGACTACCTCCCTCTCCTCGGCTATGTGAACATGATGCCACTTAATCTTGTGGCATCTATTGCAGCACTGGGTTCTGTTGGGAGGAGGAGTACGGGAACTAGACCCTATCTTAAAGGTAGGGGAGACTATCCCTGAAGACAAGGGAGTCTTCCTCTTTAAAGAAGCTAGTGCATGGGTACTAGCCCATACTGGGGCAGTAATGGGAACAATGGAATGTGCGAGAACTAGAGCTGTGGCTACTACAGGAACCTCCATTTCCTTCCTCTTCAATGAGAGAAATTTAGAATCTGAAAGCATATCAACATGGATTATTGGCTTTTGCCCAGTCACCACATTCCTACTGACTAGTGAGGGTTGCCCCCTCACAAGTGATCATGGACCCCTCGAATCCTCGCCCAAAGTGTATCAGATGTGTGAAATCAGTCTGTGAGAGGCTGGACCATTCCAAGGCCAAATGCATCCCAAAGGGGAAAGTGAACACAAATTTCTGAGCATCCATTTACGTACTAAACTTGAGAAAAAGTTGACTGAGACTGAATTGGAACTCTGTAATTGTTAGAAACAAACTCAAATCATATTTTCTTTTTCTTTTTTTTTTTGATAATCTGTTGATTTGTTTTTTTGCATTTGATTTAGAATTTGAACCCACACTCAACAATTTGAATATGTTAAGTGGGGTTCTTTGAATTTAGGAGAGAGATTTTGAATGAATTGGAGAAGAATTTTTGAATTTAGAATCCATTTTCAACAAATTTGTGTATGTTAAAAATGGGTTTAAATATTTTGAAGAGATTCTTGATACTTCCATTGGTTCATATTTGAATTTGATTTTTATGTTTGGGGACCCTTTATTTAACAAATTGAGTATGTTAAAATAGAGGGTCAATTGATTTTGTTTGGTATTGCTCATTTAGCAAATTTGGGTATGCTAAATGAGTTGTTTGAAAAATATTTTCTTCTTTGGTTTATTTGCCCATGATGTGTATCATGTGTGAATGGGATCTTTACTTAGCAAATTTGTGTATGATAAATAAAGTTCAAATGTATTTTTGGTTTTGATGTTTTGATTTTTGAAAATGAGAACTTTACTTCACAAATTTGTGTATGCTAAATAAAGTTCAAATGTGTTTGATTTTGATGTTTTGGTTTTGAGAAGAGGGATCTTTACTTATCAAATTTGGATATGCTAAATAAAGTCCAAATGTTTTTTGTTTTGATGTTTTATTTTTAAAAATGAGAACTTTACTTAGCAAATTTGTGTATGCTAAATAAAGTTCAAATGTGTTTGATTTTGAAAATGAGAACCTTACTTAGCAAATTTGTGTATGTTAAATAAAGTTCAAATGTGTTTGATTTTTTATTTTTGAAAGTGGGATCTTTACTTAGAAAAATTGGGTATGCTAAATAAAGTTCAAATGTATTTGATTTTCATTTTTTTTTTTTTTTTGAAAATGAGGTATTTACTTAAAAATTTTGTGTATGCTAAATAAAAGTCAAATGTGTTTGATTTTTTGAAAATGAGATCTTTACTTAGCAAATTTGGGTATGCTAAATAAAATCCAAATGTGTTTGATTTTTGTGTTTTGATTTTTTAAAAGGGATCTTTACTTTAGCAAATTTGGATAAATAAAATGTTCAAAATGATTTTTAATTTTATTTGGAAATGAAATCTTCATTCAATAAATTTGGGTATATTGAATGAGGATGTTCATATGTGCTTTTTGAAAGTTGATTTTTTATTTTGTTTGAAATGAAATCTCCATTCAATAAATTTGGGTATATTGAATGAGGATGTTCATTTGTGCTTTTTGAAAGATGATTTTGATTTTAGTTGGAAATAAAATCTTCATTCAATAAATTTGGGTATATTGAATGAGGATGCTCATTTGTGCTTTTCTAAAAGTTGATTTTGATTTTATTTGGAAATTAAATCTTCATAAATAAATTTGGGTATATTGAATAAGGATGTTCAATTGTGCTTTTTTGAAAGATGATTTTTTATTTTGATTTCAGAAAAGATCCTACATGTAACAATTTTGAAAATTGTTAGATGAGGTTGAGTTATAAAAATTTTTATGCAAGTATTTTATTATGTGAACTTTATTTGAGAAAGTACTTATGAAGAGTGATGTTTTTATAAGGATTTATTTTTTTTTTGCTTTTTTGGAATGAACCTTACCTTACCATAGAAATGGTAAGGAGGTTCAACAAGTTTTTTAGTAATCCCTTTTTATTAAATTTTATTTTCACTTATTGGGGACCCAACAGGGGTTTTAAGAACTACACGGAGTGAGGTCCTAAAACTTAAAGGATGTTGGCTAACTTGATTTAAGAATAAAATAAACTAAGTGCCAACAGAAAAGAAGGATAGTCTCGAATTCATATAGAAATACAAACTCACTATCAATACTTGGAGGCAACAATCATTTACCAAAGATGGAGAGAGGAACCATCCTCAGTGGAGTCGCCAGAAAAATCTATGGTGTTTATTTATTTTTCAAACTTTGGAATTTGAAAAATGTATAGTTGGGACACCACGTTGATCCGTAGATGTACTCACTAGAGTGATCGGGTGAAACATTGAGGAATGATGTACTATCTCGAGGAAGTCACCATCACAAATGGACTGTCTAATCACAAGGACTCAGGACAATGGGTCTTGAAATTGAGAGGGTCTTTCCCCTTTACATGAAAAAGTAGTGGGTTTATTTTAAACAGTTAGTTAAAGTTCCTATGAGGCAAGCCCCCATAGTAATTACATCTTAAGGAATGAGATTCTATAAGAATTCTCTCAATTAAGGTAAATAATTATTGTCTCCAAAGATTTCAAAGATATGACTATCAATAAATTGGTTATGATTTGGAAAATCAAATGGGATTGATCAAGAGAAGAGAGTTATTATTGAAACTAAAAAGAGATAAGTAGGGGATGCTCATAATACTAGGAAACCTAGCGAGCATCCCAAATTATCCTATGGTTGGGCTTTATATTTTTGAAATTTGAATAGAATTATATATTTAAGTTGAATTTTTATTAGAAAACTAGGGCTTACAATTCCACAACACAAGATCATAGAAATGCCTAAGAGTGAGGATTTATACTTATAGCTTGCAAAGGGAAACATCAGCCCCAGATTCTAACTCTATGGAGCTTTGGCGAGGGCCAAAGCATGACCAAAATCTAAGCCAAAAATGGGTATATGGTATATCTCCACAAGAGAGAATAAACCACTCAACTGTTCGACTTACAACCGCCTAGAGGTGCCCACCAACTAACTCCTCCTATGATTTTGAATACATGTAGGTAAGTTTTATGCTTTGCAAGATGGTGAAGTTGTTATTTATTTAGAAATGAGACTAAGTCCATAAACGCACTCTCTAAGAGACTAGTTCATGAAGGGCATGAATAAATGACTTAATCTAATGCAAATTTTGTTATATTTTATTCTAATTTTTGGACATTTTTATTCGACACAGGCTATGGGATTTCATATGCCTAATGCTTGAGAAATTGGTTATGGGCCAAAATCAGAAGGAATGAGGTGTTTCCACCATGGCTCTCAAAGGTCAAGCCATTTTATCTAGCAAAGGTGGAAGCCCTACATTAGCAAGAGTGAAGCAATATGTTTATGCATGCATGATGACATACAACATCAAGGGTTGCTAAATCTTTTATTATATTGATTTATGTACTAAGCTTTAGGTGAGGTTATGAGTTATTTAATTTAATTTTGACTTGATTAATTGAATAAAAAATTTATTTTTTCCTAAGAGTCTAATCCCATCCAGGCAATTCAACAACCATCCAGCAATTAAGAAATTAAGAAAATCATGTCATTTCTAATGAACAAGCTAAACAAACATCAAATAATTTTATAAAGAGGTCGATGTGGTCGGGCTCCACCACACAAACCCAAAAAAGAAAAAGGATAGCCGAGCTCTACCCTTATACAACCCGGATTACAAATGAATAATTACAATTTAGAAGGATTTCCAGTTATGGGGGACTTCATTCTTCATTTCTTCATTTCTTCATTTCTTCATTTCATCATTTCTTCATTTCTTTCTTACTTAATTTGACTTGGGATTTAGTTTGCTCTAAGGCTTCACATAGTACATAAGACATGGTCTTATGACCAATGTTCACCTTAATTCCCCCATAACATTCATTCCAAATCTTAATTGAAAAATTTACATTAAAATGAAAGATAAATCTAAATAAACTTGCAAAATAGATATTAGTTAAACATACCACATAGCTCAAGAAGTTATATAAAAAATTTGGACTTAGTACCCCACACATGGGTAACCAAATCCAGCTGTCCTAATTTGGGTTATGCTTAGGGGCATAAGCAACCTGCATGGCAAAAGTATTTTATATTTTTATTATAATGTCCCTTAAGCACAACCCCCTATAGAAAATATGATTAGGCTAATATCGCCCTAACATCCAGACTACACACATGCACCCTAACATCCAGTCTAAAAACATTACATCATAAAATAAAATCAGGCATCAAACCATGCACACCCTAACATAGAGCTAGAAATGGTGACTTAGCCTAATGTGTGTGTCATTTAAGGCTCATGTAGCATGTCTTAGCTAGGCTTTAAGGTTAGAAATTTCTAAGTGTGAATGGTTCAATTTAGAGGGTGGTTTTAGTTTAAGTGATTTAGTTGATTTTTCAATTTTAACTGATGATTTCATTTGGTTAAAATGAACCTACACTTAGTTACTAAATATTATGAAGTTAAGAAAAGAGAAGAGAACTCCTCTTTCATCCCTACCTTAAGTAATTTTCAAGGTAGATTCATTAGTGATTTTTCTTTAGTGAATATTTTATTATGTGTTTTAATTAACCCTAAGTTTAGATTTACTCTAAATAGCCCTATTCAACAAGAAAGGCATCTTAGAATTAATTAAGGTGAATTACTATCACATAACACACAACCATTTATTTCTTTCCACCATGTATACCATGCATATGAATAAATCCTAAGCATACCTATACATGCAATGCAAATTTTAGCACACCTTGATGATGAATGCTAAGATATATGATTTGGAAATTTGGATATTCCATGAATGCGAGTCTTTATTATGTAGAAAAGAGGGATTCTTTATCCATTAACATAATGCACACTCACATGTATAAAAGACATAAGTCAGTACGGCGCCATTATTTTCTAAACTAGGGGCCTAAGGTACAAGACCTACTTAGGGCTACTTAAAGCCTCATAGCACTGGGATGTCCATACTAATATACCACCTTTCTTAAATACATGTAAATGTACACAAAGGATCAAAGGGATAAAGAATCATGCAAAAGATTTTTGTGTTTGATTTAGTTGTATAATTTACATGAGTAAATGTGAGGATCCTTCTTAAGTCATAACATAGAAATGCATAGGAATAGATTTAAGCAAGTGTTATGTTCTTTTCAAATGAACTATACACTTTGCAAATCTTATTCAAATCCATGTTAAGAAAAGAGAAGAAAATAACATAAAACACATCTTATGCTATAATCACATGCAAGCTTATAAGTACTTATAAGTTGCATCACTTCATTCATAATCTTTGATTTATAGGTTTTGAAAATAATTTTTGGTTTAATAATGATAATAGTCAGTCATATTTTTAACTTTAGCCAAAACATGCAATTTGACATAAAATGAAATATTTATTTAATTGATTTTTCAAAAGATATGAATGCATGATTTCATATGGAAAACAATATTTAGCATGCTTGGAAAGAAATAAAAGGATGTAAGCACATGACTTCATTCACCCTAATTACTTCCTAAGGACAATTCTATAAAATAAGATCATTTAAAATGAATCAAAATTCTTTAAGGAAATTTTTATTTTTTGATTTAATTTGACCTAGGAAATATGAAAAGAGTTTGGTGGTCCTAACCCATTTCTCCCATGTGTAACTTGGTCTAGTTTAAATTTAGAATAATTAGTTTGATTTTATGTTTTATTTAGGTTAAGGTATAAATTAAATCCATTAATTACCCCCTTACCTACACCACTTTAACATAATTAAATAAATAATTATGAGCCAACATATGATATGCAACCACATGGAATTTAAATTAGCATTGCACCTAAGAAATAAAGGGGCCTAACTCAATTGGCTCACAATTATTGATTAATTAAGCTAAAGGGTTTAATTAAATACTTTCATAACCATCCTACACATGTAGTTTGATTATAATTTTCTTTGAAGTTTCTTAGGTTATTGAATACATAAGAATCTACCCAAGATTAAGTGATTAAGTTCTGGAATAAATTGGCTCTAAGTTTGGTTAATTAAGCCATTTAATGAAGTGATTAAGTCATTAATTAATTTGCACATTTAATTAAGTGTTTATCCAAATGAAATAAACTTAGGGAAAAAGATTAGAAAAGAAATCCTAATCTCATTCCCTAAGTCAATTCACAGTTTCAAGATGAGTAACATGCTTAATTAATGAATTTATCACTATTTAATAGGTTAATTAATCATTTAACTAATTTGGGAAGTGATTAGATATGAAATAGGTAATTTCCCTAATTAATCAATAATAAATTCCAAGAAAATCATGCAAGGCATATGTCATCCCACTAATCAATCCTAAGAAGTTTGGAATTAATTGCTAAAGTAATTAAGGAGTAATAAGCCTAATTATATTTCCAATAAAACTTAAATTGAGTGAATGTCACTATTCAAAATCAATTTATTTTAATTTTGCATTATTTCCCTAAATTATCTTTAAAATGAGCTTGAGTTTGCATTTTTTGAATTTTTATATAATTAGTTATAATTTTAGGAAGTTTTAGCATTAAAAATGAACTAATTAGTGCTAATTAACCCCCTAATCCCATTGGGCCATGCGGCGGTTGACACGGCGTGCTTTCCACATGGCACGATGGGATATGTTATTTAAGTTGTTACATCCATGGCTGAGTCAGCCGTCATCGGATGCGCTTTCTCCACGGGCTGTTCGATCTAAGATCAGACGGTCATGATTAATCCCATGATTTAGGATTAAATTAAAGGGAGATCTATTATAATTAAATCACAACAGTACAATCCAATCATGTGGAACAGACGGTGTGTGATCTATCTCCTCCTGAGAGATGGATGTTGTTCATCGATCGTCGCTAGATCCAAGCTCACCCGAGCTCGGATGGAGTTCAAGCTCACCCCACACCTTCAGAGGAGCACAAGCAAGGTATCCAATGATCAAGATCTAATGGGATTATAATTTCCTTCAAAAAGGACCAAGAAAAATTCCTATGGCTACGGTTTTGTTCAATACCTCACTGGAGGCTATCACTGGTGCTTCCAATAGAGGAGGTAGCTTCGTCTAGTAGAGATGAAGCCCTCTTGAAGGTATCAAGTCTTTATTTTGGGTGGATGGCTTGGTAAAACTAAGCTGCCATTCAATGGCATTGGCTTTGATCAAAGTCCTCCTTCCCATGGCTTGGTCACTAGGGAAACAACATGATTGAGCTCGATGAGGACCCTTAATGGTGCTTGCAAGTTCAATTTGGGTTTAATGCAAAATTGGATGAGTCGGATCTGATTTGGATCTCCTTTATTTCAGCTTTGAGCAAAACCAAGAAGGAGAAATCAAGGGAGCTTGGAAATGGCTTTGGGAAGCTTGGAAAAGCTTGGTTTCGATTCTTAGAGCTTAATCGAATTCAGTGCTTCTCATTTGAGTGGGAATCAGGGGGAGTATATCTCTCCCTCCTTGGATCGGATGGTGAAGACTAAAATTACATATTTGATCAATGGAGGAGATTATTTGGTCAATTTAGGCTGTTAGACACTCCATGTGATTTATTTTAGGTTATGGAGGGAAGGAGAGTGAGTTCCCTTATGCTAAGTGAGTGCAATGGTGATTCCAATTGCTCAATTCCCATTAGTGGGGTCAATTTGGCCTTGGGTTGGGTCATGGCTAACCCAAGGAGATTGGGTCATGTTCACCACCCTCCTTGGTGTCCAAATGGACCACTAGAAGGATGCCAAGTGGCCTTGAGAAAGAAATGTCCAAATTCCAAGTGAATTTGGTCATAGGATACCCTTTGACCTAAGGGTAAAGTGGTCATTTGGCCTTCATGTTGATTTGGCCAGATTTGAAATGATTCAAAAGTGGGTTGGGCCAAATTTCAAGTGATTTGGAGTTCATTCGGTTTGAATTGGTTCAACTTGACCCATTTAGGTCAAATTAGGTCAAATTGGGTTAGGTTGACCAATTGGCCAAATTGGGTCACACCATGGGTTAGGTCAAGTTCAAATGATCATTTGGAGCCTATGGGTATCATTGGTTTGATTCAATTTGGTTCATATTTGGTTTTGGTTCATTTAGGTTCACATAGGTCAAATGGGTAAGTTGACCAATTTGACCTATTTGACCCAATTAGGTTAGGTCATGGGTTGGTTTAAGCTTGGTTGATCATTTAAAATATATTGCAAGCTTTGGTTTCAATCAATTTTGGTTTGGTTTGATTTCAAGTTGATTTGACCTTTTACATCAAGTTGGGTTCATGGTCAATTGGGCTAGGTTGGCTCTAATTGGCCAATTGAAGCTTTGGTCAAGTTCAATAATCAATTTAGAATGAGTTTGACTCATTGGTTGCAATCAATTTGGCTTAGATCAAGATTTGACCCATTTTGACTTTTTTGGTCAACTTGGGCCAACTTAGGTCAAGTGGCTAATTAGGCTTGGTTTGGCTCAATTGATGGCTTGGTCAAGTTTAATCATTGATTATGGATTGGTTTAGATCAATGGTTTCAATCAATTTGGTTTACATTAGATTTTGGCTAGTTTGGGTTTCATTTGGGCTAAGTGTTGACTTGGTCAAAGACAAAGTTTGACTTTGGTTTGACCCAATTTAAGTGATTGATCATCCTAGGATGATTGTTGTTGAGGCTTAGATGGGCTTAGTTCAATCCAATTTGGGTTAGACTAGAATTTAGCTCAAAAATGTCTTTTAGGTCACTTTGGGTCAAGTGAACCTAAGTGGGTCAATTGGCTTGATCAAGGCTTGATTCAAGTTTGGATGAACTCACATATGGACTTATGATTGACATGTAAATCTAATTGCAAGTGATTTGGAGTCAAATGGGTTTTGATTCATTTGACAATTTCAAGTTCAAAGGATGAACATGGGTTTGACTTGGGTTAGTTTGATTTTGGTTTGATGATTGTAGTTTATGTTTATATTTGGGTATGTGATTAAAGTAATGATTGTTTAAAAAAAATCCAAAGTTTTGGATTGATTTGAGAATTATTTGGCAAAGTTCAAGGATTTGACTTGAAAGAGTATAAATTGAATTTAAGTTGGATTTGGATTTGAGTTTTGAATTTAGTTTTGGTTATTTGAATTTATATTTCATTTATATTTGTGAATAAAAATTAGAATATAAATGAGTTATGAGAAAATCTTTTGAGTTTGGAGTGATTTGGGACTTGATTTGAGCTATGTCCATAAGATGAAATCAAAGGGCTTAGGAAAGATTTTTTTGGAATTGATCATGGGTTTCAATTATTTGGTTTGGAATTGATTCATGATTTGGATTTTGGAATTGATTTATGATTTGATAAAATCAATTGAGTTGGAATTGATTTGAGATTTGAATTTGAAGTTTGTTTTGAAAGATGGAAGCAAGCAATGGGTTCAAACAATAGGGTAGGCAAGTCCTCCTAATACCCTAATGGTATAACCTATTCCTATAGCTAACCCTTCTAAGTCTCTAGGATTAGGTTAGGTGTTCACCTGATCACTAGAAGTGTCTTAAGACTAAGGAACTCTCAGTGTCTAGAGGAGTCCTACGTCTAAGATGATGATGTTGAAAACTCACTCCAAAAGTGAGGTCAACATTAACTTTTTTTTATTTGTGGTGGATTGGACCATTCAAGAGCATTAAAGATATTCTTAAATTCTTATGATTTCACTTCAATTATCAATTTTGATCAACATTATGATTGAGATTGTATTTTTCAAGATGAGTTTCCAAGACTAAATTCTCTTATGTTTAAAACGCTTTTTGTTTTCTTAATTGAATCCACATGGCACCATCTCATCAGAATTATATCAGAATTGAGCCTGTGTATATTCATTTTTATGTATGTTATTAATGTTGATCGATGCACTCAGATCAGCAAGCATTCTAGATATTTCTTAAGATTTTCCACATTGACCTTTATATAAGATTATATTTAGCAATTCCTTGTAGTAGATCTTCGTCATAGAAGATAACCCTAGAACATCTTTATAGTGGAATGCCACATCAAAAAGTTGTTAATAATTAAAGAAGGAAAATTACCAAATTATGTAATGCCTTAATTGATGATTCATTTCATTTTTTTCTATTTTAGAGCATTATGATGCTCAATTTTACAAAGAACTTCCCTAGGATGGACAAAGACGCTATAATCAAAATTTTGAAGTGAATATATTTTTATTGTTTTCTTTTGAGATGACTTATTTTCCATTTCTTTTTAGTGTTATTTAAAGTGATAAGACTCTACCATTTTGAATTTAATTTTAGTAATTCCCTTTAATACAAAAGGAGGGAGGGTAGTGCCAACTCTGTCCTCAATGGGTTTTTGTTTTCTTTTATTAAATTATCATAGCTGAAATCTTTAATTCAATATTGTATATTTTTTACTCTAAAAGATAGAAGCGTCACTATTAAGACCTAATCTATGTAATTATATTGAGGTCATGAGACTTGAGAATTATTTTAGAAGGATCAAAGTCTTCATTGAGTTTGTGTTTTAGAATTTTTGCTTAAAATTGATTAAGTTATCTATGAAATATTAATCATCCAACAGGAGAGGATTCTCATTAATTTTAATTTACAAGATTAAATTTCATTTATTTCAACCTTATTACGAGGATTAGAATTTTTCTTTATTGCCCTCTCTCTCTCTCTCTCTCTCTCTCTCTCTCTCTCTCTCTCTTTTGTTGATTAGAAGCAAACATAAATCATCTTTCCTTTTTCGACTCTCTCCTAAACTCCTACAAATTTAGGGTTTTTGGAGGGTTTAAAAGGGGTTCTCTCCAAGTCACTCCATAGAATGGGTTAATTAGCATAAACAACTGATTTCCAAGTTCTTGGTGGAACTTGAGAGATAATTCTATTAGGACTAAAGCTGAATTACATGTGTATGTTAATTAGCTTCTATAGAGGTATAAGGCTCATATTTGATTTCCTTGGTCGACCTCTACCCATAGTCAATAAGGCATTCTTTTAATATAATACTTATCCCTCTTTTAATAATTTTTATTTTAAGTTAATTCTATTGATTGAAGTGAAATTTGAAACCAATGCTTCCAACCAATCTCTAACCCAATATTAAACATAATCCAACCTTCAATTGAACCCAATTTGGTCCACCTAACCCAACTAGCCCACTTAGCCCAATTTGACCTAAAGGGTCAAATTGAACCAAATTATCCCATAATCCAAATTAATTCAAGTCAACTTTTCCAATCAATCACCAATGGTCTATTGAACCTAAACCATGCCCATGCTCAAGCTAATTTGGCCAATTTTGTCAAATTAGTCAACATTACCCATTTGACCCAAATTGAACCATATGAGCTAAATTCAAATCTAACCCAAATTGAATCAAACCATTTGCACTCACTCACTCCAAAGGACCAATTGAACTCACCCAAATAATTAGTTTGACCTAATTTGGTCAAATTGGTCAATTGAACCCATTTGTTCCATATGGGTCAAATTGAACCAAACCCAACTAAACTAAGCCCAAACCCAACCAAACTTGACATGACTCATCCATGGGTCACCATAGGCCTACCCGAGTGGGCCCAACCTATGGACAAGTTAGTTTAGGTTAAACCCATTGAACCAAGCCCATTTAGGATAAAATCCCCATTTGGGATAAAATCCCCATTTGGGTGGGTTCTCCACTCCCTTACGCCATGGCAGCCACCTTTGTCTCTTCTTGGACAAGAGGACCACTAACCCAAAATAACCCAAGGTGGGCTGTTCGACCCTTAGAGGGGAGTTCACCCATGGAAATCCATTGGTCCACCAGAGGCTATATACTCTATGCTTTGAACTACTACACTCCAGCCTCTCCCTTAGCCAGTAGTCCCTCAACCTACCCATGGGATGGGCCAAAATTTGAAATCCATGGTTTGGTGGGAAGAGGTATACTCCTCCCGGATTCAAACTAAACAAACACCTTCCAAAACATTACGCATGGTCCCACCCTCTCCCAAGCTCTTATGCTCCATTGCGGCCAATATCAACACTCGACCAACCAAGTTTCTAAAATCTCCACTAAACCCAAATTAACTCTTCCCACACATTTACCTCACTTTAGTGAACCAAAACAAATTGTTTCTTGAGTGATGCGATCACTGAAAGATGTCTCAAGACCAACACAGGTAAACTTTATGATGGTGTTTGGTCCACAAAGCAATCAGTGAGGAGGTAGCTCACGATCTTCTCAGTAGGGCTTTATCTCTTAAAGATGAAGCTACCTCTATCGTGGACCGCGGTCTATAGATCCGGCAAGGTAAAAAATTGGAAATCATAGTTTCCCCCCAAAAGCATTTGTCCTTTTTGAAGTGAACTATGTTTTCTTATGATTTCCACCATAGGATCCCTTTAGATTCATTACCTGATCATTTTGGAGTTGATTTTACAATTGAACAATCTCGACAAGCTTCATCGAGCGACAAAAGGCAGACGGTGTCCGTCTTCTGATGCTCCTAGGATAATGAATCACCAGTCATCTATTTTATGTGGTTAGAATTGAAGGCCATGATTAATCACACTAGAAATTTTGTTTTAGTCCCTTTGAATTCACGGGATTAATCTCGGCCATATGATCTAAGAT
This sequence comes from Cymbidium sinense, assembly GCA_021442155.1. Taxonomy (NCBI): domain Eukaryota; kingdom Viridiplantae; phylum Streptophyta; class Magnoliopsida; order Asparagales; family Orchidaceae; genus Cymbidium; species Cymbidium sinense. The sequence continues at coordinate 94,885,233 of CM038221.1, forward strand.
CAGACGAATGAGAAGAAATCGCATCTATCGTCGCTGAATAAGCTACCACATTGAACAATTTAAATAACCAATACCTTGGTGCCTCATGGAAAGCACTGTAGTGTCAACGTTCTTATGGTTTTGATTGTTTAAAGGGTTAATTAGGCCTTAAAAATATAATTAAATGGTCAAAACTTCAAAAAATCATAACTAATTATAGAAAAATCCAAAAATATATAATTAAACCCATTTTGGAAAGGTTGGACAAAAGAGAATTTAAGAAAAATAAAATCCCTAATTTATGCAAGTGAATAGTTCTTAAGTGGAAGTTTAGGCTAATTCCTTTAATTAAGGCTTAATTACTTGGCTAATTATTTCCAAGTTTGGTGAGATGATTCCATGGGGTGTACTCTGCCTCCCATAATTTTCTTAGAATTATTTTCTATGTAATTTAAAGAAATTAAAATTTTAGCCTTAATTACCTTCATTAATTATTTTATTAATTATTAAAATTAATAAATTATAAAAAAATTAAATAATTAATGATAATTAATCATTGTGAATAGTTGGAATAGTGATGAGAAATAATTAGGGCCTCTTTCCTAATTACCTTTCTAAATGTATTATCTTAAGAGGGTTAATTAATATATGTAATAATTAGGGATTTATTAGATAGATTAGTGATAAAGTAAAAATCAAACAAAATCAATGATTGATTCAAATAATTCAAACATAATCCATCAATTCCCATTTATGTGTCTAATAATATAAAGTTGTTAAGGAAATTATGGTTAACCCATTGGTATGGGAAAATCATAAGAGTTCCTAACTTAAATTCTTTCCTTCTTTAATATAATTAACTCTTAAACATGAGGTTAATTGCATTATTTTCTTTAAGTGCATTGGAAATTTTATTTTCCCAGATCATGTCATTGAAAGCTCATGGTTAAGTAGTTACCTATATTAAAGAAGTTTAAGGAAGGGTAATTAAATTGATATGTTTAACAACTTGAATCTAATTAATCCATAAAATCTATTTAATTTCCCTCTTTAAATATATTAAATCACCAACATGGGGTGGGGTAAGTGCTATGTACTATCTCTCCTCCTTAAGCCTTAATAATTCAAATATCAAAATCAAGCCTCATAAGAACTTTGATTAGTCTTAAGGAATATTTATTTGTCTTGATTGTCCTTAGGACTTAATGTTATTGAATATGTTTTGTGGCAATATTTAATTACTTCTTTTAAATCATCATAAATTTGCAGTCCATTTGTGTCATTTGTTCATGTTTTCAAAAAAAAAAAAAGAATCAAAGAACATGATTACATCTAAGTTGCATGTGTTTGAAAAATATTATTATAAGGTGTGGCTATTATCACTAATAAATCTCAAATTATTTTCAAAACTATAAGGTAATGATGAAAAATCTAAGTTAATGTTGATTATAAGTATTCAATCAAATTTACATTTAAATTATAACTTTAAAATAGTAAATATTTGTCTTTATGTTTCATGTACATATTTGCATACATTTGAATTAGTAAGTAAATAGTCTGGACATCTTGAAAACACGAGGCCTTAAGTAGCCCAAAGAAAATCTTATATAACCTCACTTCCCTAGTTTAACAATGGCACGTACTTTCTTAATTTCATTTATGTGTATTCATGTGTTAGAACTTGTGATAAAACTTTGCTTTTCGTGTCACTAAGTTTTACATGAATAAAAAAGGATTTGCTATTATATTATCTTTGCATGATTTTCATCATTAAGCTTGTGTATATGTTCACATGTATTTAATTTAGTGAGTATATAGTTTGGACATCTCAAGAACATGAGGCATTAAGTAGCCCCAAGGAGGTCTTAGATAACATCACTTCCCTGGTTTAACAATAGCATGTACTTGCCTAAACCTCTAATACATGTCTACTTATGCTTAACTAAGGAATGGAATCTTTCTTTTCTACCAAAATACATGCATTAATGATCATTCAAGTGTGCAAAAATTGAATATATTTTGTATGTATAAATATGTGCATTAAATCAAATATCATGAATAATAAAAATGACGAAATGTGTATGCTATTAATGATGAAAAAAGTTGGTGGAATATTATCCATATAATAGTGATTTAGTTTTATTAATCCTCAGATGCCTTACATGTTTGAATAAGATTCTTTAAGACAAACTTAGGTTTAATAAAAATATTTAATAAACTCTTCACTAAAGAAACCAAAGTCATAATAATGTGCCCTAAGAAAATAACTTAGATACGGATAAAGGGGGTCAAACCCTATTTCTTCTTTTCAAAATAATTAGATTTTAAGTAGGTATCAAATGAAAAAAAAATAAAAGTAAATTAAATATAATCAATTCATTCAAAGATTTGAAGTAGAACCTCCCATAATGTTTAACTTAAACAATCCTAAACTTCAGATAATCACACTTCTAAAGCTTAATTAAGACACACCACACTAAACCTTAGCACACACATTAGAATACTAAGTCACCAATTGTAGCTTTTATGTTAAGCCAGTGTATGTTATGGTGTTATGTTTTGATTTATGATGTAACATTTTATGCTGGATGTTAGGATTATTTGTGCGTAGACTAGATGTTAGGTCTTTAATAGTCTAATGATATTTTCTTGTAGGGGATTATGCTAAAGGGGGTCACTGTAATAAAAACTAAATATAATTGTTTTGATTACAGGTGATGCTTATCTCCCTAAGAATAATCCAATTATGACATGTGCATGGTTACCCAAGTGTAGGGTGCTAAGTCCAAATATGTGAAATACAATTGCTTGTCTTGTTTGTTTGTTTAACTAACGTTTGTCTTACAAGTGCAGTTAGATTTCATTTTTCTTAAATATGTAATTTTTGCAATAGGATTAGGATTAGTGCTATGGGTTTAGGATGAGTTGTGGTAGAAGGAAAAGACTTGGGAGGCCCTATGAGGACTTGAGCAAATCAATCCAAAAGAAGGAAAAAAAAAGATAAGAGATTGAAGACCCCCATAACACTCATTATAATTGTAATATTCTATTAAAATCTATGTTGTATAAGGGTAAAGCTCGGCTACCCAATTTCTTTTCTTTCTTGGGGCGTACAGTGGTACCCGGCCACACCGACCTCTTGTTCTTTTATTAAGTTCAAATGTTTGATTATTGTGTTTAGACTGTGCAAAAGAAATCGCATATTTTTTCATAGGTTTCTTAAAGTGTGATGATTTGATGTGTGGCCTGGATGTAGTAGGCTCTTTAAGATAAAATTAAATTTTCTATCCTTACTAAAAATTCATAATTAAATTTTAATACAACTCATAACCTCATCTTAAAGCTTAGGTCTATAATAAAGATAAATAAAATATTTTAAAACCCCTTAGCTAAATGTTGTATATTATCACACCATGCATATCATATTGTTCCACTCTTGAATAGGGAAGGTCTCCACTCTTACATGATAAGGGATATGCTTGACCTTTGAGAGCAATCTCTTATAGTGGAGAACACCTCTCCTAGTTGATTTAACCCATGACTTAATTTCATCATGCATATAAGCATAATTGTCCCAAGCCTTTGGTCCAAAATGAATGTGTGAAAAATGGTTTATAAAGTTATAAATTTGGCATTAGTCTAGTCATGTTTTCATACCAATCATGATCTAGTCTCTTAGAGCATAAGTTTAGGATTCTAACTTTCTTTGTAATTAAATAATAGCCTAGCTAAATTGCATCGACATTTGGCTTTCATGGTTTTAAAGCATAGGAAGTGTTAGATGGTGACCACTCCAGGTGGTTATAAACCTAAAAGTGTCGAGGTGTGTTCATTCTCTCTTGTGGAGGTCAACTATCATATCCCATCTTTCCATATTAGACTTAAGTCATGCTTTTAACTTGTGCTAAAGTATTTTAGATTTATATTCTAAGACTACTAATTTCCTTCGAGCTATTAGCATAAGCCATCACCCCTTAGGAATTTCCATGATTTTGTATTGTTGGACAATAAGCCCTGGCATTCTAATAAGATTCTAACTTAAACAAAAGTAAATTCTCTCTCTCAAATATATATAGCTTCACTATAGGGTAGAATAAAGCTCTCACTAGGCTTCCTAGTATTATGGGTGCTTCCTACATATTCTCCTTTGAAATTCATAAATAAGTATTCCTATTTGAACTCTCTCATTTAATTTTCATAAATAACTAATCCTTTGATAATCTAGCTTTGAAATATATGGACATACTTATTGACTACTTTGATCGAGAGTAGTCTTAGGAGATTCCCATTTTCTAAAATGTAATTAACTATGGAAGCTTGCTTCCATAAGGAGCTAAAGAACTCGGTATAAAATAAACTCTGCTTTACTTCTCCATATAAAGTTGAAGAAAGATGTCTAGTACATACGCAAGACCCATGTGGTGTTTATTTCACAAACTTTAGGAATTTGAAAAATATAAATGTTGTATATGTTGGGATACCACGTAAATCGTAGATGTACTCATTAGGGTGATCGAGTGCAACATTGAGGAATGATGTACTATCTCGAGAGATAGAAGTCACCATCCTACAATGGACCTAATCACTTAATAAGGACTCTTAAGGAAAATGGGTCTTTGAATGTACTAAAGATCTTTCCCTTACTTTACATGGAAAAGTAAAGTAGGGTCTATTTTAAATCGGGTTCATTAAGTTTCCTATGGAGGCAAGCCCCCATAGTTAATTACATATGAAGGAATGAGATTCTTTAAGAATACTCTCGATTAAGATAAATGATCATTGTCTCCAAAGATTTCAAAGATAGAACTATCAACATATTGGATATTTTTTGGAAAATCAAGTGGGATTGATCAAGAGGAGAGAGTTATTATCGAAACCAAAGGGAGATAAGTAGGGCATGCTCATAATGCTAGGAAACTTAGCAAGCATCCTAAACTATCCTATGGTTTGACTTTATATTTTTCAAATTTGAAGAGGATTATATATTTGAGTTGAATTTTTATTAAAAATCTAGGGCTTACAAGATCATGGAAATGCCTAAGAGGTGATGATTTATGCTTGTAGCCCGTAAAGGCAAATAGTAACCTCAGATCCTAAATCTAGGGAGCTTCAGCAAGGGCAAAAGCATGACATAAATCTAAGGTGAAAGTGGGTATATAATTTATCTCCACAAGAGAGAATAAACCACCCAACTGTTAGACTTACAACCGCCTGGGGTGGCCGCCAACTAACTCCTCCTATAATTTTAAATACATGTAGGCAAGTCTTATGCTTTGTGGCTAAAATTTGTTATTTATTTAGAAAGAATAAGTCTTAAACACACTCCTAGAGACTAGATCATTAAGGGCATAAAATAAATGACTTAATCTAATGCAAATTTTGTTAAGTTTTATTTTCATTTTGGGACATTTTTATTTGACACAAGCTATGAGATTTCATATGCCTAATGCATGAGAAATTGGTTATGGGCCAAAATCAAAAAATAAGGAGGTGTGTTTCCTCCATGGCTCTCAAAGGTCAAGCAATTTTCTTTGGCAAAGGTGGAAGCCCTCCATTAGCAAGAGTGAAGCAATATATTTTTATGCATGATGTGAGGCATACAACATCCAGCTAAGGGGTTACTAAATTTTTTATTATCTTGATTTATGTCTTAGGCTTTAGGTGAGGTTATGAATTGTTTAATTTAATTTTGAGTTGATTAATTAGATAGAAAATTTATTTTTCCCTAAGATTCTAGTCACATCCAGGCCATTCAACAACCATCAAGCAATTAAGAAACTAGAAAAATCTTATCATTTCTAATGCACAAGCTAAACAAACATCAAACAATTCTATAAAGCTAGCATAAAAGAATAAGAGGCTGATGTGGTCGGGCTCCACCTCACAAACCTAAAAAGGAAAATGGCTAGCCGAGTTCTACCCTTATACAACCTGGATTATAAATGAATAATTATAATTAAAAAGAATTCATCTTATGGGGGTCTTCATTCTTCATTCTCTATTTCTTCATTTTTCTTCATTTTGATTTGACTTGGGATGTAGTTTGCTCCAAGGCTTTACATGGTGTATAAGATATGGTCTTATAATCAATGTTCATCCTTAATCCCCCTAATACATTCATTCCACATCTTAATTGCAAAATTTACAACAAAATAAGAAAGATAAATCTAACTAAACTGGCAAAATAAAGATTAGTTAAACATACCGAAGTAGTTATATGAATAATTTAGACTTAGCACCTCATACATGGGTAACCAAGTCCACCTGCCCTAATTTGGGTTATGCTTCAGGGCATAAGCAACTTGCACAGTAAAAAGAATTTTTATATTTTTATTACAACGCCCCTTAAGCATAATCCCCTGTAGAAGACATGATTAAGCTAAAATCGTCATAACATCCAATCTACACATACACCCTAACATCCAGTCTAAAAATGTTACATCACAAAACAAAATCAGGCATCAAACCATGCACCACCCTAACATAGAACTAGAAATGGTGACTTAGCCTAATGTTTGTGCCATTTAAGGCTTGTGTGGCATGTATTAGCTAGGCTTTAAGGTTAAATTTTCTAAGTGTGAAAGGTTCAATTTAGAAGGTGGTTTTAGTTTAAGTGATTTAGTTGATTTGTTAATTTTAGTTGATGATTTGATTTGGTTTAAATAAACCTACACTTAGTTACTAAATGTTGTGAAGAGAAGAAAAGAGTAGAGAACTTTTCTTTCATCCCTACCTTAAGTAATTTCTAAGGTAGATTCATTAATGATTTTTCTTTAGTGAATGCTTTAATTTATGTTTTAATTTACCCTAAGTTTAGATTTACTCTAAATAGCCCTATTCAATAAGGAAGGCATCTTAGGATTAGTTAAGATGAATTACTATCACATAACACACAACCATTTTCTTTTTCCACCATGTATACCATGCATATGAATAATCCTAAGCATACCTATATATGCAATGCAAAGTTTAACACATCTTGAAAATGAATTCTAAGAGATATGATTTGAAAATTTAGATGTTCCATTGATGCATATTTTTATTATGTAGAAAATAGGGGCTATTCATCCATTAACATAATGCACATCAACATGTATAAAAGACATAAGTGAGTATGCCATTATTTTCTACACTAGGGGTATAAGGTACAATACCTACTTAGGCCTACTTAAACGCTCGTAGCCCCAAGATGTCCAAACTAATATACCACTTTTCTTAAATACATGTAAATGTACACAAAAGATCAAATGGATTAAGATCATGCAAATGATTTTTATGTTTTATTTGGTTATATAGTTTACATGTGTAATTTGGAGATCCTTCTTAAGTCATAACATGGAAATACATAGGAATAGATTTACGTAAGTGTTATGTTTTTTCAAATGAACTATACACTTTGCAAATCCTATTCAAATTCATCTTAAAAGAAGAGAAGAAAATAACATAAAACACATCTTATGTTATAATCACATGCAAGCTTATAAGTACTTATAAGTAGCATCACTTCATTCATAATATTTGATTTATAGGTTTAAAAAATAATAATTTTTACTTTAATACTAATAATAGCCACTCATACTCTTAACTTTAGCCAAAATATGCAATTTGACATAAAAGAAAACATTTTATTTAATTGATTTTTCAAAATAAATGAATGCATGATTTTATATGGCAAATAATATTTAACATGCTTAGAAAGAAATAAAGGAATGTAAGCATATGACTTCATTCAGCCTAATTACTTCCTAAGGACAATCCTATAGATTAAGATCATTTAAAATGAATCAAAATTCTATTAAAGATACTTTTATTTTTGAATTTGATTTGACTTAGAAAATGTGAAAAGAGTTTGCTGGTCCTAACCCATTTCCCCATATGTGAATTGGTTTAGTTTAATTTTAGAACAATTAGATTGATTTTATGTTTTTCTTAGGTTAAGGTGTGAATTAAATCCATTTATTACCCCTTACCTATACCACTTTAACTTAATTAAATAAATAATTATGAGCCAACATATAATATGCAATCATATGGAATTTCAATCAGTAATGCACCTAAAAAATAAAGGGGTCTAATTCAATTGGCTCATAATTATTAATTAATTAAGCTAAAGGATTCAATTAAGTACTTTCATAATCATCCTACACATGTAGTTTGATTACAATATTCTTTGAAACTTCCTAAGTTATTGAATACTTAAGAATCTACCCAAAATTAAGTGATTTGGTTTAGGAATGATTTGGTTTTGAGTTTGGTTAATTATGTTATGGTTATTTGAATTTGTATTTCATTTATATTTGTGAATATAAATAAATATATAATGGGTTATGAGAAAATCTTTTGAGTTTGGAGTGATTTGGATTTGATTTGATCTAAGTCCATATGTTGAAATCAAAAGGGCTTAGGAAAGATTTTAGATTTGGAATTCATCATGGGTTTCAATTATTTGGAATTGATTTATGATTTGAGTTTTGGAATTAATTTATGATTTGAGAAAATCAATTGTGTTAGAATTTATTTCAAATTTGATTTGAGCTAAGTCCATGAGATGAAATCAAAGGGCTTAGAAAACATTTTGGATTTGATCTAAGATTTGAGATAATCAATTAAGTTGGAATTGATTTAAGATTTGAGTTTGAAGTTTGGTTTGAAAGAAGTAAGCAAGGATTAGGTTCAAGCTATATCCTCCTAATACCCCTAAAGAATAACTTATTCCTATGGCTAACTCTTCTAAATCTCTAGGGTTAGGTTAAGTGTTCACCTAATCATTAGAAGTGTCTTAAGACTAAGAAACTCTTAGTGTCTAGAGGAGTCTTATCCCTAAGATGAAGAAGTTGAAAGCTCACTCCAAAAGTAAGGTCAACAAAGGGCACCCAATAACTGTGGTGTGATTGACAAGGTACATCATAAGTATTGGTGTTGACCGAGATGATCAACAATGTTGAACGATCACAAACACTAATAGAAATGATCTACTCTTAAACTCAAGGTGCAGAAGGAATCAAAATCTTAGTGCAATGCGACTCTCTCATGTAAAAAAAAAGAGAGCGAAGGGGGAATCCATTAGGGATAGAGTATGTGAACCTTCCACTACGGAAGACGGTTCAAGTCATCCACTCAGGGATAAGAGGTTGTGAAATCCACTGGGTAATTACAATTTGGAATCCATTGGGGATAAAAGATGTAAACAATCCACTAAGGGAATAGGTTCGAGTTGGATTGAATTAACTCCACTAAGGAGATTGGAAAGATTTGCATCTCATTGAGGAGAAGCTGATTGATTTGATTATTTGATTTGACTCCACTAGGGGAGGTTTGTTGATTTTGTTTCAGATTTTAAATTTCTGAATCTTGAGATGAACCCTATCAATTTGCAATGGATCATCGGTAGGGGCCATGTCAAGGTACTTGCCAGTTACGGTTGAGGGTAGTCAACCACATGGTAAGACTATCTAACTAAAGGGGTGCTTTTTGGTGTGCAGTGGATGTACTAGGAAAAAAGTATAGTAGACTTACATCCTCCAAAGTAGGGATCAGTGGCTTGGGTGATCAGTTGGTGAGGCAACGAGTCTAACCCAACCTTAGGCTGACTACTAAATGAATGCCTCTGAGGGACTTAAATTAGCTCAAAGGTAGTCAAAATTAATTTCATTTCTTAATTATATTTGATGGATCTCATCAGTTTGTGATGGATGAGTAGGGATGTCGCCTACTTCAATTTACCAAAGGGTTCTAAAGGGAGAACTATCAACCAGGGTGCCAAGTTTTGGTGACCAATTCAAGGAAAAAAGCACGGGGGCTCACATCTTTCCTAAATAAAATACCACTGGGGTGACACATTAACAAAGTAACATGCTAACGACCTAGGGCTGCCCATTTGATACAATCATGCTAGAAAGAATGAGTAGTAGGCTTACATCTTCCGAAGCAAGATGACTATCGGGGTAATCTATTTATGGAAAAATAGATTGAGTCCAACCTAAGGGTGACTACAGAGAGAGTGCTGGCCTAGGGACTTATCTCAACTCAAGTGTAGTCAGGTAATTCCTATAGGGAGTTCTGCTGATACTGCCCTAAAGATAGGATGCCTTCTTGGGAAAGGGGGCCAAAGAGGGCTTGAATTCTTAATCCACAAGTGAATAAATTTATTTATTTGTTTATTTGTTTATTTATCATGGACCTATTGGGTTGCAAGGGATCATACTAAGAAGGAGCTTATATCTCAACCTATCTCAGTTCTTGGTAAGGAGAATCATCTGCTGAACAAATTCTCCAACCGCCAGAGTGGCTACTAGGAAAAGGGGATTGTCTAATCTAAAAGTAACCTGGGTTGTGTCTAAAAGGAGTCGCAAAGGATGTGATCCAAGTATAGTTCCCACAGGGGAGGGACCGCTAAGGAATTTATCCAAAACCCTAAAGAAGATAATATCTATATGTATTCGATGGCCAACTCAAGGAGAAAGCATGGGGACTCACATCTGCCAAGAGTGGTGTATCCACCGTGAGTTGTCGCGATAGTGAACATCAACCAACATAAGGTGCCCGTCAGTTTGTAATAATTAACCTAGGAAGAAAGCATCGAGGAGTCACATCCTCCTATAAATGGAACCGATTGCCGTGATAGTCCTGCTCAAAAAAGTGCTATCAACCTAGACTACTGAAAGTGAATGCCACTGGGACTTATATCAACTCAAAAGTAGTCAAGAGGAAAAAGCCACTGGGACTTATCCTAAGCCTCAAATATACTCAACATGATGGCTATCAAGAAGAAAGAGTGTAGGCTTACATCCTCTTAAATAAAGTCACCATGAGGTAGCTCACTGGTTGTGTGGTGAGGCCCACCAAACTAACAAGGCACTCATTAGTTTGTAATGGTCAAGTTAGGAAGAAAGCGTGGGGACTCACATCTTCCAAACAAGTGACCACTAGGGTGAGACATTAGCAAGGTAGCATGTTGGCCCGACCTAAAGCTAATGAGTGGGCTTGCTCCCACATCAAAATAGCAAGAAAAAGATATGTTTTTGTGTTTGTGTTTAAAGAGGACAGAATGCTTGTTATCTTACACTTATCCTAAAACACATTTAAAAGTTGATGAAATGGTGCCACGAATGGTAGCTATGATCCCACTAAGAAAGGATGTTGCTTTGGTTCTCTTACACCTAACTTAATCATGCTAGTCAAAATAAGATTCCTCTCGGGTTCTCTTACACCCACTCTAGCAGTGCTAGGGAATCATGTTTATTTTGTGCTAATGTGGTGAAAGAAGGATAGATGCCTCTTAGGTTCTCTTACACCTACCCTAAACACATCGTGACAGATTCACAAATAAGTAAACAATGCTTCGAAAGAAGAGAGTATCATGATGAATTGGAATGGAATTTTTTTTTATGATAATTATTTTCAAACATGATTTCATGGGTAGTATTTCTTCAAATAGAGCCCATTAATTAGAAGCATCAGGTGTTCCCCTTTACAATCAATAAGTTGATAAGATCCACTTTGATAGGCCTTCTCTATGATAAAAGGGCCTTCACAAGTGGGTTCAAACTTGCCTCCCATCTTTCGATGGGAAATAATTGGTCTCCTTAGAACTAAAACAAGCTCTTATACTTGAAATCTCTAGGGTGGACCAGCTTATTGTGATCTTGAATTATTTTGGCTTTGTATAACTTGAGGTTATGGCATGCCCGCAGGCATCTCTCCTCCAAACCTTTGAGCTCTTCTAACCATAACCTGGTGTTCTTCTTTGTAGTGATTTTACTACCCATTGCTATCCTTAGTGATGGGAGTTGTACTTCTAATGGTAGAACGGCTTCAGATTCGTTCACTATGGAGAACGGTGTAGATTGAGTTCTAGTTCTATATGTGGTGCGGTATGCCCATAAAGCTTCAACTAGCTACTCATGCCATAATCACTTGTTTTCATCGAGTGTGTTCTTTAGTATATGGATGAGAGAGTTTTAATGCTTTTGTAATGCCATTTTCCCTGGGATAGTAGATAGGGAGTAACTCCAATCTATACTATGTCTCCTGGTGAAGCTATTGATCTTGGTGCTTTTGAATGTAGTACCATTATCAGATATAATTCATCAAGGCACCCCAAATTTATATATATATGAAAAAACTGAGCACATGCCGTTGTGACCTCTCGAGTGGGATTTTCCCACTTAGAAAAGTAGAAGCTAGATGAACTGATGCACTTATAAAAGAAGGAGGATCGATAGGACCCACTATGTAACACTCAAATGGCCATGAGGCCAATGTGGGATGTAGAATATTGGGTGGTTGATGTAGGACCACACCGTGTACCTAACACTGATTGCATCTCCTAGCTACATCCATGCAGTCTATAATCATCGAAGACTAATAATATCTTAGTCGCTTGATCTTTGCTTTCATCTTCAGACCAAATTGATTCTCTCCAGATAAACCTGAATGTACCTCAATAATAATCTTATGGGCATCAAGTTTGTCTAAACAGCGTAACCACATTTTGATCAAAAGACCGTCGGTATAAGGTGTCATCCACGAGAGCATAGGAGAGAGCTCTCTACTTCATTTGATGGGCTTGTGATTTTTCTTGAGGTAGTTTGCATGTGTTCAAGTAATCTATGAATGGTTGCCTCTAATCTAGCTCCTCATCTTTATTGTCAATGGTAATCTCCTCTTCAAGAGAAAGTCTCTCGATGAGTTTAGCATCAATAAGGGATAGGACTTGTTAATTTTGGACCCTTATTGGAATGGACTCATTTTTTGAACATGTCAATTCCTTGGTGAGTTTGGTCAAAGCATTCGCTACTGCATTCTCTCCTCGAGGAACCTTGTAGATGGTGACCTCAAGGATTTGGGCCAATAGCTTCATAGTGTACTCATGGTAATGATGAAGCATAGGTTTTAGAACCTTAGACCCTTATTGATGACCATGAGAATCCGTAAATGTTGATGCTTTTGACATAAACTATAATAGCTAACTCCAGACTGGCAAACAAAGCCTCATACTCAGCTTCGTCATTGGTGCATGGATTGGAGAGATGGTATGAGAATCTCATCATATTGTGATCTGGAGTTAAGAGAACTATTCCTACCCCTACCTTCTTGAAGAGTATATCATGGTTCTTCACCTTTTTGAAAGGAAGCCGCACCATCAAAATACATCTCCCTATGGTGAATGCTAGTGTCCCCTAAGTTCATGACTTGTTCATCATGTAGGTCATCACTGGGGAGAGTCGAAAGTGGGTGTTGCTAAGAAATGCAAGGCTATCCTTTCATACGAGGGTACAATATCAAATTGTGAGAGAATCATGGACTAATGTGCCAACCGTCTAGATAACGTTGGCCATGTCATGAGATACTGCAATGGATTGATTCTTGAAATAAAGTTCATCTTATGAGAGAGCATATAATGTCATATCTTTTGGGATGCAAATATTAAAGGTAGGCAATGTTTCTCAATAGGTGGGAAGTTTGCTTCAGCAGGGATCAGATAATGGCTGAGGTAGTAGAGAGCATTCTCCTTCCCTTTATCGCTAGTTTGAGCCAACAAAGTGCCAAGGGAATCATCTAATATGGTAGTGTAGATGATAAGTGGCTTGCCCAGGATAGGGGCTACTAGAACTGGCAGCTTCACCAAATACTATTTGATGTCTTCAAAAGCATGTTGGCACTTGCCATCCCACTTTAACTTAGCATCCTTTTTGACAAGTGCTGAAAATGGCTTGCATCATCCCAATTGATAGGAAATAAAGCATCTTAGATACGTCAACCGCCCTTGGAACAATCTGAGTTGAGTTAGGCTTTTAGGGGGTGGCATTTTTAAGATAGCTTTGATCTTTTTTGGGGCTATCTCTATTCCCTAGTGTCAGACAACAAACCCAAGAACTTCCCTGAAGCTACTCTGAATGCACACTTCATGGGGTTCATTTTGAGGTTGAATTATCTTAACTATTCAAAAACTACTCTCAAGTCAAAGAGATGGTCTTCCTTTTCTTTATGTTTGACTTCTAGATCATCAACATAGCATTCAACTTGATGATGAATGAGTTCATTGAAGATTTGAGTCATGACCCACTGGTATGTAGCACCGATATTTTTAAGGCCAAAAGGCATGACCTTATAACAATATATTCTAATCGGGGTTCAAAAAGTAGTGTTTCTTTCATCCTCGGGGTCCATCTTGATTTGGTTGTAGCTAAATGACCCATCCATGAAGAAGAATACTGCATGAGATGAGGCGATGTCCACCATTGATTCTGGCATAGGAAGTGAAAATTCATCCTTAGGACATGCCTTATTTAAGTCCATGAAATCAATGTATATGCAAATTTGGTCATTCTCTTTCTTAACTAGCATGACACTACCAACTGTAGGGTATTTTTCTTCCTGATGAAACCAAAGATCGAGTTTTGACTTCAAAATGACTGTTGTTTGATATCTAATCGCATACATCTAGGAGCTTGCTTGATAGGGTTAGCATTAAGGTATATTACTAGTTTTTGGACTGCTACATCAGGAGATAATTCGAGAATATCTTCATAGTTTCATGTAAAGAAGTCCTAAAACTCAGTCAATAGCCTAACTAAGTCATTGGTTTCTTCTTCATTTAGTAGAGAATTGATATATGTGGGGCATGGATTTTCTTCTGTCCCAAGGTTGATTTCTTTGAGCTTGTTGATGGTTGAATGGATTTCCTCTTCAAATTTTGGAGGTGCCTCTTTGATTTCATGATAATCTAGATTATCTAAAGTTTCTACACACACATCCTCATAAGAGTTAGTGTGGTTTGAGAAGAACCTATCAAACTCTAGATAATTGGTGACAACAAGCACTAATCATCATCATTGACTGGACCCACTGTACTGAATCCTACTCCTGGTCTTGATTGTGCATCCATGCCTTTATTATTCCAAAGCTTCTTGAAGTACTCTAACCTATGCTTGGACCATTTATAAGGAATCAAACCTTTCTTTACAAGATTATGAACACAAGGCGAGAATCAATCAAAAGGTAATTCCATTAAATCTTTATATAAATTATCCTCAAGTTCTACATCAGCTTCTAGACTTAAGGATGATGATCCCAATAGGAATCTCTTTGGCTTAATATCCATGAAAGACTTAGGGTCTTCCTCAGCTACTTAAACCTTCAACTTTTTAAGAAGAAAGTGAGGTTAGAGCTAAAGTTCCCAACTACTACCTAATAATTTTACATAAACTTGATTCAATTACATTCATGCTTTGCTTGGAGGCTTGGCCTTAGTCATGATAGCTCAAGTATCACCTCCAATGAAACCTACTGAGAGGGATTGGTTGTTGTGCTAACCACATGAGATTCATCCTATGAGCAAGATTCTAAGTCAATGTGAATACAAGGGTACTCCTGTGAACTAGAATATGACCCCTGTTGGTTGACTGTCAACCAGGGGTCTTCCACCTCTAGAATTGCCTTTGCATCAGCCTGCATCTGCCACTGCCTCCCTGGTGGAGGTTGAGTCATCCTACCTATATGTCCATATAGTGGAATGAACTATGGGTGGAATGTAACATGCAGCTCTACTTCTTCCTTGGTGTCCCTTTCTCGCTCATTTGTATTTTCTTTCTCCTTCTCTTTTTCTTTTTCTTTTTCTTTTTCTTTTTCTTCTTTTTATTTTTCTTTTGTATTTGAATTTTGGAAAAATTTGTGAGAAAGGGTGTTTTAATTTTGAGGAAGATAGTAGGTTGCATCCTCATATATCTCGACTTCTCTAACTGAAAATGGCTTTTCATCTCCTTTGACACAATATTCTATTTTATCTTTTCAAAACTTGATGCACAGATGGAGGGAGGATTAAATCATCTTATTCTAGTGTATCCAAGGCCTATCGATCAAAGCACTGAATGATGTATTCAAATCAATTATATAGAACTTGGCTTCAGTCTTCAAGTCTCCTATTTCCAAAGGTAACACTATGGAGCCTAAAGCCCTCTCACCTTGTTCATTGAATCCTCTCAACACCATCCAATCCCCTCAGAGCTTATATATGTCATTCCTCAAATAGGCAAGAGTTTCTAGGCTCATAATGTTCACTACTGCACCAGAATCAACCAAAACCCTAGAAAGTCTGAATTTGCCATATCCACTGTGATGTAGAGGGGATGGTTGTGCTCCATATCACACAAAAGAAGCTCTTCATCAGCAAATGTGACTCTTTGGGCTTCTCTTGAATAACATGCCTCCTCTCAAATAGTGATCAACTGAGCTAAGCATATTTTTAGATCAAAAAAAGCCTTGATTAATGATTCCCTCATCTCTTTGGATAAGAAAAAGGCATTGTATATGCTTAGTTTAACTGGCAAATTTCTTAGGTGAGTGAGGACATTGTAGTCAACTCTAGGCTAATCCTCCATAAGCATATCCATGGGTGGAGCATCTTGTGGAGGGGCTTCTTACTTGTTAGAACCAATGACTTATTTTCCCCTATCTTGAGGTACTACCATAGGAGGTAAAACCTTGCCACTATAGAAGTTAACTTCAGTGATCTCTTGTGTTGGGTTAGTAGAAGATTCTATCTGCTCGTCAGGCATAGACCCTTGGAATTAGATGATTCCAAGTCTATCTCAAGAGGTTAACCCGTAGTATTCAGAAAAGGAAAGTCCATTTCTAAATCAGAAATAAGATGATCAAAGTTATTATAATTATTTAGACTTGAAGAGTTTTCTAAAAGATTAGAATCAAATAACCCATCAGAAGTGACATAGATGTAATTCAAACTTACTTTATTCCTCAATTTTCTAGATTTAGAAGGAGGTACATAGTAAAAATCTAGTAAAGTAAGTGGGTGGGGATTTGATGCCCTCATCCATCAATACAAGAGGTATACTAGAAGAAGAGCTAGTTGAAGTAGGAGTGTCGGCTGAAGTAGTAGCAGCAACGGTGGAATGGAGGATGGGCTCGGTCGGTCGCTGTGCTACTTGGCTATCCCAGGCAAATATGAGCTGCTGTTGAGGTCCCACTTTCCCCAAGTTGTCTTTGGAAACTTGTGAACCTTCCTTGATGTTGGAGGTTTGAGCTGCCTCAGGCACCTGCAAGGAAAGTTTCTTGATTTTTGAAATAATCTTTTAGAGGTTCAAGATAAAGAGATATCCCAACCTTCTTTTATTTTGAGAGGATCATATATCCCCAAGGATTACCCTAACTGAACTGAATGGTTGTTTCACTAGATATTCCTTAGGGATAACTACAACACCTATCTTATAACTATGCTCAAGCTTAAATGTAAGGCAATCCTCCAAAGCATGGTCAAGCATGCAGTGGTAGGGGCAAAAGTTAGGATCATTACTCCTGCCCACTTCCTCTAGCTTTCTAGGCTTGGATAGCTAAAAATCAAATTTCTTTAAGAGGTTCTTAAAGATTTTCCTGACTACCTCCCTCTTAAATGAATAAGGTTTTTTAATTTATATAAAAGAGTAAGTGGATGATAGCTACCTGGGGGCGGGTATGTCTACCACTGCTAAAAATATGGCTGAGGAGGAGGTGGCGAAGGCCATGGAGGCTACTGTGAGATAGGATGGCCTAGGTGGTTGTAAAGGAGGTGGAAGTGAAGGCTGTGGAGCTCGAGGTCTCTCATACTGATCCCTGGCTGGTTGCTTCCCCTTGTCCAATACTACTACTGCCCCTGGCTTCTTTTTATAGATCGTATGTGGCTTTGGCTTTGATGATTGATCTTGAAAAAGCAACTGTTTGGCCTCCTTATAGACTAGCTGTCTTGTTTATTAGCTTCTCAAATGTCTTAATGGTAAAACCTTTAAGCATGAAGGTGACCGGGCCATGAACATTCTTTAGTAGAATTTCAATAGTGTGTTCTTCAAATAACTGCGGTTCGTATTTCATGCTTAAATTATGCCATCTAAGAATATAATGAGGGACTCACTAGGAGTTGTTGTGCTACAACGAGATCACCATAGTTACCCTTTACTAAGCTCCAGCAAATCTTTTAATAAAGAGTTCCAACTCAAGAAAGTCTTCAAATTGTTGGGGAGTTTGCATAATCAAAGGCTATACCGCCACGATATATAAAGAGATGGAACAATAGTGCATTAGTGCCTCCAGCATTACAACAGTTGTCCCTGAAGTGCACTATATGTTGGCATGGGTTCTCACTGCCATCAAAACTCTTAAAAGAATGAGGCACAAAACCCTTAAGATATTGGATAGCATCAAATTCCTCTGGGTAGGGTCTACCCTTTGGAATTGATGAACCACCTCGGGCTTGCACCAGTGTTGTTCAACCATGAGCTTGATATCTATTTCCTGTATAGAGGTATTTTCCACTACTTTCCTATACAAGCTGGTGTTGTCCTGCTCTATCGGAGGTGAACTCTTGGGTTGATCCAAGACATGCAGTAACTCATGCTGATCGGATGTGCTAATAGGGCTTGATTCTGAAGTGTTAATACTGCCACTAGAAAATCTTCGAGCCTCTTTTCCATCTTGTCAATCTACTCATCCTTTTATTTAAGTTGTTGAAGGAGGTATTGGGTCAAATAGGCTGTATCATCCTGTTCGGCTGTAACACCATCCAAACTCTGGTGATCTCGAAAGAGGGAACCCTTGTATCGACCATATGCACCTTTGCTGAGTCTTCCAACAAATCATCTTCATTGGGATCAAAGCTAACCTTCTCTTTCTCTAAGTTAGAACAGTCATACCCTAGGATTTCCATCTTCTCAATGAGATACTGTGCTACGATATCATCTAAGGAGCAGTCTAACTATGCAGGCACAAATGATCATGGTTGACCGGTGGTGGGATCATGTTCATGAATAGAGAAACATTTGATCTCCCCTGCTACTAGAGAGCTAACCCTGTGAGGGCTACGCTCATTGGAGGATACGTGCTCATGGCTGTCAACTGCTCTAGGTGGAGTACTTCCCTGAAGGGATCTATCACCATCGAGATAACAGAATTATCTCCTTCTCCTTCTACTACTATTATATCCATGACCTACTGAGGTGGTGGTGGTGATGGAATGACTATGATGCTACAAGGTCGCCACTCCCTCTTCACCGTAACTGAGGTAGGAGGTCGAGCAGGATATCTCAGCCTCGCTCCAGTCGGTGATGTAGATTGAATGGGATCTCTTGGTCGTAGCCAGATCACTAGTGGGTCTTTCTTTTCTCCTGATGCTACCTTCATGGCTTTAGATGGAACTATGGAAGATGGGACATGTATCTGGTGATGGCTAACATGGAGTGAGTGATGTGAGGGAGACAACACCGACTCCCTCTATGCGGAGGCTCTCCACCCATGGTGGGTAATACAAGTCAATAGAATGTTATCAATGAGATAGGCACGGGTAGCACATCGATCAAGGAAATCTATGAGAGCGGAGGCTACTGACTGCCTGGCATACCTTTTCCTCTCTCTTCTAGTAACATGCACTGATAAATTGGCCTCTTGAGACCTCTCCTAATGGATATGCTAGCTCATGCTGCGAGGAATAACCGATCATAAATCAAATTGGGCATCAAACTCTGACCATCCATAAGCCCGCCAACTTGGCATAGAACTATCTTAAGGATTGTATACGACCTCCTCTTATCTCTTCTAGGTGCCTCATACTAAACTACAGGTGGAGGTGACACTATAATCCTTCTAACATCTTCCTCTCCATCAGATCCGGAAAGAGGATGGAACTTGTTCTGTGTGATCAGAGGAGAAACTACCCTGGGTGACTCCTCTATTGCAACATGAGAGACTACCTCCATCTCCTTGGCTATGCGCACATGAAGTCGCTTGATCTTGTGGCATCTATTGTGGCACTGAATTCTACTGGGAGGAGCAGTACGGGAACTAGACCCTATCTCAAAGGTAGGGGAGACTATCCCTGAAGATAAGGTAGCCTTCCCCTTAGAAGAAGCTAGTGAGTGGGTACTAGCCTGTACTAGGGAAGTAATGGAAACAACTGAATGTATTGGCACTGGAGCTATGACTGCTACAAGAACCTTCACCATCTTCCTCTTTAGTGAGGAAAATTCAAAATCTGAAGGCATCTCAACATGGATTATTGGCTTCTGCCTAGTCACTGCATTCCTACTAATGGTGCTCAGGGTTGCCCACTCACAAGTGATCTTGGCCCCCTAGAATCCTTGACCAAAGTGTATCAGATGAGCGAAATAAATTTGTGGGAGGTTGGCCTGATCTAAGGCGATCCATCCCAGAGGGGAAAGTAAACACATACTTTTGAGGATCCATTTACCATATGGAACTTGAGAAAAAGCTGTCTGACACTGAATTGGATCTTTATAATTGTTGGAAACAAACTCAAATAAGATTATATGTTTTTGATATCTATTGATTTTTTCAATTTGACTTACAATTTGAACCCACACTCAACAATTTGAATATGTTAAGTGGGGTTCTTTGGATTTAGGAGAGAGATTTTGAATGAATTGGAGAAGAGATTTTTTTATATTTTTTTGAATTTAGAATCCATTTTCAACAAATTTTTGTATGTTGAAAATGGGTTTAAATTTTGAAGAGATTCTTGATACTTCCATTGGTTCATATTTGAATTTGATTTTATGTTTAGGGACCCTTTATTTAATAAATTTGAGTATGTTAAATAGAGGGTCAATTGATTTTATTTGGGATTACTCATTTAGAAAATTTGGGTATGCTAAATGAGTTGTTTGAAAACAATTTTATTTTTTTTCTTGTTTGCCCATGATGTGAATCATGTGTGAATTTTAGAAATGGAGTCTTTACTTAGCAAATTTGTGTATGCTAAATAAAGTCCAAATGTTTTTATTTTGACTTTTTGAAAATGGAAACCTTTATTTAGCAAATTTGGGTATGCTAATTGAAGTCCAATTGTGTTTAATTTTTTTGTTTTGATTTTTGAAAATGAGGTCATTACTTATAAAATTTGGGTATGCTAAATAAAGTTCAAATGTGTTTTGGTTTTGATTTTTGAAAATGAGGTCTTTACTTAGAAAATTTAGGTATGTTAAATAAAGTCCAAATGTTTTCTTTTGTTTTGTTTTTAAAAAAAATGGGATATTTACTTAGCAAATTTGTGTATGCTAAATAAGAATCGAAATGTATTTCATTTTTGTGATTTTGAAAAGAGGATCTTTACTTAGCAAATTTGGGTATGCTAAATAAAGAATCCAAATGTGTCTGCTTTTTGTGATTTTGATTTTGTGTTACTTCTTTGAAAGAAGGGATTTCTATTTAATAAGCATGGTGTGTTAAATGGAATCCAATTTATTTTTTTCAATTTTCTTTTTGAAAATGAAACTCTCATTTGACAAATCTAGGTATGTCAAATGGAATTCCAATGTATTTTGATTCTTATGATTTTTACAAAGCATATTTCCATTTAACAAATTTGGGTATGAAAAATGGAAGTCAATTTTATTTTATTTTTTTCAAAGATGAAATTTTTGTGTGTGATTATTACTTTTTGAAAAGAAGGAAATTCTAACTTAACACATGTGGGATGTGTTGAGTGGTATTTCAAATGGTGTAATTTTATTTCAAAATAAAACCTCCATCCAACATAACTGGATATATTGATTGAAGAGGCATATTTTCAAATTTGTACTTTTAGAAAAGAAAGAAGTTCCAGCTTCAACATATGTGAGATATGTTGAAATGGAATTTCAATGTTATGATATGATTATATTTGGAAATGAAATCTTCATTCAATAAATTTGGGTACATTGAATGATGGTGTTCATTTTCAAATATGTGCTTTTTGAAAAGATGGTTTTTCATTTTGTTTAGAAATGAAATTTTCATTCAATAAATTTAGGTATATTGACTGAGGATGTTTATTTGTGCTTTTTGAAAGATAATTTTGATTTTATTTTGAAATGAAATCTACATTAAATAAATTTGGGTATATTGAATGAGGATGTTCATTTCTACTTTTTGAAACATGATTTTGATTTTATTTGGAAATGAAATTTTCATTCAATAAATTTGGGTATATTGAATGAGGATCTCCATTTGTTCTTTTTGAAAGATGATTTTGATTTTGTTTGGAGATGAAATCTCCATTCAATAAATTTGGGCATATTGAATGAGGATGTTCATTTGTGCTTTTTGAAAGATGATTTTGATTTTATTTAGAAATGAAATCTACATTCAATAAATTTGGGTATATCGAATGAAGATGTTCATTTTTACTTTTTGAAAGATGATTTTGATTTTATTTGGAAATGAAATCTTCATTCAATAAATTTGAGTATATCGAATGAAGATGTTCATGTGTGCTTTTTGAAAGATGATTTTGATTTTATTTGGAAATGAAATCTTCATTCAATAAATTTGGGTATATTGAATGAGGATATTTATTTGTACTTTTTGAAAGATGAATTTTTTATTTTTTATTTGGAAATGAAATCTTTTTTCAATAAATTTGGGTATATTGAATGACGATGTTCATTTGTGCTTTTTGAAAGATGATTTTTTGATTTTGTTTGGAAATGAAATCTTCATTCAATAAATTTGGGTATATTGAATGAGGATGTTCATTTGTACTTTTTGGAAGATGATTTTGATTTTATTTGGAAATGAAATCTTCATTCAATAAATTTGGGTATATTGAATGAGGATGTTCATTTGTGCTTTTTGAAAGATGATCCTTAACTTTGATTTTTGAAAAGATCCTATATGTAACAATCTTGAAAATTATTTAATCAGGTTGAGTTATGAAATTTTTTGTACATGTATTTTATTATGTGAACTTTATTTGGGAAAGTGCTTTTGAAGAGTGATGTTTTTATAAGGATTTATTTTTCTTATTTTTGGAATGAACCTTACCTTACCTTAGAAATGGTAAGAAGGTTCAACAAGGCTTTTAGTAATCTCTTTTTATTAAATTTTATTTTTACATATTTGGGGACCAAATAGGAGTTTAAGAACCTACATGGAGTGAGGTCCTAAAACCTAAAGGATGTTGGCTAGCTTAGCTTAAGAATGAAATAATATAAGTGCCGATGAAAAAGAAGGATAGTCTCAGATTCATATAGAAATACAAATCCATTATTGATACTTGGAGATAATGATAATTTACCAAAGATGGATAGAGGAACCATCCCCAGCGGAGTCACCAGAATATGTGGGGTTTATTTCTCAAACTTTGGAAATTTTGAAAAAAATAAAATGTTGTATTTGTTTGGACACCACATAGATCCATAGATGTACTCATTAGGGTGATCGGGTGCGACATTGAGGAATGGTGTACTATCTCGAGAGATAGAAGTCACCATTCTACAATGAACCTAATCACCTAATAATGACACCTAAGGGCAATGGGTCTTCAAATGTACGAGAGATCTTTCCCCTACTTTCCATGGAAAAGTAAAGTGATTTATTTTAATTCAGATTCATTAAGTTCTTGGAGGCAAAGCCCCATAGTTAATTACATCTTAAGGAATGAGATTCCTTAAGAATAATTTTGATTAAGGTAAATGATCATTTCTCCAAAGATTTCAAAGATAAGACTATGAATAAATTGGTTATGTTTTGGAAAATCAAGTGGGATTGATCAAGAGAAGAGAGTTATTATCAAAACCAAAGGGAGATAAGTAGGGGATGCTCATAAGAAACCTAGTGAGCATCCCAAATTATTCTATGGTTGGGCTTTATATTTTTTAAATTTGAAGAGGATTATATATTTGAGTTGAGTTTTTATTAGAAATGTAGGGCTTACAATTCCACAACATAAGATCATGAAAATGCCTAAGAGGTGAGGATTTATGATTATAGCCCGCAAAGGGAAACATCAACCTCGGATCCTAACTCTAGGGAGCTTTGGAGATGGAAAAAGCACGACCTAAATCAAAGGCAAAAATGGGTATATGGTTTATCTCCACAAGAGAGAATAAGCCACCCAACTGTTAGACTTACAACCGCCTAGAGGTGGTCACCAACTAACTCCTCCTACGATTTTAAATATATGTAAGCAAGTCTTATGCTTTTCAAGATGGCTAAGCTGTTGTTTATTTAGAAAGGAGACTAAGTCCTTAAACACACTCCCTAAGAGACTAGATCATGAAGGGTATGAATAAATTACTTAATATGATACAAATTTTGTTAAGTTAAATTTTCATTTTTGGACATTTTTATTTGAAATAGACTATGGGATTTCATATGCCTAATGCATGGAAAATTGGTTATGGGCCAAACTCAGAATGAAGGAGGTGTTTTCACCATGGCTCTCAAAGGTCAAGTCATTTTCTTTGGCAAAGGTGGAAGCCCTCCAGTAGCAAGAGTGAAGCAATATATTTTTATGCATGATGTGAGCCATACAACATTCAGCTAAGGGGTTGCTAAATCTATTATTATCTTGATTTATGTTCTAGGCTTTAGGTGAGATTATGAGCTATTTAATTTAATTTTGAGTGGGTTAATTGGATAGAAATTTTATTTTTCCCTAAGAGTCTAATCGTATCCAGGCCATTAAACAACTATCAAGAAATTAAGAAACTAGGAAAATCATGGAATTTCTAATGCAAGCTAAACAAACATCAAACAATTTTATAAAGCTAGCTTAAAAGAATAAGAGGCTGATGTGGTCGGAATCCACCGTACAAACCCAAAAAGGAAAATGGGTAGCCGAGTTCTACCCTTATACAACTCGGATTACAAATAAATTATTACAATTTAGAAATAATTTATGCTATGGGATCTTCATTCTTCTTTCTTCATTTCTTCATTCCTTTCTTCCTTTTGATTTGACATGGGATGTAGTTTGCTCCAAGGCTTCACATGGTGTATAAGACATGGTCTTATAACCAATGTTGACCTTAATCCTCCCATAACATTCATTCCACATCTTAATTACAAAATTTACATCAAAATGGAAAAGATAAATCTAACTGAACTTGTAAAATAGAGATTAGATAAACATACCACACAACCCAAGAATTTATATAAATAATTTGGACTTAGCACCCCACACATGGGTAACCAAGTCCACTTGTCCTAATTTGGTTTATGCTTAGGGGTATAAGTAATTTGCACAGCAAAAAGTATTTTTATATTTTTATTACAGTACCCCTTAAGCACAATCCCCTGCAGAAGACATGATTATGCTAAGATCATCTTAACATCCAAGCTACTCACATGTACCCTAACATTTAGTCTAAAAACATTATATCATAATACAAATCAAGCATCAAACCATGGACCGCCCTAATGTAGATCTAGAAATGGTTACTTAGCCTAATGTGTTTGCCATTTAAGGCTTCTATGGCATATCTTAGCTAGGCTTTAATGTTGGAATTTTTTAAGTGTGAAAGGTTCAATTTAGAGGGTGGTTTTAGTATAAGTGATTTAACAAATTTTTCAATTTTAGTTTAAATGAACCTACACTTAGTTACAAAATATTGTGAAGAGAAGAAAATAGAAGAGAACTTCTCTTTCATCCTAACCTTAAGTAATTTCTATGGTAGATTCATTAATAATTTTTCTTGAGTGAATGTATTATTATATGTTTTAATTAACCCTAAGTTTAGATTTACTCTAAATAGCCTTATTTAATAAGGAAGGAATCTTAGGATTAGTTAAGGTGACTTACTATCACATAACACATAACCATTTATTTCTTTCCACCATGTATACCATGCATATGAATAATCCTAAGCATACCTATACATGTAATGCAAAGTTTAACACACTTTGATGATAAATGATAAGAGATATGATTTGAAAATTTGGACGTTCCATTGATGCATATTTTTATTATGTAGAAAAGAGGGATTCTTCATCCATTAACATAATGCACATCCACATGTATAAAAGACATAAGTGAGTATGACGCCATTATTTTCTACAGGGGTGTAAGGTGCAAGACTTACTTAGGGCTACATAAAGCCTCATAGCCCCAAGATGTCTAGATTAATACCACATTTCTTAAATACATGTAAATGTACACAAAAGATCAAATGGATAAAGAATCTTGAAAAATATTTTTGTGTTTGATTTGGTTTTATAGTTTACATGTGTAATATAAAGATCCTTCTTAAGTCATAACATTGAAATTCTTAGGAGTAGATTTAAGCAAGTGCTATGTTTTTTCAAATGAACTATACACTTTGCAAATCCTATTCAAATCCATGATAAGGGAAGAGAAGGAAATAACATAAAACACATCTTATGTTATAACCACATGCAAGCTTATAAGTACTTATAAGTAGCATCACTTCATTCATAATCTTTGATTTATAGGTTTAAAAAAATAATTTTTGGTTTAATAGTGATAATAGTCACTCATATTCTTAACTTTAGCCAAAACATGCAATTTGACATAAAAGGAAACATTTTATTTGATTGATTTTTCAAAATAAATGAATGCATGATTTCAAATGGAAAAAAAATTTAGCATGCTTGGAAAATAAAGGAATGTAAGCATATGACTTCATTCACCTTAATTACTTCCTAAGGACAATCTTATTGAATAAGATCTAGGGGTGTGCATCATTTGGTTTTAACCAAAAAACCAAACCGAACCAAAGTTTTTAGTAATTTGGTTTGGTTTTGAACTTA
This sequence comes from Cymbidium sinense, assembly GCA_021442155.1. Lineage (NCBI taxonomy): Eukaryota > Viridiplantae > Streptophyta > Magnoliopsida > Asparagales > Orchidaceae > Cymbidium > Cymbidium sinense. Next base: position 94,911,747 of record CM038221.1, read on the forward strand.
GTAATTTGGATTTTGGTTTTAATTATTGAAAACTTTGGTTTTTTGTTTTTGGATCGATTTGTAAATTATAATTTTGGATGGAACCAAATAAACCAAAGTAGTTATATGTAACGTGATATTATTAATTTATGTATAATAGGCTTATCTATTATATACTTATTTTTATTTATTTTTTTAATACTTGGTAGGTGCTTTTTTGGAGGACCATTATCTAATTTTTTAAAATATTTTGGTCTCATAATATGGTAATATGGTTCCATCAACTTCTAAGTTCAAAACATCATTAAGGTAAATAAAAATTAGTTTTAAATATTTATTTTTGCACATGAAGTAGGTAATTGTATTTTTTATTATATTTGTGTTATTTTGCTTATTGCTTGTACATTATACAAAAAAAAATTATGCAAATAATTTTTAAATGTTTCAAACTTCGTTTATCCAAAACCAAACCAAAATAATCAAACTAAATTATTATTCAGTTTGTTTGGTTTTGTATTTTATTTGGTCGGTTTGGTTCAATATTTTTAACAATCCAAAACCAATCGGTTTTAAAAATTTATCATCCAATCCATCCAAATCAACCAAACTCACACCCCTAATAAGATCATTTAACATGATTCAAAATTTCTTTAAAGAGACTTTTATTTTTGAATTTGATTTGACTTTGGAAATGTGAAAAGAGTTTGCTAATCCTAACCCATTTTTCCCATATGTGAATTGGTTTAGTTTAATTTTAGAGCAATTAGATTGATTTTTTATGTTTTATTTAAGTTACGGTGTGAATTAAATCCATTAAGTACCCTTTACTTGTACCACTTTAACATAATTAAACAAATAATTATGAGCCAACATATGATATGCAACCACATGGAATTTAAATCATCAATTCACCTAAGAAATAAAGGGGCATAATGTAATTGGCTCATAATTATTGATTAATTAGGAAAAAGGGTTTAATTAAGTACTTTCATAATTATTCTATGTATGTAATTTGATTATAATTTCTATTGAAGCCTCTCAGGTTATTGAATACCTAAGAATCTACCAAGATTTAGTGATTAAGTTCTAGAATGGTTTGGTTTGAGTTTGGTTAATTAGGTTTTGGTTATTTGAATTTATATTTCATTTATATTTGTGAATGTAAATAAGAATATAAATGGGTTATGAGAAAATCTTTTGAGTTTGGAGTGATTTGGATTTGATTTGAGCTAAGTCCATAAGATGAAATCAAAAGGGCTTTGGAAAGATTTTGGATTTAGAATTGATCATGGATTTCAATTATTTGGAATTGATTCATGATTTGAGTTTTGGAATTAATTTTTGATTTGGGAAAATCAATTGAGTTGGAATTGATTCAAGATTTGATTTGAGCTAAGTACATGAGATGAAATCAAAGGGCTTAGGAAAGGTTTTGAATTTTATTTAAGACTTTAGAAAATCAATTGAGTTGGAATCAATTTAAGATTTGAGTTTGAATTTTAGGTTTGAAAGAAGTAAGCAAGGATTGGGTTCATGCTATAGGGTAGGAAAGTCCTCCAAATATCTCTAAGGAATAACCAATTCCTATGGCTAACTCTTCTAAAGTATCTAGGGTTAGGTTAAGTGTTCAACTAATCACTAGAAGTGTCTTAAGACTAAGGAACTCTCAGTGTCTAGAGGAGTCCTATGTCTAAGATGAAGAAGTTGAAAGCTCACTCCAAAAGTGGGGTCAACAACCCATCTACCTTAGGAGTCCTTATTATGTGATTAAGTTCATTCTAGGGTGATATTTTCATCTCCTGAGTTGATAAATCATACTTTAGTACAGCACTTGATAACTTCAATATGTACGCCCTTAACATCTGTGTGGTGTCCCTACAGCTCCAAATTAAAACACCACAGATTTTTCTGGCGACTCCACTAATAAAAGTTCATATCTCCATCTTTAGTAGTCAATCATAATCTCCAAACATTGATAGTGGATTTATATTTTTTATGTGAGTCTAAGACTATCATTCTTTCCATTGGGCACCCTGCCTATTTCACCCTTAGGCAAGCGTGGCCAACATCCTTTATATTTTAGGACTTCAATCCACTAGGTCTTAAAACCCCTATTGGACCTCCAATTGGTAAGAAAGATTAATCAAAGAAATCAACTATAATAAATTAAATAAATTCAATTTATAATTTCAAGAACATCTTATCACAAGCATGGCAAAGTAAGGTTCATCTAGCATCTTTAAAATTCATTTGAACTCGCTTTTTGTGAAGTTTAAGATAAATAAAACATTTCTCCTCAAAATTACAAATCTCTCCAATACTTATATCAATCCCATATAACATAACCAAATTTGTTAAATGAGAGTTTCAATATAAAATCAAGTTAAAAGAAGAATAATCAAGACAAAGCCTAATTTTATACCTTTCTTTTCCAACAACGAAGAGGAAAGCCCTGGTTCTATTTCTTTTAAATATTCAGTCACCATGTCTTCTTAAAAACTCATCTTCTCATTTGCTTCCGGTGTGGATTTGGCCATGGATCAGGCCATTCTCACCTCATCCCCAGTCATCAAGTTTGGCCTTGGGTTCGAGCACTTCAAAGTCACTTGTGATGGTCCTACCCTCAGCACATTGAGTAGGGAGGAGGTGGCTGACAAGAAACCACTCCTTCAATTTGATCTCCAATCAAATACTGAGTTCCCATCCTTAAATAGGAAAGCCTTAGAGGTTCCCATGCCATGAGTACCACTTGTGCCTGCCATAGTTTTTGCTAGGACTAATATTGCCTCTATTGTAGCCCCAACTCTTAAGGGGAAGTCGGCTCTAGCATCTGAGATTATTTCCCCTACCTTCGATGCTGATACTAGCTCCCACCTTACCTTTGACCAAGACTCAAATCATAATAAGAATATAAAGATCAAGAAGTACTAAGAGTGCATGGCCAATGAGGTTGAGGAAGTCTCCCATGTAGCTGAGGAGGCATTTTGAGACCTCTCCCCTTCTTGATGGTAGTAAGTTTTACCCTCTCTCAGTTGTAGAGGGAGAGGAGGATATGAGGAAGATAGCAGCATCACCCCCACAACCCACATAGTATGAGACCCCATATAGCAACATTTCCATGATCTTGTGTTGTTGGACTATCAGCTCTAGCATTCTAATAAGATTCTAACTTAAATAAAAATAAATCATCTCTCTCAAATATATAAAGCCTCACTATAGGGTAAACTGAAGCCCTCACTAGGTTTCCTAGTATCATGGATGTTTCCTATGTATTCTCCTTTGAAATTCAAAAATAAGTCTTTCTATTTGAACTCTCCCATTTGATTTTCATAAATACATAATCCTTTGCTAATTTAGCTTTGAAATATTTAAAGAGACTTATTAACTACTTCAATTGAGAGTATTCTTAGAATATTCTCACTTTTGTAAGATGTAATTAATTATGGAAGCTTTCCTTCATAGAGAGCTAAATAACCCAACATAAAATAAACCCTGCTTTACTTCTCCATATAAAGTTAGGAAAAGATCTCTAATACATATGCAGACCCATCAGTCTCAAGAGTACTTATTATGTGATTAGGTCCATTGAAAGGTGATATTTCCATTTTTTGAGATGATACATCAGACTGTAATGCAACACTTGATCACTTCAATAACTACCCCCTAAGATCAGTGTGGTGTTCCAACGACTCCAAATTAAAAAACCACAGGGGCCAATAGGTAAAACTGTACCCACTTCTTATAATTTTATGAGTTTTCCTAAAAAAATAGAAAGAAGTCCTTCCTTTTAATATACATTCTTGAGTGTTTCTTATCTTTGAATTTATTAAAACAAAGGGAATCAATTTAAGGACTTTATCCTGACTCTCTCTAACATTTGCACAAAGGTAAGATAAAATCTAGGATAAAGAGGACTTTGTGTTTCTTTTTAAATTTTAAAATTTTATTCTTTGATGATTTTTAATATTTTTTGAAATTTATATTACTTTTTTATTGTTACATGATATCAAATCCATTTTGACCCTAAAATAAGTCTAACATAAATAACTTTGCATTTATTGTTTAAATCTTATTGAAAGTATTAAGGGGGTGGTTCTAAGACCTAGTCGTTCAACTATGATAAATGAATAGTTCTAGGACCTAAGTTAAAGATGTTAGATGAATTCTACCAAAGATAAAATGGCAAGATATCCAACAGAAAGAAAGGTGATCCTAACCTGTGAGTGGCATAAGTACACTATCGATGTCGAAATAAAAATCTATTTTAAAGATGGAGAGAGGAACTAGTCCCCAAAAGAATCGCCAAAACATCTAATAGAAATTTTAATTTCTAATACCACATAGATCTTGGAAGTTCTTATTTTGGTAATCAAATATGTCATTAAGGGATAAATATATTATCTTGAAAGATAATCATATTTTCTTATAATGGATTTGATTTCATAATAAGGACTCCTAAGATCAATAGGTCTTCAATGTGCTAGATATTTTTCCCTCAAACTGTATAGAGAAGTAGAACATGGTTTATTTTGTTACAGAGTTCACAGTTCCCTATAATGGCAAGCCTTTATAGTTAAATACATCTTAGGATTGAAGGATCTCCTCCTGAGAATACTCTCAATTAAAGAAATAGACTCTTATTTCTAATAATTCCAAAGTTGGTTTTAAAAGGATGATAATTTAGAAATTCAATATGGAATGCTTTTAAAGGGGAAAGAGTTCTTTTGGAGACTAATTGGGATTAAGTAAGAAATGCTTATATATACTTGGATGTCCAATAGGCATCTCAACTAACCTACCATTGGGCTTTACAATTTTGAGATTAAATTTAGTAAGGTTTAAATTAACATTTTATTACAAATCTAGGATTTAGGTTCTAGCAACACATGACCATAGAAATGCTCAGGGTTGAAGACTTATTCCAATAAGGATGCTTTACAACCTAAGTTTACAATTGCTCCTAACACAAGTCAGAAACTCAACTTAATATAAATTTTCTAAGAATTATCAGTTATTTCTCTCATTTGAGGAAAAATGAACCTATCCCACACTCCTCTGACTTATGACCCACTGGAAAGGGTAGTCATCTAACAACACTTAAATAATTTATTTAAACCATGGGTTCAATCTTCATGCTATGCAAGATGGTTGAGTTATTTAGGAAAGAGACTAAAAGCCTAACTCGCTCCCTAATCGTAATATCACGTTAGGTATGATATGCACCTAACTATTGCAACAAACTTCATCTTTAATGTTTTTAATTCATTTTAAGGCCTTCAGTATGCATTATATGCCTACAATGATATATAGTTAGAAGTGGTAATGGGCCAAATCAGAAAGAGAAGCTACACTTTCCCAAGAAGGATGGTCATCTTTAAAGGTCAAATACCCCTTATGTGTAATGGGTGAAGCGCCCAATTCAAGGAGTATGAATATGCTATCATGTTTTACAAAAGATAATTATTTCTAGTTACTTTTATGTTGTACCCAGGGCTTTAATTAATGTGAAGTTATGAGTTTGTTTATGTTCAAGTTATTTAGGTTTATTTGTGTAGAAGATTTATTTTTTTCTAGGAGCCTAACATTCCAAGCATTTCATCACAAAATTACACCACATAAAGAAACTTAAAAAAGCAAGTTATTTCTATTATGCACATAAAATCAATCAAGCCAAATTAATTAACAAAATAGACCAATGCGACGGGGTACCGTTGTACACCTCAGAAGAAAAAAAAAGGAAGATGAGCTCTGCCCTTATACAACCCAACCTAGAAATAAAAGTTTGATTTATAGGGGTCTTATTCCAAGATCATGAGCTTCTTCAAAGACCTCCATGGGCTTCATAGAGGACCACTGACACCATGCACTAATAGGGTCATCTCTTGCTATTCCTAGACCCCATAGATCCTAACTTAATTCTAAGCTCAAATTACATTTAAAATTTTAAAAAATAAATTCTTAAACCTTAAAAATTGAGCATTAAAAAATACACACAGTACATCAATAATTATAATGCACATATACAGGCTTAACATTAGTTACTTGCCTAGCCCAGCTGTCTTATTGGACTATGCTTAGAGGCTTAAGCATACCTACAAGAAAACTTTCCTTTCCATCTAGACTAACGAGCAAACTATCCTAGCCATCTAGTCTAAAACATTACACCATAAAACAAGAAAAATATTTTACATCGCATCACAGAATATCATAGAACATCTATCTAACCTAAGTCTAGGGTTTATGACCTAATAATCTAGTGTGTGTGAAAATGGGTTTGTGTGTTATGACTTTATTATGCATTTTAGGTTCAAGTTTCCATGTTTCAAAGTTTGTTTAATTTACCATTAGGTGGTTCCAATTTAAATGATTTAATTGGATTTATAACTTCATTATGATTTTAAGTTTATGTTTATATTAAAGTGAAATTTAGGTATTGAAGAATGAAGAATGAAAAAAGTCCCACTTTCAGTGGAACCCATTTTATTCAACATCCTAAATCTTAATAAAATGGACTCTCATCCATTATATAAGGTCAAGCTAATATATTGAGTATCATAATTAGCCTCTTTTGAATTCAATAAGTGATTTATTTTAATTTGAGATTGATTTGATTAATATTAAAAATTTCTTTTTAAAGGTTAGAGATTATGCAATCTAAGCTTATTAAGATTTGAAGATTTGATTCTTCTTTCATTTCTTTTGCTTTGATTAATATTTCTTTAGTTTGGTTTATTAAAATTTTAGATGTTCTTTAAAACTTGATTATTAAATGATTTCATTCATATTTTATGTTATTTATTTTTTATAAATTAGTTTTACATTTAATCTTTTGTTTTCTTTCATTTGATTTGATCTTATTCATTTCATTAATGTTTATGAATGTGGTGAGTTAACTTGATTAGATAACCTTGATTATTTGGAATTTTAATTTCTTGATTTATTTGAATTTCAATTGATTTCATTTATTTATTTCATTAATGTTTATGTTTATTAGTGTTTATGTTCATTAGCTTGAATGAATCCACTTAACTAATTTAAGTTGATATTGTAATTCAAGCTTAAGTTTAAAACGTTTTAATTTTAATAGCTTAATTGATTTATTATAAATTTATCAAATTAATAACTTAACATTTGATTAAATTTTTATTTTCATTCATTTGATTAAACCTTAAGTATGTAATTAATCAAAATCTTGAACATAAGAGGGTTAGAAAATTTTTCTTAAGTGTTCTGAAGTTAATTGAAATGTTTTAAGTTTATTTTATAATTTTTATAATTTTAATAATTTCTATAGTTTTCTAATTTATTATTTCATTTAAATTGACTTAGAGATTAGAAATTCAACAATTTCTAATCTAGAGGTCATTTGGCCTAGAAATTTTTTTGATAAGTGGGATTCCTTGCCAATTTAGGCTCCTTAAAGTTTCACCTTAATCAAATGTATAATTTATTATTAATTAGATTAATAAAACCTAAACTAAGCCTAAATTATATAAAATTGATTAGGAGTGTTACTTTTCTTGAATTCCTCTCTAAAAGATGCATACATAGAGGGTTCATTTAGAATTTTTTTAAAATTTGGTTGATTTATTAAGATTTTTGAAGTTCAAATTAATTAATGAAATTAATTAGTTCAATTAATTAACAAATCAAGTAATTTTGGGGATTACAGGTTTCAATAAGTTTTAATGATGTGTTTAGAGATTTATTATAATGAATCAAGTTGATTTTATAATTTTTCATGATTTTTCTAATTTACTATTAATTTGTTTCATTAAAATAAGGTTTATGGCTCAAAAATTTTGTATTTTAAGATTTACTTCCTAATAAATCTTGATGAAATTATCTAAGATGTATTTTATCTTTAAATTCAATTCCTCAAAGTTTCAAATTGATTGGATTAATGATTCGTGTTTAATTTGATAATATCCAATAAAAATTAGGGATTTTTAGTTTAGTGAATTCTCCTCATTGAGATGAATCCATAAAACCCTTATTTAAATTTTTTTGTTTAATATTTTATTATTATTATTATTTTTTTTTTTGAATATTTAAAGTTCTATGGATTTTTTACCATTTTTTAAATCAAAAATTTTGAATTTCTCACTTAACCAAGTCAACGCTAATTGGGTAGCCCTTTTCGCATTTCGACTACAGATTAATCCACTTGGGATCCACGTGGATCCCAAGTCACATGGCAGCATGAATGCGGAATCGATTGGAGCCATCCAATTAGGGATCAAATGGTTATAATTCAAACTTTGTTTTCCTTAAAGGATTAAATCGAGTAGTGTTTCTAGATCTCAAACATTCATTCCAAATAAAAGGAATGGATGGAAGAGATTTCATCTTTAAGCTTCCGTCAGAGAATCAAGAACAGTCCACCTTTGGATGGTGATTTCTAAGAATCTAAACTATCTTTATGTTTTTTATTGCAAAATGAACCTGGATCAAGTTACAATTAATCTACATGGTTTGATCTTTACCATATGTAAATTTGCTTAATAAAGGACCAAACCACACAAGAGTAGGTAATTAGTTTAGGGAGTACCTCATCAGAGTGATGTCCAGTGATTTTTCCAATTTCAAAACCTTCCTTGGGTTAAGATGAACCTCCGATGAAGTTGAACAGAATTGTCTCCTCACCAATCACAGTGGACACCCAATGCTCATCAACCTTGGCCACTTTTAGGCTCGTCGGTGGCAACAAACCTCAAGGAGGATTCATTTGAGTTTGCCTCTACCTTTAAAACGTGTAGGTACATCCAATTGGGGGAGAAATTGTATTCCTCCATTTCAACATTTGGCCAAGAGTTTGGCCACTAGCTTTGACCGATTTTAAGCTTGTCGACAGTGTGGAGCTCGGAGAAGATTTTGATTCTTTTTCCTCTCCTTTAGGAGCATTTTGGGAAGGTTGGATTCATGAGAAGAAGTTTCTTTCCACTCTTTCCATTTATGGTCAAGAGCCATATATAAGAGAGTTAGGGTGGGTGGAATCTAGCCACTGGTGGTGAGAGTTCCAGCTGAGAGGTCGGTTTGGCATCTCTTCAGATTGTGAAAGTATTTGAATGCATAACTTCAAGAGAAGAGGTCTCTTTTTCTAACTTTGTTCCTGGTCCATGAGCATCCCATAGAGAAAACCAAATTGGATTTGCCATGGTGACTTCCACCCTTGGAGGCTAGCTCTAAGTGGTGGTCAACTGGTTGGAGAATGTCAAAATCAATCATGGTGAAAAGGTGGATGAGGTATGGAGGAGAGAAAATGGAATTTGATATCTTTGCATGGAATTTTTGTTACTTTTCCATTTCTATGGCTCATCTTCCATGGCATCTTATATGGCATCTCTTGACTTTTAGCACCTTTATAACACTCATTTGTATTGGTGGTTCATTAACCAAGTCAAATCATGATGAATCATGGGTCAAACTCAAGTCCATTTAAGTTCGATTTGAAGATTGAACCTAGTTCAATGTCATTTTGATTTAAATTGATTTAAAGTGATTTAATTGTATTTTTTACTAATTTGTTTTAGATTTAAGTTTTAATTAATGTTAATTATTTAATTAAGAATTTAGTGTTCAATTACTCCATGCCATGTGAGGTTTAATGTGATTTGAGCTAAGTTTAGCTCTCTTGACCTACATAGGTCAAGTTGAATTCTTTAATTTGAATGGTATTTTAAGATTTAAATTTAAATTTAATTACATTTATTCGATGATTTATGATATTTTAAATTAATTGATTTCCTTAAATTTTAAACTAATTTTGATTTTATTTCAACTTGACCCATTTTGACTTAAATGGGTTAAGTTGGGCTCAATTGAGTCAAATGGACAATTTGACTTAATTAAGGTATGTTTAGACTCCAATGATGTTTAATCAAATGTGTGGAATGATTTAGAGTGATTAATTTCATTTGGTTTGATGTTGACCAACTCTATGTGAAATGGTTGGCCAACTTTGACCTTCATTTGAGATTAATTTTAGGTTCATTTTGATTCATGCATTGACTTTATACTTTATATTTGATTTGATTTTATATTGATTTTGTTTTGAATTTCTTTGAGTTTAGGTTATTTCCTACTTAAGTAGGATATTTGGGTTAACCACTCCAATTATCTTATTTTAAACTCGAATGGATTTATATTTTAATTGGAATGTATTTGATTTAATTCTTTGTTTAGATTTGAGGTTGGGTTGAATCCACCTACTCCCATTAGGTTTGATCAAACCCTAGAAGAATTCATTAGGTCATTAATCATAGTGTCATAAATCCTAATTAGGAGGCTCCTCATCTCAGATTAGGTGTCCTAATTTACTAATTTAGGGAAGATCTCAACCATATCCAAAAATGAGGTCAACAAAATACTGTGCTTATCGTCGATGTAACTATACATAAACTTGCCATTAAACTTGATGTACCGCCTATAAATAAAACATTAAGATAAATGTGATTAGAAATTGAAATCAAGTAATCGCTAAAACTCAAAAAAGTATACTAAAAATGGATTCATCCGAGAAGAAAAATATACTAATTGGATTTTGAATATCATCCCAGTGAGGAAAAAGATTAGGTAAATATGTGTCTGTATTGACTTCAGGGATTTAAATAAAGTATGCCCAAAAGATGACTTTCCCTTACCAAATTCAATACTCATGGTAGAAAACACATCAAACTATGATATGTTCTCCTTCATAAATGGTTCATTAGGCTACAACCAAATCAAGATGGCTCTGGATTATAAAAAACATGCATCCTTTCATGCATTGATAGACATTTATTGTTACAAAGTGATGACATTTTGTTTAAAAAAATGCCAGTTCTACATACCAAAGGGAAATGACCCACATCTTCAATAATCTCATACATATGTATGTAGAATTCTTTGTTGATGATTTGGTTGCAAAAAGTAAATCCCAAGAAGAGCACATAAGTGATTTAAGAGTTGTATTCAATAAAAAATGAAGTTTTAACTTAAAGATGAATCCTTTAAAATGTGCTTTCGGCATGACTTCTAGAAAATTTCTAGTTTTTATTGTACTCCATAGAGGAATTGAAATTGATCCCTCTAAAATTAAGGAAATAATAGAGATGCCACTGCACAAGACCTTGAAGCAACTACATTCATTATAAGACAAATTAGCTTATATTAGAAGGTTCATTTCTAATATATTGGGTATATGTCAACTTTTAGCATCATTAATGAAAAAGAATGCACCTTTTCTATGAGATGATACTTATCAAGAAGCATTCGACAACCTAAAGCAATATTTGATGCATCCCCTAATTTTTGCAGCATCAATAACAAGAAAGTAATTGATATTATATACAGTAATCCTAGATGAATCATTTAGAGCTTTGCTAGCTCAAAGCAATGAAGAGGAGATAGAAAATACCATATACAACATAAATGAATGTTTAAAAGAAGCTACAATGGTTAGTGTTGATATTTGTTACTCAGTAATTACGTCACTATATGTTATCACATAAGATAACTTTAATATCCAAAGTCAATCTCCTCAAATTCTTGATGACCAAACCTATCCTAATAAGTCTCTTAGTTAAATGGGTAGTCTTGGTACTTCAATTTGACATAACATACATAACATATGTCCAACAAAAGGCTATAAAAGAGAAAGCTTTGGATGACTTTTTAGTTGCTCAACATTTATTGGTAGATTCTCCTCTCAATGGTGAATTGCTTTGAGCAGAGTTTTGAAGTGAATGAAGCTCAACAATTGTTAGAATGGGAGCTTTACTTCAATGGAGCTTTGTCAATAAAGCCAACTAAACCACTAGGGTTACATGTAATATAAGTTGGAATTGGCTTAATATTCGTGACACCACATAGTGGCATATTACGATATTCATAGCTTAACTGAACCTCAAACCAATAATGAGGCTAAATATGAAGCATTAATTGTGAGCTTAGAACTACTGATTAATGTGAAAATTAAAAAGTTTCATATCTATGGAGATTCCCAACTCATAATCTAACAAATATTTGAGACTTTCAAGAAAAATAAGCCTAAATTAGTGCTTTATCATAACCATGTATTTGAGCTCTTGAAATAAATCCATAAAATAAAAATTACATGGGTGTCACATCAAGAAAAATGATAAGGGAAATGCATTAGCAAAACTAGCTAAGAAAATTATAGATCCTCTAGAAAGACCAATTATAATAACAGTCCAAAGCATGCTAGCATTGACACCATCCCTTCTTCAAGCCTTTAAAATAAAAGAAAATCATGATATTTTTACAACAAAAGAAGAAGATGATTGGTGAGAGCCATCCATTACTTATCTTAAATGGTAGTGGTTTACCAAAAGATAAATCAAAAGCTCATCAAATTTCATAAAGAGTACTATGATATGCTTTTGTGAATGACACATTATATCACACTCATTTGGCCAAATGTGGTTATGATTCCTAAGGCCAAATGAAGCCAAGATGGTAATAGATGAAGTCTATGAAGGGCTATGTGGCACACCCCAATCCAGTTCTAAAATAAAGATTAAAATCAAATAAATGGGATATTATTGTCCTAGCAATGGATCAAGACTACATTGAACATGCTAAAAGATGCCATCAGTGTCAAATACATGCACACATTACATCGACCACCTAATGCCTTGCATACAATAGTAGCATCATGGCCATTTAAAAGTTAGGGACCTGATATAATCAGTCCAATAGCCCCTCCATCATTTAGAGATATCATATCATTTCTACTGCCACTAATCTTTTCTCAAAATGGGCAGAAATAATTTTCTTGAGAGAAGTTAAAGAAAATAATATAATAAAATTCTTTTAAGATCACATTGTCTATTGATTCAGTACACCTTGAAGAATGATATCTAACAATAGGATTGTCTTCAAGAATGTCAAATTATATTACTTCATTAAGAAATATAACATAGATTGGTGATATTATTTGATATATAATTCAAGAACCAATGGTCTTGCAGAGGCATTCAACAAAATATTAGTCAAATTTCTCAAAAAAATTCTCTTCAAAATGAAAGAGAATGGCATGATAAATTAATAGAAGCCTTATAGCATATTGTGCTAGATATAAAACTGCTACATAGGCAACGCCATACTCATTAGTCTTCTGGGTAGAAACCATACTTTTTCTTGAAGTAAAACTACCATCTCTTCAGATTAAAGTCCAAAATAGACTTAAAATGGAGGAAAATATCTGAATATGACTTCAAGAGCTTAAAGCTCTAGATGAAGTTCGGCTACAAGCTCATCAAAACTTACAAACATATCAAGCAAGGATGACCTAAGCTCATGACTTTATTTGTTCATCCAAAAAGCTTTAAAGTGGGTGAACTAGTATTGGTACATAGAAGGCCTATCATTCTCCATCACTGAGTTGGTGAAAAATTCAACCCAAATTGGGAAGAATCCTATATTATTGAAAATTTTTATGAAGGGAGGGCTTATCAACTCATTGATGCAAAGTGCATAACGCCTATGCCACCTATAAATAGATAATATCTCAAAAGATATTATGCATAACTTTTGAAGGCGTTATGATTTATAAATAAACAAGTCAAAATTGACTCTAAATTGATTAGTCAAATTGATAAATAATTATCAATATTTGGATTAAAAATAAATATATTCATCTCAAAGAGAAATTCCCCTATCAACATAGGACAATTTTATATATCTTATAATGTAGGGAAAGTTCTACATCAAAGAGAAATTTCATCTAATCAAAGAAATCTAAACCTAGATTCAATGTGCCATAAATAAATTGAAACTAATCCTAAATTTTGATCCATCATGTCCAAAGGAGCTAGATTTAAACCTAAATTTTGATCTGACATCTCCATAGGGGATAGATTTAACTTAAATTTAGATCTAACATGTCCACCGGGGCTAGATTTAAACCTAAATTTAGATCCATCATGAGCAAAAGAGTTAGATCTAAACCTAAATTTATTTCTATCATGTCCAAAAGGACTAGGTCTAAACCTAATTTGAGATCTATCATGTCCAAAATGGCTAGGTCTAACTTATATTTGGATCAATCATGTCCAAAGAGATCGGGTCTATACCTAAATTTAGATCTATCATGTCTAAATGGGATGGATCTAAACCTAAATATAGATCCATCTTGTTCAAAGGGACTAGATCTAAACCTAAATTTAAATCTATCATGTCCAAATGGGCTAAAATGAAACCAAACTTTAGATCTATCATGTCCAAATGGGCTAGATCTAAACCTAAATTTGGATCAATCAAGTCCAAAGAGCTAGATCTAAAGCTAAATTTAGATCTATCATGTCCAAATGAGCGAGACCTAAACCTAAATTTAGATTCATCATGTCCAAAGGGGCAAAATCTAAATATAAATTTAGATCCATGATGTCTAAAGGGGAAAGATCTAAACTTAAATTTAGATCCATCATGTCTAAAAGGGTTTGATTTAAACCTAAACCAAGATTCAACACATTCAAAATGAACTAAATCTATATATAAAAATTGAAATTTATTAAGTCCAAAAGAGACTAAAAAATTACATGTTGAAACAACAATGTTGTTAAAGTCTAAAAGACTAAATAAAAGCTTATAAGCACAACTCACTTAGATTCAGATATTATTGCCTCTTTTATAATGTCCACAAAAATTTATTTGATTCTCTTCTCCAGATTTCTTAAGTATTTTTTTGGAAAAGGCCAAATGATAAGCCTCCTAGTGAGCCCACTAAGGAGCAAATATGTGCCACTATTGAAGCTTTTGATTCACATTATTCAGCTAGATTATATGATCATTTATCATGGCATCAGGATATGTTGATGGATAGAAACATTATTGAAGATTCATTTGCTCGATCATCTTGCATTTTACTCTTTTATTCATAGCTTCCATTAGGGCACGATATTTTTCAATTGGTGATTAATTTGAAGCTGAGACATAGTCATGATGTTCCTTTAGTGTGAGTTTCAATTCACTTTAGTTTTGGAGATCAGGAAGTACTCTTGCCAGTTATAAATAGTGCTCCTTTTGAAGGTATAATGCAGCTTTTATTTGATTGCATATTACATCATGAAGATGAAGATTGGGACTCAAAGTCAGTATTTAACACATCTCTATTAGCTATTAGTGGGTACATATATTAGGCCTACCATCATTTACAAATGCATGGCATTATTCTCAGGAGAGCTGGCATATATCATATAATCTATCAATCACTCTTTGACTATAACCATCTTCCCTTCACTTGAATCTGTGGCATAATAGAGCATTAGGATAGGACTAGCAATACTTATTAGATTGGTCCTCATAAGATGACTATTGCTTTGATGGATATGCAAGATATAGATGGACTCCCTAATTTAGGCATTCCCTATGAGGAGTGCTTCCCACAAAATCATGAGCTCTTTTAGCATCAGTTAGTTGACCAGCGGAGAAGTGAGAGTTGTATATATTCTTCTAGCCTTCACCATGCTCGAGCTCACTATTAGAGTCTATTCAGAGAGCAAAGATCAAGCTGTAGATGATGTGGCACTATTACTCTTGATATATTATCTAAGATCTTAAAATACATCCTATTATAAAAATTATATTTTTATGAAATAAAAATCTAACTATATCGATAAGATAGATAATAGTTTAACATACATTCACACCAAGCAGTTATATTTTATACATGTAAGATAGACATTAACTTAACATACATTTACACCAAGCAGTTATATTTCATACATTTGGGCTTAGCACCCTGCCATGGGTCACAAAGCCCACCTATCCTACTAGATTATGCTTAGGGACTTAAGCAACACCTATAATTAAGAAGAATTTATAATTTTTATTAAAGTGGTCTCTTAAGCACAATCCTTTATAGAAACCATTATTAATCTAATGTTGCCCTAACATCTAAACTGTGCACATATAATCCTAACATTTAGTCTAAAATATTAAGCCATAAAATAAGAAAAATAAATACATCAAATAAAACACTGGCCTAATCAAAGAAGAGAATTGATGACATAGCATTTTGATGTGTGCGCTATGGCCTAGTGTGGTATATGAACGTTAAGCTTTAATCTTTTGAAATTATCTAAGGATGAATGTTTAAATTCTTTATTAAAGGATGGTTATATTTTAAGTGATTAATGATTTGAGATGAATTTTAAATTTAGGATTTTATTTCATTTGAATTTATAGTTTTAAAGAGAGAGAGAGGAGTGGGATCTACATTAATCCCTAGCCTTAGGTTCAATCTAAAGATCAATTTTATGACTTTTAATCACCTCAATGAAGTATTATAAAACAATTTTTATTAAGCTATGAGTTTGGATTTGACTTAAGTAGTCTTATCTAAATATAAAGACATCTTAAGATTAATAAATCCAAATCATGGCAAATTTGATGATATCTTATTAACCTAAATTCATCACCCCCTTAATATTCATTTAATGAAATGATATATTTAATTAAATAATAATATATATATATATATATATATATATATATATATATATATATATATATATATGTGTGTGTGTGTGTGTGTTATTTGAATATTTCATACATTAATGCATGAATTGGGTGGGTTAGTACATTTTATTTGCTAATATTTAATGTTGGATATGATTATATAGTGCATGAATTTTGTAGAAAAGATAATTTGGATATTCCTTATACATATGTATACACATTAGTATATTGAATTTATACTAGTACATGCCATTATTGAACTAGAAAGTGGGATAATCAGAGACCCCCTTAGGACTACTTAAAGTCTTGTGCTTCCAAGATGTCTAGACTATATACTTGTTAATTCATATGCATATGCTTATGCATATAGATATATGTATCAAATTATAAGAATTTTAAGATGCTTTGATATACAAGTAAAAATAATTTAATCTTAGTATATATTTTACTACAAACCTCAAGGTATGTATCATTGTTTTAACAAAGGTATGAGGTATCAAGACCTCATTCAAAATAAGAGCCCTATGACCTCAGGTTTTCATATTATATACCTTTCAAAATTGTAGCTCATACACATAGAATTTAAATTCAAATTTTAATTATTTATATTAATTTGGATTTACACAAATATATATATATATATAATTAATTAAGAAATATAATTTGAGATTTATTAGTGATAGTAGCCAAACTATTAATCTAAAGCATGCAATTAAATAAAATCTTTTATTTAATTTTGGAATATGAGTGCATGAAACCATATGGACTGCAAATTTATAAATGATTAAAGCAAAGTAATAATCCATCATTAAAAAATCTATTTGAATTCATTAAGTCCTAAAGTCATTCACATAATGATAAGCAAACGTAAGTCTAATCAAGTTCATTTAGCATTAATTTTAGAATTTGAGTTATTTAATCCTAATGAGGAGAGAAAATTATTAACATTAACCTTTGACCCACTCATATTCAACAAGTGATTCGGTGATTTTTTGAATTAGTTAAGATTAATTAATTATTTAATCAATTAAACCCAAAAGATCATAAATTCAATTAAGCCCAAAATATAAGCCCAAAAAGTATGAGAAAACTATTGGAGATGCATAAGCATGAAATAAACATGCCCTAAAAGGTCTAATGCAGTTGGGCTTATAATTAAAAGTTAATTAAAAATGGGGAAAACCTGAAATCATAAATTACGCTCAAAATATCCAAAACCAATTGGGGATTTTGATTTCATTGAAAACCTCTTTATTAACTAAGCAAAAAAAGGGGTTCTCCAAACTTTCTAGAAATCTACACTAATAACTATGAATTTTGTAAGCTCTAAGTTAATTAATAATTTAATTAATTAAATAAAAGTCCCTTTAGGATGATATTTAGAAATAATTAAGACTATAGGTTCTAATTAATTTCATGGATCACCCTTACCATTTTAACACATAATTAAACTCCCATAATTAATTTTATAATTTTTTTAATTTTCTTTATTTATTAAATATATAAAATAACCATTTTAGATTAGAAAATTTAGATTTCACAAATTATTTAATAAATTTGCTTAAAATAATTATAGGAGGTATTGGTCATCCCATGAAACAATCACACCAAATTTCAAGCTAATTAGCTAAGTAAGGCTTAATTACACTAATTAAGTGAAACTCTAAACCATAATTAGTTAGAGTTTGTTGATCTCATTTTTGGATGAGGATAACATCATTTCTAAAACTTGGTAGTTAGGACACCTAATCCTAAATTTAGAAGCCTCTTGATTAGGCACTTTAGATGCTATATTAAGTGACCTCGTGAATCCTTCAAAGGTTTGACCTAACCTAATAAAATTAGATGGACCCAAACCAAACTACAAAAAAAAAATAAGTAACTAAATCAATCAAATTCAAATTAAATCTTAAATCCAACTGAGCTTAGACTAAGGTGATTTGGGTGATTAACCCAATTATCATATTTTTTTGTTCAAAATCACCTAAACTCAAAGAAATTTAAATAAATCAAAACAAATGCAAATCAAATCAAATAAAAGCATAATGTCATTACATGAGCATGAATGGATTTAAAATTAAATTGAAATGCAAGTCAAATGAAGGTCAACTACTAGACATTGAATTGATTTATGTGGGTCCCACTAATTCAAAGGTCAACCCAACAAAATTTGACCAAATGAATTATTCCAAAGGATTCAAATGATAAAATGAATAGTTTCATTCATAAATTTACAAAATTTAAATCTGATAAAGCCTTAATTGGGTTAATTAGATCATTTGATCTAAATGGGCATAAATGGACCTTATTGGACTCAATCTAAAATTATATTAAAATTAATCCAAATTAAATGTCCAAAATTATTTGGATATCATATTTACATATAATTCAATCAGTTTTTGGTTTTAATTTAATTAATATGTTTATTTGATCCAATTAAATTTATGTTGACCCATTAAAGTGAGTTTTAATTTAAACATACCATCAAATAAAATAAAATTAATCAATCTAAATCATCTCAAATGTGATTTAGGTAATTAATTATCAATATAAATGATTAAATGATGAACTTTATCAATGATTAGCCTAACCCAAATCAAACCAAACCCAAATGGACTTGATGTGGCCATTTGAACTTAAACCCAAACTAATCATATTGAAATGCATCTAAACTCATCCTAAAATGAGTTTATAGTAATTTGAAGCCCAAATTAAGAAAATTTAGAGGGTCCAAGTCCATAAAAAAAAGAGAATATGCCATGGAAATATGGAATAAAGAATGAGAACAATTTTTCCCTAATCCATTTCCTCTGCTCCATTCCTCATGTATGAGTAAAAATTTGTTTGACACCATGTAGATTTTTGGAATTTCTTATTTAGATTATCAAATACGTCATTAAGGAATAAATATATTATCTCAAAAAATAATCATGTTATCCTATAATGGATTCGATCATTTAATAAAAAAAATCCAAAGGCTAATGAGTCTTTTGTGTACTAGAGATTTTTTCCCTAAACTACATGGATAGTAGAACAAGATTCAATTTAAACTAGGTTCATTGTTCTATAAAAAGGTAAGCCCCTATAGTTAATTATATCTTAAGAAGGGTCTCTTCTTAAGAATACTCTTGATTAAAAAAAATAAGTTATTATTTCTAAAAAGTTCTAAGTTTGTTTTCATGGGATTGATTCTTAGAATTTCAATTGGGATTGATCCAAAGTAGAGAGTTATTTTAAGAGACCAAGCAGGTTGAAGTAAAAAAATGCCCATTGATATTAGGATGCCTAAAATGCATTTTGACTATCCTATCAATGGACTTTGAATTTTGGAATTTAATTTAGATTTTGAATTAATTTTTTCTTATAAATATAAGACTTAGATTCTAGCAACACAAGACTACAAAAATGTCTATGATTGAAAACTTACTCCTAGGAGGATGCTTCAGAGTCTAGTCTACAATTGCTTCTGACTTAAGTTAGAATCTTGATGTATTTTTATTTTGGGAATTATTGGTCATTCCTCTCACTTGATGGAACTAACTTATCCCTAACTCATGGATTTACAACCTGCCTAGAGAGACTATCAACTAACACCACCTAAGTACATTTTAAATTCATGATGCTAAGTCTTATATATACAAGATGGATGGACTGTTATATTTTTAAGAAGGAAATTTAAGAATCATAGACACACTTCCTAATCCCTAGGATCATGTAGGGTATGAAATGCAATTGACTAATGCATATTTTTTTAGACTTTTTAAGTATTTTGATTCATGATTCATTTGAGGTCTTATGTATGCAATTTATGCCTACATGTCATGCAATTAAAAATGGTTATGGGCCAAATGATTAAGAGAAGGCAGACTTCCCTAAGAAGGTGGTCATCTTTGCAAGTCAGATGCCCCATATGGGTAATGGGTGAAGTGCCCATTCAAGGATTAGAGCAATATGATTTCATGGTTTGAAGACCTAATCATCTAACTGATTTTAAGTTTTGCCTAAGGATTTAACTTATATGAGGTTTTAAGTTATCTTTATTTTTATTTTAATAGTTTAGATTTAGAATGATTAGAAATTTTAATTTTTCCTATGAGCCTAAACCTTTAGGTATTCAATCACAAGAAAGCACAACACAAATAGAAACCTAAAAAAATAGGTTGATTCTAGTGCGCACCCAAAATAAATCAAGTCAATTTAGTTTAAGAAAAAGGCCAATGCAGTATAACTATACACCCTAGAAGAAAGAGCAAATGGGAAACCGAGCTCTGCTCTTATATAGACAGGCCTAGAACTATAAACCTAGATCTATGTCTTCTTTCTAGGATAATCTCCTTCTTTAGGGACATCCATTGGGCTTAATAGGAACATCATATGGTAGGGCCAGCTCCTGCTAATCCTAAACCACATAGATCCTAACTTAATTCTAAGCTCAAATTTACATTTTAAATTCAAATATAAATTCTAAGCGCTATAAAATAAATGTCAGCAAAATACAAACATAACACTACAATTATATTTTATAAATATATGAGCTTAGCATTAGTTGTTAGCCAAGCCCACCTATCCTATGGGCTATGCTTAAGGACTTAAGAACAACTACAAGAAAATAACATTTTAATTTTATTTATGATAATAGTTCTTCCTAGCATAGCCCCATATAGAAGATATTATTAGGTCTAAAAAGAATGTCATATCATCCAGTCTAACAACAAACAATCCTAGACATGTCTAAAATAATAATTTAAAGATCATGTGCGAAAGTGCAGGCCTCATCTAGTTTAAGTTTTTTGAGTTTTTTGAATTTTACCTTTGGATGGTTTCAATTCAAATGATTTGATTTGTTTTCATTTTTATTTTCACTTTTATTTTGTTAAACTGAAGTTTAGGTTTTCAAGAATGAAGAGTAGAATAGATTTACTTTTAGGTAGAACCATTCTATTCAACATCCTTATCTTTAATGGAATGAAATCTTCATCTTGAGATGGAGAATCATCCCAAAGGTATAACTAAGATACTTAATTATCTTAATTAATCCTTTGAATTACATTTAGATGGTTTGGGTTGGAATTTAGTTTGAATTTTATGTTTCAATTCTTATCTTTAGGATTTAATTCTTCACTTCATTCTTTTTTTTAATTGATTTAATTTTCATTCTAAATTTAATTTATTCCATTAATTTTATTTGGTTTGAATTTTTTCATTTGATTTGCATTAATTTTTTGGTTTAAGTTATATTTAGGTATGTTGAATTATATTCATTATATTTAATTTAATTTATGTTAACTTAAGGAACTTAGGTTAATATTTGAACTCATTCTTATATTAGATTTATTGTAGATTAAAGTTTCATTAGTTTGTACAATTGTGAAAGCATTAACTTAAGGTTTAATTACTCTTAATATGCATTATTCATTCATCCTTAAGTATGGAAATGATTAAGTTATTTGATTTAGGATGTTAGAAGAGTTATCCTAATTATTTCTAATGTTGATGAAGATTAGTTCAAATTACTTCATGAAATTTGGTGAATTATGAATTGTTTATTCATTATTTAATTTATAATGATTTAGAGATTTGGAAATTCAATAATTCTTAATCCAAAGGTCACTTGGGTTTAAAATCTTTATGGCAAGTGGAGTTCCATGCCAATTTTGTATTTCCAAAGTTTCATCTTGCTTAGATTTATAATTATGGTGTAATTAAGATTTTAATTATTTTATTAAAACCTAAATTAGGCCTAATTCAGTGAAGATCATTTAGGGATTTATTTTTTATTGATTACTCTCTATGCGATGTTTCCAAAGAGGGTTCATTCATAATTTCTAGAAATTTAGTTGATTTATTATGATTTAATTAATTATGGTTATTTATTTTAATTATTTAATTCAATAAATTACCTAATTATGCCATTTTATGATTTATTGAGTTCCAATGAGTTTAATTAGTGTTTTTAAGTTCATTAGGGTTTGTTAAGTTTAATTAAGGTTATTTAATCCATTTTGACTATTTATTTTATTTTATATTAATTTATTTAATTAAAATTAATATTTAGGAATGAAATTTAATAATTCATGAAAAATTTTCTTAAAGTGTGCTTTAAGTTCATTTTCAATTCCCAAAAGTTTTATTTCAATTGGACTAATGATTTGTGACTAATTAAGGTTTATTTAATTTCATTTAAACCCAAATTAAAGGCAAAATACTCAAAATTAATTGGGGATTTTAATTTTAATGGATTCTTATCATCAAGATGAATCGATAAAACCCAAGTTTACATTTTTTTATATTTTATTTTGTATGATTTTTAAAATTTTTTGATTTTTAATAATTTTTTTAATTAAAAAAATTGATTTTACCTTTTTAAGACTGCGAGTCGACATGGTGGCCAACGTGATGCCATCGCCATGTGGCGTAGTGGCATTGGGCCATGCGGAACCCACGTGGCATCCATCAAAAGTGGTGCCACATAGGATGAATCTCGATCGTCTGATTAAAGATCGGATGGTTTCAATTTGTTCCACTGTATCCTTAAGAGAATTATTTAGATCATTCAACTAGATCTCAATCGTCTATTCCAAATAGAAGGATCAGACAGCGAAGATCATCTCCCACATGTCTCCAGTGATAGACAGATACCTTCCATCATTTCTGGAAAAATTTTGGTGATCGCCAATGAATTTCAACTCAATTTCAATTTCAAAATGATCAAAGATCCTTTTGCAATCAATCCATGCAGTTTGATTTTCATGGGGATCAAATTCCTTTCAAAATGTGACAAAATTAAACACCTAGGAGGATGATGGTGGAGCGTAGCTCAATTCTGGCAATCATGGGTGGTGAGATTAACTCCATTAGCGTTGCCTCAGTGTTATGGCACTATGTACGCAATTTGGTTGGTTGCCTCGCTATGGATCTCCTCCTAGACTAAGCTTGGCATGGTTTCCATTGGCCTTTATCATTTTCTTGCTTATCGATAATGAGAGGATGGGGTGGTGATTCATTTGGTATTTCCTCAATCCTCTATAGCATGTTGGAACATTCACTTAGAAGTGGGAGGCTCTCCCTTGAATTTTACCATTGAAGAGAGCTTGGTGGTCACTGGATTCATTCATTTTTTGGTGTGCCGATGGCGAGGGGATGAGGAAAGGTTTGCCTTCTTCATATCCTTCCTTGTTGAGTGATTTGAGAGGAAAAGAGGGAGGGAATTGGCTCTCCATCTTCTCTTTTCATTCATGATTGAGAATCACATCCTTAGCCTTCTAGGTGGCTAAATTTCAGCCACCGATGGCAGAATGGTTGGCCAAGGGGTGAATTCAATCCCCCTTTGGCCTTGTGAGCAAGTTTGGATGAGAAATTCCAAGGGAGGGAGGCATTTGCCCCCTTTTTCTTTCTTGGTCAAGCCCCTTCATCTTCCTTGTCTCCATCTTCTTCTTCTTTTGCTTCTCCTCTTGGAGAAAGCAAAATTTAATTTGGTTTCTTCTTGTTGGCCTTTAATTAATTGGAATGAATCCAATCTCTTTGAAGCCAAGAGGTGGAATGAACAATATAGAGAGGGGAAATGATACTTGCCTTCTTTTTCATGGATTATAAAAATTCTTACCTATTTTAATTGCACCCCTTTAATTTTTTTTTTTTTATGATTCATGGCATCACCAACAAAGTGCTTAGACTAATGAGTGGGTGCCCAACTCAAACTTAATATGAATTTGAAGCCCAATTCAAATTCATTTATATTGGATTGGAAATTTGAATCCAATCCAAGCATTTGAACTCAATGTTGTTTGACTTTCATTCAATTCTTCTAATTTTGAGTTTCATCATCTTTAATTGATGATTGATTAAGATTTGAATTAATTAATTCATTTAGATTTGAATTAGCTTTGGATTTCATTTTATTTCAACCCATTTAAACCTATATGGGTTAAGTTTGATTCCAATTGGCTTCAAAGGTCAATTTAACTCAATTGGATTGGGTTTGAACTCCAATCATGCTTTATCACATTTGTGAGATTTTTTTGAGTGGTTGATTTCATTTAATTTCAATTGGATTTCAATTTGAACCCATTTGACCCAAAGTGGTCTTAATGGGTTAAACATGGGTTTCATTTAGGTCAAATAACCAATTTGACCAAATTAGACCTAACAATTGGCTTGATTGTGTTTGATTATCATTTCCAAATGATTTTGAGTAATCAAATTGAATTGATTTTAATTTGATTTGGGTTTGAACCCAATAGGACCCATTTAGTTTCATTTAGACTAAGAGGTCTAACTAACCTAATTAAGACCTAAATAAATTTAAATTTTCTTATATTCATGATCAAACATGTCTATTTGATCATTTGTAGTATTTTGAATGATTTAATTTGGTCAAATTTTGGTAGGTTGACCTTTGACTTGGTGGGACCCACTTAAGTCAAACCTATGTGAAATGGGTTGACTAGATTTGACTTTGATTTGGTTTTGGATTCACTTATTTTAATTTTATTTTATTTTATTTTGATTTATTTGAATTTGATTTGATTTAATCAAAATTTAGAATTTGGGTCGAGTTCACCAAAGCTCATTAGGTTAGATTAAATCCAAGGAAGGTGCACTAGGTCACTAAACATAGGTCCTAAGCACTTAATTAAAAAGTTCTTAATCTAAGATTAGATATCCAAATTATTTATTTCTGAGGTGATATTAAACTCATCCAAAAAATGTCAACAAGTAACTATGTTTGATCATGAATATAAAGAAATTTAAATTTATTTAGGCCTTAATTAGGTTTATTAGACACTTCTTAGTCTAAATGAACCTAAATGGGTCCTATTCGGTTCGAATGCAAATCAAATTAAAATAAAGTCAATTTTATTACTGAAATCATTTGAAAATGATATTCAAACACAATCCAACCCATCATTGGGTCTAATTTTGTCAAAATGGTCATTTGACCCAAATGAAACCCAAGCTTAACCCATTAAGCCCACTTCGGGTCAAATCAGCTCAAATTGAAATACAATTGAAATTAAATGAAGTCAATCACTCCAAATCATCTCACGATCAAGTATGATTGGAGTTCAAACCTAATCCAATTGACTCAAATTGACCATTTTAACCTAATTGGAATCAAACTTAACCCATTTAGATTTAAATGGGTTGAAATAATGACGCATTTGAATGAAGAATGCGAACAAATTTTCCTAATCCATTTCCTCTTCTCCATTCCTCATCCTAGCTTCCTTAGACTGACCCCAATCAGTTGGCCATCCCCTTTGAGCTAACCTCAAAGGGTGGAAATTACCATGGCCAACAAAAGTTGACCTTCCTCCCCCATATAACTCGTGGCCACTTATGAAAAGAGAAGAGAGAATCCTTCTTGATCTATTCTAAGCATTCCAACACCTTCCTCAAGCAAAATGAAAGAGAGTGCACCCTTCCCCTGATTCCCATTCCATCAACAAGCCAAACTTTGATCAATAGCCATCAAAAAATGGGCAAAGCTCATCTTATAGAGCAATCGATGGGGTGGCATTCCAATTCCTTGCACCCAGAGTCTCGTCACACCCTTATGAATCTGCGAAGATCATTACGCGATGAGGTGTGGATTTAAACCAACCACTCTAACATTTAAAAGTTAGTCCTTTTCGAAACAAACTTGATCTCAAGTGAGACCAAGCAATATAAATGTGCTTCAATTGAACTTTTGATGGATTTGCAAATGAAATCAAGCGATTTTGCTGCCTAGATCATCAAAAATCACTTAAATTTAATGAATTCCTATCAATTCTTGTCATTTATAAAATCACCCATATGTTCCTTCTATTAGGAATGTAAGGAAGAGATCTACTTGGATCTTTGATTAAAATCCATAGAGGAAACTTTGGGATGAATCTAAGTCTTCCAATCGAGATTGGATGGCCTAGATCAAACCACATGACTCCAACAAAATTATGCAGAATCCATGTGGAACCCGTGTGGCTGAATCACATCTTGTCACATACAAAATGGTGTCACGTCAACCACTTGGCTCCGACACAGAAAAGTAAGAAAGTCTAGACTTTCTATATTTAAAAATTATAAAAAAATCACTATAACTTTAAAAAATCATAGAAAATAAAATACTCGTCCAAAAATACAAAAAAAAGGGCTCTATGTATTCATCTTAGAGAGGAATCCATTAAACCTATAATCCCCAATTCCTATTAGATATTTTTGGGTTAATTTGGGCTTAAATTTAAAAAATCAAACTCAAATTCAACTTAAATCATTAGTCAAATTAATTTGAAAATTTTGGGAATTGAAATTAAGGTTAAAACCTACCTAAAATAAATTTTTCATGATTTATTAAAAAGTAAATCAATAGATTTGTAAATTTTCATCATAACTAGAAAGTTAATGAAATAAATTAATAGTAAATTTTAAAAAACATGAAAATTCATCAAATTAACTTAAATCATCATAATAAGCCTTAATGAACCTAAACACATCATTATAACTCTCTAGAACCTAATAATCCCTAAAATGACCTAATTTGTTAATTAATTGAATTAATTGATCTAAATTTAAAAAAAATGATAATAAATCAACTAAATTTCCAAAATTCAAACCCTCAATTGATGCATCTTCTAGTTCAAAAAAATTAAAACTATTAATTAATTTATTTTAATTTAAGCTTAATTTAGGTTTAATTGAAAAATTAAAATTTTAATTAGTATTAAATTACACATCTTATTAAGGTGACACTTTAGGGAACTCAAATTAACACAGAACCCCACTTTTCATAAATATTTCAAGGTCAAATGAGCTCTGGATTAGTAGTTATTGAATTTCTAATCTCTAGCTCAATATAAATAAATAATAAATAAGAAAATTACAGAAATTATAAAATTTATAAAATAAATTTAAAATATTTTTATTAACATAATAACACTTAAGGGAAATTTTTCAACCCTCTGAACTTAAGGAATTTAATTAATTGCACACTTGGGGTTTAATGAAATAATTAAGAACATAAAATTTAATCAAATCTTAGGTTAATAATTTATAAAAATTTCACCCATTTTCACACACACTAAATTATTATGTCACCAACTTAGGTTAGGTCAATGCTCTATGATATTTTGTGATGTGATGTGAAATATTTTTCTTATTTTATGGCGTACTATTTTACATTGGATGATTAGGATTGTTTGCCCGCTAGTTTGCATGGTAAGACGTTATTTTTAGACAAACACTATTTTTTGCAAGGGGACGTGCTAAAAGGGACTATTGTAATAAAAATATATATAAATGTTGCTTGCTTGCATGTATGCTTAAGTACCTAAGCATAGCCCAATAGGACAGGTGGGCTTGGCCCGCAACTAATGCTAAGCTGGTATGTTTTCATTATAACTACTGATATGTTATGTGTATTTTCTAATGCTTATTATGCTGGGTTTAGAAATTTATTTATAGAATTTTAATTATAATTTGAGCCTAGAATTAGGTTAGGATCTATGGGATCTATGGGATCTATGGGATCTAGGAATAGTAGGAGGTGACCCTACAATGGTCTTATTAGTCCCCTGTGAAGCCCGTGGAGGTCCTTGAAGATTGTGACAATCCTCAAAGAAGACCCCCATAACTAAAACATTTAGTTCTAGGTAAGGCTGCATAAGGGAAAAGCTCAGTTGTTGATTTTTCTCTTTCTTTAGGGTGTATAGCGATACCCGACCGCATTGTCCTATTTTGTTAATTAATTTAGCTTAATTTATTTTGGGTGCGCAATAGAAACAATCTACTTTTGCATGTTTCTTTCAGTGGTGTGTTTCTATGCTGAAATGCTTGGAATGTTAGGCTCCTAGAAAAATTAAATTTTTTACCTCTCCTAAATCTAAACAAATTGAACATAGAAGTAAAAAACTCATAACCTCACATAAATTAAAGCCCTAGGAACAACTTAAATAAATTAGATTTTGCGAAAGATGATAGCACATTGTTTGTTCTCTTTGAATTGGGTGCTTCACCCATTGCAAATAAAGGATCATCTGGCCTTTGAGGATGACCACCCTTCTTCAAGGAAGTGTACCTTCTCTTTTTGATTTGGACACAACCACTTCTAACTGAATATCATTGTAGGCATAAAATGCATACCCAAGGCCTTAAAATGAATTGTAAGTCAAAACATAAAAAAAAAAATCACAATTTGTTGCATTAGTAGATGCATAGCTTGCCAAACATTATCTTAGGGATAGGGAGTGAGTTAGGTTCATAATTTCTTTCTAAAATACAATAGCCTAGCTATCTTACATTCATAAGACCAGACTCATGATATTTAAAAATTTCTTAAGTGGAGTTAGTTAGCAACCTTTCAAGAGGGTTATAAGTCAAAAAGAGTCAGGGATAGGTTCATTTTTCCTCAAATGAGAGAAAGAATCAATAATTTCTAGAAAATTTATATTAGGTTGAATTTCTAACTTATGTTAGGAGCATTTATAGACTTAGGTTCTATGAATTTTGCAATAAAAATAAACTCTGTCCTACTTCTCCATATAATTTAGGGGAAAAATCTCTAGTATATTGAAGATCCATCAACTTTAGGAGTCCTTATTAAGTAATTGAATCCATTATAAAGAAATATGTTTATTTTTCAAGATAATATATTAATTCTTTAACGACATATTTGATTATCCAAATAAGTACCCCCAAGATCTACGTGGTGTTCTTAATTAAATTCCCACTATGTTCATTTAATAAAAATTATAGCTTTTATTTTTTTTGTAGATTCTCCCCTATTTTAGCTTTTTAAAATGGGTTTATTTGTATTTTTTTATATTTAGTTATGATATTTTAAAGTTCTAACCATTTAAATTAATTTTTAACCCTAATTAATCAATTTATATAGTTAGCACCACGTCAATGTTGATGCAACAGAACTTTCCACGTGGTGTCTAGATATTGGTTATTTAAATTGTCCCACGTAGTTCCTAATTCAATGATGGATGATGCACTTTTTCCTCAGCCATTCGATCATCGATCAAATGGCTAGATTAATCCTATGGATTAAAAAAATTTAAATAATAAATCAATGTTGTCCATTCCAATCATGTGGAATGGATGGCGGGTGGCACGTCATCAACCTTTGGCGAGAGACAAATATCATTCATCTTTCACCACTTGATTTGAGCTTGTTAAAGCTTGTTTGATGGCAAAATCAATTCCAAATCAATCAAGGGTTATGGTTGGATTCACGTTGAACCACAACATTTTTCACAAAAGACCAACCATCCTAAGGTTTTCTATGGTTTGCCAGAATTAATCTCATCGAAGCTAAACACTGATGGCCCAATGAGTAAGGTATCTTCCCATTGAAGATGTGAAGCCTTATTGAGAAGATCACGAGCTACCTCCCCATCGATTATCCTATGGACCAAGCACCATTGTGAACCTCAGTAGAGTACATCTAAAAGTGATTTATTATGGTCGAATCAAGTGGTTCTCAATTTATTTTGACTCTCTATAGTGAGAGAAAGGTGTGGGTGAAGTTAATTTAAATTTGGTTGAGGTTTAGTGGAGTTGGGTGTGAGGGAGGCTCACGTTTGAAGTGGTGCTGGTCTCACCTGGTGGGGTGCACGGGATGCTCTAGTAACTTGGAAAACTAATGATGGAGTGTGTTTAGTTTGGATAGTGGAGGAGGTGTGTACCTTTCTCCCCATGTAAACCAACCAAAATGATTGGTTCAGTTTTGGCGGCCAGTTAGTAGGGGTGGCCAAAAATGGCATGAGACTGGTGAGGTGGAGGTCCCCTAGTGGTTAGAGAGATTTGGTGGTCTACATGAAGTGGATAGCCCATGGAGGCTGAACAAAAGGATTTCCAAGGTGAGACAGACCTCACTTTGGCAATGGCTAAGCCCACCATCATTAAATCAGGTTGTTTTAGTGGCTCTATGCTCAAGGAGTGTTAAGGGAGGATGTCATGGACAAAGGGGGTTAGTAGGCCTTCCAAATTGGGATTATGTCTTATTTTAAACCCTTGGTTCCTTAGTTTAGCCTGAATTGAGTTCACCATGGATTGGGTCCACTTGGGTAAGTCAAGGTGGACCAAAGGGTGAATCATGCCAAGTTTGGTTGGGTTGGCAAAATTTGACCCATATAGGACAATTTGAATCTAATTGGATTTGGTTTACCAATTGACCAAATTGGGTTAAGAAGGCTATTGGGTTAAGTTCAAATGATAAATTATAACTTATTTATTCAATTAGTTTGATTCAATTTGCATTATATTTGGATTTGAATCATATGGGTCATATGGGTCAAATGTCTAAGTTGATCAATATGATCAAATTGGTCGAATTGAGTTGAATGGGTAGTTGAGTTATGTTTGATTGATCATTTGAAAGTGATTGAAGGCTTTGATTTGAATTAATTTGGTTTAGAATGGGTTTTGATTCAATTTGACCCTTTTTGGTCAAATTAGACTAAATGTTCAATTGGGTTAAGTTGATCAAATTGGTTTTAATTTATGGTTGGAGAGTGTTCCAGAGTTAATTTGTGAATGTTTAAAGGTATTAGTTCAATTCAATTTAGTTTAGAATAAGTTTTGGCTCAATTTGGCCATTTAGGTCAAATTGAGTAACTTTGATCAAATGGCCAAATAGGCTCATTTAGGTTCAATATGTTCCAATTGAGGTATTGGTCATGATCAACAAGCATTTTTAAAGTGATTAGATGGATTGATTTGGTCTAAATTGAATCGTATCAAGATTTAACTCAGGTAAAATTGGGTCAAGTGAGCTAATTGGTTTGCTTGGATTCAATTAGGATCAATTAAAGGTTAAAACATATTCAATGATAAATTTAGTGTTGATTGGTAGCTTTGATTGCATCAAATTTGGGTTGGATTGAATTTTGACTCATTTGGACCTTTTAGGCCAAATGGATCAAGTTGAGTTAATTAGACCAATTGATAAAATTGGATTGAATGGAGTGAATTAGAATCTTCAATTAAGTGCTTGGAATGATCATGAGGCTTGGATTGATTCAATTTGGCTTAAAGCAAATTGAATTTAATTTTGGCCCTATAGGGTTCTATTGACTTCAATTTTGGATGAACTTAACATCATTTCTGAAATTAATAATTAGGACATCTAATCCTAGATTACAAGTCTCCTAATTAGATAGTTAAGACACTACACTTAGTGACCTAGTGCATCCTCGTTGGGTTTGATCTAACCAAATAAGTTTAGGTAGAATCAACCCAAATCCCAAACATGAATTAAATTAAAAGACATACCATTTAAAATTTGAATTTAATTTGACTTAGATTAAGGTTTAATTTAGAGAATTGAACCTAATTACCTAATTTAAGCTAAAAATCACATAAACCAAAGAAATTCAAATAAAATCAAAATAAATCTAAACATATTAAAATAAATCATATCAAATCACATAAAAGAAATTCAATTCCAAATCAAGGGAAAAAATGGTCAACCCTTTTAACATAGGTTTGACTTTATGTGAGTCCCACCAAATCAAAGGTCATCCCACCAAAATTTGATCAAATAATTTAAATGATAGAATAAATATATTTAATCATGAATCTAAAGATGTTTAATTTTATTAAGGCCTTAATTATGTTAATTAGACCACTTAGTCTATATGGGCCTAAATGAGTCCTGTTGGGTTCAAACCCAAATTAAATAAAATCAACTCAATTTGATTATTCAAAATTATTTGAAAATGATAATTAAACTTAATCCAACCCACCATTTGTTCCAATGTGACCAATTTGGTCATTTGACCTCAATGAACCCAAACTTAATCCATTTAAGTCTAATTTGAGCCAAATTGGTCAAAATTAAAATAACTTCAATCTAATTGAAATCAAACTCTATGTCAAAATTAGTAACTCCAAATTATCTCACACATGGGTTTAAACATGCTTAGAGTCCAAACATAATCTAATTTGGTCAAAAATGGTCATTTCACTCAATCAAATTCAACTTAACCCATTTAAGGTCAGATGGGTCAAGTTGACTTGGAATTTAATTAAATCCTCATGTGGCATGCTAATTGGATTCTTAATTATCCAATAGACAATTAATGATGATTTAAACTTAAATCTAAAGCCAATCAATAAAAGGAAGTGTGACTAAATTATTTAAAATTAAATTGAATCCAAATGCCATGAACTGGATTCAAACCTCCAATTCAACTCAAATGGACTTGGGTTAAACCTAAAGTTCACATTGGGTTTGATTTAGGAAACCAAACACATTCCTAAGGGCAGTGGTGGTGATGCCAAAAGCCTCCAAAAAAATACATCAAAAGGATGAGGTGGAAACCATGTAAAGGGAGAAGGAATCAAAAAGTAAGAAAGGAAAATCCTATTTCCCCTCCTAAGTACCTCATCCACCTCTGCTTCAATTAGTTTTGGCTTCTTTCTAATTAATTGATAGCCTCCAAAGAGAAATCAAGGGGATACAGTGGTTTCCTCCATGGAAAGCAAGAGAGGATCTCCCATGAGAAGGCTCTGCCCAAGGAGAGAAAGGGGAGGAAAATGCTTCATCCCCTCAAACCTTTCATCCAAACACATTCACAAGGTCAAGAGGGACCAAAGCAGCCCATTAGCCAAGCCCCTCACCACCGGTTACCAAATTTTGGCCACCTAAGAGCTTGTATACATGGCTTTTGTCCATGTATGGTAAGAGAGAAAAGAGGCCCTCTCCTCTCCATATTTTCATCCCAACACTCTCCAAAGGTGAAGAGAAGAAGAAACGAAGTGTTCCCCCATCCTCTCACTGGTGGCAAGCCAAAATTTGACCAAAGCCTTTGGCCAAGCTCTCGACCAAGGATCCCAATGGAGGAGCACAATTTCTTCCCCCAAATTTGATGTCCCTAGACATTCTATCAGTGAAGGTGAATTCAATCGAGTCTTCCCCCGATCCTTATACCATCGATAAGCTAGAGAATAGCAAAAATTGACAACAAATAGCCACAAGGTGGTCTCCACACCATTTTGTGAGGAGGCAAGCCATCAAATCGCATCCATGGCTTTATCCCATCAAGGCAAAGGTGCTTAGAGCACAGTGACTATCGAGGACCATTGCTAATGAGGAATTCTTCAAAACTGATGCGTTAAGCAATTTGTTTGGTACTTTGTGAAGAGAATTTGATCCCCATGGAGATCAAACCATATGGATTGATTGCAAATCGATCCTTGATTATTTTTCAATTGAAACCATGCTAAAGTTTCTCTTAGATCACCAAAAATCAGTGGGATTTAACGGACGGTCTTCAGTTCTCTGATGAAAAGAGATGGAGATAATCCCCATTTTTTGTTCCTTTTATTTGGAATAGATGGCCATGATCTAGCCAAAAGGTATGATTAAATCCCTATAGGAACCACGAGCAAAATTGTGATAGTCCCATCTTCGATCGAATGGTCGTAGGTCATCCCACGCGGCCACCACTTTTGACATGGGATCCATGTGGATCCCACATGGACCAATGGTGCCACACCATGTTGGTGTCGCCATTTAAAATCATTAAAAATATAAAAAAATGCCAAATTTTTCCAAAAATCATATAAAATAAAATCTAAATCTAAAAATACAAATGAGGACTCTATGAACTAATTTCACTTTAATTAAAATTAATCAAACTCAAATTAATTACAAACTATTAATTTAATCAATGTGAAGCTTTGAAGAATTGAAATTGAGGTTAAAATACACCTTGGAAAAATATTTCATGAATTAATTCAAATTATATCAAAAGAAATTAAATTTCAAACTCCAAACCATAATTTTAATGAAAAAAATTAATATTAAATGAAATAACTCATGAAAATTCATCAAATCACTTTAAATTATCATAATAAACTATAATAAATTTAAACACACCAATGAAATCCACTAAAACTTACTACATCATAAAATGGACTAATTTGGCAATTAATTAAATTAATTAATCCAATTAATCAACCTAAACTTATTTAAATCATAATAAATCATCCAAAACTCAAAAAATTCCAAATGAATCTTCTATAGAGGAATCAAAGAAAAATAAAACCTCTAAGTAATTCTTTCTAAATCAAGCTTAATATAGGTTTTAAGAAAATAATTAAAATTTAATTAAACTTTAATCATGCATCTGATTAAAATGAAACTTTAGAAAATTTAAACTAGCAAGCAACAATACGTAAGGAAAGTTATATGATCTTGGGGATTAGGGAGTTATTTTAGGTTTTTAGATTCTTTCCTAAAAAAAATGCTCTAACCATCTTACATACTTGATACTTGGCATCATGGATTTAAATATGCTTAGGTGGTGTTAGCTAGCAGCCCTTCCAGGTGGATTATAAGTCCAGAAAAGTCAAGGATGGGTTTATTCTTTTAAATGAAAGGACAAAAAAAATAATTCTCAAAAGTGAAACTAGGTCGAGCATTTGACTTGTGTCAAAAGCACTTATAGACTTAGTTTCTAAATCATCTTACTATAGTAAGTCTTCAACCCTACGCATTTCCAAAATCATGTGCTGCTAGAATTTAAGTCCTTGATTTCTAGAAAAATTTCAACTCAAAATCAAAATTAAATTTAAATTCC
This sequence comes from Cymbidium sinense, assembly GCA_021442155.1. NCBI lineage: Eukaryota > Viridiplantae > Streptophyta > Magnoliopsida > Asparagales > Orchidaceae > Cymbidium > Cymbidium sinense. The sequence goes on from CM038221.1 coordinate 94,946,762, forward strand.
AAATTTTAAGATAGTTGAAATGCCTATTGGCACTTCAATATCAATAGGCATTTCCAACTTAATCTAAATTAGCTTCTAAAAAGAAGTCTTTCCATTTTGGATTATTCATAATTGAAATTCCAAAATATCATTTTTGTTCTTAAATCATCTTAGAAATCTATAAAAATAATAGCTTATTTCTTTAATCAAGAGTATTCTTAGGAAGAGGTCCTCCATTCCTAAAAAGGGGCTTCCCCTTATAGGAAACCATGAACCCAATTTAAAATAAACCCTTCTCTACTTCCCATATAGTTCAAGAAAAAACTCTCTGGTACATGAAAGACCCATTAGCCTTAGAAGTCTATTATTAAATAATCAAATTCATTATAATATAACACATTTATCTTTTGAGATAATATACTTACTCCTTAATGATGTATTTGATCATCCAAATAAGAAATTCTTAAAAACTATGTGGTGTCATAAATTTTTTCCACTGGTTCATTTGGGTCAACTTGGGTTAAGGTCTAATTTGGTTTGATTTGTTTCAATTAGATTGTAATTAAGATTTAATCAAGTTAAATTGAGGTTCAAATAATTTTATGTGAGTTCAATTCCAAGTGGATTAGGTTAATTTTGTATTTATCCCTTTTAAGAGAAAATGGGTCAAACTGGGTCAACTTAGCCAATTGGCCAAATTGAATCCTAATGGGTCAAATTAGGTTTGAAATCATTTGAACTTGGTTAAGGTTTGATTTATAATCAAATGGTTTTATGCTTGAAAAGTTGATTGGGTTTAAGATAAGTGTGTCCTACCTAACCTGGGCTAGGGTCTAGCCTTAGGTTTAAGCCCTATTAGTCTTATAGGCTTAGGGGTTGGTGTTTACATTGCTAGTAGAAGTGTCTTAGTTCTAGGATGACCTTAGTTCCTAGATTAGGTCTTAAGTCTAAGGAGATGATTATCAACCTCACTCCAAAAGTGAGGCAAACACACACACACACACATATATATATATATATATATATATATATATATATATATATATATATATATATATATATATATATATATATATATATATATATATATATATATATATATATTCAAGTTCATTAAGTTTTAAACTATTCAAATGCATTAGTTATTTTTATAAGTTTCTTGTTATAATTAAATAGCTTCATTATTAGATGAATTTCCATTTAATAATATCAATTAGTCAAATAAGATTGAAGTCAAGTTTTGGCTCTAATATAATATAGTCTAACCTAAAGTGTTGATTAACATGCATTTGCATCAATATGATAGATAGTAGTTCACATGATTAACTATAGCATAGCTTGAATGCTAAATGTTTTGAATAATATGATACTAAGGTCATAATGTTCATAGTTCAAAAGGGAAATAAATGGAGATAATCTATTTAAAATAAAAAATAATACAATTAAGTACATGTGTATACTCAAATCCATGATGTCATTTAGTATTAATGACTAACTAAATTATGGATTGACTTAGTCATATGTCTATGACTTAGTTAGGTAAAAACTAAATAATAGTAGCTGATCAATTTCATTTGAACTTGATCCAAAGTGGATATCAAATTCAACAACTAAATCTTATAGTTTTTTAAGAAGGTTTCCTTACTAATAATGAGTTAGATCATAAATATGCATGACCTAATCATGAGAATTATTCAATTATATAAGCATGATTGAGAGGATATCAAAAATGTTGATTTAACAAATGTCTTATGTGTTGTAGGGAAACATATAATCAAATGGGTTGGTTAAGTGTTAGAAAACATAGATAATGAACATTACTAAGTCAATTGAAGAAGATAATTCATGCCATGATGCAATTATTTGCTAGATTGACCCAGAAGTAAATTAAATCCTAAGATATTACGTTGGGTGATACTAAGTTATGTTCTTTCCTGGTAGGTCGACCTACATCAAGGAGGAGATCATCCTATATGCATATCTAGTAATTTGAATAGGGTTGATTTATAAATTCAATATCATAAAAGGTTAAAATTGAGATAATATTAATTAGATTCATAAATCTACAATGCAAGTGTCTGCACATGATAGATGTTTAATCTAATACAAATCTACTATAAAGTGAAGTATATTAGAAGTTTTATGATATTTTTTAACGTAATTATTTAAAGGAAATGTTTAGCTTAACCAAGTGATCAAATATGAAAATGAATGATTTTTATACGATTTTTTTAAGTTAAGTTGTTTAAAGGTTTTCAATTAATTTATTAAAATTCTCTCATTTAATTTGGTTTATTTTTATTAATTTTATAAATTTATAATATTAAACAATTTTATTAATAAAAATTATTAATAACTTCGATAAAAATTTTGAAAAATATTTATAATTTAAAAGATTATTTAAATTATAATTGGAAAATTTTAAATATATTTATAAATTATTAATTATTATCTTAATATTTAAATTAATAATTAGGTTTTAAAATTAAAATTAAACTAATTTTTTCAATTACTGTACTAATTAAAAAATTATGACAATTTGTAATCAACATAAGTTATCATTTTAAGTATTTCCCAATTTTTATGATTTTCGTCATTTTTAATTATTTATTTTAATTTATCAAATTAATAATTTTAATGTGATAATTAATTTCATTATTCAAATTCCTTCAAAAAATAATAAATTTTTATATAAATTTTCTGTTATCTGCTTGAACATTTAGTAAAATTTTCATAATTTTTTTAAATTCTATTCTTCTTTTTCATAATTTTTAAATATGTTTGATTACTTTTAAAAATTCATAAAATGTTCTTTATAATTTGAAAAATTACAAAAATTTTACACTAGTCTTAGAATAACATTTTGAGTGTTTTTTTTATTTTTTATAAATGTATTTTCTTAATTTTCTTATTTTGGAATAATTATCTAATTTTCAAAATTCATAAAATATCTTTCAAACTCAAAATATCATGAAATTCTTATAATAAGTAAAAATTTTTATTTACAAATTTTTAGAATTCATTTAATTTGGTTTATTTTTATTAATTTTAAAATTTTATAATTATTAACAATTCTTATTAATAAAAATTATTATAAACTTCATTAAAACTTTTGAAAAATATGTATAATTTAAAAGATTATTTAAAATATATTTGGAAAATTTTAAATATATTTATTAATTATTTATTATTATCTTAATATTTAAATTGATAACTAGGTTTTCAAATTAAAATTAAATTGATTTCTTCAATTAATATTCCAATTAGAAAATTTATGACAATTTGTAATGAACATAAGTTATTATTTTAAGTATTTCCTAATTGTTATGATTTTCGTCATTTTTAATTATTTATTTTAATTTATTCAATTAATAATTTTAATGTGATAATTAATTTCATTATTCAAATTACTTCAAAAAATAATAAATTTTTATATAAATTTTATGTTGTGTTTGAACATTTAGTAAAATTTTCATAATTTTTTAAAATTCTATTCTTGTTTTTCATAATTTTTAAAATTGTTAGATTACTTTTAAAAATTCATAAAATGTTCTTTACAATTTAAAAAATTACAAAAATTTTACACTATTCTTAGATTAACATTTTGAGTGTTTTTTTTAAATTTTTCATAAATGTATTTTCGTAATTTTTCTTATTTTTCTTATTTTGGAATAATTATTTAATTTTCAAAATTCATAAAATATCTTTCAAATTCTAAATGTCATGAAATTCTTACAATGAGTTAGAATTTTCATTTGCAATTTATTTAAAATTTTAATAATTTTCTTTCATATATAGTATTTTTGAAATTTTAAGTAGTGCTAAAATCTATTGAAAATTATATACTTATTTATTTTAAATTAGAAAATTATAAAAAATTATTAAGAGGCTTGATATTAATTAAAAATTATATAACTATTTAGACTGAATCCATCTAGTTCATTCGCTAGGCCAAAATTCATCAAGCTTATGGTTGTGTTGATCTTAACAGCAAATGAGTGGTCAAAGTGGGACGGAGAAGGCTTGATTTTGCTTGTGGAGTTCAGGAGATGGTGGCTAAACTCTTCAATTATATAGACCACATTAAACACAAGTTCAATCATGATTGAGCTCAGTTTATTATAATTTGGCTACCATTTCTATCCAATTGTGACTAGTGGAGATTGTATAGGAGTGGATAGAGGGATAAGGATGGATTAAAGCGGATCCCACAATGATTACCATTGGAGAAGGTTGCCAACACTATAAAGTGAGCTATGGGTAGCCCAAGTTATACATCAACCCCTCAGACCTAACATGATATGAATCTAAGCCCAATTAGGGTCAGAGCAACTGAGAGATTTGACATTTGATTGAAATTAAGTGTGAGTTATGATGAATTTTGCTTAATGAGTCAATTTTACCCATTAAAACCTATGTCTTTGTCCAATTAAACTGACCGACAAAGGTTTGTCAAAATAAGTTCGTGAACCATAGTATTATTGTGAACATTCTCCTTTAGCTCCATACGAAAGTTGATGGAAAGATTTATCCATTTGACTATTCACTTTGAATTTTAAAATGGGGTGTGCCCATTTGAGCTCAATTTGGACACTTTAACTCATTGGATTTATGTGAAGCACATGTAGTAGCAAAGTTGACTTGAGCTCAATTGCTTGGTACATCTTTGGCTATAATGATGCTTAAGGGAAATTTAGTTTGGTCTAATTGAAGCCCTAATTGGCATGTGAGTGTTAATTAGTTAAAGCTATTCTCATGGCCATTTTGGATTGGATCAATGGGTAATTGAGCTAACTAAAGTGCAAAGAATGTATGATGTGTAAAGAGATATTCTCAGCCATAATTTGGGCTAATTAATTTAGAACCTAAACCTATTTAGATGTTATTTTTATGTAGTTATGGCAAGGGGTGGGTGGGAGTGGATAGAGGAATAAAGATGGATTGAAGGGGATCCCACCAATGATTACCATTGGAGGAGGTTGCCAACACTATAAAGTGAGCTATAGGTAGCCTAAGTGATTCATCAACTCCTCAGACCTAGCATGATATGAGTATTAGCCCAATTAGGGTAAGGGTAAATGAGATATTTGACATTTTATTGAAATTAATGTGAGTTATGATGAATTTTGCTTAATGAGTCAATTTGACCCATTAAAACCTATGTCTTTGGCCAATTAAATTGACCACAAAGATTGGTCAAAATAAGTTCATGTGAACATTCTCCTTTAGCTTCATGCTAAAAGTTGATGGAAAGATTTATCCATTTGACAATTCACTTTGAATTTTAAAATGGGTGCCCATATGAGATCAATTTGGACAATTTTCACTTATTGGATTTATTTGAAGCACATGTAGTAGAAAAGTTGAATTGAGCTCAACTAAACAATCACTTGGGACATCTTTGGCTATAATGATGCTTAAATGGAATTTAGTTTGGTCTAATTGTGTGAGTGTTAATTAGTTAAAGCTATTCTCATGGCCTTTTGGGATTGGATCAATGTGTAATTGAGCTAACCAAAGTGCGAAGACTATATGAGGTGTCAAGAGATATTCTTAGCCATAATTTGGGCTAATTAATTTATAACATTAACTTATTTAGATGTTATTGTACTCATGTGCTAATTTATTGAAAGCATCATCTAATTCTTCATATGAAATTTCCACACATACCTCGGTTGTAGAATCCACATCATCCATAAGACATAGATTTGCTTCTTCCTCTAAAGTATCTTAACTAAATTCTTTTGTATCATAATTTTCCCAAAGTGCTCTTTTCTTTTTCGTTTGAGGCTTTTTATTTTTCCAAGAATTTTTCTTTTTTGATTTATTTTTTTTTTATCAACAGTGTCTGGGCAATCACTTCTTACATGTCCCAGATTTTTACAATTGTAGCATACAATTCCTTCACTTACATTCAACTTTTTAGGAGAAAATTTATGAAATTTAGACTTTATATACCTGTGCTTTTTTTCTAATCATATTTCCCATTTCTTAGAAAGCATTGCAATCTCATCACTATGAACATCTGACCATGAAGAGTTTTCCTCACAAGTGTTCTCCATCTATAAAGCAATTAATTTTTCTCTCTCTTTCTTTTGGAATGAGTCATTTTGATCCCTTTGTGCTATAACAAATTCATACGCTATCAAGGAACCAAGAAGTTGCTCGAGTCTATATGTAGTCAAATCCTTAGCTTAACTAATATTAGTAACTTTTGCATCCCATTCTTTTGGAAGGCATCTTAGAATTTTATAAACCAAATCTTTATTTTTATATTTTCTTCCAAGTGAATGCAAAGTATTAATAATTTTTATGAAATGAGTGCACATATTAAAAATGCTTTCTTTTGGTAACATGCAAAATAATTCAAATTCATGAACTAATCTATTTATATAGGCATCTTTAACTTCATTAGTACCTTCATAAGTAATAATTAATTTATCCCAAATTTCTTTGTAGTAGTAAGCATAAAAATTCTCATATAATCATCAGGAAGTAAAGTATAATATAGAATGTTACAAGCTTAGCATTTAATTCATATAATTCTCTTTCAAAAGTATACCATTCATCAAAGGGTTTATCAACTTTCAAACCATTTGTTTCAATAGTGGGTGTGTGGTATTGATGTGTCAACATATGCCACATTCCAAAATCTTATCCATGAATAAAAGTACTAAGTAGTTTTTCCAATAATCAAATGGAACATTATCAAATGAAGGTGGTCTATGTGTAGACTATCCTTCAGGTAGTTCACCCTTAGGAAAAACTTTTACCAATGTGATCAAACTCAAGGATGTTAAGCCACAAATTGAGCAAAGGCTTTGATACCAATTGTTATGCAGTTATGGCACCCAAGAGGGGGTGGGTGAATTAGGGTTTTAAAATTATTTCCAAATTCAAAATTAATTGAAATGGTTATACTTTAATGAATCACACCAACAACTAGAAATAATAAAGAAAGTAAAGGAAAAATGTAAAAGAGAACACACATATTTTTACATAGTTTAACCAAACCCCAAAAACTAACTTAGGTCCACACCTAGTCACCCAAGCAGAATTGAAAATCAAAGTTGAGATTATAATAAATCTCTCATACTCTCCTTCACGTGCAAGTACAACTCAACACCTACTTTCCTTCATGGGAAGTACAACCCAACAAGATGCAATAAAGAATAAGATAAGTGATACAAAAAACTAAATCTCGATTTAAAATTATTTTGCAGTCCAAACCCAACTATAACAATATTAAGGCAAGTAAAATAAAAGAAAGAGAGCTCACTTAGGTAGTATTTAAGATTGAAGTCAATGAACAATCTTGAAAGAAATATTTGATGCAAGTATTTAAGATGTTTTATGAGAATATGAGAGCTTGAAATAATAATGATTTAAGTTGATAAATTTAAAGTATAGCACAATAATGATTTGAATGATAAACCACAACAATTGTTATATGGAAACTTGAATTATGTAAAGATCAAATTAATATAAAATACTAAAACACATAGACTCATTTAAAGTCTATTTCACAATATCTATGATATATGCAAATGATAAGATAATTTATAAATAAGAAAACTTGTTACTCACAAGTATTATATTCAAAATAACAACACAAGATGAATTTCACTTAAGGACAATAAAAGAAGAGAGTAAGAGAATTGCAAGCATAAATATTAATCCAAATAAATTCAATGTTTTAGCCAACTAAAGAACAAAGTGGAACGAAATGTTAAGCATCAAATAAATTGACTAATAGATATGAAACTTCTGGCCAAGATAGAGATCAAGGTTATATAGAAAGATTAAACACTAAGTAAATTAGAATAACCTTATGATGATCTTGACCAAGGGTGTTCTCACCAATCCTCCAATTCTTTTCAAGCAAACTTCAAAGAAATCATCTGTAAGAAGGAAGAGAAAGGATGATGAAGAAGTTAGCACTTGATTAACCAAAAGAAATCTCCAAGAAAATTTTTCATAATAAGTGAGGAGAAATAGCTAAGAAGATTTAACCTAGAATTAAGACCATTATTTATAAAGATGGAGACTAAGAGGGGCTGACCAAATAGAAGGTAATTAGAGGAAAAATATTTTAGGGAATAATTCAACTTAAGCCAATCAAATAAAATTTAAATCTCGTGAGAGAAAAATTAGCCAGGGCTATATGGAGGGAAATCAAATTTGGAAATAATTTAATTTGAACCAATCATATAATTTAATTTTCATGAGGGAAATTTGGCCAAGGCATTATGGAGGGGATCCAATTGGAAAATAATTTAATTTGAACAAATTGATCACATGATATAAACTCCAATTTAATTTGAAAATAAAAGATCATGTGGGTCAACCAAGAGAGAGGAAAGTGGAGCACATTTTGAAATAGTAGCATGACTCCATTAAATTAGTTAAATGAAAAAGAAATTAATTTAAATTTGTTTTCATTTAAATTAACCAATTGATAAGGCTGATCAAAATGATTTGAAATATGAGTTCAATAAAGATCTAAAATAAAATTTTATGAGATATTCAATCAACTAACTTTGATTGAATGAAAAGGGAAAGAAATAATCCTAAAACACGTTAATTTAAATCCAATAAAAATTTGGCCAAGCCACTTTCCAAAAAATAGATTAAATCTAATTTAATGCACTCAATTTCTTTTGAATGATGATGGAACAGATTAAGAAGCTTTTTGAATTGATATACATCATGTGAATAATTTGAATTTAAATGTACGTATGACCGCCAATGGGACTTTTCAAAAATAAACTATTAAAAATTAGAAAGAGAATAATTCCATGGCTCATTTGAATTTAAATTTGAATTAACTTAAATTAAATTAGATTAATTTAAATTAACCTAATTAAATTAAGATAGGGGCAGCCAAATCATGCCATAAATAGCTAAGATCAAATTTGCACATATATGAAAATGAATATTCAATTTAAATTCAAAATAATTCAAATTTAAAAATTCAAATGAATGAATTTATAAAAAATAAAAAATGATGGAATTATTATGGAAATAATTTGAATAATTCTTACATAATTTATTAAACAAATAACCATGAAAAATTCAGCCAAGATAGGTTTAGGATGACTCTCTACCTATCAACATATCTTGATGCCATAATAAACGATCTTGTAATCTGGCTGAACAATGTGAATCATAAGCTTCAATAGTGGCCCATATCTACTCCTTAGTGGGCTTTGTTGGAGGCATGTCATATGGCCTTTTACAAATAAAAATTGTAGCAAATTTGAAAGATAGAAGCATATAAATTTTATAGGCATCATAAAAAGATAATAATATCAAAGCGTGAGTTATACTTGTTTTTTATTTAGTCTTTTAGACTTTTACAATATTTCCATTTTACATATAATTTTCAATTTTTATGGACTTGATAGATTCGATTTATATTTAGATGTAGTTCACTTTGAGCGTTGAATCTAGATTTATATTTAAACCCAACACTTTTGGGCAAGTTGGGTGTGTTTAGACTTAGATCTAATCTTTAGACATGATAGATTTGAATTTAGGTTTAAATCCAGTCCCTTTCGACTTGATAGATCTAGATTTATATTAGATATGATCCCTTTGGACATGATAGATCTAAATTTAGGTTTAGATCTAGCCCCTTTGGATGTGATAGATTTAAATTTATGTTTAGATCTAGCCCCTTTGGACATGATAGATCTAAATTTATGTTTAGATCTAGTCCCTTCAGACATGATAGATCTAGGTTTAGGTTTAGATATGGGCACTTTAAACATGATAGATCTAGGTTTATATTAGATCTAGTCCCTTTAGACATGATTCATCTAAATTTTTGTTTAGCCCCTAAACATGGGTCTAAATTTTGAATTTATGTTGGTCCATTAAGGATGTATTAAATCTAAATTTGAATTTCTTTTATTAGACAAAATTCCTCTTCGATGGAGAATTTTTCTTATACTACAAGACATATAATATTTTCCCCAATTGATAGGGGAACTTCCCTTTTTATATGAAAATATTCTTCTCGATCTCAAATGCTAATAATATTTTATCATTTTGGCCAATTGACATAGAGTTAATTTTGACTTTTGTGTTTATAAGGCATAACTACTTTAATAGTTATGCATAACATCTTTTGAGATATTATCTATTTATAAGGGAATAGGCCTTACTCCTATGTATCAATAAGCTGATAAGCTCTTCTTTTGTTTACTTTTTTTTGATAATGTAAGGTCTTTCCAAATTTGGGTCAAACTTTCCACCAATCTGATAATGGAGAATGATAAGGCTTCTGTGCACTAGCACTAGTTCACCTGTTTTGAAGCTTTTGGATGAACCATATGATCATGAGCCTAGGTCATCCTTGCTCTATATGTTTTCAGGTTTTGTTGAGCTTACAGAGAAATTTCAACTAAAGCTTCAAGCTCTTTAAGTTGTATTCAAACATTTTCTTCTGTTGTGGATTCATTTTAGATCGTAATATGAAGCGAAGGTAGTTATACTTCAAGAGGAAGTATGGTTTGTTTCTTGTGTGGCAATCTTGTATGTGGTGTGATATGCCCATAAAACCTCTATTAATTTATCATGTTATTCTCTTTATTTGTAAAGAGAATTTTCTTGAGGAGTCTGACCAATATTTTGTTAAATTCTTCTACAAGCCATTAACTCTTAGATTATATATCAAAGAATATCTCCAATCTATCTTTTATTTCTCAATGAAGTGATAAATTTTGGCATTCTTAAAGACAATGTCAATAACAAATGTAATTCATTGAGATACTCCAAATCAGTAGATGATATAGTCTTGAAAGAATTTTATTACACAATCTTCTTTGACTTCTCTTAAGGGAATTGCTACTGCTCATTTTTAGAAGTAATCAGTGGCATCCATAATGAAGCGATGTCCTCTAGATGATGGAGGGTCTAATGAACCAATTTCATAAGTTTCCAAACTTTCAAATGGCCATGATGCTAATGTTGGATGCAAGAAACTAACAGGTTGATGCAACATGTCTCGCATGTATTTGACACTAATGACATTCTTAAACCATGTTGTCCAATAATATCCCATTTGCTTGACTATAATCTTCATCTTAGGACCAAATTAGTGTGCACTACTATTTGACCCTTCATGGACTTCAGCTATTGCCACCTTGTCTTTGTCTGGTGCTAGGCATCGCAACCACATTTGGTCAAATGAAAGGTAATATACATCTCATTCACAAGAAAATATAGTTGTTCTCTTTGTGAAATTTGGTGAGCCTTTGATTTATCTTTTGGTAAACTACCACCTTTAAGATAAGTATTAAATGACTCCTGCTAATCATCTCTCTCTTTTATTATCAAAATTTCTTGATTTTATTTAGCTTTAAAAGCTTGAAGAATGGCTGGTGCTAACATTACCTTAGACTATTATTATAAATGTCTCTCCTTGAGGATCTACCATTCTTTAGCTAACTTAGCTAATGCATCAGCCTTACCATTTTCTTGATGTGGCACCCTTGTAATTATTGCTTCAGGAATTTCTTTCAGGAGCACTAGTGAATGCTTATGATAAAACACCAATTCAGGCTTGTTTATCTTGAACCTCAATTATTTATTGAATAATAAGTTAAAAATCTCTACAGATATGATGCTTTTTTATTTTCATATTATTTTCTAGCTCTAAGCCCATGATTAATGCTTCATTTTCATCCTCATTATTGATTCAAGGTTCAGTCATATTGTATGAATATCAAAGTATGCCACTTTGAGGTCAACAATATTAAACCAATTCCAACCTATATTACAGGTATCCTGATGGTTTAGCTGGCTTTATTGACAAAGGTTCATTGAAGTAAAGCTCCCATTATGATGATTGTTGAGCTTCTTTTACTTTGAAGATTTTCTCATCAAGCAATTTCATGATTGAGTGGAGAATCTACCGGTAAAAGATGAGCAGCTAAAAAGTCAGCTAGAGCATGCCTTTTTATCATCTTTTGTGTGACATATATTATGTTAAATTGGAGGAATATGATTACCCATTTCGTTATGCAATCTGTTAGAGTAGGCCTAGTCATTAAGAATTTAAGAGGATCAACATTGGATACCAATATTATCTTGTGTGATAACATGTAATGATGCAATTTCTAAGTAGAAAATATCAATGTTAAACATTGCTTCTCAATAGAAGAGTATCTTATTTTAGCTCCTATTAAATGTGAAGTTATATAGTAGAGGGCATTCTCCTTCCCTTCTTCATTGTTTTAAGCTAACAAAGCTCCAAGCGATTCATCTAGGTTTGTTGTATATAATAACAATGATCTTCCTATTATTAGTTCCACTAAAATTGGGAGATGTAACAAATATTATTTTAGGTTATCAAATACTTCTTGACAAGCATCATTCCATATAAAAGATACATTTTTTTCATTAATTGAGAAAAGGGCTGACATATCCCTTAGAGATTAAAAATGAACCTCTTGATATAAGCTAACTTGCCTTATAGTGAATGTAGTTGCTTCAAGGTCTAAGGTGATGTCATCTTTATTATTGCTTTGATTTTAGAGAGATTAAGTTTAATTTCTCTATGATGTATGATAAAGCCTAGAAAGTTTCTAGATGTAATGCCAAATGCACATTTTAAGGGATTCATCTTTAAGTATACTTTGAATTCTATCGAATACAACTCTTAAATCACTCATGTGCTCACTTTGAGCTCTACTTTGATAACTAAATCATCAACATAGCATTAAGCATACTTATGTATAATGTCATCGAAGATGTGGGTCATGGCACTTTGGTATGTAGCACCATGATTTTTTAAACCAAATGGCATCACTTTGTAGCAATAAATGCCAATTGGTGTATGGAAGGACGTATGTTTCTCATCTTCTAGAGTCATTTTAATTTGGTTGTAGCCTGATGAACCATCCATGAATGAGAACATATCATAGTTTGATGTATTATCTATCATGAGTTTTGCATTAGGTAAGGAAAAGTCATTTTTTGGGCATGCTTTATTTAAATCCCTGAAGTCGATGCAAACACGAATTTTCCCATTTTCATCTTTCTTGGGATGATATTAATGATCTGATATTTTTCTTCTTGGATAAATTCTTCTTTAATAAGTTTCTTTATTTTAGTGATTACTTACTCTTTAATTTCTAATCGCATTCACCTTGATATTTGTCTTATAGGTGGTACATCACATTTAATGGAAAGTTTATATACAGTTATGTCTGGCGGTAAACCTAACATTTCACTATAATTCCATGCAAAATAGTCTTTGTGTTCACAGAGTAGTACTTTTAATTCTTCCTATTTTTTTATGTGCATTTAGCACTAACAAAGGTTGGCCTAAGATCTTTTTGAGTACCTAGGTTAATTTCTTGAAGTTCATCGACATTAGTTTGCCTTCTCAAACTTTTGGTGCCTCTTTGAGGTTAATTATTAATTCATCTTCAGGTATATTCTCATTTTCAAGCGAAACATCCCTTTGTTCATTTGCATCTTCAAAAGAAACATCTTCTTTTTTGTATACTGCATAGCATGAGCTCATTGAAGGAAATGCTAAAGTGATATATTCTAATCCCCATGTGGTGAACTTCCCATGTCTTATAGAATTTTAAGTATTATCCCATCACCAGGGTTCTTAAATAATCGAGCTTGAATATTTAATTATATTAGTTAAATATTATCCTTAACCAGCTTCTTTAGAGTTGATGAGAAGTTTTAAAAAATTATTATTGAAATGTCTTCTTCCTCAAAATCATCCTCTTCAAATAATTCTTAGTGTGATTTATTGCTCACTCTTATATTTTGTAGAAGAACACCACCATTCATTATATAGCCTCTTCTAGAAGGGACATAAAAAGTTTTTAATTATTCTATTTTCTCTTTTTTTAAGTTGTTAAGACTTTTATATGTCTTTGACACTGTTGTTATCTTCATAGCCTTGTTGGAGATTTTAGATTTGGGTACCCATATTAGAAAAACATAAAATTTTTTAATTATTTTATTTTGTCGTAGTGCTCACCCTCCTTTCTTTAGGTGGTTGAGGCTTTCTTAGGTTGATAACATGACAACTCTTCTTCATCATCCTTTGTATCACTACCAAGGTGAAGAATTGCTTTAGGTTGTTTTGATTCATCAACGCTTTTGCTTTTTGAATCATCGCCTTTTAGCATTATCCTAATAAGTGGAGCTTCATCCTTTTGGGCATTGACTTCTCCTATTTCTTAGGAATAAAGTACTTGACATTATCATAAATCTTGATTTCATGTATCAAGAACGAATTCATGTCACCCTCAATTTAACACTCTTGACCATTTTGAATGTATTTCATACATTGATGGAGGGTTGAAGGCGCTTTCCCATATTCATGAATCCATGGCCTACTAAGGAGTGCTTTGTAAGAAACACTAGCTTCAATCACATGAAATTTAGCTTCTGTATATAGTTTTTCAAAGCATATAGGTAGAATAAGAGACCCCAGAGTTTGTTTCCATTGTTCATTGAACCCTTGTAGGACTATAGTTCTTTCATCTAGGTAACAAGCATCCAAAGCTAATGTTCAGAGTATTTTAGCTATTAAGAGATTGACCAAAGCACCCAGGTAAATTAATATTCTTTTTATATGGTTAGAGTTGCATTCAGCTATAACATAAAGGGGCCAATTATATTCGGTTGTCTCTAACAATAGGTCATCATCACTGAATGTGATGGTTGCTAACTTCTGAGAGGTTAAGTCTTCTTTCGCCATCTCTTCAATAAAGAAAGTATCAAATTATTCTAGATTTTGTAAGATTTTAGTCAATATTTCTCGTATGTCTTTAGATAATAAGAGAGCATCATAGATACTTAATAAAGCTATTAACTTGCATAAATAGGGAATATTATAGTCTACTCCCATTTTGGTGGCCTTTTGATGTTTAGTTGGTGGTTGGGGTAAGACATCTTCATTAATTTGAATTTTTTTCTTTGTCACTAGCTTTTCTCTATGGTGGTGGAAACATTGTCTTTTCACTCCTTAATTGAGTTTGAGTTACTTCTTCTTTGAAATCTTCTTTATTAAAAGAAGTTTCTGAGCTCTGCACTTCTTCAAAATTTTAGAGCTTTCAAGACTCTCTAACTACTTGCCTAGTTTGGGACACAAACTTCTTTAAGCCTAATTTAACCTTTCTTTTGATAGGCTTTTCTTTGGGAAAGAATAGTTATTCCTTAGAGTTAGTTTCTATTACAGTCACGTAACATGTCTCTTTTTAGGTTTGAAATTTTGAATTTTCACTTATGCTTATGACTCAACACATTTCTTTTGAAACTTCTTCTCTAGGATTTTGTGTCAAGTTGTAAGTGGAGAAAGTATTTCTCCAACTTAATTGGTCTTTGTGGAGGTTGTTGATACTCCTCCAAAGATTCAATCATCTTTTATATTTCAGATTTCGGTTTTCAAAATTTTCTCATTTTTCTTGATTTATGAGATTTTGACAAAGAAGCCTAGTTGATTTTTGTCTACTTCTTTGCATTATATAAAAATCGCCCCATGTTGGGCAAGAGTATTGTTGGATTTATTTTAGGTTCCATGGAATTCTTCCAACAAATGCCTTCTATGGCTAGAAAGATGTTGATCATTCTTTAGCCTTCTTTAAGATGACAGTCTCCCAACCACCTTCTTTTTCTATCAGTGGGGCTTTGCCTTTATTATATTTATGTCATGTGTTATGACTGCCTTTACTCCTTTGCCTTTTTGTATTTTGATTTAGGGGTACTATGAAAACATTCATTTTTTTTCCTTTGTAGGATGCACTAATACACTATCAAATAGAGTGAGCTCCCCATTTTGATAACTCCTTTCTACCAGCCTTTCAAGATGAAATATTCTTCAATTGGGTGACTTATAAGTCTATGGAATGGACAATAGTTGGTATCATTAACTTTACATAATTGGTCAAGTTGATGTGGTTCTAGAAATTGCAATCCCAACTTTAGGACAGGCTTGAAAATTTTAGCAGTACATTATCTTTTAAATGAATACTGCTTGGTCATTTTTTCTTGGAGGGTAAGACCTTTTTTTCTTATCCTCCATAGGTTTTACCACTTATCGCGAGGTCGTTGCACCTCCATTTTTTCTTTATCAACTATAAATGTGAACACTATATTCACCTCATTTTTCTTTAAATTGTATGGCTTAAATTACTTTCCATTGCTGGAGAAATTGTTGTTATAGTCGTTTAAGCCTTCTTGCTTAGACAAACTCTCAAACATAGCTACATGATCCAACAATTCTTGGAATGTATTAATCATAGCCATGACTAAGTATGGAGCCATTTGATTATCAATGTTTCCCATTAGGAGTTCTACTGTATATTTTTTCGTGAGTTGTTGATCACATTTTATGCTAATATTTCTCCATCTTGTGATATATTTAGTGACACTCTCATCTTTTTTCCCTTTTCTAAGGTGAGATATACAATTATTACCTTTTTGGTTGCTCCTCGAAATATCTTGATAAAGAGTGTCTTTAACTCAGCAAAGGTTTTTGCTGAGTCATTGGGAAACTCAACATACCATTCAAAAGTTATATTGGTAAGACTTCTAATGAATTATCATAAAAGTAAGGCATCATTTTCTCTTGTGTTTCGACAACTAGCTTTGAACTGGGCTAGATGTTGCTGTAGATTTTTTATGCTTGAAAAGGTGTTAAATTTTGGCATAATGTGCACTTTGGGATACTGTACTTAGTTATATTCAACCGAATATGGTTAGCCTTTTCCAACTAATTATTTCATAGTCTTTGAGATAATGACTGCTCCGACCTTTTTTGACTAATAAGATCTTCCACCTGAGATTTTGTAATTACATCAATCTCCTGGTGAGTACTTTGTGCAACTTCTCCAGGAGGTTCTTGTCATTGTGTTGAAGATATTGGCAAGTTAGGTAAAGCATTATGGATGTCTCTAGTTTTGGCTATTGAATTGAACCTCTCTTGAGGATTTCTAGGAAGTGCTAGCTACATTGAAATTATTATTAAATTAAGCTAAACAAATAGCTCTCTCATTAGCCCATTTAGCTTGTTAAGATGATTATTGAGTTGGATGATTTCTGGATCTCTTCTTCAAACTTGAGAACCTAGCTATTGTCATAACCATGTTACAACATCAATTAGTTATTCAATTTCTTCAATCTCCATTTGAGTTTCACCTTGAGTGTTTGGTGACTTGGGCCTACCAAATGTTGTTTATCACTTTGTTGTTCAGGTACCACATTCCTATTTCATAAATGTTTATCAATCATAAGAACAACTTTGACTTTCATGAAATTAATATTTTCATTATCTTGGACATCAAGAGCTTGTTGTTCTTTGTCAATCAAAAAGTCATCATCTTTTTAGAATGGTTGATCATCCACATCATTAGCCATTTGTTGACTATTTTAGATTAGCATTTCCAATTGATGAGGCTAGGTTCGCTCATATTGATTTATCATCTTTAATGACTTGGGATTCCTTAGGTACCAAAATTTCTTGAGACTTTCTAGCGATAGATCTCTAGAGAGATATTCTAGTTGTCACACCATGGTATTCATAGAATGTATTAAAGTAAGATGATTGGGATTGCCTTTTTCATGAAGGTTGTTGGGATCTTTGAACAACTGGGCACTTAGTACCCTTGAATGGCTCGCTGTCGATGCTAACTAATATTAGACCCTAGGTCTTGAGTTATGCTCAAAGGCTTGTTATCCTCTGATATTTCTTCCTTTCTTAGAGTAGGACTTTGCTGGATTAGCGACTTAGCTCACTAATTTTTCAATTCTTCTTTGAAGTTTTCTATTCTTGACAGCCATCAAAACTTTGTACATTTTGAAGGAGAAAGTTTCATTCTTCTTTGGTTGCACTTGTGAGGTAGACTGCGAGTGTTTATTCTAGAAGGACCTCTTTACGATTTATTCAAGGCTATTTCTTTTGGCTCCATCTGAGCAGCTCAAAAATGTTATTGGTGGGTATGTTAGCTTCCACCAATGATTCATATTATTGTTCAGCATGTATAGGTAATCCAATAGTTTTGTGAGAACCATTATACTTTCTTCTAGCTCTCTTGAATATTTTGGTGCCTGAGGAAGATGCTTCTGATCATTATTTCCTGGAGCAAATGCAGTATCCTCTACAATGATAAGCTCCTCTGATGGATTATTGAATAGATCGATAATGATATATTTTAGTTTAGGTTCAATGACCATCTTCTCTTTAGCAAGCTCTATTAGAGTTTCCTCTAATAGCCTATTAAAAATAGAGCCCCTTTTAGAGGTTGGGTTCTTTCTCTTATTGATTAAGGGCTTAGCATTGTACTTAGGCTTATTAGGGATAATTACATTTGGTCTTTTCTCTTGTACAACCAGCTTTTATGCTTTTGGCATTTTGATGTCTTGTGATGGACTTATCTTGGGGGACAATACAAACTACATAACTTTAGAAATTATCCCAAACTAGAGAGTGGCTGAGAACCAACATTGATCACTTTTAAGGAAATCAAGTAGATTCCTCTCCCATCTTGATAGTCATTAGATTTGTTAGATTTTCCATTGAAACTTTTACACCTGATCTTAGATTTGAAATTAAGTTCTACTATTTTTTAGGAACTTAAACTTTTGAAAATAAAATTTTCAAATCTACATTGACACCACATATTTTAATTTTGTCCAACCAAAGATGAAGAGAAAAGAATCCCCAGTGGAGTTGCTAGAAATCTTATCACTCAGAAAAATGCCTTTAAAGCTCTCCATGGCATCTTTTTAGAAATGCTTTGGGAGTCATTCTTCATGAGGTAGATTGATATATTATACCAAGTTTTTCCTAACATTATGTTAGGGTTTGTTTAGATCTAGGTTCTATTTCCTATGAATGCAAGCATTTATAGCTAATTACCTCTCTTACCGCAATAAGAGAGCACTCTTGATTAAGGCTAGAAGTAAACATATCTCTCTGATATGAATCAATGTCTAGAGGTATAATGTGAATGACTGTCTAAGGGAAATAGGACTGTAGTCCCAATCAAGATTCGATTGTTCTGTTATCCTAAGATTGTCATTATTCTACCTACCAACATCAAAGGGCAATTAGCCATAATCTCTAACAAGTTTGATTAGTAGCCATGGGTTGCCTCGTCTCAGGTATCTCGTGTAGTCTGGAGTTTTAGTGTAGGTGTTGTGATGCAATTGTTTATTGAATTAAGGTTAAACTTAATTTATAAGTTTGTCTAATAACTCAATGAAGTCTATTTGGCGACATATGTAGCTTTTACATTGAAATGCCAAGGGTTGTAAAGGTGTTCATAGCAAATATATGGATTAAAATTACATCCCTTTGGAATGTCATTAGGGCTTAGATATTCGCATGGAGAACATGTAGATTGGGTTTACACCCCTTAGGAATGAGGTTAATTTAGCGGTGTTCACATGGTGAATAAAAAAAATTAGACTTATATCCCTTTTGAATGCAATTAGGATTTTGATGTTTATATGGAAAATGTATAGATTTGGCTTACATCCATTAGGAATTTCATTAATTTAAAGGTGTTCACATAATGAACAAAAAAGATTGGACTTACATCCATTTGGAATGTCATTAGGATTTGGATGTTCGCATGGTGAACGAGTAGGGCTTACATCCTTGAGAATGCCTATATTATAGGGGTGTTAGATGTTAGATTGCATTATATAGATTAACCTTACAACCTTTGGGAATGCCGAGATATTATAGGGGTGTTCACATGGTGAAAAAAGGTGTTTGATTGATTTTTTTATTATTTCTATGGGACAACACCTTGGCGATGTACAAGTAGCACCATAGCTCTAGGGATTCAGTGTTATGACATAATGAAGTTGGCACTCTGATATCTAAAGCTCAACGCCTCGACACGAGAGAGTTAGTGCCCTAATGCCAGCATAAAATATATAGGTCTCAAACCAGAGAGAGAAATGTTGAGGCATTATAGTGTCATGGCGCTGAGTCACCATGCATAGTAATGGAAAGCAAGTTGACTATTTGACCAAAGCTAAGGCACTGTTAAAGTGGTACCATGGTGCAAGTCAAAAATCCATTCAAAGTGTCAACAGGTTGGTAGACGTATTTAATAAAAAATGATAAAAATTTTGACCAACATCACGACGCTTGATCAATGTCTGACATAGTTTTTAGATTTGGTCATTTACAAAATTAGTGTAATAAATATTCGTAAATGAACTTTTTTGTCCAGCCTTGATCTTGGTAGACCGGCTTAGATGTTGCATGTGGACCGTCGTGACACTACTCGTATTTTAGAAATTGAGAGGAGGCGCCTCTTCTATAGAAGAAGCACCATGGTGCTAGGTCTAGCCTATAAATAAGACCCCTAGGCGCCAAGATTTTTATTCTAAAGTATTTCTTCTCTTAGGAGTTCTTATAGCCCTTTTCCTCCTCAACTTTTACTCAGCTCTAGGACATCAAATATGCCACTTAAGATCATCCAAAAAGGCGAGAAGAGGCACTCCATGCTAATAGATTTATCAATGTCGATGCAGAGGAGAGGTACCAACTCGCCTTTACCAACAACACCTCATTCCGAAGAGGAGCTTCCACAATATAGGTTGAAGAATGGAGAGGGTCATCGATGAGCAAGGTTGGGAGCATCTCACCTATGACAACACCGCTTGTGGTGTTCCCGTGGAGTAGGAGTTGTTCACCGCGAAGGAATACCGGGTCAACAAAGTTTACGTACAAGGGAAATAGGTATGTTTTGATAGTACTATTATTAATGTATATTACAATTTATAAATTTTGCATATGATGATATTTTCTACTATAATAATTATCCCAATTTTGATGAAATTCTCTAGCTTTCACCTTAGAAATTCAAATATCAAGTGGAAATGGCATGAGAAAAGGATTATCATTTTTCTTCAGCCAAGGAGGCTAAAACTTGACATTATTTTATTTTTCTCCAAGTTGATGTCCATTGGTAATATTAGTGAGATAATTAAGGATACAATCATTTTGAATTACGCTATTCAAAAAGGCTTTACTATAGATGTAGAAATTATTACTTATAATTTAATTTGTAATATACTTAAAGGTGGTACTACCCTAAGGTATGATCATCCTTCTATTATTTATTCTTTATGTTGTCGTTGCGTTGGGAAACCCGGATGAAGAAGTTCTTATACATTGAGCTCTCGACTAAAAGAGTGTGAAGGATTTGGATTAAGGGTGGAGGTAGGAAAAAGCTCACGTGCTCCTCATAGATCTAAATCCTCCAAGTTTTAAATGAGCATCTCCAAGAAATTAGAGGAGAAGTCTCAAATTTAAGAAAAGGGTGGGCAAAGTAGTCCAATAGCAAGAACTAAAAAAAGAAATTTGATTATCATATGGGTCAAGATGGCGATTTTCTTACATGACGAGTTCAACTCAACACTCATTCAAATGTTTAAAATTGAAACTTTATGCACTGAGTAGAGTTCATTTTCTTGTAGTGCCTCATTATCACTGTTTGAGCTAGAAAAGAAGAGGATGAGGATGACTACGATTTCAAGGATAGTCTTTTCCCTCTTTTTTTTGTATTTATATTTTTCTTCTTTTTTTATACCATTTTAATTCTATTTGGAAAATTCCTAGAATAAGATTTTATTTTTTGTAATAAAATTTTATTTATTATTATTTTGTCATCTCATGCCTCGATTGGCTATTCCTAGGCTTAATTTTTTATTTGGATATTTATTATAAGTTGAAAATTTAGCTAAATAAAATTTCTAACTTAAAAAATGTAGGAAAAGTTACCACTAGGTCCGGAAGTTCGACCTTGATGTTGTGATCTCAGTGCCTTGGCACTGGGAATCTAGCACCTCTACACTAGATAGTGGGACTTAAGCTTAAAATTTGAAAAGGTAGCATCTAAGCACTAGTGAAGCAAAGAATGCGAGCTATTACATTGCCTCAGTGGTTTCATAATAGTGTTGTGACGCTTCATGTGGACACATTTTCCTTATAACCTAAGAGGGAAACGTTCTGATGCCAAGATTCAATGTCATGGTGTTGTTCATAGTGCCGGTGCATACAACAACATTGTTGTGCTGCGAAGTGGATATTTTGACTTTATAACCTAAGAGCATAGTGCTGCGATGATAAGATTCAACGTCATAGTGTTGGGCACAATGCTTTGGCCCCATACAACAGTGTCACAAACTGGAGCGCCAGGGTTCAAAATCCTGAGAGCTTAGCGTTGCGGAACTATGAGTCAAAATACTCTATTTTAAGGCAATTTTCTTTTTTTTTAAGTGACTTTCACAAATCTTGGTAGCCTAATGACTTGACAATGCTATGTTTTAAAATATTCTAGTGCAAAATATACTCTTCTCTTATTCGATTCCATAGATGGAGGCGGGTTTTCATCTCACATAGGAATCAAGTTTGACGGTGGAAGTCTTGGAGTTTTAAATTTGTATTTTAGTGAATTAAAATTTTATTTATTCTTGATTTCTACAGCATTTTATCTTTCCAATGCATAAAATTTCATAATTAATGTGATCAAGTTCTTCTCCCTTGCTTTGAATTCAAGATCAATGGAAGGAGGAACTTCATTTCGTACTAGATCCAAGATCAATGGTGAAATTTTTCTAGATTTTCTATGGAGGAATCATATAAAGAATCATTTTATTTGGAGTTTTACTTGGAATCTTACCTTGTGCAAGGAGGAGAGTGTGTAGATGAGAGAACCTTACAACGGAGTCTATAGTAAAGAGAAGGAAGAGAGTGTGGCTAGAGAAGAAGAAGAAGAATAAATCCAAGAAGGGTCAACCCTTCTCTTCTTATAAGAGTCGGTTCTCAACCGCTCCCACTCTCCAAACTGCTCCTGCTCTCTCCTTGGGTGATTATCAGAGGAGGCTATTGGAGTCGTTAATATTTTTAGATTTATAAATTTAGGGGCAATGGAGCCGTGATGTGGTGTTGGAGTTGGGATGTTTATTATTATTTTATTTTATTTTTTTTTATTTTTTATTTTTTTTATTTTTTAATTTTTTTGTTGCAAACAAGTTATGATTATAATGAAAAATTATTTTATTATTAAATGGAACATTATCTAGTAATAATAAGTAATTACTCACACTTAAAGTTATTTCTTTATTTTAATATAACTTACTCTAACTTAAAGTGTTGCCATCATTTTGTATCCTTACAAATGCATCAATATGATAAAAATAGTTGAAACTATCAACTATCATTTATGGAATTCAAGTATTCAAGTGTGGCATGAACATTTGAGCATTTATAGGCTTTGAACAAGTAGAAAAATATTTTAGATATCCAAAGTGCATGGAAATATTGAATATAAATTATCCATCCAGAATAGGAAGTGATGAAACTGAGCACAAGTTCATACTCATAATCCAAAAATATTCAATCACTAGGTGTGTTTGAACTATGGAATGACCACATCAAATTTGTATGATCAGTCAAGCAGTATTTTGACAAAATGTGGTTTTAGATAGTTTTAATTGAAGCTGATTCAAAAAATATTTAAGTTTAAAAAAGGGTATTAGTACATTCATCGGTGTGCAACCTTACTACAAAATGATTATTTCATATGAGTATGACAAATCAATAAGATGTTCATAGTGCATGATTGAGTGGATAAGGGAAATATTATCTAAGTGAAATAAACTAGTATATGTAAAGATACTTTTGTAAATGGAATTTACTATGTATTGTAAAACTAGTAAGGTATGCATTACCAAGTTATAGAATTAACTCAAGAAAATAATACAATATGCATGATGTTGATGATGCAAGCTACTACAATAGTTCATAATGTAATCAAAACTTTATGATTATGTGTAAGGTGAAATTAGAGTGTGTATTCTCTATCAAGCTACTACTTGGTTAGGCAACTAATTAGTGTGCAAAGATATTAGTGTATAAAAGATTAATTGATCTAATCAACCCTATGTTAGATTAGGATAAAATCAACTAAATTAAATCAGAAACTAATATGACAGTGTCATGAATTACAGTATAGTGTTATGTTCTAATGAGATTTTTGCTCTAGATAGACTTTGTCATAATATACTTCCCCTGAGATCTCTCAAGAATGTTATGGCTCTTTCAAGATCCAAATTTGAAATATATAGTTAATACAATTAGTAGATATATGACAAATCTCATTCAATACATTAAAAGAGTAGTTTAATGAATTCTTAGGAATTTATATGGAACAATTATTGCTTGTCTATAATTTGGGAGAACTAGAGATGGAATAATTTGTTATTTTGATCCTAATTTTGTTGGAGATCTTCATGAACAATATCTCTTAAAAGATATGTTATAATTGTTGGATATTGTGCTATTAGGTGGTGAGCTATTTTGTAGGCTATAAATATATTTTGTTATTGATGCCAGTACATGGCTATTGCTGAGGCTTATAAGAGAGCTATTTGGATGAAATTATTATTTGACGAACTTAGTTAAAACATATAAATTTCCACAAATTAATATGACAGTTAAGAGTGACATTTCTGCACCAAAGCTAGATATTTTATAAGTTGGCAAATCATATTAATATTTAGGATCATATTGTGCATGATTTCATTGCTCGTGGTGATATTTTAGTGAACAAAGTGAATTCCTATGATAATCCTACTGATATGATAACTAAGCCACTTCTTAGTGTCAAGTTAGAGTATTGCTTAGGCTTGATGTTCGTTGTTGATCTTGAGAGTTTTCGCTGAACAAGTTGAGAATATTTTATCAAAAATTAGTATCTTTCTTTGCATTATTATAGAATTTGAGTTAGTGACTCAAATTTAATTGGGCTTTGACTAAAAGGTTTGCATAATGATTGGGATCTATAGTGATAGTGATAGTGGTAGTAGAATAACTGTGCCAAACAGGGTACGTGGGCAGCAGCCCCCTCAGTATAAGCCTATTGTTATATATACTTGAAATTAGGATTTTGCATTTTGTGAGCCTCCACTCCTTACATGTATCCGTTTTTAGACAAAATGAAGAAATTTATAACTGGGGGTGTGCCAGGCTATTGCAGTAGAGCAACGCTGCTCAAATACCCTAATAGCAAGCTACTGCAAAGGGCTCCTCTCCACAAAAAAAATAATTTAATATCAAAGGGCCTATGGCCCACGTATCAGATATCATATCAATATGATTAGAATAGATCCTCTCTGTCTGTGATTTTTTACACATAATTCAATGATTCTTAATTTAAGTTTTATGACTCATTCTTACTTATTAGAAAGCTCACATTCCGAAAACTCGGACTACAATCCTCATAGCATTTAGCGGTGTCCATACAAAATAGAGGACCAATGCATACTTACAGAAAGCAGCTGTTTTCTTCGTTCAAAAGCCTCCAGCAGCATTCATTTACAGAAGCAAACAGCAAATGCTCATTTACAGAAGCTACTAATAAATTGTACTGAATGACCGACCTCAAATCACATGCCAACAAAATGAGGAATCTCTCTACATGGTGCTGTCACGAATGCCATAACTAGCAATCAGCACATAACTGGAATGCCCCTATCACTGCTTTAAAAAGTATAATGCAGCATTGATAGTTGACATTCTCCACCACGAGACAAGAAATCAGAAACAGAATCACATCCAAATGCTCTTCATTCCATCTCCGATTGATGCTCTAAGCTCATGCTCTAATAATTTCCATAGCA
Organism: Cymbidium sinense; assembly: GCA_021442155.1. NCBI lineage: Eukaryota > Viridiplantae > Streptophyta > Magnoliopsida > Asparagales > Orchidaceae > Cymbidium > Cymbidium sinense. The sequence goes on from CM038221.1 coordinate 94,972,427, forward strand.
ATATGTAGATAGTTTGTCGTCCTTGGAACAAGACTCTGGTTTGCGTGCATCGAGCAGCATTTTGACAACCTTTCGCATGGTGGGGCGGTTAATAGGAAGAGTGCTGGTGCAGAAAAGGCCTATGTGAAGGACTTTGGTGATCTCATGGCAGAGATCAAGTTTGGAATCTATTACATGTTCTTCCCCTTTATGTTGGATTGTGCTGCACACCCACTTCACCAAATCCTTTTCTCCAAACTCAGGATCCACAGGACGCTTGCCTGTTACCAGTTCAAGGATCACGACACCAAAGCTGTATATATCACTCTTTTCGTTTACACGTAGAGTGTATGCATACTCTGCGGCAATTAAAGAGATTAGATGTGTACAAAACCAGTAAGCGTAACCTAAAAAATCTTGTTCATTTGATCTTTAACTAGTATTATTCCATAATAATGATAAATCAAGTATACGACACCGATCCCGAGAAAACAGAACAAAAATACAAACCTAGCACGATGAATAAGGAAAGGTTACCTGAATTCTACTAAAAGGAGCTCAAGAAATATCTATTAATTAATATGGTTTTGCGAACCTGAATGCCAGAAAAATGATTCTAGTGAAAGAGAGTGTCCTCCACAGTAGTGGGTCCGTGGCCATGTTGTGCTTCACTGGCCATGCTTGGCACATGGGATATCTGGAATGTGGCTTTTTGTGATGCAATTACATGGCCACTCGCATGGGTGACATGGCTTTTGCCTTTAAAGGATTGTAGCATATTCTACCAACAATCGACAGAGATGGCAAGAGTTGTCTTTTATAGGAAAAACTTAGAAAGCTTTTGAAGGTACTTTGTCAAGACTGATAAATTTTTAATTTTTACTAAATTCAAAATGTTCTAGGCACGGAAACGAATGCCACTACTAAGTATAAAGAGAAAGGAGATTTCAGTTTTAACCTCAAGAAAAATTGATGTAGCACATTATGAAGAAAATTAAATTAAAAGCTTAATTATAAGAGTTGAAACAAAAGTGAAGAAAAAATCGGCTTAACTATAAGAGCCCAAGCTAAAGATCAATAAATGGCCTATTTTCTAATATCTTCTTTTAAATTTACATAAGTCTGCTTCCACATCCTTATCTCCCTGCAAGGCTAACCATCACTCATCCCAAACCTCACATCCGCTCCAAAAGTCCATCTAAAGCTCTTAGCCATATTAGGCAAGACTTTAGACTCGTTCCATGTCTATCAATACTTTTATAAACTCTACTAAACCTAATCATCTACTCCAGATCATTAGATCACATCTTAAGCTAGCCATATATCATTATTTTCCGCCATTGACCCTACCTAAGTCCTATTTTCTAAAGTGATCTTTCAAATCTGCTCAAACTAGCTCAATCTAAGCTAGTCTTAGAAGTTCTATTAGAAGACCATACTAATCTCCTTAACATTTCACCAAAAACTCTTAATCTTATCTTTAGACATTAATCTAAAGATCCATAGCATCAACTATCCCTTAATCCCATTAAAAACTATCTACCACCATCATATTTGGTATCATAGTGAAATCTGAGAAAAAACAGATTTTGTCAAGACTTTTTCAACAAGAGGATTTTTTTGTGAACATGCCTCCAAGATACTTGTGAGTCATTCCATAAAATTTGAGGTTAGTTAATCCTTTTTTTGATAATCTTAATTCACATTAATTGCTTGGATAATTGGCATATTTTTTTGCAAATGTAGGGTGCTAGCATAAAATTTAATTTAGTGAGTTCCACCATAGAGCTTAGCCAATATCTTGTGTGAATTTATCTAAAATACTTCTTAAGTTATGACCTTGATAAGAAAGTGATCCACTTTGAGAAAATCAAACCCTACCTTGATGTAAACAAAATTTTATTTAATATTAATGTCAGTTGTTTATGATAAAACTAGTTTTTAGTTATCAAAATTTTAAATAATTTATAATCTTATTGAACTTGAGGCCTACTGGTTCTAGGCAATTTTTTCATTTAAGATTGCATGCATAAGAATATATGTGCATAAAATTTGGTTTTTTTAATGTTAAAAAAATTTAAATAAAAATGTATAAACTATATAAGAAGAATATGAGACGTAAGTGGTGTTTGTACTCCCCTCCTCACCTAAAAGTATAATTTAGCTTAGATCTCACTTTACTTTTGTATCTATATTTTTACTTTTCTCATCTATTGCCTTTTCCTTCTTATCTTTTTCTTTACATTTTAAAATCATCTCATGCAACCAATTAGTCACCCAAGATCACATCAAAAATTTAACTTCGGTTGCACTAGATCTTAAGATCCATGATAATGAACTAAGAATTAGAAAATTGTTTGAAATGAGTTATACTCAAATGCTTGAACTTAAAAAAAATACAAACCATAATGAATCAACTATTAAATATCAAAATTCTACCTCACCTCCTAGCACCCATATGTTATCTTGAGGATGAAGAATCTTATTAAAATCTAGAGGATGAGCAACTAGTTAGAAGACTACCAACTCATACAAAAATAAAGAGAGACACCTACACAAAAAATGTTGACAATTTTAATGACCCTCAAGAATTAAAATTGAAGCACCTACTTTTGATGGCATCCATGACCCAAATAAATTCTTAGATTGGTTGGTTCAAATGAATATAAATTGTTATTAATATAAAATGGATTATTACCAAAGATTAACTTTTCTAAGATGAAGTTGATTGGGCATGTTAAAATTAATTGGAAGAATACACTTGCCAAAGAACAAAAGTTAGGTAAGACAAACCTCATATAGGTAAAACTGAAGGAGATATCTAGAGCTAAATAATATTTAGGCACCACAAAAAAATTACATTGTTAGCTACTTAGTTTAAAAGACAAGATAATCACATGTAAATGAATATTTAAATACTTTTGAAGGATCAAATTCTAGAATACAATGTAGTGGATAATGATTGACAACCAACTAATAAATTTTTTTCATTGAATTTAAAACTGAAATTATAAACCAGGGTTGAATTGTTTGACCCCTCAAGCCATAGAAGAAGCCTTCATGCTTAATTAGTTGAAACAAAAAAAATCATTTATATCTCAAATCAAAGAGTCAAATTGAAGCTAATCCAATTCATAGTTCTACCGTTAGACTCATCCGAACTAATCCAATTCATAGTTCACATACATTCATTTATGTTTATAAATATGCTTCTTTGTTGTTTAACAATTTGTTCATCGAAAACTTAAGGCTAGATCCTATTTGGAATTTTTTGTTTTTAAAAATATAATTGATTTGTGCTTTTTATGTATTTCTAATTTTATTTTTTAGAACAAATCAATCTTTTTTTAAATTAGTAATAATAACTTCTAAGTGTTTTTAAGAATTATCTTTTTTTTCGAAAAGAAAATCATTCCAACCACAACCTGACACTATTATCACATGCATGAAGCTGCTAACCTCTTCCACAAATTACTATCATTAGCAAACGTTATCAACAAATCACACATCTAGTCCCACCGTACACTGTCGCTAACCACCACTAGACACACAGGTCATCGCAAGTGAGACCTCATTGACCATTACTATTATTTATTTAATATTCAATAAAAATAACACAAATTTAGAATATCAAATACACTATTCTTTATATCAAAATATAATCAAAACATAACATAAAAACATAAGAAAATAAAAAATAATCATAAATGACCATTTAATATAATGCTCATTAAATGATGAATTATTGTTTATTTAATGGCTTGCTTTATAATATTATATTATTTTTATTTCATATGCATTTTGAAATTTTCGTATAATTATAATGATGAAAATATTAAACAAATATCTGAAATGTATGATTAAACTCTAATTTTATTTTTTGCAAGTACTTGATAAATAATTATCCTAAGCAAATAACTATAATAATAAATTAAAATTCTAACTTCACTATTCATAAAGTATTAAAATTACAATTATGTGAATAATGTTAATTTATAAAAAAAATACATTACAAATACCACATAGTTAATAACATCTTTTTATTTAAATCAATAGCATCTTAAATATAGTTAATTGGTTTTGATCAAAGCTCAATTCTGGATTGAACTCAGAAAAAAAGTAAGAAAATAAATTTGAAAATATCTTAATACTTTGATCATGTTCAAACTTAAACTCATATTGAACTTAATAAAAAAATTAATAAATAAATGAATTTGAAAGTGGTAGTTTTCAATTTGAATCAATCCATTTACAACCCTAAGATTATCTAACCTAATTTTGCCCTTATTGCTTCACATTACCAAACAAGTAGTATTAAAGTAAAACATTAAATTTTTATCAAGTGGTTCATGAGATTTGTGATTCTCATGACTCTTTGTAGTTTCTACTAAATTGATCAATCACAACATTATTGAGAGTACTCTTTGTTCTTAATATTTGATTATATCAAAACAAAAACTAGATGATTAAAGTGATAGTTGATGTAGGAAATTCTCAAATGATTAGTAAATTATTAAGACATAATAATATATAGTTTAGTCCCACATCAAAAAAGTTTACATTTATATTGCTGTAAATATTCTTAGTGTATTGATTATTTAAATGATTGGACCATAGGATTGGTTTGGATTATTTTTTGGATGTCTTAGGGTTAGATTAGGATTAATGAGGTAAGCCCTAGATAGGGTTTCAAGGGGTAGTTGTTATAAGCCTTAGCTAATCTTTAGGATCTGCTCAAGATGGAATGGGGAGAGAATAAGAGAGAAAGGTCTAAAGAAAATGCAAGATAGTAAAAATAACTTCTCATAAAGAACTTAATAAAGGAAGAAGCCAAAAAAGAAACATCCTTGAATCTTTCATTGAATAGTTCATAACATTATTTGTGCATGAATTTATATGACTACAAATATCAAACATGGAATTCAATTAGCATATGTCAATTTTTTAAGTCCACCATGAAAAAAGAAATATATACATTAATCCAAGTTTTTCCCGATTTTTATCTTCGTTTGAGGGATTTTCCTATAAAATAGAAAGGAGAAAAGAACCATATTTTACATGTTGAAATACTTGCCAAGTGTCACTCAAATATTATAGGCAAGATGTAAACTTGAATAAATTAACATGTTGAATATACAATGAGATGGGTAAGCCATGTAAGTAAAGGAAGAGACACCATTCTTAAATCTTGTGGATCTTCATGAAAATAAACTCCATGCTTTAAGGATTCTATTTCTACCAAAGTCCCATGCTTTAAAGTAGTTGGTCCCTCAATGAAAAACCCTCCAATCTAAGTTGTGGAGTCTATAGAATATTAAGACAAGTGAGATTTTGGGTTTAGTCATATATTTGGTAGTAGAGAAATATGTTAATACCATGGGGTTTACTCTCATCTATTGTCTCAAGCTTATTGGTTGAGCAAGGTTATAATCATCGATAGATCAAATCTAGCTTCAATCCATGTTCAATTGACACCATAATAACTATCAAAGCTAGTGATTTAGCTAAGATTGAGTGCTTCATATGATTTGTGATTGACTCGATGGGTCTTCATCAACTTCAACTATGGTTAGGTAAGGTTTAAGAGAAGGTCAACACCTTCGGGAGGTTGAGTAAACTTTTGTTCATAATATGTGATGATGCTAAAAAGACTATTTGAAAAGTAACGACCAAAAAATGAACTTCTATGAGGATGAGATTGTTGTGAAATGTGTGGCTTTAGGTGTAGCCAACTAACAAAACATTGATTTGTTGAAAAATATGTTGTATAAAAATATAAAGTTTGAATTTAATCTCATAAAGAATTATTGAAAATAGCATAAAAACACTAATTGCCCTCCCTAAAGCAAAAATGGCTCAGTTTTATAAGAAAAAAATTAAGAGAATATAGCCGAACTTCTATCCTCCTGTTACTTACTCCCTTAACACATAACGCACTATGGCCTTTTGGGTGTCTATGCAACCACAAACAACTTAACTATCAGGATAAAAAGAGTACTATTATCCAGTGAACATAATAAAGAAATGTTCCTCAAATAATAGAAAATTTCTAGATGTATGATGAACAAAATGAGATGACAATAGAATTCCATACCAGGAGCTATGTATCCACAAGAACCAGCAATAAACGACATGGATCTCTGTTCCATCTCTACTTCCCCCACAATCTTCGCAACTCCAAAGTCTGCAACTTTAGCCCCGAATTCAGCATCCAAAAGGATGTTATTAGATTTAATGTCTCTGTGAACAATGGGGGGGACACAGTCATGGTGAAGATAGCAGAGCCCTTCTGCTGCATTTAAAGCAATCTTATACCTCGTAGGCCATTCCAAAACACTTGCCTTGCAGCTATGCAACAAGTCTCCCAAACTCCCATTTTGCATAAACTCATAAACCAGCAGCTTGCAATCCTTATGAGCACAGCAGCACAAAAGCTTCACAATATTCTTATGCCTTATCTTCCCCAGAGTCTCCACCTCTGCATCAAAAGCATCATCTCCAGCTTGGTCATGGTTCCCATAACTCATCTTTGAAGTTCTCCACAGCTGCTTCACTGCCACAACCTCGCCATTGACGAGCACAACCTTGTAGACCTTCCCAGAAGCCCCGCTACCAATGACATTGTCCTTGTCTAAGGATTCCAATATCTCATACTCATTGAATCCTAGTTTATGGAATGAAGTTAGAGTCCATTTAGACTTCTGCGCCTTTTTTGCCTTCTTAGCCATCCGGTACTTAGAGTAGAACCATGCAATTCCGCTGATTAATACGACTGCTGCAAAAATAAAAATGGCTCGAAGAAGCCATAAGACATTGATGCGGCTCCTTCTGCTGTTAGTGGAGCTTGGACAGAGCCCGGCAAGATCCCAGCATAAGCCGGGGTTACCAAGGAAACTAGTCTTGTAAGCTTCATTGTCAAATATGTAAGGGATGGGACCAGAGAGCTGATTATTAGAAAGATTGAATTGGTTAAGCTTCAAATTTTGCAGTTGAAGTGGGATTTCACCGGTTAGGTTGTTTCCGGAGAGGTCGAGATAGTTCAGCACAGGGAGGCTTCCAAGGTCCTGTGGAATCGTACCAGTGAGATTGTTATTTGCTAGGTTTATAAGCGTGAGCTTCTTCAAAGATAGGATTCCAGTTAACAACAGTTCGCCTGTGAGTAAGTTGTTGTGGAGGTCGAGCTGTCCTAGTTCAGTTAATCTTTCAAGGGATTCTGGCAACGGGCCTGTGAGGCGGTTATCACTGGCGGAGAACTCAAAGAGCTTGTTGAGTGAACCAATCTCCGCCGGAATTTCCCCACTGAATTGATTCATGTCTATCAACAGCTTGGAGAGATTTGCTGCGCGGGCAATGTCACGAGTGATTTTACCGGTGAGGGAATTGTTTCTAAGCTCGAGAATCCATAAATGAGGCAAACCCCACATGCTCGCCGGCAAATCGCCGGAGAAGTGGTTGTAACTGAGACGCACACGATAGAGACTTGGGCACTGGCCAAGGCTCGTCGGAAGGTTGCCGGAGAAGTTATTATTAATAAGAAGAAGCTGCAACAGCACGCCTCCATGGCATATTCCGCGCGGGATCATTCCGGAGAGCTGGTTGTTTGAAAGATCCAGATACATGAGTGGCGAGTTGGAGCCCAGATCTTCCGGAAGAGTCCCTGATAGCTGGTTAACAAACAGCCGGAGATCAAAGAGGTTTCGAGCCTTGGCTGCGTTGGAAGGAACAGAACCAGTAATCTGGTTCTGGAAAAGATGTAGGCTTTCCAGATTGGGAACGGAAAAAATGTCAGCTGGTATGGGACCTGAGAGGTTGTTCACGGAGGCGTCTATGCGGCGGAGGGCGGTGAGGTGGAGAGTCCGGAGGGTAAAGCCGGTGAGGCGGTTGTAGAGCTCGATCTGGACGACGGAAGAGAGGCTTGATACAGTTTCAGGGATGCCTCCCGTGAGGAAGTTGGTGGAAAGGTCAAGGTTTGTGAGCTTGGAGAGTCCGCCTAGCGCAGGGGGGATTTCACCAGTGAGAGAGCAGCTGGCAAGCCAGAGGGTGTTGAGATTGGTGAGGTTGGAGAGAGATAAAGGAATTGGCCCGGCGAAGGGGTTGTAGGAGAGATTGAGCTGGCGGAGGGAGGTGAGATTGCCGAGGAATGAGGAGATGGTGCCGTTTAGGAGATTGTAGGTGAGCGAGGACTGAGAGAAAAAAGCAAATGAAGGTGGTATAGGTCCGGAGAAGTTGTTCGCGGCGAGGTCGAGGTGGCGGAGAAGGGGAAGGGATGGTACTAAAGAGGGCAAGGGGCCGACGAGGTTGTTTTGGGAGAGGTCGAGGTGGTCAGGAGGCACGTAGAAGGAGGAGGAAGGGAGGAGTTGATGTAATTTGAGGAGAGGAGAGGAAGGAGAGCTTTTGGACAAAGGGTGGAGGGAAGGGTGAGATTGAAGTTAGGTCGACGGCGGTGACGTCGCCGGAGATGGAGCAGTATACGCCGGTCCAGTTGCATGGGGCAGTGTCGCGTGGGTTCCAATCGGCGAGGGCGTTGTCCGGGTCGTCGAGAACTCGCTTAACTTGGAGAAGGTAAAGACCCTCCTGGTTGAGAGTAAATGCCATGTGGCAATGATGAAGTAAGAGCAGCGTAGCTGCTCCTACGAGGGGAAGCAGCCTTCCCATCTGAAGCAGGCTTTGTTTTTTTTGGCTCTGCTATTTTTTTGTTCGACAGGAAGAAGAACTCTAGAAAATGGGAGATGATGAGGTGAATTTGTTAGTTAAACCGGTAGTGGGAGGTAAGGCCATGGAACGAGACAGAATCTGCAGTCCTATCCATTTTAGCATTCTGTAATTCAGAAATCATGCCGGAGGGTGAAGACAACAATGACGCAAGCAGACAATGGTCGCTGCCGGCAGTAGGACGGCTGCACCGTAAGTTATTGTTTCCTTCGGGGAATCCGTGAAGTGGTGTAAATAAATTTAAGGAACTTTTACATACATTATTATTTTATTTTTATATATTTACAAATTAATTATTTTTAACATCAAAATTTTAAATTAATATTCAAATATTAAAATTCATAACAAAAAGCCTAACTCATATTTTTAATTTTCATAAAATTTCTAACAATTTAATTCTGATATGTGCAAATACATGAATATCATAGTTCAAAAAATATCAAAATAATCAAATTATAAATATATATATTTTAAATAATTAATTTGTAAATATTCCTAAATTTAATTATGATGTTTGAAGTTGTTATTAAAATTTGAATAAATATGCTGCCACACTTATTAATTTAAAAAATGAAAATTAATAATTATTATTAGTTCGTGCTATGGATATCATATGTGATTCTGCACTTTGATTTAAATTTATTAAATTTACATACATAATTAATTTTTGATTTATTTCAAATTTAAATATTTATAAAATAAGACCTTCCCACCAAAAAAAGAAATTTAAAAAAATGAAAATGTAATAAAAGATTTAGGTCTTATTTAAGAAAAAATTAAAGTTCGTGAATTATGAATCATATGCAAATCAATATATATTTATTTAAAAAAACTAAAATTATTTAGGTTGAAATTAAAATAATAAGATTATATTTGAGCATCCAGATATCCAGATAGGGCAAAGAGGAGCACGAAATTATGCAGTTGTGTTATTAAATATTTAATTTTGTTATATTTTATTCTTCTAGCTAGTGATATCGAGCTTTTTAAATATTTTTAATTTGGAATTATGATTATGCACATATCTGGCACAAGTCATGAAAAGTATTGAAATATAAATGCAAAAAGTACATTAAATATAAAAATAGCTTATAAATAGTATTTTTTTATAACAGAATAAGTACAACTCCTACAACAATATATACTTTCCTACAAAAGGGCAAGTACAACCTCAATATAAATTTTATACCACAAAAAGAAAAATATAAAATAATAAATTTTGATAAAATAAATCTCTCACAAATATATCAAGCTATCAAATTCAAAAAGTGATTTCACAACTTATAAATAATCACTTCACAACTTAAAAATTTGGTAAGATAAAATGCTCATTTAATATTGATAAAAAATAATAAAATAAATATCTTAAAGTAATCTTACTAAGATGTTTATATTATTATAATTTGTAGACTAATATAAAAATAATTTTAAAATAAATTCACTATATTATTTTTTGCATAATAAAATAAATTTCAGCAAAAATAATTTATTTTAATAAAAAAGATGCTTTCAATTAATGCAAATGATCACAAAATATTTAAATAAAATTAATATATGATCTAAGTGCTAGTAGAAGTTTTAATTAAAAGAGATCTATCAAATATGAAAATAATTTCAAAGACAATAAATTAATTTAAAATACTTAAAATATACTTTTAAAATAGATCTAAGAATAAATGATCTTTCAAATAAGACTAATGAAGAAATATTCTTGAAACCAAAAGAAATTTGTAGGAAGATAAAAATTTCAACAAGTTGAAATAAATCCTATAAACTATCATAAGAGTTTTAAAAAAAAATGATTGAAGAAACTTTTGATGTGAAAAACTTAAGACTTTGATGTACAAAGACTAATCTACCAAAAAGTATAAATTGAAAAGAATAAGTAGATGGTGAAAATAGTATGAACAACTAAAAAAATGATTAAGATCAAGAAAACAAACTCAAGTAATTTGAAAAACTTGCGTTAAAGATGTTGAAGCATCTAAATCAAGTATTTGATCTTGCAATATTTGGAGAATACTTGGAAGGAAAATCTAGATAAAATTTTCTTAGATTTGCTGGAGGGATTTTGAATTTGAATGAGAAATGATTTCATGAAGAGAATAAGGGCTATTTATAGGCAAGAAGGTCATTTTGAATTATTTCAAATATATATATATATATATATTATTCTAACATCATTTTATCATATAATAATTTAATATTCAATAAAAATATAATTTATATTAAATAAATATTAAATTTAAGCAACCAAAATTCAGCTATTCACATGGGCAAGTCAAAAATAATCAAATATGACTCTTAATATATTCAAAAATGTAATTCATTATTAAAATCCTAATGTTTGAAAAGTCATAATACATTCAATTTTAATCAAACGCGTGGGTCATGTAACCTATCAAAATAAAGGAAAAATCCAAAGAATTCTTGGAGATGAAAGATATAAATTCCTTGATTACAAAATGACTTTAGCTAAAATCAAAAAATTCAACATATTTTTGTTAATTTTGAAATTTGATATTTAAATATTATGATATAATTTATACATAATCATATATAGTTAGTTAACATCTAACCTTCAAATTAAATTAAAATATTTAATTATATTAAGTAAATAAAATAATTACACTTAAAAGTCATAATTTATTATCATTTATTATTTTGATAATTCAAATGCTATGTATGAGACATATAATTGAATGTTAATTAGATAGAGATTTATATAAATTAATCTCATTAAAATAATATGTTAAATTGTGAGCAAATTGATTCATGCCAATGAACTCATATGAATTTCTAAGATAGTTATAAATGCATATATCCTAAAATATTGTATCTTGAGCTTCACATTATCCATTTTGATCTATCTTTCATTCTTATATTCTTACAATTTCCTCAAATATATTATGAGAAGTATTGGATATGTAATTAGCAATTATTATATCTGAAACACATAAAAACATTCATTAGAACATCCAAGCATTTGTTTGATATTATCAAAATTGATCAAATTGAACATAAGGCTCATCAAGCCAACATTAGCTACTAGCCACTCTAAGCGGTTGTAAGTCCAGAAGAGTCAGGATTAGTTCACTCTCTCCAATGAAATGGCAACTTAAATAAATATAATTATCTATTTCAAAAAAATATAAATCCTCATAGTAAGATAAATGGGAGTGCTTACTAAGTTTCTTAGTATTAGGATCACTTCCTACTTATCTTCCCTTAGATTTCATTAAGAACTCTCACTTTTTTAGCTTTCTCATTTGATTTTCAAGGATTTATAATCCTCTGATACCAAGCTTTGAAAATATTTAGAGGCACTAATTGACTACTTTAATCGAGAGTATTCTTAATAAATCTATATTTTCTTAAGATGTAATTAACTATGGGAGCTTGCCTTTATAAGGAACTTAAGAACCTAGTTTAAAATAAACCTTACTTTACTCTATCTATAAAAAGTGGGGGAAAACCTTTGGTGCACGTAGACCCATTAATCTTAAGAATCATTATAAGGTTCTTTAGTCCATTATAGAGTGAGATTTCTATCTCTCAAGATATTATATCAATCATTTATGTCATACTTGATTATTTCAAAAAGTACCCCATAAAATCTGTGTAATGTCCCTACAACTCCAAATTCAAATACCATAGATTTTTTTAAAGACTCCCCTCTATCTTTAGTAGTCAATTATTATCTCTAAGCATTGATAGTAGACTTTTGCGTTTCATGAGCTCGAGATTATCTTTCTTTCTATTTGATTTCTTGTTCATTTCATTTTGGATAAGTGTTGCCAACATCTCTTTAGTTCTAGAATGTCACACAAGTAGGTTCTAGAACCCCTGTTGTATCCCCAATGGGTAAATTAAATAAATTCAGTTTGATCATGCTAAAAGTATTCAAATTCTTAAAAAAATATCCAATTCATATCTTTGAACCTACTATCATACCCAAATTTGACATAGTAGGTTTATTACTTCTCCAAAATATCTTGAGCCTACTTTGTAGTGAGGTTTTAATTCAAAGTTTCTTTATTATCAATTCAAAATCTCTCTAAATTCTAAAACCCATCTAGCATAATCAAGTTTGTTATATGAGGGTTTAATCTAAAATCTAATCAAAAGAATTCAACAGAATTTTTATAATAATTAATACTTTATTTTTTCTTCAACATAAGTAAAGCATTAGTCTCCATCAGCAACCACAACAACAATCATGTAATCCAGCAAGCTCATCTTCTCATTTGCCTTAAGTGTGGATTTGGCCATGGATCAGGTCACCTCCACTCCCCTTCATCCACTTTGGTCGGGCTTTAAGCACTTCAAAGTCACATGTGATGGTCCCACAGTCACCACTATCAATAAGAAGGGTGTGGCAGACAAGAAGCCATTTTTTCAATTTGACCTACAATCTGATATTGAGTTCACCTTTTTGAAGGGGAGGGCTATAAAGGTTCTCCTATCATGGGTATCTATTGTTCCCATTATTAAGGTAGTTAGGACTAGTATAACCTCTAGGATAGCCCTGGCCTCTAAAGAAAAGATAGTAGTTGTGCCGGAGGTAATCCAGTATGCTTTTGAGGTCAATTCTAGCTCCCATCTTGCCCCTCTAACCAAGACTCAATGTAACAAGAATCATAAGCTAAAGAGAACTACATGAATATTTTTAGAGAGATAGAGTCTTCCTCCCACATAGTTGAGGGTGGTTCTCCACATCGATCTTTTCTCTCCTCGGGTAGTAGGTTTCACCCACTTTTAGCTATGAGGGAAAGGAGGATATGAAGAAGATAGTTGCATCACCCCATAGCTTATAGAGTATAAGGCACCAAGTAGGAAGGAGGGAAGCCTTATGCAGGTTTAAGATTTGAGCAAGAATCGTAAGCTGAAGAGAATTATGAGAATAAATTTAGGGAGATAGAGTTAGCATACCATATTGTAGAGGGTGGTTCTCCATATAATATATTTTCTCTCTCCAGTGGTAGTAGGTTTTACCAACTTTCAACTATAGAGGGAAAGGAGGATGTGATGAAGATTGCTACATCACCCCCATAGTCTGCAGAGTATAAGACACCAAGTAATGAGAGGAGGAAGCCCTATGTTGGTTTAAGGTCTATGCTTAGGAGAGTAGAAAAAGCCCATAGACACTTAGAGTATGCCTTAGTCCATGACTTGAAAGAGATTATCCCCAAAAGTGTTAAGAATTAGATTCATAAACATAGGGTTATAGAGGCCAAGATAGCAACTCAAGTAAGGAAGAGAGATAAAAGTAGGTAAAGCGATCTGTTTTTTGATAAACCATTACCAAATAGAACGATCATTTTAATAGCATAGTTCTTACCAGTTCTGGCTAGAGAAAGAAGTCCTATGCAATCGGTGTCATCACTACAACACTGCTCAACTCACCTCCCACCATCAACCGTTCATGGTCAACACATCGTCAGTCCATGACATCCAGAGCACCCCTTCCATATAGGATCTTATTGTAGAGGATTGACACTCTAAGTATGTCCCCATAGATCCAAACAACATAAATGGTCATTCCTTCAAAGAGATCTTAAAAGAATATAAGGAAATAATTAAAGACATGGAGAAGGAAGTGATGATGAGAAGGTCAACTTTGATATGGAATAATATGACCTCATTGATGATGTAGCAGAGGTTCGTAAAGTTGAGACTGAGACTTCTTCTAATAGGGAGGAGCAACACCATAGTACTGATGTCCAAGGAGCTATAATTGAGGAAGTTATGGCATCAGACTCAATTTAACAACTTTTGTATCAGCTCAAACTAAAGGAGGAGGATGGAAGAGTTAATGTTAGTTATGTTAGCTCTTCAAAGTCAGATACCAATACCTCAAACTACACCTATGGAGATAGATAGGCCCGAGTTGGTGCATACAGTTGACTAGCAGAAAAATTCCACTCCACTAGAAGAGGATACAGATAGTCTGCATAGGAAAGGTATTGGTAGTGTAGTTCTCCAAAAAAGGGACATTAAATGAATGGTGAAACAACAAGTGAAGGAGGCGTTGGCTCAAACTCAAGGGGCCTCATCAGTTTTAAAGGGTAGACCCTACCTAAAAAAATTTGATATAGTCCAACAACCCAAGGGTTTTGTATTGTCATCCTTCAAGGTATTCAATAACATTGGGTATCCTATGTGGCATATTGCACACTTTAGTGCTAGTTTTTGTAATGTAAATGATAATGATGCCCTATTCTTTAGGTAGTTTGTTAATAGTCTTTCTTGAGTTGCCTTTGATTGGTATGCTGAACTACCTAATGATTTGGTGAAGTCTTTTATAGAGCTAGAACAACTTTTTTTCAAGAGATTCATAAGAGCTTAGTAAAGGGTAACTATAGGTGACCTTGTGGTAGAGAAAAAAAAAAGAAACGAGTCCCTCATTGATTATATTTATAGATGGTGTAGCCTAAGTATGAAATACATAGTTCCAAACAACACACTGTTGAAATTCTTTTAAAGAATATTCATGGCCTAGTTGTTTTCATGCTTAAGGGTTTCACAATCAAGACATTTGAGAAGCTAATTAGCAAGTTGTCCAACTTGTAAGAGGAAGCCAAATAGTTACCCTTCTTAGACTAGTCTTCCAAGCCTAAGCCTAGAAGGTATTTGAGAAGAAGCCTGAGATAGTGTCTATTGTAGATAAAGCGAGAGTTTACTCGAGAGAATCCAAATCTCAAAGAACCTCCACTCCCACCACCTTTTTCCTCCACAACCATCACGTAGCCTCCATGGCACAAATAAAAGTAATCACCACCAGTATTTTAGACCAACTCTTGCAGATAAGCTCAACAAACCTTATTCCTTCAGGAGAAAGGTAGTGATATAGAACATCATGAGGATCCAAAAATTAGAGCTCAAGTTCTATTTTTAAGAACTCAAGCTAAAGCCTAAGAAAATTCAAGAAAGAAGAAGGCTTAGCCCATTGGCCTGCTAAGGCCCATTTTATGATTTCATCTTTTTCATTTATGTAATTTTAAATTTTCTTCTAGAACTCCATGTTTGAACATTTTTATTTAAAAATTCAAAGCATGACATGTGAGATGATTGAATCCACATAAAACAATAATGAAATGGGTGGGTGGATAATGACTCAATTTAATGTTTTACATTAATGTGACCACCCACCTTTCCCTCCATGATTTGATTTTTTTTCTTTTGAAAGATACTTGTAATGGCTATAAATAGTCCCTCTGACTAGAATGAAGGAGATCTTTTGGAATTTATAAATTATTGAGTTATTCTTGTGGTTTGAGAGCTTGGTAGGCCAAACCTTGGCAATCCTTAGCGGGAGCGTTAGTTATCCAACATATCTTCTTTCCTCACCTCTAATGCCCACATTCCCTCAATCTCATCAAAAGAAAGAACGCCCACCTCCATCAAATTTAGTATCAGAGCAAAGCTTAGAAGGAGCAAATTTGGTCAAAAGTTTGCTTCAACAAAGGGAGCATCTCAAGTACTGGACTTGTCTTCAAACTTGTGAGTTTTTCTTGTACTTGTGAGGTTAATTAATTTTCTTTTATATGATAGTTTAAATACATATTAGAAGCTTGAAATGATATATATTTCTTGCAATTTTATGGTGATAGCATAAAATTTTAATTAGTAATCTCCATTATATATTTTAGTCATTTTTCAATTTTATGGTGATAGCATAAATTTCAATTAGAAAGCTTCATTATATATTTTAGTCACTTTCTTTCTTAAGAAAAAAAAGAGGCTTGATAAATTTGAGCATTTTTTCATTGTATTAAAAAATATGCATGCTTAATAATATAAGTGTGTTAAACCTAGTGATTTTAGAAGTTAAATAGAATTTTGTCAAAAGGACCTAAATTGTTTAAGGAGAGGATTTAAGTGGTCTTATACCCCCTCCTCTCCTAGAAGTTCTCTTAGCCTAAAGTTTCACTTTAATTGCACAATTATATTCTACTTATTTATTTTATTTTTTATTTTGTTTCATTGATCCCATTTCATATATCTTTTTTTAAAAAATAAAAAATCTCATGGCACCGAAATCTATCTCTCAAGATCAAGTTGAAAATTTGACTAGATTAGTTGATGCCTTAGATTTTAGGATCCATGACAATGAATTAAAAACTCAAAAAATATTAGAAGAAAGTAAGAATCAAATTCAAGAACTTAAACAATAAATGCAAACTCTTATAGCTCATCTACAAAATAATAGAGTATCAACTCTTCCAATACACTGCCAAACTGTGCCAATAGGGATAGATAAAGAAGATTCATATCCAAACCATAGAGAAAATCAACCACTTAGAAGACCATTAATTGCTAAAAATGGTGGAAGGGGAGAAAATTTTTTTGAGGACTATAGAAGACTCTAATGATCCATCTCGAAGAGTTAAAGTAGAAGCCCCAACTTATGATGGTATACATGACTCAAATAAATTTCTCGATTAGCTAGTTCAAATGGATGACTTCTTTGATTGGTATAAAATGGATGATTACCAAAGGGATACTTTCATTAAATGAAATTGACGACATGCTAAAATTTATTGGAAAAATTCTTTAGCTATAGAATAAAGATTAGGAAGGACAAACCTCACTTGATAGAAATGAAAGAAATGTTAAGAAAAAGTACTATCCTAAGCATCATGATAAGAAGCTACATAGTCAATTATTAACTTTGAGATAAGATAATTAGCTTATAAATGAATACTTGAATACTTTTGAAGATCTACTTTTTAGATCTGATTTTGCTGATAATGATTAGCAATTAGCCAATAAATTTGTTATTGGGCCTAAGACTGACATTAAAACTGAAGTTGAATTTTTTGACCCACAATCTTTAAAGGAAGCATTTCATTATGCATTATTGGTTGAACAATAAAAGAAATTCCTTCTAAAACTAAAAGTCAAGTACCTTCCATTTCATCCCATAGATCTATTGTTGACTCACCCATCCAAATGCACCCCTTGCCTAAAACCTTCAATTGAAGGGAGCTCTAAGAACACTTAGGAAAGTAATATATTTAAATGTCATAAAAGGATCATATGTAAAATCAATGTAAAACTCAAATCTAATTTTTAGAAGAAGTTGAAAATCCAATAGATGATAATCTAGAAGAAGTTTATAATGACACCCCATTATCTGATGAAGAATTAGATTTAACTGATGACCCTCATGTTAATGTGATGAGATGTCTTACTATAATTAAAAATAAGGTAGAAGATTGTAGGAGAAAGAACATTTTTAGCATGTATATTTTGTGTAATGAAAAGAGATATAGGTTAGTTATAGATGGAGGGAGTGATATGAATGTCATTTCAACACACACCTTAACTCAAGCCAACCTAAAATATTAACCTCAAAACCATTTCATGTTAGCTGGGTAAATCATACATCTCTTCCCATCACCAATCGATGTTTAGTTCCAATTAAAATAGGAAGCTATGAGGATCAAATTTGGTGTGATGTTCTCCCTATAGAAATTGTTCATATTCTTTTAGGATGATCTTGGCTGTATGATATGAATGTTATTCACTATGATAGGGAAAATACTTATATTTTTAAACATAATAATAAGACTATTAAACTCCTACCAATAAAGCCAGTTGAAAAAACACTCTCTATAACACCACACAAAATAACTTATGACTTGCAACCTAAGCCTCTATTGAAGAAAAATGCTAAACTTTAATTAATTATCATAGAAAATCCTACTATTAGGCTTAATACTATCATTTTTGATTCTTACTCTAAAACATCTACTCTTCCTTCTTTGACCCCAAAGATAGAAACAATAGGTTTTGGAGCTTTACGAAAAGAATTTTTTGAGCTATTTCATCTTCACATATTACATGTAGAAGAAGTCATACCAGACTCTAACAAGACTCACATACATATTGTGGTCTCTTCTCTTCTTTTTGATTTTAAAGCTATTGCACCCAATGAGCTTCCTAATGAGCAACCTCCTCTAAGAGACATTCAACATGCTATTGAGTTCTTACCCGGTTCTCAACTTCTTAATATTCCACATTATAGGATGAACCCTACCGAGCATGTTGAGATTAAAAAATAAGTTGAGGAATTATTTAGAAAAGGGTTTTATTCAAGAAAGTCTTAGCCCTTTTGCAATCCCAGCATTATTAACTCCAAAGAAAGATGGAACATGAAAAATGTGTGTTGATAGTCGAGCAATAAATAAAATTATAATCAAATATATATTTGATGTTCCCAATTAGATGATATGTTAGATTTAATCTCAGGAGCAAATTTTTTTTCAAAGATTGATCTAAAAAGTGGATATCATCAAATTTGGATTAGATCAGGAGATGAGTGGAAGATAGCTTTTAAGACCCCTGATGGACTTTATGAATGGCTTGTCATGCCCTTTGGACTTTCAAATGCTCCTGGCACATTTATGAGATTAATGAACATTATTCTTAAACCATATATAAGTAAATTTTTGGTGATGTATTTTGATGATATTTTGATTTTTAGTCCAAGTGAAAATGAGCATCTACAACACCTATAAAAAGTCTTTGAACTACTTAGACAAGAGAAATTATACATTAATTTAAAAAGTGTTTCTTAGATTGGCCATCACTTAAAAGTTTTACTGAAGTTAGAAGCTTCCACGGTCTAGCCACTTTTTATCAGATATTTATCAAGAATTTTAGTATCATTGTTGCTCCGATAACTGATATACTAAAATTAGATAAATTTTATTGGACTCCTAATGCACAAAAGGCCTTAGAGCAAATTAAATTTCTTATCACTTATACACCAATTTTTAGGCTTTCAGATTTTTCTAAAGCCGTTAAAGTGACATGTGATGCTTCAGGAATTGGGATAGCTGAAATTTTAAGTTAAGAGAACCATCCTATAGCATTCTTTAGTGAAAAGTTAAATGAAGCTAAACAACAATATTCCACTTATGATAGAGAATTTTATGCTGTAATTCAATCCTTAAGGCATTGGCAACACTATCTCTTACATATAGAATTTATACTTAATTCTGATCATCATGCCTTAAAATTTATTAATACTCAACAAAAATTAAGTCATAGGCATGCAAGATGGGTTGAATTTTTACAAGACTACTCTTTTGTTCTAAAGCATAAGCCTGGAATTGAGAATAAACCTCCTGATGCTTTATCTAGGGTAAACCTAATGATTTCCTTTTCAGAATTGAGAATCCCAGGATTTGATAGAATTAAAGATGACCTTGAGCTTTAGCTTGAGAATTACATAAATGAAAAAGATGAAATCATAAAATGGGCCTTAGCAGGCCAATGGGCTAAGCCTTCTTCTTCCTTGAATTTTCTTGGGCTTTAGCTTGAGTTCTTATAAATAGAACTTAAGCTCTAATTTTTGGATCCTCATGATGTTCTATATCACTACCTTTCTCTTGAAGGAATAAGGTTTGTTGAGCTTATATACAAGAGTTGGTCAGAAATAGCTACCTGGTGGTGATTACTTTTATTTGTGCCATGGAGGCTACTATGATGGTTATGGAGGAAAAAGTGGTGGTGGGAGTGGAGGTTGCTGAGATTTCAGATTCTCAGAGTAAACTCTCACTGATTGCTTCCCTTTATCTACAACAGACACTATCTCAGGCTTCTTCTCAAATACCTTCTAGGCTTAGGCTTGGAAGACTAGTCTAAGAAGGGTAACTATTTGGCTTCCTCTTACAGGTTGGACACCTTGCTAATTAGCTTATCAAATGTCTTGATTGTGAAACCCTTAAGCATGAAAACAACTAATCCATGAATATTCTTTAAAAGAATTTTAACAGTGTGTTGTTTTGGAACTGTGGTTGATCCATTGTTTAAGTTCATCATCTGCACCTCCTCTAGTACTACTACCACTTCTACTAGCTCCTGCACTACTTCTAAAAGCATTATATTTATGGATGAGGATAGTAAGACACTTATGTCGATTACCTTGTATGATTATTATTTTGTACATCCAAGATCCAGTAAATTAATGGAGAAGAAGAATTTGACTTATATTTTATCTATTCTGATGATCTTATTGAGTTTAGTCTAATAGAAATCTCTTCGAGACACAAGAATATTCTAAATGATTTTGATCACTCTCTTTTTATTCATAAATGGACATCCCTTTTTTTTTAATCTTTAAGGTTCTTCTCTCGAGATAGAGTTGGAGTCATCTAACTCTAAAGATTCTTTATGAGAAGCTATAGGTGTAACCAATAAGTAGGTAGATCACACTACGAACCCTCCAGCTGAAGAGATTATTGAAGTTATCCTTCATAGTGGCAAAGTTATATCTCCTAGGGTGGCACTTCAAGAAAAGGGTATAAGTCATTTATTCTAATGAGTAGATATCCCCTCCACAACATGCACCATCATAAGATAAGCTTGTGGAAGATCAGCCTAAAGTCAACAATGACATCTTGGCACATCTAAGAAAGTTGTCAGCTAAGTTAATCATATACGATGCCCTCGTATTATCCAAAGAGATGAGGAGTGTTTAATCAAAGCTTTGCTTGATCTTAACATGTACTTAGCTTAGTTGGCTATTGTGAGCCTAGCTGAAGAAGAGGCATGCTTCTTGAAGGAGTTTCTATGAGTCATATTTTTCATATTATGATTTATTACTTGGGATGATAGAGCACAACCACCTGTTATACTTTATGTGGGAAATTTTAGATTATCCAAAGTAGTTGTTGACCTAGGTGCATCAGTCAACATCATGTGTCTAAAAACCCTCACCTTCATGAGGATTGACATCACTAAACTATAATAAAAAAATATGATGTTGAATGGATTCAATGAACAAGCCAAAAGGGCCTTAGGCTCCATTACAATACCATTGAATAGATGTAGATGCATCTTTCAATGCTTTACTAGAGAAACCTTAGATTCATGAGAACAACATGGTACCTTCCTCGCTCCACTAGTGAATCAAGTTCATATGGGGTGGTTTAGTGTATTGTGTCAAAAGTAATTTAAATCCATTTTTAGTACATCAGGTTGAGATTTATGAAGACACAACCTATTATCTCCCAAAGAAATAAAGTGTTTATTCTCACAAACTTATTCAAAATGATAAATAAAAGAAAAATTAGAATAAATAAAAGAAAAAGAAAATAAAAATTAAAAAGAAAAAAAAAAGAAAAGAGAGTGAGAAGAATACTCTTAGGGGGGGAGATGGGAAAGTAGAGCCTAACATTACTTTTTCACCCACATTTCACCACTCTTTCCCACTGAGTGTGTGAGATGTCCCAAACTCCCATAGGATGATGATAAGGTAGACTTAGAGGAAGCATCAAGGGAGGGACACTGCCATACATACCAACAGCTCGAGGTTACATCCTAGTGCCTGTAGGCCCCCCAATGGTTACTTATACTTAAGAATCAAGGTCAAAGGAATGGGAAAAATTTATGACACTGCATAGAGTTTAGGAATTTCTTATTTAGATGATCAAATGCATCATTAAGGTATAAACATATTATTTTGAAAGATAATATATTATCCTATAATGTATTCAATCATTTAATAAGAGACTCCTAGGCTAATGGGTCTTTCATGTACCAGAGAGTTTTCCCTTGAACTATATGAAAAGTAGAACATGATTTACTTTAAACTGGGTTCATGGTTCCTTATAAGGGTAAGCCCTTAGAGTTAATTACATCTCACGAAGGGTATTTTCCTAAGAATACTCTTGATTAAAGAAATAAGTTATTATTTTTATAGATTTCTAAGTTGGTTTTCAAAGGAGTGATATTTGGAATTTTTAATTCAAAATGATCCAAAATGGAAATAGTTCTTTTGCAAGGCCATGGGATGAAATATGAAATGTTTATTGATATTGGAATGCCTAATAGGCATTTCAACTATCATGTCATTGGGCTTTAAATTTTGAAATTTAATTTAGATTTTGAGTTGATATTTTCTTAAAAATCTAAAGCTTATATTATAACAGCACAAGACTACGAATCTGCTTAGAATTGAAGACTTACTCCAAGGAGGATGCTTCATAACCTAAGTCTACAAGTTCTTCTGATCCAAGTCAGATGCTCATCTTAGTTTCACTTTGGGAATTATTGATCTCTCCTCTCAATTGAGGGAACCAACTTATCCCTAACTTACAACCCAGGGCTAACACCACTAAGTGATTTTAAATTCATGATGTGAAGTCTTATGTATGCAAGATAGCTATGTTGTTGCCTTTTTAAGAAATAAATCTAAGAATTCTAGACTCACATCCTAATCCCTAGGATCATGTAGGGTATAAAATGCACTAACTAATGCACATTTTTCATCTTTTATATATTTTGACTCGATAATCATTATAAGCCATGGGTATGCAATCTATGCCTGCATGGTATATAATTAGAATAAATTCATGGGACAAATCAATATCAGAAGGTAGATTTTCCCAAGAAAGTGATCATCCTCATAAGTCAGATGCCCCTTATGTGCAATGGGTGAAGTGCCCAATTCAAGAGTTGAGAGTAATATGATTGCATGATTTTCTAGAGCTAATTATTTCAAAATGATTTTAATATTTGCATAAGGATTTAGTTTAAGTGAGGATTCAAATTTTATTTATTTTTATTTCAATTATTTATATTTAAGTTGGGTAGAAAATTTAGTTTTCCCTAGGAGCCTATATCCAAGAATTCATCACAAGAAGCACAACACAGAAAGAAAGAAAGAAAGAAAGGCTAATGCAATCAGGTACCACTGTACACCCTAGAAAGAAAGAAAAATTCTCAGCTGAGCACTGCCCTTATGTAGCTCGACATATAACTACAAGTCTAGTTTATGGGTCTTCTTTTCAGGATCTTCTCCTTCTTCAGGGACCTACATTAGACTTCATAAGGGATCTCTACACTATCTTATGGTAGGGTAAGCTCTTGCTAATCCTACACCTTGTAGATCCCAACGTAATTTTAATCTCAAATATACATTTAAATTCAATAATAAATCCTAATCCTTACAAATAGTTATCAGAAAAATATAAGCATCATACAAAAGTTATATTTTGCAAATATATGGGTTTAACATTAGTTGCATGCTCAGCCCACCTGTCATATTGGGCTATGCTTAAGAATTTAATCATACCTACAAGAAAATAACATTTTTAATTTATTTATGATAGCATTCCTTTCTATCATAGCCCCTGTAGAAGACAATATTAGTTCTAAAAAGAACATCATATCATCTAGTCTAACAGGCAAATAATTCTAGACATGCAATCTAAAATAGTACACCATAAAGATATGTAAAGCACATCACATCACAATGCAGAGCATCATAAAATATCATATAATGACTTCACCTAAGTACAGGGTTCATGACCTAATGATCTAGTGTGTGAAGGGAAT
This sequence comes from Cymbidium sinense, assembly GCA_021442155.1. Lineage (NCBI taxonomy): Eukaryota > Viridiplantae > Streptophyta > Magnoliopsida > Asparagales > Orchidaceae > Cymbidium > Cymbidium sinense. The sequence continues at coordinate 94,996,472 of CM038221.1, forward strand.
AGGCTAGTGTGGCAAGACTTTGCTAAGCCTTTTTTTAATTCAAGTTTCAATTTGAATTTTTGAAATTTGTTTGAATTTTACCTTTGGATTATTTCAATTCATGATTTAATGATTTGTTTTCATTTTTTAGGTTCATTTTTATTTTGTCAAAGTGAATTTTAGGCTTTCAAGAATGAAGAATAGAATAGATTTACCTTTAGGTGGAATCCGTTCTATTCAACATTCTAACCCCTAGTGGAATGAAACTTTCATCCTAAAATAAAGATCCATCCTGAAGGCCTAACTAAGATCCTTAAGTATCTTAATTATACTTTTTTACTTTCATTTAGATAATTTGGGTTTTGAGTTCAATTTTGGATTTTGGTTTAATGTTTCAAGTTTTATTTTTTTTTTAATTTAATTCTTCATTTCATTTTTTTTATTTCATTAAATCTTCTTGACTTAATTGATTTTTTAATTGACTTCATTATTTCATTTGATTTAGTTTGAGTTAGTTTAAATTTGCTTAACATTTGTATTTATTTGATTTGAATTAGTTTGAATTGAATTTATGTTGATTAAATTCATATTCTTTTAATTTAGTTTATCTAAACCTAAGACGCTTAAGTTTGTCTTTTAATCCATTTTTAAATTACATTGATTATGGATTGGGATTATATTGATTTGTTTGATTATGAGTTCATTAGCTTTAAGGTTTAATTAAACTTAATGTTTAATTATTAATTTCATTAACCATTAAGCATGTAAGTGATTAAATTATTTGATTTAGAATGTTTAAAGATTATCCTTGAATATTCTGGTGTTAAGGAGGATTATTTTAAGTTATTTTATGAATTTTTTTATTTATAACTTTTTTTTAATTTATTCTTTGATTTATATTAACCTAGAGATTTGGAAATTTAATAATTCCCAGTCCAAAGGATAATTAAGTTTGGAATTTTTATGGAAAGTGGGATTCCTTTCCAATTTTATATTTCTAAGGTTTCATTTTCATCAGATGCATAATTAAGGTGTAATTAAGGTTTTAATTATTTTATTAAAACCTAAATTAAGCCTAATTTAATGAGAATTATTTAGGGATTTTATTTTTCTTTGATTCCTCTCTGAAAGATGCTTCAAAGAGATTTTATTTATAATTTTGAAAATTTGGTTGGTTTATTATGATTTATTTAAGTTTTGGCTAATTATTTGAATTACTAAATTAGATCATTTTGTGATTTATCAAGTTTTAATGAATTTCATTTGTGTTTTAAAGTTCATTAGAGTTTATTATGTCAATTTGAAATGATCGATCCATTTTATGACTTATTGAATTTAATTTTAATTAATTTCTTTAAATTTGAAGTTTAGGGTTTGAAATTGATATTTCTTGATTTACTTTGAGATAATTCATTAAACTTTTTTCAAGATGTGTTTTAACCTCAATTTAAGTTCCCCCAAAATTTCATTTCAATTGGATTGATAATTTGGGATTAATTTAAGTTTAGTTGATTTTATTTAAGGCTAAAATAAGGAAAATTTGCCGAAAATTAATTGGGGATTTTGTGTTTAATGGATTCTACTCATTGAGATGAATCCATAGAGTCCTTATTTATATTTTTTTGGATTTATATCTGATTTTCTATAATCTTTTTTGAATTTTTAGGCATTTTAATGAATTTTTTAATTAATTAAAATGGGATTTACCATTTTAAAATGGAGGTGCCGATGTGGCACCTTTGCCATGTGGCACGACGCCATTAGGCCACTCAAAATTTGCGTAGCGGCCACGTCAAAAGCGCATCGGGATGGATCTGTCCGTCGAAGATCTGATCATGTTCCTAGGTTTCCTTTAAGATTAATCATATTATGCGGCTAGATCTTGGCCGTCCATTCCATATAGAAGGAACGAATGATGAATAATTTTTTGCCAGCATCTCTCATGAGAGACAGATGCTGTCCGTCAAATTGGACTAATTTTTGGCAATCTAAGGTTTATTTTGACATTGATTTTGATTACAAAATGATCATGGATTGACATGCAATTGATCTAAATGATTTGGTCTTCAAGGGGATTGAATTCCCTTTACAAAAGACCTAATATAAATGCTATAGAGGTCAATTGTGAGGTATACCTCAACTTCGGCAAGCTCTAGTGGTGGGATTGGCTCGAACACCTTTGCCTCAATGTGATGAAACCGTGGACATGATTTGGTGGCTTGACTCCATGTCAAATTCCTTGGTGATCATTTTTCATCAGGTTTGGTCATTCACAAGCTCATCGGTGGTGAGTGGTCGTAGTTAGGATTCGTTTGAGGTTGCCTCGACCTCTAGATTGTGTTGAAACATTCAGTTTGAGGTGAAACACTCCCCATAGTGTTTTAACATTAATGGAGGATCGGTGGCCACATGATTTGGTTGAATTCTGGCTTATCAGCAGCAAGGAGTCAGGGGAATGCTTCCTTTCTTCTCCTCCCTTTGTCAGTGTTCTGGGATGAAAAGAAGGGGAAAAGAGGTTCTTTCTCCCTTCTTTCCATATATGGTCGAGAGCCATGTATATGATCTTTTGGATGCTAGGTTTTGGCCATCGGTGGTGGGAGGGTCGGCCAAAAGATGGATTTAGTCCCCCTTGGCCTTGTGAGGATCTTGGGATAAGAAGTTTTAGGTGAGGAATTCAATTCCTCCCCTTTATTCCCTTGGTTAAGAGCTTGGCTCCATTTCCTTTTTCCCTTCCTTCTTCCTTGCTCTCTTCTTGCTTTCCTCTAGACATATGGTCTAAGAGTTTCCTTGATTTAATAGTATGTTCACCTCATTTCATATGATTAGAGCATCCATTTTATATGGGATTTCATTTAGCTAAGAAATCATTCAGTGCTAGATTCAATCCAAAAGGATGAGTCAATTTTCGGTGAATCTTAACATGGGATGTTGACAAGGAGCTATATTTAGTGACTTCTATTGCCACTTAGCTCAGCTATTTCATATTACTAGGTCACACCAGACATTTCCATCCTTCCACTCTTTTGATTCCATCTTGCTCACTTGAGGTGAGAGGATAGCACTAACATCTGCATCATTAGCCTACCTATACCATGGATTGGGCACAATAATCACTATGATTTACTCACGAAGCTATGATGTAGATAGTCTTTAGCACTACCTACATGGATGGATTCATGCATATATAATAGGAGCTTTCAGTTGTCCTAAGATGCCATCTTATTTCAGAGAGCAGCATTTCCCAATGATCATGCAGTTGAGTAGGGCTACAGTCACCTTAGACATGGATTATATTTGAACCTTCATGTTTGCTCCATCATGCTTGCTGGATCGCTTACAGATCATTCATACATCATACTTTCATAGCCTGTCTACTTAAAGCTTGGAATATAGATTCACAGATTCTCTTGCTGTATAGAGATATCATTACTATTATCAAAGCCAAGATCAGGATATAGATGTATAATAGAATACCTTGGTGGGCTAAGACCTGGTTGGCTTTCTTATCAATGTCATAAGGCTATGATATTGGAGTATATAATCCCAACATAGTGGCTAAGCAATATGGCTTTACTAAAGCTATTCTAATATATGGAGTACTACAAATTTTGGATATAGTAAATACTCATTGCCTGGAGAAACTCCTACTGTCTATTTCTTTAGCAACAGCTTCTATAGTATGGGTTTTCTCACTTGTCCTGGGGATTGATTTTGGTTTTTGTGTAGCTTCATATGAGACTTATACAAGAGTTCATCACTTATGGTTACTACAAATCTACCATACCTTTTCTTCCTTCTTAGAGTTAGGCTTTTGAATATACAATCATAGATGAGGGTGAGCTAAACTAGTATGACATTTGCATTCCCTCCCAACATGTGACTCATGCTCTTAAAAGATCATCAGATGAGCAGGGCAACAATAGGAAATGATGATGAAATGCTTCATCCTCTTAAGAGAGAGAGGATAGAGATATTCATAATCCTTTGTCAGTTTGTTTTGATATGAGTGTAGCAGGGATAGATGATTCTACTCATATCCCAGATAGATCTATCTAGAGCACATATTGAGCTACTCGACATATCTGCTGAATTGAGATAATTACAGATGAGGAGACAATATCTATTTGAAATGAGATCTAGGGTAAGATAAGCTATCAAAAAGATAAATCATAGATAAATGCTTAGGTGACCAAAGTTAAGCATATTTTTTCCTAATTAGTTTATGACCAGGAAGCTACCCTTTAGCATCTCCATAAAGCTAGAGCAGGCACTCTACTATGGTCTATAAGGCTCATATAGACTTTGTCTATATTAGAAAAATTTAGGCTAAATTTTCATAGCTACAAACTCTTTTATGTCACTATTTTATATGATCAATGAAAAGTGATTAGATATTTCCAAAGACTATATTTTCTCTCTTCTCATTAAATTTTTGCATATAATCATAAAATAAAATAAAAAAGTAATGAATACATCATGTCCAATCAACATGACAAATCCATTAGGGGGCAATTTTGTTTGCATATAAAGATTAGGATTTCATATTACAAGAATATATATATATATATATATAATCTAATTTTTAAAAATGAATAAAAATGAAATAATTAAAAATCCTAGCTTGGGGTGCTTAGGCGTTGGGCACTATCATTGTCTTACAGAATCTAGAAGCTCAAATTGCCCCAACGGTTGCCTACATAAATAAAATAATATTGCGATGTTGTAATGCCAGCACCGAGGCACTGTCACAATGAACTTTAATTTTAAAATCAAGAAAAATCACTATCCCCGCATAAGGGGAGCGGTGGAGCAGTTATATAGTAGAAAATCGCCCCCATAGTGAGAAATCCACTATAGAAAAAAGGGAGAACAACTTCTCTCTACTCTCATCTTTACTTCTCCCTCACTCTAAATCTAACCTACCTTCACTGTTCTTGATCTTAGTCATTTGTGCACTCAACAACATGCTTTTCACTATAATGAGAGTGATTTCTTTGTGCAAGAAATAAGATTGAGGTTTAATCTCATAGATTCTAGGTAAAAACTTGTAAAATTGCTATCTTTATGCAAGTTTATTTTTTAAAATTAAGTTTAACAAGATTTTTATCATCAACCTTAGATCCAATGAGAGATAAAGAGGCTCATCTCAATCAATCATGGATTTGAAGTAAGAAGAAAGCCCCCAAACCCCAAAAAAAAAAATAGAATGTTGAAATCTAAATGCCTTTGACGTTGAACTTCTTTTTAGCATGAGAAGATAAATCCTCTCTCTATTGATCTTGGATTATAAATAAAGGAGAGGAGTGCATTTGTACTGAATAAGTAAAAATTTAGCACTGTCAAGGCATTATGCTATCAAATTTTTATATAAAATTATAAAATTCTACAAGAAACTAGTTTAGAAACGGAGTTCCTTCTCTGGGGCACTAAGGTGCTGTAGTCTCCAGAATGAAATGTTTTGTGCTCCATCCCATAGTGCCAAAGTGCCAGATATTTGGTGCCACGACACTAAACTCTTAGGTTTAGGTACAATTTTTAGCGCTATGGCGATATATTTCAGCTCCATAGCGATAAGCTTTTGGGTTTTATATCTTTAAAAGCAGTGCTGAAGTGCAATTTATTTATGCCAAAGTGCTACATTTTCTACTATTAAACTTAGTTCTAGTGTGAAATAAAATCCTCCTTCCATGGATCTTGGATCTAGAACAAGGGAGAATGGTACTAATACACTAAAAATTGGAAAATATCGCACTACTAAGACATTATTCTTCTCCAAAACTATTAAATTTTAAGCGTTGATGATGAAACAACACCTAAGAACAATGGGTCTAGTGTTGAGCTCTTGGGTTGTGTGAGAGAAGTTTTCTCATAACACCATGACATTATCCCTTAAGTTCTATAGCACTAGATCAATTTTATGATTCTGAATACTTGGAATACTAACATCAATAAATTCTAAGTCTATGTCTTGTTTACCCAACACCGCATATCGAGCACTTTAGTGCCAACCTTTTAGGTAAAATGACTATCTTAAGAGCACCATTGTACCGTATATTAAGCATCAAAGTGTTGGACCCTTTGGAAAAATGACTATCTTAAGAATGCTACAATGCCACATAATGAGCATTGTAATGTTTAGTGTACTCAATCATATTCACCACCCACCTCCTTCTCGGGTACTAGCAATCATATTCACCACCCACCTCCTTCTCATCTTCTTCTTCTAATGTAGGCAGGGTGCTCAAGTAAGATGGATATTAAGGCACCGTAGGAAAAGAGACCTGACCTAGACACAAAGCCATAATTTTTAAACATATGAACTAATGATGAATTAATCTGAGCCATGTAAGAAAACTATTTATGCTGTTGATCCATGTGATAATCAAATTTCCTTTCTAAGGCCTCTTGCCTATTACTACTCTCACCAACTTGTTTCCTCAAATTTTAAGACTTCTCCTCCAATTTCTTGGAGTTGCTCATTTAAGGTTTTGGAGGATTGGGATTGAGGTTGTGAGGCACATGGAACACATGAGCTTTCCCCCACCTCAAACATATTCACCACCCTCCTCCTCCTCGTCTTCATCTTCTAACGTAGGCAGGGTGCTCACAAAAGATGGATATTAAGGCACCATAGGAAAAGAGACCTGACCTAGACACAAAGCCATAATTTTTAAACATATGAACTAATGATGAATTAATCTAAGCCATGTAAGAAAACTATTTCTACTGCTGATCTATGTGATAATCAAATTTCTTTTCTAAGGCCTCTTACCTATTGCTACTCTCACCAACTTGTTTCCTCAAATTTAAGACATCTCCTCCAATTTCTTGAAGTTGCTCATTTAAGATTTTGGAGGATTGGGATTGAGGCTGTGAAGCACGTGGAACACATGAACTTTCCCCCACCTCAAACATCGAGCCAAATCCCTAAAATTTTCTCTTCATTAGAGGAGCCTTTTAAATAAGAACTTCTTCATCAGGCTCCTCCAACACACCCCGCCGTAGTACATATACCACAAATAAGAGAAGGATGACCATATCCTATAGTAGTACTACCCCTAAGCATATTACAAATGAAATTATAATTAATCTTCCCTATATCAATTGTAAAGCCTTTTTCAATAGAAACATTTAAAATGGCCTTGTCCTTAGTCACCTCGTTGATATTACTAGTGGGCATCAGCGTGGTAGAAATAAAAGAGTGCCAAGCCTTAGACTCTATCATTTGGCTAGTGGAAGGATAGTTGATAATTCTTTCCTCCCATTGTTTCCACTAAATATTATCATTTATGGTAGTGATAAAACTAAGAACGTCATCAAAATCAAAATGGTTATTATAATAGGAAAGATATTGATCGTACACTATATTTTGCAAATTATAATATGCATTAATGGTTGTACTATCAAAACTTACCAATTTTCTCTACACAAAAACTTTATTATCTTTGTGTCCGTTTGCATTAGTGAAGAACTCCCACACCAAAGGAAAGGGCTATTTTCATAGGCCAGCTTCTCCCATGCTTATTTGATGATGATCTTCTCGACGCTCCCATCCGAATTGTGAAAACTTCCCTCCACGATGAGGTGCTTGTAAATGAGAGTATATTGATACCTATCCTCTGCTTCCATGCTAACAAACTTATTAGCATCAGTTGAAGTCACCCTCCTCTTGCTAGTGAGCCTCTTGTTCGACATGATTACCTTCTCAACATGAGAAAAAGTTGAAAACAAGAAGACTAAAAATCCATATAGCTAAGAGACTACAAAATAAAAAAATTTGCATAATAGGGGCTCTATTAATAAACTAAGCCTAGTGCTTTAGCACTATAGAATCAGAATCGAGGTGCTAACCTCTCAAGTTTTAGAACTAAGAATATGTGCCATGGCGCTCATCTCTCGGGTCTTGAAATAAGGAGCCAGCATTATAGTGCTCACATGCAACACCTAAGTGCTCCGCTTAGCTGGTCCAAATGGTTTTTATGCTGATAAAAAAGAGGACTTATTATCATTTATTATCATTAATTTCATAACCAATCAGGACTAAAAAGCATGTTAAATATTGATGTGGAACTATAGTGCTTTGATGTAGCATTGTAACATTGATAAAAAAAATCCCAATTTATTAAATATTTTTGCCAACTTGTCAGCTCATTTGAATGATCTTTTGATTAGCGCCAAGGTGCTATATAGTCAGCTTCGAGGTGCTGGTGAATTTGCCAACCTACTTTCAAATGTCCTTTATGAAGCTTATAGCACCATTGTGCTAATGTCCTAGCATCGAGATGCCATTCTAATAATGCACATATGCCATAATCTAAGGCACAACACTTCATAGCACCATGGTGTCATACTTTCAGCGCTGAGGTGTTATCCCCCAAAAGTAACCTATTTATGTTATTTATGCAAACATCTTATAATTTGTTCACCATGTGAACAATTATATGAATATAGCATTCTAATTGATGTAAGTCCAACCCATGTGTTCATCATACAAACATTTTAACAGCTTTCTAATTGATGTAAGTTTGACCCATGCTCACAACCTAAATCCTACCTAGCATTCTAAAGAGATGTAAGCCCAACCTTCTATCTGTTTTCCATGCAAACACCATATAATCTATTCACCATGTGAATACATATATAAACTTTGCATTCCAAAAGGGAGGTAAGTCCAATCTATCTATTTGCTATGCAAACAACCCTAAGACTGGAATTCTAATGGACTTAAGTCTAAAATATATGTTCATCATGAAAACATGCTACACTAAATCTTTGGTGTACTCAAGATATTTGAGATGACCTCAACCCATGGCTATTAGTCATACTCCTTGGACATTACAGCTATCCCTCTGATGCTGGTAGACTAGAATAATGTTGTCTCGAGATAATGAAACTTTAGAATCTTGATTGGGACTATTCTTCTATTCCCTTTAGATAGTCATCTATACTATACCACATGCACCATTAGACATTGATTCTTAACTGTGAAGGCTTGCATTCATAAAAAGTAGAACCCATATCTAAATAAACCCTAACATGATGTTAGGAGAAATCTCGTTGAATATATATCAATAAACCTCATGAGAAAACGTAATCCTATCCATCTAATTAAAGATAGCAGAGAGCATCATTAAAAAGGTGATTTGTTGTGATCACTCATTTAGACAAGGATCTTACAAGTAATGGGTGATAGAACTTTTTCATTTTATTTTATTTTTTTATTTTCTTTTACATGCATTTTTCTTGTCATTTTATTTTTTTTTGTACTTGGTTTCCTATTTAAAGTTTAATTCTTTTATTTGTTAATTTTATTCTCATTCATGCTCTCATTTTTTTCTATTTTCCAATTTACTTTATTTGTACTTGCATTCTTATTTCTCTTTCTAGCTATTTTTACTTTGTTTATTTTGATTTTTTATTCAGGCTTACTTTTATTTTTTCTTATCTACCATTTTCTTAGATTGTTCTCTTCATTTAATTATTTTTTTCATTTTTTGCTAAAATAAAATTGCTTAAATTATATTATACGATTTCCCATTGCACTATATGATTAATTTATTTAGATCTTCAAACTAAGTTGGAGTGATTAGCTAGAGGATTTACATTAAAACAAATCATATTATATGATTTACAATCATATTATAAGATATATTTAGAAGACCTAGTCAACTAAGCATTTGAAGAGACCATTGGGATGATTAATGCTACTTAATCATACTATACAATTATCCAATCAAACTATTGATTGACTCAATCAAAATAGCTATTAAGATGATCATTAGGATGATCTAAATCATATTGTATGTGTTGAATCCAAATTTTTATGTAAAATGAAGCAAAACTTTCATAAGTACCTGGGAAATAAGGTTAAGAGAAATAGGGCTTTGGAAAATAAAAGAAGTGTAAGAAATGTTCAAAATTTTATTATTCTAAAATATCTTGGTACAAAATAAGTTTATTCTTTAAGATAATCTATAGAATGTAATGAAAATCTTTAGAACCATAGAAGAGAGAAGAGAAAGGAAGGATTCCCCACTTTGAAAATACTTCTTTTCATGTGGGCGAGGGGGATCATTACATATGGTAACTACACATAAAGTTAGTTAATTATAGAGAGAACTTGCTAATATGATGTGAACGCTTAACAGTGAAAGATGAGTCCTCTGGTTGAAGCTCTTTAGATAATAGAGATGAGCTATCTGATGTGTACTTTGGATGTATGATCACTTGAATGTGGGTGAGTTTTCATGTCTAGATTGAGTTGCCAAACACACAAGTTGGTCATTCTCTTTTGTTAATTCTCTTATCAAAAGTGAGCCATCATCTATGTGGTTGGCTTCCATATCTCATCTTTATTGTAATACTTTTATTTCTCACGCAACATATATGAAGAAACTTTGCAAGGGGATAACACACTTGCATGGGTTCGATCTTGTCTCAATGATTGCTTGCATTGAGTGCTCACCATACTTACTCATATATCTAGACCCTTTTTCTTCTACTCCTCATAGAGGTGACTTACAAAAAGGATACAAGAATAAAAAAAGAAAGTTAGCTACAAATATTTAATAAATCTTATACAAAAGAGATTTTCTTGTCACTAATGTCACATCACCTTTGACTTGATTCATTTTTTAGCATCCTTTTAGCATCCCTGGCTATAAAAGGAACCTTAGGCTCTAGGTACTTTATACTTTATCTTGCTTATCATCAGATAGATATTATTCTTTTTTTTTATCCTTCCTTTAAGTGACTAAGAGAGGCCCATAATCTTTGGGGTAAGATGATGAAGACTAAGAAATCAGAGAAATCATGGCCATTTCTTCGATCGTGACAAGTACTTTGGCCATCCCTGCCCAAATCAATGTTGCTACTCCAACCAAGAGCAGTGATGGAGACACATGGGTGTAGGAGAGTATAACATCCTTATTTTATCTAGAGTGCATATGTCATGGTGTGACCATTCTCCATTTTACCTACAAAGGTAACATCGAGTGTTCAAGAGGAAGTGGATAATGTCCCCACATTCTTTAGAAGAAAGTCTTGGTAAGCAGGATGGAAAGAACTAAAAAGGTGGTGGAGAAATATCTCGCTGACGTAGGACTCACACTTATTAGATGAATACATTGTTATTAATATCATCTCAAAGGTATTTTGTTATTATAGCTTAGCTTGATCATTGTTCATGCGTCGATGAAGGGAAATGACAGGCACTCACAAACTCTTCAGATTATTTCCCTTAACTCTCCAAGTAATTCTGAAAAGATGATGCATCTTACCATGGACGAGCTCCTAGTCATCATTTGAGAGACAGGGAAGTTCGTTTGATCTAATAGTGGCTTCTTTTTTTAGGATCTTACTCTTGGCTAATCAACTCATTTAAAGCCCTTTATTTGTGTTTGATGAATTTGTTTCTCATCATACAGGTGCAACCTTGGATTTTTCATATACTAACCCAACTGCACCAAGTCTTCCCTTGAGAGAGGACTCTCTTCCTCCCCGATGTGACAAATGTGGCACTGGCATTATCATTCATTGGGGCAACCAAGTTTATTTTAATAGAGAAACAAAAAATTCAAGTGAGTTTCCCTTCCTTTCACTCATCAAGATAGTGGTGAGTTTAAGAGAAATGAGTCTTATTGCCTAGAGTGAGGATATATTGGAAAGGAACTACAACAACCCATTATCTTGGTGGAGTTCATTGCCTTATAGAGGAGAGCCACTCCCTTGGAGGAAGGTTTGAACTCATCAAAGTTGAAGTTGTGCGAGCTTTAGATTATGTTGGAGGCCGAGTCGAAGCAGAGGCAAGCCATGGTGGTGAAGTCATGAAGAAGTTTAGCTGCCATGAAAGCTATGTTGACCTCGCTTCGATGCTTGATTGAGTCAAGCAAGCCTTTTTTTCTTTATCATTGGTGCCAACTTCATGTTTAATTAATTGTGTTCTAAAGGGGCACTCACTGAGGAATGGCACTCGGACCCCATTACAAAGCTATTCAAGAAATGATATAAAGAGGTGTTAGCGAGTTTCTTGTAATTATTATCTTTTTTGTAATAAAATAGATATATTTGTGAAAGGAATTACTCTTACTCATCTTAAATTCATCAAGTCCTTTACATACTCATTACTAATATGAGTACATATCCTTAATTTTTTTTTGTAACTTGCATCGCTTAAGATTTTTGTAGGATTACCTAATGATTTCTTCATTTAATGTTTGATATGACAACTATATTACCAAGCTGATTGGTTATTTTACCTTATACATAAGTACACGTGTTGCATCAAGTAATATAGAATAAGTAGAGTATCATTTCCATGAGGATTAGATAAAATTTTAATATTAATTTTATATTAAATACTAATCTTTTAAAACTTAATTTTGTCCAACAAAATGTAAAATGCTTAAGCATATAACTATCTACTAATTTTACAAATATATTAAAAAGAATAATATTTATATTTTATAAAAAATATAGGTGTTGTTCTTAATTTTAAAAATAGTTCTCTGAATTTTGGAATTTTTTGATTATGTATTATATAAAACTAAGTAGTGGAATAAATTTTGAGATTATAGTGCCAACTAAGAGAAAAAAAAGCAATACCCTTGAGGTCAATACAAGTATAACCAAACCAATCCCTTTACCTAGTTTTCTACCTAGTGTCAAGTAAATTTTGATCGGTAGCCTTTCCCATATTTCTTTTTAAATGATTTAGAATCCTAAAAGTAATCATATGTTTAATTGGTTTTTAGCACTTATGGACTATATAACACATTAATTACTATTTAGTACATCTATTTTCCTTTTCCTTAATAGTTCTTCTAGGACTCCATTAATATCTCTATATCACACTTGGTTTTAACTTTAGAATTGGCCAGATCATAAGTAAATAAAGCTTGGAGAAAAGAAAACTTCTACTTTCATTAAAAGCATAAATAATTTTCTTATTTTTATCCATAAACATAGTTTAATGTAATACAAACATAAAAAAACTCACATGAATTTGGAGCGCTTTATGGATTACTACTATATAGTAGGGTAGAGAAAAATATCTTTAAACATTGAAAAATAAGATGTATGATAACTACAGAAGAAAGAAAAGAGCACACCGAGTAAGCCTTCTAAGTCCACTCTCTGCAATTGGCTACTCTTTACTCCGGGAAATATTCAGCATCCCCAGCTAAAAATTCTTAATTGTTGAGCTCATCCACTACCACTTGCTAAAGAAAAATACTCTACCACTCTACCTTCACAATACTCTCATAGCACTTAGAGTGTCACCCTTTAAGTGATTCACAAAATCTCACTTACACTTACACTAATTCACCCTCTTACCAAAAAAATCTTTAAAAAAATCATTTTCACTTACAAATGTCCCCTATTTATAACCTAAAAATAGCCCTGATAAATTACTCATATGCTCTTATCAAAATTACCACAAAAATTGCTCAAAATTATTATTGAACCATCATGAATCTATTTTTTTTTTGGGCTTTAGCACTGTAACGATGTTGATGTAGCATTATGGCACTATTGATTAGTGTTGCTATGTTGTGCTTACTACCTGTGTTTCATATTTTTTGCTTATGGTACAACACCACGACACATCTTATGCAGCACCTAAGTGCTTAGCTTGCTATAAAATTATTCTAAAATAAGTCTGATGTATCACTACGTTGCTACTATTGTAGCGTCTAGGCGTTGGCCTTGTTGTTAATTTGCTCCAATTTAGGCCATTTTTCAGTGCCATGACATTGGGCCTAAATTTCTTTTCTTTCATATTTTTTGAGAATTGTTTTATTACAACACAAGATATACTTAAAATAAACACATTTTAATATATAAAAACATGGTGAAGACATTATAAGTACATTAAATTTCCCCAAATTTAACACTTATCAAATTCCTCCAAACTCAAACTATTACTTGTACTCAAGTAATTTGATACATTTATCCATATATTACCATTGAGTTAGTTGATTATAACAATTTTTGGAAGTCTAAAATAATTAAAAATTTCTTTAACCAAAAATATAACTTACATTTTAATGTTTATTCTTTCATTTTATCATTCCAAACTAAAATATTCCAAATTTTTATTATTACCTAATATTTTTCTTAAGTTAGAATTTCTTAATGCATATTACCAAAGTTTATTCTTATGAAGATGAATGAATTGACTTTAATAAATAGTTATATATATATATATATATATATATATAATAAATATAAGTATAATTTCAAGTCTCAAATGAAATTATGATCATTATTATTCTATAATTTCACTAAATTCATTTAGATTCCAATAATTTTAAAGTTCAATCATGATACTCAATCTCAATTGACACCTTCTAATTATTTTTCTTCAATATATATATATATATATATATATATATATATATATATATATATATATATATATATATATATATATATATATATATATATATATATTATTTATAAGCACACCATATTGCCTTTATAACCCATGATAAATATGCTTCAATCTTGACTCAATTCAACATGATCTTATTTACTTGATAATATTTTATAAGTTTCAATTAATAATAGTTTAAATAATGTTATTCCTTATTATATGTATTTTTATTTATTTTAATAAAATGAGAGGGGTGACAAAAATCTACTATAGTACTACCCTTAATCATATTACAAATTATAATATAAATCATATTTCCAACATCTATAAAAAAAACTTTTTGAATTACATAATTTAAAATGGCTCTATTCTTACTTACCTTACTGATATTACTAGTGGGTATCAACATGGCAGAAACAAAATAATGCCAAGCTTTTCAACCTTTGTGGTCATGTGAACAGCAAAAAAAATTGATAATATTTTTCTCCCATTGTTTCCATTGAACATTAGCATTTATAATAGCGAGGAATTTAAGAATTTCATCAAAATCTGGATGACTATTATAGTAGGAAAGATATTCATTGTATATACAATTTTTAATTTGAAATATGCATTAATGATAATACTACCAAATTTCCCCTCATAAAAACTTTGTTTTCCCTATGTTCCTTCGCATTGGCTAAGATTTGTGTACCACAGGGACAATACATGCTTTGTTATCATTGAAGAAATACTTCCAGCCTCGCTCATTGATAATTCTTTCTATGCTTTTACCCATATTATAGAATCCTCTCTCTGGAATGAAGTGTTTGTGGATGAGGGCATGTTGGTACCTCTCCTTCACCTCGACACTAATAAACAAATCAAAGTCACTATGGTTGCTCTCTTCTTGTTCTTGTTTATAATTATATTAGCATCTTGATTTTAGAGATTTGAAAATGCTAAAGAGAAAAAGAGCAAGAGGACTTCTTAGCTTAAAAATAGGGCTTGGAATGAGAATTTTGGCTACTTAAGGGCCCTATTTATAGACTAGGTCTAGCACCATGGTGCTACCTTGCTATCATAGTTTGCATGGAATAGCTCTATAGCGCTGCATGCAGCAACTAGGGATTAGTCAACTAGTCATGTTCCTTTTTCTATCAAAAAGTATAATTATAGTCATTATTATGTGATCAACAGGGCAAAAAAAATCATCTCAGGCATTTATGTAGTGCCTAAGCGCTACAGTATAGCTCCATGATGTTGGTATGAGTTTTTATCTTTTTAAGTTAAATGCATCTGTCTAGTTGCCAGTTGTGGTGAAAATTTTGTGAAAACTTTTCTTCTAAGATGTATACTTCCATCTTCAATCTATATGAAATAAAATGAAGATAGAAATATACTCTTGTTGCATTTTGAGACCACATAGATCTGCATATATTCTTATTAGGGTGATCAGGTATGACATTGAAGAGAGAGTGCTATCTCAAAAGATAGAAGTAACTACCCTACAATGGAGCTAATCACCTCAATAAGGACTCTTAAAGATAATTGGTCTACATATGTAGTAGAGATTCTTCACCAACTTTACATAGAAAAGTAAAGTAGGATTTATTTTAAATTGGTTTCATTAAGTTCCCTATAGGGGCAAGCCCCCATAGTTAATTACATCTTAAGGAAGAGATTCCTTAGGAATACTCTCGATTAAGGTAAATGATCATTGTCTTCAAATATTTCAATAGATAGGACTATCAATCAATTAGTTTATTTTTAATAAATCAAGTGGGATTGATCAAGAGGAGGGAGTTCTTCTTAAAGTCAAATGAAGATGGGTAGAGGATGTTTAGGATACTAGGAAGCCTAGTAAACATCCTAAACTACCCTATGGTTGGGATTTACATTTTTAAAATTGAATTATTTATTTGAGTTAAATTTTTATTATAAGTTTAGGGCTTATAATTCCATAATACAAGGCTATAGAAATGCTTAAGAGGTGAGGATTTAAACTTACGACCCATAGAAGGGAGAAGTAACCTAAGAACCTAAATCTAGGGAGCTTTGGCAAGGGCCAAAAGCACGACCTAAATCTAAGGTGAAAATGGGTATTTTGTTTATCTCCATAAGAGAGGACAATCACTTGACTGCTTGGACTTACAACCGCCTAGGGGTGGCTACCAACTAACTCCTCCTATGATTTTAAATTCATGTAGGCAAGTCATATGCTTTATGCAAGATAGCTAGGCTATTATTTATTTTAGAAAGAGACTAAGTCCTTAAACTCACTCCCTAAGAGACTAGATCATGTAAGGGTATGAAAAATAACTGAGATCTCATGCAAAACATATTACATTTTACTTTCATTTTTGGACAATCATTTGAGCTTATAGGATTCATATGTCTAATGCATGAGAAATAAGATTATGCCAAAATCAGTGAGAAGGGGTGTTTCACCATGGCTCTCAAAGGCCAAGCCAAGTTCTTTGGCAAGGTGGAAACCCTCCAATCAAGAGTGAAATAATATGCTTTTATGCATGATGTTTGAAAAGAAATACTCATCCTAAGGGTTGCTAATTCTTTTATCTTGATTTTAACTTAAGCTTTAGGTAAGGTTATGAGTTATTTATTTTAATTTTGAGGTTTAATTTGGTATAAGATTTTTCCTAAGAACTAATCGTCATCCAGCCATACATCAAAACAAGAAGAAACTAGGAAAACATGTCATTTTAATGCTAAATAAAACATCAAATATTTTATAAAGTTAATAAAAATAAAAGGCCATTTTTTGGAGACCACCGCACAAACCTAAAAAATAAATTGGGTAGTGAGCTCTACCCTTATACAACCAGTTACAAATGAATTAATTTACAATCAAGTAAGGAAATTCATGTTATGGGGTCTTCATTTCTTCTTTTCTTCTTTCTTCTTTCTTCTTTCTTCTTTCTTCTTTTGGTTCCATCTTTTGGATGGTTGTAAGGTGGTTGCTCTAAAGGCTTCACCTAGTACATAAGAAGTAATCTTATGACCAATACTTATCCTAATCCCCCATAACATTCATTCCAAAATCTTAATTGTAAAATTACATAAAGAAGAAAAGTAAATTTAACTAACACCTGCAAAATAGAGATTAGCTAAACAAATCATATAAATCCCAAGCATGTATATTGGACTTAGCACCCCACACATGGGTAAGCAAGTCCACCTGGCCTATTAGATTATGCTTAAGGGTATAAGCACCTGCATAACAAAAGAATTTATATATTTATTGCAACACCCCTTAAGCACAATCCCCTACAAAAAATAATGATTAGACTAAATCATCCTACCATTCATTCTATGCACATACAACATCTAGAAATATAGATCACAAAATAAAAGAAACATCAAGCCATGTACCACCTAACCTAAAGCTAGAAGTGACTAATAATGTGTGTTTAAAAGGTGTGTGGTATGGCTTGCTATGGCTTTTAGATTTTCTAAAGATGTTCAACTTAGAGGTGGTTTCATTTAAGTTATTTAGTATTTAATAATTTTATTTGATGATTTATTTATTTTAAGTGAATCCTTCAATTAATTACTAAGTTATAAAGAGAGGGAAAAGAGAAGAGAACTTCTCTTTCCTTCCCTACCTTAAGTAATTTCTAAAGTGGATTCATATTTGATTTTGTTTAGTGAATATTTTATTATGTGTTTTAATTAATCCTAAGTTTAGATTTTCCCTAAACAAACCTATTAAAAAGAAAGATATTTTAAGATTAAGTAAAGTGAATTAATATCACAAAACACACATCACTTCATTTCTTTCTCAACATGGATAACATGCATATGGATGCATCCTAAGCATATACATACATACAAATGAAAATATTTAGCACACTTTATGATGAATGCTAAGAAATGTTACTTAAGAAAATTAGAATGCTTTATGATGCATGATTTTCATTAAGTAGAAAAGGGTTTCTTTTATCCATTATTCATGCTCATGTGTATGTATGAAAGGCATAAGTGAGTACGATGTTATTATTAGTACTTAGGTAAGGTACAAGACCTACTTAGGGCTACTTAAAATCTCACAATCTTATAGATTGTCATGCATGATTGAAATATGTATTTTGTTTATTTATTTTGTTTATGCAATTTATATGTACAAGTGTGGATGTCCTTCTTAGATAATAGCATAGGAATGAATATTAATGGGGTTAGGCAAGTATTGTGTTTTTTTTTTCAAATGAACTATACATTTTGCCAAATCTTATTAAAATATTATGCTACAAGAAAAGTGAAGGAAAGCCACACTATGCACATCTTCATATTTATATCCACATGCAAGCTTATAAATAATTATAAGTAGCACACTTTCATTTTAGGTGTTTGATTTATAGATTTTAAAAATAGTTTTGGATTTAATAGTGATAATAGCCATTCATATTTTTTACTTTAGCTAAAACATGCAATTTGACATAAAGAAAACATTTTATTTTGATTTTGATTTTTAAAAGATACGAATGCATGAATTTCATATGGCATGCACATTTAGCATGCTAGGAAAGAAATAAAGTGATGAAAGCAATGTAAATTCATTCACCTAATTAATTCCTAAAGACAATCTTGTGAAATAAGAAAGTTTAAAGTGAATCAAAGTTTGTTTAATGTGATTTTGTTTTGAATTTTCTTTATGTTTGATTTGGAAAATATGAAAGAATGTTTGCTGGTCCTAACCCATGTCCCCCATATGTATGGAATTTTAGTTTAATCTTTAGATGATTAGATGATTTTTATATTTTGATTAGGTTAAGGTATGAATTGTGTAATTAATTATTTACACACCTTTAGCATATTTAACCAAATAATAATGAGCCAATGATATGACATAAATCACATAAATAATTTAAATCAATAATGCACTTAAGAAGAAAGGGGCCTAATGCATTTGGCTCATGATTAATTATTAAGGGGTTTAAGTTAAGTAATTTCATAACCCTCTCACACATGTGAGTTGGATTTTGATTTTGATTGAACACCAAGCATCTACCCTTGATGGATTAGTTAAGTTCTAGAAAAATTTTTATCGATTATGTAGGTAATTAGTGAATTAATCTTAAGGAAGAAGAAGAAAATAGGGCTTTAAAATTTTAAACCCAATTTTAAATAAATTTAATTTAATCAAAGATTAATTCCATCAATAATCACTATTTAAGTCAATGAAACACAAGAAGTTTGGAATTAGTCAGTGGGGTAATTAGAGAGTAATTAGCAAAATCAAATTTCTAATAAAACCTAAATCTAGAAAATAACACTATTCAAAATCCATTGAAATTAATTTTATAATATTCTAGATGCAAATATCTTTCATATGCAATTTATTTCATATTGTTTTGATTTTTCTATAGATATGAATTTTGAAGTTTCCTTAATTAGTGATTTAAATCTCTAATTGTATAGTTAATCCCATCGCCACGGAGGTTGACGCTGTGCTTTCCATGTGGCAGCATGGGATTATTTTATCATATATGGGAGATGGCCAATCATCTTCCAGAATATCTCGAGATTAAGCTCAGATTGGATCCAAACTCAACCCACACCATCTAAGGGTAAAGGGTGATACATCTGACAATTAGTTTCTCATGGGATGAGACTTTCTTTCATAAAGCTCCACACTATGGCTAGATTGATCTTAGTTTAATGGCATACCTCACCGGAGGCTATCACTGATGCTCGATTCCCTTGGAGAAGCTTCATTTTATGGAGATAAAGCTTTGTTGAAGTTTAGAGGTGTTGAGATTGGGTAGATCCTTCTAGAGGTCAACTCCACCTTCACTTGAGCTTGATCTTGGTTGAAGTATCACCTCCTTTACCTTTGGAGCTAGGAAAAAGCTTGGGTGAATTTGATTGAGCTCCCTGATGGAGCTTGCAAAGGGAATTGGATTGGTATTGAGTGTGGAGTGGGATTGAATTTCAATGGAGCTCCCCTATTTTCAGCCTTGAAAAATAGAGAAGATGGAATTTCTAACTCCTAAGAAGCTTGGGAACACTTGCAATGGCTTGCTCTGAGTTCCTATGCTTCAATCAAATAGGGCAGAATGAGATTCAAGTGAAATTAGGGGGAGTATATCTCCCTCTAGAGCAATCGGATGATCGAGCCTTCTCTTACCATTTTGATCGAATTGAGCTCCCTGAATGGGTTTGTTAAGCCATTTAATGTGTCATTATATTTGTTTTGGCTAGAGGGAGGTAGTGGAAGAGTGTCATGTGCTTGAAATGGGTGAAGGAATCATTCCCATGTGGCCATGTTCAAGCAAGTGGTCAGTGTTGACCTTAGGCAAGGTTCTAACCTAAACCCATTGTTAGGCCTTTATTTTCCGGGTTGATTGTTGATCCGATTATCTCAATTGTAGCCTCAACAGCTATTGAGCTACGCTCTAAGCTCTGCTTTAACGCTAGAGTGCTACTTTAGTTTTGCACCACTTCTGTGTTGAGCTATGCCGTCTTCCTTTATTATTGCTTTTCTCCAGGATATTAATAAGGGGGTTGTTTTTTGGACTATTTCATACCCTGAATGCTTCATTTATATATCATATGATTGGGATGGTGTTAATTATAGGCTCATTGACTTGATTAGCAGAATTTCACCAAGTTGTCTCCTCTGTAATTTTCTTGTGGAGGGATTATATGCTGGATTGCTTTCTTTCTTGGAAATGGCTATTGATGAGATTCTGGCTAAGATGGCTCACTCTCTTATGTTTATGTATTCTCATGTCAAGATGCATATATTGATGATATTTTTCTTGAATGAGACTCCTATCCTTGCCTTAGCAATTCTCTATATACTTTAGATAAGATTTTGCTTAGGTTTAGGTAGTAAGAGCTCACAAGAATATCAACAAAAGTGCTACCTTCTCACAGTGATTCTCTCTCCTTCTTGTGGTCTCCTATTATCATACATTCCCACATCCGAGCATTGGCTTTATTCTTATTTTAGCTTATTATGTTAACCATCTTGTATCTTTTGATTGTTTTATGCTTTCTTTTACTCTTGGATGTACTTAGATAGGATTTACCCTTAGTCGATTGTAGCTCTTTGAGCGTAGTTCTAGAGTTTATCCCCTTTTAAGGACCTTGTAACCCTCTTTTTGTGGCAATAAAATACCCCTACATGGGGCTTCCCTAAAAAAAAAAAAGTGGTTATGAAGAGGATTTGGCCAAGTTCCATGTGAATTTGGCCAATTTCCATGCGAATTTGGCCAAAATTTACCCTTTGGCCTAGGGGTAAAATGGTCATTTGGCTTGGGTTTCAATTTTAATATGTTTGGTATATTTGAAAAATAGGTTAGGCTAAGTTTCATTGAATTTAGAATTGGTTTGGTGTGATTTAGCTGATGTTGACCCATTTAGGTCAAAATGGGTCAACTTGGGTCAAGTTGACCAATTGGTCAAATTGGGTCAAACTAAAGATTGGGTCAAGTTCATATGACCAATTGAAATATTTTGGTGGTTTTAGTTTGATTCAATTTGGTTTATATTTGGTTTTAGTTCAATTGAGTTCATTTAGGTCAAATGGGTCAACTTGACCAAATTGACCTATTTGTCCTATTTGTTAAGTCATGGGTTGGTTGATCATATGAAATTAATTAGTATCTTTATTTCCAATCAATTTGTTTTATATTTTGGTTTGTCTCTTTGACCTTTTAAGTCAAGTTGGGTTCATGGTCACTAAAGGTTAGGTCTAGTTGGCCAATTGAGGCTTTGGTCAAGTTCAACTATCATTTGGAATGAACTTGACCCATTGGTTTCAATCAATTTGGCTCATATCAAGTTTTACACATTTTTTACTTTTTAGGTCAAGTTGGGTCAACTTGGGTCTAGGACAATCAAGCAAGTTAGCTCGATATTGACTTTGTCATATTTCATTTACCTAAGTGTTGACTTGGTCAACTCTTAGGTTTGACTTGGTTTGACCCAATTTGAGTGATTGATCATCTCATGATGATTGTTGATCATGATGAGAGGCTTAGGTGGGCTTAGTTCAATCTAATTTAGTTAGGACAAGAATTTGGCTCATAAGGGATACCTTAGGTCACTTTGGGTCAAACGAGCCTAAGTAGATCAAATGGCTTTGTCAAAGCTTGATTTGAGTTTGATTAAACTCACATATGGACTTATGATTGGAATATAAATCCATTTGCAAGTGATTTGAAGTCAAATGGGTTTCTGATTCATTTGATAATTTCAAGTTCAAAAGGGTGAACATGAGTTTAACTTGGGTTTGATTTTTGAATTGAGTTTTGGTTTGGTGATTGAAGTTTATGTTTATTTTTGGATTCATGATTGAAGGATTGATTGAATCATGAAGAAAAATCAAGAGTTTGGTTTGATTAAAATTGATTTGGCTAAGTTCAAGATTTTGACTTGAAAGACATAGGATGGATTTTGATTGAAATTGAGTTTGAGTTTTGAATTGATTTTTCATTTGATGATTGAATATTATGTTTATATTTGGATTCATAATTGTAGGATTGATTGAATCATGAAGATAAATCAAGGGTTTGGCTTGATTTGAATTTGATTTAGCTAAGTTCAAGATTTTGACTTGAATGGCTTAGGTTGGATTTTGATTGAATTTGAGTTTGATTTTTGGAATTGGTTTTGGTTGTTTGAATTTATATTTCATTTATATATGTGAATATAAATGAGAAAATAAATGGGTTATGAGAAAATTTCATGACTTTGAAGTGATTTGAACTTGATTTGTGCTAAGTCCATAAGAGGGAATCAAACGACTTAGGAAAGATTTCTTAACTTGTAATTTCAATCATAAGCTTCAATCATTTGTTTCAATCATGGATTTCAATCATTTGGAATTGATTTGAGTTTGGAGAAAATCAATTAAATTGGAATTTATTTAAGTTTGACTTGAAGGAAGGAAGTGAGTAATTTGGTTCAAGCTATAGGGTAGGCAAATTTTCTTAACACCACTAAGGCATGACCTATTCCTATGACTAACTTTTCTAAGTCTCTGGGCTTGAGTGTCCACCTAATCACTAGATGTGTCTTAAGGCTAAGGATCTCTTAAAGTCTAAGAAGAGTCCTATGTCTAAGATGGAGGGGTTGAGAGCTAATCCTAAAAATGAGGTCAACAAAGGGTGCCCAATAGGTGCAGTGTGACTAACAAGGAATACCACATGTATTAGTATTGAACGAAACCATCAACAACACCGAACGATCACAAGTACTGACAGAGTCAATCTACTCCTAATCGAAGGTGTAGAAGAAATCCAGAGCTTAGTGCAATGTGGCTCTACTTATTCAATGACATAAGAGAGGGAAGGAGGAATCCACTAGGGATAGAGTATGTGAACCTTCCACTAGGGAAGCAGGTTCAAGTCATCCATAAAGGAATGAGAGGTTTAATTTGAGTTCGCTGGGGAGAAATTTGATTTGTTTAATTAAGTTTTATTAGGGAAGAGGGTTGAATTTGTTTAAATTTATTATTTGTTTAATTTTGTTTGTTTTGACTCCACCGGGGATGGAAAAGTGAACTCTCCATTAGGCAAGTTCAAGTCATCCACAAGGGAGGAATGTGAAATCGAGGAATTAAAATTTTAGATCCGTGGGAACTAAAAAAGATTTGCATCTCACTAAGGAGGAGTAAAAGATTTGATTTGGATTAATTAATTATTTTTTTTTATTTGTTTCACTCCACTGAGGGAGGAAGGTTAAATTTGTTTCAGATTTTTAATTTCAGATCTTTAAATGGACCCTATTGGTTTGTGATGGACCACATTGAGTAGGAGCCATGGAGACCTAGACCTAACTCAAATTTACCAATCCAAAGGGGTAGTCTACTAAACACGTAGTAGGACTAATCGACCAAAGGGATGCCTTTCGTGATGTACTAGGAAGAAAGCATAGTATACTTACATCCTCCAAAGTAGGGACCAGGGGTGACCCATTGGGCAGATCAAACCTCTGGGCCGACTATTGAGTGAATTTCATTGGAGGAATTAGATCAACTCAAAGATAGTCAAGATTAATTTCATTTTTTTAGTTTATTTTGATGGGTCCCATCAGTTTGCGATGGATCACACTACGTAGGGGCCATGGAGGCCTAGGGCTAACTCAGATTTACCAATCTAAAGGGAGTAATCTACCAACCACCAAGTAGGACTAACCAACCAAAGGGATGTCTTTTAGTTTACAATGATCAAGTTTTAAGAAGAAAGCATGGGGACTCACATATTCTTGAAACAAGAAACCACTGGGGTGATCGGTTGCTTTGGGCCACAAATCAGACCCGACCTAAGGTTTTCTTTTGAGTGAATTCTACTAGGGGATCTAAATTGGCTCAAAGATAGTCAAAGATTAATTTTATTTTTAGTTTTTTTATAGATTTCATTGGTTTGTGATGGATCACACTAAGAAAGAGCTTATATTAGCCTAAGCCTATCTCAGGTTTACTAAACCAATGGGAGTAGCTTCCCAACCAATGGGAGAACTATCAGACTAAAGAAGTGCCATTTGGTTTGTAATGATCAATTTTAGGGAAGAAAGCTTTGGGACTCACATCTTTCACTACAAAAGATCACTCAGGGCTTTTGGGCAACAAATCAAACCTGGGTTGCCGATATGATAATCATGCTAGAAAGAATGCATCATAATCTTACATATTCCAAAGCAGAATGACTGTCAGGGTAACCTGCTTATAGAAAAACATATTGAACCCGACTTAAGGGTGACTAAGAGTGAATACCAACCAGAGGATTTATCTCAACTTAGTAGTCGCAATTCTATAGGGAGTTCACGACACGCCTAAAGAATGGATTCTCGCTTGGAAAAGGGGCCCTTTGGGGCTTGAATTCTAATCCACAATCAAATTAACTATTTATTTGTTTAGTTTATTTTAACATGGACCCGTAAGGGATCAACCTATTTCAAATTTAATGAACCAAGAAAGAATCTTCATCCACGAACAAATTCTCCAACCAAGGGTGGCTACAGAAAGGGGACCATCAATCCAAG
This sequence comes from Cymbidium sinense, assembly GCA_021442155.1. NCBI lineage: Eukaryota > Viridiplantae > Streptophyta > Magnoliopsida > Asparagales > Orchidaceae > Cymbidium > Cymbidium sinense. Next base: position 95,021,820 of record CM038221.1, read on the forward strand.
AGTAACCTGGTAGTGTCTAAATGGGTGGCAAAGGATGTGATCCAAATAGAATGTCTAAGGAGAGGGCCTAAGGCGAATCCAAAACCGATAAGATGACATGGCTAGTCATATATCAAATAGGTATTCAGTGTCCAACTCAAGGAGAAAGCATGGGGACTCACATCTACCAAGAGTGGTGTATCCACCGGGTGAGTCACTTTCAGCATAGCGAACATCGACCAACATAATCTTCCCATCAATTTGCAATAATCAGCCTAAGAAGAAAGCTCGGGGACTCACATCCTCCTATAACCCGATTGTTGGGATAGTCATTTCTTCGACGTGCCATCCAACCTAGGAACAAGTGAATGCCATTGGGGGACTTACATCAACACAAATGTAGTAAAGAAGAAAGGAGCCTCTGGGGGACTTATCTTAAACCTCAAATATACTCGATCTAGTTACATCATGATGATTAGTTCAAGAAGAAGGCTCATGGACTCATATCCACTTAAACAAAATCAACATGAGGTAGCTTACTGGCTAGGTAGTGAAGTCTACGAAACTAACAAGGCACTTATTGGTTTATAATGATCAAGTTAGGAAGAAAGCGTGGGGACTCATATCTTCCAATAAATGACTAGGGTGTCATATTAGCGAGGTAGGATGTAGACCCGACCTAGAGCAGCTAACGAGTGAGTGTCACAGGGCTTTCTCACATCAAAGTTGCCCGAGACAAAAAGATATGTGTTTATTTTGTGCTTATGTTAAAGGGAATAGATGCCTCTGCTCTCACATCTATTCTAAACACGCTTGGGAATTTTGATGAAATGGTGCCAAGGATGGCAATGGAATTTCCCACCAAGAAAGGATGCCACTCTGATTCTCTTATACCTAACTTAGTTATGCTAATCAAAATAAGATGCCTCTTGGGTTCTCTCATACCTATTATAATAGTGTCTGGAGATTGTGTTTGATTATGTTTATGTTTGTGTTATGAAAGAGGGATAGGATGCCGCTAGGGCACTCTACACCTACCATAAACACGTCATGGAGGATTCACAAGATAAGCAAACAATGCTTTGAATGAAGAGAATATTTTGATGAAATGGAATCAAATTTTTGTTGATTGATAGAATTATTTTTAAACATGATTTTTATGGATAATATTTCTTCAAATAGATCTCATTAATTGAAAGCATTGGGTGTTGCCCTTTAAAATTAATAAACTGATAAGATCCTCCTTGGTAGGCCTTCTCTATGACATATGGGCCTTTCCAAGTGAGTTCAAACTTGCCTCCCATCTTTCGATGGGCAACAATTGGTCTCCTTAGGACTAACACAAGTTCTACTACTTAGAAAGACCTAAGGCATACCAGCTTATTGTGAGCTTCAATCATTTTAGCCTTGTACAACTTGAGATTCTGGCACGCCCGTAGGTGACACTCCTCCAAACCTTCAAGCTCTTCTAACTAAAACTTTGTTTTATGCTTTATAGTGATCTTGCTACTCAATGCTATCCTTAGTGATGGGAGTTGAACTTCTAAAGGTAGAATGACTTCAGACCCATATACTAAGGAAAATAGGGTAGATTGAGTTGGAGTTTGATATGTTGTGTGGTGGGCCCACAAGGCTTCAACCAACTGCTCATTCCACTGTCGCTTATTGTCATCAAGATTCTTCTTTAGTATTTGTATGAGAGTTTTGTTGAATGCTTCTGCTAAGTTATTTTCTCTAGGGTGGTAGATGGTGGAGTATCTCCAATCTATACCATGTCTTTTGGCGAAGCTATTGATCTTGGTGCTTTTGAATGTATTACCATTATCAGATATAATTCATCGAGGCACGCCAAACTTATATATGATATGGTTCTTGAAAAATTAAAGCACATGCTGAGTTGTGATCTCTCTAAGTGGAATTACCTCTGCCCACTTGGAAAAGTAGTTGGTGGCAGCTAAGATGAACCGATGATCCTTGGAAGAAAGAGGATCGATATGACCCACAATGTAGGTACCCCAACACTCGAATGTCCATGAGGCCAATGTAGGGTGTATAATGTTGGGTGGTTGATGTAAGACCACATCGTGCACCTGACACTGATGTCATCTCCAAGCTACATCCATGCAGTCTGTAATCATCGAAGGCCAGTAGTATCTTAGTTTCTTAATCTCCATCTTCATCTTTGGACTAGATTAATGTGCTCTGCATAAACCTGAATGAACCTTGGTTACAATGCCATGGGCTTCATGTTTATCTAAACAATGTAACCACATTTGGTCAAAGGACCGTTGATGCAGGGTGCCACAATAAGTGCATAGGAGAGAGCTCTCTATTTCACCTGATGGGCTTGTGAATTTTCTTGAGGTAGTTCACTGGTGTTCAAATAGTCTATGAACGGTTACCTCTAATCTAGCTCCTTATCTGTATAGGCAATGACAACCTCCCCTTTAAGAGAAAGTCTCTCGATGAGTTCAGCATCAATAAGGGATATGACTTGTCTATTTTGGACCCTTATTGGAATGGACTCATCTTCAAACATAATTCTTAGCAAGTTTGGCCAAAGTATCTCTACTACATTCTCTACTGGGAACCTTGTAGATGGTGACTGTGGATTTAGGCCAACCTTCATGGTATACTCATGGTAATGAAAGCTTGGGTTTGAGAACTTTGTAGGACCACACCGTTGATGACCAATTGAGAATCTCAAAGATGTTGATGCTCTTGACACGATTATGATGGCTAACTCCGCATCGGGAATCAAAGCCTCATACCGACTTCATTGTTGGTGTAGGGGTTGGAAAGATAGTATGAGAATCTCATCACATCAGTAAAGTTAGAGAACTATTCCTACTTTTCTGAAGAGTAGATCGGTGCTTCCCCTTTATGAAAAGAAGCGCACCATCAAAATACATCTCCCACCGATGATTGTCAACCTCCCTAAGTTCATGATTTGTTCATCGTGAGATCTCACTAAGCGAGAATCAACAAGAAGTGGGTGTGATGCTCCACTAGTGCTTGTCTTTTCACCACACAGAGGAGTACAAATGTGATATCAAACTGCAAGAGGATCATGGACCATCATGCCAAACGTTCGAATAGCATTGGCCATGTCATGAGATATTGTAGTGGATTGATTCTAGAAATCAAGCTCACCTTATGGCAAAGCATATAGTGTTGTAGCTTTCGGGATGCAAAGATCAAAGCTAGGCAATGTTTCTTAATAGGTGGATAGTTTGTTTCATCAAGAATCAGACGATGGTTGAGATAGTAGAGAGTGCTCTCCTTCCCTTTGTTGTTATCTTGGGCCAACAAAGTGCTGAGAGAGTCATCCAATGTAGTAGTGTAGATGATGAGTGGCCTGCCCGTGATAGGGTCTACTAGAACTGGCGGCTTCACCAAATACTACTTGATATCTTCAAAGGCATGCTGACACTTATCATCCCACTTAAACTGGACATCCTTTTTGACAAGTACTGGGAATGGCTTACATCTCCCTAATAGGTTGGAAATAAAGCATCTCAAATATTGCAACCATCCTTGGAATGATCTGAGTTGAGTTAAACTCTTAAGAGATGGCATTTCTAAGATAGCTTTAATCATTTCTGGATATATTTCTATTACTTGATGTCGAACAATAAATGCAAGGAATTTCCCTGAAGCTACTTCGAATGCACTCTTTAGGGGATTCATTTTGAGGTTCTATTATCTTAACCATTCGAAAACTACTCTCAAGTCAAAGAAATAATTTTCCTTTTCTTTGCTTTTGACTACTTGATCATCAGCATAGCACTCAACCTGATGATAGATGAGTTCATTGAAGATTTGAGTCATGGCCCATTGGTATTTAGCACCAACATTTTTAAGGCCGAAAGGCATGACACTATAATAATATATTTTGATCGGGGTTTGAAAGGCAGTGTTTCTTTCATCTTCAGGAGACATCTTGATTTAGTTATATCCGATGACCCATCCATGAAAGAGAAAATTGCATAAGATGAGGCGATGTTCATCATTAATTCTATATAGAAAGAGGAAACTCATCCTTAGGACATCCCATATTTAAATCCCTAAAATCAATGCATATGCAAATTTGGACATTCTTCTTCTTAACTAGGACGACACTAGCTAACCAGGTAGGGTATTTTTCTTCCCCGATGAAAAAAGATCATCCTTTTGACTTAAATGACTATTATTCAATTTCTAAATGCATCTAGCTTGCTTGATAGGGTTAGCACTAGGATCTTTTGCTAGTTTGTGGACTACTACGTTAGGAGATAATCCAACATCACTTCGTAACTCCATGCAAAGTCTTAAACTCAATATAACCAAGCCATTGGTTTCTTCTTCATTTCGCAACAAACTTATGTACATCGTGCATGGATTTTCTTCTATCCCAAGGTTGATTTCTTTAAGTTTTTCAATTGTTGAATGGATCTCCTCTTCAAATTCTGGCTGTGCATCTTTAATTTGGAGATCATCTGGATCATTTGAGGTTTCTAAACACACATCCTTATAAGAGTTGGTGTTGTGTGAAAAGAACCTATTAGACTCTAAATGATTGGTAATAACTAAGTAGTAATCATCATCATCGACTGGACCCATAGTACTGAATCCTAGTTCTACTCTTGATTGTGTTTCCCTGCCTGTATTATTCCATAACTTCTCAAAATACTCTGACCTATGCTTGGACCATGTATGAGGAACCAAACCTTTCTGTATAATATTATGAACGCAAGGCGAGTAAAAGTCAAATGGTAATTCCATTAATTCTTTATATGAATCCTCCTCAAGTTCTATATCAACTTCAGACCTTGAAGATGATGATCCAAAAAAGAATCTCTTCAGCTTCATATCACTAGAAGACTTAGGTGCTTTCTTAACTACTAAATCTTCAACTTTTTAGGGTGGAAGTGAGGTTAGATCTAAGGTTCCCAACTACTGCCTGATAGTTTTACATACAATTGATTCAAATACTTTGCTTTTTCTAGAGGCTGGTTTTATCAGCCTGAGTGTCACCTCCACCTAGAGGTTGATGGTATGCTAATCACATTAGACTCATCCTCCTGAAGGATTCTAAGTCTATGTGAATAGGTACTCCTATGGATGAAACTAGGAACTTCCTCTATATCCTCTTCATCTAGCCACATGTCCATATGATGGAATGAACTGGGTAGTGTGATATGTCCTATTCTTCAATTCCCCATTCTTGTTCACTTGGATTTTCATTTTTCTTTTCATTTTCTTTTGCTCTTTCTTTTTCTTTATTTTCTTTTTCTTTTGAATTTTAGTTTTGTACAAGTTCATGAGAAAGAATATTTTGAGGAAGATAGTAGGTTACATCCTCACATATCTAAATCTCTCTAACTGAAAATGGCTTTTCATCTCCTTTGACATAGTACTCAATCCCATCCTTTTTGAACTTGATAAACTGATGGAGGGAGGATGGAATTATCTTGTTCTAATGTATCCAGGGCCTACCAAGCAAAGTTATGAATGAAGTATTTAAATCAATGAATAAAACTTGGCTTCCAATCACCTATCTCCAAAGATAACACTATGGAACCTAAAGCCTGCTCACCTTATTCATTGAATCCTCTCTACATCATCCGATCTCCTCAGAGTGTGGAGATGTTGATCCTCAAATAAGTGAGTGTCTTTAGATTCATAATGTTCACCAATGCACCTAGATCGATGAGAACTCTAGCTAGTCTGAATATATCCATGTCAACTATGATGTAGAAAGGATAGTTGTGCTCCATGTCCCTAGAAGTAGGTCTTCATCTGTGAAAGTAATCTCCTGAGCTTCTCTAAAATAATGTGTCTCCTCACTAATAGTGGTCAGCTGAGCTAAGCATAACTTAGGATCAAGGAGAGCCTTGATTAATGATTCCCTCATCTCTTTAGATAAGATAAGGGCATCATATATGCTTAGCTTAGATTGCAACTTTCTTAGGTGAGAGAGGACATTGTAGTCCACCTTAGATCCTCCACAAGCATATCCAAGAGTGTGGAGCATCCTGTGGAGGGGCTTCTTAATCCTCTAAACCAATGACTTGTTTTCCTCTATCTTGAGGTGCTACCTTAGGAGGTAGAACCTTGCCACTACGGAGATTGACTTCGGTGATCTCTTATGCAGGGTAATGGAAGGTTCTACCTGCACATCAGGCTCTCCTACAGCTTCTCCTATGGGACCTTCAAAATCGTATGATTCTAAGTCCATCTCAAGAGGTGAACCCGTAGCATTCATAGTGGAAAAATTCAACTCTGAATCAAAAGGAGGAAGATCGAAATTATTTTAGTTGTTATTTAGACTTAAAGAGTTATTAGGAATAGATTCAAGAAACCCATCAGAAGTGTCACAGATGTAATTCAAGCTAGCTTTATTATTCAATTTCTTGGATTTGATAGGAGGTGCAAAGTAGAAATCAGGTAAAGTAAGAGAGGGTGAGGGATTTGATGCCCTCATCCACTAATATAAGATGTCTACTAGAAGAAGAAGAGCTAGATGAAGTGGCGATTCAATGGTGAAATGGTGACTGAGGCTGACCGCTCTTTATGAGAGCTATCCTGGGCACATACTACTACTATCGCAACTTTGTGCTCCCACCTTCCTTGAGATGGCTGCAAACTTGCAAACCTTCCTTGATGTTGAGGTTTGAGACTCGTGCACCGCAAGGAAAGTTTCTTGATTTTTTGAACAATCAGTTTAGAGGTTTTGAATAAGGAGATATCTCAACCTTCTTTGGTTTTGGAAGGATCGCAAATATCCTCAAGGATTACCTTAATGGAATTCGATGGTTGTTCCACAAGGTATTCCTTCGGGATGATTATAGCACCAGTCTTGAAGCTATGTTCAAGCCAGTCCTTAAATGCAAAGCAATCCTCCAAAACATGACCGAGCATACGGTGGTAGGGGCAAAAGTTAGGATCATAGATTTTTTCCACTTCCTCCGGTCTCTTAGGCTCGGGTAGCTGAAAATCAGGCTTCCTTAAGAGATTCTTAAATATCTTCTTGATTACTTCCCTCTTAAATGAATAAAGCTTGTTAAGTTTATCCAAAAGAGTAGGTGGATCATAGCTACCTGGCGGCAAGTATGTGTACTGCTACTGCTGATGATGTGGCTGAGGAGGAGGCAGTGTAGGCCATGGAGGCTATTGTGACGGCCGGTAGGGCTTCCTCGATGGTGGTAGGGAAGGTGGAAGCGAAGGCTGCTGAGGTCATGGTCTATCGAACTGATCTCTAGCTGGTTGCTTCCCCTTATCTACCACTGTCACTATTCCCAATTTCTTCTCATATACCTTTTATGACTTTGATTTGGGCAACTGGTCATGAAAAGGAAACTATTTGGCCAATCCTTGTAGACTATTCGCCTTGTTGATTAACTTCTCAAAAATTTTGATGGTGAAGCCCTTATGCATGAAGGCGACTGAGCCATGGATATTCTTTAGAAGAATCTCAATGGCATGCTATTCAGATAGCTGCGACTCATATTTCATACTCAAGTTACACCATTTGAGAAAATAGTCAACAAGGGACTCACCTGAATGTTGTTGTGCTACAATGAGATCACCAATAGTGATCCTTTGCTGAGCTCCAACAAACCTCTTGATGAAGAGTCACTCCAACTAAGCAAATGTCTTCAATAAACTGTTGATAAGTTTAACATACTAGTTAAATGCTATACCCGCTAAGCTACTAATGAAGAGTCAGAATAGTAAAGTATCGCTACCACCGGTGTTGCTACAACTGGCCCTGAAATGTACAATATGCTATCTTGACTTCCCACTGCCATCAAAACTTATGAAGGAAGGTGGCACAAAACCCTTAGGATATTGGATTGCATCAAATTCCTCTGGGTAGGGTCTACCCTTTGGAACTGATGATCCTCCTCGGGCTTGAGCCAATGCTTTCTTTACCTGCTACTCAACCATGGACTTAATATCTTTTTTTTATATGGAGGTACTATCCACTACCTTCCTATACATGTTGGTGCTACCTTGCTCTACTAGAGGTAAAGTCTTGGCTGGGTCCAAGACATGTACCAACTCTAGCTGACTAGTCTCAGCTATGGTAAAATAAATCTTGGTCATAATACTAAGAGCTCTTAATATCCTTGAGCCTCTTTTCCATCCTAACTATCTTTTCATCTTTCTACTTTTTTTGTGCTAGGAGGTGTTGGGCCGAGTGGGCTGTGTCTTCTTGCTTGGCCTCAACACCTTCCATAGCCTGCTGCTCTGTACGGAGGGATCCTCGGGTATCTACCATGCAAACCCCTATTGAGTCTCCCAACAGATCATCTTCATTGAGATCAACATTGATCTTCTCCTCATCAGACTAGTCATATCCTTAGATCTCTTTCTTCTCCATGAGATAATGGGCTACTATAACATCTAGAGAATGATCTGTCAGAAATGGTACAAATGACTTTGGCTGATAGGTGGTGGGATCGCTATCATGTACTGTGAGGCTCCAAACCTCCCTTACTGCTAGAGAATCAACCCTGTGAGGGCTATACTCACTGGAAGATATACACTCGACCACCACTCTATGGGTGACACTCCTAGGAGGATCTATCATCAGGTGCAATCAAGGTCACCTTCCTCTACAACTATAATCTCCATCGTATGTTGTACCGGTGATGGTGATGAAGGGATGACAACCATGCTCGAGGTCGCCATTCCTCACACCAATAGCGAAGGTCGAGGTGAGAGCTGCATGTAGTAGATGAATTGGGATCCCTTGGCTGTAGCCGGATCACCAATGGGGTCCTCTTCTCCCCAGATGTGGCCTTCATGGCCTTTGGCAGAACTGGAGATGTTGAAACATGGACAAGTGATGGTGGATGGGGTGTAGAGCGGTGTGGTGGAGATACCAACTCTCTTGGAATAGAGCTCCTTCGATGGGTAGTCCTCGTAAGTAGAATTATGCTTGTATGATCGACATGGATAGCACGCTGATTAAGAAAATCAATAAGTGTGGAGGCCATAATGCACAAACCTCCTCCCTCCCTAGTGATATGAACTATAGTATGGGACTCCTTGGCCCTCTCCTATCAAAGATGCTTCCCCACGCTATGGGGTATAACAGATCTTAAATAAAATTGAGCCCTAGACTCAGATTTTCTATAAGCTCTACCAACCTGGCGTAGAACTGAACGTAAGCCGAGATCCACTTAGCATCCTACTATCAAACCCAGAGAGAGGATGGAATGGGTTCGATGTAACCAGTCAGAAAATCAAAGTGGGCAACTCCTCAAAATGAATCGAGCCGATCCATCCCGATGATAATATGGTACTACTTTATCATGCAATTTTGTTCCTCCTCTAAGTCTTGGTGGGGTGGGAAAAGTAAGAGCTAGACCTGACCTCAAAAGTAGGGGAGATAATCCCTGGGATCAGAGGAGCCTTCCCCTTGGAAGGTGCTAATGAGGGGACCCACACAGCACGGAAACAACCAGACCGAGTGCATGATACTAGTACTAATGCAATGTAGTAATCACCACTTCCTTCCTCTCAATGAGGGAATATCAAAGTTTGATGGCATATCAATCAATGACCGGCCGCCTGTCATGTTCTCGCTAATAGTGAGAGGGAGTTCCCTCATAGGTAATCCTCACCCCCTCAAACTCTCATCCAAAATGAATGAGGTGGGCATAGTCAGAGCGGGGAAGGCTGACCTGATCCAGGGCCAAGTCCATCCTGTGGGGAAAGGTAAACACATATTTGGGCGCTGTCATTTCTATCAACTGAAAATTGAACTGAGACTGAAACTGAAACTATTGTTGAACGAGAGTCTGCAATGTTGAAAATAAACTTGAATCAGATTTCTACTGATTTTGAATTTTTAATTTAGAATTTCAACCCATACACAACATTTTAAAAATGTTAAGTCAAGCTCAAATGAAATAGATTTTAAGATTTGATTGGAAAGAGGAATTTTTTGGATATAGAATCCACTTTCAACAAATGTGGATATGTTGAAAATGGGTTCAAATATTTTTGAAGGGATGCTTCCATAGGTTCATACTTGAACTTTAATTTTGATTTTGAGGACCCTTTATTTAACAAATTTGGGTATGTTAAAAATAAAGGGTCAATTTGCATTTATTTTGGATTTGAGTTTTATTTGGAATTTATTCACTTAGCAAATTTTTGTATGCTAAGTGAGATGTTTAAAAATAATTTCTTCTTTTTGTTTCTTTCTTTGCATTATTTTTTGAATCACTTTGTGATTTTCTAATTTGGAATCCTCATTTAGCAAATTTGGGTATGCTAAATGAGGAAATCCAAGTGTGTTTTTTTTGGGAAATTTTTGAAAATAGGATTCTTAGCAAATTTGAGTATGCTAAGAAAATCCTAATGTATTTCTTTTGATTTTAATTTGATTTTGAAAAGTAGGATCCTTAATAAATTTAAGTATGCTAAGGGAGACCTAATGTGTTTCTTTTTATTTTGATTTGATTTTGATTGAAATTAAAGATTTCACTTTAGCAAATATGGTATGCTAAAATGAAGTTCCAATTTATTTCTTTAATTTGTGAAATGGAAATTTCACTTAGCAAATTTGAGTATAAATGAAATTCCAAAATTGTGTTTGAAATTTTATTTTTGATTTTGTTTTGAAAATGAAGACTTTACTTTAGAAAATATGGTATGCTAGAGAATGAAGTTCCAAAAGTGTTTTTGAAATAAAATTTGTGGAATGGAGATTTCACTTACCAAATTTAATTATGCTGAATGAAATTCCAAAAATATGTTTCAAATTTTTGTTTTTGGGAAAGGGAGACTTCATTTTAGCAAATGGGGTATGGTAGAATGAAGTTCTAAAAATGTTTTTAAAAATTTTGGTTTTTTTTTTATTTTGAAAAGAGAGATTTCTTTAACAAATTTGGGTATGTAAGATTGTGAAAATATTCCTTCCTTCATCTATCCTTTGAAGAAAATAAATGAAAATAGAAATATACTTTAGTAATATCATAGATCCAGATGTTCTTATTAGGGTGATCTATGATATTGAGGAGAGTGTATATCTCAAAAGTAAGTCACCACCTATAATGGACCTAATCGCCTCATAAGGACTCCTAAGGATAATGGGTGCATATATATGTGAGATTCTTCCCTACTTTACATGAAAAGTAAAGTAGGGTATATTTTAAAATGGGTTCTGTTCTGGGGCAAGCCCCATAGTTAATTACATCCTAAGGAAGGGGATTCCTTAGGAATTCTCTCGATCAAGGTAAATGATCATTATCTCCAAATATTTCACTAGGTAGAGCTATCAATCGATTAATTTATTTTGGAAGATCAAATGGGATTGATCAAAGAGAGAGAGTTATTATCAAAGAGGAAGATGGAAGATAGGAACTCAAACTATCCTATGGTTGGGCTTTACATTTTGAAATTTCAAAAGCATTTATTTGTTTGAGTTGGATTTTGAAATTTAGGGCCTATAATTTCATGATGCAAGGTCATGGAAATGCTTAAGAGGTGAGGATTTATGCTCATGGTCTCAAAGAGAAATAGCAACCTTAGAACCTAAATCTAAGGAGCTTTGGCGAGGGCCAAATGCATGACCTAAATATAAGGCAAAAATTGGTAATTGGTTGTGCCTCCACGAGAGAGGATAAACCACACCGCTTGACTTACAATGCTGGCCACCAACTAACTCCCTCCTAAGATTTTAAATTCATATAGGCAATTTATGCTTTATGCAATATAGCTAGTAGGGCTATTATTTATTTAGAAAGAGACTAAGTCCTTAAAATCACTCCCTAAGAGACTAGATCATGTAAGGGCATGAAAAATGACCTAGATCTAATGCAAAATACATTACATTTTAATTTCATTTTTGGACAATCATTTGACTCAAGCTTATAGGATTCATATGCCTAATGCATGAGAAATAAGATTATGGGCCAAAATCAGCGAGAAAAGGAAGGTGTGTTTCCACCATGGCTCTCAAAGGTCAAGCCGAGTTCTTGAGAAAAGGTGAAAGCCCTCCAATTCAAGAGTGAAACAATATGTTTTTTATATCATGATGTTAGAAAGAAATGCTCATCCAGCTAAGGGGTTGATAATTCTTTTATCTTGATTTTGACTTAGGCTTTAAATGAGGTTATGAGTTATTTATTTATAATTTTGAGTTGATTAATTTGGTAGAAGATTTATTTTTCCCTAAGAGCCTAATCACCATCCAGGCCATACACCAAAGCAAGGAAAAAACTAGGAAAACATGCTATTTCTAATGCATAAGATAAACAAAATATCAAAATTTGTTTTTACAAAGTTAATGCAAAAGAATAAAAGGCCAAGTGTGGTCGAGCACCACCACACAAACCCGAAAAGATAAACATGGGTAGCTGAGCTCTACCCTTATACAACTCGGATTACAAATGAATTACAAAATGAATTCAAGTTATGGGGCCTTCATTCTTCTTTTCTTCTTCTTCTTCTTTTCTTCTTTCTTCTTCTTTCTTCTTGGTTCCCTCTTTTGATGGTTGGAATGTGGATGCTCCAAAGGCTTCACATGGTACATAAGATGTGATCTTATAACCAATGCTCATCCTAATCCCCCATAACAATCATTTTAAAATCCTAATTACAAAATTACATGAAAAGGAAAAAGTAAATCCAACTAAAACTTGCAAAATAGAGATTATCTAAACAAATCACACATTTCCAAGCATGTATATAAACAAATTGGACTTAGCACCCCACACATGGGTAACCAAGTCCACCTAGCCTATTTTGGATTATGCTTAAGTGTTTAAGCAACCTACACAACAAAAGCAGTTACATTTTTATTAAAGCACCCCTTAAGCATAATCTCCTGCAAAAAATAATGATTATAAATCATCCTACCATTCATTCTACGCACATACACCCTAACATCTAGACTAAAATATCATATCACAAAATAAAAGAAAACATCAAACCATGCACCGCCCTAACATAGGACTAGAAGTGGTGACTTAGCCGAATGTGTGTGTCATATAAGGTTTGTGTGGTGTGTTTAGCAAGGCATCAAGGTTAGGATTTTATAAGTGTGAAAAGATGCAACTTAGAAGAGTGGTCTCATTTAAGTTGCTTAGTTGATATGGGTTAATTTTATTTGATGATTTGATTTGGTTTCAATGAACCTACTTAATTACTAAAGGTTGTAAAGAGAAGAAAAGAGAAGAGAACTTCTCTTTCCTCCCTATCTTAAGTGATTTCTAAGGTAGATTCATTAATGATTTTTATTTAGTGAATATTTTATTATGTTTTAATTAATCCTAAGTTTAGATTTTCTCTAAACATACCTATTTAAAAAGAAAGGAATTTTAAGATTAAGTAAAGTGAATTACTATCACAAAACACACAACATTTTTATTTCTTTTCCACATGTGTATAACATGCATATGAATAGATCCTAAGCATATATATATATACAAATGAGAATGTTTAGCATACTTTATGATGGATGCTAAGTAAGTTACTTAAGAAAACATGAATGCTTTATGATGCATGATTTTCACTAAGTAGAAAAGAGGTTTTCTTATCCATTTTTCACATGCACATATGTCTGTATGAAAGGCATAAATGAGTACGACGCAATTGTTAACCAGGGGTGTAAGGTATAAGACCTACTTAGGGCTACTTTTAGCCTTGCAACCCTGGGTGGTCCATACTAATATACCACTTTTCTTAAATACATGCGCATGTATAAAAAAAATTTATGGAAATAGAATGCTAAGTGAGTTACTTAAGAAAATTTGAATGCTTTTTGATACATGATTTTCATTAAGTCGAAAAGAGGTTTTCTTATCCATTTTTCGCATGCACACATGTATGTATGAAAGGCATAAGTGAGTACAACACTATTATTAACCAGGGGTGTAAGGTACAAGACTTACTTAGGGCTACTTAAAGCCTCGCAACCCCGAGGTTGTCCAGACTAATATACCACTTTTCTTAAATACAAGCACATGTACAAAAGAAGTGAATGGAAAAGAAAGATATAAAAGTTTGTATTTGTTTGTTTGATTTGTTTATGTAATTTATATGTTTATGTGTGGATGTCCTTCTTTAAGTAATAGTATAGGAATGGAGTTAGGCAAGTGTTATGTTCTTTTCAAATCAACTATATACTTTGCCAAATCCTATTCAAAACTATGCTAAAAGAAAAGAGAAGGAAAAGTACACTATGCACATCTTCATATTTATATCCACATGCAAGCTTATAAATAATTATAAGTAGCACACTTTCAATTTTAGGTATTTTATTTATAAATTTTTAAAATAGTTTTGGATTTAATATAATAATAGCCATATTTTTTACTTTAAAAAACATGCAATTTGACATAAAGAAAATATTTCATTTTAAATTTGATTTTTAAAATGCATGAATGAATGAAATGCATATGACATACACATTTAGCATGTTAGGAAAGAACTAAAGTCATGAGAGCATATAAACACATTCATGCTAATTAATTCCTAAAGATAATCTTATGAAATAAGAAATCTTAAAGCAAATCAAATTATTTTTTAAAGAAGGTTTGATTTTATTTTGATTTTGATTTAATTTGAGAAACACGAGGTGAGTTTGTTGTTCCTAACCCATTCGCACAAATGTTTATTATTTTAGTTTACCTTTTAGGTGATTAGATCAATTTTATGCTTTTGTTAGGCTAAGATGTAGATTAAGTTTATTAATTACCACTTACCTATACCACTTTAACATATTTAATCAAATAATTATGAGCCAATGTATGACATAAAACCACAAGGAATTTAAATTAGCAATGCATCCTAGGAAAGGAAGGTATCTAATGCAATTGGCTCACAATTGATGATTAATTAAGTTAAAGGGTTTAATTTAAGTACTTTCATAATCCTTCCCACACATATGGGTTAGGTATGATTTCCTTAAGTTACTTAGGTTATTGAACATCTAATTATCTACCCAAGAAGGATTGATTAAGTTTATGGATTAATTTTAGTTTTGAGAATTTAATTTGATTAATTAAATAGATCATTAGTGGATTAACCCTTAATTAGATTTGGATTTAAGGAAGAAAGGGAGTTTAAGGAATAGCTTAAGAAAAATATCCTAAAATCATTCCATAAACCTCCTAATCCCTTAAACAATGTTTACTTATCTTAATCAAGGAATTAAACCACTATTCATATGCTTAATTAACCTTAATTATATTAAAAGAATGATTAGTGGCTCATTAATTAATTTCCCTAATTAACTCATTAATAAATTCCAAGAAAATTAGGAGAGGTAGAAGTCATCCCACAAAACATGCCTAAGAATTTTGAAATTAATTAATGAAGTCATTAGGGAGTAATTAAGGCTATTAAGTTTTCAAATAAGCCTTAATTAAGAAAGATCTACTATAAAAATTCAATTAAAAATCATTTTATTGAATTCTCCTATGCATTATCTTTAAGATGAACCTGAGTTTGTATTTTTTTTAATCTTTCTACAATTAGTTCTGAATTTAGGAAGTTTCAATTAATTTAAGGGATTTTTATGAATTCTATTAATTTATTTTATTAAAATAAATCATTTGACACTCAAAATTTAATATCATTTAATCCAAAGGTCATTTTGACTTAAAATTCTTATGGTATGTGTATTTTAACATCAATTTTAATCTTCAAAAATTTCAACTTAATCTAACATGTATTTTATTTTAATTAAAAAATTTGATTTTTACTAAAACTCAAATTAAGTGCAAAATATTCAATCAAATTTGGAGATTTTAGGTTTGTTGGATTCTGCTAGGAAAGACACCATGTTTTGTAATTTTTGGTTAAGTATTTTATTTTCTATGAATTTTTATTGTTTCAAATAATTTAAAGTAATTTTTTAAATAAATAAAAAATCTAATTTTTGTATTTAGCATAGTCAAGAATCATGGGATGTGGCGTGTAGCACATGGCTGCAATGCACATGGTGTGCACTGCATTATGCAGCGACATTGGTCGCACGCCGTGAGAGTGGGAAAACTAGTCAATGGGTAAGAGTGACACGTTTTGATCTGACCTTCTAATCGATCAGTAGATCGATCGCATGATCTGGAGGATCACATGATCAACGCACCGAATCGCTGATCACGCGAACCAAGCAATCGGACGCCAGATCACGTGGTGATCCAAGGGGCCGACCGCGATCCGAAGATTCGATCCAACCGCGATCGGAGGGCTGCTCGCCGATGGTGAATAATGAAATCGTATTTTGGAAAATGATTTCTAAGTGAAAACTTATCCAAATGAACTCATTTTCACATCGATTCACAAAAAATTCTATGTTCTAGTTAGAATTTAAAGTAAAAATATGGGATTAACTAGGTAGATTCAAAAAACATGCCAAAAACTATCACAAATGAAGGATCTTAAAGCCAGCTACAATTTTTGAAAGTTACCTTATCCGGGATGATTTTCAGTGGTGGTGATGACCCGAGCACGCTGTTGAGTGAGGGAAGAGGCCTTGGAATGAGATTGGATCTTCTCCTTCACATTGAAATGAAGTTTCCTCTGGTGATCATTATTTCCTCACTGAAATCCCTTAATTTTGGAGTATTTCTCCAAAATGAGGGTGATTGTCAATGGCTTTTGTAGCTCTAGAGAGGAGAATGAGAGGAATGAGTGTTTTCTTTCAACCACTAATGTCTTGGAATCAAAAGTGAACGAAAATCAACCTTTTGTTTAAAATTTTTGCTCTAAACTCATGTAATTTAGCTTGGGGATGGAAGAGAATCATCTAGGTGGCTCATGATTGGCATGGAAAGTGGCATGATGAAAATAAATGGGTGTCCTAGCCAAGGAGGTGAGAGTCCTTCATGCCAAGTGTTCCAATGGGAGAAGTGAGGTGATTTTACCTCGCCATGAATCATGGTTGTCCCAACCACTCCTTGGGTCAGAAAATCAATATCCTTGGTGCCTATGTGGACCAATTGATGAGTGCCAAGTGGCCAAGGAAAAGAAATGACCACTTGGGAAAGTGTCTTTTCTCATTGGATGCCTTTGACCCAAGGGCAAAGTGGTCATTTGGCATTGAATTTAATTTGGGCAGATTTGAAATGAGTAAAAATTAATTTGGACCAAATTTTATGTCATTTGAAGTTCATTTGGTTTAATTTGGGTTAATTTGACCCATTTGGGTCAAATTGGGTCAAAATGGGTTAGGTTGACCAATTGGTCAAATTGGGTCAAACCAAGAGTTGGATCAAGTTCAAATGATCATTTGGAGTATATTGGTTCAATTAGTTTCAATTAATTGGGTTTAATTTAGATTTAATTTAGATTTTGGCCAATTTGATCCATTAGGTAAATTTGGGCTAAGTTGACTAATTTGACCCAATTGGCCAAGTGGACTTGAATCATGGCTTGGTTTGGGTTTGGTTGATCATTTATAATATGTTGCAAGCTTTGGTTTCAATAAACTTTGGTTTTATTTGACCTTTTAGGTTAAGTTGGGTTCATGGTCAATTAGGCTAAGTCGGTCTAGTTGGCCAATTGGTCAAATTGGGTTTAATTGAGGCTTTGGTCAAGTTCAATAATCAATTTGGAGTGAACTTGAGCCCTTGGTTGCAATTTGGCTAGTTTGGGTTCATGTAGTTTAAGTGGTTGACTTTTTTTGACCCAATTCATGATAATTGATTAACTTATGATGATCAACAATCATGACATGAAGTTTGAATTGGCTTAATTCACTATGATTTGGATTGAATTGAATTTTGGTTCATGTAGGTCAAATTGGCCACTTTGGGTCAAGTGAGCCAATTGAGCTTAGTTAGCTTGATCAAGGCTTGATTCAAGTTTGGTTGAACTCATATATGGATTTATGATTGAAATATAAATGTATTTGCAAGAGATTTGAGTCAAATTTGATTCATTTGCAATTTTGTTCAAAGTGAACTTAAGCCATTGATTTAAATTCTAGTTTTTAATAGGTTGGTTTGTTTATAGTTTGGGTTTGACATATTGAATCGCTAAAATCAAGTTAAATGAGTTGATTGAAGTCCCAAATTCATGACAATTGATTAACAAGATGACAACAAGATGATTGGCTTTAGATTGATTTGAATTGAATTATATTTTGAT